>CM069918.1:29770778-31163920 GCA_036172225.1 Cryptocoryne crispatula var. balansae
ATATATTGATTCCTTACAGGAACACCCATCCATAATAGCCACTTTTCCAAATGATGTGCAGCCTCATTCAAGCTTCTAGGGCAAAAGGTGATGGAGGCTTCAATTCTCTCCAAACGACGACAACAGCTATCACCAAAAAAGGACGCTTTCCATATGCTAGGTCCAATATTCCGAATAGCATTTACAATGGTAAGAGAGTCACTCTCTATGATAGAGACACATCGATTTAGGAACTCCCAGGAGAGCGCTTCGAAGATTACCTCCGCTTCTAATATTTAAGGATCTGTAAAAGTGGAAAGACATGTCTTCCAGGTTAGTAATCTACCTGAATCATTTCTAACTAGAATGTGCAATGGCCCCTTTTACAGAATCGGTAGCAGCATCTACATTGATTTTAACATGAGAAGGTGCCGGCGGGGACCATTTTGGAATAGACACAAGGTGAGGGACTTTAGCTTGAGTAAGAAAAAACTGTGCATCTCTTTTTGCCCTAGTAAGTATCTATGATGGATTTCTTTCAGTAGCTTTGATACTAGTATCGCATCTATTTTTCCATATTTGCCAAATAATTGAAATGCCAAGTATTGTTGAATAAAAGGTATGAGTATTGTTCGATATCATCCACTTAAGAAAAACAAGAAGGATGTCATCGAAAATTTGTGAAAACCAAAGGTCATTAAATCCCAATTCGGATCCAAACCAAACTGCTCTAGTTATAGGACAAGTAAAGAAAATATGCTCAATATTCTCTTGCGAACCCTGACATATAGCACATCCATCACTCAAGTTAGGACATCTTCTAGCAACTTTTGCATTTGTTGGAAGAGCTCTGACTAGTGCTTTCCAAAGAAGAAAAATAACCTTCGTGGGGAAAATCTTTGAAATTTTTGGATGCCACAACTGATAGAAATGTATGCTCTATAAGTCAATCATATATGATATGATTCGACATTTTTAGAAATATCTCATTCAAGTAATTAGACAAATCTTCATTATAAGCTCTTATTAGATGCGAATATGATAATAAAGTCCTTGATCAAATACAAAGATGATTAAATCATGATGAGATCATTATAATGAGATTGATCATCTAGAGGTAATTGATCTAAATGTTCCTAGTCATAGGATACTTGATACGGGACATCAAGGATCCGGATAGACTAGTGTATGTGATATTTTCTCATTTGATGAGAATGACCGATCTCATTGGTCATTAGTGTAGAGATATTGAGATACACATACAGGTGCTCATTAGTTGAATGAGTTAACTGAATTGACCGAATTAGAAACCCTGAATGGTATCTTACCGAACTGTCTATTAGGGTTTTCTATCATCACGGTTGCATGGTTGGACCTTTGACCTGAGTCGCCAAAGATGCCTTGTTGGGTGGAACTTGTGCTTTGACCATTGTCTTATGGATCACCGTATAGATGGTCCAGTATAGCGATAGATCGGGCACAAGGAAAACCCGATGGAGGTAATTGAGCGGACAACAAGGAATCATCCACTCTTGGTAAGTGAGAGTGAATGTTTTATGGGATAGTACTCTAAATCTCTGGCCAGGGTAGATAGGATAATTGGAAAAAGAGTTTTCCAATTGATCCAATTCCGAGTACAGGATCCTATAGAGTCGGTACACCATGGAGTTGACAGTCCATGCCATACTCCTTTCCGACTAGGACATTGGATGGATGAGGGTTTATATCCATGCGGTAACTGATGATGTAAAGACTCAATAGAGATAAGATTATCCCTATAGCCATTTGGGATCATGAGATGTGGCTTGTACCCTTCATTATCGGTAGGCCGATTAATCTGTTATCGGATAAAGTATTTAATTAAATTAAATAGAATTGTTCTATTTTATTTAGGTCTCAACCAAATAGGCTATTGGGCCTAGTGGGTCACACACAAAAGGACTTATCCACAAGTACAGGGGCAAGGGCGTAATTTATAGAGATTTTGGGTTTTTATGAAAAATTCCAAAATTCTCTATAAATATTAATGGTTTCAGCCAAACCCCATCAAGCCAAAGGTGAAAACCACATCCTTAGCCTCCTCCCTACCCCCTTCTCTCTATGGAAGGTGTCCATGGTCGATGGAACTCCGTTCAGGAAGAGTTCTCGAGGCCGGCGCGAAGGGAGAACATGCTGTGGATGAAGTTCATGTGGATACTGCTGGAGACCGGACACTTGAACGGTTGAATAGCTTAAGAAGTTTATCTCCTTCCTCTCTATGGGGATTATATGAATCCCTATCAGGTATATTCAAACCCGATTTGATCGGTTTTCGGTTTTCGATTTTCGTTGTTCGGTTCTGATTGAGGCGGATTCTAAAGGAACCCATAGGAATCATCGCTTCCACTACATCAATCTTTTATGGACGATTCCTTACAACAACTTTCTCTAAATCGAATGGTCAAATGGTCTTGGAGGTAAATTAAAGTCATAGAAGAAAGTATAAGCCAACTTAGAATTAAAATTACCATTTTGCGCATAACTTCAACCCATTTTGTCTTGGAGTTCATTTGCAAAAATTGGAGTACTTAATATTCTGGCAATAGAACTAAAGTCAAAATTATTTTGCAAAATTTTAGTATTCCAATGTCCATGAGAAATTAGTTCATTAACCATAATTTGCAGATTTTTTGCTCCAGGTTTTGGTGATGGAGGACCCTTTTTGTCCAGTATCGATTGATGCTTTAACAAGTTAATTGAGGTACCATCTTTAATTTTATAAACACATGTTCTGAGTATATCTTGGTGTGCATTATGAATGTTTTTCCAAACATCAGAGCTACAATACTTCACCTTCAAATCCAAAAAATTTTCACGTTTCACATACTTACTGCCAAGAATTCTAACCCATAATTTCTCTTTATACTGAAGAAAGGACCAAGCAAGCTTGAGCAACAAAGCTTTATTAACAGTGATAAGATCTCTAATACTTAAACCACCTTTAAACTTAGGCATTTTGATAAATTCCTAACTTTTAAAATGAATCTTCTTCTTCCCCACAGCATATTGGGCCCACCAAAAATTATTTTGGCAAGTCTCAATCTTATGAATTATTACTTTAGGGAGTCTCTTTAGTCTCATAATATGAATAGGCAATTGATTCTAAGTAGACTTAATAAGGGTAGTACAACCTGTAGTAGAGAGAAGGCTCGTCTTCCAACCAACTAATCTATTCTGAAATCTATCCAATAACCAATTGTAATGATTTATTCGGTGATCAGATATACTAATAGGTATGCCCAAGTAATTTTCAAAAGGAGAAGCCTTAGCAAACCCAATTAGATCACATATCTGTTTAGAGATGTCCTCAGGTACATTTCTACTAAAAGTAATACTAGATTTCTCAACATTAATTGATTGACCAGACAAAGTTTGGTAAATATTCAAAATATCCATCATACTTCTTGCTTTATGAACCGTAGTCAGTCCACAAATCACAATGTCATCCACATACATCAAATGAGTGATGACATGACCTCCTCTATTTAATGAGATCCCTTTAAAAGAACCTTGATCCACAAAATGCCTGATAATACCTGAAAGGGCTTCAGCACAAAGAATATAAATATACGGAGAAAGTGGACAACCCTTTCTAATCCCTCTATTAGGAGTGATAGTGGCAGATCTACGCCCATTAAGAGATAAGGAATAAGTGACTGAAGAAATACACTTCATAATAATATCGACTAGCTTTAGTGGAAAACCAAACCTGTTCAACATAAAATGAATGAAATCCCATCTAACTGTGTTATAAGCTTTACTTATATCCAATTTAACCATAAATTGACCCACTTTACACGTTTTAAATTTGAAAGAACTTATGATCTCATGAACAATAATGATGTTATCCATACTTATTCTTCCTGAAACAAAAGCCACCTAGTTTTCAGAAATTAACTGCGGTAATAAAGAATTAATCCTGCCCACCATCATCTTTATAAAAATTTTAAATAAGACATTACAAAGACTTATAGGCCGATAATGTTATGGTGCCATAGGGTTCTCTTTTTTAGGAATAAGGGCAAGTATAGTATGATTTAAGCCTTGTGGAATCATGTGAGAGGAAAAGATGAAGTTTACTAAACCAACAATGTCCCCTTGAATAGCATCCCACATGTTTTGGAAAGAACTAGGAGGAAGTTCGTCTGGCCCTGGAGATTTATCAGGTTTCATTGAAAATAATGCTTCCTTAATCTCATTCATAGTAGGAGTAGAAATAAGAGCATTATGCTATTCCTTAGATAATTAAGGAACCGAAATTATACTAGTTTGCTGAGGATAAAGTATAACATCAGCTGCAAAATTATTAGAGAAGTAAGAAGTAAGAACTTGTTTAATATCCTCCCAGGTAGTAGACCAAGCACCATCATGTTTGCGCTCCCCTGGTATTCTGTTAAATCTTCTTCTATTTATGACTTTCATATGGTAGTACTTGGTACACTTATCTCCCATATTATGCCAATAGGATTTGGCTCTCTATTTCCAGTAAGTATCTTCCATATATTCCAACCTATTAAATTTATCTTGTAAATTGGACTCATAATCTATGTGTTCTTGCCCTTCTGGAACATTATTAAGACTGATTAGCTCTTTCCTGATTTCATCTATCTGATTTTTGATGTTTCCAAACACATTCCTCTTCCATAACAATAAGTCTTGTCTAAACTACCTCATCTTCTTATCATAATGCTTAGTGAGGTTAGCACTTCTATTCCAAGCATCTTTAGCAACACCCTTGAATGACCAATGTTGGTACCAAGCTGTCTCTATTTTGATCCATCCTTTTCTTTTTTCAATATGGGGATTAGTAATGAGCAATAACGGAGTGTGATCACTATAATAAGTAGGTAAAGAGCAAACCTTAGTAGTTTGAAAAAGAGAAATTCATTCCATAGAGGCCAAACACCGATCCAACTTCTCCCTAATATTAAAAGAAAACCTTCTTTTATTCGACCATGTGAAAGCAGGACCGTCCACCCTCACATCCACTAGTCCATTTTGTTGAATGAATTGCTCAAATTGGAACAGATGTGATTGGATAGGAGGAGCTCCTCCCCATTTCTCATGTCGGTATCTTATACAATCCAATCTCCTATCAAACATATTGGAAGAGTCTGTGCTTGCAAGAATTCTGATATATGTCTTCACATAGTATTTTTTTCTTTGATTTATTGGAGCATAAAAAGTTAGGAGTAGGAAAGAATGATTATTATCACCATCGGTAAGTATACCAGTCATCCAAGAAGAGCAATTGATTTTAATGTCAATAACCACTCTATCTGACCACCAAAGCCACAATCCTCCTGCTCTACCAACTGTCGGAGAGAAGGCAAAATTGTTGATATTTCTATTTTTAAAGAAAGCCAAAAAGAGCCTGTGTTACATTTAGTTTATGCGAGAAAGAAAACACCAGGTTTTACTGAATGGACTAGCCTGTCAATATATTGAATTGTAGGGTGCCCATTTCCACCACGACAGTTCCAAGAAATGATTTTCATTGATTACCTTGCAACTGTTTTAGGCCAACTACCAGAGCCCTATTTTCGTGTTCATATTTGAAAATCCCCATGGAGGGAGAAAGAGTATCCAAAACCTTTTATTCTACTAATTCCTTTAAAGGAAGTCTTCTTTTAGAACCCTTTTTCAATTTCTCAATACCGCTTGGTTGCTTAACTACTAGAGAAGACAGGGATTTATGAGACTTGATATCTTGTGATCAGTTACAATCAAAATCCGAATGGATTAATCCATGGAATAGGTAAAAGATCTCATCATAGTCAACCATTTGACTTCAATGATATCCTTTTCAACTATTCTCACCTTTGAAGGTATCTACCTTCTAATCCACTCCAATCTATTCTTTAGTGATCCATTTATTCCTTATGGATACTATATCCTTAGGTGGATCTATCAAGTTCTAAACTTGATTAGAATAGATAAAGTTTATATCGGATTTTATTGTCTCTTCCCATTAATGAATCAGTATCTCATATTGGTTCTATATAGATCCTAGGATCAATATCCTTATTATCTTATGCCTCATTTCATCTAGCAGAGATATGTCTCACATATCTCTTAGGTAGAATGGACACAAGTAAAGACCTATCATTAGTCCTTGTGTAATTATTAACTAGCACCTTAATAGAAGTGTTATTGGGTTGTGGGACTGGAACATCTTCCATATATACCTTGCTCCCACTATCTTTCTTAAGAAGGAACTTTTCCTTTAGAAATATAGTGAGCTAAGTAACACATACCCTTGACATAAAAGTCGTATATTTAATATCCAAAAGTTTCCATAGGATATTCCACAAGTCAACACTTCATAGTCTTATATTCCAACTTGTTAGAGTTATACTTCTTCACCAGGTCGGACATTCCGAAACCTTAATTTGCTTAAGGTCAAGTTTTAACCCATTTTCCATATCCTATATGTTCTAATCAGAACAGACTTAGAAGGTACATATTAAGATCAAGTGGTTATAATGAGTACTTAACCAAAAATAGACAAACAGGAAATTTTGCAAAGCTTGTCATTGTTCATATTATGTCTTACATAATATGACTTCTCATTTTAGCTACTCAATTAAGCTAAAATGTGTAAAGAGGTGTCCATTAGATTCTATTATCTTTCAATTATATGTGAATTATGTACTTAAGTATTCCCCTCCTTGATCTCATCAAAGAGTTCTAATACTCTTTCTATTAGTATCTCTACTTCATTCTTAATCTCAAATAATTTCTCAAAGGTCTTAATTTTGTACTTCATAAAGTACATGTTTCCAAAACTAGAGACATCATCTTTGAAATAATGAAGTAGAAATATTCTTCTTTAGCCTTACTAGATATGGGCTAACATACATCTAGATGTACGAGTTCTAATAACTCATTAACCCATTCTCCATGTCTATATAAAGCTAAAGTGTAGATTGATCTAAATCAACCCATTTCCTCTTAAAAGGAAAATTCACACATAACATGAGAGCTAACATATCAAATATGATTAAACAATTCATTAAGCTCCCATTGGCAAACACTTTGCCATTCAATCTATTAGAACATCTATCAATTCCATAACTTAGAATAAATCAACATTTATTCAAGTAAGAAATCATATAAAGTTCTTGTAGAAGGATATAATAGCAATATTAATTATTAAGACATCTCGATAAGGCTATTAAAGAATTGCACCTCCCATTAATAATGATGCAACTTTTGCACCATTTCATATGTAGGTCAATATCTTCTTTATTAAGCCTTCATTTACTTGTCATCATCTACAACTCCTTGTAGATATAAGATGCATATCAGGTATCTCATACCATTAGATGCATCCATAGTATCTAATATTATGATATACACATATAGTATCTAATACTATTAAGTGTATATTTAAAACAAGTAAGTGTTAATAACTTGGATACATGAAGCTTCTAAAGCTCCACCTTTGCATTATATACAAAACACTTTGTACTTCCTCTTCCACTTATCATCATCATGACAGTGTAAGAATCCTGTCTTATTCTGGCTTTATTATCTTGACCACCTTCTTTTACTATTAACTCTCTCCTATTTCTATCTAATGATTTTACTTCTTACTATTGGTCTTACCAACAAGAAGTAATTAAGATGTATTGTTGATCTAAGTTGCCCTTTAGTTAGCTCATCACTATGAGCCATGATGGATCTCATATCCATCTATCCATGTTGTCTCTATAATTATGCCTCATAGAGACTAACATCTAGTTTAAGGCAAACAATGCATCTTGTCTATGAGATAAGATCTTATCTTTCTTTCATATCACTAGATAATTTAGGAGACACCTACTTCTCAAGTAGAATAGTTAATTGGTCAACTATGAGAACAATTCTCTTAGTTCTAAACTAATCTAAGAAGTGTGAGCCATTAAGCTATATGGCATCTAATATGCCATACTAATGGTGGTTTATTATCATATTCTACAACTGAGATATAATTTTATCAAAATAACATTGCAGACATTCATTAAAATTAAGATATGGTCTTTGATCCTAATTTATGCTCCCACTAATTTTCGACGAATTTGCATAACCCTCATTATGCAAAGACGGGATATCACGATGAAATCCTAGTGGGGACTAAGACCCTATTAACTTTATGGTGACAACCTTGTGGAAAACACAACAAGTCATCCCATACTTAATAGGTAGGTAACTTTTACCAATTGCAACCCTTGCAATTCTTAGTCATTTAGCCTCTAGAGTTATAACCTTGTGGGAAACACAACAAGCTATATACTCTAGTTAGGTCAACTCCGCTTGTTACGTTATGAGAATGAATTCTTAACATAGCCTTTGTGGGAAACACAACAAGGCCATGCAATGGTCCACCCCAAAGTTCGGCAAATGCCTTGGCCATGATCACCAATCCCTTGTCGAATGAGTCTTGTGGGAAACACAACAAACCCATCCAATCTAAGATTGGCTCATCAAGACCATAACAACGGAAGGCTACGTGAGTCATTCTTAATGTCACACGTTTATCACCCTAATTATGACAAGGAGGGATTTTATTTTAGTCTCATCAAGAATATGTGCTAAGTATATATAATACCTTTGGAATATCATATATCTAAGGTATAAAAGATAGCACACAACTACATATCAAATATGCATAAAATCAGGTGATCATGGACTTAACCCTAAGCATGCACCTAAGGCACCCCTATAGGTGCAAGTCCTTGCTTCAAATGCTTTAGTTGGTATGCTCCCACTTCAGAAGGGTGCTTCTCCAAGTGGTCCCGCTCTCCAACCTTCCACGAACCGGCTTCTAACTCTTACAAGCGGCTTAAGGGTATGCAGACCCCACAAATGTACATAACTCAATAAGAAACCATGGTTTTAACCAAGGGGAGTACATTAATGGAGGGAGGTAGAATGTACAATCAGATTGTATAGAGAGAGAGGAGACACACGCAGGCCCCATTTAATAACATAACCAACATAATTAAAAGCAATCACAAGCCAAGCACAATTAAGTCCATGATCACCTCCATACACACACTAACATTCATCACATGAACATAGAGCGCATACGTGTTAATTATATGAGATATATCATATATATCAGCATAAAATTATATATAATTTATTTTGAAATTCTCAATTTCATGTATGTCGATTTTTCATGAAATAAAATAACATGAAAATAACATGACAACAACATTTAAACAATTTATATGAAATGAACATATAAAACTAAACTATTTAGAACATTCATGCATTCCCAATACTGTGCAAAGTCAGAAATTAATGTCCCAATTTATATTTGTAAAATATCATTTTACAGAATTAATTAAGACACTAATAATTTAAGTTAAACCTTTAAAACAATTTTAAAGATTAACCATGAGTGAATCTATATAAATAGGACTAAACATCATGTAACATGTCATTAAACACTTAAAAACATGTTAAATAATATTATAGAATTTTTACGAATTTTTATGGAATTTTTTGGCAATTTTTAGGAATTTTCTATGATTTTAAACAATTTAAAATCATTAAATAAAAAATCCGGCGCATTGCGCCGCGTATGATGGCGCACTGCGCCGTTCGGCGTGTGCCGCCATTTTGCCGCGGGCGCAAGCGCGTTGCGCCGCCGCCGCCGCCGCGGCGTCTGCGCCGCCAGTGCGCCGGCGCGGTGCGCGCGCGGTCGACCGAAAATGCACTGTTCATCGGAGGAGAGTTAATCTAATTAACTCGGGCATATCTCCCTATACAGGACTCCGAAAAATCTGGAAAAATATGCGTTGGAATCCTTATCAAATAATGAATCCAAAACAGTCGGACTCATATCCAGTAAAAATCCCAATCGACCGAAAAATGAGGAGGAAGAGGCGGCGGTCACCCAGATTCCGTAGCAGAAATCCCAATTTTGCAACGAGGATAACTCCTTATCCAGGAAGCCAAATATTCTCCAAAAATACAATTTAGAATAATAATCATATGACGTTTCCAAATATGTATATATCCCTTCATAGAAAAATTCTCTATCAACGGGAAATCAGGAAGAAACAAGTCGGCGCAGCCAGATTCCGCAGAACCCTAGTTCGTCTGAAAACTCAAATATTCTCATCCTCCGACGTCGTTCAAAGCTGGATATCAAAGGTAAAGGCTAGGTAATCATATTACCCATCTCCTAAACCCTTTGCAAGCCTCAATTTTTTCTATGGACGGAGATTTCACAAAATCCCCAAATCCGGGTGTTGGTTCGGGCATGACAGAAACACCAACTTTTGAGGCTTCTCCCGAACACTACAGAGATCCAAAGTTCAAAAGGTTTGCGGCGTTGGAAAGACATATATCACTAGATTCTACCAAGGCCAACCAATCTTTTATATGAGTCATACAAAGAATATGGTGGCCTCGTCAAAACAGACGTTTGCACAGATTCGGGAACACATAAATAACATGAAATAATGTTGATTAGACGTCGGTTTCGACCGAGACTTTAACCGGGCTCTGATACCACTGTAAGGAATCGTCCATTAAAATTTGGTGCAGAGGAAGCGATGATTCCTATGGGTTCCTTTAGAATCCGTCTCAATCAGAACCGAACGACGAAAACCGAAAACCGATCAAATCGGGTTCGAATATACCTGATAGGGATTCATATAATCCCATGGAGAGGAAGGAGATGAGCTTCTAAATCTCTCCAAACCGTTCAAGTGTCCGGTCTCCAGCAGTATCCACACGAACTTCATCCACAGCAGGTTCTCCCTTCGCGCCGGCCTCGAGAACTCTTCCCGAACGGAGCTCCATCGACCATGGACACCTTCTAGAGAGAGGAGGAGGTTGAGAGAAGGCTTGGGACGTTGTTTTCACCCTTGGCTTGATGGGGTTTGGCTGAAACCATTAGTATTTATAGAGAATTATGGAATTTTTCATAAAAACCCAAAATCTCTATAAATTACGCCCTTGACCCTGTACTTGTGGATAAGTCCTTTTGTGTGTGACCCACTAGGCCCAATAACCTATTTGGTTGAGGCATAAATAAAATAGAACAATTCTATTTAATTCTAATTAAATCCGTTATCCGATAACAGATTAATCGGCCTACCGATCATGAAGGGTACAAGCCACATCCCATGATCCCAAATGGCTATGGGGATAATCTCTTCTCCATTGAGCCTTTCCATCATCAGTTACCACATGGATATAAACCCTCATCCATCCAATGTCCCGGTCGGAAAGGAGTACGGCATCGACTGTCAACTCCTTAGTGTACCGACTCTATAGGATCATGTACTCGGAATTGGATCAATTGGAAAACTCCTTTTCCAATTATCCTATCTACACTAGCCAGGGATTTAGAGTACTATCCCATAGGACATTCACTCTCACTTACCGAGAGTGGACAATCCCTTGTTGTCCGCTCAATTGCCTCCATCGGATTTTCCTTGTACCCGATCCATCGCTATATAGGACCATCTAAATTGTGATCCATAAGTCAATGGTCAAAGCACAAGTTCCACCCAACAAGGCATCTTTGGCGACTCAGGTCAAAGGTCCAACCATGCAACCGTGATGATAGAAAACCCTGATAGACATTTCGGTAAGATACCATTCAGGGTTTCTAATTCGGTCGATTCGGTGAACTCATTCAACTAATGAGCACTCGTACGTGTATCTCAGTGTCTCCACACTGATGACCAATGAGATCGGTCATCCTCATCACATGAGAAGACATCACATACACTAGTCTATCTGGATTCTTGATGTCCCATCTCAAGTATCCTATGACTAGGAACATTTAGATCAAATACCTCTAGATGATCAATCTCATTATCATGATCTCATCATGATTTAATCATCATTGTATTTGATCAAGGACTTCATTATGATATTCGCTTCTAATAAGAGCTTATAATGAAGATTTGCCTAATGAATTGAATGAGATATTTCTAGAAATGTCGAATCATATCATATATGATTGGCTTGTAGGGCATACATTTCTATCAATATCAACCGCAAAACTGACTGGAGTAAGTGAAACAGAAGCAATAGATGTATTCAACTCCTTACTAGTATCATAATAGTCTCCGACATACTCAACGCATTAGAAAATGGTACCTATACTGGATATAATTCCTGCTTTGCAGATGATGCTTCCTCTTTGTGATCTGACTTAACATTTATTCTATTACCCCCTCTAGCCTCTCTACCATTTACCGTTATCCATTCTCCATACCTGAAATTAATACTTGCTTGTAACTGTTGTTGAAGTGACTGAGGAAGTTCTACCTTTATCAAAGACTATAATAAGTTTAATTTTTCACAGTGCATATGCTTGTGCCCAAGAAGACCACAAAAATGCTAGAAATGTACTATTCTTTCAAATGCCAAATCATAGACAGATATCCTCTCATCAGGCATCAGTATCGAAACTTCAGTAGGTAACGGGTTATCTATTGATAAAGAAATCTTTAAACGGGCAAATTGACTCTATGATTCAGCTACTTCTAGATTTGGTAAAAAAGGATTACCCATGGAATGCCGGGTCGCGACCCGGGTCGCGACCCGGCCCCGACCCGGTCGAGTTTAGGCCCGACCGGCCCGGTCGCGACCCGGTCGGGGCGACTCCCCCGGCCGGGTCACGGAGTCGTGGCCGGGTCGCGCGACCCGGCCGGGTCGCGCGACCCGGTCTGGCAACGGTCACTTGACCGTTGCCAGACCGTTGGCAACGGTCTCAAGACCGTTGCCAACGGTCTTGGGGGGGCGCAACCCCCCCATTCAGCCCCTTCGGGGCTATTTTAAGCCCCCAAGGGGGTCTCCTTACTCCCACCCCCCCACTCTCACTCTCAACCTCTCATTTGTGCTCTCATTGCTCTCATTGCTCAAATTTTTTTTCTCATTTACTTAATTATTTCACCAAGCATTTCATTAGTTCATTTAGTATATTTATTTAATATTAGTTCCATTGATTAGTGGGTTAAGTAGTTTATTCTTTTTAATACTTATTTGCTTACTTGCATAGTTAGTTAGCTAGAAGAGCATGGTAGAAGGCCGCCACAAGGTAGAGGAGGTCATCGTAGCCATGGAGTTGGAGCAGAATACCACGATGCCTCCGACTATGTGTATGATTCATCCCAAGGCTCTTGGTTCCCTACATACGATCAAGAGTACTGTGGAATGAATTATGTGGAGTCATCGGATACTTCGATCCAATCGACCTATAGTTATGGTGACTCGTTTGGATCAAGTCTTAGGATAGTTTCCAGAGGGACAGACGAATATGATCGTCATGTGTACATGTATCAAGCTTTGTACTCAACCCAAATGACATGGGGAGAGTACATCAACTACCTACAAAGTGTACAACACATCATGTTGGAATAAAATTGATGCATTATTTATTTAAATCATGTCATTTAATTCATCCAATTTTTCTGTATTTTTTCAGATTTTTTTTCGCATTTTTATTATTTTTTTGAATTTTTCAAAAAAAATAAATAAAAATTAGGGTCGCGACCCGGTCGCGACCGGGTCGGCCTGGGGGTCCCGCGACCCGGTCGCGACCCCGACCCAACCCTCCTTGGGATTACCTACTTGAGAAGCAATGTTCATGTATCTCTCTCTAATAGTTCTTGTGGAAGATCATAAATCCTTATCCATAAATCAATTGAGTTAAAAGAATAACCTGAGAGAGATGTATTTGGTTGAGCCTTCTCAACTAAGACTAAATCATTATTGAAAAATCATAGAGTTCTTTTGCATATTTTTTTAACTTCTTCTTCTGTTTGCAGGATTATCAAAAAAGCACATTTTGGGTAGTCCAACATAGCCCACGGATGAGATGGATTCCACATCTTCTTTATCCATTCTTTAAAACCTGTTGGTTGGATCTTTTCTTTTGTTAGAACATCAACTACTAATGATCGTTTCCATTTTTGTGAATTAATAGATATTGGTTCCTAACAAGCACTAGTTGGAACTTGTAATATTTCCTAAAATCTTTTAACAATAATTTCTTCCTGTACAGTCTCATCAACTTCTTCTTCCATTTAGAAATAAAGAGAAATAGATAGACACGGAAAGAAGAAGCTCCGTTAAGCAATTAGAAGAAAACAGAAAGGTTAAGCACTAATGATTTGCTGTTGAGAACAAGAGAGGATCGCAAGGGACTGCTTGACCCACACTAGGCTAGTGAGAAGAGCTTCAACATTAAAAGAATTCAGAAAACTCACAGTTGGTTCATCTTCTCAGCACAACCTACCACAGAAGGAAGATGAAATCCTCAAAAGACGATGGGAGAAAGGAAGAGAACTGCCAAAGATCCTGTGCCAATCTTCCGAGGGATTCCTCGACAGTTCCTCCACATTCTAGATAGTTCCTCCACATTCCGACTGGTCACCTTCCCATCCCGCCTCACCCGCTGTGCGTCACGTGTCAACCCAGCTGCTCGCCAATGTAGCCAGCCACAGCTGCGACTTTATCAGCTGCTAGGTGCGCCAGCGCCAACGTCTCCCGCCCACGCGCGCCTCTTCGTGCGAATCTGCCTACCACCCATCGGACGTCGCGGCCTCACCCGCTGACATCTGCCGTCTCGCATCAGAGCCTTGCCCCACGACAGTCGGCCTCCTACCATACGCCGCTCCCCTTTATGTCGCCGTGCGCCCCGGCCCCTTATACATGGTGAGCACTCTCTCTCTTTTATCTATTCTCCTCTCTCTCCTATTATCATGCTATTGTCTTCTTTATTTTTCCTCTCTATTTTTTCCTCTTGATCCAATGACATCCCCCTCATATTCAGGTCTCTATTCCAGCAGCCGTAGAGGTGTGAAATAGCCTGTTTGGTTGGTTCGTTTTGTACACCGTCGATGTTGGATATCACTTTCGGTCACTGACCCCCGATTTTCCAATGTCGATCAAGTAGACATTCTTGATGTGTCTATTCATTATCATTAAATTCATATTTTTAATCCTCCATAACTTGTAGTAATTATTATTGAGTTAATTAGCCGGGTTAGTATTGCTTGTGATGGTTAACTAATATTGATAGCTGTGCTATTTCTCTTTGTTTGTAATAGGGATCTTGTTAAGGTGATTTTGTGTTGTCTATAACATGTCAATTATTAGATTTTTGGTTGATTATAGTCCCTTTAGATAACATGTATCTAACTAGTTTATTGTTATCCTTTGGAGTTAATATTGTTATATATGTATGTAGATAGGCTAATTAAACTAGATAATGATTGGGTAGTCTAATTAACTTGTTTTTCAGCCATGTTATGTCATTTAACCAGGAGATAGGGTCTGATTGGGTTTGTTTACATCATGTTTGGTTGAGTGTTTGATGTGATATCATGTTAGTCTTCATTTATTCTAGTCATTTTATGGTTCTATTATCATAAACAGGTCATTTAGATGTGGTTGATCATGGTAATTGCATTAATGGTATGTTGCGAACATAATATGGTTTATGTTATCTCTTGCATACTGTGGTCATGGCATGGCATAATTATGTGGATGCATGATGAATTAAAAATGTAAATGGGAGATAACAATACCATACTAGTTAGTCATGACCCGAGAGCGACAGAGGTTAGAACAGTCTGGTACATCTTTCGATCCTGGATATCGTGGTTTATCTCTATGCCACCACTGCTTAGGTGCACTATGAGATTTCATTTAACTATATGGTATTGTTCTATATGGTAGATCTGATGTTAGCTAGTTGAGGTGGCAAGATGACATATTTCTTACCAATTATTAGTGGATAGATGCATCTATGTGAATGTGGTCCTTTATTATAGAATAAGTGCATTTATTGTATGGTACTGTAGAGGTGGTCTAGTGATATATTTTATTTTGTCATTTATTAGGTTATGTTGCATGGTGTATGCATGGTCTGCCTCATTTGTAATGATTCTATCGTATAGAGAATATAGTTGATGTTCATGCATTTGTTATCCCTTTGATCCAAGTTGTTTTATGTGCCTATAGGTGCTAGTTGGTCGACTTATAGATGCTGGTTGGTAGTGTAAAACACGTGTATTAAGTTAAATATTTAATGTATCAACTAGTTCTATACTTGTATATAATTAGTGTAGATTTGGGTATCTATTTAATTAGCATTTAGGACTGTTGGACTATCTGATTTGACGGATGACGGGAAGTTTACTAAGTCATTGTACTCATTCTATTCCTCTTACAATTTTCAAGTAATCAGGTTTAGCGCTGTAAAAACATGATGGATCGATTCTCGAAAAAGCAATTGATTGACTCTTCTGTCTTAGATGGTATATAATTTTGTTTAGATTGTAGTGATTAGTGATATATTTATTTAGAATGTGTAATTTATGAACTGAGACTTAATTTATCTTTATTTTTCTCAAATCGATATAATTGAGGGGTTAATATCTCCGATTGCATCATCGAATTATTTCACTGTACACGTTAAAATTTGGGAAGTGACATGTTTGCTCGATGTCACGACCGATTTACTAAATTAGCTTATTTTTTGACTAGTAACAACATGGCATCATTAATTAGAGGATATGATAAAGTTATACACATAAAATATTATTTGTTTATGTGACACACACAAGCACTGTACACATATATCATTTATCATAGAAATGAATATTCTAGAACAAAATTTTGGAGAAATTTGTAGAAATCATGGACACAACTCATATTTAGTTTGATATTTCGTCCTTAAATGGACTATCAAACCGTGAGAATAATCCAGACACTTGAAGGTATGTTGAAGGTGTATATAGTTTGGAGTGAAATGATATTGCTGGGATGATCATTTCTAAGTGATAGAATTTACATGTAACAATAGCTTTCATGTAAGCATTTGTTTGGTTTGCCCCTAATTTGAATTCTGCTTTTCGTTAAAGAATTTTGACAAGTCAGAATAATCTTATTTTGATTTTATTTGATTACGATTCTATTATCAAAAATCAAATTCAATAATTTATAAAATATATAGTATATTATATATTTTTAAAAAGAAGTTAAAAGTCTTATGTAACTATTAAAATTTGATCTAATCACTTTAAGATTTCACTTTTGATTCTCTTACCATTTTATATACCTTAACTTTTATAATTTATCTTTTTGTATATCATAATCTACTTAATATAAGAAGCGCGAGTGTCAAATTTTCATCCTCCTCTTATCAACCGTTCGATCATTTTTAGATTTTTTCGATCTTGTTGTTCACCGTCAGATTTATTTCCCTCACCCGATCGCCTTCGCGTGATGGAACTGGCTATGGGCCTGGACAAGGACCTGTTCGGTGCGCAGAACTGGGCCTGATTTTGGGCCTGTTTTGGGGTCGGTTATGGACCTATTTTTGGACCTGTAGATGGGCTGATTATGGACCGGTTTGGGGTCTGTTTGGGGTGCCTGCAGATGGATCTGCTTGGGTGCTGACAGGTAGGCCTACAGATAACAGGTCATTTTTACTCTGACTTCGTGTCACCTTTTGAATTAGGAGTTTATCCATTCATCATTTCTTTTTTGGCTTGGATTTTTTGAGTTTGAGGAGGTTTTTCTTGATTTAAGATCTTTTGGTTTAAGAGTTTTAGGCTCGTGTTTAGATAAACTTTCAGACTCTCTCCATTCTCAGGCTTTGATAAATTTTTTAATGATCCTGTTATCCTCAAATGTGAACTTTTATGTTCCAATTTAACATCTAGATTGTATCCTCACGTTTGTGATTTGTATTTAGGCGTTTGCACTTTACTTGTTGGAAGCCACATTTCAATTTTTGGGCACATTTGCCTAGCTGTCCTAATCCTTTTTTGGGCATGATGGAGCCTTCATTTGGGTTGGATGGCCCTTTGCTTGCTGCACCCCTTCTCTCCTTGGATTATCCATCAACTCTTTTTTGCTTACGAATTAGCAATTTGTTATGGAATATGATGTGTACAGTATTGTCTGAACTCTGGAACCTCCCATACGGCATTGGTTAAAATAGTTCTTTTCCTTTCTTTGTACTATAACGGATACATGGACTGGGTATAGTGAAGGGTACTAAGTTGACTTTGTAAAGGAAACAAAACTTGTTTTTATGCTTTAGTCACTAAAATTAATCGATGTAATTTTGGAGGTGAAAGGCATCCGAAGTAATCGAGAAGTTTCTATCATGTTAGAGAAAAAGCTTAAAACTCTATGTTCATCCATTTATATCTTCTTAGTATGGTGAAAAACTTACAAGTTAAATGAATCAAGAATTTATTAGTATTCATGAATGAAATATGCAGCATGTATGCAGTCCCATAGTGGATATCAATGAAAAACAGTGTTTGCCTGATAAAATGCAACTTATTATCACCTCCAATTGCCTTGTTACCCAGAGAGGTGTTAAGCCTTATGTTGTCTCGTCTGCTATCTTCTCCTAGACAAACAAGATGTGTTATTTGGTCACACCGATATAAATGTAAATTCTGTAAACACATGTACCAGTTCGACACTAGAGATTGAAAGAAAATACCATTCTTGGATGAATTAGATTTCAAAATACTGTTTCTGGATGGTCCTTTTTCAGTTACTCGGGCATGTCTTTTGTGATGAATGATGCATAGGAATTAAGATAAACTTAAATTTTCAACATTCTGGTTTATGAAAACTCAGTTCTTCATTACAGAATGAATCCAGAAAAGCAAAGATATTGATGCATGTTATTGCAATCCCACTAACCAACTCCACTTGTTTAATGAAAGCAATTCAAAAAACTGGTGATTCATTGAAAGCAAGAAACCAGAGGAGTAAGGCTACATAGAAGAAGAAAGTAGAAAACAGGACAATATAGAGCCACCATCTATGAAGGAGCTTGTTCGTTTACAAAATAGAAACACTTCAAACATACGTGGGCAGTGCACAAGTGCCAACTGAACAAAAACGGCAGCTGCGTGCAACCTTTGCACACTTGGACTACATCCCCTCCGTAGCGTGACCAGCAGTATTACGATAGGTTTATTTCTCATGTAAATTGAAATTGAAAAAACTTGAACCGATTAACATATGATAATTCATATTATTTCATATCTATCTGTTTATTTTTTATTACCATATTTATCTGTTTATTTTTTATTAATATGCTTGAAAAGTGATTACATTTTTTTTGAATCACCAAATAATTAATGTTAACTAAATTGGCATACTACTTAACACACAAAACTCTCTGTACCATCATACCCTTTGGACTAGAAAATTAATTATTTAAATATAACTATTTTTAATTTAATTTTTTGACAAGTTTTATATTTTTATAATTTTATCGTACACGTGCGAAGCACGCTTTATAACTAGTAGTATTAAGTTTTAGAGATATGCATGAAATTTTATTGTAATCAGGATGATTAATCGAAACGAAATTGACTAATTTTAATTTAGATGTATAAATAAATTCTGTATTTATTAATTTTTACGAATTAGAAACTTGAGATACCACATTACATTTACACTTCTAAAACGCAGTGCTATAGTGGGTCAATAATCAATCCTTCTTCTTTTTTTCAATTAACGTGAATCCGCATTGGGGCGTTTAGTTGCATTATAAACCCGATTTTTTGTTACAAAAATATATTTACGTAAAAAATTTATAAAATTTATTTAACAAAATACGATATCAAAAAATTTTTACGGATAAAAACATGATGAGATCCCCTTTTTTCTTGATAGTCTCCCATCTTGCCTCATCCTGGTTCTTTTTCTTAACACATCTCACTTTACAATTTTATATTTTTAATGGGGTGTTTGATTGCATGATAATTTTTTGTACACTTTCATGATAAAAAATTGTATTAAAATAAAAAGTGAACCAACTCATGATATAAAATTATCATGTTTGGAGGGATGTGATTACAAAAAAGAGTAACTACCGCACATGACAAAACAAAGTGGGGGACCACAAGAAAAAAAGAGAGGTGAGACCCTCTTTTTTGTTTAAGAAGAAAATCACTTTTAAAACATAAAATTATCATGGTTACCAAACACCTCTTTTAACAAGTTTTCTTACAATTTTTAAAAATTAAAACAAAAACCTTCGTTATCATGCAACCAAACACCCCATAAGCATCTTAGATTTTATTTTTATATAAATTTTTATGATAAAATTATCATACAATCACACACACATTCTATAAAATGATCCGAATAACATATCTAGCTTAATGGGGGTGTTTGGTTGCATGATAATGAAAGTTTTTATTTTAATTTTTAAAAATTATAAGAAAACTTGTTAAAAGAAGTGTTTGACAATCTTGACAATTATATGGTTTGAAAGTGATTTTCTTCCTAAACAAAAAAAGAAAGTCTCACCTCTTTCTTTTTTTATGTGATCTCCCACGTTGTTTGGTCATGAATGGTAGTTACTCTTTTTTGTTATCACATCCCTTCAAACAGGACAATTTTATATCATGAGTTGGTTCACTTTTTATTTTAATATAATTTTTAATCATGAAAATATACAAAAAATTATCATGTAATCAAACACCCCCATAAACACACTAGCTATTACGACTAAGGGGTAAAGCAACTAAAGTTCTTAACACAAACAGATGGTGCTGGGGATGAAAACATATTTTTTGGGTTGCTTGATATTGGCATAACTCGGAGATACACCTGATTTTAAGAATAAATCAAGTTTATCTCCGAACAATTTTGATACCAAACAGATCTTTACATTTTAAATATTCGGAGGGTCACACAATTATGATTTTTGAAAAGATATAAATATAATTAAAACTAATTTTTGATAAATCTTTATTATTAAGTTTCTCATTTGGATGCTCGTCAACTTGAGAATGAGAAACTTATTATAGCTGAATTTAAGAAAATGACTTTGCATCAGAAAGTTTGTTGACTAAATATATTTAAAACGTAACCTGTTCACCGAAATGTCATTATTAATTCGGGTTCCAAGAGCTGATCGACTCTAAGTCGAATGGCGTCGACCTCTGTCCACAGGAGCAGAGGCGAAGGATCGAGGACCGATAGAGCTCGTCACTTTGAGAGGAGAGGTGGCTACTCGTGGAGATCGAAAGGGAGCTCGATCCTGATTACGCACAGGGCACCGCGGCTAGTTGGCCGTTCAGCCACGATGACTCAAAAAAATTTCGGATTCCAAACATGCCCGTAGGTAGGGCTGTTCACTATTTGGTTCAACCCGAAAAATCAAACCTAATCAGGAGTTTGATTCGGTTCGGTTTGGTTTGAACTACCGATCGGTTTAGTTTGGTTCCTAGAACCCTTCAAACCAAATCAAACCGCTAAACCGAATAACCCGATTTAGATTAAATATTTTATTTTAAGCTATATATAATACAATATTTATGTGTCTTTTCTTATAAAAATAAACTTGTTTCAAGAGTTTTCAAGACAAATTAATGAAATGTATAAACAAATATACTAAATTTTAATAGAATGTGATTTAAAACAAATAAAACAAAAATATATATTGACATATTTACTCTACTTTGATAAAATATGGTTTGAACCGGATCAAACTAAATTAAACCGAATTAATTTAGTTTGACTTGAGAGATAGTTTGATTTGATTTAGTTTGAAAAAAAATATTAAGAAATCAAACCAAATCACATCATGAACACCCGACCGTAGCACCGTACCTAATCCCGCAGCAGTACAGTACAGCACCGTACCTTAATCCTGTAGCTTCTCGCAGCACACCCACCGAGGCTATCTTCGACGCACTCGACGTCTGGTGGCCCCATCGCGCGGTGATCGGCTTCTCTACTCTCTTGTTCTCCGTTCTCTCTTCGTTGTGTTCTTTGCTCTCGCATCTACACGGAGATCCCTCGGGCTTGGGACTTTCATCGGACTGTTGGTGAAGAATGACCTCAAATATACTATTTGCCGCGAAAAATAATCCATCCCGAACGTGATATTTTGTCCCGAAGAATGGTTCGAAGAATGGTTTCGCGGTCGGGGGAGGTGTTTTGTGTTGCATGGGAGAGATTGGCAGTCGGCCGCAGCAACTAGGGCCGTCAGTGGGGCGGGCGGGCCCGCGGGCCACCGGGCTGGGCCAACATTAAATTGATTTTCGGGTCAGGAGAAGAAGCCCGCGGGCTTCGCACGGGCTGCTGTTCGGGCCGCAGGAAGCCCGCTCACCAGCACAAGCACATGGTTTAAAAAAAAAAATGTAAAATGTTGATCAGACGTGCGGGCCGGCTGCTGTTCACGCGCTGCTGTTGTTCATTGTTCTGTCTTATTTAACATGTGTATTATCCTAGTTTGATATAATGGGATTATAAGTTGGATAATACTTGATTAATACTTTTAATATTATAAAAATATGTATAAATACAATTTGAAATATAAAAATTATGATATATTTATTTTCTTTATGTTAATATATTCGTTGACATATTTTGATTTTAATTTTCATTAAAGTTTTTTATTAAAATATCTTAGTGCTAGATTATGACCAAATCAAACATATGATATTATAATTTTATTTTAACTTCTATTTAGACAAAAAATAAAATATTTTTAAAATATTAATTATATTAATTATAAATATATTAAATTATAAAAAAATAAATTATAACTATTGATAGTTGATCTAATAAATTTAGAACCTTATTTCTATTCTTTTCTATCATTTGATGTCATAATTTTTGATAAAGACAAAATTATCTAATTTTGATTCTGATTTATTAATAAATCATTAATTTATTAATTTTATGTAAATCTATTCAATATTTTTGAAATCTTCTGTTAGCATCCTATAATTGTATTTTTAATAACTAAATAATTTAATAAATTTTACATTTTTTAATTGGTAGTGTTTTTATTTGGCTTTGATTGTGCGGTTTTAGACCGGCCCATTGGTAGAACGGTTCGGATTCTAGCGGATTCACTAATCCGATTCCGATTCCGATAAGGGTTAAGGGGTTCCGATTCCAATTCCGATAATTTTGGAATCACTATGTTCCGATTTTGATCCGATTCCGATTTCGTTATCGAAATCGGAACTGAATCCGATAAAATCCGAAATGCATATTAAATATTAATTTTTATTCAAAAGTGAGTCAATAATTTACATATAATTAATAAATTTTGATATAATCTTCTTAAAATTTTATTTTTATTATTTTATAAATTTATATATTATATTTTATAATTTATTTAATTTTGTTTTATTTACTTTTATTTATATATAATTTTTTTTATCGAAATTGGATTAACGGAAACGGAACCAACTGATTCCGATTCCGATTCCGATAAGCTACCGGAATATCCGATTCCGATTCCGATAGCTTATAGGATACAAAAACAAGTTCTAAACCCGTTAATTTTTATCGAAATCGAATCGAAATATCGGAATATCGGATTCCGTTTACACCCCTACGGCCCATTGACACCCCTAATTTGATGTCTGTAATCAAG
This sequence comes from Cryptocoryne crispatula var. balansae, assembly GCA_036172225.1. NCBI lineage: Eukaryota > Viridiplantae > Streptophyta > Magnoliopsida > Alismatales > Araceae > Cryptocoryne > Cryptocoryne crispatula. The sequence continues at coordinate 29,794,207 of CM069918.1, forward strand.
CTGCTTATGGTTCCCGCTTTCTTCTCCAATTTATTAAAGTTTTTTGGTTTGATGTTTAAAAAATTAAAAAAATATAAAATATATCTTATAATATGTTAAAAAGAACGGGCCGGGCCGGGTCGGGCCGGGCCAAACTTATATTTTTTTTGGGCCGGGCCGGGTCGGGCCGAAATGTAATACGGGCCGGGCCGGGCCGGCCCATTATATATTGGAGCGGGCTTTGTTGGGCCGGCTGCGGGCCGGGCCGGGCCCGGCCCATTGACACCCCTAGCAGCAACCACCAGAGGTCTCAAGCTCAGTTAACTTAATTTACACACTTTGAATTCGAACTTGAGTTCTTACGAAAACGTTAAATCTTGTTCAAGTTTAATTCGTTGATTAATTAAATTCGAACTCGAGTTTTTACGAAAATGTTAAACCCTTGATCAAGTTTGATTTTAAGTAATTGAGCGAACTCGAGCTCGAATAGTAACTCAACTCAAGTTCAACTCACGTTCAAATTTGAACTCAATATGAACTCAGCTTATAAAACTCAAAATCAATCAAAAATTTTATATAAAATTTTAAATTTAACTCATTTATAAAAATTGATATAAGTTTAAATTCAATTTTTATTTCAATATATATTCAAGTGTCAACATATAACTATTAATACTTATTATTTATTATTTTTAAATAAATATTATAGTGAGTTTTTAATCTAGTTATTCACAAACTTATCAAGTCAAGTAAGAGTTTGTTGAAGCTTGACTCATTTAATAAGTCGAGTTTTAATTTTTGTTCAAAATTGTTCATTTAACGTAATAAATGAGTTGAGTTGAATTTTGATTGAACTGAGTTTTGAACTATTTATCGATTGCATTAGTTAATTTGCATCCCTAGCAACACCCCCACTTAGACGTCTACTCCTACCTTACAACAGCAGTCACGCTTTAGACTATTTGGCATATATATAGCAACGGTTTAGAGACAAAATTAATTAAAATACATTCAATATTCAAAATTTATTGAGTTGAAATCTAATTAGTATCATCATCAACACCATTCAGGTGAACTGATGAAGGCAGACACTGAAATGAGGTGGTGATACCTCGAGGAACCGTTGGGATCCCCGTGAAACTGGGTGATCTACTAGGCTTTCCAATAAAAGATTTATTATCGTGATTATTTGGCTGTCCCTTGTCCGTGATATACATAGTCAACAGAAAATATTTTCAACTGACCACATAAAGCTCAGATCTTGGAGTATGCTGACATATAGCCATTGTTGGCCAAATTTGACGATGATACGAAAGAGATTTAATGTTTTTACTTAAAAAATATTTTTACTTTTAAATTATAAACGTTAAAATTGCCAAGTATAATTCTATATAAATATTATTTATAATGGTAAAATGTATATTAACAACACTAGTTATAGTCTATAATAACTTATGATTTATAAATTTAAAATTTTATAATCTTAATTGTAAGGAATCAATCTGAATATTTAAATATTTTTGATTCCTTAAAATCAAGGTCTTATCCTAAAAATGACAAAATCGTGAACCGAATAAGGAGGAGATCGAATAGTCCTTCTTAGGATTTGAAAATTTGCTCACTAGAGATGAAAAGAGGATGTTTCTTCTTGCTTTAAACCGTTCAAGTGGACGACTTCTAGCGGTATCTACACGAACTTTTTTCGAGAACTAGTTCTCATTCACTCCAAGCTCGAAAATCCTTCTAGAATGAATTTGGAACATTCCTGGACTCCTTCCAGAGGAGAGGAGAGAGGAAGGCTGTCAAGGACATTTTTCAACCCTTCGGCTTAATAGGGTTTGACTTTTTAAGCTTTTAATATATAGAACATGTAATTTTTCACAAAAACCCAAATCTTCTATATATTTACATTCTTGCCCTTATCCTTAGAATTAGTTCTAATGTGTGTGACTTACTAGGCCCAATAGTTAATTTTGTTGAAGCTCAATTTAAAAAGAATATTTCTTTTAAATTAGATCAAATCTATTATCCGATAATAAATTTGACAGCTTTCTAATCATGAACGGTACAAGCCACATCCTATGACCTTAAATAACTTTGAGAGTTAAATAACATCCATTGAGCATTTTCATCATATGTTACCATACGAATTTAAATCTTCATCCATGCAATGTCCCAGTCGGTGAAGGGGTCAGCACCGACTGTCAACCCCCTTAATATTATGACTGTATAGAATCCTATACTTAGGAATGGATCAATTGAAAAACTCTCTTTCCAATTATCCTATTTACCTTGGCTAAGAATTTAGAGTATTATTTCATAGGACATTCTCTCTCTCTTACCAAAAGTGAACGCTCCCTTGTTATCCATTGAATTGTCTCCACCAAGTTTCTCTTACACCCGATACATTAACTATACTAGACCATCAATGTGGTAACTTATAAGATAATAAACAAAGTACAAGGTACATCCAGCAAGATATCTTTGGCGACTCATGTCAAAGATCCAACCGTACCACAGTGATGATAGAATACCTTGATAGACAGTTTAGTAAGATACCGATCAAAGTTTCTAAAATGGTCAATTCAGTGAACTCATTTTACTAATGAGCATCTGTATATGTATTTTAGTGTCTCCACACTAATGACCAATGAGATTGGTCATTCTCATCATATGAGAAGATATCACATACACAAGTCTATCCGGATCTTTAATGTCCTATCTCAAGGACTTATGACTTATAACATTTAGATTACTAGCATCTAGATGATTGATCTCATTATTCTGATCGCATCATGATTCAATCATCATTACATATGATCAAAGATTTTATTACGATATACGTATCGAAAGATAGATGATAATGCATATATGCTTTTTTATTTTGAATAAGATGATATAAGAAATATATAATCATATCATGTATGCTTAGTTTGTAGAATATACATTTCTATCATTAATAAAATAAAAATTTAATAATCCAATTTAAAATGTATAAACACAACACTACAAATAACCAACAAAACAAAGTTCTTGATAAAAAACAACAATTTTAAAAATTCTAAAAAAAATTAATTATATTTAAAATATTTTTGGAAATTATTTTTTAAAATTTATTTTTAGTTGTACAAATGATCTAATTTGTCACCACTTGAAAATTATAACAACATACAACAACTACGCAGTAGTAAATACACAGCATCATGACAGTGAGAGAAATTTGTTCTTCAAATTTCATAACCCAAATAAGCATATAGAGAACACTAATAACCATGTCTACATAATTTCACAATATTCCATTATAGACTAAAACATTTTAACAACCTAAAACCAAACCAAGTTCATAGTTCCACAAGACTATAACAAAAAACTTGAACATTTAAACAACCAAACACCAAACCAAGTTTATCAACAAGTTCCATCTATAAAGAAAAGTAAACAAGATAAAGTTTAATTACATATTATCCCAAAAATCCACAACAAGTAACCTGATAGAAAAGTTCACTTTACTCCAATTCCACGAGATTATGATTCTTCCACGGCCTCTTCTTGAGCATCCAAACTAATCTCCTGATCTTTAATACCTACCAATAAATTTAACCCATGATGGGGTGAGTCCGGAGACTTCATAGGATTTGCACCCTTTTCTTGTCAATCAGATAATTAACATATATTTAAACAATGATAGATAACATATCTACTTTGAGATGTAATACAAAGGTATAGAATATCTTCTATATCAATCTCACAACCCATAACCAAACAATGATTAACATTAATGAAAAGATTATGCCAATGTTATACATTCTTAGACTGATGCACACTAGACCATATTAACTTGGCAAATATCATCTAAATGACCTCAGGACTTAACATAACCAAACCAAAATGGGATAGATTTTATTTTTCTAACATAACATGAATTAACATCTCTACATGACATACAACCAACCCAACATCATATTCTTTCTAAACACATATCCAAATAGCAAGGAATTGGTTGTCTTGTTTCACATGTACAAAATACTTTTACTAGCTCTAATATATATAGTAGTAACATATACTAAGCTAGCCCATAGTGCACTTAGGCAGTGGTGACACTTAGAGAAAATTGCAGTAATTCAAGATCTGTGGGAGGGCTGGATTCATCTAAGTTACCTACTGCCCACGGACAATTAACTAACATAGGCTGGTGAAGCCTTCATACCATGTCATATCAAGAGTTAATAACATAATTTCATATCATGACATACTTGATCATACCATGCATACAAGACATAAATCTCTCATTTTAATACTTTTCATGCAAAACAAAACCATTTTTGCCATAAACTAGACAAGACTTACACTAACTGACTTGGTTAACATACTTAAAACAAAACCAATATCAAATTTAACCATATGAACATAACATTATCATGCAAGACATATTACATAATTTGAAACAAATTTGTGTATGGACTATACAAACAACTGACATGCAATAATAACAAGTCAAAACTAAACATGCTTAAACCTATACAAGATGATTAACTGAAATCAAAATTGGCATAAACAAAGCCTCTTAGGTCTTGATTTTTCCTTCAAGGTTTTGACCTAACAGGGTTCCAAAAGTTCAATTGATGTTCTAATATTTTTTTTTCAAGTCTAAACATAATTAACTTTCAATTCCATGTCCAAACTAGCATATAGTCACATATACAATTAACATAAGGTCAAATCTCATGGAAAGGGGTTCTACCCAAAAGGAATCATGCTAAACATGTTCAATAATATACAAAATAACAATTTCAAATTTTTGATTTCAAAGATTTTGAGATTATCATTATACGTAAGTTTAAACTCAAAAACTAGTTAACATTAGGTCCATAAGCTAAATCATGCATATTTTCTCATTCAAATTGTGTAAAATAAATAAATGAGCTTTGAGAAATCTACTTGAAAGCTTCTGTGAATTATCCAATTTTTTTTGGATTTGTCTGCTATTTGTTTGGCCTTTCTCTATTTTCGACAATTAATAAAATCATGAAATTTTGCTTGGACAGGCCAAAGGTGAACTGGATCAGACCGGAGGCTGGACTAGTGGTCAAGCTGGGATTTTTTTTAAATAGCATGGTTTAAGATAGTTATTAGCAAAGTAGCATGGTAAAAGTTTAAATTTGCAAAATAACATAGTTTCTTAGAAGTCGGACTTCTTGTTTACAACTTCCAGGTAAAAAATAGAAGTTGTAGATAAGAATATTGACTTTTAGTTAGAAAATAGAAGTCGGACTTCATTTCTATGACTTCTTTAGGATGTCGAGTTTAAAAGATGGCTAATGAAGTCATAGGGTAAAACCACAACTTCTTAATGAAGTCGGATTCTCAAAGTCCGACTTCATGTGTTCTAATTTGCCCACCACCAACCGCCGAACACACCCTTGCACCGCAAGCAAGCCCTCCCTTGAGAATCGCATGGCCCGACCCTCCTTCCCCGTGATTTATCTAAAGGAATCATGTCCTCCATGGTGTCCCTCGGTCGCGGGACTCCTCCCCTCCTCCGGCGTTCGTCAATGGCAGTTCAAGGCTGTTCCTCTTATGTCTTGCTGCGCGACGGTTGTCCTCGGAACCTCCACGCCATCCCTCCATGGCGTTCGTCCTCCGAGCAGCAACGCCTCCTCTGATCGGTTGCGGTTCATCATCTGAAAGTTATTCCCATCCCCCAGAACTGAGCCCTCCTCCCATTGGACACATTCCCATCTCCCAAAATCTCAGGCGTCAGAGCCGAGAGGCCCCATTTGATGTTCAATTTCTTCTTTTGCTATTATGTCATTCTCTATTCTTATTCTAGATCTAACTTAGGGCAGACGTGGTTGATTGGTGGGCGGTATTGGCACTGGCTGTAGTGGACGTGGTTGATTGAGCAGCAACAGTGTCACTGGCTGCAGCAAAAGAACATCCAGCAAGAACAACGTCGGTAAACAAACTATACTTAGATTTTGATACATTACTTGCCTTAATTTATTTAAATTAAATGATTTAATTTTATTTACATAGCATTAAGAAATGTATGAGCATAGACCTCATCGGTTTAAGTCGATTAACCAACCGGAGTTTGATTTCATATTATGTGAAAGTTATCAATTGATCAACATTGGCTACTGTAAGCAAAATAGGCTAGCATGAGTGAATGGGCTACTGTAAGCAAATTGGTTGATACGAGATTGGTTATTCCAGTCAATATTGTTCATCCAATTTAATTTATTATATTACATACTAGTTTTTAAAAAAAATTAGAATTGTTATTTATTTCAGGATAAGTTTTATTTGTAAAACATGTCATCAAGAGATGCCATCATTTCTGAGCAAGTCGATGGAAAGATTTCAATCAATAATAATTATGCGTGTTATGATGCTTGATATTCTTTTCCTATTAAAGTACCATTGATATGTCTATTTGAGGAGTTCAAATGTTATGTATATCACTATACTAGAAGTTCTCGAGAGACATGCAGATTTAAGATGGTATACAATTATTTTGATTGTGTTAAAAATGTCGTAGATGATGAGTCGTGTAATGTGATGATAAAAAGATATCTAAAGAATAACATTACGTTGTATATAGAGAAGGAAGATATCAACACCATTAGAGAGTTAGGGTGGAGCATAAATCAAAGTCAATCATCTACATGGGCTTCTTATGTATCCAATCCAACAAGTATGATAGATGTCACAATATGAATGTAATGTCCCTTCATTGAACGTAGAAGCTGAACGAAGTACAACTGATGATGGAGTCCAATTAGGTTTGAATGAACAATATGATTTTGGAGATAGTGATGAAGATGTAGATGAAGATAATGAAGAAGTACCGAATGAGATGTTTAATAGTATTATCTTTGTGGATCAATTACAACATAATGAAGATAGAACTTGGATTGATGATGCTATAGCAAATAATGGATTTGTTGAAGAGGATGAAAAAGTTGGACGGGAAGAAAGTTTAGTAGAGATAAGAACTGAAGGTGTTGGTGGTGATGAGATTTCTGAAGGAGATATCTTCACATGTAAAGAAGATCTTATTGGTGCAATTTCTATTTGGTCTGTGAAACATAATGTACAATACAAAATAGATCGATCCACAAAGTCCATATTGACATTAAAATGTCTGCAAGAAGAAGATGGATGCAAGTGGAGATTGCATGCTTGCATTAGTAAAAAAGTTGGAGGCTTATGGAAAATCACAAAGTTTGAAAGTAGCACTTGTTCCACTCCTGTTTCCAACAGTCAGACAATTAACATCAACTATAATTCAACATTGTATTTTACCAATTGTCTAGTCTCATCTAAATATTCAACCGAAAGATATTTTGTATATAAAACAATTGAAGTACCCTATACGTCCTTCTTACTATGTGGCTTGGATTGCACAAAGAAAAGTTTTTGAAAAACTATTTAGGGATTGGGAAGCCTCGTATATTCATCTTCTTAGATATATGGAAGCTGTTAAGATAACAATGTCAGGTACTGTCGACTCCAGAAACGGGTTCCGGATCGGCACCTCAAGAGAAGGTGATGATAGAATAGGGGAAGGGGAGTGAATCGAAAAACACTCGGAAAACAGTAAAAAGTCCTCACCTCGGTCCCACACTCACATTGATCCCCGAACTTTCATCTCACGGCGTCGCTTGAGCACTGGAGACGGTTCGGGTCATGTGGGAGGAGAGTGATGAGGATATGAACTTATAACATGAATAAAAAGGTCGTCGCCAAGAGCCACGGGCTCTTCTTTATGGAATTGAAAAATAAAAGAAGTTGACCGTATGTACCTTAGCGCAGGAGAGAGTGTGTGCGGGTTCAACCTTCTTCTTCTTCAGCCGGCCGATGAAGAAGAGTCCAACCGATGCTAGCTTGATTGATATGTGCAACTTAAAGACAATGAAAACAAGTGAAAGAATGAATTATACTTGAGTGAAGTGTAGTAACTGAAATAAGAAAATGTGAAATTAGCAATTGAAACTGAACTTACCGGCTTCGGGGTGAGCCTTAACCCCTTTTTTATGTTTTTATTTATGTAAAAATAATGCAAACTATACTAAAAGATGTTTTAAAACAGTAAATAAACTGAATAAAGTGGGTTGAGGAAGCTTATGGAGTGAATCGGCTTGAGTTGAAGCCGAGATGGTTGAAACAAGCCAGTTCGGGTAGCCTTGCACCCTCCTGGCGCGACTTTGGTGCAGAGAATGCTACAAACGACCCCCATGTCAGAATTGAGTGTCGTTTGTTTTAAAATAAATATAACTCACCGAGGGTGGTTTGAAATTAAGACAACTTTGCTTGAATCTTATAATAGGTAATCTGAATTTACCTGAAAAGCCAGATCTTGAACAGTGAAGTTCTGGAAACTTCCAGCACAATGTTGATGTAGGACGTGTGCTATGGGCACCACAAATATCTGAATTAAATGATTCTTGTTGGAGATAAAAGATAACTCACCGGGGAACAATTTCTATGAAGGATGTATAGAATGAATTCACCATTAAATGTACTGAAATTGACTGAGAGAAGATGACTTAGAAGAGAAGATTTTGGATCTGTCTGTGCAGCGGCGGTGTTGAAGCCGTAACAAGCCGAGGGAATGTCAGAATTGATCTTCGTTTGTTGTAGATAAAATATATCTTGATGAAGAACACTTCTTATGAATGAAGTCAGTCCGTAAAATAACTAGAAAGATCTGTAGAAGTCGATGATCAGCAATGCAGCATGTCAGAGCATAGGCCGGCTTCTTTTTCACTTTGGGATGATCTCTGAGCACCGGGATGAAGAGAGAATGATTTGGGGAGGTTGGGATAAGCCTAGGGTGTTTGGAAGACGAGGATAAGAGTTCTAAAGGATGGGTATGCCCTCTTAGGTCTTTCATATGAGTCTCCCTTTATAGGGGATGAGAATTAGGTCAAAAAACAACAAGTTTTGATACATCCGACCATAGGTTTGAATTCCTCCATTTAATGTTGCTAATTTTCATTCTGAGGCATCTAAAAACTTACCCAAATGATTGAGAGGGATTGGAAATCGTGGATCACCTTCCCCATGTTCAAAATATGTCTCCACTTGAAGATGAAACAAATCTGGTTAAAAATAGTAAGTTTTGATGTATAAGACAACAAGTTGGATTGCCATCATTTGATGATGCTAATTTCAACCTTGAAGCTTCTAGATACTATACCAAGTAATATGAAGGAGGAAAAAGAAAGTTAAGGTCGTGAATTGGTCAGATATGTGCCCAATGGGCTGGACTTGCATGCAATTGGGCTTGATTAGGGGTGCGTGCAGACAGAATTGCGCGTCTGATTTCCAAAGGACACTGCGGACAAATGGGAGATCAAAATTGAATGTTGTTTGTGATAGAAATGTATGCTCTACAAGCCAATCATATATGATATGATTCGACATTTCTAGAAATATCTCATTCAATTAATTAGGAAAATCTTCATTATAAGCTCTTATTAGAAGCGAATATCATAATAAAGTCCTTGATCAAATACAATGATGATTAAATCATGATGAGATCATGATAATGAGATTGATCATCTAGAGGTAATTGATCTAAATGTTCCTAGTCATAGGATACTTGAGACGGGACATCAAGGATCCGGATAGACTAGTGTATGTGATGTCTTCTCATGTGATGAGGACAACCGATCTCATTGGTCATTAGTGTGGAGACACTGAGATACACATACATGTGCTCATTAGTTGAATGAGTTCACTTAACTGACCGAATTAGAAACCCTGAATGGTATCTTACCGAACTGTCTATCAGGGTCTTCTATCATCACGGTTGCATGGTTGGACCTTTGACCTGAGTCGCCAAAGATGCCTTGTTGGGTGGAACTTGTGCTTTGACCATTGACTTATGGATCACAATTTAGATGGTCCTATATAGCGATAGATCGGGTACAAGGAAAATCCGATGGAGGCAATTGAGCGGACAACAAGGGATCGTCCACTCTCGGTAAGTGAGAGTGAATGTCCTATGGGATAGTACTCTAAATCCCTGGCTAGTGTAGATAGGATAATTGGAAAAGGAGTTTTCCAATTGATCCAATTCCGAGTACATGATCCTATAGAGTCGGTACACTAAGGAGTTGACAGTCGATGCCGTACTCCTTTTCGACAGGGACATTGGATGGATGAGGGTTTATATCCATGTGGTAAATGATGATGGAAAGGCTCAATGGAGATGATATTATCCCCATAGCCATTTGGGATCATGGGATGTGGCTTGTACCCTTCATGATCGGTAGGCCGATTAATCTGTTATCGGATAACAAATTTAATTTAATTAAATAGAATTGTTCTATTTTATTTAGGCCTCAACCAAATAGGCTATTGGGCCTAGTGGGTCACACACAAAAGGACTTATCCACAAGTACAGGGGCAAGGGCGTAATTTATAGAGATTTTGGGTTTTTATGAAAAGTTCCATAATTCTCTATAAATACTAATGGTTTCAGCCAAACCCCATCAAGCCAAGGGTGAAAACCACGTTCCTAGCCTCCTCCCTACCTCCTCCTCTCTCTAGAAGGTGTCCATGGTCGATGGAGCTCCGTTCGGGAAGAGTTCTCGAGGCCGGCGCGAAGGGAGAACCTGTTGTGGATGAAGTTCGTGTGGATACTACTGGAGACCAGACACTTGAACGGTTTGTAGAGCTTAAGAAGCTCATCTCCTTCCTCTCCATGGGATTATATGAATCCCTATCAGGTATATTCGAACCCGATTTGATCGGTTTTCCATTTTCGTCGTTCGGTTCTGATTGAGACGGATTCTAAAGGAACCCATAGAAATCGTCGCTTCCGCTGCTCCAAACTTTTATGGACGATTCCTTACAGTTTGTTGCATTGAAAAGAGGACTCATAGAAGAAGATTATTAATGTTGAAGACTTCTTCATTGGACGTCCACAGAATCCTGTGAAAAATTTTCAAGTAGAGGATATGCTAGAAAAAGCATAATTTGGCACACAACCAAGCGACGCGACCTTGGTGCAAAGACCACCAAGAGCAACATGGAAATTAGAATGGGCTCTCATTTGAGAAAAATGAATTTGATTAGATATCAACAACTCTTCCTTAGATTTCTAGTGAACTCCTCGGCTCATCTAAAATGATCGTTCAACTTGATTTTGATGGTCTAAAAGAGATGTTGCCAATGGAATAAGAGTTTAAGTCCCAAATAAGGTCAAATTAGCGTGTCTACAAGTACTGTGTACAGTTACCTATGTCAAAGTAACACATCGAGGTTTCTTTACTTTTTCTAGAGTTTCATGCCATCCATAGAAGGATGGCGGTCTTGTAGACTTGTGTTAAGTGTTGATGAAACATTCTTACACGAAAAATATCGTGGTACATTGTTAGTTGCATGCGGTGTTGATGCAGATCAAGGGTTATTTTCTATGGCTTTTGCGGTTGTCAATAGTGAAAATGATCATTCTTGGTCATGGTTTTTCGAACAAATGTTGAGGTTAATTCCATCAGTGTGGGAATGACATGTTGAAATTTGTATAATCTCAGATAGACATTTGAGCATTAAAAAGGAAGTTGAGGCATGGTTTCCGATGGCAGCTCATCGATATTGTCTTCGTCAGTATCGTCAAAATTTTCAAAGACATTTCAGTGGACAAGAACTCTACAGAAGAATGTACAATGCTGGTCAAGCATGTAGTCCTTCGGATTTCAAAAATCGAATGGAAGACATTCAGTTGCAAAGTGGTGATGCATATGCTTGGTTGATGGAAGTGAATCTTGAATATTGGGCTTTGTCATGTAACAAAGATGAAAAAAGATTTGGGATATTGACTACAAACTATTCCGAATGTTTTAATGGTGTTTTGAAGGTAGTTAGAGGACTTCCCATGCATGCTTTGGTACATATAACTTACCATCGTCTTAGATTGATATTCTTTCAAAAATGTGCAATCAGATTGAAGATAGAGAGCTGTCTTACTCCAAAGATGGAGAAGAAGATGTCAGAAATGAAAGAGAAAAGTAGAGAGATTATCATTCAAGCCCGAGTCAATGCAAGAGAGTGGGATGTTACGATTGTTATGGCCACACTTTTCGGGTAGATGTTGATTAGAATTCACTTTTATGCACATGTTGTGAACCTCAGCTATGGCATTTCCCTTGCAAACATGGCATTTGTGCAATTGGTTAAGTAAATTGGAGTCCATACATGTATGCCTCACATTGGTACATAGCTGACAAGTATCGTTCAACTTATATCAATGAATTTCATACCGTCCCAGATGCAACGTATTGGCCATCTTTTGATCCCTCTAGGAATGTGATTCCTTTGTTACCTCCACCTTATGTCCGAAGATCAGGTAGACCAAAAAGGAATAGACTCCCAATGGTTATGGATCGTCACTTAAACAAGCAAAAAAAATCAATATTCTATTTGTAAGCAACTGGGTCACAATCGTTCAATATGTTCTAGAAGAAATCAATACGTATGGTTATTAGCTTTGTTGTGCATTTTCTTATATAGATCGATGTCTTTTGCTCATTTCTAGTTTGTTTACTTGGTTTATGGATCAAAAATGTTGTATTCTTTTATTGTATAGGGATGGATCTGCATCCTCATTCTAGTGGTTTGTTGCATGGTCAGAGCAAACATCGCTCGACCAATCCCGGGTTGTGATGATTAACTTCTTATGCTTTATGTAGTAAACACTAGATGCTTGTCATGATTTTTTTGCCTAAAACCATGCAAATGTTTTTGTGCAATGCTTGTGATGACTTGATGTAATTTTTTTACAGGAGGGCAGTCTGCTATTGTTAGTGAGTCATTTTAGACAACTTAGAAGTTGGCGTATTCATCACCGTGTCATAATATATATGTTAGACACAGCAGGTTTTTTGTATGTTACTTATTTGAAGTGGGTACCTTTAGATAGACAGCTCATTATGGCCCTAGCTGAGCGGTGGCGTCCTGAAACCTCTACATTTCACTTTCCTCGTGGTGAAATGACTATTACATTTCAGGATGTCGCCTGCTTATGGGGCTTCGGGTAGATGGTCCTGTAGTGGTTACGAATACCTCTATTCCGAATGAAGAATTTGATTCATGGATAGAGGTATGTGAGAGATTTTTAGGAGTTATCCCCCCCCAGATGATGGTATGGGTGCTAGCCGGTCAACATTAAAGCTTGTATGGTTATTTCAACACTTTGGGACTCAAGAAAATCAGTTGCCTATAGAGGACAATGATGAGAATCATGTTTTCTTTCTGTACTGTGTTAGAGCTCTTATTCTTATGATCATCGGAGCGGTGTTGATGCAAGATACTTCTGGCAACGAAATTCATATGCAATACTTACTGATCTTGGAGAATCTAGAGCAGTGTGGTACATTATCATGGGGTAGTGTAGTCTTAGCTTTTCTGTATTGTTAGTTATGTGTGGCAACACTAAAGAAGCATAATAGAATTGGTGGATGTCTTCATCTACTATAGGTATTGTCTGTATTTTGTTTGAAATTTCACATAGAATGTGTTTGACTTTGTTTATTCATAAATATGTAGTTATGGTGTTGGTAGCGTCTTCACATCAGTCGACCAACTAACGCTCGATCAGTCGCCAAGTTGGATCGGCCTCAACCAATTGGATGCAGAGTACGTTTGAATAAATACTTTATGGTTTCTTATATATATCAATGTTTCTGAGTGTATTTTATGGTGTAGGTAAAATCCAGTAATCGAATGAACACATCCAAAATGTTCGTTGCTCTTTTATAGAAATGAAATTGACACATAAGAAGAAAGTCAAGTAAGTTCTAATATTTATTTCTATATGTTTAATTAGGTCATATAAATTATGTTCATTTAAATTATACTCTCTAGATCATCTGGCAACCATATACTGAGGACGTCATGAACTTAGTACCCCCAATGCTATTAGAGAATGACTTGGTTTGGAAGACATCTGTTCCTTTGATATGCATGTCAGTAATGGAGTACCATGCTCTTGAACGGGTGTTGATATAATTTGGGTTACAACAGTCGGAACCACCTCCACGAGCATAATACGACCGCAAAGATGGATGTGGACGACCAAGTACAAATTGGAATGAGTTCTATGCTGACTACATATCAAGGTGGAACGACAAAATGAGTTACGCATACGTACCGGAAGGGGGTGTGGAACACATGGAAGAAAGTTCGCAATATCATAATTGGTATATGGAGCATATTGTTCCATACTTGACTAGACCTTATAGAGATCCTCCTCAATCATACTACCCTAGAGGACTAGTGCAAAGGGCAATGGTGAGTTCATATTTAATCAAGTTTTTATATTTTTTCTTTTAGGAAGCATATATAATTTCCTCATTTATTGGCAAGATGTGTAAGAAAAAAATATGTTGCAAGACGAAGAAGAAAGTAATTTATGTGTCTTCATCACATAGTGGTCTTTCAAACAATTCAAAGATATGTGTTATGAGGTTGGATGTGTATGAGTTTCCATGTTTTTTATGTTTTGAACACTTTGATGGGTGATGTTGGATGACTTTGAATGTGCTTGCTTTGGATATTTGATGGTGTTGGGTGATTTTGAATGCCAATTCAATGTGCTTGCTTTGGATGTGTTGCGTACGTGGTTGGATGTGTATGTTTTAGATGTTGCTATGTTTCAATGGGAGGTTGGTATGCTTTGGATGTTGGTATGTTTCAATGGGATGTTTGTATGCTTCAATGGGTAGAAATATTGGGATGACTTTCGGTGGATGTGTTTTCTTTTGGATTGGGAAGCCTTAGTTGGTGTTTCTTTTCAAGGTGAAGAAGTTGGAAGCCTCGGAAGATCTCAATCTGGAATTGGCATTCAAAGTCGGATATTTGAAAGAATGTGTAAACGAATTCTGGAAAACAATGTTCTGGTTTTTTTCCCTTCAATTTCTACAATGAAGTCGGAGTTTAAATATCTGACTTCATAAGTGCTTGTAAAGAAGTCGGATATTTGAAATCCGACTTTGACCTTCAAAGTTAAATAAATGCTATCCGACTTCCTTAAAGGGTAAATTGAAGTCAGATTTTTAAACTCTAACTTCAAAATAGTCTATCTTCCGCCGACCGGCCATTTGGCGAGTTTTGAAGTCGGAGTTTACCTGGCCAACTTCATTTAAGGGTCTTCATGAAGTCGTATAGTTGTACTCCAACTTTAGTTGTCAAAGTCGGAGTTTCCTACTCCGACTTCTTTAACGGATCTACTGAAGTCGGACTCCTAAATGCCAACTTTATGGGACCTATGTACTGCCGGTCCCCCATCCGACGGGTTTCGAAGTCGAAGAAAATTAAGCCAACTTCATATGAGGGTCTAATGAAGTCAGATTTCCGAACTCCGATTTTGACAGTTAAAGTCAGATTGTTTTACTCCGACTTCTTTAACAAGTTAGATGAAGTCGGACTACTAAACTCCGACTTCAAAATAACCTATCTTCCATTGGCCGGCCACCCAGCAGGTTTTGAACTCGGAGGTTTCTAGGCCGACTTCATTTAAAAGTCTAGTGAAGTCGGATAGTTGAACTTCGACTTTTACTTAGAAGTCAGAGTCATAGAGACCGAGTTTAGGGTACCTCTTTGTCCTCACATAAGTCGTAGTGTTAGAATACATCTTCATTAAAATATTAATCCACTTTCAACTATGACACAAGAAGTCCTAGAAATGAAGTCCGACTTCTATTTTTTAACTAAAAGTCGGTATTCTTATGTACAACTTCTATTTTTTACTTGGAAGTTGTATACATGAAGTCCGACTTCTAAGAAACTATGTTATTTTGCAAATTTGAACTTTTAGCGTGTTACTTTGCTAATAACTATCTTAAACCATGCTATTTCAAAAAAAAAATCCAGTCAAGCTGGGCCGCTGGCCATTGGGCCGAGGGTGAACCGGTAGATGTGTGTGCAACGCTCACATGGCACTCACGGCAGGGGGAGATGGTGTGGCGATGGTAACGATGGCTGGAGGGAGCGATGACGACTGGAGGGATGACGACGAATGGAGGAGATGATGCCAACGACGATGACAACAACGGAGAAGAGTATGGAGGCCGGCGGTGGTGAGTGAGGGGGCTTCGCGTGATTGTTTTGACTAAAACAGTGAACTTGCGTGCGGCGACGATCGGAGATGGCTCCCACTGATAGTGAACAACAGAGACCAATGGGGGAGATGCCAATGATGACAATGGTGACAACAAGAGAGGCGGGGACTCGCGGTGGCAGCAAGTGAGGAGGGCTCCCATGGTGGCAGCTTTCGACAGAACAGGCGACACTATGGGGCGGGGGAGGTGATCAACGACGATGTAGTGGTGACGAGGAGGAAGGAAAGAGGGGTGACGGTGGCCGGAAGAGAGGGGGAGGGAGGGACCAAAGTAGGGGACAGACGAGACAGATCAATGGGGTGGGGGGGGGGGACTTGCGAGGGGGTGTGAGAACAGTTACATGCATTTTTTTTCAAACCGTTACATAATTGAATATACTTTTTCTCAAAAAGTTAAATTCTCTTGTTTCTCATTTACATGCATTTAAGCACATCTTTAGTTTCATTTGATAACAGGAAAAGTAGCAGTGAAAAAGATTTTTTTTCCGGGATGAGAGGTGTTTTTTTTGGACACGAACTGCCTTCGAGTTAAAAATGGAGTTGTGATGGTGAAATTTTGAAAAAAAAAACAGATCCAATGTTAAAATGATTTAAAAAACGGATCTAAAATATATTATTTAAAAAAGACTTTCTGTTGATGTCTTCGAATCAACGAATATTTTTTTCGAAGTAACAACAAAACAGTCCTACTAGATCATTGCAGGTGAAAGATGCCCGCAATGGCCTCGCCCTGGTTGCCCGGTAGCGGTAGGGTAGCTTTCGGAAGGTGGAAGCGTGATAATAGCACCCAACCCGCAGTCGAAAGCCACCAGGCGGCGCCGCCGCCGTATCGTTCCCGTCGAGAAACCTGACAACGAGTTCGTTCTAGAGGAAGGTATCCGGTTCCGTCGATCCCCTCGCCCACACCGCATTCCTCGTTCATCCGCTCCGCTCTGGCGCCATGGACTTCGCGGAGCTGGAGGCTATTGAGGGCCTGCGATGGACATGGAACTCCTGGCCCTCCTCCCGGTCGGCGGCTGCCGACCTTGTCGTCCCCCTTGCCGTCATGTGCACCCCACTGACTCCCAACTCGGATGTTCCCCTCTTACCCTATGATCCTCTTCGCTGCGCCGGCTGCCGCGCCGTCCTTAACCCATATGCCCGCGTCGACTACCGTTCCGCCGTCTGGTCCTGTCCTCTATGCCTTCACAAGAACTCTTTCCCTCACTCATACGCCGGCGTTGGCGAAAACAATCTTCCCGCCGAGCTCTTCCCCACCTACAGCACTGTCGAGTATAACCTCTCTCGCCAGGCCGCCGGGCCCGCCGCCGGTACCCCCTGCCCAGCCGCAAACCCTAATACTGCAGACGGCGGAGCGGGAGTAGGCTTCACGCCATCCTTTGCTCGGCCATTGGCCTCTCCGACTTCGTTCTTCCCGGGATCTCCGTTCTCTTGCTCGTCGTCATCCCTGTCCACATTGGACGCCATGAATCGACCCCAGATGGGGGGAACAGTCTTGGGAGGACCCGCGTTCGTGTTCGTGATAGACACCTGCTCCCCTGAGGAGGAACTCCGGGCTCTCAAAAATGAAATCCTGCATACACTGGCGCAGCTACCCGAGAGCTCACTCGTAGGGCTTGTCTCATTTTATTCTATGGTTGCTGTCCAGGACCTTGCCTTCTCAGACTGCTCAAGGGTAGTCTTATTTCATGGAGAACGGGAGCTCGCCTCCGAGAAGGTAAAAGTGCTCTGCATGTAATACATTTGAGGTTTGAAGTTACCATTGATCGGGGTGCGTATAGGAATGGTGATTGGACAACCCTCTGCAATCTGCAAAGTTTCTGAGATCCTGTTATCTCCATGGCTGGATTCTCATCGGCATGGTTTACTTCATCTGTCTATTGACTTATGGCTTTTGAGTTGTAGGTGTAATAAACATGTCTGGTTATATCCTTTGCTGATGTTTTCAGAAGGGTCTGGTAGAAATGCAGTATAATACAGAATGTAGTTATCGGATTTGAACCAAACTGTTCTTTATGCATACCTTGGTATGCTTGAGTCATTTTGAGATTTCTTATCTGTGATTTAAGGAATATTGATTTCTTTTGGAACTTGGCTATTGCCAGGAGCTCTTCACCTGTTTGATCGATATTGATTTCTGCCTAAAGCTGAGTAGAGTAGAAAATCCAGAATAGATGATGTGGAGCAGAAGTAGTCTTTCATCTTGATTAGTTCTACAAAACTGCTTGTAAACTTCATGGTTTTTTTTTCTGTTCTTCCCATTCCCTCTCATGCAGCTTTTAGTCGACTTACCTTTTTCTGGAATCTGGTCTCAATTCTGTGCTCCATTATGAAGTCATTCCTCCTATAATTTTTTCATTCAACTTCTTGGGCTCATGTTTGAATGGAGTTGTATCATTTTTATGTTTCCTAACTATGTCCTTTTGTGATCACGTTTTCAGTCTACTGCTATGCATTTCTTTTCATGATGGATGACCATGAAGATTAGTTTTCCTGTTAACAGATTCAAGAACTTTTGGGTCTCTCAAACATTTCAAACTACAAATCTGGAGCCCCTCTATCTCAGGGTTTTCTTTTACCGATCGCTGATTGTGAATTCAATATTACCACAGTGATTGAGGAAATTGGCTCTTCATCTAATGCTTTGCCTGGACATCGTCATAAGAGGGCAACTGGTGCAGCCATTTCAGTTTCAGTAGCTCTTCTTGAAGGTTGCTTATGTAACTCTGGTGGTCGGGTCATGGTATTTACATCAGGCCCTGCAACAGTTGGTCCAGGAGTTGTTGTTGAGACTGATCTTAGTAAGCCTATCCGTACACATCGAGATATTCTAAATGGCCAAGCTCCTTTTTACAGTAGAGCTTGCAAGTTCTACAAACAATTGGCTCAGCGGTTATCTGACAAGTCTCTTATACTCGACCTGTTTGCTTGCTCTCTTGACCAGGTTGGTGCTGCTGAATTAAGAGTTCCTGTGGAGAGATCGGGGGGTTTCATGATTCTAGCAGAATCCTTTGAATCTGAGCAATTTCGCAAATGCCTAAGGCACATTTTCAACCGTGAAGAAAATCACCCCCTTAACATGAACTTTGATGCAATCATGGAAATATTTACGACGAGAGAAATTAGGCTGTCTGGCGCGCTGGGTCCTTGTGTGTCTCTGAAGAAAAGAAACAGTTCAGTCAGTGATGAGGAGGTTGGAGAGGGTGGTACTTGTACGTGGAAGCTTGGTGCTCTTACTAGTAAAATGTGCATTGCTTTCTTTTTCCAGGTCAGCAGTGATCATACTACCCAACTAGGGCCTGTTTTCTTTATGCAGTTTGTGACACGGTACTCCCATGGGTTCAGTGGGGTTCGATTAAGGGTCACCACGGTTGCCAGAAGATGGGTTGGGTCAAGGTCCCCCGAGATTGCAGATGGATTTGATCAAGAAGCTGCTGCTGCAGTTGTTGCTAGACTCTCAATCCACAGAGCCCAAGAATGCCATGCTCGGGATGTCATCCGATGGCTAGATGATATGCTTATCCACTTTGCTTCAAAGTTTGGGGACTATATACCTGAAGATCCGTCTTCATTTCGTCTCTCATCTGGTTTCTCACTTTACCCGCAGTTCATGTACTACCTGAGGAGGTCACAGTTCATTGACATTTTTAACAGTACACCGGATGAGACTGCCTTTTTCCGCCTAATGCTGAATCGTGAACGAGTGACCGAGTCCCTTATCATGATCCAGCCTACTCTTTTCCAGTACTCATTTGATGGGCCTCCAATTCCTGTCCTACTTGACATAAGCTCAATCTCTCCCGACATTATATTGCTGTTTGATTCATACTTTTATGTCGTGATTCAATACGGTTCACGAATTGCCCACTGGAGAAAACTGGGGTACGACAAGGATCCGGACTATGAGAACATGAAAAAGCTGCTGGAGGCACCAGAGTTGGATGCAGCAGCGTTGGTGGCAGAGCGCATTCCAGTTCCAAAGCTTATTAAATGCGATCAGTACAGTAGCCAGGCCAGATTTCTGCTTGCCAAGCTGAACCCGTCAGCGACTCAGAAGTCCCAGACAGTGGGTGGTTCCGATATCATATTCACCGATGATATTAGCTTGCAGGTTTTTATGGAGCACTTGCAGGCTTTGGCTGTCCAAGGATGAATCTGAAAGTGTGGATGTACAGCATTCTTCTTTTTTTCCTGCTTCTACTTCTTTTCCCCGAAGGAAAAAAGAGAGATTCGTTTATGCAACGGTCGACGGACAATCTTATATATTCGTCTGTCTACAACCTGCTGCACGCAGCGGGTGCTGGGTGATCCCTTACTACATTTTTAATCCATGAATCCCTTCAAAGGGTTGATATCTGGTATCATGTACCTACGGTACCTGTCTCTGAGCCTGTATTACGTTTTCAGGTAAAGAATCTAGGTGGTGTATGGCTTGTTACCGTTTTCGCTGCGTTACCAGGTCCGATTCACATTGCTTTATCTTTGCTAAAAAATTTCGGTATGATTTTGTTTTTTATATAGCTAACGATTTGTTTGGAGACGAAAGATGTTTGAAGTCGAAACATGTCGATACTATATGTATTCGTATCATCCTACATATGCTCATCATATTTGTATCTAAATAAATATTTGATAATTAATAATGTAAAATTAGTTACATTTCCAATTGTGTTGTTGTATTCGAAATATAACGGTCTGAATCAAAGCAAATTGTATTTACTTGGTTTGGTTTGTAAGATAGATTTGGTTTAGTTTTTAGTTTGGCTAAGCGCTGATAAAATTACGCCCGCGCATGAACATGAATCACAAGCTTGATCGTCCGTTTGGTTGGTTGTGAAATCGGTCTTCTCGCCGTGTTTTTACGAAAACCCAACCATCTCATTTACTTGGTTGACAGGAAAAAGGAGAGTGGATTTCTGCATCTCTGC
Organism: Cryptocoryne crispatula var. balansae; assembly: GCA_036172225.1. NCBI lineage: Eukaryota > Viridiplantae > Streptophyta > Magnoliopsida > Alismatales > Araceae > Cryptocoryne > Cryptocoryne crispatula. The sequence goes on from CM069918.1 coordinate 29,815,246, forward strand.
TTTCAGTCCGGATGCCATTTCTAAGACCAAATGACGAAGGCAGTCTATTTTTCTGTCAAATATGTCACGACTCGAAATATACAAATACACAGCCGAAAAAAAATCTAGAAATTGGAACAGTTTAGGAGAACAAGTTAAATTCACATCACATCATCAATTCTGACAAATTGAAACAACTTGTAACATTCCAAATAAATTCAAACTCCACGAACTACTATAAGTAACCACAACTAAACAACTAAGAAAGACTCAACACATAGTCCGATCAACATCTATAAAGTCAAACTAAGTAAATACCAAACCAAAATCAGAAGGAAAACTCAAACAACCTAAAAGATAAATAGTGATCACTCGTTACCAAACTCCTCGTCCTCAGGGTCCTCGAGCGGCTCTGGATCACCTCCAACGTCCTCCTCGTAATCCTCTCCAAAGTCCTCCTCAGGAAGAAGCTTCTCAAAATCAGCTGAAAAAGTTAATAACGGGAAGGGGTAAGTCACCAATGACTCAGTAGGTCTTACACCTGCACTACCCTACTATACTAGTGATTTCTTTTGATATAAAATACATATTACGCCTAAAAATCATGTTATAATACATAGGAATATATTATGGGAATATATATGTCCTTGAAGACTTTGACAAAGTCTACCCTATAGATCTTAGCCTCTGTCACCTCAGCATAACGGGTGCGGATTAAAGACTCCCACCAAGCTCCTGCAGAATGAGATAACATATGTGCAGCAAGGCGGACCATGTCCTCAGATGGACACTGCATGGCCCTGAAAATTTTTCCAACCTCCCTAAGCCAATTCTCTGCCACTGCAGGTAGGGGTGGGCACGGTTCGGTTTGGTCCGGTTTGGACCATTTTTTTCCCAAACCGAACCAAACCGAATCACCCTCTCAAACCGAACCAAACCAAACCGAATCAATTCGGTTTGGTTCGGTTTGGTTCGGTTTAAACCGAAAATAAATAAAAATATTTAAATTAATTATTTTTTACATATATACTAGTTTTTATGTTAAAAATAATGAAAATAAATATTATTTTATTATAAAATTTATAAAAATATCATTTTTATTAATACTATAATAGTTTTTTTATATTTTTTTGATTAAATCGGTTTAAACGGTTTGGTTTGGTTTAAATCGGTTTGGAGATTTTCCAAACCGAACCAAACCGAAGGGGGTCCAAACCGAACCAAACCGAACCGAATGGGCTGGTTCGGTTTGGTTTCTCGGTTTGAACCGTTTTGTGCCCACCCCTAACTGCAGGCTTCCTCTCGCCACGGAATGCTGGTGGACTCAACCTCCTGAACTCCTCCAAGGTGCTGATCTGCGGTCTATTTGCTCTGGCATTCACCTGTTGTGCCCTATCCTGCTGAGCCTGATTCTGGGCCTGAACTGTCTGAAAGAGCTCGTGAATGGCACCAAGGATGCCAGCTGCATCTGGTACCTGACCTCCAACTTGCACTGGCGCTTGACCTCCACCTTGCACTTGCGCCTGACCTCCACCTTGACCTTGCACTGGGTCCTGCTGGCGACGACCTTGCTGGTCCCCATTCATCTCTGGCACATTCCATGCATCACCATTTGCACACCTACGGTTGTAACCCCTGGAGGCCATCCTGTTCCAAGAAACAAACAACCAATCAGATAATTCCAACATATAGCTTCCAATAAGATAATAGATCTAAATTTTATCTGGAATCCAAAATCAACTTGATCCAAATCAAACATTGTTCTCCAAAATCCAAATAATGCATCCGGGCATATCCAGAAGGATCTTCAAGTTGGAAGAATGCTCTGATACCAACTCCTGTCACGACCCGGAACATACAAATACGCAGCGGAAAAAAATCCGGAAATTGGGACAGTTTAGGAGAACAAGTTAAATCCACATCACATCATCAATTCTGACAAATTGAATCAACCTGTAACGTTCTGAATAAATTCAAACTCCACGAACTAGCAGAAGTAACCACAACCAAACAACTAAGAAGGACTTAACACATAGTCCAACCAACATCTATAAAGTCAAACCAAGCAAATACCAAACCAAAATCAGAAGGGAAACTCAAACAACCTAAAAGATAAATGGTGATCACTCGTCACCAAACTCCTCGTCCTTAGGGTCCTCGAGCGGCTCTGGATCACCTCCAACGTCCTCCTCGTAATCCTCTCCAAAGTCCTCCTCAGGAAGAGGCTCCTCGAAATCAGCTGAAAAAGTTAATAACGGGAAGGGGTGAGTCACCAATGACTCAGTAGGTCTTACACCCGCACTACCCTACTATACTAGTGATTTCTATTGATATAAAATACATATTAAGCCTAAAAATCAGGTTATAATACATATGAGTTAAGCTAATTATATATCTTTAATTAAGTGATTACAATATCTTTCTACTACCCCACATGATAACAAGACTCTATATGCACTAAAAACCAATATAAACCAAAAGACTACTCTAGATATACTCATAATACATACACCTGACATAAAACCAAAAGACACAACTAGACCACTAATATCTATGCCAAAATGCACAACTAAACACCTGTCTGAGTAAATATCATGCTCCATTTAAATAATGTAGCCACGTCACAAAACTAGCACCAGATAATCTCCGCTGCCCACGGGCCACTAACATAGTCTGGTGAAGTAAATTTCCATCACAATGCAGCTCACTGCATTAACCACATTTCACACAATGCAAGCATATAAATAACTCAGACAGTAACCATGAATATGAAATTGGCAATCCAAACATGAAACACATAGATGAACACCCATGGTTCTATGCACCACATATTTGCATACCACACCACAATCTAGCACAAACTAGAGTCATTCAATCATAAGATGCATATAAATAGGATCATGCAAGCTACAATCTACTTTGACAAACACTATGCTTAAACCTTACATCGGCTTTTTAACAAATCGGGATATACATGTTTATGATTTACCGCGATGTAAAACATGCTAAACTAACTAGGTTCAACTATAAAGACATATCTAACATACTAAAATGCATAATTAAATAATTATCCAACATGATGAATAATCATGGATATTGAACAATCTAAACATGTATGATTAAACAAGTTAATCTAAACTCTATCTAATCATGCTAATAAATCAAAAACAGCCCACTAATTACAATCTATTAATCATGGTGATTTAAGCATGATTTTTACGGTTTAATCAAGTATATTAGAGTGCTAAGAATAGCCGAGACGCCTACCTTTACGGCGACGACGAACGGCGCACGGAATTTCAAGGAAAGCAAATCGGGTGACGAAATTGCCGCGGTCACGACGGCGACGAAAAATCGAGCAGGATAGATGGTCCCGAAATTTGTTGGAAGAAGGGGAAAACATAACATAGAGAAGTTAAGAGAGGGGCGATAGGAGAGAGAACGATAGGAGAGAGGAAGAGAGGGGTACCGCGGAGGGGGCTGGCGCATGGCACTGCGCGGGCGGGCGGTGCAGGCGGCGCGTGGCGCGCGCGGCGGCGGGCGGTCAACGGGAGGCGGCGGGCGGCCTGCGCGGCCGAAGGCGGCTGGCGGTCGCGGGAGGATATGCAGCGACGGCGGCGGTCAATGGCGGGCGGCACGCGGCGGCTGTGGTGGCGGTCAACCCGCACGGGGAGGCGCGGTCGCGCGGCGGCCGAGTGTGGGCGGGTGGCGCCGTCAACGCGCAGGGCTGACACGCAGAAGGCGATGGCGGGCGGCGGGTGGCCGTGAGCGGACACATGGTGGGCCGCGTGCGCACGGGCGGGCTGACGTGGCGGTCGCGGGAGACAGGCAAGCGCGGTCGCACGGGCGATGACGCGCGCAGCGCGGGACAGGGGCAGCGACCGAGGCGGTAGGGAGGGGCGGCGACCGAGCGCGGTGGGCGAGGGTGGGAACGGTGGCTGGCACATGGCGACGGCGGGCGGTCGTGAGTGCGGGCGGGGCGACCGAGGCGGCGCGACGACGCGAGGCGCGTGGTCGTGCGGCCGGCAGCTGGCGTGGCGGCCGAGGCGGCGGGGTGACGCGCTCACCTGCGGTGGAAAGCGGAGGCAACAGGCTACGTGCGGGCGACGGCGGCGTCCGCGAAGGGGGAAAAAATCTAGGGCTCGGGGGAGAACGAAAATGGCAGACGGCTGGGTTTCGGTGGGGGAGGGAGTAACCGAAGGAGAAGAATAAATAGGGAGAAATATATGGAGTAAAATAATAATAAATATCTTATTAATCATTTTTTTCTAAAAATGGTAACATTACAAAATATTTGTGTATAAATATATTAATATTTAAAATTGTAAAATGCTACGTATTTTTCCTGTCAAACCAAGTAAATGAGGCGGTTGGGTTTCGTAAAAACGAAAGCAGAGATGCAGAAAGTATTATGTTATATAATATTCTAGAGTGATAAATATAATAGGAGATATAAAAACGAATTTAGTCATATATGTATTACCATGTCAAGTTTTAAAACATAGTACTGTTAACAATGATTTAAAAACAATTAAAGGACTGAATATATTAATACAGTTATACTCAAATGACAAATTGTGTTTTTAAGAATATAAGTTACGTGTAACCAAATATTATATTCATTTTTTGGTTAGCATAGAAAAGTTGTTTAATGAAAATGGTTTCACTTGGACTTTCTTTTACTTGGATCCAAACATGAAACATAGCCTTAAAGTCTGTTTGTTTGCTCATATAAGACCCTTAAGTGGACTCTTATTTGGCTGCAAGTAAGGTGGTGGTCAACTGAAACTTCTGCCTGTCGACTCCTCAGACTTGCGATTGTGGCATCCACAAAACATCATGGCCGGATGTCATTTCCCATCAACCGTGACCCATTTGACAGCTAGTTATTATCCTCTTATGTATAAAGCACAGGATTTGAGTATAGAACAGTCTACGATCGAAGCGGATTCGAACTTGAGTGTCCTCACTTTAAGGGTCACTTTAAGGGTCTCCACTACCTCTCCTCCAACAGGGTTGTGGCCACCGTTGTTCGATCGAGGGGTAACACCTCTACGGCCTCTCCTCCAGCAGCCTCCTCTTGCCTGGGTTCATCCCCAACCTGTCACGACCCGGATTTTTAATATGCACAGCGGAAGATAATCCGGCGACGTAACGGGAAAGGATATCGGTCTGGAACCAAATAAGACTAAAATCACAATCCAATTAAATAATTCCAAACTTTACAACATAATAACACCATAAACAAATACCTATCTAAACAAATTAAATACCAACATTGAATGAGATATCCACTAGCTCCTCGAATTCCACAACACCACTACGCTTCTGCTGCGCTAAACCTGTACTCCTGAAAATATTAACAACGGAAGGGGTGAGTCATAACAGACCCAGTAGGACTTACACCCGAACTACCCCATTATAATAATGATTCTAGTGTTATACAATACATAATAAACCTAAAAATCAGATTTAATACATAGCTCTTAACTAATTATATATCTTCCATTAAATGATTACAAGATCATTCTACTACCTCATATGATGACTAGACTCTATATGCATTAAAACCAACATAACCTACACATTAGACGACTCTAGGTATGCACATAACACACACAACCTGACATAAAACCAACGACACATCTATAACATACCATCTATGCCAATCTACACAACTAGACACCTGTCTGAGTAAATATCATGCTCCATCAGATAAATGCAGTCACATCACAAAACTAGCACCAGATTTACCATATAGTAGGAAGTAACATATAGTAACTAAATCCCATAGTACCCCTAGGCAGGGGAGTACTTAGGATAAACCGCGGTATCTGGGATCGAAGGATGCACCAGATTCAACTAACCTCCGCTGCCCACGGGACACTAACATAGTCTGGTGAAGTACATTTCCATCACAATGCAGCTCACTGCACTAACCACATTCCACACCATGCAAGCATATAATTAACTCAGACAGTAAAATAGGAACATTTAATTGGCAATCAAACATGAAATACATAGATGAACACCCATGGTTCTATGCACCACATATTTGCATACCATACCACAGTCTAACACAAACTAATGCATATACATGGGATCATGCGAATTTACAACCTAAACATGACAATTACATGATTAAACAAGACTATCTACTACACAAAAGAAAAATAAACTGAATTCTATCAACATATGCCTACACCTTACATCGGCTTTTTTAACAAATCGGGGTATATACATTTAAGGTTCACCGCGATGCAAGCAATGCTAAACTAGCTAAACTAAACATATACAACCTATCATGATGGTTGACATACATGAATATTCAAATTAATCTAAACATGCATGGATTAACCAAATTAATCTAATTCTATCTAAACATGCCAATAAATTAAAAACAGCCCATTAACTACAATATTCTAATCCTGGTGGTCTAAACATGATTATTATGATTTAATCAAAATATTAGAGTGCTAAGGATAGCCGAGATGCCTACCTTGACGGCAACGGCGAACGGCGCACGGAAATCCAAAGAGATTGAATTTGGCGACGAGACTGCCGCGGTTGCGTCGGCGACGAAAAACTGAGTTGGGTAGGTGGTTTCAAAAACTGCTGGAAGAAGGAAAATAATAACCTAAGGGATTTGATAGAAGATAATAGGAAGAAGAGGATAGGAGAGAGGAGAGAGAGAAGGGAGGTACCGCGGAGGCTTCGGCGCACGGCGGCGCAGGGGTGGGCGGCCGGGCGGTGCGGACGGGTGCACGGGGGCGCACGGCGGCGGTCGAAGGCGGCGGTCACCGGGCAGCGGGGCCGAGGCGAGCGCGTGGGCGCGCGCGCGGTGCCACGCGGCGGATGTTGGTCAACGGGGAGGCGGCGACGGCTGCGTCACCCGGCGGCGGGTGGCGGGCTGGCGACGACGCGGGGGCCGAGGGCGGGCGGTCGCAGCACGCGGGCGGCGGGCGGCGGGCTCGGCGAGGCGGTACGAGGAGGCGGGCGGTGCTGACGCGGCGGGCGGCTTCTCGCGGACACGCGGGCGCCGTCGGGCGGCGGAGACGGCGGGCGCGCGGGAGGACCGAGGGGGTACGAGGTAGCGTACGCGCGGCGGCGGTGTCGCGGCACGCGGCGGAGACGGCGGCACGGGGGCCGAGGCGGGGAGGCGGGGAGGCGGGGCGGCTGGCGTGGCGGGGCCACGCTGCGGCCGCGGCGGCGTCACCCGCGAGGCGGCGGTCGCAGGGTCTCGCACGGGGGAGGTTCCAAAGGGGAAAAAGGATATGAATAGGGGAGGAAGAGATTAAAATAATAATAAATAATTATTAACTATATTTTTTTTTTAAATAACCGGGGGTATTACACAACCTCCTTCTCCCCCTTTGCGGCGTGGGTTCATCCCGCGGGCTCTTCCAATGACAAAGCAGCTAACATTCTCAGGAATCTTCAGCAACTCGTAGCCGCGAAACCCACGAGAGATTTTGCCTTCTGCTGTTGTTTTCTTCTTCCAGTAAAACCTTATTCCGAAAATAAGAAAATCAAGGGGTTGTTTGAGCTCTCAAGCAGCGGTCGAACCTCGAGAACCTCTGTTCTCAGCTCCCTGCTGTGATCTCCTTTTCATGTTCTTATCCTAAATGTCCCCCAATATAGAAGAGGGCATTCAATGTTCATAACCCTCAATCACCATTCGTATGTTCTGATTTATATTCTATTGGATGTGATAACGTACAGACTTCCACAATTGGAATACGGTCAAAGTAGGTTATTGCAACAGTGCATCATTCACCGGAGACGTGGAGAAGGTTGATCCTGTGAGGACTCTGTTCTTATAAACATTTGTTGAAAACTGCAAGAACACCCCTCATATGCAATCACCCCGGAAAGAGACTGCAAATAATAAAAATATGATATTTTTGTTCTTCTTTTGCCCTGTCTTCAGGCTGCCAGGCTCTACTTTAGAGGCACGAGGGCCCTCAACGCTTTGATTGAAGATCTTAATGTCCAAGGGGATGAGAGATGCCCAAAATGTCTGTTCTGGCTTCAGCTCTTTCGGGGGCTGTTTGGTATAAGATTATTTAAGGATGAACCTAGTTTAACTGTTAAATAATCTAATGCCAAACATGCCCTAAAATCCTCTATCCTGTGAGAGTGTTATGTAAAAATATATTCTTGAAATACGCAGGCTATTCTCTCTAGCTGCTTTGCAGAAGACTATTATGTGAATTTTGTTTTCATATCCTAGTATTTGAAAGTTTTTGACACCATTTTATTCATATTTTGAAGGATTTTTCCGATTCTTTATTCATATTAGCAAAGGTATTTTCTATATTGCCAAAGCAAATATTGTGGATTTTTTAAATGTATTCTACTAACAAATGTTTTGAAGAAATATCATCTATCTTAAAATTTAAGTGAATGATTCAATTTTTTTTATCAAACAACAAAAGTCACTTATGTCTTAATTAAATTAAGTACTTTTTTTACCACTTATTGGGAGGTTAGACATAAAATTTAAGAGTTAAAACCTTTATATTAAACTTAATCTAGTGCCACCTAAGGCTTGGAAATGAGTTAATTTAGTCCAAAAAACATGTTTATTTAGTTGCCCGTAGATTTATTTTTCACCTTTAAGCAAATTAAAGATGCCACAAGTAACTTCAATTCTAAAAACAAGCATGATGAAGGTGGAATTGGAGCAGTTTACAAGGCGAACCACGTAATATAATTATGTGTTCTTCTGGCTTTAACCTAATTAAATATCTGTGGTTTTGGGGTATTATTGATAATATTTGCATACGACTTTCCAGGGAGTGCTCCCATATGGTTGAAGAATCGTTGTCAGTCAACTATCTCCAAATTCCATCCAACGGAATCATGAATTTATAAATGAAGTAGGCATGATATCAGCTCTGCAGCACCCAAATATACTGAAGCTTTTTGATGATGTATTGAAGGAAACCAGTTGTTGTCGATATATAAATACATGGAAAATAATTGTCACTGGATCGAGCTCTTTTCGTTAAATTTCATGCTTTCACACCGCTCTGATTTCAACATTCTAATAATTTTATCACCATTTTTGCTTGTCATCTTTGTTTGGTTTATTATCTTATCTCTACTGTGGAGAATCACCAAACATCATTATTTCTGTAGACCTTGAAGGAGTTAAGCTGAGTCTGGACCAGCAAACAAGGCGCAGGATCTGCCTAAGGATAGCAAAGGGCTTAGCATACCTTCACGAACAGTCAGCCTTGAAAATTGTTCACTGAGACATCAAGACAACAAATGTTCTTCTCGATCACGATTTTTAATGCAAAGATAGCAGACTTTGGTTTAGCTGAACTAGATGAAAGGGGAAACACCCATTTTAGCACTCTGATAGCTGGGACCATGTGCCCATGTGGTAGAGAGAATATATAATTCCATCTAACTTTGTTTATACATGTGTCATTGTCTGAAACGTTTATGCATGCGTCTATGTTTCTGTTGTCCTTGTTTTCTGCCACAGTTAAAGATTAAAAAGGACTTCTGTAGCCGGATGAAATTCGCACACATGAACAAAATTAATTTGATTGTCGGACTTGAGAATATCATGGAAATTATAATGAAACGAAATGTGGGCAATTTTTGATTACCAGCCTCTCATTTTCATGCAAATCAATTGATTCTTTTGGGGGATACATGACTCCCAAGTATGCAATAATGAGAGGTTACCTAACCGACAGTAGATGTCTACAGCTGGGGCATGGTCCTCTTGGAGATTCAGTGGGGGAAAAAAACACCTATCGACCAAATGATGACCTGTTCGACCTTCTGGATTGGGTTGCAACCTCCCCTTGGCAGTGTTCCATTTGTCAATTTCATCAGACAACAGTAGATAAGCTGCTTAGAGTTTACAATGAAAATTTAAATATGTATCAAGTAGTTGTAATTCAACTAGCTACTGGGTCTCCTATTCTAAAGATAAATCGGATCAAAACATGCAGTGACAGTCATCTTTTTTTATCAAAAAATAGGACAATCATCTTTCTTCTGAGATCTCAAGCCTACATGCTCCCAGAGATGGTAGTCTCCTTGAAATAGTTGATCCCATCCTTGGCAAAGACTACTCCAAGTACGAGGTGGTGCAGATTCTGAACCTGGCGGTTGTGTGCACAGGCCTGTGTCTACAATGGTAAGCATGCTTGAAGGGTACAGGAAGAAGACGATGCTCCGGTGGCAATTTCTTTTGACAGCCAGGCGGACACGTCTACAAAGAACACCACTTCCATCTCTTTCGGAGAGGCCGCCTTTTCCGCCAACTCAGGACCACGTTAAGAATAGAGCATTGAAGAAGCTTCTCAGCAAGAAACTATGCGGTTCTCGGCATGATGCATGCCGCGGTTCTGGGCATGGAACTTTAAAAAAAACTTTGAAGAATGGGTTTATGGGGTGTTTGGTAGCATTATATTTTTTTGTATAGTTTCATGACAAAAAATTATATTATAATACCAAACATGATAATTTTTAAAAGTGAAAACAGGATAATGAATATGTTTGGCAAAAATAATTTAATTTTTAAAAATGATAATAAGGTGTTTGGAAGTATTTAAATTTAATTTTCATCCCTTTCAGAAACATTGAAAAACAAAAATTCCAGTTCAGAAACATTATTAAATAATAATTTACCTTCTTCCCAGCCTTTTCTCGAACCAAAAATTTCTCCGCGAGTCGCAGGGCATCAGATCGCCGCACATCATCTACTGACGAGAATGGAGGTCCGATCGCCGCACCGTCCTGCATGGCATCGGATTGCCGATCGGTGCCACTGCCAAAGAATGGATCTCTCGGATGAACCTTCCTCGGGCGCGCGTCGCCATCTCTCCGCCGCCGCTGTTGATCGGGGGTTTCGGCCTCCTGGCGACGGCAGCCAAAAAGGAGAAGCGACGGAAAGGGAAGGCAGGACGGCCGGCGGGCCGCCAGGGGGGATCGCCGGGGGGCCGCTGTCCATGGGGCGAGGGGGGCGGTTGTCCATGGGGGGGGACGAACTCCGGCGGGCATTTTGGAGGGGGCAGCGTCGTCCAGCGGCGGTGGATGGGGGTGGGAACGAACAAGGAATGAAATAAAACCCACACCATCGCCGACTACTCCATCTGTAACTCCACCTGGCAGCACCTGGTCACTGCGATGCAGCGCCTGCGGCGGAAGCTCAAGACCCACTTGCTCCGTGGCATCAAGGTCGGGACCCCGCTTGCCATGGACGCGCTGGGAGCCTCCTTCCCACCCTCCGCAGGGCCTTCCGCCCCGACATTGCCCAGTCGGTGATGGCCCCGATGCTCCAGTTCTGGGGGGGGGGATGAGCACGCGATTGGCATCAAGGTCGGGACCCTGCTCGCCATGGACGCGCTGGGAGCCTCCTTCCCACCCTCCGCGGGGCCTTCCGCCCCGACATCGTCCAGTCGGTGATGGCCCCGATGCTCCAGTTCTGGGGGGGGGGGGGAGGAGATGAGCACGCGATTGGCATCAAGGTCGGGACCCCGCTCGCCATGGACGCGCTGGGAGCCTCCTTCCCACCCTCCGCGGGGGCCTTCTGCCCCGACATCACCCAGTCGGTGATGGCCCTGATGCTCCAGTTCTGGGGGGGGGGGGATGAGCACGCGATTGGCATCAAGGTCGGGACCCCGCTCGCCATGGACGCGCTGGGAGCCTCCTTCCCACCCTCCGCGGGGGCCTTTCGCCCCGACATCGCCCAGTCGCTGATGGCCTCGATGCTCTAGTTCTGGGGGGCGGGCGGAGATGAGCACCGGTGAGACAATCGGGGTTTTGTCCTAGGGTGAATCGCTTTCAAAAAAAAAAGAGGGCTCGATCTCTTTTTTTTGTTTGTTACGGACGGATGTGTACGGATATTTTCAAAACAAAAAATGAAAGTGTGAGCCAAACATGTTTTTAAGATCCCTTTCATTACAAGTTTCAAAAATTAAAATAAAATTGTCCATTATCACTCAACCAAACACCCCATTAGCTTTCTCGGCATTGCATTATGAAGCTGCAGTTAAAGGTGACGTTTGGTTAGATTTGAACTGAAAATCTAAACTATTAATTTTACATCTAACTTCAGTGAACGGTAAAAAAATAGTTAATTTGATTACGACATAAGTGATTTATGTTATTTGAAAAAAACTAAATTAAAATCTTATAAGATGAATTAACATCAAATATATATTATAACATATATGTCAATAGTGTATATTACCATAATTTAGATCATATACCAAATATAAAATAATTAATATGTATAATATTTTGTTAAATATTAATATGTATATGTATTTTAAATAGACTATAAAATAAAATATTTTAAAACTATTTTAAAAACATATACGATGACATTTGATTTGGTTTACTTCCAAAAATATACATATTCCATATTTCCCGCCATTTCAAACCCATTTGGAGTTCCAAAACAAGTCTATAAAATGCCGTTATTCAACTTGTAGTTGTGATTCAGGATTCTGCTCAGATATCATAGTAATCCATGAATCGGGCAGAAGCAAGCTTGGCATCATAACATATAAATTACACACAACAGTGGTTGATGAATACCGGCACCAGCATACCAATGTGCATCTGCTTCAGCCCGATGACTTGCGTACCGTATTTTGGTTGTCTCCACATTCCTGGCATTACTAATGACCGGAAAATTCACCAAATTTAGGGGAAATGATAAAGGGATGATTTTGTTTTCCCCATTTGGGTGTCTCAAAATATCACGAAAGAGGCTCTTTAAAAGTGGTTTATCTGCCTCCTGGATCCCTAATTGGAATACGATATACTTATCCACCGCATGCTAAACGGATTCAGAGTTGAGCAGGAAGCCCAGAATATCAAGATCCAACAAGACCCTTATGTCGAGCATAAGCAACAATGAATATGAAGAGGGAGGAGCATACCAATCCTGCGGTAATGACTACCTGCTCCCAAGAATCCAGTTATGTGCAAAGGAATACAAAATGAAACAGGATGTCAAGCCACTGCACGTAGACAAGGAAACAACTGCAGTACGGGAAATAACTTCTTACCCATTTGCATATATATCCATGGTCTTTATTCCATGTATAGGGAATATTCATTCCAAATATCGCAGCAACCAAAGCATAAAGAGTAAGGCAAACAGTACCAGAACTTAGGAAAAGCTCCAGCTGCGACAAGATTGAGCAACCTAAGTGAAAAGATACTAATGTAAAAGATGCATGAGACTGGTAAAAAGTGCTAGATTAAGATGATAATTGAATGTGCACGTGCGTGTGTTTGCATGCATTAATCTGTATATTATGGGATATTTCATGGCTTCGTGGAACAGTGGCAAATAGTCAATCCAAGAGAAAAGAAAATATTATCACCTGAATTAGTTGATTTCGATGGTTATCCAGCTGCAGCAGTATCACATCTTTAGTGAATTATAGAGTATTGGCAAGATAATTGTTGGAAAATTTATACCTGAATATTAATGTAATCCTCTGTATCATCAATATATTCCCTCAGCTGTAAATGTGATTATAGATCACATCAGATCAGGGAGGCCATTTAAGTATCAAGCATGAACGAAAGTAAACACAGACTTCAGTGAAGTGAAGATCAAGGATCACAGATGGGAGCAGATCACTCACTCCCGACCAGTCAGGATCAGATTCAGACAAGGTTTTGATCCAAACATAATAGAGATTTATTTTTATACTAAAAAAATAAAAAAACACCAAAATATATAGAAAATATCTAAGTAATATATTATCATTTCAAACAAAAAACTATTCAAATATTATAATTTAGAGTTTTAGACTTCTACAACACATACATATTCAGTTCCAGTAGCACATTGTAGATGAGTACCTGTTGGTTATACTTAAGTTCCATGCAAAATAGTCCAAGGCTCGAGTTAACATAACCAAAGTAATCTTTTTGATCACCTTGTCTCTAAGATTGGTAGCTACAGCCGGAGCCCATAGATGGAGAGTCAAAATGGTATTGGGGTTTTAGTTATAGAACAAAGATATACTTTAAAAGAAAAGGAGGAATAGTCTAAAGATTGTGGCATATGATCTTACCCCACAAGTCTTGGAATGATGAACATTGGTACAATCATGTGATGTCTTTGCTGTCTATGATCTTCATGCTTATTAACATCTTGTGTTAGTTGACATGTTAATTTTGGATGCTATAATTGAATATCTTGCATCATGTGTGTAGCAGTGAAGAGTGTTGGAAAAGGCCAAAGATGGTGCTCTTCTGATGCCAAGGGACAACGTGATGAAGTTAATCCATAATTATCTAAATCATCATTGTTAGTATTCAAACTCAAATCTTCGGATACCTAATGCTCTACATTTAAGCTCAGCTCTGATGTTTCCTCCTGATTTACTACTTGAATAATGTCTAAGGGTCCGTTTGATAACACTTAACAAGTCTCTTATGTCTGATTCGGTCAGACATCAGATTATTCAAGGTGTTTGATAAAATGTCTGAGCTAAGTTCTGACCGAACATCTGATATATGAAAAATGGTCTGAGCGGTTCAGTCCTGACATATAGCTTTATTTAATTCAGACGTTTCTCTGCTCACACGCAGAATGCACGTGAGTGATTAACTTTTTTTATTTGAATATTCAAATCCAACGATGGTGTCACGTCTTATGCACATATTTGCTTTAAAATTAAATTAAATTTATTTTTAATAAAAATGATTGTTCAATGAATTAAAATTTCGATATAAACATATGATTTTACAATAAAATTTATTAAAAATTTATTTTATGATTATTACCAAAAAAATTTGTCTCAAACAAAATAAATCACATATATGTTAATAAAATTAAATATTTTTACCACTTATTTAAAAAATAAATTTTAAATTAATAGTTCAAATTTTCAAATTAAACTAAATCAAACTGTCACCCTTATCCTTTTATTTAGAATAAGTTTAAAATATTTAAAATATTTAAGTAAGATATATGTATGTTAAAAGGAGAAATAAAAATCTAAACACATTGTATCAAATTTTATTAGTAATACAAACTTTATTACCTAACTCATTAATAAAAATATATATCGTTAAATTAGTTCTAGAAAACATATATTTATATTTATTTATTTAAATTTATGTATTTCTCATAATGTTCTATGTAAATATTATATATATTAAATTAGTATATATTTAGCTCTTGTCTAGATAGTATTATTCTATTAGGTTTTTACTATAATAAAATTTATTAAAATAATTTTTGACTCGTTATATAATAAATTTTAAATGTTACATTCAGATTTCAAAAAAATTATATTTCTTTGAACACGTGCACATGTGATCCAAAAATTTAATGTGAAATTAATTTAATTAGATGTTGATATAGATGTTTTATCAAACATTCTTATCACTTATACCTTAATAAAGTTAAGTACTTTTTTACCACATGTTAAGATATTAGAGGTGAAATTAAGAGGTTAGATTTTCAAATTAAGTCTAATCAAACGCCACCTAAATCTACAATATCAATAAGATTAGTTAGTTTTCCTTACCTTTACCTTTCTCTATGGATGTCATATTCTTTTCTCTTTCTTGCCTCAGGAAAAATTTGGGATTCTATGAAGTATGAACAATAAGACATCATAATTCTCTCATCCTATGATTGATCATTAGAATTGAATTCGGTCTCTCCACATTAGTAGTGTATTTAGTTTATTTAAGCCTTTATCAAGATCAACAAGTTCTTTGGTAATGGTGGAAAGCAAGGAAGGTGGGGGTTGGGAGTCGGGACCGGGTCGGTTTGGCCCCAAACCGACTCGGGTCGGCCGGGGTCACGACCCAGGTGTCGGGGTAGGGTCGCGACCCGGCATTCCATAATGGAAAGGATGTAGGTGACCCACAGCATCAACTCTTTGATGTTGTTCTTAACATGTTGCAGCCGCTGAACATTTCTTAGCTTTAAACTCATGTTGCAATGACAAAAGACAACTACTCCAATCTTCAAAGTTGAATGTTGAATAGCTGTCCTCACACCTCAAAGCAGATGTGGTCTGCTCAACACCGTAACAATAACCCATACCAAGTATTCATATCTTGGTGTCATTTCATGGTCTATCTTGCTATAAAAGATAGTTTAAGTGTGATAACGATGAAGTTTATGAAAGCAAAAGGACTATTAGACAAATAGAGATATAGCATAGATGAATTACAAACTTAGAACTAAAGAAGGTTGTTCGAACCTCACGATTTCGTTCATCGTTTTAATCTCTTTTTATATTTTATTATTTTTTGTGAGAATTATTTGAGGGATAAAATAAAAAATGGTACGGTGCGGGTGCGATGACCATTTCCCTCGTTTATCTTTTTGGCACAAAAATCCTCGACAACGGTGATGACAAGGTTCTCACCCTACCTCTTTCGGTATTATTAAAAATAATTTCGTGATCATTAGGATTATTATAAATAATATAGCGAGGTTATGGTGTGGGTTCTTTGAATTATGGTTTGACCTCTCTCCATCAATCAACGAATGGATTCAATGTTAATTACACTGAGCGGCAGCTCGGTAACACCTGATTAACTGCCATGGTAACGTATTTACAAGACGGAATAAATGCAAGGAATAATACATGTTTATTTTTTTGAATCTAAAAAATGAAAGAACAAACAGAGGCATCAACACTGGCTCTCCCCTCCCATTCTCTCTTTTTATTTCTTCTTTCTTCTTCCCTTTTTTTGGCATTTCTTGGGACCAGATCCAGGTGCTAGAAGGCCGCATAGGCCTAGGGTCTAGCCTCAAGACTTTTTTTTTGATCCATTGTTTTCTGGTTCCACATCCAACAAGCGGTATTTCCCCGATCGGGGATTAACTGACTTGCTAGGCCTTGGATATTGTCACCTATGACCCGACATTTCCTTTTGGGGATTGGTCGGATTGATGGACGTAGGAGATTTTCATCCATTATCCGATATCTTCCGATCGGGGATTAACCAGATTAATGGGGCTCGAGATTTTCATCTATTACCCGGTATTTCCCGATCGGGGATTAACTGAATTAATGGGCCTTGAGAAATCTATTTCTCGGCATCGCCCGTTTGGGAGCGAGCCGAGTTGATGATGTTTGGATTTTTCATCCATTACCCAGTATTTCCTGATCGGGGATTAACCTGGTTAGTGGGCCTTGGAATTTTCATCCATTACCTGGTATTTCCTGATCAGGGCTTAACCGGATTAATCGGCATTAGAATTTTGTTTCTCGGCATCGCTCATTTGGGAGCGAGCCGAGTTGATGATATTTGGAATTTTCATCCATTACCCGGTATTTTCCGATCAGGAATTAACCGGATTAATGGGCCTTAGAATTTTCATCCATTACCTGATATTTCCCGATCGGAGATTAATCAGATTAATAGGCCTTGAAATTTTTTTTTTCTTGGCATCACCGTTTGGGGGGCGAGCCGAGTTGATGATGTTTGGAATTGTCATCCATTATCTGGTATTTCCCGATTGGGGATTAACCATATTAATGGGCCTTGAAATTTTCATCCATTACCCAGTATTTCCCGATCGGAGATTAATAAGGTGTTTGGTAGCGCTTTTAATTTTAAGACAATCTCGTTTTTGAAATCAAGATTATTTGATTTTTAAAATCAAAACAATATAATTACTTTGTGTTTGGCAAAATTATCATAATTTTTAAAAATTAGACAGTAATGTTAGGTTATGACCTGCGGCTCCGCAAAACTCCCCCGGGCTCCCTCCGTAGAGAGGACCTGCGGCTCCGCGAAGCCTCCCCCCCCAGTGTCGTCCGCCTCTCTCCCCCCAGCGGCGGCGGTGGCGGCCAGCGAACCCCTCCCCCCGGGCCGGCATCGTCCGCCTCCCTCCCCCCGCGGCGGCACTCCCCCCCCCCCGGTAGCGTCGGCCGGCCGAAGCGCCCCCCCCCCCCCCACCCCCGCCGTTGTCCGCCCCGCCCCCCGCGGCGGCATCCGCCTCCCTCCCCCGCGGCGGCGTCGTCGGCCAGCGAAGCCCTCCTCCCCCCGCGGCGTCGTCCGCCTTCGTCCCCCCCTTGCTCTGCCCCCCTGGAACGTACGCATGTCTCGCCTCCCCTCTGCATCTGTCTCAAAAATAAAACAAGACTTGCCTTGTTTTTATTTTAGAAGAGATTATGTACATGGTGTATCCCACTTTTAAAAATGAGACAGTAGTTAAAAACTGCAACCAAACACCTTACCTCTTTTATTTTTAAAATTTAAATCAAAAAAGGGGAAAAAACGTAACCAAACACCCTATAACCGGGTTAATGGGCCTTAAAATTTTCATCTATTACCTGGTATTTTCCGATCGGGGATTAACCAGATTAATGAGCCTTGGAAAATTTTGTTTCTCGACATCACCCATTTAAGGGGCGAGCAGAGTTGATGATGTTTGGAATTTTCATCCATTACCCAATATTTCCCGATCGGGGATTAACCAGATTAATGGGCCTTGAAATTTTCATCCATTACCCGGTATTTCTCGATCGGAGATTAACCGGGTTAATGGGCCTTGAAATTTTCATCCATTACCTAGTATTTCTCGATCGGGGATTAACCAGATTAATGGGCCTTGGGAAATTTTGTTTCTCGGCATCACCCGTTTAGGGGGCGAGCAGAGTTGATGATGTTTGGAATTTTCATCCATTACCCGATATTTCCTGATCAGGGATTAATCGGATTAATGGGCCTTAGAATTTTCATCCATTATCCGGTATTTCCCGATTGGGGATTAACCAGATTAATGGGCCTTAGAATTTTGTTTCTCGGCATCGCCTATTTGGGAGCAAGCCGAGTTGATGTTTGGAATTTTTCATCTATTATCCGGTATTTCCCGATCGGGGATTAACCGAATTAATGGGTCTTGGAATTTGTTTCTCGGCATCACCCGTATGGGAGAGAACCGAGTTGATGGAATTTGAGATTTTTCATCCATTATCCGATATTTCCCGACCGAGGATTAACCGGATTAATGGGCCTTGAAATTTTGTTTCTCAGCATCACCCGTTTGGGAGCGAACCGAGTTAATGGGATTTGGATGAGCCGTTGGGAACTTTCTCTCTCATACACCAACTGGTACTTCCCGATCAGGGATTGACCGAATTGGTGGGTCTTCATGGTCCGTTGGGAGTTTTCTCTTTCATCCGCCAGTCGGTACTTCCCGATCGGAGATTGATCGAGTTGGCAGGCCTTGATGGTCCGTTGGGAGTTTTCTCTTTCATTCGCCAGTCGGTACTTTCCGATCGGGGATTGACCGAGTTGGCGGGCCTTGACGATCTGTTAAGAGCTTTCTCTTTCTTAGTGGAATGGGATTTAGTTTATGATGGTTTAATTGGAATTTTAGTCATCATGTGACTTAATGGGCTTACTTTCCATGTTAATGGGCCTTGGGTCGATCTCATGCTCATCTTGGTTAAAACCGGATTGGGCCTTAATTGACCGGGCTTGATGTACTTGAAATGGAGTCACATGGTCTTGATATTCCTTTGAAAATGGTTGCTTGGGTCTTGGGCACCTTAATGGGCCTAACTCCCACATTAATGGGCCTTGGATCGGTCTCTTGTTCATATTGGTTAAGACCTAATTGGGCCTTAGTTGATTGGACTTGGTTCACTTAAAGTGGGGTCACATGGTCTTGATCTCCCATTGATGGTGGCCAATTGGGCTTTGAAAGCCTTAATGGGCTTTGAGTAATGAGTATTCCTATTGCCCATTGGACTTTAGGATAATTGATGCTCCTCCTTGCTTAATGGGTCATTGGATGTTTGATGCTCCTTCATGCTCATCATGGTGTAAGATGATGTAATTACACCCATGGTATACCTTGGGACTTAGCCAACTCCATGGAGATGGAACTTAGACTTCTTCTCTCCTCAACACACTCTCTTGGCCGATGGACAATGGGAAGGAGGGGGGGACTTGGTGCTCTACGTAGGATGGGACCTTGGGAATGCTGTCTCTCTCCTCTCTAAGAGGATTTCCCACTTTTTTATATGCCAAATAGGATGGGCATTTTAGTTCACAAAATGCCCCAACTTCTCCTTGTTTTTGATGGTGTAAGATGAGGTGAGGGTAACTTTGGCATTAATTCACCTTGCTTTTTACTTTTTTGTGGATGTGAGGGAAAAAGATGAGGGTGTTTTGGACTTTGGCCACCTTTATGGAGAGTTGGGGTGGCCAATTACACAAAATGCCCTCATAATCATTTTGCAAGAAGATTTTCGTATAACTTATTTGGGGAGATTTTGGGCCCTTCCCCCTTGAGAAATTGAGGCCCGGATGGCTGAAACAAAGGCCCATATACTTATACATGTGTCTAATGAATAAGTTAGCACTAATTAAACCCAAGGAAGGCAGGGTCGAGGGTCGGCCCAGGGTCGGTCGCCCCAAAACCGACCTAGTCGGACGGGGTCGTGACCCCGGGTCGGATGGGGTCGGATTTTATTTATTTTATTATAAAAATTATAAAAATTTATATAAAAATAAGAAACAAATAGAAACAATAATTTATATATTATATATTTATGTATACATAAAATCTATACATAAATATAATTATATTTTTATCTTATAATTGAATAAGAGTGTTTATCTATGTATACAAGTAAATATGATTTTTTTTTGTGATTATGTTGTATTAATATATGTTGGGAAAGAGTTAATCTCAAGTGAGAAGTAAAAATACTTAACAAAAAAATTTATAAAATTTTAAAATGTATCATATATTCATAATTATAAATATTAACTATACTTAATAATATAAATGATAGTAAAATATTGTTATACAATCAATAAATGGAATGTTAAAAAAATAATTATTCTCGATAAATTTGATGTGTGTGTAGAAGAGAAGAGAGTTAAAATAGATCTTTATAAATTTTTAAGTATGTAACACATATTTATGATTATAAATCTTATATATATGTGATGGCACAAGTGATAGTGAAGTATTGTTATACTATTATTAAATGCGACGCAAAGTAGTCGCGGATCGACCTGCGTGGTCAAGTCGCGGGAGTCAAGGGAGTAGCGCCCCTTTTGGGGGGTGTCAGGGAGGCAACGCCCGCCGAAGAAAAATTTGTTTAATGGTGGCAACAGGGAGAGGGAAGAAAAAAAATTTAAGTATATCATGATAGTATAAAAAAATTTGACCTAGGTCGGGTCGTCTCGGGGTCGAGCGACCCGGCCAACCGGGTCACCAGGTCGCGCGACCCAAAGCTAGGTCGCGCGACCCCCCGCCGAGCCGGCTTAGAGTCGGCCCGGCGGAGTCGTTTCCGGGCCGGTTGGGTCGGGTGACCCGGCCGACCGGGTCGCCGACCCGGCGAACCATGATTAAACTCATTTGGGGGCCATTAGGGGGGTCTCAACCTCTCCAAAAATTCCAACAAACTTGGATCTATTAGGAAGCAAGTCCAGCCCAATGAGATCTAGGTTAGTGGCCCATTTGATTAAAAAGTTCTTCCTTTAATATATGACATAACTCAACGCTTACTTCTCTTCTTTTTTCCTCTTTTTCTTTATTCCCCTTTTTTGTCTAATAGATATCATCCGTCTCTTCTTCCTTTTTTTTTCCTTTTTACTGATTTTATTTCCCTCTCCTATTTTTTTTTTACTCATCATCATTTCCATTCATTTCTTTCTTTCCTCTTTTTCCTTCTTTTTTTTACCCCCCCTTTTTACCATTTTTGACCTCATAAAAAATGCTTGATTTATTGTCCTCACTTATTGCATTCTTTATCAACGCTACTCCCCCTTTAATTAAAAAAAATGCTTATCTGCTTCGTTCGCAAGCCAAGAGGTCCAATACTCCTCAATTGTGACTAAAGTCAAAATTGCCCATTCCCTTTAACTTAGCACACATCCACCGCGCTCTGGCGCATCTTTTATTTTCTCTTTTTTTTTAGAGTGGGGGAGGGGGGGTTATGGCGGTGCGCCCACTCTCAGACACCATGTGATTTTGACTTAATCAAAATTGACTTGCCTTGGTTTAATCTACGCGCCCGAGACTTCCCCTTGATATGGTTTGATTTTGACCACGTCAAAATCGCCTCTTCGACAGCTCCAGGCCATGCGCACATGAGACCCTTGCGACAAGGGGAAGCTTCTGGAGGGGGGCGTTTACGACCTTTCCTTCCCCTGCGGCTCGCCTCGACAGTAGGAGGCTGGTAGTGGCTGCACGATCAGGCGTTGTACAGGATGTCCGGGGGCAACGTAGAAGGCTGCGTTCGGCGATGGCGGGAGGAACCTCCTTCGTCTACTCCTCCGTCTGGTTGGCAACGTGCTCCCTCGTCTTCGTCCTTCGCGAGCTCCTTCCTCTTCATCATTCGGCAACGCCGGCCATCCATCGACTCACGCGGGAATGCTTTTTTGGCATCTCGGCCCGGGGCTCTGCAAGTCTCCCGTTGGCTGCGTGGGGAGTTTCCCTTTCTTGTTCTTCCTGCTCATTAGTCGTACTCCCCTCCATGGAGCCCTGTAGATGACGAGAGCCTTCGACGACGTCTGGACGTTGGCCCTCTACGTTCGACCTCCGCTCCGTTGGGTCGCGGCGGCGACCGTTTAAGGTATTTCTTTCTTTATTCCCTTCTCATCCCCCTGTTCGGCACCTCTCTTTATTTTTTAGGCGTGGCCACTAGGCTGCGCCACTGTTTCCCCCCCTTCTTTTTGCACAGAGCGTGGCATCCAGCGTCTGGTTCTCAGCGGTTCCAAGCACCTCCCTTGCGGCATGGTCTCCTTCTCCAACGTAGCCTCAGTCGAAGGCAGCAACACCTGTTGGGAAAGGTGACGGCACCAGTTGGTAGAGACAACACTGACCAAGGATACATCTGTGGCGGAGGAGTTGAGGACACCGTGCTGCCGAGTTTTCTTCCTTGACTAGCCGCCCTCCGCGGTTGAGTGCATCGCGCAAGGCTGGTCCCCCGAGCCCCGGCCTGGGCTTCCGTAGGCTGCCCTCTTTCTTCTGGATCGGCTGGCAGAGGTAGGCACGAGTGCGATCGCCCCCCTCCCTCTCTTCTTCACTCGGTACTCTCGGTCGGGCTCTCTTCTTCCCATGGTACTTTTAGTTCCGAGAATCCTCTTGTGCCGGGCCTCGGCGGGGGACACTCTCCCTCTTTCCTTCTTCTCTCACCTCTTTCTTGCTCGACCTAGAGTCTCAGGATCAACGGGGGTTGTTGGAGGAGCCATCTTCATCAGCAGCAGGCCTTCTTCTCGTTCCAGTGACGAGGTGACTAAGCAGTAGTTGCGTTGGGCGACGGTCTTAGGTAAGAGCTCGCCCTCTCTTTTTCTCTCGATTTGCATGGATTCACCCTTACTCACCCTGCCCTATAGCTCTCGGAGACAGTACGTAATGCCTAACCTTGTGGCGGCATCCTGCAGACCCCTCCTAGCTTCTAGCGGATCATGCACGGGGCAGTTCCGCAGCCCTCTTCTCGCTTGCAGGGGATCTTGCGTCCGAACCCCACCAGCAGCATTGGAAACAAGTCTTCCGGGTGCACTCCGTCCCCCTCCTTCTCCCCTTTTTTTATGTGCTGTAAGGGGGGCGGGCAATGCTCAGTCCGTTTACAGCTGTCTCCCTCATATACGCAGGAGGGGCTTGTTTGCTACGTGGGTTCTTGCTCGGGTAGTCAAGCGGAGTTGTGAGGGGTTCTTCCGGGATTCCCTTGGCACAGGGAGGGCCTGTTACGTTTCTTGATATAAGCCCCTTTTGCTCTTTTTTTTTTGCTCTGTTCTTTTTACATCGGACTACCGCACCCCCCTTTTTGCGTGCTTTGCACCTGCTCACAGAATGATAAATGGCATGTTTAACGTGGGACTGAGACCAGTTGACCTTTTTCATGGATGGGTTAGCCCAAACACCTCATGGCATGGCTTAATAAATAGATAAAGTTGTCGTCGACCCCTCCGTTGGGGGACCGTTGGTGTTCGACTTAAAAGAAGATGACATATGCCGTCCGCCACCCCTTCAGGGGAATCATGGTCCGTTGGTTTAACAAATCGATAACAACCGTTAATCACCTCATAGCCATGATTTGTCTTGTTTTGGGTAGGCTAGGCCGCTGCCGCGTCTATGAATGAACAATTTTTTGGTCCATGCACATGTGTTTTTTTTGTCTATTTCTAGGGTTAGATTGTTCGTTTTTCTTTACTAAGCATGTCGTCATTCATCCTAGTTTTTGCATAGGAGTTGTGCTGTTTATAGTCAACCCCCCGGTCTCTACCTCATGTATGAATTTCACACCTCTCTATCTCGTGATGCCATGTTAATTTGTGCTGATTGGATCCGCTTCATTTAGCATTCGTTGTGATTTCCTATATTCTAAAAGGAGAGTATTTTAATCATATTTGATGCTCTCGCTGATTTGTTGGGTTCATGATGTGGCATGACCACTGCTGTGTGTTTTCTTTTTCTTAGGCGGGGTTGACAAAGGTGAAAAAATATATTTATAGATTAATAAAGATGAGAGAGAGATCTCAATATCTTAATCAAGTCAAATGCATCAAGGATAATTAAAGAAAAATTTTGATCAAAGATGAGAACATTGAAGAAAAGTGAAGTTATTTTGATATTTTTTTAATGATAGTTTTGCAAGAAACATAAACACACATAGGATATAACAAATCATAATATGAATTACACTAGGAGGTTAGATTTTTAAAAGTTAAAGAGGCGCTGACTAAGCTGAAAATGGCAGGGCATGTGGCCCTAATAGGATCTCTATTTAAGTATGAAAATGTTTAGAAGGTTTAAGAGTGAAATAGTTAACTTGACCTCTAACAAAAATCATAATATTTAAGAAAATGTCTAATAAATAAAGAAACACTAGTATACCTATTTTTTTCAAAAACAAGAGATAAAATTGCTGAATTTATAGAGGGATCAAATTCATGAGTTATATCTTATAAAATTGTGAGAGTTGTAGGGTATGGTTTACCAGATGTTACAAGTTGAATATGTCGGTCTACAATAAATGCAATTTTTGTATTAGAAGCCTAATTGAGAAACATTAATATATAAAGAGAGATGTCCATATGGTGTTTATTAATTTGGAAAAGACTTGGTGACATATTTTCAAGAGACATTAGTGATGGATGTTGAAGGGAAAGATGATACCCATTGGGTGTGTAGAAACAATAAAAGACATTATGAAACAACCACTAGAATCTACATAATTGAAGGGGAAAAAGAAGATTTTCGTATTTCGATAATCTTACATCAACAATCCACTAAGTATCCATTTATATTAGTTATAGATGAATTGTCAAAACATATATAAGATGACATATAATGATACAGTGTTTTCAAACAATACCATATTGATAGATGAAACATAAGGAGCTAGAAATTAGAATTTAGAACTTAAGAAAAACAGTGCATAGAACAAAAACAAAACATATGCATTAAAAATTTAATAAAAGGGTAAATAAAAAATGAGAGAATTAATTTAGATGAAGTATTATTATCTCAACGTACTCAATTTAACCACAAGCTTAAAGTAGGATGGATGACAACATTAGCCATAACATTGAAACATGATGGATGAAGTGGAGATTGACTATAGGGATCTTATGTAATTGCAAGATTCCAATAAAATTATGCAATATTGTATGATAGTGAATACTGGATAATAAAGAAAGATTATGCTTCAAAAATAAATATTTTCAAAATGAGAATGTTTAAATGGGTAGCAGTAATGGTAGACAAATTGAAAAAAAAAAGATAAGTGAAATGGTTTGAATACATTTAACATAGACCAAAGGAAGCTCTAGTTAAAAGGTAAAAATATCAAAATAATAGAAACAAAAAAGGATGTGTATATTTAAGCTAACTTGGAGAAGGATAATTTAATATTATTTGAATAATTTAAATATCTACTAAAAATAACTCAAATTGACATGAGTGGAGAAAAAGAATATATATGAATGACCTAAATAATTTAGAATTAATACTAGAGTTAAGTTGAGTTTAGTAAAATACAACCTACAAAAGAACAAGACTCCAAAATAGTTGTAAAGTTTGAGTTAAGACTTTCTTGATTGCCTTCAAACAATGATTAAAAATTCAAACAGACAAAACAAAATAAGGAATCTGATTTGTATATGGGTTGTAAGGGCTTAACTGGAAGTTCTTAAAACAAAATACATCAAAATAAAAAACAACCAATGATATACCTCAATTCAGCTTAAACTCGTAAAACTCATTCTATTAATTTTACTCTCTACAATTTAATTTCTCACATGAACAGTGGCGTACTTGTGGTACTATGAATCCTTAAATTCGTGCATCAGATTTTTTGCATTCTTGGTTTTTGTTGTAGTTCTTCCCAATGTAAATGAAATTAGAATACATTGAAATTTGAATTTAAAACTATGGAATAGGAATAACTTTTACACAATTTACATTTAATTTTATTATATACACTTTTTATTTAGGGTAAAGATTCAAACTTAAACAACGGATAGGAACAAATTTGAGCAAAAGAGGCTAAATGATTTCATCTGCTATTGAATAATGGTTTGTAGAAAGAATGATACATCTTCAGAATTATTATCATATATGCTTTCATGATTTAGATTGATCCAATGAATGGATGACTAGAAAGACGAGAAGATGAATTAGTTCATGGCATAACCAATCTTATATATGACTGAATATTGCATTAGGTGCATTGGATGTTGTTGGTAATCAAAACCGATTTAGAAGATGTAGAATCCGCTTATGTGAGACAATCAACCTCTCTTTATGTTCTTCAATTCTAGTGGATTATTTTGAAGTAAGAAATAAAGAAGAGAGTAAAGATGGGTTAACTTTAAAGAAAATTTTGACAAAGATAATAACAACGAAGTTGATATTGAAGACGAGGACAAAGATAATAATGATGTCAAAGAAAGATTTTATAGGGACCCAATTACAGCGGCTTCTCTTCATGATGATGTTTGTTTTGTAGGGACCCAATTGTGCACCTCAAAGGGCTTGCCAAGTTACACAAGAGGCATCAATTCCTTCATCTCCAGCCACTTCAGCTCCTGTAAGATCACCTTGCACTTGGTATCACATCTCCCCAGCACATCCTTTTTCAACAAGTCGCATAGTGGGGCTGCCCTCCAGAAGTAGCCTATGATGAAACGACAAGAGCAATTAACAAGGCCAAGGAAAAAGAGCAACTATCTTACACTTTTTGGAGATGCACAACCCTAGATGGAAGGAACTTTGGCATGACCAATGCATATTTCTCATTGCCGATGATCTATCCCAAGAACTTGATGCATTTTTGGTGAATGAGCACTTCTTCCTCTTTACATAAAAATGATTGTGTTTGAGCACTTGAAACATAGCCATCAAATGTGCTATATGCTCTTGCAAGGTATAGCAATAGACAACGATGTCACCTAAATATATCACTATGAACCATAGTTCGCATAATTGACCAATACGGATCAGCAGCTTCTTCAATCAAATTGGCCCCTACCGATCTGATTTTTAGCTAGAAAACCAATCCGGTATAAGATCCCAGTAGAATTGGCCCAGAACAGCCGAATCAGGACCAGAACTAGTTAAATTGACCAATTCCGGCAAGCCGCAGCAGTGTTGTGCAACAGCTGCCGCCGCGACAGTCCTCCCCACCCTATTGGGTAGGGAAGTTAATGTTACCAGGCCCATCGGGATCCAATGACTTCTGGCCAGATCCGAGGTTACCATATTTTTTTCAATTTTTAAGACTTTTAAAGAACCAATCCAAACCAATTCCAAATCAGTTTTTCTCCCGAAAAATCAACCGAGATTGGGCCAAGGATTGAATAAGGACTCAATCTAGGTCCTGACTTCGATTTTGCAATTCTTACTACAAACTTGTCAAGAAAACAGTTAAACAAAACGATCATGAGTGTGCAATATATTGCAAGTGAGTTGATGAAATCGAATGACATCATTGTCAAGGCGCCTACCTAGACGGCACCTAGGTAACAAGGCACTTTTCCAACAATGCCTTGCTAGGGCGCCTTGTTAGGGGCCAAAAAAGTGTCCAAGGCACCTGACTAGGCACCCAAGGTCTCATTCATGACTATTTTTTTCTTTCTTTCGAAGGCTTTGCCCCCATGAAAACCCGCACCAGGGACATTGCCACCTTGACCCTCACGACCTAACCACGCAAGTCGATCTATGATTCGTAGGTGCCCATTTAGTAATATTATAAACATATTTCACTATCACTTATACTACTATATATGGTTAAGATTTGTGATTACAAGTATATGTTATATACTTGAAATTTAAGTTCTCTCTTAATCATCTTTCTCTCTCACTTTAATATTAGTTATTTTTCATAAAATATATATCAATACATTGATATTTACAAAAAATAAAATCATATTTACGTAAATATGTATATATATGTTTGTATGTATATGTAAATATATATAGTATTAACATCTAATTATATATATTTGTATATATGTATATACACATACATATATATAAACATCTAATGCCACCACCTTGATCGCTTAGGTGGTGCCTAAGCTACCGCCTTATTACCTAAGCAGATTTGGCACTCTTTAACACCTTGGACGAATTGACAACTATGCTCCGTAGTGAGTCACACACGCTGTCTCCATTACCTTCGGCAAAGCGAACTTGGTAATAGCCTAACTAAAGGTCCAACTTCGAGAAGTGATTTGCATCAGAGGTCATTAATTAGAGAAGAAAGTACATATTTTTTGTAGTGAACTTGTTCCATGCATGAATGAATTGTTGGCAGTGCATCAAACAAATTGTTGGAGGGACGTAGATAGACAAGTGCAAGCATCTCCACCAGCTGCTTCCGCAACTCAATAAGCTTTAGAGGCATCCATTATCGGGAACAAGTTGGTGGCACTACCCCTTGGCACAAAGTTAATCTTGTGGTCAATCTCGTCACTAAGTTTTAGAGTCATCCATTGTCAGAAACAAGTTGGTGGCACTACCCGTAGCACTAGCTCGGTCTTATAGTCAATCTCCCATGAACCAAACCAATCTAATTCAAGTTTGGTTAAAATCATACTTTATTAAGGTATAATAATGTCTATACATAATTTATTTAGTTAGATTTAAATCATATTTTATACAAATACAATATCCATATTTATATATATTATTAGTTTTACATTATGAATTATTAAAATCGTTACTTTTTACGTGTAAAAGACACATATATACCATTCATAAGCCTAATTTGACATAAATAATCCATCAAATTTAAATTATTTGGTTCATCTGTTTGGTTTTGTTTGATGAACCTTTGAAACCAAACTAAACCAAGCATTGTATCAAATTAAACCAAACCAAATCACTAGTTTGGTATGGTTTCTTGAGTTGAACTGAATAATGAACACCCCCTACTTCATGCTTATAACTTCTTTTTGACTTGCATAGCAAATAGAAGAGCTGGTTCCTTCACCTTAGGTACTACTGGAATAATGCAACGCTACCTGCCATTCATAACGCAGACTGAGTCCAATAATAGTAAAGGCACTGCCTTGGCTAACTACAAGAACTCCATTCATAGAATCAAAGAGAACTCATGCATTAGCAGAGACAGTAAGTTTCTCGTGTCTACTAATGTCCCAAACTGTAATGGGACATCTCAATA
Source organism: Cryptocoryne crispatula var. balansae (assembly GCA_036172225.1). Lineage (NCBI taxonomy): Eukaryota > Viridiplantae > Streptophyta > Magnoliopsida > Alismatales > Araceae > Cryptocoryne > Cryptocoryne crispatula. The sequence goes on from CM069918.1 coordinate 29,844,861, forward strand.
CCTAATGTGGAGCGAGCCTCAGAGTTGACAATTTTGTGGTGGGAATTAGGGTTTCAAATAGGTCAGATTCAGTAATGGTATTGCTTGTTTATGATTTCAATTCTGATTCCGATTCTGATTTTGATGAGGGTTAAATGATTTTAATTAAATTGAAACCAAGGCATTTCAATTTTGCTCTGATTCTGATCCTATTATCGAAATCGGAATAATCCAATAATTTCTAAAATCTATAATATGTATTTAAAAAATAGCAAATAAATCTCATTTAACTATCAATTTTTTGATATAATATATTCTAAATTTTTTTACATTTACATAACATACTTTTAATCATTTATATATTTTTATTTATTAAAACATTACATTTTACATTTATATATTATTTTTTATTGAAATAGGATAAATGGATATGTAATAAACTGTTTCTGATTTTGATTCCTATAAGTTAAAGAAAAATCCGATTTCAATAGCTTATAAGATGTAAAACTATGTTCTGAATATGTTAATTTTTATCAAAACCATATCGGAATATCAAATTCCATTTGCACCCCTAGCTGGAATCCTTCTTCAAGTGAAGGCTCAATCTTCTACTCTCTTTGTTAAAGATGGAATTGTAGGTGGCTCCCATGTCAACCATTGCCCATGTTGTGCGTCCATTTAGAACAACATCCACATACATCAATTTGTTGGCATGTGACACAGGATTCTTGGCACTACACTACCCCACTTAGGCACAAAGTTCATAAGACACCAATTCTTGGAGCATCAACATCCTCCAACGGAGGTTCAACATCTACCATTTCCTCAACTTCTGCTAGCTTACCGGTTGTGCCATGGACGACATAGAGCAACTATTCAAGACTACTGGGCATTCGGTGTGCACTTGAGCAAATGAAACATATCATCAACTGCCGAATTTCCTCTGATGTCGGCGTACCTTAGTTCCACCTTCAATTAGTTGAACTGAACTGCCTCATTCTCCCTTTCCCTCATAAGGCATTGTTGTTGTTGCCACTTGCGTTGCTACTCTTGACAACAACGGTGTTTGATGCCAAGCCACTACCACTTGTAAAAGAAGTTGTTGATTGCCTGGCTGGGAATAGCCATCAACATGTTCAGCCAAGGCTTGGGCAGCGACAACATCCTTTACCTCCTAAGCAACTAGTCATGCACCCATGCCTAAAGTTCTTCAAAAAAGGAAAACAATTTATCATTCTCAGGCATGTCACTAATATGTAGCATGAGAGCTGCAAAGTGTTACACATATTCACAAATGATGCCAATTTCTCGGAGGTTTTGTAGATTCCTTCGAGCTAGGAACTCAACATCATATAAAAGGAATTGGGACTTCAACTCCTTCAAGTCTTCCCATGACTAGATGCTACAAATTCTGATAACCATGCCTTCATATTTAACACAACACCAAACCTTGGCTCTGCTCTTGAGGTACATAGAAGTTATAATAATTTTCTCCTTCTCAAAGCTAAGAAAGTATTAGTCTATATTGAAGAAAATGTTTTGGAGTTATTTGACATCATGGGCAGGCTTTGCTAAAACATAGTGGCTTCGGGACACAAGCCCAATGATGCGGGACAAACCGGCTAGACCGGGCTAAACAGACCGAAAACGAAACAAACCGGTGCTAATCGCCGCTAAAGGACCTAAATGAACCCAAAATAGGCCTAAACCAGCCCGAACCGGTCGAAACAAGCCCGAACCGGGATGACCCGGGCCCAAAATGGTCTGAACCGGTCCAAACCGGCTCAAAGCACCCTGAACTGACCGGTTCAGGCACTGAACCGGCGCGAACCGGGGTGAACCGGGTCAAAACCCGATCGAACCGGCCGGTTGGCCGGTCTGGGCCGCGGACCGGCTGGACCCGAGCTGTGCGAGCCGACTGCGCGGGTTGCCCGCGCTCGCGGGCGCGAGCTTACCCCCCCAGGGGGGTCGTGGCCGTCCGCGCGGACGAGGCCGGGTGGTCGCGTGGCCGTTCCCGCGACGTCGACCGCCTGTCGACGTGGCGGCATCGCGGCGGTCCCGCGAGGCCGCGGGCCGCAACAAAAGGGCGAGTGGGGCAACGCGTCGTCCTCGCGGAGTCTTCGCGGCGTTCTTCGTCTTCAGGACGGTTGCAGCACGCAGGCGACGGAGCAGAGGAAGGGGGGCTGGCGATGGCCCCGCAGCCACGGCGTTGTCCGACTGGGCGAAGACGGAGCCCCTGGCTCGCGGCGGCCGGTGAGGCCGGCGGGAGAGTAGACAGCATCGCCGTCCTCGGCGAGGCTGACCGACCGGCGCCTGAGCTCCTGCGGGACGACGGCGGGAGAGAGCCACAGGGAAGGAGGATCCGGGAATCGCCGGATCCTCTTCCCTCTCCACCGTCTTCTTCTTCATCTTCTGCTTCCTCTTCTTCGTCCTTCGTCGGCTTCCAGATAGGGACGGACAGGAAGACGAGGCGGAGGTCGATGTCGAACGAAGCAGGCTTCTGTCGATGTTGAAGAACCGGGAATGGGGAAGATCGGAAGAACGGCGCGGAGGCCGGAGGATGAGAGGGGAGAACGGGGACGACGACCTCGCCGGTGCTAGAGGGTGGAAGAAGAAGGCCCGCAGCCAATTGTCGGAGGAGGAGAGGAACGCCGGCCACCTGCCGGAGGTGAAGAAGAAGAATGGCGTACCGACGCCGGGGTTGGAGGAGAAACGGGGGCCGCAGCCCCCTGCGCGGGAGACAGACCCGAGAGGGTTCCAAAAATCAATTCTATTCACTTGGTTCGATATGTACATCGGGTGCTCCTTTTAAAGAGGGAGAAGAGACCTAATTAAAAAAAAACACCCTCTAAGACTTTTATTTACAGACTTGTCTTTGCAGGGACACAAATAAAAAAAGGACTCAAAATTATCAAAATTGTCCCCATCAAGATCCCTATCAGAATAGGCCGAATGGATACAGATTGGGCCCAATTCAACTTGAATTGGCCGATTCCGCGATTCCTCACCGAAAACAGTATAATCGGGTGGGTTCCCACCAGATAGGGTGGGGTGACACAGCTTATGTTGCAGCGGTGGTGGTGGCACCCTGACACTAGATTAGACTCAAAAGAGTCGAAATTAGACAAGAATCGGACCAGAATCACACTACAAGTCTATCTAGAGTATTTTTTATAGTTTTTCTCTTGTTTGTTCTTGTTTTTTGAAGAACCGAGCCATGCCAATCCGATCGTTGATTCCGATTCCGCCTTCCTTGATGACAAGTGCCAACCAAGGATTGAAGAACAAAAAAACAAAGGTAAAGAATAGTTTTTATAGGCATCCTATTGCTGCTCCTTTATACACAAAAAGCATAACTTTTTTGAATGAGCAACTCCTTTTTCTAACATTGAACTCTGTTAGCAGCTGTGAAGTGAGATGACACACATCATCTTGCTCAATTCGACCCAACCCAATTTAAGCCTTAATCCCAAATTAATTGAAGTTGACCATATGAATTCTTTTTCTCCATTCATGACTATTTTGCCTAAGTCTTCAAAGATATTTAACTCATCTAAATCATATTGAATTACTTATTACATTTGTTACATCTTTTTTCATTTCAATTATTTTAATATCTTCTACTTTTCTAACCAAAGCTTCTTCAAGTTTATATTTAATGTGTTCTAATCATCTCAATCTCTCTTCTTCCAATTTGTTTACAATTGTTACTACTTTGACATTTTTCTTAATATATTTATTACATATTTTATCTAATCTACAACGACTACATATCCACATTAACGTTTTCAATTCTATACGTTATTTTGGAATTATGTTTTTCAACTATGATTGTGAAGGTTCAACACAATGAAGAGAAAAAATAAAAGCTCAATGCTGGAACAAGGATTCCATTGCCACCTAGTTCCAATATGCAAGATTGTCCAGACACAATGTAGAAGAAATAATACAGACTAAATCCTTAAAAAATTCAGAAGCAGTAACACAGTAAGATAGCATGATGAAAGAAAAAGATTTCATATTTGCAGGAATTCATACCGTACTCAATTTGTTCAGTGTGCCGTCAATTTGCATGAAGTAGGCCTGTAAAGTAGTATAAGAAATGCCATTTCCAATCAACAACTATTAAAAACTATAGCAACAGCTATTGTGCTTTTCTGACCTCAAGTAGCATTTCAAGTTCTTCCACATCATTCTCATTTCCATGGATTGTGACTGCACTTGCTTTGCTTAATCTAGATATTTTTGAGCCAATTGTTGGGGAAGACAACCAGTTGGGAACCCCAGACCCACTGACAGGTGAGGAAGCTGCAGCTAACTTTCTCGACAAGTAAAGATCTGCCATATCGTCGTCATCATCCAGGAGTTGTTCAAGTTCATCACGAACCTACAATAGAAAAGATAAAAGAACAAAAGGTGCAATTATGAAGATGCTAACAATGTCTCAATTTTTTGCAGAAGCCCCACAATTTAATGAATAGAATAAATGGTAACAGAGTGAAGTAAAGATGAGAAAGAAATCATGGTGGTTGGATTTCGGATAAAATGTCTCCAAGCAGCCTCTCATCTGCCAAGGCAACATGTAACAAACCAGGCAAATGTGCAAAGCTCCAGTAACACCTGCCTTTGAGTTAAAATTATCTCAAAGACCTATCTGAATACACACAGCGAACTAAACCAGAAAAAATAAATAGGTTTTGTTGACTCCAAACAGCATAGTTAAACCAAAATTGACAACCAACACTTTTATTTCACTCAGCTCAACTCAACTGAATGCAAGCCCTATAAAATACTTGAGGTTAGCTGTATGGATTCTTTTTATCCACTTATGTTGTTTTTGAGTTATTTCTTTAGACTAAATCATGCAAATCATGTCCTCTTGTGCTTCTATTATCATGATATTATCCACTTTTATAACTAAAACTTCCTTAGCTCTACGTTTAATATGTTTCAACCTTCAACTATCTCAAACACTATACTTTCGATTTGTCCACAATCGACAATAGTCCTACACTTCTAACATATTCATTGCATAGCTATCTAATCTAGTTGTGGAAACCTCAAATTTAGAGAGATAAAACTATTATTTGTTGGTGACATGTTACCTATTTGAGAATGTTTTTTTTTAATTTCAAGAAATTAAAGTAGGACCTCTCCCCTCCAAACTCAGACTGATTCAATTTTAATTATCTCACTCTTCATGAACCACCATAGTAATGCATCATACAAAGTAATTAATTCACATCAAACATGCTTAATGACGTGAGGAAATGGCTTTCTTTTATTTTTCGGGGTCCAGTCCTTGATTTAGCTTTTTTATAAGATTTATTATGTTTTTTCATTCATTCATTTATTTTTTATTTATTGAATTTATTCATGATTTGTAAATTGCCTGCTTTTATGATTGATTTTATTTATTTTCTTATTTTTTACATTTTTCATGTTTGTTTATATTTTCAGATTGGTTTATTAGTGCTATTTTTTATTTGATTTATGTTTTTAGTCAATTGCATTGTTTTATTTCTGATTTCTTCATCATTGTTTTATTTTTATTAATTTAATAAATTTTATTAATTCCATCCTTTAACATTTAGTGATTAACTGTGCTATTTTATTTGTTATGTCACATTATGTGTTATTTAATATTTTAATTGATATGCATTATTTTATCACCATGTACCATGATCATAGTTGTCAAGGTGCCCGCCTAGGCGGCAAGGTGCTTTTCGAAGGGCGCCTTGTCTAGAGCCAAAAAGATGCCTAAGGCGCCCGCCTAGGCGCCCAAGACATCCAAGGCGCCAGCCTAGGTGCCCAGGCAAGGTGCCTTGGGTATTTTTACATCATTAAAAAAAAAATTTTGAGGGGTTTTTCCCCCCTTGATACCCCTCACAAGGGACACATATTTAATGATAGTTAAAAAATATTTTACCATCACTTATACTATTGCACATATAAAAAATTTATAATCATAAATGAGTTATATACTTAAATTTTATAAAAATTTATTTAACTTTCTTCTCTTTCACACACATCATATTTACTTATATGCATTGATAAAACACTTATATTCAATTATAACATAAAAAATATAATTATATTTATGTTTATTTTTATATATAATAACCTCTCAACTCAGCCTTCCTTGAATACCGCCTTGACCGCCTAGGCGACGCCTAAGCGGCCGCCTTGTCGCCTAAGCGGAATCGGTACCCTTCAACGCCTTGGGCGCCTTGTTGCCTTGACAACTATGACCATGATTTAAACTTCATTATCCTTATCATCAACTTGATTTAATGACTAAGGTAAGTTTAATTTAGTTTAAGGATTATGTTTTGTTATCATTTTTATGCATTATTTTATTAAGTTATTATGTTTTTATTAATTTCAAATTCTATTAACATTTAAGTTGTTATGATTTTTTACTTTTTTACATTTATTTATTTGAGATTTTAATTAAGTTTTATCTTTTTGAATCACAAAGTTTTAACATCACTTCATTCTATAGAACATTGTAAATCTTATAGATATATGATAAAAATTTTCTTTCAGCTATTGTAGAATCTTACGAACAAATATAACTTGTGTAACCAATCTCCACTTCATTTTGCTTTAATTTTATAGTTAACATCTTCGTCATATGTTCCATCTTTTTAAATAAATTGATTTAAGATACTTGAATAGAGTACTTTGAAAAAAATATTAACCCATCCAAACTCTCTCATCTTCTTCACTTTGATTTTTCATTAATTTTATAAAGCATATTCTGTTTTAGCTCTACTTATTGAAACCCTTAATTTCTGAAGTGTTTCTCTTTCTCCGTAGTTTTAACTTCCTATTCACTTTGTGTCTCATCTATCAATATGAAATCGTCTACAAACATCATACATCATGGTTGTACTTTCTATCCATCAAACTGACAGAAAAATAAAATATTTCTACAAGAGTTATGATTGTACCTTCTGAACCCTTGCAGTCAGTCTTGTCATGGCACTTTTTAGCTTCCGAACTCGATCCAAATTACGGCTACTTATCTGCACATTTATTACAAAATTACTAAAAAAAACTAAACGCATTCTTCTCAGTGCATCAAAGCATGATGTTCCAGCAAAATAAGATCACTTGAACTCACATCAGACATCACAGTTTTGCTAAAGGTCACTTGTAAACTTAGGCAACAGAAAATAGACATTGCACATGTGCATCAAAGAAATGAATTTACAATCCAAGACATGATGATTACTTTTAAATTTTTAAAAATTTAATGCAGACATTTAGACATTTTGTGCAACTCAATGTTTGGTTGAACCGTTGAAGAATATACTAACCAGGTTCATGTTTATTAGGCATGCATAAGTCAGTTAAATTGTGCAGTTTTCTACTTTATTATTCTTTTTGTTCTTAGATTTTTTACCGTCGGTGTCACTATATTCTTGATAATCAAGATGCATTTTCTTTGTTTCAATGTTTGAATTCACAACCTAGTGAATCCCAATCCCGTCATTGAATCAGGATGATAAACTTGGTTCTCCCCATCTTCTGTGGCATTTTAGAGTTAATTATCCTTCTCATCATACAAATGTAACCACGTGCTCATTCCCACACGTGCCAATATGCAGGATGCAGCAGAAGTCGGCAATTTACATACCATCACTGTGATAGATAGATAGTAAGAAAACAGAAGAAACAGCAAGATGTACACGCTGAAGGCTTCAATATAGCAGGGACAACATCAAGAGGTCCGAAGATGCAAAGTAGCATTACTATGATTTTACTGATGCTAAATGCATCTTCCTAACTCAATACCAACGTGAGAATTAGCTTAAAAATGAGTACAGGTTTAAGCATTTGCATTGCAATACAGATGAACATGACGTGTATCCATGGGCATGTTTGATTTGGACCAAAAAAGATTCAACTATTAGAATTTCTAGAGGAATTCTGAACTCATACAGGTGAATAAAAGTCACCTCAGTTACATTACACGCCATGCCATACTAGATTATCTTGGCAGGACAGAGGTAGAGCAAAAGAATAAACTCTTTGGGTACATGTAATAAATCTCTGCACCTGAACAAGCTCTCCTCTACTACACATAACCATCCTCTACCATGGTCTAAGCCAAGCACAAAATATGTTGGAACCAGCAAAAAAGCATTCACATAATAACATCCAAAAATAAAACATATAACTTGCATGTTCTTCCACTATAATGCATGATTATAACAAACTTTTATTCACAACAAATATTTTATAAAATATTAAAACATAGATAAAGGTTGATTTTAGACAAGATGGCCCAGCAGAAATTTCTCAAATTAAGATAGTTAATCACATAAGCTGCTGGCCAATTAATCCAGAAAATAATCCGAAGTTTTCATAGGTAGTAAGGGAATATTCAAGTTGTCTTCCATGAAATCTATCATGTGACAATATCAAAAAGATTTTAAATAATAATAATATGTTTAGTTCCCCGTTATACCTTCCAACTTCCCAAGAAAAATGGTAATGTTGAACGACATGCTCTTCTAATTGCATCATTGTGGTCACTCCATGTCCCAAGGTTGTGAAAATATCGTACCTAGCTCTTGCCTCTTAGTCACCAAATAGCAGGCCAGCATCAGTAAATATGTGATGGGAATCAGCATATGATTGCAGCTTTCGGATACAAAGTCAGATATGGACAGTCCAAAGCAAACAAAGAGAATGATCAAAAGCATTGGACATTTATGATTTAGAAAGTTGAGATTGATAGTCACCAGCCATTCAGCATAATAGAATTTTGGTATGTATTTTTATTTATTTTAAGAGTATAAAATCATTAGGGTATATCTACAAATTTTATTATAGCTTTAGGTAATTAGCATGTGCACGTTGTTAAATAAAAAACTCTTGTTGGGTTTTTAGTTGATTTTCTTTGGATTCTTTTTTAGAAGTGATCAAGGTAGGCGTTTAGAAAGGACACAAGTGCTCACCTCCATAGAAAACAGCTTGCTTAGAAAGGACCTTGCTGGTAATATGCCTCTACATATTTTCTATAAGAAAAGTCTAGTCTTAAATGGAAATATTAGATCCCAAACAATCCTCCATCATCTTACATCGATACCACCCAAGCATAATTTGTGTCATGTTGATCTCACCAAAAAGGAATAGTCCCCTTCCATGTTCCATAGAAGTTGATCCTTCTCAACATATTTAAACCTCTTTAGAAAAGCCAACAAATCTGCAAACTCTCTTCAACATTCTTCAATCCTCTTCAGAGAAAGTCCAATTATCCAGCATGACAGAGCTATTACAGTAAGAGTCGATACATGCATTCTTATTCCCAATTGTGAAAACTCATTTTCAACATCATAGAAATATATGTATATGTAAATATGATATAGTTAAAAATTCATTTGAATTTCATTCATTTAATAAAAAAAATTATTATCTTTGAATAACATTTACGACTATAAAAAACATACATTTAGTAGATGTACTAGCCAAAATACATGGTATACATGAAAATATATATCTGTTGGCATCAGTTTTTACAAAAAAACAAAAAAACAAAACAAAACAAACAGCAAAAAAAAGGGGATCAGACCAAGGCTGAGCTGGCCCGACCCTCAATTGGGTCAAATCAGATCCCCAACAGGCCCATGAGCGTAAAGCCCAGCTGGCCCAGCCCATATTTTGATTTAAATAATTGTTTCCCAGCCCTCCTTGAAGGCCCATTTGCGCACAACACATAAGAAGGGAATGGGCCACGGTCAACCTAATTGGCCCAGTCTAACAGGCCACATCAGCAGGCCATGTCAGTTGGTCCCACCGCCCAGGTCAGCTCAGCTGCCACATCACCCCTGACCCATTGATGGCATGGGGAAAGCCAAGGGACAAATCAATGTGGGAGAACTCAAAGGACAGGTCAAACCATTAAAATTCTGAAGAAACTCAAGAGTTAAGTGGGTTAAAGCTACCTAAAAGATGGGAAAGGCCATCTAACAAGTAAGCCAAGGTTGTCCCTTGACCTCCCACCCATTCTTATAAGAAGAGAGGTGCGCCCAAGGCCAAAGGGAACCGACGCTTGGATGCCGATAGGCTGCTGGTTGCACACCTAGTTCTCCCTCCTACCCGCGTCCAAGAAGAAGAAGGAGAAGAAGAAAGAGCTCCCTTGGCAGCTACCACTGGGTGCCAATTCCCCTTGGTGGAGGGGTGTTTGTTGCCTTCTTCATTCCCCATTGCATCCAACATAAAAAACAAGGTAAGGAAAAGCACAAAAATATTAATTATGTAGCCCTCTAAGGGCACCCCTTCCACCTCTTCCAACTTTCTCTTTTCAACCCCTCTCATGACCTAAACTGGCCTTCACCGACATTGGCAACCCATGGCCTTAATCAAAGCTCCTTGTCAATCTTATTTTGGTTAACCAAGATTGCCCCTGAACAGCCCCTGTTCGGCCCTTTTGTATACCCCAAAATGGGACCTGTTTTGACCTCTGAACAGTCCCTTGAACAGGCCATATATCCCCTCATTTTGTCACCTGTTCGGCTCACCTTAAAGCCCCCCAACCAGGTTGTTTCCAGACCCCTTAAACATGCCAAGAACACCCCCCCCTGTTTGGCCTTTCTCCAGTCCACCTGAAGGTCCCCAAGTAGGCCCCAGTTTGACCCCCTTTCGGTCCACCAGGAGAGCCCCATGCCAGGTCCCTCTTCAGCCTTCCCAAACAGCCCCAAAAGAGACCCCGTTCAGCCCTTATGGAGATCTTTAAACAGGTCATTGCCACTCCTTTAAGTTGCCCCTATATAGCCCTATTTTCGGACCATCCAAACACCCCCTAAACAGTCCCTGTTTTGCTCCCCTCGGGCAGCTCCAAAACAGGTCTTTAATCCTTTCAAGCTTGGCCCTTCTTAGGCCTGTCAGAAACCACCCTACACAGTCATCTATCAAACCACTTCTGGCCCATAGGGGACCCCATTGCATAGGTCATTTCAGACCCACATAAAAAAAACCCTTAACCATCTCCGGTCCACCCAAAACCCCCTTCAAACTGTTATGGCTGGCCCCTTTCTTGTCTGCCCAAACAGTCCATTAAACAGCCGCTAAACAGGCTTTCTTTAACACCCCCTTTTCAACACCGGTGGGTGGGAGTGATGTACCGGAACCTTTCAGACCCCTTTGTCAGGCCGATTGTTTGTCCGGGCTGGCTTCCGTCCTACCATCAGACTGGACCCACTAGGTACCCCCTAAACAGGTCACTTTTCAATCCATTTCCGGACCTTAGAATAGGTCATTTCCAGCCTTCTTGGCCTATCTAAATGGACCCCCCAAACAGGTCATTTTCACCCATTACAGTATCCTAAAACAGGCTCTGTCTGGCCTCCTATTGGCCTCCTCAAACAGCCCCCTTGCGGCCCATTAAACAGCCCCTAAACAGGCCCCTTGCGGCCAAAACCTTAGCCCCTTTGTGGCTCAACCGAAGACCCCCTTAAACAGGTCCTGTTTTGCTCCTTCAAAACAAAAACCCTGGAGTCCTCTTGGCAGCCCCCTTGAGGTCCATAAAGAGGACAGCGCCCCCCCTAAAATACATGGCACCCATGCGGCATACAAAAAATGCAAAAATCTGTCCACTTGCAGCATTGGAGGGGTGTGGGTGATGTCCCGGACCCTTTTGGACTCCTACGTTGGGCCGATCGTTTGTTCAGGCTGGCCCTCACCCTCCCGCCAAGCAGATCGTAAAGCAAAGAAGGCTGAAGTTCCAGCAGGTCCCTTCTGGCCCAAAAGGTTCAAGATGGGCCTGTTAAGCCCAAGAAGACCAAAAGCCGACTAAGAACACCGATGGAGCTTGAACTGGCCCAAGCAGTCTTGACAGAAAACAAACAACAAAAATCAGAAATGTGAAATGCCAAATTAAAGTAAGAAGTGAAACACCCTTCCATGGGTACTCCATCTTTTGGACGGCTCCCCCGGACACGCTTCCGGAATGTCAATCCAAACGACGGTGTGGGCATGCTCCCGTAGTCGGTGATCCTTCTCCCGATATGGCATGCTAAACACTTGTCATCTTAAATGGGTAAATTCTATATCGGCTGAAATATGTTGGCATGCCGTCATAATGCCGAAATTCTTTCAACCCTATGAAAATTTACATCTGGGGAAGGAACACAAGTCTTTCTGCCCAATGTTGTATTCAAACTACTTGTACACCAACATATGAAATGAAAGGATGTTCAAGTGCCAACTCGGAATGCATGGAATTGGGCACTGAATGGTAGTCTGACGAGTCGGATGGGATCATTGATTGCAGAATCGCCGGAATCAGATCGGAATCGGCCAATTCCGAAATTAGATTAGTCGATTCCATGTGGAAGGGCCGATTCCAAGAGGAATTATGCTGAATCAGTAGGAATTGGTCGAAATCTATCCGATTCTGGCGATTCGGTCTAGAATCGGTCGATCCCAACCGATTCTACCGGAGACCGGTCTAACCGGTCCGGTTCGATTCCTGATTCAATTCCGGGCTGGGAATCGAACCGATTCCGGCCCTAAAAGGGCCAGAATCGACCACTGCTGGTCGATTCCGACGATCCAACAACGGTGGCGTCTTCAACAGGCAATTCTGAGCTCGATCAACCCTCGGAATAGAGGATTCCAGTGATTCCGAACTTGATCCCAGCTTCCTGCGCCGATTCTGGCGCGATTCCAGCGATTCCAACAGCGATTCTGACGATTCCGACGGCAATTTCGGCAATTCCAGCCAATTCATTCAAAGGATTCCGCCGATTTAAGCTTCGATCGGCCTCGATTCAACCTCTTCTTCGATCCTTAGAAGATTATTGGTAAGATTTCTTCGCCGAAAACCCCATACGCACATTCTTATGCATTTTCGACGATTCCGAGCATGGTTAAAATCGGTGATTTTCGACCAAACAACTCTATTTAAGTTCTAAACTAATCGATTGAATGTTCTTTATACGGGAAAATTTTCGGATACCTCGTATGCCTATTTTTACGTATTTTCGACGACTCCGAGCATGGTTAAACTCGGTGATTTTTGATCGAACAACTTCGTTCAAGTTGTAAGAACATCGATTGGATGTTCTTTGTACGGAAAAAATTTTGGATAACGCGTTGTGAAACCTCGAAGAGAAATTATATATTATAGAATATATAAAAAAAAAATATATGTCTATGACATGACATGGTTTTGAAAATTCATTTGATTTCCATTTATTTGGGAAATGAACTTCCGTTATCTTATCTTCGGCTACTATGAAAATATATGGTATTTTTCATAGAAAATTTTAGCCGAAATATATGATATGCATATAGAATATGTATGTCGAGGTTAGGGTTCATAAAGTTTGTCTTCGGACCTCTCTCCATCCTGGAAGTTACGAGTTTTCGATGTTAATTACACCGAGACTCTCGACACCTCGATTAATCGTCGTAGCAATTCGTATACGAAAAAGGAACATTCATCTATAAAATGTTAATATCTCGGGGTATTATGACCCATAAAAAGCAATGGAATGCAGATTTAATATTCAAATCGACAAAGACACCGACCATATAAGGTTAAATGACAATGCTAGAACTTGATATCTAGGCTTCGAGGGTACGGGCAAGGATTTTAACCATACTCGCAAGAGATTAGTCTCTCAACCCAATGCCTCATATTAATACATAGGTTGAATTATCAAGCTTCCGAGTATACCTAGATCAAGATTCACATTGACTTCATCCATATATATATATGAAATCTAGTCCCACATATTGACTTACCAAAGTCTATCACCTTATATTAAGGATGAAGACAAGTAAGCTCTGGATTTTAAAAAAGGATCATATTTTTCTTTCATATCTTGCCCGACCGTGGGGTTCATGAACATATCCTAGGCTTGTGTAATCGGTCACTTCCTAATGTTAAGTCTTATCATCTTAGACTTAGCAAAACGGCATACGTGCCCTCTTATTATTTCGAGTTCTATTATTATCGGGAAGGCCCTCTCCTACGATTACGTGGCAATACGATGGACATGTGTTTGGAATGTCCGGGAACATATCCTCGATTGATTCCTCCCCTACCAATCTCGACATAGCCGATTTAGGATTTATTTAAGATCATCATTTCAAATTGGTTCCTCTCCGGACACCGAAATTTCTATTTAAGGCAGCCCCAAAATCGGGTCATGATCCTGCCTTGAATCCGATATCGGACCTGCCTATGATAGATACCAAACCTATACATAATTAGGCCTCAGACTCCAAACTATCCGCCATTTAATCCACTCGAGTCCAGCCATGAACGCCAGAAGGCCTTCATGGAAAACCCATCTCGACCCCCTCGCACAGGCCCTCATCGATCCGATTATGCTCGTGTCTAAGGCTAGCCAACTTCCTCTTTATTTACCCCTTGGATGAATGGGGTCCGAAGTAAAGAGGACAAATGGAGCCGGATCAACAAAATCCGTAAATTATGCCAAGAGGATAGCTAAGTCCATCCGTATATAGGACCCATATACGAGCTATGAAATCTTTAACTTAGCCCCTCCTTTCCCCCACTCTTCACGCACTCTTAATAACCTCGATTATGTTCGCATCCGAGGCTCTATCGACCCTTCCCTCCACCTCGTCCCTTCGACTACCGAAATCGTGGATGGGGTTGGAACTCCGGAACTATGATTGCCCCGGATGTCGTCGAAATCTAGACCCGTAGTTGACCCCGTAATTGACTTTGTAGAGTAGTCAAAAGTCGCCACTAAATTGTACATCGGGGTCCCGCCTTACGAGATGCCAGTTCTATTCTATATATAGCCCGAGATTTCATACGTAAAACTGAAGCTATACGAACTCCTGACATGTATGTCAAGTTCGGCCATCGCATAGACCTCTAGTGACCCGTGTATGTTTAGATCAAGATCTAGCTTAAAAGAACACATTATCTACCCCTCGGACCGACCGATACCGGGGCCAAAATTCAAGGAGCTGAAACAGTGGCTTACGTAGAAGCTAAGGTCACCATATAAGCCGACCGAGGTCCCCCCAATCGGGATCTTGACGCGGGGAGCCCCTGATTTGAAATTGTATCATAAGTGGTAATCCCTATGATTCCTCCGCAAAAATCAAAGCACATGAACCCGAAATACATGACATCGAGACAACTAGGTCCTAAGACTTATATAGCTTATGAGATATTCCCCCCCCTCGGCCTTCTACACAATCCTAATCAAAGGTCCCTCCTTCACCCTTACTTTAGGCCGTTTGGAAACTGTGGCCGTGAGGCTCAATGTACCGATTTCTACATATTAGAAATCTTTCGAATTCTAGCCCGGACCTCAAGGCCTAAAATGCTTGTGAGTGAAATCTTAAGGGATTCTCTCTATATTCCGTTCGGGACCGCAAATACATAGGCTTAAGAATATGAAATGGCGACAGGTTCTCGGTCGGTTTCTAAGATGAGACCATTCTCCCTCTCGTTTATTCTGGGGTGATCCAAAGACTCCAAGTGTCCGAAATCGTGTCTATATGCCCGAAATCCGAGGGTTAAAACTCGGCCTTATATATCGCCGAAATGTATATATATATATACCCTATTCTTTAATATCCAAACTTATCCTCTCAATCACCACCCTCTCTATTATGACGAACTAAGTGAATGGGTACGCATGGTTTTCGTTTATCCGTAATGTGTGGACATAGCCGCACTCAATCATAATGCCTCAAATCGTGTGGATATCATATGTATCCCCAACTACCTCCTATGTACATGAGGCTCGGTCCATAATTGGCCTCCTCCTCGCGTGGCATGCTAGCTCTTTAATGAGTTAAGCTCAAGTTGCTTCCTCTCCTGGGAGGAGAAATGGGCATATTGTCCCAATTTCGTCCGTAAGGGGACACGTTGAACTATGCTCTATCCGATCATATTCTCGGCCTTAATGCGATGCATGTATCGCTGCATATTATATTCCGCAGTCCTATTAACTTCTGCATCTTCTAAACCGGAATACGCGCGAGACTTTTGCCTCGGTTATGTCCGGATTCGCAACTTGCTCTTCCTTCTTCCATTAATGCCTATGTCCAGGAATTAATGGTCCCGAACTTACCTCTCGTCCCCTTATATTAGGACTTGGTTCATACGTATAAGAGGATTCCTTTCTCATCGTCATATGCCCGTTGAAAACCATTGGCATGATAGAGGAATCAAAATCCGACTTCACCATATCAAGTTATACGGGTCCGTCTTATAGCCGACCTTCTTTATTAGCGAGATAAGCCAAAAGGCATAAGTCGCCTTTTACGATCCGAAACTGGGCCGTATTGTGTTTCTTACAACCGGCACTTGGATATATATAGACATATAATGGTCTTTCCTCACATATAACAATTATGCCATATGGCATGTCTCATATCCTCATACGTGGATACAATCACAAATTATTATGTCTGAGACTATCCTTCCCCTCAGTGAGTACATACGGAGATGGACAATAAGGACCGTATGTATGGTTTCGGCCTTGTCCGAGATAAGTTCAAGTGGGTTAGGCCCGCATGGGGCTCTAATTATACCCTCGGCCCCTCCTCGATTTTATACTCAGAGGGTGCTTCATCACATCTTGTTCAATCGATAGTTGGATATCATGACTTCTTCAAGGCCCGGTTGGCCATCCTCTTCCTCCGCCTTGTTCTTTATCCAAGGCTACTCCGGGGGTATTCGACCATCATATGGGTTCCAAATAGACCGGTATAACCTTATTATACAAAGTCCGCCCCGTACATTGTCTTCTTCATCATAGGACCATTCATGTATTCGGGTCCCATCCGAGACATATTTACGGGATTATGCCCAATATCGGCAAGTACGATCAGCCCTTTGGCAACCCCCGACCATGAATTGTATGGCTTCACGGTCGGATCCCACATCTCCATCCGTGCCCGGTTGGCCATCTTCTCTATCGCCTCGCGCTTTGTCTAAGGCTACCCGGGGGCATTCGGACCATCATACGGGTTCCAATAGACCGGGTATAACCTCATCCCCATACGCCTTGCTCCACTTCCGCCGTAGTCGGACTCGGGGAGACCTTCTTCATAACTTTCGCACCGGGAGGGGGGACCGTTACGAGAGGAATGACGAGGAAAGACAGTGTTTGTCTAACAGTTTGTAGGGTATACGGGGATATATCCGGAGAGCAATACGGGGCTCAATCGACGTGGCCTTCTTTATATCTCAAGAATAGGCTCCGAATATGCCCGAGCGGATGAAGAGAACGGGCTTGCGAAGTCCTAATATATGCCTAGGAGTTGCGGTGTTCGGGGCTGTGCCATACCTTGCTAAAATGGGAGGGGAATCGAGGGAATTGTCCTCAAGACGGATACAAGATTCGAGGAGGGGACGGCCTATGAAATGGCTATGACATCTTACCTTGGATCCCTTGGAATTCCTTGCACTCTCGATCGCGGGCTGTCCTCTTCGTAGGATTTCCGCAGACCTTGCCTTCTCCTCCTCCTTTCTCTCCTCTCGCCCGACCGGATGAAGAGAACGGGCTTGTGAAGTCCCAATATATGCCTAGGAGCGGGTGTTCGGGCCGTGCCATACCTTGCTTAAAATGGGAGGGGAATCGAGGAATTGTCCTCCGTACGGATATAGCATTCAGAGGAGGGGACGGCCTATGAAATGGCTATGACATCTTACCTTGGATCCCTTGGAATTCCCTCAGACTCTCGATCGTTGCGGCTGTCCTCTTTGCAGGATTTTTGGCAGCATCTTGCCTTCTCCTCCTCCTTTCTCTCCTCTTGCCCGACCCCTTTCCACGCGCGGATTGGCCCTATTTATAAGCCACCGGACAAAGCCGTTCACCCAAGAGAGAGCGGGGATCGCGGAGTGTGCGGGTGGAGAGAGTGGGGTCATGTTCTCCAACGCGGGGAGAGCGGGGCTTCGACCAAGTCCTCGATGATCCTCGGCCCTCAATTATCATCGGATCCATCTCCTTGCTACGTATCTCAAATTTCCGATCACCGTCTTCCCGGTCCCTCTCGATAGCCCAATCCGTGCCCTCCATCTTCGTTATTGGTCATTAATCTCACTAAGGATCCTAAGATCCATCGCATCATATCGCCGGCTATCTAGGAGAGTCTACGATCCATTCGACTTGTTCAACACTTAATCCTCGGCTCGCGCATATATCCCTCCACTTAATCCAAGCCATTGATCCCTTAATGGATATTAATCCTATTAAGGATCCGGGATGACTTCGACAATCCTAACGCTCTCAAGAATGACTCCGTCCATCGGATACCCCATTAAGGTGGATCCATCGATATTATCCCACTAAGGGTCCGGGAGGCCCTCTTAATGAACCGAATGGGGATCCATAAGTATTAAGATCCAATTAACTTATAAATCATTCAATTCGGCTATCGGATCAATCCCATTCGAATTCTCCAACCAATTCCTCGCGGATCAACCTCTCTCCCTCTTTTGTCGTAAATTCTGTTAAGTCTCCCCGGGAGAGCGTACTTCTCCACCGCGGGCTTTCTTCTAGCCAGCCTTCTCCTTGCTCCCGCCGCACCATCTTCTCCTATCGTAGTCCGCCGCAGCTTGGGTATCACAAGGGGAGCCGTCACACCTCGCCGTTCTCGGGAAGGCCTAGTGGGATCTCTTCTTCGCTCGAGGTCAGTCCGAGGAGGAGAACTCTCTTCTAATCGGTTCTCGGTAAGCATATCCGATCGCATACGGACTTTAATTTTCCTCCTCCAATCTCCCCGTCTAACCTTCATTATCCCATATCCTACTTGCATTTGCATATGATGGATGGCCGGCCGTACGAGGATGTCCCTACGTGTGCATCTTCCCGAAAATCCGGCTCCTTCACGCATTGTCCTTAGTCGGGTCTCCTCAATCATCCCTTACATCTCTCAAGCATATGCCTCTATACGGGTATCTTTGAGGTCCCGACCTCTTCTTCTTATCCGAATTGGATCCCATTGGATAGGTCAATGAATTGTGCCGATTCGAACATATACGCGAAGATCCTGACCTTCAATGTACCGGATTGGATCTTCTCGAATGGGATCCAAAGCAGCTGCCCTCTCTTTTCATACGTGTATATCTAAGGCCTTTAGTTGCCACTTAGAATTATAGCTTGATATGTTAGACAGAGCCAATTGGGCTTTTTGTCTACTATTTCCGGTCCTTCTTACCTTCGGACTTCGATAAGAACATGTCTTCATGCTACCAATCAAATGTATGTCTAGCCGGATATATATATATACCGGAAGCCTTCAAAATAAGAACCAGCATGGCCTCCTTTTCAGATTATCCCCGAGCCCTCCTTTCCTTCCAAAGGCCTTCCCACATGGCCTTCAAACAGGGGGGCATTCTAGGTAGGGGGCTAGATTTCTTCATATGCTATATTGGGCCAGTCTTGGATATATCCTTGGGCCTCTCTTAATTCATATACCGATGGTAGGCCACAGGGAATTAAGTATTTCATTCCCTATTTACATATGCCTAAACTTCATATGAAATTTTGAGTGCCAACAAACATCGATTTACGACCATTTTCGGCAAATATGTAACCCTCTAAACATACTGAATAGTGTGTTCGACGGGTTGTCTGCTTCTCGAACGGCCCCTAAAGTAATTTTTATGTTGCCTAATAATTTTTCATGTATTGTCTACAATTGTTGCAAGTATAAGCAATGGTCGATCAAGGTGATGCAGCACTAAGCACGTCCTTCTGACGTGGGTTGGGAACACGAATATATGGTAGACCTGGTCAGAAAAAGAGTGCAATGCAAGTGGTGTGAAAAGGAGATGAACAGAGGTGTTCCGGCTGAAACAACATATTGTCGGAACAGGTGAAAATATAACAAAATGTGATAAGGTGCTGAGGGAGAAGAGCAAGGAGATGAGAGGCTACATGACAGGTAGAGCCTCTCAACGGGCTATTAGGATTGAGCAGAGAGAGAAGTTGCATGATGAGCTACTCCAGAGGAGGAGGGACCGAGATGTGCCTACCTGGAAAGGGAAAGGTAAGGGGAAGGCACCAGCCGAGCCGGAGCCAGAGAGTGAGGACGACTCCACGGACTCTGAGCTTAGATATGCTACGCACGCTAGCAAGCGTGCATCTACTGCTGAGGAGGACAGGAGGAGGGGAGCAAGAGGGTTAGGGTCCAAAGCTGACCCAACTCTTGGCCGATCAGCATCGGCTCGCCCTACCCGGGACCGGGAGACGGAGGGATAGAGACAGGAGCCACACCACCATTCTGCCAGTACTCAGTTTACGCCGAGAAATGAGTATTTATTTAGGAAACAGAGTGTTAAGCAGATGGGAATCAAACAAGCTATGAAAAGGGTGAAGACAATAGGAACAGCTAGAAAGAGAGCTATTCACCACATTGTGAAGTGGTTTTTGCATGCAGGTATCACTTTTAAAATGGCATTTATGTGTGTTTTATTTACTTAAGCTTAATTTTTACCTGATCTAATTTTTTTTAACTTGATGTAGACATCCCAGCACATGCAGCCACCAACCAATACTTCTAGACGATGGTGGATGCCATGGATGAGGTTGGACCGGGAATGCAAGTCCCGACCAATAGGCATATATACAGCGCTGGGCTGGATGAGGAGATGCATGAGTTGAGGGAGTGGATGGATAGATTCAAACTGGTGTGGAAGGAGAGGGGTTGCACAATTATGTGTAACGGATGGGCAGGTATCACCAAGAGGAGTATAATAAACTTCTTGGTGTATTATTTTAAGGGAACCACGTTCTTAAAGTTGGTGGATGCTTCTGGGAAGATTAAAAATGTCGACTTCATTTTTTTCTTTGATTGATGTGGTGGTGGAGGAGATTAGGGAGGATAATGTGGTTTA
The DNA here is from genome assembly GCA_036172225.1 of Cryptocoryne crispatula var. balansae. NCBI lineage: Eukaryota > Viridiplantae > Streptophyta > Magnoliopsida > Alismatales > Araceae > Cryptocoryne > Cryptocoryne crispatula. Next base: position 29,865,700 of record CM069918.1, read on the forward strand.
GGTTGTCACTGACAACGAACCTTCATATAAGGCGGCTGGGAAAAAGTTAATGGAGAAGAGGCAGCACATGTTCTGGATGCCCTGTGTGGAACATTCTATTGATCTAATATTAGAGGATATAGGCAAGGAGGAGAGTGTATCCACCCTTGTCAGGTAGGCGCAGACGATCATGCCATTTATTTATTCGCATCCTCATCTGCTACATATTATGAGATCACACACAGGGGGCACAATCTTGTCAACCCCGGTCCTACACGTTTTTCCATGAACTTCATTACACTGGAGAGTTTACACCGGCACAGGCATACATTGGTTAAGTTCACGCAGTCCAAAGAATACTATAATTATATGGTGGACCACCTACACAACAAGCAAGATCAGCTGAAAATTCTTGTCAGGTCTGAGAAGTAGATCACTGACAAGAAATTTTAGGAGAGGATTGCCTACTACTTGGCAATCATTGAGCCATTGGTAGTTGTCTTGAGGTTGGTAGACTCAGATGACAGGAACCAGATGGGCACACTGTACGATGCCATAGATCGGGCAAAATTGAAAATAAAAGAGAAGAATCTCAGAGGTTACAAAAAGTGGTGGAAGATCATAAATGACCGATGAGACAAGACTTTGCACCACGATGTCCATGCTGCAGGTTAGTAGGTTCAAAAAATATTTGTTCTTACCTACTTTAAGTTTAGTCAATAATTGTCTTATTCATAATGTTAATTATTAAATTCTTGTAGAATATTTTTTGACCCCCCGCATCCAATATGAAGGATAGGTGGTGAACGACAACGAGGTGATGTAGGGTACACTATCTGTTATTCAGCGTCTCTGCTGATCTTAGTAGGACAGGATAGAGATTGAGATAGAAGTAAGTTGGAGTTTATTGAATACTTTGGAGTAACTAATTATTAGACAACTAATAAATTATTTTTTAAAATTTTTTCAGATACAGAAGTATAAGATGAGGGTCGAGGTATACTCAGATGTTGATCTAAGATAATCGTGCGACAAAGTGTCACCTGGTATACTTATTTATGATGATTTTATTTTCTTATCTTTTAAGTTATTGAAGATGATGGGCTAACTGTTTGTCTTTTCTCTTCTTTTTTTTCAGCTGAGTGGTGGGTTCATGTGAACACCAGGAGTATATGAAATCCACTTGTTGCCATTGGTATTAGGATACTCAGCCAGAGCACTAGTTCCTCTCATTATGAGAGGAACTGAAGTATATTCAACTTGATACATACAAAGAGGAGGAGCGGGTTAACCTCAAACCAGCTAGAGAAGCTGGTCTTCTGTCATTACAATATGAAGCTGCGCATCAAGAATATCAAGGATCGACAGAAGATCAGTGAGGAGCGATTTACACGGTTCGTAGGTGGTCTATACGAGCAGAGGCATACCTCTGCCACACCACCACTTGAGAAGATGAATATAGATCAGATATTCTAGGAGAAGCATGCACTTGCCTCTTGGATAGAGGAGAGGGCAGCCAGGGATCATCCAGCTGAGTTTGATCTCAATGACCGTGCATGGGTTGAAAGAGAGTTGGATGGTGTTAAAGGCGAGGAGGATGCTCCAGCTCTACGTCCACCTACTTCTCAGGCTCAGACAAGGCCTTCTTCTGCCCCAGCAACTATGGAGCAGCCACCTCCAGCTTTAGCCCCAGCTCCAACCCCAACCGCCGCTACCTAGCCCATTCGTAGTCCAGGGAAGACAAAAACAAAAGTGACAGCACGAAAAATGGGCGGATTTGCAAAGCTAAAAAAACTTTGGGTTGTGGTGGAACTTCAGAGATGGTTGAAGAGGTGAAGAGAAGGAAGCTGGAGATCAGGCATCCTGTGAGCCCAGATGACAGTACGCAGGCTCCTCACTCCTCAATTGTTGATGACGAGGAGTGCATACTAGCGACGCAGCCATTAGCAGCCCAGTCACCTGATTCACGACGGCCAAACCCGTATTACACGTTGGATGAGCAGACATCACAGCATCATTTTATAGAGCCACAATATCCAACATTTGACGAGACTCAAGAGTAGTGAATTCCTACACCACCACCACCAGAGTCTACCTACGTCCCGCAGTCTGATGCCTACGACTTTCATAGCATGGCATTGGCATTATTTTCAAATGGACATGGTCCCGGACAATATAGAAGACAAAGTACAACTCAGGAGCATCGACAACAACAGGAAGAGGAGGAAGGTCAATATTCATATCATGGATATTGGTATTAGATTGATATCATATATATTCCTATTTTTTATGTTTTCATGCTGTATCAAACTATCAATTAATTGGCTTTTACATTTGAATATGTACTTAACTTCATTTCGTGTTCATTAGTAATTATTCTATGTGGATGCATGCTATTCTTTTTTAAAATTTTTTATAAATCATTTCCTATTTTTAGAATTTTTCTGATTTTTTTGAATTTTTTGATGAGAAAAATAAAAAAAACAATTCAGACCGATTCCTGGATCGATTCCTGGGAATCAGAATTGGATTTGTCCTCACCGATTTCGATTCCGATTCCAACTCTGCAATCCTTGGATGGGATACAAACCCAAATCAAACAAAAAATCATAAACCATCACAAAACGCAATTAATTTAATCTAAAAATACATAAAAAAATCATCTTTATACCAATATGAAAATTCATTCAAAACCCACTTAACCTAATAAGATTAAAATCTTAAACCATGTAACAACTAAAACAAGCCACAAACAACCACATTAAATATAAAACTCAATTAATCAAATCTAAAAGTCAAGTAAAAAAACAGATTTAAAGCAGATTTGAAATTTCAATCAAAATCATCTAAATTCAATAAGAATTAAAAAATAAATAAGAAGCCCTCAAAGGTCGAATGGCAAAACAAAAAAAAAATTAATCCATAATCAATTCGAAAACATTTGTAAAAAAAAAAAGAATTGAGTAACCAGGAAACTCATTCAAAAGCCACCCAATCTTACCAAACAAAATCCTTAACCTAATGACCAACAATTGATTTCAAAGAAATTTAAATAAACAATGTTTCAAGCACTCAAAACACACCGAAAATAAAAACATAAACAGAAAATTCAGATTATAACACAATCTGAAATTTTAAAATCAAACAAACCAAACCAAATAAAACAACAACAACAACAAAACAAACCGAAATCAAATCAAAATCAAACCCAACTGAAATGAAACCAAACCGAAATTAAACCAAACAGAAACTAAACAAAAATCAAACAATTCAACATCAAGATAAAATCAAACTTAAAACTCATCAGGCCAACTCTAAACCAAAAAAATCAACCCCAAAACAGTTGGTTTGCATCTCACCGGGCCTAAAAGGCCATGACCCTTACGAGTTTATCACTTTTCTGTGGATGTGCATGCTTTGCTAAACAGGTTGTTAGTTGCTACAACAATTAATCAGGGACATTCGAGTTGTTGTTCGATGTAAGTCAATGCCGGATATTCGCACCATCCGGTGAAAAGAGGTCAAAAAGTTAAAGATTTTCAAAGAATCCAAACCATTCGGTTCTACATATTTTTACAAGTATCATCGGGCCACTAAATATAGGACATCATCTATTTTTCTAAGTAGACTTAAATGAATACTTTAAACTTTCTTCCCCAAAATAGAAAAACGAGGTTCTCACAATATCAAGACTTAGGGTTCATAAAAAATGTCTTTGCACCTCTCTCCATCAAAATGTGCAAATTTACAATGGTAATTACATCAAGATACTCAAAATACCTTTGATTTACCATCATAAGAACTCATAACATGAAAACATACACCCACAAAATCAACACATAGGAGCTATAACTCTATAAACTTAATTACATGCAAAATCAATATGTAAAGTTTGGTTTGAGTTTTATGTGGTGTGCATGGTTTGCCATCTCGCGAGAATCTCGGTCTCGGCAGCCTTGCGAGATTCGGAACAACCGAAATAAGATGTTTTGAAAGTCTAAGAGCCAACATCGGCTGTTCCTATCGGGCGGGGAAGATAGTCATACCGGGTCCAAAGGACCGGGTACGAGCGGGATCCGGTCACTTCTTGAGATATCGGATCTTCTTGACCCGATATTTCTTAAAAGAGGGATCCGGTCTTGAGATATTGGGTCCTCTTGACCCGATATCTCTTGAAAGTGGGATCTGGCCAGTTAAAGTGACCGAATCCCACTCGTACCAGGTCCTCTGGACCCGGTATGAGCGTCTTCCCCGCCCGATAGGGCGGGGAAGAGCCGTAGCGGTGTGCTGCAGCGATTATGCACCCTCGGTGTCAGAATACAATGCCAACGTGACCCCAAATGGGTCCAATCAGACCGTAAGTTCCATAGAAACCTATTTGTGGGTTTATTTTTAAGCCTTTTTCTTGTATTTTCAAACTTATATTATTACGTACTATACCCTACGTAAATGAAATCCGAGATCCGATCTCCCGAGATTTTCTCAAGAATTTCGCGAGATCTTTTCTCTTTCACCCTTCCGAGACGAAGCTAAGATCCAAGATGGCAATCCTTGGTGGTGTGTTTTAATATTCCAACATTTTAAATATATGTTCCTTAGTGGATTCTTAAACATATTTATTATATTTGATATGAATTTGTCTCTTTAAATTCGAGGTGTTATGAAGAAGACATATCTTGAAATATTAGACTTCATTTGGATACGAGGTCTAGAATAGACATTATTCCGATCAAATTTTATTATGAAATTATGTATTCCAATTCCATTTTTTATCTAGGTCTTGACATTTTAGACTTAATGAAATCAGATGGAATCTGGTTAAAGCATGTTCATGGTTATTTCCATATCATTTTTTCTAAATCTTAATATTGGACTTAATATGCATTCATTTTAAGTTTTAATATTAAACTTAAAGTATTTTATGGATCTGAAACGAACATATCAAAATCTGATTTGGACATAAACGAGGGGTTCTCTTCTCACTTTCTTTAACATGACCCGGGCTTAGGACTTATAATATGCTAAGTCTTATCTCAGCCCTCAACTCATGGAGTATATTACCACCAACAATTTCCTAATCAATCATAGACTAGGACTTCACCGAAATCTGAAAGATGTCATCTTCTAGGTTTTAGATTTATGTAACTTTGGGTTGGATGATTTATAAAAATTCGGATCTAAGGCTTTGACTTAAGAGATATAGGATCAAATCATGTATGACCCTAACTAGGTCCTGCCAACGACCTCATATTTTTAAATCCAAATGCATGTATCATACTTAGAATCTAAGTGTCTCCTCATTTTGTTTGAATTGACATCTCTTGCCTTCATTCTATCTCAAGACAAGTCTATAAGTTCAACATCCGAAATCTGAAAATGATAAACATACTTCAGATCCACTTAATTGATATTCTATTGATGTTATCACGTTTCGGATTATGGATTTCAAATTTGATATAGATTGACCAAATTAAATCTGAAAATTAACATTTTGATATCTATGAGATTTTTTCTCAATATTGGTTTCAGAACTAGTGTTTATAGATTCATCTTTTCATATATGCATTCCACACATGGATTGCAGAATCGGCCGATCCGGATCGGGATCGGCCAATTCTTGGATCGGATCGGACCCCTCCAATCCGATTCCCGGCGGAACTACCGATCCGGATAGAAGATCGGTCCGGATCGGTGTTTGTAGGTGGAATCGGTGCCGGAATCGACCGATTCGGTCGATTCTGGATCGATTCCAGCAATTCCCTCGCCGGAATCGGCCCACAAACCACCGCGGTGGCCATCCCGCCGCAGCGGCCCTCTTCCCCGCCCTATCGGGCGGGGAAGATGAAGCTACCGGGTCCATCGGGACCCGGTAGCGATGGATCCGGCCATTTAAAACATATCGGGAGGACCCGATACGCAAACCGATAGGATATAAACCCTACCGGTTGAGGATCCGGTGACCTGGCCTTACCGGATCGGACCCGGTAAGGCCGTATCAGGCGGGGAAGACATCACGGCGGCAAGCTGCCGCCGTGGTAGCGATTCCAGGCCACTTTTGGGCCCGAAATTGCCCTAGTTATTTTTTTGTGTTTTAGGGTTTTTTTAAAGGTCGATCCGGATCAATTTTTCTTCCGACGAATCGGCCTAGATCAGACCAATCCGATCTGATCGGATCGGTCCCCACCGATCCAGGGACCGATTCCGATCCCGCGATCCTTGATTCCACATAGTTTGTATGATATTGATACTCCCTTATCATACATGAAACAGTTTTGGCGTAAACGTCATCCACTATGATATGGGATACATTCAGTTACATCAATATGCAGGAAGACTTATGTGGCTCTAATCCCCTCAAATCATATTATGTAAAATATCTTCACAATCTTATATAGGCATGGAATATATTCTTGGTTCCCTACTAAATCTTATGTTCAATTTAGCAAGATAACATGCATAATCTCCTTTAAGATAAAGTGGGAAAGGATCAATGTATAGTGGGGGCATGCCCATATAGTCGTTCAGGATTGGTACATCCCAGGATCATGTCTATGCATCCGTCCAATATTATGAGATAGTCAATAGACTTGAGCCTCTTAAACATTTTTATATGATTCAAATATTTAAGAATTTCATTTCATTTTGTCATTTGGCAGATTCGGCCCATCGTCATTGTCTTCATGTCATTTCTATCTCATTTGTCCCATTATGCATCATTTTTTTGACTAGATAGCCTGATTTGCTTCATTCTTCATGTGCCCTCATCTTGCTAAAGCCGGCTATGTCATTTGCCTTCATCTCCTTGCTCATTTCAGATCTTGCTTCCCTTTACCAGTGGCTACCATTTCTGTAGGCTTTGAGAGGAATCCAAAATAGGTGTATGCCAAGGATGAGATAGGTTGGAGAGAAATTTATATAGGCATGTTACCAAGACTACCCAAATAATTCTTTAGCTATAAATGTTGAGCCTAAGAAGGCCAGGTATGGCCAAGTTCCTGTAGATACGGGTGTATGCACGTGGGGGCTGTCATAGGCCACACATGGGGAGGCTAAACAGTGGATGCATGGGATTGTCGTATGACCATGAGATGGAGCCAAACAAGGAGCTGATATGGCCTACATATTAAGTATGAAGGGAAGACCGAACATAGAAGATATAGAGGCTATTATATAGCCTTGATGGTGGGGGTTAACAGATCTTAAAAAGAGGCTGTTGTGTGGATAGGATGGACGCCGAACAGTGGGTACATAGAGATTAATTTTCATGGAGTTACAGTCACCAGATCATGGACGTGTGGTGGCTGTGCATGGGGAACCATAGAGACCATGGAAAAGGAGCCAAATGTTGTATATGTGCGATTACCATCATCAGATATGGGCACAGGAGAGAGCTGAACAGAGGTTGTGTAAGGGCTACCATCTGGCCATTGAAGAGATGCCAGGTAAAGGACTATCCTGGACTGAGAATGGGCTGAGCACATGGTCATGAAATGGGACCGAACAAGGGACTGTTTGCATGGATATGAAGTCCTTGGCCATAGGTGTATGCAAAAGCTAATATCATTATGAGGAGAGGAAGCCGATGGAGCTTATAGGCATATCAAGAGATAGATGGGGCATGTAAGCATATAGAGAGAAGGAGAGAGGGCCGAATATACCCTTGGGGTATAAGGATACCCTTGGGGTATAAGGATACCCTTGGGGTATAAGGATTGCATGGCTCACCTTTCTTCTTCTCGTCCCCTTGGTTTCCTTGCGCAGATGACAGCAGCATCCATCAAGGAAACCCAGGACTTGCAATAGTGCCTCTCTCTCTCTCTCTCTGAGCATCCAGACTAAGAACAATCTCTGGTGGACTGGTTTTGTAAACCATCAGTGGAAGAAACAGTCACTATCGGGACTGTTTTACTTCCGCACAAAAGTACACAATGAGGGGAGAAGGATGACCCAGTCAAGCCATCCTATATTCCAGCAGGTTTGAATATTTGTTGAGCCCATACACAATTAGCTATCTTCCATTGGCTGTCAGCCTAGAGAGGATCCGGTCAAGCTCATTACCATGGGGAGTATGTGTTGGAGCTGCTCCCACTTTCTCCTCCTTTGTAGGAGCATTCAAGGAGAGCATCTTGACTAGAAATTCATGCAGTTGTGGCCTGCATCCTAGGCCTTCTCTGGGGATGCCCCGTGGCTAGGACTGTCAATGGATCCTGAAGATCCGACAACCCGATCGACTTCTGTGAACAGAATTGGGTTCGGGTTATGTTCAGGCCATCCTGAAACATCAAGATCTAGAATCAGGTTTAAACCTGATTATGTTAAACCCGAATACTTTTTATCGGGTTCTTCCTAAAAAACCTGATAGGTTCTTCGGATGGAGCAAAGGACAGCTGGCTGTCGCCACCGTCTCACGCCTTCGACCCATCGTTGCCGTGCCGCCTTTCTCACTCACTCTTCTCTCCTTCGATCAAAGCCCTTTGCAGCTTGCCCTTCCACCGCCGACGCAAAGGTGAGGAACAGGGCAACATAGGTGGCTTCCATGGCGACGCCATCTTGCTTCTTCCGTAACCTCCATCTTCTTCTACTCTATGAACCTCATCAATCCCACCCCCTATACGGGCGTTGGCTGAACCAAAAGACTGGTTGCCGCCGGTGTTGATGGCACCTGCTCTGTCGCCTACTGGGTCTTCCCCATCGCTACCTGGAGCAAGGCCCCCCTGTTGCTTCCGACGGTGATCTTGGGCACCCTCCAATGCCATTTTATAGCAGAGATGGGAAGTATTAGAGAGAGGGGGGGATGGGGTTATATTAAATACCTTGGTTGTATCGGTGTTGCTTGCATTCATGCTTCCCTTTCGTTTGCAAGCACTACCTTAGAAATACGAGAGAGAGAGAGAGAGAGAGAGAGAGAAAAGGCGATGCCATGAAACTCAAACTCAAAAAACTCTTGAAGATGATACGAATCTGGGTTGTTGATGTCTCTCTACGAACACGAAATCGAAACCAGCAAAGTTGAGATGATCGATCAACGTTTATATCCAAATCCACCCATGCGGGAGACTGGTATTCCAGAAAATGGACAACAGAGTTCAACGCCGTATATGGGAGAAGAAATGAGGCATCCTCTGCTCCGTTCTCTGCACCCGGATGGAAGATAGGGAAATCCGAGTGAAACTCGGATCAGGCTTTTATCCAAATCCGAGAGGGTAACATCTTCGGATCCAGTTTTGGATTCGAATTTTTGTTATCAGGTTCGGATTCAGATCCACACAGATCCGATCCTGACCCATTTACAGGTCTACCCGTGGCCTTAACATACGTCAGATTTCCCTCTCATATAAAAGTTTTGGCAACCATAAGTTTGACCTAGGATCTCATCATTGCAGCACATGATCTGAGGGTCTAACTGACCATTGATTCTACATTTTAAGATCATCAAATATATGCTTACATAAACATGTTATGGGCTTTATTTAAGCATTACATGGGCATGATCTCATGTGTCATCTTAACTCATTAACATAAGTATATTAATTGCATCAAGATCATGGGAAATTGATTTAATTTCTATCATCAAATCTCAACAATTGAATAATTCGAAAACGTCATCCTATGATCAGATTTGATTCTCCATAATAGATCAACCTATTTAGTTCTCCACTTGGTTATATTCATCATACATATCAATATTTGACATCATATATATATAGTTGGGCCCGCAATTAAGCCAAATCTTAACCAATATCTACCCATTTGGATCATATATCATTATCAATTTGATATTGATATTGATATTGGACCTAATCCATGCCACTTGTAGCCCAATAAGCATAGAATATAGAATTTTGACATTCGGGTCCATTTTCTGAGATACGTGACCCAATAGCTATAAAATATAGTGAAACGATCATATGGGCCCATTTTATGTCATTCGTGGTCCAATAGCTATAAAATATGATGAATGTAGTACTTGGGCCAACTTTCTGTCATTTGTGACCCAATAAACATAAAATATATTGATTCTGCCATCTGAACCCATTTTTTGTCATTTGTGGCCCAATGAACATGAAATATAGTGATCATGGTGTCTGGGCCCATTTTCTGGCATCTTTGACCCAATAAACATTAAATACAGTGAACTGGCCATCTGGACCCACTTTATGTTATCTGTGGCCCAATATACATAAAATTTGCAATGTTTTTTAATAATTTTGAACCCCATGAGTTACATAATGAGCAAACATCTCCATCTTAATATTTTTTTAATGTGACAAAAGTCACAGTTTGATGTCTTCATCAATATGAAAAAAGATTCGGGAAAAAAAAATACAACACTATAAAAGAAGAAAGCTACATAACCGATTACCAAGATAAAAGTAATCAAGAAGCAACTACAAGCAAAGACATGTTCATGCCAGAAAATGGTCAGAGAAGAAAGAGGGAACTGGCGGACACCCGGAGTAGGCAATGAATCAATCCTTGACGAAGGCAGCAGCTCGAGAAAAAAAATAGAAGAGGGGTTTTCGAAGTGCTCATCAAAAATCCTCAAAGTTTGGACCCTCCAAATGGACCATAGCACAGCACACAGTGAAAGGCTTGATAAAGAAGGATGACCACTCCATGGGATAACATTATCCCACTCCCACTGCTGGATAAGAAGAGAAATAGAAATTGGATCCTGTCATGGTAGTTTCCAGCTTTTGAACAAGATGCGCCAAATATAATTAGTGATGCCACAACGTAAGAACAAGTGATCTATAACCATAGTTTGAGACCTGCAAAACATGCACATTACTGAGCCACTTTTAAAGAACCGCACAAAATATGCTTGGGAAGCCTCCCTCTGCATATTTTCTATAAATACAATCTGATTTTGAAAGGAAATGTTTTCATCGTACTCTACCATAACCTTTCTCAAAATCTAATTTTAACATGACGTCTTCCTTTTTTTCTAGTCTTCTGATATTGAATTCATTCAGGTGCTGCCATGAAATTGTATAGGATATACCTATCTTGAACAAAAAGCAAACTAGGAAGAGCTGACCTGTTTCTCAGAATACCTCTAAGCCTTGTCACTAATACTTTTATCATTACCTTGTAGCTATAATTTAAAAAACTAATCAGATTTAAATCTTTGTTGTCAGAAGAAATCTCTTTCTTCGGCAACAAGACCAAAGATGCAAAATTCACAAATCTAATATTCCTCGGTTCCTCTTCCTCAAACTCTCTCACCATCAGCGTAGAATTGTCTTTAATTATATTCCAAAATTTCTGCCAGTTGAGAAACTTTACAGGTCCGAGGCTTCGCATGGATCCATCAACCGAAAAGCATCAATGACCTCTTCCAAAAGGCATGGTCAATGTAAATGATTCCTGATGGGGATGAATTTTCACATTTTAGGAGTCTTTTAAAATTTGAGTCCTAAATGGACAAGTTTGTAAATATAGTTCTTTGGAGGTCTTTTTTTTAATTTTCTCCTCCCTCTATATAAAGAGGGCCGATGTACATATTGACAGTAGTTGAATTGGAATTTTTGGAAGCCTTCGGGTGTTTGTTCTCCCACGTGGAGGGGCTGCGGCCCGTGTTCTTCTCTCCTTCGGCTAGGAGGGCCTTCCCCTTCCACCTTCCAAATCCAACAAGGTCGCAGTTCCCTTCCCACTCCTCACCCTCCGGCCTCCAAGCCGTTTGTCTCTCTTTCCCTTTCTCGGTTCATCATTGACGATCTTGACAGTTTCAATGTTGGCTTCAACTCGGCATCTCCAGATCCGGTGCACGTCGACAAAGGCGGACCCCGGCGATCCCCGATTTCTGTCCTCCAGAAGACCTTCCGGCAGATCGGCAATGACGAGCGGCGTCATTCTCCTCAGATCTGACCACCTTCATCATCAGCCGGCATTGGCAGCTTCATCCTTCGAAAACCACGTCACACCGCTCTTCCAGAAAAAATCGTGGAGGCCGGATTTTGATTCCACTTCCGGCGTGCGCAGTTTGAGACGACAGCAGAACTTCTTCACCAGATCTTCTTTGCCTTTCGTCGACCTGTGCAAGGGCCATTCCGGCGATCCTCGGAGCCCCAAACCCCTTCGCACAGTCCTCTTCATCGTCGACTAGCAACAGACATCCGACAACCTCGCTATCCAATTGATTTTGGCAGATCTGTTTGCTGCCCTTTCCTCCGGAAATGCTGGTGAAGAAGATGAGCAACGCGGCATCACTCTCCAGGCCTTCCTGCGGACTGCTAGCGACGTCGTTCTTCATTTTCACCGGATCTTGTCATTAAAGAAGAACAGCATACTCAAGATGACGTTGCGACCTTCACGAGTTCTCCAGAAGATTCTGTCCCCGCGCGCGCACGCCTATCCGCACACGCGCGAGATCTCAGCTGCCCCTTCCAGCTACCGCGTCACAGCTAGATGCAGCAGGATTTGTCCACGTCACCATCCCGGTTTCTCTCTTTAGGAGCACACAAACGTCCGCTGCCCCACATGCGACCCGGTTTCACCACGGGACTCTTTCCTTTGCGCATACGCATGATCTCCCCCTGTTCTAGCGTTAACATAGCAGTACATAGAATAAAATCTGGATAGAAACGTTGGATAAATAGAATTTTAGCATCTAAAAATTGGTTTAGCGGCTTAGTCGTTTAATTCCGATTTTCCTTCTTCTTGTTCCACATCAAACAGCCCCAGAAGACCAGGCTAACAAAGGCAAGCCAGAAATCACTGCATGCCACCGAATTGGGACTCCTAGACAAATTTCCTGTCAGCCGACCACTGCTTGAATAAGACACTAATGTTACCAGGCCCTGATAATTATCTCACAGACATGACCGCTGCCCAGGCACCTAAGGACATGAACTTGATGAGGAAACAACCCCCAATGTCTGCTTTATCCACCACTGTTTGGCTTCCGACCATCGTGCCTTCAAGACCTCCCACATGGACTTTTCTCCTTCAATCGTTGCTGAGCTTGAGACAATCCCAATCACCCCCTTCTCAATCCAGAACTTCTTCGCTGGAACACCTGTAGACATTGGGATCACCACCGAATCGGCTGGCAACCCACACCTTCACCTCCCTTCTCCCTTCTCCTTCTCCCCAGTCCCCACCATGTTGCCCACATAAGCAATAGTAAACAGCAATCCCATCCTTGACTGGGACATCTCCAGCTTCTGTGACCAAAGCAATTGCACGGCCAACACCTCCAACCTCTCCAGCCATCCACTGCACCATGCCACCGTCCAAGCAATGTCCACGGACACATTGTTGGTGAACCTTCACTCCCACCTCCTTCTGGCAAACACCCTATCCCAAGGATCACGGGATCGGGATCGGAATCGGAATTGGAATCGGGATCAGTGGGTACCGATCCGATCTGGATCGGATCGGATCGGACCGATTCCGACCGATCCAATGAAAGAAAATTGATCCAAAATAGGTAAGAAAAAAAAAGAAAAAAAACGATCCGATTCCGATTCCGGCCGATTCGGACCAATTCTGGTTGATCCTGGTCGATCCGACTGGAATAGCAAAAAATGAAAAAAAATTGATTCGATTCTGATTCTGATTCCGATCCCGACCGATTCGGCCGATCCGATTCCGACCGATTCGGCCGATCCCGACCGATTCTACCGGAACTTTTTTCCGGATCGGTCATTTGGCCAAGAATCGGATCAACAATGGCCGATCCGATCCAGGAATCAGCCGATTCTGATCCGGATCAGCCGATTCCGCGATCTATGCCCTATCCCCTAATGTCCCTCCCCAATGTCACAATCTCAGCATAGCTACGACAGGATCCCTCCAGGATGGTGAGCACTCCAGTGATTTTGGGAATCTTTGTCCATCCGGGAGGTAGCGCAATCGGCATAGGAACCCAAAAATGTTATGCAGTGAACCTACGGCATTGATTGCATAATCGGCCGGATCAGATCGATATCAGCCAATTCCCAGATCATATTGGGCCCCTCCGATCTGATTTTGGCCTGGAGACCCGATCCAACCTGATCTCCAGCCGAAATTGACTGAAATTGGTCAAATCAGCCTGGATTGGGACCGAATCGGCTGATTCCAGACTGATTCTGGCAACACACCGGAAAGGGCGGCTGCAGTGGTGACAAGCCGCGGCAGCATCTTCCCCACTCAAAGCTTACCGCATCCATCAAGACCCAGTAAGCATGGATCTGGTGACTTATCTGGCCATTCAGGTCGGAATGGCCAGATAAGTCACCAGATCCTAGGGTTAACCCTGTCTTCCCCGCCTGAGGCACAGTGCCACTGCACCAGCCTTATACGGCCCATTTTAGAGCCAAAATCGACCCCAAAAAAGCCAAGATCAGATCAGAATCCAATCTACACTCATATTTTGTGTTTTCTTTCATTTTTTAGGACTGTTTGAAGAACTGATCCAGATTGATTCCAAATCACTTTTCTTCACGGGGAAGTGGCTGATCCAATCCAGATTGGATCGGAATCGAGACCCACTGATCCGAGTCCCGATTCCATTCCTGCGATGACTGACCTATGGGGCCAAGCCCCCCTCCCCTTCCGACTGAGGAGGTTGTTCTTTCCTCACCCTCTCGCCATGAGGACCTTCTCTACCTCCCCTGGCCTCCAAGCCATTCATATATTCTTCCCCTTCCCCAGTTCAACAATACCTTAATCAGATTCATGTGGTTCCGGCACCATCTACACACTGCTGGACTCCCAGTGGCCATTGCAAAGCTCTTAGTAGCAGATCCCCTCATCGACAATGTCTTCAGCCCAGTGTGGTGACCCCCAGAAAGATCGGTCAACATCGTCGATCAAGTTCAACATCTCTGTCGTCATCTTCTTCCTCTCCTCCTTTGGCACTGCACAGCACTGCACTGGAAGCAACTTGGCAGTGCTGAGATTTGATCATCATCAGCGCACCCAGTGCTGGTGCCTGGAAGTGGAACACTTCAAAGAGTCCGCAGGTCCTCACTCTGGTGATCCCCAGCAATTTTAAGACCCTACAATTCAGCCATTTGCTACCACAAGTTCACCAACACAGCTCCGGTAGGGATCTCTTCATCAGTATCAGAATCGGAAAACCTCAATATCACAAAGCATACAATCACACCAACAATGTGCGACCTTTGAGCTCATCCAATGTTTCCTCTCTCCGGATCTGTAGGACCACCTCCAATGCTCTCCAACCGACGCCACTCCTCTTTTGGCTACCTATGGATAATGGATCACCCCAACACCTGTTGGACATTCAAATCCACCAAAAAACCTCCAATCCCTTTCAACTATCCGGTGTCCCTGCCACCCTTCTAAGGAGCCTCTACCATCGCCAACCACTATTTCCATTGGTTTTGTGCCAAAGAAGGAAGAAATATCTCTGTTGTGAAGAAGTTGTACCTTGCTTCCATGAGGAGATGAACAGTAAGACATGAAAAAACTTTACAATAGGGGGTATCAAGGCTACAGTGTCATGCGATTGGTCCAGCTTCGTCATGCCCCTCATGCAATCATCGATATCAGGATGTTCTCAGCCATCCGATCAAGTCATTGTCCAAGCAGCAGCATCAAGCCACCTCCCCAGCGCATCCATCAGGGCACAGTCCACAAACCCAGTTGGAATGGACCCTAGTCAAACTAGAGCACATCAGCATAGCGATGCAGCTTGAGCCCATTGATTTTCCCATAGTGGGGTGCCATGGCAGACCTGGGCCTCCCTGGCTCGCTGACAGTGCTGCCCAGCCGGTGGCTGATTGTTCTGAACCTGCTCCAACCGGGTTCGCATCCAGAACCAACCAGTTTGACTGGCCACACCCAGCCCATCAGAATTTTAAGCCAGTTCAGCTGGTTCCTAACTGGTTCAGGCCAGTTTGAGGCCAGTTCAGCCGGTTCAAACCTGTAATTTCCAGTTCAAGGCCGGATCACTTAGCTTGAAGCCGATTTACACTGGTTTGGGTCCAGTTGGATTGATTTTCAGTCATATCTAAAACTTAGTTCTAGTTGTTTTCAGCATTATATTCCATTTTTAGCACTTTTGTCCTGAATCCTTAGGATATATATGCGAATGTTATTCTAGTTTAGGTAATTTAGCAAGTGAGTTCTGTCATAGGATTCTACTTTTATTTCAACTCTACAAATAGCATTGTATTGAATTCTTTAGAGATAAATAGACACTATGCAAGTTATAGCCTGCGATGGGAACCTCCTGAGAGGGTAGAGGGTGAGAAGCCCCTAGCATCTCCATCACTACAATCTTGACGCTGTATCATCCATATACACTGTCACATAAGAGATGGCATGATGATGGAACACTTCATATACCTTGGAAGTCAGTTCATCTAAAGCAGGGTAGGCAGCAGTCTCCAATTCGGTGGTGCGTGCATCTAAGTAGCTGCAGATTCCTTCCAAAGCAACTTCAAGAGCCCGAAACTCAAATGGTGACTCTGTAACATAAGATTCAAAACAATCAAGAATTTAAGGAAAAAGAAAAAAGATTAGTTAGTTGAGTTAAAAGAAGAATTATAAGAAAGAAAGATGATGTAATCTGACTGCCTAGAAGGACAGTCCTTTCCGCTGGCTCAGAGACTCCCAACTCATCGACATAATTCAACTATTAACTTTTCTTATATATTCTTCCTACTATATTCATTTAGCATGTTTAGTTTTGTATAATCTCCGTTTCGTAGTCATTTTTAATCTTTTCTCAAATCCATTTAGGATTACTATGCTATACTAGCATAAAATATCATGCGTAGCATAGTTCGCACTTGATGCCAAATCACATAGACTATATAGGTGGTGTTAGTGAAACGTGCAACTCTTTTGAATTTGATGAAACTTACTGCACGAGTGAAAGTATTCCACTAGGATTTCAATCAAGAACTTATCAGGAAAACAATTTCCACAACACTAAGATAAATGAGGGTATGTTGATAATCTAATTCACATGTTGGCTATGTTATCCAAGGCGACCACCTTAGGCGCCTAGGCGTTGAGGCAAGGCCTCAGTGCCTCACCTAGCCCGCTATCGTCTCAAGCAGTTGCCTTTTCCACCTCAACCGCCTAGGCGGTCGCTTTGAGTGCCTCGACCGCCTCAAACGAATATACTTTTCTATTTTTTATATTTTTAGATATTTTTTTTTGTTATTTAGTTCAAGTAAAGATTATATCTTATACATTGTAATTTCTTTGTTTTTAAATCAATGAAATAGTGATCGTGTTACATTCGAAAAAACTTAAGATCAAAAAAGACAAAAACTTGAGAATTATTGTTCAATTGTTGTTACTCCCATGTTATTTTAGAATTATTAATGTACTTCCATGCTTATTTTAAAATTGTTGTTCAATTATTGTCACTTGACATATTAATGTACTTCAATTGTTATTGTAAAGTCCGATAAAAAGGTGCATCTTTCCTACATTTTTTATGTATTTTATGCATTTTTTAATATATTTCCTTTTTTTAGATATATTTCTTGTATTTTAAGATATATTTTCTGTTTTTTAATATACCTCTTGTATTTTAGAAATATTTCCTACTTTTTTAAAAGTATTTCATGTTTTTTACATATATTTTCAGTCTTTTTAGAGGTATATCTTGTTTTTTTCACTTTCAAATAAACCCTAAGTGTATAAAGATTAAAAATATAAAATAATAATAATGAAAAAAATGCCACTTCAGGCACCCGAGGCGAACCAAGACCTCCCTCTCCTCGGTCGCCTCTCACCTCTAACTATATAACATGTTGGTATGTTAAGTGAGTTTTCAAGAGACTCAAAGTGAACCAAATTCACATCTAAGAAGGGTAAGAATCAGTGTTCCTTGTACACCCATAACTGAATAGAACAAAATGGTTTGGTTTGGTTCAAGAGGGAGTTTTGATGGTTAATTTTTTGAACCAAATAGAACCATAAGATTTTCTCGGCTTAGTTCAATTTGGCCCCTCCTTAACCCAAACCAAACGGCAAACTGCTTGACCCAATTGGCATAGTTTATTTTTACAATAAATTAATTTAAATATATATTATTGTAAACTTATATCGATTAACATAAAAATTATAGTCATATACTACAAATAAAATAGTCAACTTAAGATTATCCTTGGTTTGTTGTTTTATTTAAATTTTATTTTATTTTTTATCAATAAATAGTATATGTAAACCACCGAACCAAACTATTTGGTTTGGCACTGAACCAAACCACTTCAATTCAGTTCGGTTTCATTTTCAATTCAGTTTCGGTTTTGGAAAAATCAAGTTGAAACCGAACCGAACCATGTACACCCCTGGTGTCCCAACTTATCTTCTTTGTTTTTCTTTTTATCAACTCATTAGGAATTAGAAATTAGGCCCCACTAAGTCCCCTCCCTTTACATCTGTAGATGAATAGCTAGTTAATTCTTGTATTAACTACTAAATTGACCAAAATAATATAACTACTTATATTCTAAGTTAGCAGTTGGCTTAAACTGAGTTGCTCAACTCTCAGGCTAGAAAGTCGATGAAGGCAGTAACCGAATCTATGAACTTGATGACTTGAAAAAGTCATAAGAAGCAGAAAGATAACAGGGTGGAATATAATTTTCTGTTAAAAATATTCCATATTCGAGCTTGAAACGAATGTGCAAGGACATCCTTTACAAGTCTATTAAATCTAAGGAACATTTTTGCAGGTTTACTAAACCACCCTCTCCAGTCAGTTGTAAAGCAGAAATTAAAAACACAGAAGTGGCTGGCAAAAGTTCATCTCAAAAAGCAAGAACCCAGATTTTCCACTGAAGATGCATCTCAAAGAGATGGATATGCAAGCAGTTTGTGTTGTCCCAACTCCCAAGCCTTACAAGCTGTAGGCTGTTTTTTCCATCTTCATAATCAAATAACGATTTTAATCTTTGATGTAACCTCAAAATTCGAAACATTTTTAAAGATTTTGGAAATTCATTTTCCTATTTGGATTTGAGTTGGACCTTAGCGTTGAATTCTTAGGAAAATAGATGGTATTCCATAGAAGTACTAGCTAGAGTCAATGGTATGTATAAATTATAGATTGAGATTGTTAGGTTCTTTGAAATTTTATTTTGACCTCTCCCCGTCGGATGGTGCGAAGATCTGACGTTAATTACATCGAGAATACTCGAATACCCTTGATTATCCGTCATAACAACTCATTGAATAGAAGAACGATGCATCCACAAAAATAAACATACACATACATGATAGGAGAAACAGAAAGTCCCATGAACTTGGTGGAAGGCAAGCACTTAATGTGTTTTTGAATTTTGATTTAAATTGGTTCGAATTTTGTTTGATTTGGTTTGAATTTGATTTGATTTAAGTTGAATTTGATTGATTTGTGAGTTATTTGTTGATTTATATTCTGTTTGAGTTTGAGTTTGTTTAATTGAATTTTGACAATTTGTTTATTGTTTGATTTTGAATGGGATTATCTTATTTAACCCATTTGATTTATTAAATTTCAGTTGAATCTGTGGATTTTAAGTTTCATGAATTTGACAGTTTCTGGATTCTTTCTCGTGCAACCTTCAGATTTATGTGAACTGATGTGGGATTTAATTGTCTTGAATTGAATTTGTTGATAGATTATTTATTAATTTAAAGTCCGTTTGTTTTAGGATAACCTTGTTTAGTTAAAGTTAGCCCATTTTAAAATTTGATTAATATGCAGATCTCATGAGGTTCAGATTAATAGTTCGTTTGATTGATTTAACTTAATTTGAATTAAAGTTGTCTGGTTAAGAATGATTTGGGTTTAATTTAAAGATTTTTGATTTGAGTTTGATTGCATATGTTTGGAATGGAGTTGAATTTTTGAAAAGTTTGGTTTAGATTAATGCCTGACAAGTTATTAAATTTGTTTGGTTTGTTTGATTTGAATTATGATCTAATCTTATTTGAAATGGATTTTTTTTGAGATTAGATTTAGTTTCATTTGAGTTAAGTCTGTTTGATTAAGACAGATAGGAGCTTGATGGTTGGTTAATGTTTTGGTTTGGATTGATTAGAGTTCCCTGAATTGCTCGGTTTAAATTTAGTTGACAGATTATGACTTGTCATTTGATCATATTTGGAACAGGTTAAGGACTATACAGATTGGGATTTTACAGTTTTTCAATTTTAGTTTTGAGTTCTGATTTCAAAAAAAATTCACATTTTTATTTGTTATCTTAGTTTGTTGATCCTCTTAGAACCTTTTCAAATCTTTATCTCCGGATATGAAGTTCAGATTTCAATTTTTTGAGTTCCGATTTTAAACCTTCAGATTTCAAAAATTTAGAGTTCAGATTTTCCAGATTCTGCATGTTTCAGATTCAGATTATGTTTTAAACTTTAGTTTTTAAATTCTAGACTTTCAGATTCTTAATTTTACAGACTTGACAGGTTTCGGATTCTTCAGATTAGGCTTCCAGTTTTAAATTCCCAGATTTCTGTAAACCTCATAGATTGCCCATGTGCCTTCTAGATTCTGGTCTGGATGTAGATTTTATGATTTGAATTGTTCAATTATTAAAGGTTATGTGTTATTTGATTTGTTTTTAATACTTGCAGGTTTCAGATTTATGTGATTTGATTTGGGTTTAGTTTCGATTTGTTTGAGGACGCCCTTATTTATACAGGTTGTAGATTCTAAATTTCAGATTATGTGTGTTTCAGGCTTTTACGGATTTCCAAAGGTTCAGATTTTTTACAATTTCAGATTTACGGGTTTACTTGAATTTCATATTTTTATGGATTACGGATTATTACAAGTTCAGATTTTTACTATTTCAGACTTTGTTTTATGTTTTGTTAGTTTTTTTTTTGTATTGCCTCCCAACAATTTCAAGTAACTGTATTTTCCCCGTAGCATAAATCTATGCACCGGACATGAGTTTTTCATTTGCTCTCTCAATATGAGACATGATTTACAATTTGACCAGAAATTCGGTCCTTTGAATCCTTGATGGATTTGTCATTTCGTGGGTGGTATGTACCCGGTCTTGATAGACTTATGGGCCCCCTCCCACTGTTTTGAGATTGAATACACCCGACTTTTGATAAGCTTGTGGGGACCCATCTCATAGTTTATGAACCTCATTAGCTCATAGTTTGGCACATCGGTATGTTGATCATGCACAGCCTCCCATGGCATAATGGGTAAATAACTCCCTCTTGGGGCACGGTAAGACATTGGGGTCTTTTCAATAGACCTTTGTATGTTTACCTTAAAGAGTCAAGGGGTGTGCTTAAAGGCGGCCCATTACTTTCCCTTGTGTTTTGAATTCTTTTAAATTAAGCCAAGACCATGAGGCGGGTTTTTAGCCGGCCGGATGCTCGTCTCGGTTTGTTGATTAATTAAGTAGATCGTTATTTAATTTCTGTTTATTTTTTATTTTATTTTTATTTTTTAAATTATGGGTCAAGAGGCGTGCTTAAAAGCCGGCCTATTGCTTTCCCATTTATTTTCATTCTTTTAAGTTATGCCGAGATCATGAGGCGGGTTTTTAGCCGGCCGGATGCTCGCCTCGGTTTGTTTAATTAATTAAGTGCATTTTTATTTAAGTTTCTACTTGATTGTTCCTTTTAAAACCTTTTATTTTTTCTTATTAGCTCCTGCTAGAACACTGTTCACCGGGGTATTGGGCCTTCATCCTTTGAACGCACAACTCATCACGGCTGTTCTCTTCTCTTTTCTTCTTCTCCTTTTTTTTAAACATCCTTCAACGTGGGCCCCACCATAAGTTGACCCGCGGGTCAAAACTCTTCCCGCAGCCCTTACGCGCGGCTGCCTCCTCACGCACGCGGCTGCCTCCTTACGCGCGCGGCCGCCGTCTCACGCGCGTGCAGCCTCTTCTTTTTTTTTTATCGGCGGGGCCCCACGGTGGTTTTCCACTTTGGATCAAACTCGGGGGGCATTATTTCCCCCCGACGGGCTTCTTCCTCGCAGCGACGCTGCCCCTCGGCGGCTTCTGCCTCCGGCTGCCGCTCAGACGCGGCGGAAACGGGAGCTCAGCGACGGCGTAGGAGGCGAACGGCAGCGACGGAGGAGGGAGGGGGATCCGGCAACGGTGGAGGAAAAAGAGGGAGACCTCCTCCGGCGACGACGGCTTGGCGTCTCACGGTGGCTTGCGGTAGGAGGCTGTCACGACCCGGATTTTTAACATGCACAGCGGAAGATAATCCGGCGACGTAACGGGGAAGGATATCGGTTTGAAACCAAATAAGACTAAAATCACAATCCAGATTCATAATTCCAAACTTTACAATTTATTAACATAACAATCAAACATCTATCTAAACAAAACAAATACTAACATTGAACAATTGAATCACTGGCTCCTTGAATTCCAAATTACCACTACGCTTTTGTTGCGCTAAACCTGCAATCTTGAAAATATTAACAACGGAAGGGGTGAGTCACCACAGACTCAGTAGGACTTACACCCGAACTACCATACTATAATAATGATTCTCTATTGATATTAATGATAAATAACCTAAAAATCAGATTATAATACATAAGATTTAAGCTAATTATATATCTTCAATTAAATGATTACAAGATCATTCTACTGCCCCATATGATAACAAGACTCTATATGCATTAAAACCAACATATCCTGCATCTTAGATTACTCTAGGTATGCTCATAACACACATACACCTGACATAAAACCAAAGACACAACTAGACCACTAACATCTATGCCAAAATGCACAACAAAACACTTGTCTGAGTAAATATCATGCTCCATTTGAATAATGTAGTCACATCACAAAACTAGCACCAGATTTACCATATAGTAGGAAGTAACATATAGTAACTAAATCTCATAGTACCCCTAGGCAGGGGAGTACTTAGGATAAACCACGGTATCCGGGATCGAAGGATGCTCCGGATTCAACTAATCTCCGTTGCCCACGGGCCAATAACATAGTCTGGTGAAGTACATTTTCATCACAATGCAACTCACTGCATTAACCACATGCCACACAATGCAAGCATATAAATAACTCAAACAGTAACCATGAACATGTAATTGGCAATCCAAACATGAAATACATAGAAGAACACACATGGCTCTATGCACCACATATTTGCATACCACACCACAATCTAGTACAAACTAGAACCAGTCTATCATATGATGCATCTAAATAAGATTATGCAAGCTACAAACTAAAGATATCAATCACATGTTTAGACAATCACTACTACCTAAATGAAACCAAACTAAACTCTAACATCACTAAGCCTAAACCTTACATCGGCTTTTTAACAAATCAGAATATATATTAAAGATTATCGTGATGCAACTATACTAAACTAACTAGATTAAAACATAGTAAAACCTATCATGCCGACTAACATACATAGATAATTAAATCAACCTAAACTTGCATAGTTGAACCAGATAATCTAACTAAGTTCAACTATAAAGACATATTTAACATGCTAACATGCATAGTTGAATAATTATCTAACATGATGAATAATCATGAATATAGGACAATATAAACATGTATGATTAAATAAGCTAATCTAAACTCTATCTAATCATGCTAATAAATCCAAAACAACCCATTAATCATAATCTTCTAATCATGGTGATCTAAGCATGATTTTTACAGTTTAAACAAGTATGTTAGAGTGCTAAGAATAGCCGAGACGCCTACCTTAACAGCGACGACGAACGGTGCACGGAATTGCAAGGGAATCAAACCGGATGATGAATACGCCGCGGTCACGACGGCGACGAAAAATGGAATCAAATGGCAACCTGATAATCTGCTAAAACAAAGAGGATAAATGATCTAACAAGAACAAATGGATAGAATAGGAGAAAGGGGATATGAGAGAGGGGGGTACCGCACGGAGGGGGCTCGGCGCACGGCGCTGCGCGGCCGGGTGGGCGTCAACCGGGGGGGCAGGCGTCTGGCGGTCAACGGGGAAGACGCGGGCGAGCGCTCGGCGGCCGCGGCGGCGGTCGAAAGGGGAGACGCGGTCGTGCGGCGGCCTTGGCGGCGGACGGCGCCGTCAACGCGCGGCGGTAGGCGGTCAACGGCGGGCGGTCGCGCGGCGGCCGAGGACGGGCGAGGCGGCGGGGACGGCGGGCGGCACGTGGCGGCCGAGGGCGGCGGGGGCGACGCGCGTGGGCGGGCGGTCAACGGATGGCGACGGCCGCGCAGGCGGGCGGCGGATGGTGCAGAGGGTGGCGGCTGCGCGGGGCGGCGTCAACGCGTGGTAGAACTAGCAAGGCTCGGGAACACGCCGCGGCGACTGAGAAAAAGAAGGTACGAGAGAAAAAAAATAGGGCGCTCGGGGGGGGGGGAGAACAAAGACGGCGGACGGGAGTTGATGGGGGAGGAAGGGTAATCGACGGAAGGATTAAATAGGGAGAATAATAATAATAATAAATATTTAATAATCATATTTTTTTAGAAAAAAAAAACAGTAATGTTACAAAGGCGACAGCCCGACGGCGCCCGGCGACAGAAGAAGGCGGGAGGGGAAGCGGGTCCCTCGGCTTCGCTCGGAAGAGGGGACGGCCCCAGCGAAGAGAAGAGGCAGCTTCGGTAACCACTTCTCCTAGCTCCCGACCTCGATCTCTCTC
This sequence comes from Cryptocoryne crispatula var. balansae, assembly GCA_036172225.1. Taxonomy (NCBI): domain Eukaryota; kingdom Viridiplantae; phylum Streptophyta; class Magnoliopsida; order Alismatales; family Araceae; genus Cryptocoryne; species Cryptocoryne crispatula. The sequence goes on from CM069918.1 coordinate 29,890,274, forward strand.
TTGGCTTCTCTCCTGTCGCCCACTCTCTCGGTCCCTCTCCTGGTCTCACCCCCTCACCCGCTCGGTCCTGCCCTCCTTCTTATAGCCGTTGTCCGGGCGCGTGGCATCTCCGGTTGTCCGTGGGAGCTTGGACGAGCTCTCGGTCCGTGCAAGGCACCACCGTAGGGTCTGGTAAAGGGGCTGGCCCCCTATTACGAAGATCCCGTAAGAGGATCCCCCCTCCTGCGCACTCGACCATTAGTCGGCTCTGGTAAAGTAGCCTGCCGCCTTCCCAATTATGTTTGCTTCCCCCGCCCTTTCTCTTGTCCGTTGGTCTTCATCGTTTTCTCCTTCTTTTCCCCTTTTTTTCTTTTTTTTTCTTTGAAATTCCAGGCGTCAACAAGTGCCCCCCACGGGTGATTCCTTAGAGACAAAGGTCGTCAAGGAATTGCCCGTGCAAGATATTTAGTAACCCTTTTATTTCGTCACCTATTATTTGCATGTTGTTTCATGAAAGAAATATTCAGGGTTGTATGCCAAAATTTTGTCGTAGGATCTTCTCTTCTGTCATTCGCCTGCGGCCATGCGACTACAAATTTTTGAAATTACTTGTGCATATAGAGCTATGTCTGCTTTGCTTCTGTCATCTGTTTGCTTGACTGGAAATTGTAGTATTGCTCATGTAAATGTATTTGTATCATTTTCTTTCTGTCACTGCTTGTTGCTCCATGACTGAAATTCTTTGCATTGCTTGCTGTGAATATAGTTGAACTATTCTCTTTTGTGCCATATTGTTACTTATTGCCCTCTGTTTTTCATTGTCTTTATTGTAAACAGGCAACCACATTATGTTCAAGAAAGTAGTTTCTCGTGCTCATGCCTCTTGGTGTGGTGCTGATGCCAGGAGCTTTCGCGAGTAGGAGACTTTCAACCACGGAAGAGAATACTCTGGGGATTTATGCATGTTTGCACTTGACAAACTGCTTTAAGCCAAACCTGGGCCTCGAGGGTTGTTCGAGCACGCTGTACTCTTTGTATAAAATGACTGAGCAATAAAATATCATTTATTTTTTCATTAAGACTGTACATTTGTATATTGTACCCTCTTGTATGAGATTGTATGATAAGTAGTTGTTCTTTCCCACGGTGCATGTTTCTCTTTTGGGACGTTCTTGCTCTTGTCCTCAATTTGACCGATCAGGATTGTGTGTTCTGTCATTTTTTCTCCACTACGTTGCTTTTATCTTGATGTCAAGATAAACTACTCCTTTGCACTGTCTTTTTGTTGGTTGCGCACCTTCGGGGCTGAGAAGGGCTTGGGCCCTCTTTGTTGACTCTTCGATGTAATGAATCGAAAGGGGAAACTTATGCCATGTTTGCTTCTGTACATGGTGTTCTTGCTTTGGCCCATCATGTTGTTGCTTTTGAGCGTTGTTGTTGTTGTTGTTGTTTTGTTTTTCTTTTTACCGATCCGACTGCCCTTTTTGGGTTTTCACCCGAACCGGCCCCCTTGATTCTTTTGCCTACATGCCTCAAGAGAGGTTTTCATGTAGCAGGGTTACCCAATTTTGCCTAGGGTGCCTCTTCCAGGTTTTCACTCTAGCCAGGTTTTTTTTTGACTTTTTTTTTTACCCTCAACCGATCAATAAGATGAGATCGGCTAAGTCCGTCGGGCATCTCCATTTTTGGCCCATTCTCTTCTCTCTTTTTTTTGAGTAGGGGATTAATACTTCCCTTGAGCCAAAAAGTTGTTTTTGGGCGGTGAGGAATTAAGACTTTCCCTAGGCCAGAGGATTTTGGATGGTGAGGAATTAAGGCTTCCCCTGGGCCATAGGATTTGGTGGTTTATAGGACATATGAGCATGAAGAAGTCACACTCTGCCCATAGGTATTAAGGTAGAAATTTTGTGGTGGCTTTGTGCCATTAGGACTCGTAGGCTTGTAAGTATGAAAGGATCACACTTGGTTCATAGAGTACAAAATTTGGGATGGCTTGATGCCGAAAGACCCTTGGGACATGTGAGTGTGAAGAAGTCACACTCGGCCTCTTAGGTATGAGTCTGTAGCTTGATGCCGAATAGGACCCGCAGGACATATGAGCATGAAGAAGTCATACTCGGCCTGTTAGGTTTAAACATGGTGGCTTGATGCCAAGCTTAACCCGTAGGATACGTGAGCGTAAAGAAGTCACACCCGACCTATTGGGCATGAGTTTGTGGCTTGATGCCGAAAAGGGATATTGTGGCTTGAGGCCATAATGGACCTATAGGACATGTGAGTATGAAGAAACCACACTCGGCCTGTTGGGTTCGGGTTTTGTAGCTTAATGCCGAAAAGGGATGGTGGCTTGATGCCAAGAGGATATGATTTGTTATAGCTTAATGCCTAACAGGATGTGGTGGCTTGGTGCCCAAAAAGAGATGACGGCTTAATGCCAATTGGTTATGGTGGCTTGATGCTGGAAAATATGGTATGGAATGGCTTGATGCCGAGATGGTATGATGGCTTGATGCCGAAGAGAATGGATTGGCTTGATGCCCAAAAGAGATGGAATGGCTTAATGCCGAAAAGATGTGTTGGCTTGATGCAAAAAAAATGAATGGAATGGCTTGATGCCAGAAGGGATATGATGGCTTAATGCCAAAAAGAGGATCGTGGCTTGATGCCGAAGATGGTTTGAATATGGAGAAAGCTTAATACCAAAGAGCTGGTGGCTTGATGCCGAAAATATGGTGTGGCTTGATGCCGAGAGAGTACGAGATGATCATACTCAGCTTAAGATATGAATCTGGGATAAACTTGGGCTTGGAGGCTCAAAGTTTAAAAGATTGTCAGTGAGACTTGGGGCATATGGACCAAAAAGCAACGCTGGCATGGGTTTAGAATGACCATATAGACTGAAAGAATGGTATAGGCTTTGGCTATGATAACCGCATAGACTAGGAGAGTCATAACGGTATATGGTGGTGAAGACCTCTTAGTTCGAGATGGCCATCAAGTCATAGAGTTAATTATTATGAGGATGTCAAGGCTTTAGCCCTTCCCCCTTTTGGGATGGTGTGCAAGACTTCCCGAAAATCTTATAGGCGGGAGGTAATCTTCCTCGTTGCCTCAGGTATGGTCTCCCCAACATATTTCTACTACAAGGTAGATGAGCTTTTTGGGAGCCTTTTCGTCATCGGTAACTCGGACCTCCTCCCTAATAAAATTAAGGGAAAACTCACCCATCCAACCCATTGGGTTAAGAGAGTCAGCCATGCTTTGTTTTTTTTTTAACTAGTCTGACTGCCTTTTTCGAGGTTTTCACCCAGACCAGTCCCCCATTGATTTTTGCCTGTGTGCCCTTTTGTAGGGTTTTCACACAGCGGGGTAACCTATTTTTACTTAGGTGCCCTGTTCGGGTTTTCACCTTAACCGGGTTTTTCTTGACACTTTTGCCCTTAACCGGTCAATGTGATCGGCCAAGTCTGCCGGGCATCTTTATTTTTAGCCCTCTCTTTTTTTTCCTTTTTTTTAACATCATTCTTCATTCTCCAGTTGGTTCCTATGGAACTCATGCTCTGGAGCATAATATTTTTGATGTGTTTGCTGTTGAGCGGAAGAAACAGAATATTCCCTTTGCAATCAACTACGGTGTAGGCACCTCTCTCGAACACCTTGTCGATGATGTATGGGCCGAGCCAATTTGGGAGAAACTTGTTTTTGGGGCGACCTGCCATAGTATCTTTTTGCTTGACCATGACAATGTCTCCTTTCTGGAATGATCTCTCCTTCACCAATTTATCGTAGGCTCGAGACATCCTAGCTTGATATATTTTGAGATGTTCATAGGCTTTCAGCCTTTCCCCCTCCAATTTTTCTAACTCCATGAACCGCCTTTGCATTTCATCGGGTTCATCGGAAGGTGAACCATGATGGACTGCTACCCGATAGGAAGCCAACTCCACCTTCACGGGTATGACTGCTTCACTTCTATATACTAACGAAAATGGTGAGCAACCTGTGGGTGTTTTATATATGGTGCGGTAGGCCCAAAGTGCTTCTTGCATCCTCTCATCCTAACTCCGCTTCTTGCTTCCAACCACTTTGACTAGAAGCTTACAAAGGGTTTTATTAAATGTCTCTGCTAGGCCATTTGCTTGTGGATTGTACACAGTAGATGTCTGCCAATCAATATGAAATTTGGAGGCCAACTTGTATATTGTTTGGTTTCTGAATGGTGTACCATTGTCTGATATGATACGGCTCGGCACTCCATATCTATATATGAGATTTTGTTGGACAAACTGAGCAACCACCTCGCCTGTTACCTCTCTGGCGGCTATAGCTTCTGCCCATCTGGAAAAGTAATCGGTAGCTGCAAGTATGAACTTACAACCTTTGGAGGATGGCTTAAAAGGTCCCACAATATCCATTCCCCATTCAGCGAAAGGCCATGTCGAGGTGGTAGGATGTAATTGTGTTGGTGGGCGCCTAGGGATAGGTGCAAATGTCTGACATCCATGGCATGTCTTTGCAAATTTCTCACAGTTGGAGAACATGCTTGGCCAGTAATATCCCTTAAGCTTGATTGCTATTTTTATTTTGGGCCCGGATTGATGTGCTCCGCATAACCCGCTATGAACTTCCTTCATCACCTGAAATGCCTCCTTCATGGATAGACACTTGGCAAGGATCGATCTTTCTTTTTCGGGTACCAACCGGTATAACTCCCCACTAATGAGTTGGTAGGAGGCCGCCCTACGTGTTAATTGCACACGTTTGGCCCAGTCTTCAGGTAAGATCCCATTCTTGATGTCAATAATCGGCTGTCGCCAATCATTTCGTTCAAGGTGATCATCTTCACCATCTTCTATGATGTTAGCTCCCCATGTAGTTGGGTTGTCATTGTCAATGACGGATGCTGGAAACAACCTTCTGTGCTTGACAACAATTTCTAACCTTCCTACCGGTGGTAGTTTGATCACAGAAGCCAATTTGGCCAAGGCATCGACTTGCGAGTTTAACCCCTTTTTGACATGTTGTATGCTGAAGATGTAGAACCTTTCTGCCAATCGGGTGGCTACTGTATGATAGACCATCAATTCTTATTTTTGGACTTCAAATACCCCGAGCATTTGTTGCACGACTAGCATTGAGTCCCCGAATACTTTGAGGCATCGAATTCCCATGTCGAGGGCAATTTTTAAGCCGATGACAAGGGCTTCATATTCAGCTTCATTGTTGGTAAGGGCTTCTGACAAAGTGCATGAGTGGTGTAGAACTCCACCCTGTGGGCTTAGGAATACTATGCCTACACCGGCCCTTGGTTTTAATTTTCCATCAGGTCTTCTTTCTGTGCTGGCTGCACCATCAAAGTACAACTGCCAGTATTTGACATCCACCTGGTGGGCTTCTTGCTTTTCTTCCTCCCTCAAGGTCTCTTCGTCATATAACTGGAGGTTAAGAGGGGAATCCTCGGGTACAGGATGGGCGGCAAGGAACTCTGCCATCCCCTGTCCTTTAATTGCTTTCTGTGGGACATATTTAATGTCGAATTCCATCAGCATCAATGCCCATTTCCCGAGGCGTTCGGAAGGAACTGGTTGCTTCAACATGAACTTTATGGGGTCAAACTTGGATATCAAGTTGACCTCGTGTCCCAGGAGATAGTGCCTCAGCTTTTTGGCAGCAAACACCAAGGCCAGACACATCTTTTCCATTGGAGAGTAATTATGTTCAGGGCCTATCAATCTTCTACTCAGATAGTAGAGCGGTTGCTCCTTACCTTCGTCATTCAGTTACGCTAACATAGCACCCAGGGATGTGTCCAGTGCAGTGATGTACAAAATAAGGGGTCTACCTTTGATAGGTGCCCCTAAAACAAGTGGATTTAGGAGATATTATTTAAGCCCATCTAGGGCAGCTTGACAACTGTCATCCCATCTAAATGGGGCTCCCTTTTTGGCTAGCCTGGAAAACGGTTGACACCGGCTAGACAAGTTGGCGATAAAACGCCGAATGTATGCGACCTTGCCTTGGAGGGATCTCAGCTCCCGTATGTTGCGTGGAGGTGGCAGTTCCCTAATTGCTTTGATTTTATCGGGGTCGATTTCAATGCCCCGATATTTGACTATGAAACCAAGAAATTTCCCACTAGATACGCCGAAGGCGCACTTCATGGGATTCATTTTTAATTTGTATTGCCGAAGCCGCTCAAAGACTTTCCTCAGATCCCCCAAGTGGTCCTCTCGCTTTATCGTCTTGGCAACCAAGTCATCGACATAGCATTCGACCAGATCATGCAACATTTCATCAAAGATTTTGGTCATGGCCCTCTGGTAGGTTGCTCCTGCATTTTTGAGTCCAAACGGCATCCTCTTGTAGTTGAACACCCCCTTAGGAGTACGAAATGCCGTAAAACATTTATCCTGCGTGGACATCAAGATTTGATTGTAGCCCGATGAACCATCCATGAACGACAAGGCTTCATGTCCCATGGTCACGTCCACCATATTTTCTGGAATTGGCAGAGGGAAGTCATTCTTCGAGCAAGCCCTATTCAGGTCACGGTAATCAATGCAGACCCGAATTTGTCCATTTTTCTTCTTTACTGGCACAATGTTGGCGAGCCAAACAGGGTACATGCAAAGCTCAATGAAGTCGACTTCTATAAGTTTGTCGATTTCGGCATTGACTTTGAGCTCCAAATCAACCCGCATGCGTCTTTGTCCCTGTTTGACTGGCTTTACTGAGGGGAGTATGGCCAGTTTATGGACTGCCACCTCTTGTGCTAATCCCGGCATTTCATTGTAAGTCCAGGCGAAGCAATCTGTGAATTCTTTCAGCAAAAGCTTGTATTGGACTTTTTCTTCCTCACTGAGGAGGGCACTGATGAAGATGAGCCTCGAATCTTCCGCAATCCCCAAATTAATTTCGAGGAGGTCGTCGACTGTAGCTTGACCACCATCCTCAATTTCTTTAGGCGCCGGTTGTAAATCAACCAACTCCTCACATGCCTCTTCTTTGTTTTCTATCTCATGGGCCTCTGCCCGGATGAGGTCATCTTCACCCTGCGAATTCGATTGTTGTAGATCTTGCTCCAGATTGCCTTGAATTTGTTGGGCATTTTCTTGTTGAGCTTCCTACTCTGTCTCCTCTTCAGAGGTTTCATCAAAGACAGGGGCAACATCTTCACCTTCATGAATGCTGACTAGGTTGACCGCATAATGTACTGCCGGCTCATAGTCAGAATCATAGCCCAAGCCATACTTTTTATTTTGTGTCTTTAACCATTTTTCAAAGTTCCACATTTGTTTAAACATCCTGTCTCTCAGACGGCTTTGCTTATCAGGAACGCCTTGCTCCCGGTACATTTGTCGCTTCTTTCGAGACATGGTTTCTATTGGCTCTACCGGCACCATATAGGAGTCGAGATCTTCAAGCCAACCGAAGTCATTATCCCGAGCTTGCTCGCGTGGGAACTCCTCCCGGTGGAATGTATGGCTTGATCCATCAGGATAGGGGACCGTGAATATCTCCAGCTTTTGCACCGTTTGAAGTTCGCACTCTCCGACCAGCCATGTTAGATCTGGTGGCATACATACGCTGTCTTCGAAGACTTTGGTGATAGAGTTGGCATTGAACTTGATGGGTCACCACTTCTTCCTTTTAGAGCTTATCTTCAGCCTGTGCAACTTTGCCCTGACCTCATCAATGGTGATATCAGCATCAAGTTGTTCATCAACCATCTTTTGTTTTCCCCTATTGGTTTTGGCTTTGAAGGATTCTGCTTGGAGATATAGTTGTGCATCTGACAAATGACACTCGACCACCTCGAAAGGGGCTTGGTCTGCATTTACTCTGTATTGCACACCTTCTTTGTTGTATTTAAGGCATTGATGGAGTGTCGACGGCACGACCCAATTTGCATGTAACCAGGGGCGGCCTAGGAGAGCCATGTAGGTGGTATCAGCATCCATGACATAGAATGTCGCTCTAGTGCTGAAGTCACCCAACACCAAGTCCACCTCGACTTTTCCCATAGCCTCTTCTGAATCTTGGTTGAATCCGGATATAGTAACTCCCGAGACCTTCTGAAGATAAGGCCCTAATGGCCTGTTTGGCACCCAAATTTTTTGGGGATAAACCAGGTTTATCCCCACAATTTAAGGGATAAACCTGGTTTATCCCCAAGTTATCCTCATACCAAACATGCCCTAAAGGTCTTGAGTGGGAGTATGTTGACAGCCGAACCTGCGTCGACCATGATCCGGTTCAACTCATGCCCGTTCACCAACCCTTTCATATATAGCGGCCGGTTGTAGAATGCCGACGGATACATCATATCCTCCTCGGTGAATGAGACTGATGCCGCATATACTTCATATTGGCCCAACTCGGCCAAATGGGCTTCATAGGCTTCTGGTGCTTGCAGCACTGCCATAAGAGCTTCTCGGAGTTCTTTGCTTAAAGATACGACTTCCCATAGGCTTAAGCGCACAGGGAGTCTCTTTAGTTGGAGAAGAACCTTTTGGTCCACTTTTTCCTTCACCTCGGCCAAAGGAGGTAGGGAATCTGGTTGAGACGGAAACAATTGTTCCAACATGTTTTCTGCCACCGTGTCGCTCGGAACCGATCCCTCGGCTTCATTTTGTTGAGGTGGTTGCCGAGACGTGCTTGGTTGGCTGGCTTTGTCCACTACGGGCTCCTTTTGCACCTCCTCGGGCCTTGCTGGCGCCTCGGAAGTGGCATTTACTGTGTCATCATCCTCCTCGTCATCTGAGAAGGGTTGGAATTGAATGACACGGGCAGGCGGCTGCCTTACCAATGGAGGTGGTACGGGCCTTGGTTGCTCATCTCTGAAATAAATTACTTTGTTGTTGTTGGGGTGTTGCCCCCTGCCTCCAGGTCCTCCGTGGGTGTTTCTATTATTTCGCCTTTGGTAGGTGACTGCGGGACGAGAGGATTGCCCCCGGTTGCCATTCCCCCGATTGTAGAAATCGGTGGGTGGTGGGATACTCACCAGATTGCATGACAACCTATGGAAGCGGGTTGCAAGGTCATGGGCATCCAGCTCTTCTTCACCATCTCCCCAGAATTTTGATATGCTGTCAAATGGGATTTCTTCCCCTGCAGCCATCTTTCTTCTGATTTCTATGAGCCATTGCTTGAAGAAAGCATACTTGGCCCACTCATCCCAAGGAATATACGCGTCGAGGGGAGCCAGGCCCGAAGGTTGTTTCGGCTCATATTCCTCGAGTTGATCGATGAGCACTTGGAGCTTTTGGAGAGGTGTGGGATTTTGAAGACGTGCCCCCATTTTTCGCAGTTTTTCTTCCTGGCGTTGCGCCCTTCTTTTAGCTGCTTTTCTTCTGTTTTTCGCATGTTTTCTTTGGTTGGCGAGACCTCCTGGTCCTCTATATGGTGCTGGTTGTGTGGCCTCATCGGCTTGTGCAGCCTGCTCATCTTGTAGTTGCTCAGCTTGTAGTTCCGCCTTCTTATGGGCTGCTTCTGCCCTGGCTCAAGCTTTCTCCTCTCGGGTGGGGATTTTCTGCCACGGCTGGTCAGGTTCCTCAGGGACAACCTCCTTAGCTTTTTTTTCATAAAACTTGTTGGCAGCTTTAATGTTTCTTTGTATCACTTCCGGGGAGAGTGTTTAATAAGCCGAATAAACATTAGGTTGTATTGGCCTTTGTGATTTGCCCCCTGTTCTCCGTTGCGTGCTTGTTTCGGGGGTGGCATGTATGACATATGCCGAGAAGTATGTCCCTCGACAGCATGCGGCCGTGGCGGTTGGATTAGGTGACGTCCTAGGTTGAGTACCTCATCCCTTATGAGATATTCAATCTGTGCCCTGGCAGCTCTACAACCTTCCAAGGAGTGTTCCATGGTGAGGTGGTACATACACCCTTCTCGTGGAAACTGGAAGTTGTGTGGCCTATCTTGAGAGTATGGGGCAATTAGACCCGCTCTGGCACAATATTGGAATAGCGGGTACGTCATCTCCTGAGGGAATGAATACCGCTCATAACTAGGAAATGTAGGCAGATTCCTCGGTTCTTCCCTTCTTGGTTGTACATTAGGGACCATATAGGAGTTTGTGTCGGACACCTCATGTTCCCTATTGTCTCGTGTTGGTGGTACGTCTAATGACTCCCAGGATCCCCATGAACCAGGCTGGTTCACTGTATCTTCTGGAGTTCCTGTATGTGACCCGCTGCTCGAGAAGTCCATTGACTCGTCATTGTCAGTCGGATACAGTTCTTCTTCCACCACTTCGCCTGTCATTAGTCCCGGTAGGTTGACTATGGTGAGCTGTAAGTCCCGTTCTAGGCGGGACACCGCTGGCGGAACCTCTCCAATATGGCAGTGGTCCTGGCAGCCATGTTGTATATTTCAGGGTGCCGGTGATCATGCACTGCATGTTGCTGAGGTGGAGCCTGCACCCGTCTGTTAAATGAACGCCCCTGATGTATGACATTCACTGTGAAGTTTAAGGGCTGCTTGGGTTTGACATGTGACCGCGGCGGGTTGATCAAATGCTTGCCCATGTCGATAGTTCCATCTCGAATTAGGGCCTCCGCCTGATCCTTGAACAAGTAGCAGTCTTCAAGAGCATGACCCAACATCCGATGATATGCGCAGAAGTTAGGCTCGTCGGCTTTACTAGCATCACTAGGCCGTTTAGGTTGTAGGAGGGTGATCAAACCTTCCTTTAAGCACATATTGAACAGTCTTTTGGTGTGCTCCCTAGGGTAGGAATATGGCTTCTTCAACCGATCAGCCAACGTGGTCACGGGACCGGGTTGATTAGAATTCTTGGGCATTGAGGTTGAAGCTTGCACATCCTTCTTGCCCCCATTGCCACTATTCTTGGCTGAGGTGAAATCCACCGTGTAAACATCGTTGGCTGCCGGTTGTTTATCTTTGGGTATCTTCTATTTGGTGGCAAGTATAGCCGGATTATCAGCATAGAAGAGCTTAAGCTCGGAAACTATCCGATTTAGCTCATCAAATGTCCGGATGTTGGTGACCAACAACTTTTCTAGCATTTCCGGACGCAGACCTCGCTTGCATAGGCCAACAGCCTCTTCATTTGCTGGTGGATTGGAACATTTCATGCACAGGTTCCTCCACCGCTTGATGTAATCCACTGCTGATTCGTCCCTACGTTGACGCAGGGAAGTCAACTCAACCAGCGTGAATGGCCTTTCAGTCAACTTGAATCTTTCTATGAATTTTCTCTGCATATCCTCCCAGTTTGTTACTGAGTTCGGCTTCAGCTTGGAGTACCATTCAAAGGCGGCTCCAGTTAGAGTAGTGGCAAAATATCTGAGGAGGAATGACTCCTCAAGCGCTAGTTCACCCATGTGCGTGACATAAAGTGCCAAATGTTCCTTCGGGGATCCACGCCCAGGGAAGTCAACTCAACCAGCGTGAATGGCCTTTCAGTCAACTTGAATCTTTCTATGAATTTTCTCTGCATATCCTCCCAGTTTGTTACTGAGTTCGGCTTCAGCTTGGAGTACCATTCAAAGGCGGCTCCAGTTAGAGTAGTGGCAAAATATCTGAGGAGGAATGACTCCTCAAGCACTAGTTCACCCATGTGCGTGACATAAAGTGCCAAATGTTCCTTCGGGGATCCACGCCCATCGAACCTTGGACACTTGGGAATCTTGGTGATTTCTGCCGGCAGCTTCTTAAATTGATGGTGAACAGGGTATGGCACCCGGTATAAATCCACCGTGGCTAGCCCATCGTCATGTTCAGCTAGTTTTGCTTCAATCAAGCGTTCAATCATTATTTTTTGAGATACCGCCGCATAGTCTTGAGGCGGTTGGTAAGCCTGAGATGTGACGTGGATCTCATCCTCTGGTGCCACCCACTGTGGCGGTTGTTGAGGGGGAGGTTGATATACCACCGGTCGAGGAGGTGGTGCAGGAGGTTGCTCCCTACGCACAACATGTGGCTCTTCGGGAACTTCAACCACCCCTGAATTTTGGGCCAACTGGGACTGTATCAGTGTAAATTCCTTGAGAAGTCTCTTTAATTCTTGATTTTCCCTCAATATCTCGACTAAGTCGAGATTCGGGGGTGCAGCTTCGGCTTCTCGATCATCACGAGGTGCCTCCTCTTCCACTCCTTCCTGTTGCGGGAGATCAACCATTGAGGGTTGTCGTGGAGGATTGGCTGCTGCGGCCTGGAGAGCACTATGACCGCGAGTGTTAGTCACGCCGGGTCGAGTTGTAGTCTGCGGGGCCTCGGCACCGTCCTCTCGCCGACTTGAACTTGAAGTAGCCAAGCACGTGAAAACTTGCATCTTGCCCCCTGCCCCCAATGTTATATGTCTCTTTGGGGCTTTATGGGGGAGTGTAAACCGGGTAGAAACCGATTCTTTTTGTGGCAAAGTTCGGGGAACTGTAAATTGGTCATCATGATAATATAATGCATAACAGCGTCTGGATGGAGGTGCAAATTGGACCGCCGGCCGAGGTGGAGTGGCCTTTGGTCGTGAAGGTGGAATGGACCGAATGCTGGAAGAGCAACCGACTGCATAGTAAGGCTGGATAACCTTAGGCAAGGATCTTGATGTGGGTACCTTGACCTTGGGCACCCATGTTTGTTTTGTATCTTGGGTAGAGGATTTGTTCCCCTGCCCCTTGCCAACATACCGGACGTCTGGTTGATCCTTAGTCCGAGTTGTGTTGAAGCGACTTGGGGGCTTGCCCCCAGTCGGATGAATAAAATGGAGGGGTTGATCGGCGAACCGACCAACAACTAGTACTTGTCGGGCCGCAGATTGCTTCCGCCCCCGAGTTGCAACGTGGTCATTGGATTTATTCCTCAACCAAGAAGCATCAGGAAACTGCGCTGATGAATGAACAACATATGGAACTTGGCGAGCATAGGATTGATTCCTAGCCCGTTGATCAGCATTGGGGGACAAGATCGCTGATCGATTGTTCCCGTTGATTTGACAAGCTGAGGGCCGATCCCTCATCTTGAAAGAAGCATATGAAGGCGGAACCATTGATCGGTTGCACCAAATGAAGCCCTGGGCCGAGGGCTGATCCTCTGCCCGAGAAGTAGTGGTGCGGTTGGTCGTTGATCGACCGGGTTTGTTGCCCTTCGGATTAGAGGACCAACCCCTCCCACCATCAATAATTTGGGCCATTGGCTGGCCAGACATGAATTGGCGGGTGAAAGGTTTCTTCTTCCCACGGGTAGATGCAAGAGTATCGACACAAGGCTGGGAAGCAGCCTTGTTGTTTCCATCTAACCGGGCCAGAGTGGCAAACCAGTTGGCCAGTGGTAATATTGTGAGCTTTGGCCTCATTTGCCTTAGCTCGGCTTGAGTGTAAACCGGGCCGGCAGGGCGTCCGTTCCAATAAATCCTCATGGAGCCCATTAAAAATGAGCGGCGCGAGGATCGCGAACTGGGGGTCCTCCCAACACGGAACCTTTGTGGTTTGAGTGGTGCGGGAGTCTCCTCAGTAATTGAGACTTGGTTGACAGCAAGTGGTGCTTGAACTTGCACCGACTCTTCTTCTTTGACCTGCTCTGCTTCATTAGACCCCATCATCTGAGCTGCCAGAATGATCTGGCTAACAGGGTTGATGTCGGTTGGATCTGCAATGGGTGCGACCAGCTCCACACCTAGATGGTGCGGGGGTAGGTACACCTCTGGATATGTTCCGAACATGACCGAGCACAGGGGAAACGCCAGCTCCCCATTAATACGTGTGTGCACGTAGTGCTCAGTCCAGAATAATCCCTTCAGAGACATCTTCCCAGTTTTCTTACCTGAAATGGACAAGGCAAGCTAGTTAGATGTAGAGAGTTTAGATTTGATTTAGGAATACATATCTTCTTGAATTGCTATAACGGAGAAATGAAGGGAATGAGAGGTCCCACCGGGCGTGCCAATTAATGTAACCTCAAAATTCGAAATATTTTTAAAGATTTTGGAAATTCATTTTCCTATTTGGATTTGAGTTGGACCTTAGCGTTGAATTCTTAGAAAAATATGTGGTATTCCATAGAAGTACTAGCTAGGGTCAATGGTATGTATAAATTATAGATTGAGGTTGTTAGGTTCTTTGAAATTTTATTTTGACCTCTACCCGTCGGATGGTGCGAAGATCCGATGTTAATTACATCGAGAATACTCGAATACCCTTGATTATCCGTCATAGCAACTCATTGAATAGAAGAACGATGCATCCACAAAAATAAACATACACATACATGATAGGAGAAACAGAAAGTCCCATGAACTTGGTGGAAGGCAATCACTTAATGTGTTTTTGAATTTTGATTTAAATTGGCTCGAATTTTGTTTGATTTGGTTTGAATTTGATTTGATTTAAGTTGAATTTGATTGATTTGTGAGTTATTTGTTGATTTATATTCTGTTTGAGTTTGAGTTTGTTTAATTGAATTTTGACAATTTGTTTATTGTTTGATTTTGAATGGGATTATCTTATTTAACCCATTTGATTTATTAAATTTCAGTTGAATCTGTGGATTTTAAGTTTCATGAATTTGACAGTTTCTGGATTCTTTCTCATGCAACCTTCAGATTTATGTGAACTGATGTGGGATTTAATTGTCTTGAATTGAATTTGTTAATGGATTATTTATTAATTTAAATTCCGTTTGTTTTAGGTTAACCTTGTTTAGTTAAAGTTAGCCCATTTTAAAATTTGATTAATATGCAGATCTCATGGGGTTCAGATTAATAGTTCGTTTGATTGATTTAACTTAATTTGAATTAATGTTGTCTGGTTAAGATTGATTTGGGTTTAATTTAAAGATTTTTTATTTGAGTTTGATTGAATCTGTTTGGAATGGAGTTGAATTTTTGAAAAGTTTGGTTTAGATTAATGCCTGACAAGTTATTAAATTTGTTTGGTTTGTTTGATTTGAATTATGATCTAATCTTGTTTGAAATGGATTTTTGTTGAGATTAGATTTAGTTTGATTTGAGTTAAATCTGTTTGATTAAGACAGATCGGAGCTTGATGGTTGGTTAATGTTTTGGTTTGGATTGATTAGAGTTCCCTGAATTGCTCGGTTTAAATTTAGTTGACAAATTATGACTTGTCATTTGATCATATTTGGAACAGGTTAAAAACTATACAGATTGGGATTTTACAGTTTTTCAATTTTAGTTTTGAGTTCTGATTTCAAAAAAAAATTCACATTTTTATTTGTTATCTTAGTTTGTTGATCCTCTTAGAACCTTTTCAAATCTTTATCTCCGGATATGAAGTTCAGATTTCAATTTTTGAGTTCAGATTTTAAACCTTCAGATTTCAAAAATTTAGAGTTCAGATTTTCCAGATTCTGCATGTTTCAGATTCAGATTATGTTTTAAACTTCAGTTTTTAAATTCTAGACTTTCAGATTCTTAATTTTGCAGACTTGACAGGTTTCGGATTCTTCGGATTAGGCTTCCAGTTTTAAATTCCCAGATTTCTGTAAACCTCATAGATTGCCCATGTGCCTTCTAGATTCTGGTCTGGATGTAGATTTTATGATTTGAATTGTTCAATTATTAATGGTTATGTGTTATTTGATTTGTTTTTAATACTTGCAGGTTTCAGATTTATGTGATTCGATTTGGGTTTAGTTTCGATTTGTTTGAGGATGCCCTTATTTATACCGGTTGTAGATTCTAGATTTCAGATTTTGGGTGTTTCAGGCTTTTACGGATTTCCAAAGGTTCAGATTTTTTACAATTTCAGATTTACGAGTTTACTTGAAGTTCAGATTTTTATGGATTACAGATTATTACAAGTTCAGATTTTTACTATTTCAGACTTTGTTTTATGTTTTGTTAGTTTTTGTTTGTATTGCCTCCCAACAATTTCATGTAACTGTATTTTCCCCGTAGCATAAATCTATGCACCGGACATGAGTTTTTCATTTGCTCTCTCAATATGAGACATGATTTACAATTTGACCAGAAATTCGGTCCTTTGAATCCTTGATGGATTTGTCATTTCGTGGGCGGTATGTACCCGGTCTTGATAGACTTATAGACCCCCTCCCACTGTTTTGAGATTGAATACACCCGACTTTTGATAAGCTTATGGGGACCCATCTCATAGTTTATGAACCTCATTAGCTCATAATTTGGCACATCGGTATGTTGATCATGCACAGCCCTCCCATGGCATAATGGGTAAATAACTCCCTCTTGGGGCATGGTAAGACATTGGGGTCTTTTCAATAGACCTTTGTATGTCTACCTTAAAGGGTCAAGGGGCGTGCTTAAAGCCGGCCCATTACTTTCCCTTGTGTTTTGAATTCTTTTAAATTAAGCCAAGACCATGAGGCGGGTTTTTAGCCGGCCGGATGCTCGTCTCGGTTTGTTGATTAATTAAGTAGATCGTTATTTAATTTCTGTTTATTGTTTATTTTATTTTTATTTTTTAAATTATGGGTCAAGAGGCGTGCTTAAAAGCCGGCCTATTGCTTTCCCATTTATTTTCATTCTTTTAAGTTATGCCGAGACTATGAGGCGGGTTTTTAGCCGGCCGGATGCTCGCCTCGGTTTGTTTAATTAATTAAGTACATTTTTATTTAAGTTTCTACTTGATTGTTCCTTTTAAAACCTTTTATTTTTTCTTATTAGCTCCTGCTAGAACACTGTTCACCGGGGTATTGGGCCTTCATCCTTTGAACGCACAGCTCATCGTGGCTGTTTTCTTCTCTTTTCTTCTTCTTCTCCTTTTTTTTAAACATCCTGCAACGTGGGCCCCACCATAAGTTGACCCGCGGGTCAAAACTCTTCCCGCAGCCCTCACGCGCGGCTGCCTCCTCACGCACGCGGCTGCCTCCTTACGCACACGGCCGCCATCTCACGCGCGCGTGGCCTCTTCTTTTTTCTTTTTTTTTTGGCGGGGCCCCACGGTGGTTTTCCACCGTGGATCAAAGTCGGGGGGCATTATTTCCCCCCGACGGGCTTCTTCCTCGCGGCGACGCTGCCCCGCGGCGGCTGCCGCTCGGACGCGGCGGAAACGGGAGCTCGGCGATGGCGTAGGAGGCGAACGGCAGCGATGGAGGAGGGAGGGGGATCCGGCAGCAGTGGAGGAGGAAGAGGGAGACCACCTCCGGCAACGACGGCTTGGCGTCTCACGGTGGCTTGCGGTAGGAGGCGACAGCCTGACGGCGCCCGGCGGAAGAAGAAGGCGGGAGGGGAAGCGGGTCCCTCGGCTTCGCTCGGAAGAGGGGACGGCCCCGGCGGAGGGAAGAGGCAGCTCCGGTAACCCCTTCTCCTAGCTCCCGACCTCGATCTCTCTCTTGGCTTCTCTCCTGTCGCCCACTCTCTCGGTCCCTCTCCTGGCCTCACCCCCTCACCCGCTCGGTCCTGCCCTCCTTCTTGTAGCCGTTGCCCGGGCGCGTGGCATCTCCGGTTGTCCGTGGGAGCTTGGACGAGCTCTCGGTCGGTGCAAGGCACCACCGTAGGGTCTGGTAAAGGGGCTGGCCCCCTATTCCGGAGATCCCGTAAGGGGATCCCCCCTCCTGCGCACTCGACCATTAGTCGGCTCTGGTAAAGCAGCCTGCCGCCTTCCCAATTATGTTTGCTTCCCCCGCTCTTTCTCTTGTCCGTTGGTCTTCATCGTTTTCTCCTTCTTTTCCTCTTTTTTCTTTTTTTTCTTTGAAATTCCAGGCGTCAACAATCTTATAAAGTTATCCACAATGTTCTAACAGACATATAAAATTTTACATAGTGTTTCACGGAGGCATGTGCATACATAGCATATCATAATTAAACCTTAGAGTAAGAATGCAGGTTGTTGAATGCATGCAAATATACAGCATATTACAGTACACATTTAAACACAGAGCATATCACGAAGCAAACCTTAAAGGAGTAAGAGTGCCAGTTGTTTAATGATGCAAATATACAGCATATTACACTACACATTTAAACACATACTATGGTAGCAATGTAACTCTGAACATTTCTTGTAAAGCAATGGTAGAAGTGGTTTTCTGGATTAAGAGAACCTATATTCATTTTGTTTAGGGCATATTTTATAATTAAAAATATTAAACTAATATAGTATCAATTTTAATATCAAAAGTAATATGAACATGGTCGTTAATATTGTCCAAACAGGACCTATATATCACACTGCCGATCAACACGACACTGTAATCATTTCGTATAACGGAAATGCATAGATGTTATACGGAACAAGAGAAGCTGCAATCGTTTGTTTAGTCGGTTGGAGAGACTAGGCAGCCACATGACTCCTGTACCACAGGACAGTTTCTTCCAACTTTTCCATAGATTCATGAGAATCAGCATTAAATATTATGTGCTGCAAGGTTGATAAAGCGTAAGTCCGCTTGGTCTTAGACATGCAAATTTCGACATACCATCCTCTTCAGCAGCTTCGCCGTCATGTTGTCCCCTTAAGTGTTCCTTCCCTTCACCTTGTGACTGCTGAGCGTCATGCCTGGCTGGCAGGCGACGCCTGAGCTCCTCGACTATGGGGATGACGTTCTCGTCCAGTGGATCACGAAGCAAGACCTACTCAAAAAAACCGCTGGCTTCCTCTGAGTAACCAATCAAGGGAAAAGATAGGAGGCATAATTAGATATGAAATGAACCATCATCCTACCTCTTCCGCGGTAATTATGGCCTTGATATGCTGGTAAACAAGTTCCAAATGGCCAACCCCGCGGCCAAAAAAAGGAACACAGACAACGACAGGTCCGTGCAACCAGGGTGAAGAAAAAAAATGAAGAGAAAGGATAAGATAAAGAAGAGAAAACTTCCCAACTTCGGCATATTTCTAATTTCTATGGAATCAAAAGAGAGAGAGAGAGAAAAGGGGAAACGTCGGACCTCAAGATTAAGGACAACGGCTCGCTCACGGCCGAGGATGGTGGAAGGATAGGATAGGAGAGGGTCGAGGATGCGGAGGTCGCGAGCGTGAATCTGGACGCGGTGCATGATAGCGTACTTATCCACATCCAATATCGTTTCCTCTCCAGCACCGTCCAACAGGATCCAGCTCCTCGACGCTGCTCCCTTCTTTTTCGCCGACTCTCCCGGCGCCGCCGCCGGAACAACTGCCCCCTCCTTCGCCATAAATCCACCACCGCCGACCGCCGGTAGCTCACATCTCCCTCTGGGAGGAGCTTCAGCGCCGGTAGCTCACATCTCCCGCCTCCGGGAGGAGCTTCAGGTGCCCGGGGGAAAGGCGCAACCGATCCTCTTTTATGTGGCTGTGCTGCAGAAGGAAGAAGAGACAGAGATCCTCTATCAAGCAGTGGCATGTCCATTAAACACCGGAGGAATGTTTGACTGTTTTGCGCCGAGGTTGTAAATGAGTCTGATAATATTTGCCTTGGTTTTGTTTTAATTTTATTTTAATCAGAATCATAATATTTTGATTTCGTTATTATCTAGATCCGTAATTGAAATAAGAATAATTTAAAATTTATAAAATATTTATGTTGTTTTCATTTATCTTATATTTTAAGTTAATTAATTTTATATTATTACTAAATTTCGATCTACTATCTTTAAAAACTATGTTTTGTATCATTTGTAAATAATTATGTTAATTTTATATTTATGCTATTTATTATTATGTTAATTTTAAAATAAAATTTAATTTTTAAAAAAAATATAATAAAATAAAATAAAATAATGTTTAAAAAATAAAATTTAATAATTATTATCTAAATTAAATTGAATTTTCTAAATCTTGAACGTCGTTTGCAAACCTCTTATCACTGTTTTTTATTTGGTTGTGCGTAAATGGCTTGTCAACATTAAACATGATGTGTTAACTGTCTTTATCACAAAGTTCAAATAAAATTTTTCACAAAAATGAGTGTTGTGCCCCAATTTGGACTCATTAGCGTTGTATATAACCTGTAAACAAAATACTATTTATTTATAATGTTCGATTGAAGTTTGAAGACTCTTTCTTTGGTATTTTTCTATCAATCCATACAAAGAATAATGCATCAAGGATAGATATCAGAGAAAAAGACTAAAATGAAATACATCGAAATAAACATTGTGAAAACATATTATAATATAAATATTAATAATGTATATTAATAGAGAGAACTTGTAATATCTGGCTTTTTAAAAAAAAAAAAGAGAATGTAACCGCCTTGCCCTCTCTCTCTCTCTCTCTCTCTTTCTCCGGTTACCAGCCCCGCCCCGTCCTCTCTCTCTCTCTTGTCGGTTACGCCCGCCCCGCCTTGCCCTCTCTCTCTCTCTCTCTCGCGGTTACGCACCCCCCCCCGCTCTCGTCGAGTGCTCTCTCTCTCTCCCTCTCCTCCCTTCCAGCCGCCGGACCGCATCGCCATCATCTTCCCACGCCAGCGCCAGCGCCTGCGCAACCTGCCGCCGGTCACCCCTTTCCCAACCGCCGCAAGTCTCCCGCGGCCGCCGCCACCGTCACCTTGCCGGCCTGCACCATCGACAACCTCCCGTCCGCACTGCCCCGTCTGCAGCGCCGCCCGGCCATGCCATGCTCAGCCCCCCCCTCGAGCGCCGCCGCGATCCTTCGCCATCGCCAGAGGCCTCGCTAGACGTCCCCTGTTCCAGCCGGAACACCGCCGCGAGTCTCCCTCGATGTCACCATCACTGTGGCCAGTATCTCCCTTGCCCGCCGCCATCGCTAGAGCCCGTTGAGCGCCGCCGCGAGCTCCGCCAGCCGCCTCCTCCGCCACGAGCTCCGCCGGACGCCCCGCCGTGCCCCACAGTCGCGAGCGCCGCCGTGCCCGCCGTCGCGAGCCGCCGGTCGAGCCGGCCAGCACCCCCGGTCCAGCCGCCTGGTTCAGCCAATCGAACCGCCTAGTTCGGCGCCGGTTCAGCCATTTCTGATTTTCGGAATTATTAAATCCGGAAATTAGATTTAAGGCCAAGAAAATCAGCAGAAATTTCATAAAAATTCGAAAAATTCACAGGAGCTTCTAGGTAGGTTTCTCAAGCTTGTCTATGTATTTGACTCTATTTTGATTAGAAAATATGCATGATTTAACTTATGGACCTTGATTTGACTAGTTTAGACTTTAGACTCAAGATAAGTGATTTTTATCAAAATCCTTGAAACCAGAACCTTGAAAATGATATTTTGAATATTATGAAACATGGTTGGCATGATTCTGGATGGGTATAAATATTTTTCATGAGATTTGACCATATGTTATTTGTGTATATGATTATGTGCTAGAATGGACCTAGAATTGAAATATAGCTAAGTGGAGGTTTGGAGAAATCATAAGTCATCAAATTTCACTTTTTGGAACCTGTTTAGGTCAGATTATGGGTGTTGACATCATAACTTAGCTTGTTTTGGTTATGCCAAACTTGATTTTGATTAATTGTCTTATATATGTAATTAAGTATGTCTAGTTCGATTTGTCATTGCATGTGTGAGGATCATGTAAATTTTGATTAGTTTGGTCTCAGATTATGTATTATGTCATGCATAATATGATTATGTTCATATGGTCAGGTTTGGTATATGCTTGATTCAGAATATGTCAACCAAGTCGGTTAGTACAAGTCTTATCTTGTTTATGGTAAAATATGTTTAATTTGGTTTCAGATCATGGACTATGCTATGCATAGTTAGTTATGTCAATTTGGTCATGATTAGTACGAGTTGTCATTGAGAACAAGTTCAATTAAGTCAGGTTATGTCTTGTCAAGTTCGTCATGAATGTTATGTCTTGCATGAAAGGCTATGAAATTAGATGTTTATGTCATGTATGCATGGTGTGATCAGGTATGTCATGATTTAAATTTATGTTATAAACTCTTGATATGACGTGCTATGAAAGCTTCACCAGCCTATGTTAGTAAATTGCCCCGTGGGCAGCGGGTAACTTAGATGAATCCGGCCCTCCCACAGATCCCGGATTACAGCGGTTTTTCCTTAGTGTCACCACTTCCTAGGTGCACTTTGGGCTAGCTTATTATATGTTACTGCTATATATATTAGAGCTGGTGAAAGTATTTGTACATGTGAAGCAAGACGACCAATTCCTTGCTCTTTGGCTATGTGTTCTGGAAAGGATATGAAATATGTTACTTATGTGTCATGTATAGATGTTAAACCATGTCATGTTAGAAAAATCAGATTTGTCTTGTTTTAAATTGGTCATGTTAAGCTAAGTCTTGAGGTCATTTAGATGATTTTTGTCTAGCTTGTATGGTCTTGTGCGTTTTGGTCTCTAAGTTTGTAGCATTGGCATAATTGTTTTCTTAAAGTTAATTCATGGTTTGGATATGGGTTATGAGCTTAATATAGAAGACATTCTATATATTTGTAATTACATCTCAATTTAGATATGTTATCTATCATTGCATGTTTATATGTTAGTATCCGATTGGCGGGAAATGGGTGTAAATCCTATGGAGTCCCCGGACTCACCCCGTTGTGGGTTAAATTTTTCAACAGGTTTTGAAGATTTAAGAGCTTGAAGATGAGGATCAGGTGGAACCAAAGGAATCAGAGTCATTTGCACATGGAGATTCTTGGTATTCTCTACTTAGGTAGATGATCTTGGTTGTTTTTGAACAAGAGTGTGGATAGACTTAGAAGTATGATTCTATTCTCTTGTTTTGATGGATCTTATGAAATTAATTGTTTAAGTTTAGGTTTTGAAATCCAAGTGTTGGGTTTCATCCCACTGTCACAACATTGTGTATTTTCGCTGCATATTTGTGATTATGTTATTTAAATTTCGGGTCGTGACATAACTCCTATTTTAGAATTGAGTTACCGTATGTTGAAATTTTGTTTCAACGAATGAAGTGCCTCTTATCCGATATTTTACTACGCAGTGAAAGTTTGTTTTAAAACAAGTTAGTCAAGTTCATTTCGTACGTTAGATATTAGGAACGTTGATTCACAGGTAATCAAATAAAGAGATTAACTTTTTAGAAAATCATTTTTCAATAAAACCAAAATGGTAGCACCATATTTTTTATTTTTTGACAACAAAATCCCATGTAATGGGTTTTAGCCAATTTTGGTTTTACACTGAAACAGTGAACACTTGGGCCCATTTGTTTTGACTTAGGTGAAGTTTGATTAGTTTTGGGCCTATTTGTTTGGGCTGAACAATCCTTTAAGGCATGTTTAAGTCAGAAGTAAATTAGTTTTAGATGTATGATAAAATCGTGGAAGCATTGTCTGAATTAACTTCTAACATCTTAATGAACTGTTTGGTATCAGGATAACTTTGGGGATAACCCAGATTTATCCCCAAAAGTACCAAACATGCCCAAGATTTTGAATGATTCAGATACAAGGTGGCGCTTTTTTCTGTTCAAATGGAAGGAGACCTCGGAGTTTGCTATTTGTTGCGGTGTATGGTAGAGGGACAACATGTCGATCTTGCACAACGTGACACTAGGAGGCAGAAGGAAGGAGTCCAGTGACCGCCATCCAAAGATCGATGACGCGCGTGCTGGTCGGTGCTGGGACTCACATCCTGTCCTGGGGACCTATGGACCGGGGAGGGGGGACAAGGTGGGGGCTAGGTCAGTGCTGCTTAGGATGCAAACAAGTCAAGTCAAGTCTAGTAATATGGTATTCATGCTTCCACTCATTTATTTTACAAGAGTTTGAGTTCAAGCTTCGAGTCTTTTACGAATATGTTGAACCCTTGTTCAAGTTTGATACGTTAATTAATCGAGTTGAGTCGAACTCGAATTAAGTAATAGCTAGACTAAAATTCAATTCACATTCAAATTTAAACTATATACAAACTCGTTTATAAAACTCAAAATCAATAAAAAATTATCTGTGAAACTTTATATTTAACTCATTTATGAAACTCAATTTAAGTTTAAACTTAAATTTTGAATTATTTAATATATTTAAGTAATAATATATAATTATTAATACTCATACTTTATTTTTTTAAAAATAAATATACAATCTAATATTTAATCGAGTTATTCGTGAATTTATCGAATCAAGTAAAAATTTGTTTAAATTTGACTTATATAATAAATTGAGTTTTATTTTTTGTTCAAATTTATTTATTTAACCTAATAAATAAAATAAATTAAACTTTTATTAAATCTAACTTCGAACTGATTCGTTTGCACTGAGAGAAGTGCCCCTTCAGAACTAGTGCAGTCGGCAACCTGACAAAATTGGTCGGCAGGAAGCGAAACCCTATTAAGTTGGACAAGATGCCCAACCTCACCATGGATCACATCCCTTGGTCGGATTATGTGATCTGAAGCAGCGAAGATGGCTAGTACGATTTGTATGCTTTACCTCCTCTGTTTCTTCCGACCACCGTCATCGAGGAAAGTGATCGTCGCATCAATCATCATCATCATCATCATCGTGACGGTGATAAGCACAAATGCACAAATACGTACTGCTCAAATGCAGATAGCGTGTGTAAACGTTAATATACTATCATTTCTTGTATAAAAGTCACATTTATGCTATGGGTGGCAATGGGTCGGGCCGGCCCACGGGTTCGCGGGCCAGGCCGGCTGCGGGTCATTTTATAAGCCAAAGATTTTGGTTCGCGGACTTTAGTCGGACCGACATACGGGCCGAAGTGGGCCGACATGGGTTTCAATTTTTTTATGTGAAAAATATCATTTTTACTTATTAAAAATATATTTTAATTAAATTTTTATTAATTTTATCATATTATCTTAAATAATTAAATTTATCATATTTAATAAATATTTATTTATAAAATATATAGTTGGGCCAGGCCGGGCCGGGTCGGGTCAAGTCAATAATTTTTGCGAGTTGGGTGGGGCCGGGCCAACAATATAGTGCGGGCCAGGTTGGGCCGGGCCAATATATTTTGGACTGGACCTTAAGCGGGCCAACCTCGGGCCAGACCGGGGCCGACCTCGGGCCGGGCCTGGCCCATTGACACCCCTAATTTATGCTACACGGCTCCTACTCGACCACTTGCCCTAGCGAACTATTTTAATTATCAAACAACAAAAGTCACTTATATCTTAATTAAATTAAATAATTTTTTACCACTTATTAAAATGTTTGATCTAAAATTAAGAGTTAAGAATTTCATATTAAGTTTAAACAAACATCACTTTAATATGGAAATCTTAAGTTTTAATTTTACATCTAATCGTCTTATAAGTGATAAAAAGTACTTAATTTAATTAAGGCACAAGTGACTTTTATTCTTCGACAAAAAATCTGAATTATTCACTTAAATTTTAAGATAGATGGTATTTCTTTAAAATATTTACTAGTTGAATGATTTAAGAAAACATGTGATATGCTATGAAAATATTAAAATACATTGCTAAATTCTATAAAGAACCACTATTATCCTTTAAAATATAAATAAAAACAGTGTAAACTTTTATAGGGTGTCTGGTTGCATGATAATTTTTTGTACACTTTCATGATAAAAAATTGTATTAAAATAAAAAGTGAACCAACTCATGACATAAAATTATCATGTTTGGAGGGATGTGATTACAAAAAAGAGTAACTACCACACATGACCAAACAAAGTGGGGGACCACAAGAAAAAAGAAAGAGGTGAGACCCTCTTTTTTGTTTAAGAAGAAAATCACTTTTATAACATAAAATTGTCATGGTTACCAAACACCTCTTTTAACAAATTTTCTTACAATTTTTAAAAATTAAAACAAAAACCTTCATTATTATGCAACCAAACACCCCCATTACATGATATCCTTTAAATTTTGCGACAAAGTTATAAAAAGATGCTTAAACAAAACTTATGAAAGTATATAGAAACAAAGACCTTAAAAACAAAAAATATATCTAGGTATATACGACATACAGAAGAAAATTGGAGAAAGAACGGATAAAGAATCCTAAATAATAGGATTTAAGACTTATAGAAGACTTCCAACTCTCTGTGGTAAAAAGGTAAACAACAACTAAAGAATCTTCCGGATGACCTATCTTTATGTGCTGGCTTAGCTATTCAGAAAGAACAAGTAAACGACACATGAATAACAAAGAACAAGACAAATTTCATATTCTTTGTAGAGTAAATAGAAAATTATTTTTATAATATACACCAACATTTCTACATCCCAAGACCAACGACAGAGTATCTAGTATTCATCAATATTATCCAATCAAGAAACATGGTTATGATAAACCATCTTTTCATGATTTTTTATGGAGACAGTATGAATTGTTGACCTTCAAAGAGACACCTATAGCTCATACTCAACTCCACCAAGTTCAACACCTTACAATCTGTTTGGTAATACTATTAAACATCTACTATTATTAATTTTTAAATTAATAATGAATCATCACAAGATTCGCCAAGTTGTAACTATCCACTCCATGAAGATGCTTTGCATTTTCTTCATAAGAAGATTGGTTGACATGAAGTGACATGGCAATGAAACAATGTGCTGATGAAGACAGTTGACTATAAAACTTCAAATGTTTGGAGATTTGTATAATTTTCTGATGTAGGTTTTAAAGTTCCTCTTGAAAAGTAAAAAAAAAGAGAATTCCGATGTATGGGGATGAAATCGCCATGTTACCATAGATACCTACAACACAATATTTTTAAAAGAAAATATGTTTTTTATGATTTATTAACACATACATTTGGAAAAGAAAAGACAAATCCAAAGGGGATAAAGAAACGAAATACTTACGAAACTCTTCAACTTCACATTCATTCCATGAGAACAAGGATGTTATTTATTCCAACTGATCAAAAATAATATTAGAATGCAATACAATAATAAGAACACATGAATTTCAACTAAAATTTACCCCATAACAGGTCTTGATGCCGTTGGGACAGATGAAGGACAAATGAAATATGTCTTAAAACAAACTAAGCATAAAACAAATAGGCACACAATATGCTTCAAGAAAAATTCATTACCTATTGATTATGCCATCTTCATCTTTGTGCTTGTATATTTTCTATTAAGTTGTTAGTCACATGGTCTCGTAGGTTATACATAAATTGTTGATCACTCTACTTTGATAGTCCTCCTATAGTTGAATCAGTTGTCGCAACTATACTCATTTGCACTTGTAATGATTTTGAAATGTGTATCTAGATTCTCGTAATATGTATATAATTGATCGCTAACCTTTTCTTTTCTTAGATAATTATGGATTGCACAACAAATGCTTACAATCTCTCTTTGGGTTTCTAAAGAATACAAAAACATGTTAATGAAAATATGATTTCATATTTTTAAAACACCAAAACTCATGTTGTGACATTTCTAAGTTTTGCATGGCTTTGATTAAACATTTCCTCTTTCCCTTAGCATGCTCTTCGTGTATAAAATCATAAATCCAATGTCGCACATTTATATAATGAGTCATAAAGTATCTAGTGAAAGCATAAGTAGTATCGCAAAGATAATATTTGTTTGTAAAAAATGTAATATAAAATTGAAAACTATAAATTTAACATCAATAAATATAAGAGAATTAAATGCATACATGGAGGTGGAAAGGAAAAAAAATGTTGTGCGACATATGCTATCTCATGTAAAATTTTTGAGTCATATGCAACCTCTTCTCGTATAGTAGAAACAAAAGTGAATATCATATTAAAATTGCATACTGCTAAAACATTCTAATAGCACTTATCTCGTCCACAACCCCTATAAGAAATTTGCTTTCTTAAAGAAGTTTAGCATGTATAAGAGTGTTATCTAAAGCACCAATATCATCCTTTACAATAAAGTAAGCATTAACAATATAACAATATTAACTCATTGATAAATGTATAAAAATAGATAGAGATGATAAATTTTACCATCAAAATCTTTTGTGATAGTCAGAGACATTTGGCTCCGGATGGAATGTCATTTGTACATCATTTTCTTTAAAAACTTTATCATTGCTTCAAATACTTCATAAAAATAGTAGTGTACAATTTGTGTTGAATGGAAATCTTCTATTGATTATTCTCAAGCATTTCTATAACTAATGATACGAAGAAACCTTGAAATTTTTTCCTCTATAGAAATGTAGCGACTATCAAGGAAGGTTGGGTTGCGGGTCGCAAGACCCCCAGGCTGACCCAGTCGCGACCGGGTTGCGACCCCAATTTTTTAATTATTTTTAATAATTTAAAAAAATCAAGAAAAATGTGAAAAAATACAAAAAAATCGAGAAAAATAAATGACATGATTTAAACAAATAATAAATCAATTTTATTCCAATGTAACGTGTTCTACATTTTGTAGGTAGTTTATGTACTCTCCACATGTCATTTGAGTTGAGTACAAAGCTTGATACGTGTACACATGACGATCATATTCGTCAGTCCCTCGGGAAACTATCCTAAGACTTGATCCAAATCAGTCACCATAACTATAGGTCGATTTGATCGAAGTATCTGATGACTTCACATAATTCATTCCATAATACTGTTGGCCGTATGTAGGGAACCAAGAGCCTTGGGATGAATCATATGCATAGTTGGAGGCATCGTGGTATTTTGCTCTAGCTCTATAGCTACAGTGACCTCGTCCACCTTGCGGCCTTGTACCATGATCTGCGTCTTGAGTCACATGGGTATATTGCTCCTCATCGATAAAACATACTGACGTTGTAGAAGATATGGGAGGATATGGAGTCCCTTGTACTTGTGAAATGCTTGCGCCCTCATATCCAACACCATCATCACTGCTACTCTTTAACGACAAATCCTCGGAAGTCTAATATTTTACTCAGATGTTCGACTTTAGCATATCTTCTCGATCGTCTTCGACCGTATTAGCATCTGTAATATCAAAAGGATCAGTCATAACTTGTTTACCTTTTCTCCTACTTTGCGTATCTCGACTAGTTCCTTCTCTGGTCTTCTGTCACTTTGCTAGGGAGGGAGAGATCTAGAATTCTTTGGCCAAAGGGACATCATCAAGCACTCCTTTAGCCCATTGTCGGTCTTCTGGGTTGAACTCCGGTTCTCCCAACCCTTATCAGTCGTTGACCCAAGCTTCTAAGGAGTTCTTCTCGTAGAATATTTGATCCAAATCGATATCCTCCTCTTTAATTTGTGGCTCCTCGACCGGATGTCCTGCCGCCTATGATATCCAACTCTTTTGTTCCATCTGGTTCTGCTTCATTCTTTCCAACTTCTTCAACTTTAACCTCATGTTGTAGTGACAATACATGAGGTCTTCAAGTCTCCTTGATGTCAACCTATTCCTTTGTTTCATGTGAATCAAGCTGAATGTAGACCAGTTCGTCTCGCAGCCCGAAGCCAAAGTGGTTTGACTTAGGACCCTGATAGCTATGTCTGCCAAGTCCTCATACCCTGTTACTTTACCATGGTCCATCCACCAATCAGCTGCATAAATTGAATGTCTTACATTATTATCTAAGTAAACTTTGATTAACTAAGTGATAAAAAATAATGTTACGTACCCGGATTCAATAGCATCACAACTCGTTCAACTTTGCTCGTTCCAAAGTGAAATGTCCGCATTCTGTAATCGTATATCTTGTTGTAGACGATAATAGCCTAGTCGTCGTCACCCAGCAACCGTCGGATGACGCTCTTCACGTCATCTAATAGCTCGTTCGTTGCCTTGAACTGTAGACTATAGCAATCCCTTGGGTTGAAAAAGTAACATATCAACCAAATAACATTAGTAAACAACTTATACATATCTGAAATTTAATAAAAAGATTAGTAAATGTTTAAGAAAATATACCTACTACATTTATGGGTTGATGTAACGTACGTTCTTAGTGGTGATCTATGATATCCCACCACTTGGCGAAGTCGGACATTGTCTTAGAGATTTCTTCCTTCGCTCTCTCAACCGCATCGTATAAATAACCCATGTATGCTTTCCTATCTCTGTCAACTATCCTTAGTACCTTCACTATGAGTTGGACGATGTTTAACGTCTTCTTTACAGCTTTCCAAAAATCTCCACTCTCTATTGTCTCCTTTACTTTTCTCCCCTTTCTCTTATCTGATTGGTTACATCTAGCTATCCAACTATCCCAACCCGGTGAAATGACCATCTGAGTTAGAGCTCTTCTTTGACTCAACAAACTTTCTAACAAAATGTAGTGGGAGGCGAATTGGGTTACACCAGGCCGTAGCAACTTTTGCCCCTTGGTGTGTTCCCTCATAAGTGCAAGGACAAAGTCGTGATTGTAAATAAAAGAAAAAATAAACTGGGCTAGCTTAACTACCCTGTCTATTTGAAGATCCTTGCATATATCCTCCAACATCAAGTCTAAGGAGTGGGTGGAACAAGGTGTCCAATACAAATTCGATCTTTTAACCATAAGCATCTGTTCGGCCGCTTTCTATGCGGACGCATTGTCTGTGACTACTTGAACTACCCGGCTCTCTCCTATTTCTTTTATCACTGCATCTATCAATTGGTAAAGATACTTTGTATACTTCACCTGTCCTGATGCGTTGATCGATTTCTAAAAGACCGTGCCGGCTTGACTGTACACTAGAAAATTGATCATTGTCTTCCTAGTTATACCTGTTAAGTATAAGATATTAACTAAGTTATACTAAAAGAAATATTTATACAGTTAATATAAATGAGTATAAACAAATTTAGTTACTGGTCCATCCGTCGGTCATTAGTGTGCAACCTCGTTCCTTCCATATTCGTTCAAATGATGCCACATACTTCTTTATTTCTTGCACCTCCCATAGTTATTCTTTGTATATCTTCTTTGGGTTTGGACCAGGCACTCCCCTCCCGATATCTGTGATCATGTCGATCATGTTCTCGTAGTACAGTCCCCTTGCTGTATTTGTAGGAATGTTGTGGTGAAAGAACCACCTTGACGTTGCCTGACCAATCTTCTCCTTACATAATTTTAGGTTCTTCATCACCGTCGTGATTGTTGTTTGATGTTGTCGTGGTTTGGTGATTACGGGATCCATGGGACCTACTGTCAGGTCGTCGTCTTGGGTGAGATCATGAGTCTCATCTTATGGTTGGTTGTTGGATCCTTTTCCACTTCCTCGACCACTCCCACTTCTAGACCCTTGACCCATCATTCGGCCGGTGTGTCTATGTAACTCTTCGTCGGCGAATGATCTTCAACTTGCTTCCATTCCCCATAAAATGTCATCTATTTAAGAAATATTCAACTACTTAATTATCTTTTAAAATAGAAGAATGAACTACATTTATGAGTAAAACAAACATACCCTCGTACTCTTCGTCTCCAAAAATATCCAGCCTCTCTTGTCTAGTCCCGTACATGTGTACGGAACGTCTCCCTGATTGTAACAATTCTTCTCGGACGGTCTCCTTATACCATTTGTTAGTTCACTTCGTTTTCTCCATCGCTTGTAGTTGCCTACGAAATTGAGCTCTGACCTTTAGCGAAGTCCATGTGCAAGGAAGAACATTTCCCTTCATGCCTGCAAGATGAAATTTCAAACGATAAATACCACCGAATATTACTTTGTCGTAATATTTACATTACACTTTTCTTTTCGCCATGGAGATCAAGTTGCGATGTAACCAAGCCGGATCACTCCGGGTCGCGCCGACAGTTTGGGTTGTTTGACTTGGAGAATACATTTTTTTACTAAATAATTACTTAAGTAAGTAATTAACTATTTAAAAAAGCTAATGACGTTAATAAGTGACCACTTATCTAATTAAACTTTTAATTATGTAAAATAAATGACTAATTAATTATATAACTAAGTAAGTAATTATCTATACCTTCTAACTAATTATCTACTTAAGTAACTACTAAACTAAATATCTAACTAATCTTCTAGTTAACTAGCTATCTAAGTAAGTAAGTATTAAAAAGAAGAAACTACTTAACTAACCAATCAATGAAACAAGTATTAAATAAATATACTAAATGAACTAATGAAGTACTTAATGAAATAATTAAGTAAATGAAACAGAAAATGAGAGCAAAATTTGAGAGCAATGAAAACTTTGAGGGTGAGAGTGAGAGGTGAGGGTAAGAGGAGACTGTTGGGGGCTTTAAATAGCCCCTAAGGGGTTGACTGGGGGGGTGGAGCCCCCCCATCCGCCAATGGACATGTGGGCCGGGTCACATAACCTGGCCGGCTCGCTCGACCTAGTCGCCAAGTCGCGCAACCCTGCGACCCCGTGCGACCCGGCCGACTGAGTCGGCCCGACTAGGTTGTGACTGAGCCAGTTGAGACCAAACCCGACCAGGTCGTGACCCAACGAACCATGGCGACTATCTCTCAACCACTCTTTTTGCCTAAAATAATCACATAAATTAATATATGTCTCACATGGCAACCATAACAACTCTTCACATTGTATGACATTTCTTGTTAGTAATTTTGTAGTGTGTGTAGTATCACTATATTGAAAGATTAGATCCTTAATTCTTTTTATTCTTTTTCCACTACAAATAAAGAAAGAAAAAAATCTTGAACATTCTTTTCAAATGTTGGCGAAACATTGCTGTTGGAAATAAATTTATTAAAAAAATAGAACATGGCAAACATTAAAGTCCAACATGATTAAAATATTAAAAAAACATAATTTGAAAATTAACATCTAAAACATAATTCAAAAGTAGCATCCAAAATGTAATCTAAAAGTAGCATAACCTAAGATAGACTTCAAACAAATATCATGAAATCAAATTATATTCTTTATCACAACATGTTTTTTTAGCAAATTCATTCTTAAAACCTAGTTTTCAGCAATCTCACACCATTGAATCCATTGTTCATGCATATTTTCATCTAAAAATAAGATAACTGCATAAGCACATAACAAATTTGTGCAATTTAACTTCATCCTATCAAGTTTTTGCAAGAATTATGTACAAAAAGTGTATTGATATGAGTGAGATTACTCATTTTAGAACATTCAATATTGCTTATAAGTGCATCAAGCACTTTCTCAAACTTCGCATTAATGTTGTCAGACTTTCTTTTTATGTTTGAATTGCCCAGTTTGCACTTTCAATGATTTATAAGAGTTTGAAATATTTGAAGCATTAATAAGAAAGATATCTTTGGAATCATTTTGCTATCTTCTTTTTCAAATGTAGTAGAAAATGCATTAGAAGAGTTAAGAAACTTTCTTGTTGGGTCCTATCCTAAATTTCTTGTGGCTGAAACATCTTCAAATAGGCCATGTCCTCTTCCTTCCATCTAAAGCCACTTATCATAAATAACGAGATACTTTCAATTTTACTTGTAAACAAGAGTAAATCATTTAATATTCTTCCTTAGGTGAAAAACTTTTACTATGACAAGTTAAAAAATTGACCTTTAAATATTCATTCCATTGCTCAAGTGTCAAATCCATTATTTTAATGATAAGATTATAACTTTGTCTTGTATTCTTTTTTTATTAGATTTGTCCATTCCACATACATTGCGCTTAGATAATTAAATTAATTCTTCATTTGTTTTGTGTCCCATCAACATCATGCTTTTCTTTTATTTACTTTTCAACTATTTCCAAAGATTGTTTTCTTAATGATGTTCCCGTCCTTCTAACTCTTTCGCTATCTTTCTAGTTAGTTCTCATAACATTCTTTATATTACTTGTTCCTTCCATATTAAATATCCTATAAGAATAAAACATAATTTTACCAAAACATGCATAGGGCAACAAGAAATAAGTATTAGAAATAAACATGTATAAGGTAAAAAGATAAGAATGAACAGTAGTCATTTCTTTGAAGAAAATGTTTGGGTGCTTAATTATGAAAGAGATGTTATGTGCTACCTTCATGCAATTACCAATCACCCAAAATTCTGAAATTTATGCCATCATCCAGTTTTTACCCCATGCAGCCCTCATTCCCCTTTTGCTTGTGTAGAGGAACCTCATTTCCATCTTTGTCATCCTAAAGAGTTGTAACCTATAAAAAGTTACTAGCCATAATAGATACATGTACTCATGATTCCAAGTTACTTTATGACAACTTTTTCATTATATATATTTTTTGTTTAACAAGAGAAGCACCATTGTTACCGCTTACCCATTGAAGTTGAGCTCTCACTTTTATGACTCTAATACCCCTAAATATTTTTGGCCATAGTTATTCTCCATGTTTGTAAACGGTGAATTTGTCTCCTTTTTAGTTCAAAACAATTCCATGTGGCATACCTAATTATCAAGTTATAATCTTGATGCACAATAATTTAAGTGCCTTGGCACCTTCTTAATTATCTTCGGAAATGGGCAAGAAAATGTAAAAAAAACTATGACTCTCTTCTATTTTTTACCCTTTTCTTAATGTGAGATTGGCCCTCTTAGACATTTAATGATAGAAGACTCACCTTTACCTTTCTAGTTATCAATCACTAAAGATTTTTTTAGAAATTGCTTGTGTTAAGGGGGAACTAGATTTTTTATCTTTTATCGGACATGGCATGTGAATAAATTAAAATCAATATAAAATTGGGGACTTAGAAACTTGATGTGACAAGTAAATTGAAGTTGTCATTAGAATACAATAATGGGTTACCAAAAAAAAGAAAACAATAATGAACCCATGTGAAGGCTAGGTTGTACTGTCTATGAACAATTTAAATAATAACTTAGGATTTTTAACATGATTAGGCCCAAGCTCAAATTTGCATCTGATCCGAAAATCTAGTGGCCTGTTTGTTTTGAAAATTGATATGGTAACATTTTGTATCGACACTTGACACATACTTCCTAATCAGGCACTATGGATAATTAAAAATGACATCGATATACGTGCTTTATATTATTTCCAAAGAGGGTATAAGATCTTGATGTCGTTCTTGCCCGATGAGCTGGATTGGTTGAGCTCGGACTGGATTGTCTTTATTCTTGTCAATTTAGTCAATATGATCTAATCTAAACTTTCTATTTTAGTATTTTTGTGTTATTTTTGTACTCATTTTTCTTCTTGTGGTCATTCATGACTAGGGGTTAAGATATTCTTAAATTGTAACGTTAAGATTTATTTGACACTTAAATAATATTTATTATATTTATTATGATATTTAATAATAACTATTATGTTCTTTTATCCTTTTCGTTTTTTTCCCGCTCCAGATATAGTAGCAAAATCGTCGTCCCCCTTTATTCACCCTCTTCGCGTCCGTTCTTTTCCCTCTGCTGCGACCGCCACCGTCCGCTCCCCCCTTCTGCACCTATTTTCCACGAGCCCTTTTTTCCTCCTCCGCTCGGCTGCGTCAGCCGCTTCGTCGTCCTCGCCGGGCCTGGTTGCCGCTGCCCCCTGGACCCACTGGCCGCCCTCGTCTGCCCGTGCAGCCGCTGCTCTAGCCTCTATCCCGCTTCCACCCCGTCAACGCTCCCTCCCCCCTCTTCGGCCTCTGCGTCAGCCGCCGCCTCCCCGCGTGCGTTGCCTGCCGCCGCTCGCCCTCAGGCGCGCGCCGGCGCGCGAAGCCCGTCGACGCTTCAGTTGACCCTCGCCGAGTCTGCGAGACTAGTGGTGCAAACGAGTTGAGTCGAGTCGAGTTGCATGATGTTCAAATTTGACTCATTTATTTTTTGTGAGTTCGAGTTTGAATTTTAATATGTATGTTGAATTCTTGTTCAAATTTGATTCGTTTATTAATTAAGTCGACTCGAACTCGAACTCGAGTAGTAGTTGAAATAAAATTTAATTCACATTCAAACTTAAGTAATATACAAACTTGTTTATAAAACTTAAAATCAATCAAAAATCATTTGCGAAACTCTAAATTTAGATCATTTATGAAATTCAATCTAAGTTTAAACTTAAATTTTGAATTATTTAATATATTTAAGTCACAATATACAACTATTAATATTTTTAATTTAATTTTTAAAAATAAATATACAAAAAATAATAATTAATAGAGCTATTCGCGAGTTTATCGAGCCGAGTAGGAGTCTGTTCAAACTCGACTTGTTTAATAACTCTAGTTTTATTTTTTTTTCAAGTTTCTTTATTTAACATAATAAACGAGCCGAATCAAATTTTTATCGAGCGGAACTTCGAACTATTTATCGAATGTATTGGTTCATTTACACCCCTTTGTGCGACCGCATGGTTGCCAGCTACCTCGCGCCGTGCCCGCGCCTGCATTTGCCTTCGGACGTCGCCTGTCGGCGTTGACGGGCCTCCCACCTAAGGGTCCATTTGGTTTCATGTAAAACCAAAACCCAAGAAAATGTCTTCCACCGGAAACTATTTCCATGGAAATTGGAAACAACCTTAATTATTTGGTTGTCTGTAATTACTTTTCATTGGGTTGTACGTAGTTACTTTTCTACAAAATTTCATCAAATGCTTCAAGTAGAACATAACACCATTAGATAATTTTATCAATATTTATAAAATAAAATTATTTATTTATAACAAAATCTTGATGCAAAAAAATTTAAGCAAACTATTTTGCATGAAGTTATTTTCAATGAAATTTAAAATATATTTTATTATTTAGAGATTAGTCAAGTATTTTTTTGAAAAACAACATATATCACTTTCTTATTTTTGAATCATTTTATTAAATTATTTTTAGTCATTCAAATATCTTTACATCATTTTCTTAAAGTTCACGTAAACTTTACTATAGTATAGTCATTTAATTACTTGAATATTTATAAATAGTCAGTAATATCAAGTTTATATTTTAAAATTAATCATATGATAAAATATCTTTAGAACTAATTTTTTTATATAAATTTTTTACTCAAAATTTATATTTTGGAAACCAGAAAATAAATAAAATATCCACTACTTAATAGTTTAACACAAAAGGTTCTTGTAATCATTATGTAAAATAATTTAATTAAAAAATAGTTAAAACACTTGTTAACTCAAGTTTCAGTTAAATTTTTATTAATAAATTTATTAAATGAGTAAATAATATAAAAATAACTTTTAATAAATTTATTTTATTTTTCAAACACATAAGAATAAAATAATTTATTTATATGTTGATATATGTCTTTAAAAATTAATTTTAAAAAGTAAACTTAGTAAAATTGGTAATATCTATTTAAAGTTGTATATTTATCAAAAAAATTTACACTACAGAAAACGGCATCCGCTCCGTTCAAGCGGATGCCAAAATCCTCATTACTGTGCGGGTATTTTAGTTTACGTGATCTCCTTTTTACGGACAACCAAATACGTCCTAAGTCGTGGCCGTAGTACGCAGCCACTGCTGCCCTTGACCCGGCTGCCCTGCTGCGCATCATCACCGCAGCGCCCTCTTTGACCGTGGTATCCATCTTTTTCTTTCCCTTCTATTCCTCTCTCCTATCCTCCTCACATATTCTTCTAATACATTCTTTCTCTATTGTATTCTTCCTCCTTTCAGTAGATCGATAGAGGATATTTTGGCTCAGTTTTTTGCCCCTGTCATGACTGTGACATCTCATCGTCCGGTCAATCTTTCTTAGAATTCCATGCACCAATCATCGTCACCATTAAGATAAATATCTCGTCTATTCTTAACATTCCAATATGTTATTAAACAATTAAAATATGTATAGTTAACTATGTTCAGTAGATTAAAAATATAAGTGGGTGGTTTGTTTTATTAGCATGCTTAATAGATATCGTTTAGGACCTGTTTAGCCATATATACTTAACTAGATTGAATGATCATGTATATTCACCATGTTAGATATTAGATTAGAATGCATGTTAGTATGTTAAATATCTTGTTTTGTGTTAGAATCTAGTTAATATAGCATAGTCAGCATTTCGATGATCTTAAACGATAACCCAATTTAATAAACAACCGAAATAGAAGTTAAATCATAGTTTTATTAAAATTTAGCATTGTTAATTTATGTAGCAGGTAGATATTTGTTGTTATTGCATGTATAAGACTTGTTAGATTGTTGGAATTGCATGCATGTAGCTTATTAATTTGTTAGAAATGCATGATTCCAAGTTGTGTATAAGGTTGTTAATTGTCTTAGTTGTGTTAGATTTTTGATATAGTAACATGTATGTAATTTAAAGTTATGGTTGTTCATTTATGTAAACCATGTTTATATTATCATGTACATGTCCATGGTTAGTTTGATTGAGTGTTGTCTGAGTTAATTATGTGTTTTCATCTTGAGAGATGTAGTATGCAGTGGGCTGCATTGTAATGAAATTTTACTTCATCAGACTATAGTTCATGACCTATGGACAGTAGATGAATTAGAATAATCCAGAGCATCTGTCGATCCCGGATATTGCGATTTATCCTAAGTACACCTCTGCCTAGGTGTACTATGAGATTTAACTTACTATATATTATTTCTATATATGGTAAATCTGGTGTTAGTTTTGTGACATTAACTATAATGTCCAAATGGAGCATATAACTTACTCAGACAAATAGTTTATTTATGTATTTTTTTCATGTATGATAATGGTTTAGATGTAACATTTTAT
This sequence comes from Cryptocoryne crispatula var. balansae, assembly GCA_036172225.1. Classification (NCBI taxonomy): domain Eukaryota; kingdom Viridiplantae; phylum Streptophyta; class Magnoliopsida; order Alismatales; family Araceae; genus Cryptocoryne; species Cryptocoryne crispatula. The sequence goes on from CM069918.1 coordinate 29,928,607, forward strand.
TATGATAGGTCTATATGGTGCATACATACCTAGTTTAGCTAAGGATGTAGATTATGTCAAGCCTAATGCATATAGAATCAGACTAATCTTCTGGGTAGTGTGTAAATACTTTAACCACTTTAATTGAAGATATATAAATAGTATAAACCTTATATACTTTAAGCTGAATTTTTAGGTTATTTATCATTAATAGCAATAGGTTATAACTAATATAGTAGGATAGTTTGGGTGTAAGTCCTACTGAGTCTTTGGTGACTCACCCCTTCTTGTTGTTAATATTTTTCAACATATTTCGAGGAGCCTCTTCTCAAGGAGGACTTTGGAGAAGATTATGAGGACATTGGTGGGGCTCGGAAGACGAAGAGTTTGGTGATGAGTGATCACCATTATTATCTAGGTCAATTGAGTTTTTCTTTCTACTATTAGTTGGTTATTTTGTTCTGTTCGACTTTATGGTTGTTTGTATGTGATTGGCAGATGTTACATTGTGAATTTATGTAATTGATTGAGTTATTACAGGTTGTTGATTTGTTCTAATGTTTGGTGTTGGAATATTTTTGTTCTCCTAAACTGTCCCGATTTTTGGATTATTTTTGCTGCGTGTGTTTATTTTTCGGGTCATGACATGAATGCCCTTGACTATCACTTTATGATATTATCATATGATACAGTGACTTCACAAATGAGACGATATTGTCATACACACGGCCAAATATTTTGCAACATGAACATATATATATATAAGAACATTTAATTTCTTTGGTGAAGTTGTAGAATTCTAAAAATGATATCATATAACAAGTCAGTGTAATATATAGAATAATCATATATATATATAACCTTTGGCTTAGAAGAAATTTTCACATTTGATTGATCATTATGATCGAGTTGGTTTGGAAAAATTATATATTATTTGATAATTAAATAAAAAGAGTCCTTGATTCCATAACCAGGTCATTTACTATACATAAAATTAATGTTAAAATTATAAAAAAGTAAAAAAATCATCTCCTCTAGTGAAAAAGATGCAGAAAATAGAGCTTTGATAGCAGAGAACATGGCGGATGTAGAGAACTGGAGCTTTCTCGGGCAACACCAAGATATAGAAAAGTGAAGGGAAGAAGAAGATCACACAAAATCGGAGAACTGCCACAAGAAGATAGGAGATAGGAGAGACGCCTTGTCATCGTGGCCGAACCAGAGAAAGGGGCTTTCATCTCCTGATGCTAAAGATAGAGAAGAAAGCGAAGATAGAGCCCACCTTCAAGATGCCCTTGCGCAAGATCAATCAATGATCCATCTCTTGATAGTTGTCAGGGGTGGTGATTTCACAGGAGGAGGACTGGATGAGGTTCACATTGGGTGAAGAGGGAGGTAGCATCTGAAAAACAAAAGTTAGGTCACTAGTTTGAATGAATCAAAAGTTTTAAGATTTAAGACCTTCGTTTAGACTCTCATCAAGAATTTATCAAACAAGACCAAATGTCTAACTTCTAACCGAATCAGACATTAGACCTTCAATAAGCGTAATCAAATGGGGCCCTTAGACTATCACTACATAAAACTGGGTTACTGGTGACGGCTGAAAGCCGTCGCAAACAACCATAAAGTTGTCGGCATTTAATATTAGCGACGTCTTAAAAGCCGTCGCAAACCCGTCCCAAATAAGCCTGTCGCCAATTCAAATGGCGACAACTATGATGAAGCTGTCGCTAGAAAGTTTATTAGTGATGGCTGCAGCCGTAGCCAATAATGTAATAGCGATAACATATAGCTATCACAAAAAATCGTATTGACGATGGCTTATAAGCCGTCGCTAACGGTTTCAAGAAAAATAATATTAGCGATGGCTCAAGAGTCATCGCCAAACCAAAAATTCGCATACCAATGGAGGTCCCGCGGAGTGCAATTTCTGGTTTGGTGACGGCTCTTTAGCCATCGCTAAAAGTGTATAGCCGTCGCTAAAAGTGTTTAGCCGTCACTAATAAATATATTAGCGACGGCTTGGGGCAGCCGTTGCCAATAACTTGTAGTTTAAAAAAAAAATACAACGTACACAAAATAAAAAATTCATGTAGGAACACATCCATACATGAATATACAAGATTTACAATCACCAAATTCATACATAATCATAGTTTACATCACCATATCCAATTACAGCACATATATCACCACCACATTGAACTAAAACACTCCATATCAACACATTCTTGTTCATTCATTTATAAAGAAAAATACTCATTCATTCATAAACAACCGCATTCATTCAATCATAAACTATTTATTTTAACATAAACAACATAGGTTCACACATTCATTTATAAACATCAATATTTATTTATAAAAACTAAAATTTGTTCAATACACAACGATTACATGAAATGTATACAAACGGTAGAGAGATAACTCTCTCACTCATCCTTCCCAAATGAACCCTCATTGTCGTTGTCGTACTCCTCCTCCTCCTCGTCTCTCTGTGTGGCCCTATGTGGTGGAGGTGGCCTCGAACTTGACGGACCCGCAGGTGGGAGGACTCTACTATCTAATCGGGCTAACATTTCTTATGTTAGCCGTGCCATCGACTCCTGAAATTATTGTTGTTGGGCATTCAGTTGTTGTTGGAGCGAGTCAATAAGAGAGTTTTGCTTCTCTATTTGACTAACTTGAGTGTTAAGCAACTCATTTTGCTTATCCACTCTATCCACCAACTCTTGATAGCCCAGAGTCATGAAGGTACTCACACCTCCACCGCTTACACCATACCAAGTGTCGCGGGTCTGTCCCCTCCCCCCACATCGGATTTGTCCTGGCCTGTCCCTGCCGAACACGGTGATGAATGCATCCTCAGGAGAGAATGGATGCTCGGTATTCCGAGCATCCGATTCCTTTGACTGGGGGGCATTCATCAACTGGCGCATATCATTTTACATAGTGTAAATATAAAGTTAGTTGATATATCGGACCAAAATTGTTCTAATGATATAAATAAATTAAATTATTTACCATCATTTGACGACTTTTTTCGTTGCTCCATACGAGGGATCCATCCTCCATCTCATATGTCTGGGTTATCTCAAAAACTTTTGGACGGGTAGGACGACACCCTTCTTTTCGTGTCTGTTCAAAGAAAAAATTATTTCTTTGACTAAGCGACTGCAAACAAGTAAAAGTAAATTGTTAGTTTTTTTTAGATTTTTTTAGATATAATTAACTTTTAAATTGAGTCAATTCTTTACCTTATTATCGTTCCTCGACCATATCTCGCATATATGATGCCACTGGTCAGGGTCGCATTGTTGAGGCACAATGGCAAGTGTCTCCTCCAGTCAGCGTCCTATAAAATATTGTATGTCAAAATTATATTAGTTATATTACACAACAATAAAAGAAATATTAAAATTTTTATCTTCTTCTTTAGATGATCTCTTTGTTTTCTCTGTATCTCCCCCATATGCATTAAAATCTCTGCATTTATGGATAGAGATCGCTTAAATGTAAAATGTTGCTGCAAACATGAAAAATATATAGATTAGTATTTTAAAACTAAAAATAAATAAATTTGAGCCGAACTTCTTTTATTTACCTTGAGATCTCTAAATATGTCCTCTTTCTTCTCATCTGGAAAAGTGATGTAGTCCTATTGTCATAACTTGCAATATACCCTATTGCAAACTCCAAGGTATGAGGTGAACTTCTAGCCATTCGGGCCTACACCCGATCCTCCCACAATCCGAACGTTCAAGGTCTGCCCAGATGCTAATGTCCGCACATTATATGCCTTGGCAGGATTTCTCCCACGTCTAACAACTGTAGCTGCATGCCAAAATTTAGAACAATTTTAGACCTTGATATTTACAAATCAACAAAAAGAAACAATTAAATATTTACCTACGGCGGAGAAAGATGGACTGCCTGCAGGATGTGTCACCGAAGTAGGGCGAGTGCCAACCACCTGAGATGGTCCAGTAGATGCCACCGCATCTGGATTAGGCTGAGATGGGCCCTGAGACATAGCGGACTCATTGATGGATCCACCAAGTGTCTCACTTCTACATGTACGGCGACTATTGCTAAATTTCTTTATCTACAACATAATAAATTTCATAAAACAACTTGATTTATGGCTTATACGGCTGGTTTGGCTGATCCAAGCTGAATTCAGCCTTGGATCGGCCAAACCCGCCTTCCAATGGGGTTATTTGCCAATTTCTGACTTTACGACTGGTTTGGCCGATCCAAGGCAGAATTTGGCTTGGATCGGCCAAACCGGCCTTATGATTATTGTATGTCTCCAATCCGATCTCCCACAGGGACCTTAACTAATCCACCAATGGCTGCAAGTAGACATCAATATCATTTTTGGAGGCTTTGGGTCCCGATATTAAACACAAAATCATTGTGTGAGCCGCTTTCATGCAAGTTCACGGTGGTAAATTGTAAATCATTGTAATGACATGCCACACACTGTACTTTGAGAACATGTTGCCGAATAGGTTAAAATTGTCGGCGGCCAATCCAAGATGAACATTCAAGGTCGTTTGTTTGGTTTCACGTAATAGTGGTTTTTGCGGAGGAGTATTTCCTGAATATGCCCAAAATTGAAGATTTTGGTCAGCCAAAACAAAACGTACGCCGTTTACTAGATGGATGTTCGGGGTGTATTATAGCCATATAAAAATAACAGATAAATATATATAGATATATAATTATAATTTTTAAGTAAAAGTTATGTTTATACATAATGCATAGAATAACTCTAATTTTTAAAAGAGAATAATATATATAATTATAATAGTAAATAGAGAGTTATTTTATTAAATGAAATATTTATCTAACTTCATAAAGTATCTAAATAGATTGAAAATAATTTTTTATAAAATCATTCTTTGGAGAAACTAGACGGAAATTCTTTTTCTCAATTTTCTAAAAATTCTATTCCATATCAGATTTTTTTTGTTCTGGTTTTAGATAGTTTTTCGGTAATAAGTGTACAAAACAAAAGAATTGCATTTCTGTTCCCTTGAAAAGTTATTCCAATTTAAATTATTTTTACCAATTTTTATTTTGCACTCAACCAAATAGACCTTTAATGTTTGACCGACATTGTAAAGTCCAAACAAATAGGGGCAAAGATAAACAATCTAATGGGGTGTTTGGTTGCATGATAATTTTTTGTACACTTTCATGATAAAAATTTGTATTAAAATAAAAAGTAAACCAACTCATGACATAAAATTATCATGTTTGGAGGGATGTGATTACAAAAAAGAGTAACCACCGCACATGACCAAATAAAGTGGGGGACCACAAGAAAAAAGAAAGAGGTGAGACACTCTTTTTTTGTTTAAGAAGAAAATCACTTTCAAAACATAAAATTGTCATGGTTGTCAAACACCTCTTTTAACAAGTTTTCTTACAATTTTTAAAAATTAAAATAAAAATCTCAATTATCATGCAACCAAACACCCCATAACGTTTTTTTTTTCTATTCAGACTCAATTGCTCCTCATACGCTAATACGGGTGCCTGAGCTCAAAATGGGGTCTTAAAATAAAAAGGATTTTTAATAAAATTTTAGTAGTGACATGAGCTTTATTACCTTAATTAATAATATGAAATGGGTATTTTAATATTTTAGCTTAAATTTTAAAATCATGATATTCTGAAATTGGAAACGGAACAAAAACGATTTTAATTGCAGAGAAAAAAACGTTTCTTTATTTGGCTACTTGTGCATATCATCATATGGCACCGTTCACTTTCTAAAATTATATTCTTATTTGAGATAGTTTAAGGAAAGCTTACTTTTTCTATACATTTAAACTTATTTATTTATCAAAATGTTTATGTAAATATTATGTATAAATATTATATATAAATATTATATTTGTATACTCGTAACTCGGTCTAGGTTACACTCATTCCATACTCAATGTAAGTTGATTATATTTAAGATTATCGGTGGTTTTAAGGGTTGATGTGAAATCATTTTATCAAAAAAAATTTATCTCTTATATATCAATCAAATTCAACACTTTTTGGCCACCCACTAATCTATACCTAGTATATAGAAGCGTGAGTGCCCCTTTTTTCGTCCTCCTTGCTTTAGCCGTCGGATCCTGTTCGATCGAAGTATTCCTTCTTATTTCAGCTGTCTGATCCTGTCGCGACCGTTCACCCACTGCGCGAAGCACGTTTTTCCTCCTCCCGTTATCAATCCATCGGCGCCTCAGCCAAGCTGCTCGCCCGCGGGCGCCACTTCCGCCGTCCTCACTCGAGCTGCTCGCCTCAGCACCGTCCGATTTCCATCCCACCCCTCACCCTTTCTGTGCTATCAGCATCTTTACGCCCCTTCCGCGACGCGTGCTTGTGCTCTCCACCGGCGAAACAGGAATGGCCTCGCCATCCACTTCCTCAGCAAACCTGCCCCGCATCTTCCGCTATCAGCAGTTGACCATCACGCCATCCCTTCTCTGCTGCACACTGCGCTCACAATCTTCCTCCGGGGCGACCGTTTTCTATCTTCCCCTCTCACGACCTTCAATGGCCCTTCCTCCTTTGGCATTCTATTCGTTATGCTCTCGTTCAATGGCTTATTCAATGTCCGTCCGGCCCTCCTTATCCCTCATCGTCCGTTACGAAGCCGTGATCCTTTTACCGGCGTCATTCGGGAATGCTGGCTTCTGTTTCAGAAAGGTACAAACTTTTGTGGTTTGCTACCATTTTGATGTTGTTCGCTAACATCCGGTTCTTCTCCAGTTTTCGTCGGCCTTATTTCGTACGACTACGGTTGTCAGCGCAGTGCGACTACGATTCTCAAACATCAGGTTCGTCTTCTTTCTTTTTAGTTTTATTAACTTTCAGATTTTGGATTCTTATATTCCTGTTTACAAGCATTGCTAGATTCATTTACCATGGTGCCACATGGGAATGGTTATAGTACGATTTTGAAGCAGATACTTGAGAACAAGATTCATTGTTGTTCTATTCTTTTCGCCTTAAAAGTTGCATCATCGTTAAACTTAGACAGTTTATCTTGCTGAATCCATGTAATCTATGGCTGATTTGATCACACAACATCTGCTTATTCATAAAGTTGAGACTATGCATGCACAATCAGAAGGTCAAATTAGAAGCAGCACCAATTTAATTGGCCATCAATGTCTTACATCATTGCTTAACATGTTTAAGATCCTAGCTCATTTTCAAAGTTGGAACACCGAAACACCTCACATCCTTGCCATCATCAGTACATTGAACTCATTCAACTAACAAATTCATTAAACTAACAAACGCAACATACAAGCTCACTTGACCATTATGCTATGATTTTGAAAAGGCTTCTCCTATGTGACACCTTGAAAAGCTAGAGAACTACCTTGAAAATCTTGAAATTCCATCCTTCTTTTTCTGTTTCTGGATTTTATTATTTGGAATCATAAGTTTTTATTTGTTACGTTATAAACTGAGTATTATCTTCAAGTTATTCACTAATATTCTATTATTTTTTTATCTCTATGATTGATTTTTATGAAATGTTTATAAAAATAGAATTGTTACATTCTTAATATTATAAGATTCAAGTTTGGAGGTTAAGATTTTAGATTTGGACATTTAATATTTTTTTGATATTAGGTTAAGATTTGAGATTTGAAATTTGAAATATAACAATGTGAATTTTTTGATTCTCTTGATATATAATTTTTATTTGAGATCTAAGATATAAAGATGTCAGTTTTTGCATTTCTTGGTTTGAAATTTGGAATTTTCATATTCAAATAGCTTGGGATTTTGAGTTATAGTTTAGATCTCACAGTTTCAATTTTCAAGAGTTGCAATCCATTTAATTCAAACACGAAATTTCAGATTAAGAGAATTTGAAACTTCAGATGGTTAGTTATGGGGTAGGATTTGAAAATGTTGTTTGTCTTGTTTAAAATTTTGTATGTATGGTTCACTTAGATATTTTTTATCTCTTCGGTGTTTGGTTCCCACTGCAAGTCACCCACAACCCCTCACTGGATCCTATTACAGGACCCTTAAACTGCCAGTGCATACCACCCCTCTTGCAGCACCCTTAAATAGGTCCGGTCTATCCCTTTCTTCCACCCGCAGACCACCATGTTTGTCCTTTTAAATAGCCACTGCAGCATCCCCTCAAAACCCTCTTTCGGCCTCCTGCAAAAATCCTCTTTCAGCCCCATTTTCAGCTTATTTTCACCCCCTGTTCGGACCTCAAACAGATTCCTAATCGGTCTCCTAACACAGTCCCCCATGCTTACCCCACAATAAGTCCCAATCATTTCATCAAACCTAAAATTAAAAGTCTATGAATGCGCTCAAACTTTTGCAATTTAAAAAAAATGTCAAATCTTAACCTCAAACAGAAAATCCCTATACTGAATATGAAGTTCAATTGTTTAAATAATCATTTTTATTTCATAAAAAATCAAACCTTATTTCAAAAGAATGGAATTAAAACTTTAAAAGATAAAAACTAATAAATGATAAATGCCAATAATAAATGAGTTGGCCTGTTAATTATTTGTTTCAGATATGTATTAGTTATTTTAAATCTGAAGACTTTTGGGTTTTCAAGCATCCTCAAGCATGCATACCTCATGCCTCTTAGCTAAACTCTCCAGGCTGTGCATAGGCTCTTCAAAAACTATGTGACAGTCACTTAAAATCTGTCCATAAATATCCCCTCTTTGTACCCCTGAATCAGTCTCCTATGACAGGTCATCAAATCCCCATTCAGAGCTCTAAAACAAGTCCCTGAATACCAAACCTCCTAATCGGAACCTCAAATCCCCCATAATCTGGAACCTATCTGACATATGTCCAGAACTAGAAAACCCAGAGGATTCTGGTTTAGTACTGTCGAAGCTAACTCCGGAATATGATGAACCAGTACCTGTAGAGGCAACAGAGTACCCAGAAGAAGTAAACAACTCATAGTTCATAATTTGTTGGTACACATCCAGTATGCTAGAAGATCCAGACGTCAAGAAAAAAGTTCAGGCTTCAGAATTTGAAAACCAAGCACCGGGGACCGAGCAGAAAATTAGGAAGATGCTCAGATGCTCAGTAAATTGCACTAGCAATTAGATGTTCATGCAGAAAAGCTATCTAAATGGAGAAAATCCAAGGTGGCAGTGAGGCCCATTTGGCCCAAAACTTACCAAAGAGGTTATCAAAGATCCGATGAAGACTAAGCCCAATTTGTACTCAGCCGAGACATGCATACATGCTACTTTTTGGTCTATCTAGATGGAGATAATCATCTGAAAGCAATGTTTTTGACAGGCTACCTGTTAGGACCTTTGTGTTTTCTTGGTGTTCATGTTTTATATGTCCAAACCATTTCAATCTAATGGTTTATGCATGTCCAAGCATAAATTGCTTTCAGATGAACAATGGGCACCTCTCCCTAAACCTAAGTTTTAGGCTTAGGTTTAATATGTCCAAACCATTTCAATCTCCATTCTTTCAAGTTGTCTATAGTTGCCGTTACTCCCACCCTTTCCCTAATATATTCATTAGGTATTCTATCTAACTTAGTATGACCACATGATGTAAACTCAAAAATTTTAAAAATATTAACCTTTTGAAAAGTAATTGTTTTTGTTTAGCTTTGACAACTATGAAAATATATGACATTTCATAGGAGCATTAGCTAATTCAAGACATATAAAGATACTGAGGTTGTTGGAGTTCTTAAAAATTCTTTTGACCTCTCTCCATCGAACTTGCAATATTCCGATGTTAATTATATCGGACAAATATTAGAAAACACTTGAATAACCGCCATAGAAACTCATGCATTTGAAGCCATACATCCACAAAAATAAACACATGGGAGATATAACTCCATGATCTTAATGGAAAGAAAACTTAATGTTTTGAATTTAATTTGAGTTGATTTTTTTGAATTGATTGGAACTTAATGTCTTTTATCTTTGTCATTTGTTTGAGGTTTAGTTTTTTTTTTATTCGGCATAATGCCTTTCACATTTAAAGTGTCTTCTTCTTTTTTTGTCACTTTTCGGATTTGGTGTATTTTGGGGATTCCAAATTTGGATTTGATGTTTAATGAGTTTCTCAGATTTAAGACTTTGTAGTTCTTGGGATTTAAACTTTGTATGTATAGCTTTTATCTAGGATGATTTTGGTTTTGATCCACTTTGGCTTGATGTCTTTTAAAATGGGATTGATTTTATAGATTGAGACTTCAGGATTTTTGATTTGAAGACTTTCAGATCATATTTATGTGTATGTGTGTGTGTGGGTTTAATTCCAACTTTGGATACCACTGTTTAGTGTTTGGAGTTTCTATTTTTTTGTTTCAAATTTATGTTTAGGATTTATTCAATCTAATCTTTGGGTTTTGATGGATAGTTATTGTTTGCTCATTACATTTTTTTATTGATTCCATATGTGCACAATTTGATTCCTGATTCCAGACTTTTTTCTGGTGAGTTTGTGAATTGGGGTTCATAGTTTCATTTTTTAATGGTTTTGATCTCATTTTCAATCTTTAAGATTTCTTGATCTTCGGCTTCCGGGTTTATATTTGGAGGTCTTTTGAATTTGGATTTTCGGTTTCAGATCTGAAACATTTGGCAATCAAAATTTCTGATTCGATTTTGTGTTTCGGTTTCACATTTGAAACTTTTCCTTTTGTGATCCGAGGTTCCAGTTGCAGGTGTTTTCATAGAGTTGCTGATTTTTTGATTGGCTGATTTGTCAACTTTTCCAATCCACAGATTCTCATGGATCCGAACTCTTCCTAGGATCCGGGGTGTCCGGATTATCATCAAATTTTTTTGTTAAAATTTTCATACATACCGTCCGGCAAGTTTGCGAAATTTTACGAATCATGCAAGAGCAGATTTTTGATTGGTTGATTCGGTTTTCAAACATGCAAATCCTGTGTTTAAGCAATTCATTCCTTATAATCTATGAAAGCTTTGAGTCTGAGTATTCAGATATGAAATTGTCTGTTTGGATTTTAAAACTCTTTGGTTAATGCTACAGATTTTAACCTTGACTTGAAGAGTTTTTTTTTTTAATTTTTAAATTGAATGTTAAGGGGTCTGAGGCTCCTCGGATTTGGAGTTGTCATTCCAGATTTGAATTTTAATTTGTCATTCTATGGTTTTAAGACTTCCTGCAAACCTAGTTCTGCAAGTTCAGCCTCTTTTCTCTATCTTCAGATCTCAGCCTTAACCAGTGAAATTCTCAGATTTAAATTTACTGGATCAGATTTTCTTTGTTCTGAAAAATTTACACAGTTTTTAGGTTTTAAGATCTTTAGATATCCAGGTTGCAGAGAGATTGTGAGTTCCACTTTTCAAACTTCTGGAATCTCGAAGTTTCACAATTTTGAATTCCTCAGATCTGGGGAAATAATGCTAGATTGAACTGTCTGCAGCTCTCACAATTGTGCAGATCGAATTTCAGATGCTCAGTTTTTTCTTATTTTGTGTTTGCATTCCGTCAAGCTTGTAGGGGGTTGTTAAGGGCTCCCTATCATGCCACATGTAGCATAGGACATGAAGTTCTATGCTACTATAATTAATTTCTCCTATTTTGTCAATGGAGACTTGAATGACAAATTCAACAACTTTCATGAAGTTCTATGCACCTCACATAGACTTAGTTCTATGCTCTTGGTTCTATGCTCCCAAGACCCACATTTCAAATAAATAATAATACTAAGTCCTCAAGTCAACACAGAATTCTCGAGCTACTTTAAAAATGGAAACAAACATGAATCTGCAGACTTAAACCAGAAGCTTCAAACAAAAAAATTCTCAAATTAGATCATCAAGTCTCGAAATCTGTAAATCAAAGGAATCCAAAAGAAAACATCATGTCTTAATTAATTAATCAAACACTTAAAATTTTAAATTTCTAAATTCCAAATCTCAAAACTGTAAAACATCTGAAAATTGGTAATTTGAAAATTTCAATGTCAAAGCCCTTGAATGCAAAACCTCAATTCAAATAAAACTAAACCTGAAACTAAAACAAGTATCAAAAATCTGAAGCCGGATCGAATTTCTTCAAATGACAAACTCGAACCAATGCAATCCAAATCTTAACAAATCTCGTTCTCAAATCTGAAAATCTAAAATCTAAAATTTTAGATTTCTTATGACATATAGGTGATCCGACTGTATGTGTATCAGGGGAATCCCAAATAGGTGGAATATTTAGGATCTAAAAATTTTTTATTTAATATATTTCTTTCAAACATTCATGGCCAATTCAAAATAACGAATAACCAGATATGCCACTGTTTCACTGAAATTCTAAAAGTTGGTGTTTTCTCCCAATTCTCATGTACATTTTACCAAATTTCATATTATTAACATTTCTCTTTATTGACAATTTATGTGACTCGGGTGTTAAAGTGTAATTGTTTGGAAAAAGCTTGAAGTTTCAGATTTAAAGGTTGGTATATGTCTTTTGATTCAAAGCATTTTAGATTGATTCTTAACACTTTGCTTTTAGATTTAAATTCCTGATTTACATTTGCTTGTTTGATTTGAGAAATCTTTACTTTCTTTGAGGATTTAAGATACGGACTTCAATAAGTTTTAGATTGTCTAATTTTAAGTTTTTACATGGAATTTACACAATAATAAATTTCATATTTGTCAGCTTTAAAACTTAAATGTTTATGCATGCGCTCAAACCTATGCAATTTGAAGAAATGTCAAATCTTAATCTCAAACAGAAAATCCCATGAATTAGGATTAAAATTTTTGTAGACTTTAATATACATTAAGAAATTTATCATTGAATAGATTTGGTAATAAGTAATCTATGGTCTTTAGTAGGCATTAGAGGCTACCCTGAAATTGATTTGGGACTACGTTCTCTACATCCTTTGATAGGGGCTTTGAGACTATACCTGGAGTTTCTACAAGAAACCAACCCAGTTTTTGATAGACATATGGGGATAGAGTGGGATGACATTAGGGCTCTCCTCATTTACAAAGGTTCAATTCATGTGTACCATCCTTAAGATCATTGTTCTTTTTGTTAATTACATGTTCCTTGTGGCTATTGAGAGCCAAGTCATTGCTCATTTAGGCCCACAAGCCTTTGTTAAAATCTGCCACCCCATTGATTGGGGTCTTCCAGCTGTCATCTGCTACATAATCTCGTGTCCTGCCCTTCTTTTTACTCTTCTCTTGAATGTTTAGTCCAACTATAATTTTCTGCTTTGAACAGGGGATCAAAACAGGTCCCAACATGGCCTGCCCTTCAAAGTCCAATGAATCTAACTGTGTAGCATGATAGGAAGTTCACATATGGTTAAACAGTTAGCTGTATATGTAGGTATGACCCTGGTTTTGTTGGATTTCAGCTAGCAAGATCAACTTGCCTAGGGGCTGATTCGATTACCTTAGTTGGGTATTTGAGCATGAGATGATCAAGCTATATGAGACCAAACCTTAGCCATCAAGCTAAACTTGCCCGGGGGCTGTTTGGTTTGACCAAACATATGCTAAGTCTTGATACTTATCAACTTTGTATGGAATCCTAATTGGAGTGAGATTCCTATTGGAATAGGACATAGCATATAAATTGTAGTGGGATTTGAAATCCCAATTTGGATTTGAGCTTGTTTTGTAATATAGTCTTTCATTGGGTACCTTAGGATGTTTTATAATATAGTTAAATGGAGTTTTGTTATTTTTGGGATATGGATTTTATGAATCTGAGTTTTGATATTCTAGAATTTTTTATTTCAGATCTGAGAAGTTTGTGATTTGGTATTTTATAAATTTAAGATATGATTTTTCTGTTTGCAATGTGAATTGCCAACTTCTGGATTTGGCTTCTTATGTTTCTAACTTTTAAATTTGCTTACTTGCGGATTTTGGGTTTCTTAGGTTTGACATTTTTCATCTCTTTGTTGAAGTCTTAGATTTGGCTTCTTTTTAATTTTAGTTTTTTATTTTAAAGTATGTGGTTTGAACTTTCAGTTTTGAGTTTTCTGAATGGTTAGATTTTCGGCATTTTGAACCTTCTAGATTTTTTAAATATCAAACATTCTACGTTTGTTTTTTTGATTTTTTTTGTTTTTAGATTTACTAATTTGTCAATATTCAGGTTTCTGAATATTGATCAAAGGAATCTCAAATTAAACATCAAGTCTCGAAATATGTAAATCAAAGCAATCCAAAAGAAAACATCATGTCTTACTCAATTAATCAAACACTTGAAATTTCAAATTTCCAAATTCCAAATCTCAAAACTGTAAAACATCTGAAAATTGGCAATTTGAAAATTTCTATGTCAAAGCCCTTGAATGCAAAACCTCAATTCAAAGAAAATCATAAATATGAAAATTGGAGTGCTGAATAAAAAAAAAGTCTAAACCTAAAATTAAAACAAGTATCAAAAATCTGAAGCCTAATCGAATTTCTTCAAATGACAAATTTGAACCAATGCAATCCAAACCTTGACAAATCTCGTTCTTGGATCCAAAAATCTAAAATCTGAAAGTTCCAAAATCTAAAATTTCACTAAATCCCAAATCCAAATTGAAACCTCTCAAAAATACAACACATCTAAAAGACAACAAGTTAAGTAAGATGAAAACAAAAACATCTCAAATTGAAAAGGCATTAAGCGCAACATATGAGAAACTAAAACTTAAAACAAACCTAAAAGTTAAAAGACATCAAGTCTTGACTAAAACAACAAAACTAAAGAAAACACATCTCAATTAAAGTCTTTGTTTGACATAATTGTTTGTTTCCATCTTTTCCTTCAATTTTATACGTTGCATAAACATTGGGTTATAGAACCATCCAACTTGCAATTAAAGTCCTCTAAATAAAATATTAACCCAAGATAAATTAAAAATAAAATTCATCAAAAAAACATCAAATAAAGTCCGAACCTGAAAATTGCAAATCAAGCATTGAGATGATAACATTATTTTATATTAAATATACATTAGATTTTTAGAATTCCTCCATTTCTTATAGATTCCTTATTTACTGATTTTTGTTTTTAAAAATAATTGAATTTCTTATTTATTTTTTGGCTTGGTGCATTTCATTTGGGAATGCTTTGGGCATATACACTTTATTTTAGAGTGAAATTGGCTTTGGATTCCAATTCGAAAAGATCCAAATTTTGATTTTCGGTTTAGGGTTTTGAAGTTTTCAATTTTCAGATTTCTTGGACTTGGCATTTTTAATTTAGAATTTGGGATTATATAACCATCTGACTTGTAGGTCATCCGATATAATAATTTATTGTCCATACACATTCTTCTCTCTCCAAAACACAATTCTTGATGGTTACCGACCTCTCTCTTATGGGATTTCCTCCTCAGGTGACTTGGTTTGTATCCGTCAAGGCCTCCGTAAATCCCCAGATGTGAAGGATTCCCTCTTCACTGATCGGGTGGGTTGTACCATTTTCTGAAAAACCTACAATAACACCCATTTGGTCGATTAACGTGGTCATGTTGTCCGTAAATATGTTGTCCAAAAATTTTGGTACTAAACACAACATTGAGACAATAACATTTTTTATATTAAATATACATTAGATTTTTAGAATTCCTCCATTCCTTACAAATTCCTTATTTATTGATTTTTGATTTTAAAAATTATTGGATTTCTGATTTAATTTTTTTTGGCTTGGTGCATTTTATTTAGGAATGCTTTGGGAATAGACCCTTTAGTTTAGAGTGAAATTGGATTTGGATTCCAATTTGAAAAGTTCCAAATTTGATTTTCGGTTTGGGGTCTTGAGGTCTTCAATTTTTAGATTTATCGGACTTGGCAATTTGAATTTAAAATTTGTAATTTCACAATTGTGGATATTGTTAGACTTGTAAATTTTTTATTTCAGTTCTGTGATTTCACAATTGTGAAAATTTACGCTTACAGTTTTTATGTTTATGTTTCTAAACTTAGGAGATTTCAGCTTTAGTTTCTATTTTTTTATTTTCAGATCTTTTCTGTTTTTCACGTTATATCACTTGTTTCTGATTTGTGTGTCATTGTTTACATACTTTTGATATGTTTACGTCTTCTCTTCTTTTACTCCAATACACATCATAACTTATACTTACTAAAATTGAAAATGCAATAATTCTCGTCTTTACCTTTTTTTAACGCAAGTCTTTTTGAATGTGACATAAGATCATTATTTTATTGATTTAAAAATAAATAAAAAATAATGTATAAGATGTGATTTTAAGTTGAACTAAATAAAAAATCAAAAAATAACTAGGAAAATGGGAAAAAATGAGAAATATATCCGTTTGACTAAATCGCGGATATACAGGTGACCATCTAGGTGGTTGAGGTGGAAAAGACCACCGTCTAGGTGCTTGAGGTGGTCACCTCTAATAACATAGTTCTGAAATCAGCAAATCAGTTAAAAACATATATAAAACTGATCCTCAAATTGGTTACAGCACCTCTAAACAGTTCTCTTTCACCTACAACACCTCTAAACGCCTACCCTTTGCTCACCTCGACAGCCCATTTTCGGCAACTGCACACCCCACTGCAGCAGCCCCTAAAGTCCCCTACGGCAACCCGTTTTCGGCTTCCCCATAGCCACCTGCAGCAGCCCTCTCCTGCAGATCCCTTCGGTGTTCGGTTCCCACTGCAGGTTATCCGCAACCCCTCGCTGGACCGTATTGCAGGACCCTTAAACTGCCAGTGCATACCACCCCTCTTGCAGCACCCTTAAACAGGTCCGGTCGGTCCCTTTCTTCCACCCGCAGATCCCCATGTTTGACCTCTTAAATAGTCACTGCAGCACCCCCTCAAAACCCTCTTTCGGCTTCTTGCAAAAATCCTGTGTGGCCTCCCCTATTTCCACCTGCAGCAGACCCCTATAATTGCCCCAGTTGCACCCCTTAAACCTGTCCGATCGGCACTCCTTAAATAGTCACTGCTGCATCTCTTAACTGGTCACCTGCAGTACCCTAAATAGCAGCCCGGTTAGCCCCTCTACTGGCCCCTACAGCAGGCCCCACAACAGCCCCCATGTGAACCCCACAATAGGTCTCGACCAGAAGCCTAAAAAGTCCCGATCAGACTCTTGTTTCAGCCCCATTTTCAGCTTATTTTCACCCCCTGTTCGGACCCTAAACAGATTCCCGATCGGTCCCCCATGCTTTTACCCCACAATAGGTACTGATCAGTTCCTCAAAATAGTCTTGGACAACTCTTCTTTTCTGCTCATAACTAACTCTCAAACAAGTTCTTAAAACCTTTCTTTTCCACCTCCCTCCATCCATACATATAGTAAGATTAAGCATTTATGGAGTCATCTATTTGGAATCTGATTCCCATACTATTACACTGCTCCTCTTGTCTGGGTGGGTTGGTCAACACCTCTCAGTGTGAGTTCCAAACATATTTTTTCTATCAGTTTGGTTCCTAGGTGTCTCATATTGCCACATACAGGATTTAGTCTCCTATGCTCAGATGTACGATCAGATCTGAAAACAGATTGGGTTATTCTTTAATCCATATATATCTGAAATTTGCATCCAGATGTTTATATATATAGCATTGTTCCTACTTTTGAGAACATCAATTGGTCAGGTCTTCATTAAGCCTACCACCTTCCAGATTTGTTGTCAGATCTTATTTTATTAGCTCAAGGGTTTCTAATTTTAAAGGTTTCAGACATCTAAGCAATTTTTTTTTTCATATTAACAGTCTTTGGATTACAAAACTCAGATTTGATTTTAAATATTGAGTGCTTTATAACAAGTCAAATCTGCACTGCTGCTCCAGAAATCTGCACTGATTTATAACAAGTCAAATACACACTAAAATGCTACTCCAGAAATCATGACAAATAATTCAAGTGCCTCCGGATTGAAGACAATGCCTAGATGCATGCTTGTCTGCAAAAATAATTTTCCCATGATCAGAACAGTGAAACTGACTAACATGTGGACTAGCTCCCATCCTCCTATTTCCTATCATCTAGAACCACGATGAATTATTAATTTACTCATGGAGCTCATTGTCAAATTCAAGCTATTGTTCAAACCTGATGTGGAACCAGCATTGCTGCATAGCGAGCAAGCTCTCCTGCTCTCCAGTCCAGCACAACAGGAAGCCATGGATATGAAGAGTCTAATCTCACAAACCAGAGTCCTATTTCAGGAAATTCTGACAGTTTTCGCGTGTCATTGGGATCTTCTCTTTTATGGTTGATTGTGAAACCAGCAGTTTGTTCGAGAAGCCTTTTTGGATCAAATGGAGGCTCATCTGCTGCATATAAGTTCCCAATAAAAGAAGAGCAGATGAGTTAGAAAATCATCGTGAGAACATAACAGTTATGTTGTCTAGATCAACATGCCATACCTTGCCCCAAAATACTACTCCCAAGGACAGAGTGAACTGGAGACAAGTCGAGAGTGCGGATAATGTCGTTGTCAATTATTATCTCCAAGCGTCCATCCGTTGGAGGCAGCGGAGGGGATACTTTCACCGTATCTATAAAAATAAACCATGTAAAAAAACAATTAATGATATCATACATAAAGTTGTAGCAAAAACAAAATGTATATTTTAGCATGAACCGGCAGAAATATTAACATATTCGACTTCTTTCTAGGAGCTTTGAGCCAGATATTTGGGGCATAACGAAAATTCCTTTCGGAAAGGGAGAAATGGATTGATGCGGCAGTTCTTTAAGGCCTGTTTGCTAACAATCTTAAACACCTATATCTCTACTAATTTTAAAATTGATATTGTTATAGATCATCACAAGTGTTTGGCTATGAATATCAATTTTGAAATTTGTAGTACAAACAAGACATAGTTAACTTGTAACACAAGTACCACTTGTATCAATTTTGATATTGGTACTCGATGCTCTAAAATTATCAATATCAAAATTGATTTCTAATCATTATCGATGCTCTGACCAAACAGAGTCTTGTGTAGGAACAGGAAAAAATAGCTTATATAATGCACTCCGTCTTCATAAGTGACCTTTCTTCTCTTGATTAGAAAGGACAGATATCATTGTCAGTTTCCGTTCTTGCATACAAGCTAGATTAATCCACATCTAGAAATTAAACCTACCAAAGTACATCATTTTGGTTTGAGATGTTCACACAGTTTGAAAATGTAAACCCATATGACCTGGATTTGAGACCAGAATGTCTCTTCAGCTTAACAAAATTCAAGCAGAGATTGAAGAACAGAGAATATTGTACTGGTCATTTCATGATATCAACATCAGATTGTTGGTATTACAAAGTATATTCAGGCACGAGACGATTAGGAAGTGGAGCTAGCTACAAAATATCCAATGTAAAACCTAGGCGTTGGGTTGACAAATCTATTTCTATGCTACAGCGATGCAGGAGTGTATCCCAAAAGTACAGTTTTGCAAGACCTATTGAGTAATGGGTCTAAAATCACTTACACCTGGAATTTTAAGTTGCCAGATTTACTTGATGCTGTAGTTTAAGTAATAATAAGGACATTTCATAAATTAGTTAAAAGATAGGTTTATTCTACTATCATCTTGGTCTGAAATTCTAAAAATATAATGTATATATAATCTGAAAATTTTTCTGAAATCTGAACGTTGAGAAATCTGAACATTAAAATCAAGTCTCATAACATATTCGTACATGAATAATTAGTTAAAATATAGGTTTATTCTAAAAAATTAAATACAAGAAATAAATAATGAACAATCAGAATAAAAAATGGCCTTGTTAAAGAGTATATTTGAGAAACTTTGACTTAAATAATTGTCAAAATTATTTTCAATAGAAGAAATCGAAATATCATCTTTAACTGCTTGTCATGATTCCTTACAAAATATTTCCATGTCCTCCTATTAGACTCGACGCAATTTCTCACAAATGGCATCTACCTCCAAAAGGGCTCGGTTGAATATGGGGAGATGTTTGTCCGACATTCCTGGTCATGTGAAGGGTCGAATTGTGGCCGGTTTGGTAAGCGTAATCATTATGCAATTTTCTTATATTTAATTATGGAACTACTCTTTAAGTGGGTCACATCAATTGAATCCAGATAAGAGTGAATAATATCAAGGCTTCTTTTACAATTATTTTGATGTATACTTTGTTGTAGGACTATCCTAACTTCCCAGGTCCAAGACGATTCGGCCATATCACTTGGTTAGAAAAATTGCTTGATGTTCTAAATATTTTCTCACAATCAATCCTCTCTAATTGGGGTATGAGGGAGCTCTTGGTGCATGCAAAGCATTATGCTAATTACTACTTGGACTTTGCTATGATGGGAGCACTGATTGAGTTGTGGCATCCAGATACCAATACTTTTGTATTCAGCACTTTCGAGTGTACAATTCTATTATAGGAGATAGAAATTTTGCTTGGATTGCAACGCAGTCGGAAGGGTGAGGAGGACAGTATGTTCATTCCTCTTGAGCCATTGACATGCTCTCAATTTTTACATGAGTTCATTGATACTGAACACTCACGTAGCATTGTTATAGGTAAATGCATCAGCTTACAAAAACTTGCCTCGTGGACTATCTCTATCTTGAAAAGTGCAGGAGATGATGAGGAAAAAATGATTAAAGGCTTGAAGGGTTTCGCCACTTGTCTAGTCGCCGTGTTTCTCTTCCCTGCCGAGAATGGGTTTTTACAGCCGGATCACCTATCTTGTATCAGGGGAATATGGCAACGCAAGCAACTCGGTCCTTCTGTACTTGCCTACTTATACTGCGGGCTCACATCCGCGAGTTTAGGTCGACCTCCTTTTGGCAGCGCTCTCTTGTTAGCATGTTGGGCAGATTGGCATTTCAAATTCAACTATGATGGTGGTGCTACTACCATGTCTCGTCTATTTCGTCGTAGCCCATTGTATCCTTATGCAACGGCACTTGGAATTGATGACAAAGTTACCAACAAATGTCCTAAGTTAAAGAAAAGGTTTGAGTGGCGTGTTTACTTTGCTGACATGAACCATACTGGATTCCTCTATGCTCCAAAGGCTTTGCATAAAAAGGTCCTTCTGATTTGCTTCACTCCTAGAGTAGATCTACGGCTTATATCGGGCACATGTTTTGTACTATACAATTCATACAGGTGCCTTCTACAAGTAGGCCTTCCTCGCCATGCATTGCCTTCGATTTCTCATTTGCCTGCTATTAAGGATAGACATTTTGGTTCTGCGGATGATGAGGAGGAGGCTCGTAGCATCGTCTCAACGTGGAAGACAAGTCAGTTGTGCAAAGCTATCATGGTCATTGAAGAGGATATAGCTAAAAAAGAAGATTACATTTCTAAGCTTAGAATACTTGGGTCGTGATGTATTACACTTTTTTATTTCCCCTCTTATCAGTAGGTAGCACTCCTATTATTTTTCCATATTTTCGTATTGACATGTCTCTATGAGAATGTTTATATTGTAATAACATTGTTGCAAGAACAATCCACCATCGTTCTCTATTCCTTTCCTGTACATCCTTACACGGTTTCATGTCTTCATATGCCATTATCTAGCATGTGTCTTGCTCTTGCTTAACAAGAAAGTAGTAAGTAAATGTACAAGCTGTCAAATCTATACAAATGACATCTAGTCTTTAGAACTCACCTAAACACCACTCATTGGAATCACATTTTCAAAGAAGAAAACATTTTCATAATAATATACATATTTATTATAGAAGTAAATGTATAAACTATCAATTCTATACAAAATAATATATGAACTTTAGAACTTGAGAATTTTAAGAGATACAAGTCCAAATATGATTAGCATATATGGAAAATTAAAACTCGATATCTAAAAAGTATCTGAAGTTCTCAAAGTATAAAGCCTCTACAATTTGTGAAGTGTTGAAACTAAAAAAAATTAAATTTTATTAACTAATAAAACCTCCAAATTTATGAAAAAGATTGTTACTTTAAAAATAAGCATTTTTATGTCCATTTACATAGTTCATATGTTATATCATTAATGGGTTTAATATTTATCTCAATTTGGTCCCATTCTTAAGCCTAATTCATTATGAAATAAGCCCAATCCCATTGCCTAATTTATCATATGTTATATCATTATGTTATATTATTAATGTTATATCATTAATAATTTTATTCCCTTGATATTCAACCCTGATAGCCATGTTCGTTGAATTTTTTGCAAAATTGAGTATCTGAAAGAAGTGAAAATTGTGCTAATGACGATTAGTTTTAAGTGCCATAAGAGAATAGTGATGTTGGGTCACAACTTTGTGTAGTTTTCCAAGTTTTTACAATTATTTTTGGCATTCTACAATTTACTGTTTTCTCAGTTTCAGAGTTTGTCGTAGGGTTTAATTTATGTTTATTAGTTTCACAATTTTTTTTTAGTTTATCAAATTTTTTTATTTTTGACTGAACTTCAGCTATGTTTTGTTTATTCAAAATTTTTTGAATTTTGTTGAGTGGTTTTTTACTTGAAAGTTGGGTTTTGGTCTGTTTCCTATTTTCTTATCTTTTTTTTGATTTTATAGATAATTTTTCATTTACTTTTTTATGTTTTATTATTTCTGTTTTTTCTTTTTTATTTGTTTTTGAGGTCATGGGACCATTCAGGAGGTTAATATCACATATGGAATAGATGGAGTGAAAATTTCAATGATTTGACCATTTCACAAGATTACAGAGGTGGAAAGAATGAAAATTCATAATCCCCAATTTATGATTTCATGATAGTATCCCTTGAACCCTTGATAGGTCTTGAGGATTTTCATGTAAGGACATGTCCCCTTAAATTGGTTTTATCCCATTGGTCAAGTTAGAGTTTGTGGGCATGAAATTCATGCACCCGTTCCATAATTCAATGGCCTAACCTCCTTAGCATTAAAAGGAGTTTTATATTCCATGCATACGGACTGACTTGGGCAGCATTAAGGGCCTACTTTGACAGGGTTCCCCTTAACTTACTCTGTCCTTTTTTTTGAAGGATGGAATGACATAGAAAAAAAACTTAAGAGCCAAATAGAATTATGCAATTGCTTTCTATCAATAAACAAATGAGTAAGATGACATATGCAAGGAACAAAGATGCATAATCAAGTCAAAAAACTTAGGAAATAGCCAATTCGAAGGAACAAAGATGGCAGTGTAATTGCAGATTGCCAAAGATAGAAAGTATGAATGAATAGAATTATTTATCTTTAGTCTTGCGAATTCTTTATAATTCTTATTTAACATATTTGTTTGTTTGTATTTTTTCCCTTCAATTCTATCCCTTGCATTTACATTGACTTTCGGCATCATCTGACTTGTAAGACATCCAAGATAGAAGTTCGTTCTCCATATATATTCTTTTCACTCCAAAATACCCTTCTTGATGGTTATCGATCTCTCTCCTCTGGGATTTCCTCCCTAGGTGACTTGATTTGTTTCCGTCGAGACCTTCGTAAATCCCCAAATGTGAAGGATTCCCTCTTCACTGTTCGGGTGGGTTGTACCATTTCTTGAAAACCCACAGTAACATCCATTTGACCAATTAACGTAATCATGGTGTCTATACTATATATTGCTCAAAAGCTTGGAATTAAACACAACATTGAGACAACCTTTCTTGAAAAAAAAATCCTAAATTTGTTTCATTAATTATTGGCAATCATTACGTTTATATGCGACATTGTTTATAGTATTACTCTGTAATAAGTGAATAAGTTAATTTGAAATTATAATAAATCAATAATTGGATTTATTTATAATAGTATATACTTATAGTTTTTAAATTGGTTTAAGATACCCAACTAAAATTCGAATTATACATTTTATATGAATATAATACATTTCATATAGAGATATAGTCTAAATAAATTCATCTAATTTATGCATTTTTTGATTCAATTTTTTATTATATTATCTTTTAAATCTTAAATTGGTAAATATTTTCTTGAATTTTCTATATTACTATATGAATGACACTTGTATGACCTATTATTTTGTATCTTATAATAAAAAATATTAATATATACTTTTATGTCATGATATATATGTTTAATTAATTAATAATTTATTTACATAATTTTTAAAATATTTTTTATATTACTCTTAAAAAATTGATAACTATTTGTTAATCGTTGTATTACATTCTAATATGAATTCTTTCTTATTCATTATTATACCAGTTACAATGAGTGATAAACGAGATTGCATTGAACAAACAAAAGATTCTTCAAATGATGAAGGTATGTATTCATAATTTGTTGTTATGTGTATAGATATTTATTTATTTGTATTTGTATTCTAACTTAATATTATATATAGTATTTGCAAGAAATAGGAATAGACGAAGAAGGGAGTTGTATGCACAGAGAAAAAAGGCTAGGAAATTGGAACAACTTTCAACCAAACATGTGGTCAAGACTGTTGGATGCTGTGTATATTGTGGAGCATTAAAGTTTGAATACGAGCCTCTAACATTTTGTTGTTACAATTGAGAGGTTTCTTTGAAGTTAACGACAATTCCATTTGATTTATTGAAGTTGTATACGTCTGATAAGAGTTAATTCAAAGAATTTAGGAATTCTGTATGTGCATATAACAGTATATTTGCATTTACCTCACTGGGAGTTACTATTGACAAAACCGTTGCTGATATGAGGAGTGGATGTTACACTTTTAGAATTTTGGGACAACTGCATCATCGCATTTCATCACTTGTTCCAAGCGACAATGTTGCAAGATATCTGCAATTATACTTCTATGATACTGAGAATGAAGTCCGTAACAGACTTTATCATTTTCCGAACTTGAATGAGTCAATAATTAAATTGTTGATTGATATATTACGTATCAATCCTTATTCTACTTTCCTTAGAAACCTACACAACTTGCCTTCCTTTGAGAAAAGAGTGATTTCCATCTGAACTGATCCTGGGTTGGACCAACGTGTTTACAACACACCTACGGCTGATCAAGTATCAGCTATTTGGGTCGAAGGAAATGATATAGAAGGACGTTATGTTGCAGATATTATTGTACATGGTCATGATAGAAGAAACCATAAAGTTCATTCGTATTATGGATGTTATGATCCACTTCAATATCCTTTTACTATTCCCAAGTGGAGAAACTGGTTGGCATCGAGGAATAAGAAGAACCAACAGCCCGTTAAATACTGATAGCTCCTCAAATCTTTTAATGGGCATTGATGATACATTCATCAATTTAGTACAAAGAGAAGAAGGTACTTGTTGAATTCATCGTATAATCATGTGTAATGATATTTTTTTAAAAAACTTAGTAGAATAGATATTATTCCTTGCAGGTGCATCTTCCCAAGGAAATAAGAAATTTTTTGTTTCAGCGCGTGAATATTATGCATACATTCTGCAGATTCGAATTCCGCATTGTTCTTCAATATACTCCTCGGACTGTGTGAACCTAACCAATGCATGCCTGTGCCGGTGTAGACTCTCCAACGCAATGAAATTCGTAGCAAATCGAGTCGGACCAGGCCTAACAACATCGTGCCCTCCTGTGTGTGATCTCATAATATGTAGCAGGCGGGGATGCGAATAAATAAATGATGTTATCGTCTGCGCCTGCCTGACAAGTGTGGATACACCATCCTCCTTGCCTACATCCTCTAATATGAGATCAATGGAATGTGCCGCACAGGGCACCCAGAACATGTCCTTCCTCTTCTCCATCAACTTTCTCCCAGCCACCTTATACGATGGTTCGTTGTCAGTGGCAACCTGAACCACATTGTCCTCCCCGATCTCCTCCACCACCGCATCCATCAGATAAAAAAGGAAGTCGGCATTTTTTATCTTCCCAGAAGCATCTACCAACTTCAAGAATGTTGTCCCCTCAGAACAGTACACCAAGAAGTTTATCATACTCCTCTTGGTGATACCTGTCCACCCATCGCACATTATTGTGCAACCCTTCTCCTTCCACACCAACTTAAAACCATCCATCCACTCCTTCAACTCCTGTACCTCCTCATCCAGGCCAGCGCCGTATATATGTCTACTGCCCGGGGCTTGCAAACCCGGTCCAGCCTCACCCACGACATCCACCATCGTCTGGAAGTAGGGGCTAGTGGCTGCATGTGCTGGGATGCTTAAAAAAAATTGGGATCAGACTAAAATTAAGTTTAAGTAAATAAAAAATAGATAAATGTCAATTTTAATTTAAAAAGTGATACGTGCATGTAAAAATCACTTTACAATGTGGCGAACGGCTCTCTTTGCAGCCGTTCCTGTTGCCTTCACCCCTTTCATTGCCTGTTTAATCCCCATCTGCCCAGCACTCTGTTTCCTAAATAAATACTCGTCACTTGGTGTAAATCGAGTGCTGGTAGAAGTGGAACGACGGTATGGCTCCTGTCTCCTGGGGTCAGTCTCTCGGTCCCGGGTAGGGCGAGCCGATGTTGATCGGCCCAAAGCTGGGTCAACTCTGGATCCAGACCCTCCTGCTCCCCTCCTCCTGTCCTCTTCCTCAGCAAATGCACGCTTGCTAGCGTGCCTAGAACGTCTAAGCTCGGAGTCCGTGGACTCGTCCTCGCTCTCTGGCTCTGGCTCAGCTGGTGCCTTCCCCTTGCCTTTCCCTTTCGAGGTAGGCAAATCGCAGTCCCTCCTCTGGAGTAGCTCGTCGTGCAACTCCTCCCTCTGCTCGATCCTAACAGCCCGTTGAGAGGCTCTACCTGTCATGTAGCCTCTCATCTCCTAACTTTTTTCCCTCGACACCTTGTCACATTTCTTTACATTTCCACCTGTTCCGGCAATATGTTGTTTCAGCCGAAACACCCCGCCCGTTCATCTCCTTCCCACATCATTTTCACTGTACCCTCTTCCTGACTAGGTCTACCATGTGCCCGTGTTCCCAACCCACATCGGAAGCACGTGCTGGTGCTGCATCACCTTGATCGGCCATTGCTTATATCTACAAAAATTATAAACAATGCACTAAAAATTATTAGATAACATAAACATTGCTTTGGACGCTATTCGGGAAGCAGACAGCCCAAGTAACACACCATTCGGTATGTTTAAAGGGTTACATATTTGTCGGAAATGGTCGTAAATTAACATACGGGGTATACGAAATTTTTCCCGTACAAAGAACATCTAATCGATGTTCAAACAACTTGAGCGGAGTTGTTCGATCAAAAATCACCGAGTTTAATTCTGCTCGGAGTCGTCGGAAACGTGTAAAAATAGACGTACGGGATATCCGGAATTTTTCCCGTGCAAAATGGACTTAAACGGATAGTTCAGAACTTGGATGGACTTGTTCGGTCGGAAATCACAACGTTTAACGACGCTCGGACTCGTCGGAAACGCGTAAGAATGGATGTACGAAGTTTTCGGCGAAGAAATCTTACCAAAAACCTTATAAAGATCGAAGAAGAGGTTGATTCGAGGCCGATCCGAGCTTGGATCGGCGGAATCTCTTGAAGACGTTGCTTGGAATCGCCGGAATCGCCGCCGGAATCGCCGGAATCGGTGGAATCGGTGCTGGAATTGCTGGAATCCTTATGGAATCAGTGCTGGGAGCTGGGATTGACGCCGGAATCGCCGGAATTGCCTGGGAATCGCCGGATCTCCCTTCTTCCGTCGCGGGATCGACGGAATCGACCGCCGCGGGTCGATTCCGGCCCTAAAAGGGCCGGAATCGGTTCGATTCTTGGTCCAGAATCGAACCGGGAATCAAATCGGTTCACTTGAGCCGGTCTTCCGACGGAATCAGTCGGATCGACCGATTCCACAAGGAATCGGTGGAATCGGATCGATTCCGACCGATTCCAAGCGATTCCGACCGATTCAGCGGAATTCTTCCCGGAATCGGTCCTTCCGCATGGAATCGGATCCGATCCGATTCCGGAATCGGTCGAAATCGGACTGATTCCACCGATTCTGCAATCAATGGTCTGAGTAAATATCATGCTCCATTTGGACATTGTAGCAAATGTCACAAAACTAACACCAGATCTACTATATATACAAGTAACATATAGTAAGCTAAATCCCATAGTACCCCTAGGCAGGGGAGTACTTAGGATAAACCGCGGTATCCGAGATCGACTGATGCTCCGTATTGTTCTAATTCATCTGCTGCCCACAGGTCACGAACTATAGTCTGGTGAAGTAGAATTCCATTACATTGCAGCCCTCTGCGTATTACATCTCTCAAGATGAAAGCACATAATTAACTCAGACAACCAACCATTTAACTAGCATGTCAAATGATAATATAATCATCAATTACATCTATGGACAACCATAGATCAATGCACCACATACATGCATACCACATCACTGTATGATACACCTAGAATCAATTAACAACATTTTGCATCTAAATGAGGAAGTACATAGAAGAACAACAATGGCTTTATATACTACATATATGCATGCCAAACCACAATCTAACACAAACTAGAACCAATCAATCATATGATGCATCTAAATCGGATCATACAAGCTACAACCTAAACATATCAATCACATGTTTCGACAAACACTATGCTTAAACCTTACATCGGCTTTTTAACAAATCAGGATATACATATTAAAGATCACTGCAATGCAAGCATGTTAACCTAACTAGAATCAAACATAGTAAAACCTAACATGTCGATTAACATACATGGATGATTAAATCAACCTAAACATGCATGATTAAACAAGCTAATCTAAGTTAATCTAACTCTATTTAATCATGTCAATATGCTAGAAATAATCCACTAATTATATCATTCTAATCATGGTCATCGAAACATGTTTTTACGATTTAATCGATCATATAAAGGTGCTAAGAATAGCCGAGACGCCTACCTTAACGGTGACGACGAATGGCGCACAAAATTGCAAGGGAATCAAATAGGATGATGAGTACGTCGTGGTCACGACGACGACGAAAAATTGATCCAGACGGCATCTTGACAATCTGCTGGAACAAAGATGATAAATAATTTAAGAGGGAAAAATAGAATAGAAGAGAGAGAGCGGTGATAGGAGAGAGAGAGGCGATATGAGAGAGGAGATAGAGAGAGGGGGGGTGGCCGCGGTCGCGCGGAAGGAGGCGGGCGGCTGGGCGCAGGACGGCGGGCTGGCGGCGGACGGCGGCTGCGGGCGGTGTCAACGCGCGGGTGGTGCAGCGCAAATGGGGACAATGGGGTTCAACGCGGCGGGCAGCAGGCGGTGGCGCCGTGGGCACAGGCGCAGGTAGGACGGTGCGGCGGCGGCCGCATGGCGCGCACGGGTGGCGGTGGTCAACGTGGAGACAGCGCATGCAGGTGGGGCGGCGGTGGGACGGTGCGGCGGCGGCCGCGTGGTGCGCGAGGGCAGGCGGACACGCGCGGCGGCGGCGACTAAGGGTGTTGGCGGCTGAGGCGGCAGGGTGAGGGGGCGGCGCAGTGGTCAACGGGGAGACGGCGGTGGCCTGCGCGGCGAAAGGCGGCTGGGGGCGGGGGTGGGCACGCAGCCGGGGGGGGGGGGCGCAAACGGGGCGGCCGAAGGGGCGGTGTTGACACGGCGAGGCAACAAGGTGGCAGCCACGCGGCAAGAGCCGCGGCTGCGCGGGCGGACGAGGCGGCATGGCGACGTACGGCTGCGCGGGACGACGCGACGATGCTGCGGGCACACGCGGGCGCGAGGGGCGGCAGACGGCGGCGGCGGCTGCCGCGCGGAAGGAGGGCGGCCGGGTGAGCGGTAGCCACGGAGGCGGTCAATGCTGGAGGTGGTGACACGCGGGCGACGTGCTCGCGCACGGAATGAGGCGGCACGGCGGCAAGCACGCGGCGGCAAGATGGCCGAGGGTGGCTGGCGTCGCGGCGACGCCGCGAGCAGGCGGCCACGTGCGGGCACGCGGCGGGCTTAGCAGGGCGGTGGCGCGCGGCTGAGAGAGGTGGCGACCGAGGAAGAAAAAGGAGAGCGACGGAGAGGAGAAAAACGGCACGGAAGGGGAGGGAGATAGTCGGACGCGAAGGAGAAAGGAACGGTTACGCTAGGGCAATCGGGAGGAGAGAAAACGGAAGGAGGATAAAATGGAAAGGATAAGAGGAGAGCACCATTAATATTATTAAATCTCATAATAAATATAATATCTATTTTTTAATTAATATTTACCCCCGACGTTACAATCTACCCTCCTAATAAAAATTTTCGTCCTCGAAAATTCAACCGGACTCACCGAACAATTGCATCCTTCAATCTATCTAACTATTCTCCTCTACCTAATCTATCCATCCATCTACCACTCTTCCACCTAAACACATCTATCTATCAACTATCTATCTACACATCTATCTACATATCTATTTATCATCTATCTATCTAACTAACTAACAAACCACTCATTCATCAATCTACCTACCTATTATCTATCTATCTATCTAACATGCCCATCTAATATCAAAATTCAATGCCAACAAAGATTCTCAATCTAATAGACAATCTAAATTACTCCTTACTCAAGAGCTTGATCTTCCCAAAATCAATTCCATCTAATCCAAACCGATATCATAAACCCGGGCATGGCAAAATAGACATTTAGGCCGAGTTAATGCTCTGATACCAAGTGTCACGACCCGGATTTTTAACATGTGCAGCGGAAGATAATCCGGCGACGTAACGGGGAAGAATATCGATTTGGAACCAAATAAGATCAAAATTCACAATCCATAATCACAAATCCAAACATTACAACCTATTTACACAACAATCAAACATCTATCTAAACAAATTAAATACCAACATTGAATGATTAATCTACCTTTTCGGATTCCAAAACACCACTACGCTTCTGCTGCGCTAAACCTGCAATCCTGAAAAATATTAACAATGGAAGGGGTGAGTCACACTTGACTCAGTAGGTCTTACACCCGAACTACCCTACTATAATAATGATTCTATGATATTAAATATATGTTAAGCCTAAAAATCAGATTATAATACATAGGGTTCAAGCTAATTATATATCTTCAATTAAATGATTACAATATTTTTCTACTACCCCATATGTTAACATGACTCTATATGCACTAAAATCAACATATCCTGCACATTTAACTACTCTAAGTATGTTCATAACACATACTTGCCATGAAACAAAAGACACAACTAGACCACTAATATCTATGCCAAAATGCACAACTAAACACCTGTCTGAGTAAATATCATGCTCCACTTGGACATTGTAGCAAATGTCACAAAATTAACACCAGATCTACCATATATAGAAGTAACATATAGTAAGCTAAATCCCATAGTACCCCTAGGCAGGGGAATACTTAGGATAAACCGCGGTATCCGGGATCGACGGATGCTCCGGATTGTTCTAATTCGTCTGCTGCCCACAGGTCACGAACTATAGTCTGGTGAAGTAGAATTCCATTACATTGTAGCCCTCTGCGTATTACATCTCTCAAGATGAAAGCACATAATTAACTCAGACAACCAACCATTTAACTAGCATGTCAAATGATAATATAATCATCAATTACATCTATGGACAACCATAGATCAATGCACCACATACATGCATACCACATCACTGTATGATACACCTAGAATCAATTAACAACATTTTGCATCTAAATGACAATCACGATATGAAGTACATAGACGAACAACAATGTCTATATATACTACATATATGCATGCCAAACCACAATCTAACACAAACTAGAACCATTCAATCATATGATGCATCTAAATCGGATCATGCAAGCTACAACCTAAACATATCAATCACATGCTTCGACAAACACTATGCTTAAACCTTACATCGGCTTTTTAACAAATCATGATATACATATTAAAGATCATCGCAATGCAAGCATGTTAACCTAACTAGACTCAAACATAGTAAAACCTAACATGCCGATTAACATATATGGATGATTAAATCAACCTAAACATGCATGGTTAAACAAGCTAATCTAAGTTAATCTAACTCTATCTAATCATGTCAATATGCTAGAAATAACCCACTAATTATATCATTCTAATCATGGTCATCTAAACATGTTTTTACGATTTAATCGATCATATAAAGGTGCTAAGAATAGCCGAGACGTCTACCTTAACGGCGACGACGAATGGCGCACGGAATTGCAAGGGAATAAAACCGGATATTGAGTACGTCGTAGTCACGACGGCGACGAAAAATTGATCCAGACGGCATCTTGACAATCTGCTAGAACAAAGAGGATAAATAATTTAAGAGGGAAAAATATAATAGAAGAGAGAGAGAGCGGCGATAGGAGAGAGAGAGAGAGGGGCTACCTTGGAGAGAGGGGGGGTGGCCGCAGTCGCGGCCGTGGCTGGGTGCGCGGTCGCGCGGAGGGAGGTGGGCTGCTGGGCGCAGGACGGCGGCCGCGGGCGGCGTCAACGCGCGGTGGCTCAGCGCAAATGGGGACGACGGGGGTCAACGCGGCGGGCAGCAGGCAGCGGCGCCGCGGGCGCGGGCGCAGGCGGGATGGTGCAGCGGCGGCCGCGTGGCGTGCGCTGGCGGCGGTGGTCAACGTGTAGACAGCGTGTGCAGGTGGGGCGGCGGCGACGGCGACTGAGGGGGTTGGCGGATGACGCGGCGGCTGACGCGGCGGCTGACGCGGCGGCACGGTGGTCAACGGGGAGACGGCGGTGGCCTGCGCGGCCGAAGGCGGCTGGCGGTGGGGCTGGACACGCAGCCGGGGGGGGGGGGATTCGGGGCGGCCGAAGGGGGGGGGGGGCCCGGCGAGGCGGCGGGGTGGCAGCCATGACGCGGGGGCTGCGTGGGTGGACGAGGCGGCATGGCGACGTACGGCTGCGCGGGACGATTCGGCGACGCCGCGGGCACATGCGGGCACAGAGGGGGGGCGGACGGCGCCGGCGGCTGCCGCGCGGAAGGAGGGCGGCCGGGTGAGCGGCGGCCACGGAGGCAGTCAACGCCTGAGGTGGCGACACGCGGGCGACGTGCTCGCGCACGGAACGAGGCGGCACGCGGCGACGAGGCGGCCGAGTGGCTGGCGACGCGGCGACGCGGTGAGCAGGCGGGCACGCGCGGGCGCGTGGCGGGCTGAGCAGGGCGGTGGCGCGCGGCTGAGAGAGGCGGCGACCGAGGAAGAAAAAGGAGAACAACGGAGAGGAGAAAAACGGCGCAGAAGGAGAGGGAGATAGGCGGATGCGAAGGAGAAAGGAGCGGTTACGCTAGGGCAATCGGGAGGAGAGAAAACGGAAGGAGGATAAAATGGAAAGGATAAGAGGAGCATTAATATTATTAAATCTCATAATAAATATAATATCTATTTTTTTAATTAATATTTACCCCTAACGTTACACACAATCCATCCTACAAGCGTGGTGTATGACTGCCAAGCATAAAACAAATGAAACGGGGTCATCAGCTTTGTATACGATGATGTACCATGTAAAACTTTAATTATGTGAGTAGTTGTGTTAGGTAAGTTTTTCTATCCGATCATTGATGTAAGATTGCACATTACCTCGCATTTGGACCCTGTGAATACATTCGGGTTGCTTTAAATGACATAAAGAATGAGGATAGAAATAAGATAAGGCATCTGGATTCTTTTCAGCTGCTTTGGTTGCTGGTCTAGCAATGGACAAGTGTGTGATTAGTTGAAACAAATTAAATGGAGGCATAAGGTTTGTACATGATATTGAAACAACTTAGTAACCTAGATTTATGTTTTGCATGAGGTTCTAGATGTTCTCTTACTTGATCTAAGACAACATTTGCTTCGCCTCATTCATTTGTGTTTGTGTGGCCTGGTGCAGAAACTCAGGGGGCTTAAATAACATATGAGGATGAATATCCATTCGGTTGCTCTACATAACACAATCTGTAAGCCCCTTCTGTCGGGCCCACCTTGGCCCATTTAACAGCATGCCAAAGGGGCCGACCTTAAGCCAACTTTCCGGCTTATTAACAGTTCAATTAAGGAACCTATATTAGTTCAATTTGACGCCTATCTTCGGTCCGTCTTGGAGACCCATTTTAGAGCCAATTCTATGCCCACTTTGGGGTTTACAATCAGTATCCCGAGGATTGCTTTTGGGCCTGTCTTCTAGCCCAATTGTGGGCAACTCTAGGGGACGCTCCATATCCATCCTCTAGCCCGATTGTGAGTTACTCCAAGGACTATTCTAAGCCTATCTGCTAACCTGTTTTGGGCCCATTTGAGGATAATTTGTCCATATCAAATTATGATAATCAGTGATCCCTCTTTCAGTCTAAAATGGGCCCAATTCAATCCCTCTAAAATACCCACTTCTTGGCCTATTAAATGGCTGTGAAATTGGTCAGAAAAATCCCTAGATATCATCCTGCCAACTATGTAATATCTGGTAAAAATTTTTTTTTTTTTTCCCGCGGACTCTCCTCTCCCACCCGGACTCTCTCTCTTCCCCCCCCGCACCCCGCGCTCGCCGGAATCCCCCCTCCCACCCGGACTCTCTCTCTCTCTCTTTCCCCCCCCCCCCGTCGAAGCCCTCTCTCCCTCTCTTCCTATCGTCGCCGTGCGCACCCAGCCAGTGCCTGGGCCGACGCCCTCCCGCGCGCGTACGCGCGACGCCGTCCGCCACCCAGCCGCCTGCGTGAGAGTCGCCGGCCACCCTCCCGCGCGACTCACCGCCGGCCAACCGCCCTCCCACGTCATCTGGCCGCCGGGAGCCCCCCCCCCCCGAGCCATGAGCCACCCGCATCACCTCGGCCGTCATGTCCCGCCACCTCTGCCCATGCAGCCGCCGCGAGTTCCGCCAGCCGTCGCCGCCGTCGCGAGCTCCACCCGCCGTCGCCGCCGTCGACACCGCCGTCGCCGCCGTCGCGAGCCGCCAAGGTGAACCGGCCAGCAGCCGCCCGGCCCAGCTCCACCCGGTCCAGCCGCCGGTTCAGCCGGTCGAACCGCCTGGTTCGGCGCCGGTCCATTCATTTCAGATTTGTTGATTTTATTAATTGCAGAAATCAAAGAAAATGCCATAAAAATCTGCATAAAATCCAGAAAAATCCGAAAAATTCACAGGAGCTTCCAGGTAGGTTTCTCAAGCTCGTCTATGTATTTGATCCCATTTTTATTAGAAAACATGCATGATTTAACTTATGGACCCCGATTTGACTAGTTTAGACTTTTGACTCATGATTAGTGAATTTTCTCAAAAATCCTTGAATCCAGAACTTTGAAAATGATATTTTGTATACTATGGAACATGTTTAGCCTGATTCTGGATGGGTAGAAATATTCTTCATTAGTTTTGATCTAATGTTAGTTATGAATATGAATATATGCTAGTTTGGACCTAGAATTGAAAGATAATTATGTGTAAATTTGGGAAATCATGGATCATCAAATCACATATTTCAGAACCTGTTTAGCTCAGATTGTGGTTGATTACCTCAGAATTTGAATTGTTTAATTTATGCCAAGCATAACTTAGGTCAAGTGTCTGATATATGTGTTTAAGTATGTCTAGTTCGGTTTGTCATTTCATGTATGTAAGTCATGTAAATTTTTGTTAATTTAGTTTCAGATTATGTATTATGTCATGCATGGTGTAGTTATGTTCATATGGTCAAGTTTGGTATAGGTTTGATTTAGAATATGTCAACCAAGTCGGTTAGTATAAGTCTTGTCTAGTTTATGGTAAAATATGTTTAATTTGGTTTCAGATCATGGGCTATGCTATGTATAGTTAGTCAATGTCAATTTGGTCATGATTAGTATGAGTTGTCATTAAGAACAAGTTCAATTAAGTCGGGTTATCATATGTCTTGTCTAGTTTGTTATGTCTTGCATGAAAGGTTATGAAATTAGATGTTTATGTCATGTATGCATGGTATGGTCAAGTATGTCTTAATTTGAAATTATGTTATGAACTCTTGAGATATGACGTGCTATGAAGGCTTCACCAGCCTATTCTAGTCAATTGCCCGTGGGCAGCGGGTAACTTAGTTGAATCCGGCCCTCCCACAGATCCCGGATTACCGCGGTTTTTCCCTTGGTGTCACCACTGCCTAGGTGCACTTTGGGCTAGCTTAGTATATGTTACTTCTATATATATTAGAGCTGGTGAATGCATTTGTACATGTGAAGCAAGACGACCAATTTCTTGCTCTTTGGCTATGTGATTGGAAAGAATACGAAATTTGGTTACTTATGTGTCATGTATAGATGTTAAGTTGTCATGTTAGAAAATTCAGATTTGTCTCATTTTGTTTTGGTCATGTTAAGTTAAGTCTTGAGGTTATTTAGATGATATTTGTCTAGCTTGTATGGTCTTGTGTGCATTGGTCTAGAATTAATTGGCTTTGGCATAATCTTTTCTTTGAAGATAATTATGTTCAGATATGGGTTGTGAGATTAATATAGAAGACATTCTATATATTTGTATTTACATCTCAATTTAGATATGTTATCTATCATTGCCTGTTTATATGTTAGTATCCGATTGGCGGGAAACGGGTGTAAATCCTACGGAGTCCCCGGACTCACCCCGTTGTGGGATAAATTTTTCAACAGGTTCTGAAGATTTAGGAGCTTGAAGATGAAGTTCAGGTGGAACCAAAGGAATCAGAGTCATTTGCACTTGGAGATTCTTGGTATTCTCTACTTAGGTAGATGATCTTGGTTGTTTTTGAACGAGAGTGTAGTTAGACTTAGAAGTATTGTTCTATTCTCTTGTATGATTGGATCTTATGAACATAATTGTTTAAGTTTGGGTTATGGAATTCAAGTGTTGGATTTCATCCCACTGTCACGACGTTGTGTATTTTCGCTGCATAGTTTGAGGTTATATTATTTAAATTCCGGGTCGTGACAAACTACATAGAAGTGCCACCTTTCTTTCCCCGATTTTTGGGATTCTTTTCGGTCAGTAAGAAGCCATCTCCCAAGGTAACTGTGAAACAGCACAACCACGTTTTTAGGCTCCTTAATTGTAACGCTTTCCCTCACGAATACAAACAACCGATTATCAATTTTATTTTTAAAAGAATTGCGAAGAAATAAATATGATGAGAATGTTTTAAACGCCTCTCCTACAAGCAGATCACTTACTTGTTGAACACCTTTTTTGTGTAGCTGGCTTTTTCGCAGCAGGGACCTGAACAAATAAAAATAAACATGAAACTAAGGATTAACATATAATGAACAGTATACGATACAGTGAAAGAAACTCACTAAAAGAAATCAAGTACAAGTAAGATAAAAGTTGAACGTAAAGTAGAAAATATTGTTCATTAGATGCCTCAAGTTAGTAAAAGCAATCGCTATCTGAGGTCTCACCATCACTTGAATCTTCTTTCTTCCACTACAGGAAACTGGGTCATTGGCGACGGGTTATTGGCGACGGCTTTTTTAAGCCGTCGCCAATAATGATAAAAGCGACGGCTAAACTAACGCCGTCGCTAATAATTGGTAAATAGCGACGGCTAAATAAAGCCGTCGCAAATAATGTTTTTGGCGACGGTCGAAGCCGTCGCAATACCCAGAAAATGATCGTGCGGGTTTTTTTCCTCGGAAAACTGGCGACGGCTTGATACGCCGTCGCTACTAATATTAGTGGCGACGGCTTAAGCCGTCGCAATACCCAGAAAACACCCCGTGCGGGTTTTTTTCCTCGAAAAAGTGGCGACGGCTTCATACGCCGTCGCTAATAATATTATTGGCGACGGCCTAAGCCGTCGCCACTAATCCATGGTGACCGTTGAACGATCGACTTTTGTTGGCGACGGCGAAAGCCGTCGCCAATGTAACTTATCCTGTTATTGGCGACGGCTTTTGAAGCCGTCGCCAATAAGTTTGGCTTAAAAAACCCTCGACGCCTTCCTTTCTTCCCCCCGCCGCACTCTCTCTCTCTCGTGCTCACCGTCTGGTCCTGCCGCCGCCGCCGGTCACCGCCGCCGCCGCCGCCGCCGCCGGGGCCGTCGCCGCCGCCGTGGCCGGCGCTGTCGCCGCCGTCGTCGCCGCCGCCGCTGGCTTGCCCCCTCCCTGCGTAGGGCACCTTGAGGGGAGAGCTACCTCCGTCACCGCCGTGGGTGTCGCCGGCTCCGCCGCCGCCTCCTCCTTTGTGCCAGATTTAAACCCTACTTAGGGTTAATCGAACCTCCTTTGAGGTATACATCTTCAACAAATGAATTTTTGTTTAATTTTTTTTATATACATCACAAAGCATATTTGTGCCAAATAGCCCTAACAAATTAATAGGTTAGGACCTCATCAAACCAATTATGTAGCACCTTGATCACTTTAATTATTTAGGAGATAGAACAAAGGTAGATAGGTGCATAATTTATTTAATCATGGAATGAGCCTTAGAATAGTATTTCATAATGCATTTGAGAGAAATACACAAAAGTAATGCCCCTTTGCATATAAATTCCCTTTAATTTTACTGACATTTTTAGAGCTTGGTAGCATTAAATCATATTTAACCCATAAAATTTCGTAATAATAATTATTTTACATAACTAATATGTTTAGAATATTATTAGAAGACTATAATGTATTATTTGAATTTATTGGCATGATTGAACATGGATAACTCATCATAAATAGTAGTTTGGAGTTGGACAAAGATAGGGTGCGGCCTTGAAGGCTAGACCCTTCTAACTATCGCTTTTGTATAATTTTTTGTTTCTGTTTTAACTTAATATAACAAATCTGAATTCTTAGTTTTCATGTCTAACTCTTCGTTTGTGATAAAAATATTTAATTGGTATGTATAAACATTTATTGTTCAACAACAAGTCTAATTTTGATCATTTTATCTCTTTTTTAGGAAACTTCAATCGAGATATACACTTGAGAGTTTCTTCTTTCGGTGGAGGTTCGGTTATATATTGATTTATTTATTAAATTAACATTTCTTCATTGTATTTCAATCTTTTAACAAATTAAGATGAGTAACTTAGACAAATCATGGATGCATATTCCTAATAGATTAGATTCTAGATATATTGAAGGGATCGAAGAATTTTTAAACTATTCTTTTCATAATTCTAGAATACAATTTAGACATGGACAACATAACGATCTAATACAGTGTCCTTGTAAAAAATGTTGTAATACATTTATTTTTAAAAGAAATGTTGTCAAAGAACACCTAATATGCAATGGTATGTGGTTAAATTATCAAAAATGGATATGCCATGGTGTAATTGAAGTCAATATGATAAATGAGGACATTTCAATTTTAAATGAACCACAAGATAATTATGTAGATGATGAGGTAATGGAAATGTTACAAGATATTCAAAATAACGAATCTTCTATTCGACATAATGAGGAAGAACACAATGAAGATAATTTTCAATATTCCAAATTATTAAAAGATTCTGAAACACCTCTATATGAAGGTGTTAAAAATGTATCTAAATTAAAATTTATATTAAAGTTGATTCAACTTAAGTCCATTAATGGTCTCACTAGAAAATGTATGGATATGATATTATCTTTATTTAAGGAAGTCTTACCTAATGGGGCATGTGTTCCCGATAATTGGTATGAGCTTAAGAAATTAGTTAAGGAATTGGGACTTACTTATGAGAAAATTCATGCATGTAAAAATGATTGTATTCTATTTTGGAAAGAGAATAAAGATAAAAATGTTTGTCCATATTGTAACACCTCCGGATATAAAAATGATCCTAAAAATCAAAATAAAAAAATAGCACAAAAAGTTTTACATTATTTTCCATTAGGAGTTAGGTTGCAGCGTTTATTCATATCATCCAATACGGCTAAGTGGATGACATGGCACAGTCAATCACTATCATATCAATTGAGAGGTGAAATGCGTCATCCTGCCGATTCTCCCTCTTGGAAAAGGGTGGATGAACTTTATCCAGATTTTGCGTTAGAGAAACGCAACATTCGGATTGGATTGGCTTCAGATGGCTTTAATCCATTTGGTCAAATGTCTTCAAAATATAGTGTGTGACCTGTTGTTACAATGGTGTACAACTTACCACCGTGGATGTGTATGAAAGCCACATACACAATGATATCATTATTAATACCCGGTCCGAGAGCTCCCGGAAATGATATTGATGTATTCTTACAACCATTGGTGGAAGAGCTAAAAGATTTGTGGGAGATTGGATTGAAGACTTATGACGCCGAAAAGAAAGAGATTTTCATAATGAAAGTCATACTTTTTAGTACGATAAATGATTTTCCGGGATATGCAAATTTATATGGATGGAGTACTAAAGGAAAATTGGCGTGTCCTATATGTAACGAAGAAACACATACCATTCGACTTACCCATAGTCGAAAACAATGCTACCTTGGTCATCGTCGGTTCTTACCAGTAGCACATCGGTGGAGAAAGAACCAGTATAAGCATCCTTTTGATGGTCGACGATGTGTGAAGGGAGCACCAAAGATACTTACGGGATATGACCTATGGAGGCAACAAAAGGAGATGGACACTATTAGGTTCGGAAAACCGTTTAAGAAAGATTTAGAGAACTTAAGGAAAAAATTGTCAAAGAATAAAAATTGGAAGAAGAAGAGTATATTTTTTGAGAAACTCCCATATTGGTCATCTCTTATCATTCGGCACCATTTAGATGTCATGCATATTGAGAAGAATGTGTGCGACAATATATTAGAGATGTTTAACTTATCAGGAATTGACAAGGACAATTTGAACTCACGGAAAGATTTAGTAGATTTAAATATTCGTCCCGAGTTACATCCGTACGAGGGTTCATCAAAGTTTCCAGATGCAATTTATAAACTTAGCAACGATCAAAAGTCTAGAATACTTGAATTCATTAAGAATGTTCGAGTGCCGGATGGTTATTCGTCGAATTTTAGTAGATGTGTAGATTTAAGTGTCCGAACAATTAGTGGTTTAAAAAGTCATGATTGTCATGTGATGATGCAAATAATTATTCCTTTGGCATTTCAAGGAAACGTGCCGAAGGATGTACTGAGTCCTATTGTAAAGTTATGCCAGTATTTTAAGATCATCTGCGCTAAGGTTTTGAACAGTAACATTTTGAGAGATTGGGAGACAAAGATTGCAGTAACATTGTGCAAGTTGGAACAAATTTTTCCACCATCATTCTTTGATGTAATGATTCACCTAGTTGTGCATTTGGCTTATGAGGCAAGAATGTCTGGACCAGTTCAATACCGATGGATGTATCCAATTGAAAGATATTTAAAGAGGCTCAAAGATTATGTGGGCAACAAGGCGAGAGTTGAAGGTTCTATTGCCCAGGGCTACTTGGTTGAGGAGTGTACGCAGTTTATTTCAACATATATGCGTGATACGAGTGAATATAGTAGAGATTGGAACTATGACGGTGGTTCAGAAGAAGTTGATACGGATGATAGTTCAATATTCAAACCAATTTTCAATCCGAAGCCAAAAAATCTAAGTTTCTCAATCCGAAGCCGAATTGCCTGATCGGAACCCGGAACGAGCCTCGGATTGGGCAATCCGGCCTCTGATTGGCCAAAAAATCTAAGTCCGAGTTTGAAACGAGCAATCCGGCACCGAAATTATTAATATAAATCAATTTTTGGATTGGTTGATCCGATTTTAGATCTTTATAAAAGTTTCAAGAATGATTGATTTTTCGGATTGGATCGTATAATTGATCCAATCCGGCCAATCAAATTATTTTTTTTTTCAGAAATTTATTATTGGCGACGGCTTTATATAGCCGTCGCCAATAAAGTTATTTGGGACGGCTAAAGCCGTCCCTAATATTAAAAACAGCCGTCGCAATATCAGAGAAAAATTCCGGAACCTGGAGTTCTGGAATTTTTTCTCTGGTATTGCGACGGCTGTTTTTAATATTCGGGACGGCTGTAGCCGTCCCCAATAACTTTATTGGCGACGGCTATACAGCCGTCGCAATACCAGAGAAAAATTCCGGGAACCGGGGTGTGGGGTTTCTGCTTGCCATTTGCGACGGCTTACGTGGCCGTCGCAACTACATTTATTGGCGACGGCTGGTTAGCCGTGGCCAATAAGATTATTTGAGACGGCTTAACCCATCCCAAATAACTTCATCCGCCGTCTAATCTCCTTATCGTTTGCGACGGCTTAAGCCGTCGCCAGTAAAGTTATTGGCGACGGCTGTTTAAGCCGTCTCCAATAAATGGTCGTTTTGCTAATAACTTATGCGATGGCTTACGAGCCGTCGCCAATAAACGTACTCGGGACGGCTTAACAATAGCCGTCGCGAATATTATTGGCGACGGCGTTATTTGCGACGCGTTTGCGACGGCTTTGAAGCCGTCGCTAATATTTATTAGCGACGGCTTTTTGGTTTTTTGAGATGGCTTACAGCCGTCCCTAGTAACCTATTTTCTTGTAG
Organism: Cryptocoryne crispatula var. balansae; assembly: GCA_036172225.1. Lineage (NCBI taxonomy): Eukaryota > Viridiplantae > Streptophyta > Magnoliopsida > Alismatales > Araceae > Cryptocoryne > Cryptocoryne crispatula. The sequence continues at coordinate 29,970,944 of CM069918.1, forward strand.
TGTTCTTAGTTTCCACTGCATTTTTGGCTAACGATAGAACCCTGGAGGTGTGTGTGTGTGAGAGAGAGAGAGAGAAAGAGAGGAGAGAGGAGAGAGAGAGAGAGAGAGAGAGAGAGAGAGAGAGAGAGAGAGAGAGAGAGAGAGAGAGACTATCGCAACATTAGAGGGTGCTGAACTGATTGATGAACCTACATGGATAGACTATAGTAGCATTAGGGGGTGCTAGCTGATTGATGAACCTACATGGATAGTCGACTCCCTTTATTCATGGGTGAGCAACAAGTTTTTTAATGATTGAACATGCATGGCTCTTTTTATTTATTTTTGATTCCTGGTTGTCTTTGTGTGCAGGTTTCCCTTAATATTGGTAATCAGAGATTTTTTGAAGAAGTAGAGATTAATATGTTAATGGTCTGGCTAAATCTCCTTAGTTTTTTACTTTCTACTCCACAGTCTCACTCCATTATTTATGTTTTGTGCTTAAATCTATTTGTATATAGTTGCTACAAGTATAGAGCACTTGAAGTTTACTCTAGTTACCTATCTTTGATGTTGCGGTTGGTAATATACACGTCTCATTGCATGATTATAACTTGCTCATGGCACATTTCTTATCCATTTAGTTGATGATATGCACTATTTGTAGATATATGAGCAATGGGTGCTATTACGACTGAACTGTTAACAATTTTAGCCATTAATTATTTTTTGTAAACATAGTATCACAATTCACATTAATTATATAAGAATAATGGTGAAGATGGACCAGTATGTCTACACAGAGAGAGGGGACATAGAACAAAAGTGGTCATTTCTTCTTGGTGGAATTAAGTAAATCAAGTAAATATGCTAGTCTTGCGGTCAATGCCATCAGTTAACTCACACTTTCCAATTATCATGATGGCTATAAGCCGTCGCCAATATCTTTATTACGTCGCAAAAAACATGTAATGGCGATGTCTGTTGGAAGTCGTCGCCAATAATCTGTATTTGAACAAAAATATTACATATAAATATTAAAAATTCATGAAGGACTACATCCACACATGAATGTACATTATTTTCCATCCCCTACATTACATTCAAACGATCATATACATTCACATTCACATTCAAGATGATCATTCATTCACAATTGAACATCGACATTTAGGACATGAAGATGCATTCATTCATAACATTCATTCATAAATAAATTGGTTTGTACATTCAATACACAATAACATAAAATAAAAGTACAATATGTAGGGATTTGTCACTTGTCTTCTTCAAATGATCCCTTATCGTCTCCATCCTCATCCTCCTCGTCGTCTCTTCATGCGGCTCTCATCGTCAAATATATGAAACTTCTTTGCTTAGATTTTTTATTCATGTAGATTGATTGGCCCACGATTGAACTAAAATATGTGTTTTTTTTATTTGATTGATTTTATGATGGGATTTGATTATCTATTGACTAAATATTTCTAAATCTATTAGAGGTATTGATGAGAATTTTAAATTTATCTTTTATCTATAGTGAAACTTTCTATAAAAATAAAATTTTTTTTGTACTATGCTATTTTCTATGTAAACAACCTCCAAATTTAACAAAAATTTGTTCAAATCATTGTTATCCATGGTTTAGCTATTTAAATTAAAAATATTTGGTATATTTTGAAATGGGCCATAAATTTTCAGTCTTTTAAAGTTATCATAATGCTAATACTTATCTAATGGTGGGTCCTTACCATAATTCTTGGCCCTAAACTCTAACTTTTCAAAGTGATGCTTTTTTTAACAAATGTTAGACATCCTACACCTTGACATTCTTAATAGAGAATGTTCTCTCCTCCCATGTCTTGCATAGAGTAGTTAAAATATGCCTGAACTTCTTTTAAAATCTTAACTTAACTAAATGATGTAACTAATTTTTATTAAGTTGGAAAATTAGAATTTAATTGTGATATTGGAGTTTTCTTCTTTTTAGATTTGCTATCCGACTTTAATATATCGCAAATAAGCCCATTGCCATTAATATTGGTGACGGCTGAGCTATAGCCGTCGCTGGTGGCTCTAAGTTACTAAGCCATCACCAATAATGTATTTGCGACGGTGGTTAGCCGTCGTGAAAGTTCTGGAGAAGGGAATGAATAGAATTTTGGTGACGGCTTATACCCATCAACAATAATTTATGCCGTTGCCAAAAACTATCAAAAACCTTCCAAAAATGAGGATAACTAGTTTAGCGACGGCTTAAAACTATTGCCAATAATTTGTAAAAGTCGCAAAAAATAATATTGGCAACAACTTCTAGCCGTTGCCAAATAGTACTCTAGAACAATTTTTGGCAATTGGAAAACTGGTTTGGTGACAGCTATAAGCAGTCGCCAATACCTTTATTACGTTGCAAAACGTGTATTGGCGATGGCTCTTGGAAGTTGTCACCTATAACCTGCATTTGAAAAAAAATATTACATATAAATATTAAAAATTTATGCAGGCCTACACCCATACATGAATGTACATTATTTCACATCCCTTGCATCATATTCAAACTGATCATATACATTCACATTCAAGATGATCATTCATTCACAATTGTGCATGGACATTAGTGACATCAAGATGCATTCATTCATAAAAAAATTTCATTCATTCACAAATAAATTGGTTTGTACATTCAATACACAATAACATAAAATAAAAGTACAATATGGAGGGATCTATCACTCATCCTCTCCAAATGATCCCTCGTCGTCCCTGTCTTCGTCCTCCTCCTTGTTGTCTCTCGGTGCGGCTCTCGTCGTCAAATATATGAAACTTCTATGCATAGATTTTTGATTTGTGTATATTGATTGGCCTGTGACTGAACTTAAATATATGTGGTTTTTTTATTTGATTGATTTTATGATGGGATTTGATTATCTATTGACTAAATATTTCTAAATATATTAGAGGTAATGACGAGAATTTTAAATTTATTTTTTATCTACAGTGATACTTTTTATAAAAATACAACATTTTTTGTACTATGCCATTTTCTATGTAAACAACCTCCAAATTTAACAAAAATTTGACCAAATCATTGTTATCCATGGTTTAGCTTTTTACATTCAAAATATACATTTGGTATATTTTGAAATGGGCCATAAATTCTCAGTCTTATAAAGTTATTATAATACTAATACTTATCAAAGTGATGTTTTTTTTAACAAATGTTAAGACATCCTAAACCATAACATTCTTAATAGCGAACGATCTCTCCTCTCATGTTTTGTATAGAGTAGTTAAAATAGGCTTATCCCAACATATATGTATTGGCCTTAAGTGCATTGCATCAAAGACATACAACACATGAAAGGTCATCATTGACCATATTATATCCAACAAGATTAATTTTGTGCTACCTAACAATATATGAAAGTATTTATTAAGATCATATTATATTATTCTTAAAATATTGTGTGAATTTTATACTTGAGTATTCCCATTTTTTATTTGCTTAAAAAATTTAATACTCCTTTTGTCTGCTTCTTCACTTTGTTATATTAAATTCCTTGAATATATCAATGGCTTTAAATTTACGTTTGATCAAGTATTTATATATCTAAACATAAATAAATTATAGGTATAGCACTACATTCATATGAAAAGTATGAGTTTTAGTAACTCATTATCTTTCTCTTTATGTTTGTTGAATAGAGAGTTAGTCAATTTTTTTTGACTTAGAAGTCAGAACTAGGAAATGATTAAAATTTATTTATTCCTAGAACATCTATATTTATGGAGTTTTTAAAGTATTTTATTTTTAATACCACAAAATCAATAATACAAAAATAGAATTTAATCAATATCATCTCTTTTACGCTTGGGAGAGATATTCGCACATGTATTAAGATCTTCTATATCTGATATGAATAAAGAAAACATAAAATTTAAAATTTATAATAAATACTTATTTACTTAAGTAGAAAATAAACACAAAATTCTTTGTAATAGAAAGAACATAATAATAGCTTATAAAAATTAAGATAACTCTAAAAGATAACTTGAGATTTGCATATCTTATGACTAAGATTATAACTTTTGTATCATTTCTCATATGAATGAGTTTGAAAAGTTGGACATCATTGAAGATTAATGCTTCATCTTAATCCATGAAACTTAGGTTATATGGAGAATTGAGGCTTAACAATGGGAGACTTACCCCCCACCATGAGATTTTGGCATGACATTGGTTGTGATCTTTGGCTCATGGAATGCGGGGTCGTGACTCGGGTCCGACCCAATCAATTTTGGGCTGAACGACCTGGTCCCAACCTTGAGATGTCGACACGGTAAATATTTTGAAATTATTATTTTATTATTTTTTCCTACAACCCCGGCTGACCCGAGTCAATTTGTGCCAAACCGACCTACTTCCAACCCCAACCCCACCTATCTTGCTTTGGCTAACACAAGAAGGCCATGATAGGGCATATGGAAGTCTATGTAGGCATTAGTCTTGAAGCCATATTGACATGGATTTTGAAGATATGCAAACATAGTGTTTGAATCTACATAAAAATGAATTTTGAAATCACATAAACATAGAAGCTATGCGGCATGATGTTTGAAGATATAGAAATGTGAGTTTTGAAGTTGCATAGGCATGAAAGTAATGGAGACATGGAATTTGAGGTTATGTAGGCATAGCAGCATGGTAAGTATGATAGTTATGTAGACATGAAAGTCATATAGACATATCAGTCATGTAGGCATAGGTTTTGGGCTAATATAAACATTGAAGCCATGTAGGCCTTGGATTTTGAAACACTATGGGTGTTTCACCTTGCTTGAGTCTACATAGAGAGAAAGTACATGGACTTGATTGATAAGAGAAGATGAACATCTCCTTTGTCTTGAGACTTTTTTCTCATTGCTTGATGTTTTTTTTTACACTGGCTTGGTCACCATGTCATCCTTTTGTCTAGGCTAATCTTGTTTTCACTTTTACTTGCATATCTTTATCAAAATTTTCAAGGAGAGAAATTATCTAATTTTGCCTAAGATGTCTTTTCACATTTTTACCATAGTTGAATTTCTTTTCACAATTTCACCTTTGACCAGTCAACGAGAATAACTAGTCAAGTTTTTATTAGAGCAAACAACTATTTTTTAAAGCAAGTTCATTGGGGGCACCTTACTTTTCAGCCATTCTTTTATCCCCTTTATTTTTTTAATATTAAAAAATTTAGGTTTGCCTCCAAGTCATATTGCATTTGTATGTCATGGAATCGAGGCTTCCAAACCATAGGATTATCTGTCGTGAAAGGCTTTGGACATAACGAGGGGTTGAGGATTATCACTAGTTCATGATTTTTTTGGGTGAAAGATTAATGGAGAATTTAATAAGAGGCCCACCTTACAAATGTGACTTTAACGGGAGGACCAGTGTCACAAATGTTTTAACAAAACACCCATTTTCATACATTGTTAAAACTTCACCCTAAAAATGGATGTTAAATGCTACATAGAGTGACAAAAAGTCTTCTGTGCCCTTGTCATGCAACAAGGTAGCGCTGGCTCAAGATTTGGTTGTGAGTCGTCGGAGCTAATCTAGCATTGTTACAGATGTGCCTGCTTTCGACAGCTCTCTAACAATGTTTCACCTAGTGTCAGAAGTGGGCATCCTCCATGCTCACAACCGCAAAGACCCCCCTTCTCGGCTCATAGCATCCGGTCTATCCTCTCCGTTCGTTGATGTGATCTAATGCTACCTCGCAAGAGTATAATATGATGGAGTAGCATTTGGGCGACCTCATCTCTCTACGACAGAGCTACCATGTTCTTAAGTCGGTGCCCTAGTGCACCATTTCCCTCTTCTTATTCGTAGCCAATGGAGCCAAAGCACAACAAATCTTCCCTCCCCCTGCCAACCCCCTTCTCTTTGTACTCCACTCTCATATGCAGTATGCTCACCACCCAACTTAGCATCTTGTGCTTCTTCTCTTTGTGACGCTATTGTCTAATGGCCATGGATGAAGAAAATGTTGCCACCAAATGAAGAAGACTAATGTCCTCCATAGTGGCATGCATCGCTACGATGATGAGAGAATGCTGGGCTTGCTGTTTAGGGTTTTTGATACACAATAAAGAGAGATTGGGGGTTTCTGTGGGGGAGGGGTAGAAATGAATAAGACAAAATAAAATAGATAGTCTGTCATTGAATGGGCCTACTGTTATACATTTTATGTTAACTAGGTGTTTTATGAACAATATTTGGTCAATTGAATTTTCATTAAACTCGTTTTGATGATTGGGCCCTTAATTAATTTTTTCGAGATTAATACTTAGGCATGTCATATACGTTATATAGAATATATATATATATAAAGGAACAAGACTTGGTTTTCATACCATGGAGTGTAGATTATTGAGTTGTTGTGTACTAGACTTGTAAGAGGCTCACGTGCTATCTTAACGGGCACATGGGAGCCTTTTACTTAAAAAAAAACTCACGATGGCAATATCTCGTGAACGACACTAGGAGAGGCATCTCGAAGGTCTTCCATAAGGCTACGGCAGGCTACGGCGGTTGTGCGCAAGAGTGTACGGCGGGGAAGAAAGAGGGAGAGAGGAAGAGAGAGAAAAATAAAAGAAAATAAAGAGAAAGAAGAAAGGAGAGGGGAACCAACATCTTCGGGCTTCTTTGGCATCTATTCTTAGTATTTTTCATCTCCCTACATCTTGTTTAGGGATTTTCTCTCGAAAGCCTGGGTGTGTGCTTTTCATTGTTCTTGTAAAAGTTAGCACTCTCATATTGTTGTTTGAGAGTGGTTATTGTTGTATTCTTTGATTACTTATTGGATCGCACTTGTCCTGTGGTTTTTCCCCGATTCTGGGGTTTTCTTAGAAAAATCCAGTGTGTTGTCTCTTGTTTTTTTTATTTCTTTGCTTGTGTGAGTGCTATTTCGTCTATAGGATTGTTCACTCAGCAGAAAAGGTTGGTTAGCATCGATTTTTTCCCAACAAGTGTTATCAGAGCTAGGTTCACTAGGATTGACAAATTTTGACAGATTCGTCAGATTTGATGGATTTGATTGAGTGAAGCAAAATGGATGCAACAGTTGACAGAATGATTTCACTCAATGAAAATAATTGGGTGATCTGAAAATCAAAGATGGAAGATATCCTTGATTGTAGGGATTTGAATTTACCGATCGAGGGATATGAGTTGAAGCCAGAAGATATGATAGATGCCGCATAGAAGATGTTAGTTCTAAAAGCGATTGGCACAATTTGACAGTGGTTAGATGATAGTGTATTTCATGATGTGTCGAATGAGACAATGACAAAATCATTGTGGTAGAAATTACACGATCTCTATGAGAGGAATACTGCTAGGAACAAGGCCTTCTTAATCAGACAACTGGTGAACCTCAAGCTTAAGAAGGAGAGTTCAGTTGTAGCGTATCTGAATGAGGTGCTAAGCATTATAAATTAGTTGTCAGTGATGTAGATGGTGCTCGAAGATGAGTTGTAAGCATTGTTGTTACCCAGTTCTTTGTAGACAGTTGGGAGACACTTGTAGTCTCTCTGAGTAATTCTGTTTTAGATGATGTGCATATAATGAAGTATGTGACTAGTAGTCTCTTGAATAAGGAGACTAGAAGAAAGTCGTTGGGTGCATCAGGATCACAGATTTTGGCAACAGAAGGCCATGGCAAAACAAGAAACAAAGATAAAAATCATAGGAGGTCAAAATCAAGGTCCAAGTCTAGATCTAAAATCAGCGGCAAGTGTTATCACTATGGAGTTCCTGGTCATAAAAGGTTGATTGTAGAAAATTCATAGAAGAAAAAGAGCGAAAGAAAAAAATGCACATGAAAATAAGAAAGGCAAGGAAATTGCAACGACCATGTCAGATGATGAAATCATTGTTCTTTTGTCGAATGGTGAAAATTGTCTGACAATAGAGAATTGCGACATTTTGTGGATCCTACACTCTGGAGCATCTTATCGTGCTACACCTTGTAGGGACATGTTCTTGTCTTATAGAACAAATGATTATGATGTTGCTCATATGAGCAATCATGATACCTAGAGGATTGTGGGTATAGGAGATGTTAGTGTGGAGACTAGTATAGGATGTTAGCTTATTCTTAGAGATGTCAGACATATTTCACACCTCAGGATGAATTTAATTTCAATTGGAAAATTAGGTGAGGATGGCTATTGCATGACATTTGGTCAGGATGGCTGGAATTGACAAAAGGGGTACTTGTCTTGGCTCGAGAAGGCAAGTATGGCAGTTTATATGGCATGAGGATATGGGTCAACATGGCTAAGGTGAATGCTGTGGTAGATAGTTTCTTGTCAGATTCGTGGCACAAAAGATTGAGACACATAAATTAGAAGGGGATGGATTTGCTTGTAAAAGGAAAGTTCCTTTCTAAAATGAAAGGTACACATTTGAGCCCTTGTGACCTTTGTTTGATAGGCAAACAATGTAGAGTTTCTTTTTTAAAAAAATCACCCAATGAGAGCAACAAATCTTTTAGAATTGGTTTATTCGGATGTATATAGCTCGATAAATATGCATCTAGAAAGGTATGGGATTTTCTGATGAAAAAAAAAAGTGAAGTTAGTAATATTTTTAAGATATTTCATGTAGTAGTTGAGTGTTAAACAGGAAAAAAATTAAAGACTTTATTGACAGATAATAGTGGTGAGTATAGGGCTTGGTCATTCAAGAAATATTGTATGAAGTTTGGGATTTGGCATAGGAAGACTATTCCATACACTCTACAGCAAAATGGAGTTGCAGAGAGGATGAACAGGACAACAATGGAAAGGATCAGAAGCATACTCTCTAGTTCCAGGTTGCCAAAGTCTCTGTGGGGAGAGGCTATTCATATTGCAGTGTACCTGATTAACATGTTTCCTTCTGTTGCTTTAGCGGGAGATATTCCAAAGAGGGTGTGGTTAGGTAAGGATGTGTCATTTAAGCATCTACGGATCTTATGTTGTAGGGCATTCATGCATGTACCAAAGGAGCAAAAATCTAAGCTAGATGACAAAGCAGTGCCACATGTATTTATTGGTTATGCATATGAAGAATTTAGCTATAGATTGTGGGATCCGAAGACAGATGCAATGCACAAGAGTCATGCTATTGTCTTCAAGGAGGATCAGACAATTGAAGACTTTAAGAAGCCTTCAGAGTCAGATAGTGCATCTGGTGATGTGCCTTTACCTATGATAGTGCAGCCTGATATACAGCCATATACTTAGGGTGGGCTTGAGCACAATGCTAAGGAAGATGAAGCAGAGGTTGAAGAATATATACCAGATGACTTTCCTTTGAAAAATCAAGCTGAGTAGGGACATGATCCGGAGGGGGAGCAACCCTTACATATGGAGTCAACATATGATGATCAGTTGGGAAGAGGAAAGATAATTCAAGTTTGTTCTACTAGGTATCCTTCAAATGAATATGTTATGCTCACTGACAGTGGTGAACCATAGAGTTTTACAGAGGTGCAGGTTGATGCTCAGAAAGATAAGTGAATGGAAGCTTTGCAAGAAGGGATAGATTCTTTGCATAAGAATCACACTTATGATTTGGTAAGTTTGCTAAAAGAAATAAAATTTTACAAAACAAGTGGATTTACAAGATGAAAAATGAAGGCAAGGGCAAAGTGAGATACAAGGCTTGATTGGTGGTCAAAGGCTATAGGCAGCAGAAAGGTATTGACTTTGATGAAATATTTTCTCTTATAGTTAAAATGTCATCTATTAGGGTGATATTGGGCTTAGTTGCTTCTCTTGATTTAGAGCTAGAACAGGTAGATGTCAAGATTGCTTTCCTTTATGGTGATTTGGAGGAAAATATCTACACGATGCAACTAGAAGGTTTTAAAGTTACAAGAAAAGAGCAGATGATTTGCAGGCTGAAAAAAAGTTTGTATGGACTTAAACAAGCTCCAAGGCAATGGTACAGGAAGTTTGATTAATTTATGATGAGTCATGGGTACCAGAGATCGACAACAGATCATTGTGTTTATGTCAGGAGTTTTCCTGAAGTTAACTTTATCATCTTTCTGTTATATGTAGATGATATGTTGATTGTTGTACATGATAGTAGATGATTGACAAGTTGAAAACCAACATGAGCAAATTCTTTGATATGAAGAATTTGGGTCTAGCTAGATAGATTTCAGGTATTAGAATATCTCGTGATAGAAAATCAAAGAGGTTATCTCAAGAGAAGTATGCTGAAAAAGTGCTTGATAAATTCAACATGAAAGATGCCAAGCCAGTAGCCACTCCACTTGTAGGTCACTTCCGGTTGAGCAGTGAACATAGTCTATCTTCTGTAGATGAATAGAAGAGCATGGAGAAGGTGCCATATGCCTCAGCGGTTGGAAGTCTCATGTATGCTATGGTAAGCACACATCCAAATTTGGCTTATGCAGTTGGCATAATGAGCAAATATTTATCAAATCTAGGTAAAAAACACTAGGCAACACTAGAATGGATACTCATTATCACAAGGGTACTTCAGGGTATTGTTTGTGTTTTGATAGCTTAAAAGCAAAGATAGAAAGATTTGTTGATGCAGACATGATAGGGGATTTGAACTCTAGAAAGTCTAAATCCCCTATCATGTTGAATCATAGTAGACACTTTTGCAGGGGGAGTTGTTTCATAGTAGTCTAAATCGTAGAAGTGTATTATCTTGTCTACTACAGAAGCATAGTATATTGCAGCTACAGAGGCTTACAAAGAAATGATATGGATGAAGAAATTTCTTTAGGACATAGGTCTTAGTCAGAAAACTTACGTGTTACATTGTGATAGCTAAAGTCCTATACACTTCGCAAAGAATTTAGCTTATCATTCTAGAACAAAGCATTTTGATGTTCGGTATCATTGGATCCGAGATGTACTAGAGAAGAAGTTGATGCATTTGGAGAAGATTCACATGGATTGGAATCCTTCTGATATGATGACAAAGGCTCTACCAAAGGAGAAGCACTTGAGGTGCAGGACTTTGGTTGGGATGGTTGCTACTTGAACTGATTAAAGCTAGACAAGATCCACTGGCATGATCCTTTTATGAGTCAAGAGGGTGAGATTGTTGTGTACTAGCCTTGTAGGAGGCTCACGTGCCATCTTAATGGGCACGTGGAGGCATTTTACATAAAAGAAAAAAAACCCCATGATGGTAGTTTCTCACAAACATCACCAGGAGAGACATTGCAAAGGTCTTCCATGAGGCTACAGGGATACATTGGGCTACACAGCTGTGCACAGTAGTGTATGGTAGGGAAGAAAGAAAGAACAAAATAGAGGGAAATATAGAGGAAGAAGAAAGGAGAAGGGCAGCAGCGTCTCTAGGCTTCTTTGACATCTATTTTTGGTATTTTTCGTCTCCCTACATCTTGTCTAAGGATTTTCTTCCAAAAACTTAGGTGAGTGACTTTCACCGTTCTTGTGAAAGTTAGTACTCTCGTATTGTTGTTTAACCGTGATTATTACTATACTCTTTGATTGCTTAGTGGATCGGACTTGTCCTATGATTTTTTTCCGATTCTAAGATTTTCACATAAATTCGATGTGTCATCTCTTGTACTTTTTTTATTTCTTTGCATGTGTGGGTGCCATTGCATCTACAAAATTGTTAACTTGGCGGAAAAGGTCAATTGGCATTGGTTTTTTCCCAATACGAGTATGTGTGAAGGATTAATCTTTGCCTTAGGCTGTGGAGTCTTTTGTACGTAGAAAATTAAATATTGTCCTCAGACAATGGCATTTTGTTTGGTGGATTGTAAATGATTGAGCATATTCGTTTTCAGGTCATAAAATTTGGGTTACAAAGAGTATTTGAAGAATTGAGTCTTGGTCTCCGTGATATTTCGGTTATGAAACTGTTGGCACCCAAAAAATGTCAAGACATCCAGAACTAGCAAGTTTTGGGCAAAATACATGAAAGAAAATTGAACAGGCAAGTGTGATCCACTTTTCATCACATTTAGGGCCAACGGGCCGAATGGGCCCAATAAGCCTTATTGGGCCCGACCAGCTGGATGATGACTTGATAACGGTCAGACATCACCATCTTATCCGTCTAGCTCAAACTTGAGCAACAACGAAGTCGGATCGAAAATCTGACTTGAATTCAACAAGTTATGGGTCAAACGGTGAAAACACTCCCGAATGGCCTTTGGTAGGCTTAATGGGCCCAAATAACAAAACAAGTGGGCTCACAAAGACTGTGATCAAGACATTTCCAACGGCGCCTCACATGTCAAAATCTGGCTTCGGACAGTAAAATGACCGTTTTGCCCTTGTGGGATTCAGGCAATCTGGGGAAGGTCCAAAGAAAAGTGGCACCACCAAAAGGTCTACTTGACTTTCAGATAAACAATGACAGAGTCAGATCGGCAATCCGACCCATATTTGGAAAGTTATGAGGAAAACACTGAAAGTTAATTTTCGAATGGCCTTAATAAGGGCATATCAAGTCCGAAAAACAAAACAAGTGGGTCCATGGGGCTGTACCAGTTGAGGGCTTCGCAACGGTACTCTGAATGTCAGAATCCGATTTCGGGTACCCGAACGGTAAAATGACCTCTTTCGCCCTTGGTAGGTTTGGACAATTCGGGATAGGCCCGATAATATCTTGGTGCATCATCAAGTCCGCCAAGCTCCATATTGAGCAACATTAAAGTCAGATCAAAAATCTGACTTGTATTCGGCAAGATATGGGCAAAACAGTGAAAATGGGCTCTAAGGCGGTCTTTACTGGGCTTGGTGGATCCAAATGACCAAACTAGTGTGTCAACAGTATTGCCTCGACAGAGAGCTTCACAATGGTGCCTTGAATGTCAAAATCCGACTCCGGACGAAAAAATGACCGTCTTGCCCTTATTGGGTCCGGACAAATTTAGGCAGGCCCATTAATATCTGGCATCAGCAAAAAGTCCGCCTGACTTCCAGATGAACAACACCGAAATTGGATCATCAATCCAATCCATATTCGGAAAGTTATGAACAAAGTTTGAAAAATTGCAAAGTCGGCACACACTTCGAGACAAGGCGGAACTGTCCAAATAATTTCAGATAGTGAGATCTATATACATGGAAACCAAAATTCTGGTGTATAGATATTTAATTGTATTTCAAATAATTTTTTTGGCAATTTCAAAGGCCGAGAGTGCACCGATCGAAAAAAATTGCTAAATCGGTGATCTCCGGACAAATTGAGAATTCTCAGCAGCAGACATGAGCAGGTGATGCGTTCAAAGATTGTGGTTGGTTGGCCACTTAAAGTGATGGATCCTGTGTTATCAGGTCTTAACGATAGTGGATCTTTGCCTAAGTTTCATTTGACATAAAAAAAGAAATAAATGAAGAAAAGTGCCAGCATCTGAGATGAATAGTCGTGACCTATTTTGACCCAGTCAAAGATTACTTCTCCAGAGCCTTTGGGAAGGAACGTGGGAGGAAGGTGGGGAATAAAACAACCTCCTCTGGCCCACTACGTCCATGGCTCCCACTACCCACGTTCTGGCGAACGAGGACGGTTTGCTTCTGGGCCCTCCTCTTCATACGGTGGGAGGGATCCAAGGAGGAGATGAGGAAGGCTGCGGCAAAAACTCCTCCGGTTCTCTACTCATCTGGCCCGGTTGCTGCTACCCATCGAGTGGCTGTCGAAGGAAGACTGTGCTGCTGCTGCCTCCAACGCCCATAGAAGGAGGACCTGCTGTTGTTGGTGTCGGATGTGGCCTTCTTGGCTGCAGTTTCTGTCCCGGCCAGCTACAAATGCTATCGTCTCTTCCTCCTAGATCCGCCGACGATGGCACCCACGGGGGAATATAGAAAATGGAGGAGTTAGATACCCACCTACGTGCCGTGACCACAGGAGAAGAGTAGGAAGGAAGCAGCCCTACCTGCTGCCTACGCTGCCATCTCTCTCTCCTGTCTACCGCTACACTTGGTACTCCTCCTGAAAATGTCCTGCTGCTGCCATGCTCCTGCGCCCATGGGAAAATAAGGAGTTTGTTGATCCTCCCTTCTAGTGCTATCATGCTGTTGTCCTTGTGCTGTTGCGCTAAGGGAAGAGGTTCTATCATATGCTCCTGCCCATCTACCTCCTTGCGACCATGAAAGAAGCTCCTGATATCCCCCACTCGCTGCTGTTGTGGACTCCACTCAAGGAGGAAGAGTCGAGGGGAACAGCCCCCACACGTTGCTGATGGTGTTTGGCCACTTGGGCTTGAACAATAAGCTGGCCGCTAGAGGCCACGTGTGTCAAGGCCAACAGAGCCCATGTCTATCATGATCACCAAGGCCAACAGGGTCCCCTGCTGGTCAGGATCATCCGGATCGTCAAAGCCTCTGCTTGTCGTGATTACCAAGGCCAACAGGGCCCATCTTAAATAAAAATGTCATTTGGCCGACAGGGTCCATGTCCCTCAGAATCACCAAGGCCGCCAGGGCCAGATTCTGTAAGAAATTCCAAGGCCGCCAGGGCTGAAAGATACATGATTGAAAGTTGAGGATATCAATTAATCAAAAAAAATTAAGTTAAGAGCTAGCCTATTTCACATAGGTTACCTCAAAGGATGGGCACTCGGGCATGTCCCCGACGTGTTTGATCCTGGACGGGGAAATGGGCAAGCTCCCATCTTCTACCGATCCTTCCTCCAAAGTAGGGAGTATCAAACTCCACCTACTAAAGGAGGTATATCTCATCAATTTAAGGGGAGGTCATGTCAAAATTTTCCCTTAAATTAAAAATGAGAGAAATATGTCAAGGAAAGATCATCCTATGTCCATCAAGGACTAACGGAAATTTATCAATGGGAAACACGACATTTTATGTCACCCACATGTAATTTGCATTCGAATTTGTCGATAAATGGAATTTCGAATTTTGTATGTCATTATTGTCATCGGAATTTATGAAAAAACCCCATAGACTTGGAGGAATGTAAAAAAAAATATATAATAAAATAAATTTTAAAATAACGATAATCTGGTCAAACCAGTCAACATATTTTTTTTATCTCAAAAATAATTTTCAGATAATCAAAACATAAAAAAATAAATTTTGTGAATCAAAATGCGAATTAAAAGAAAATAAATCAAATACACCCAATAAAAATAATAAAAAATATCCAAATAAAACCAAAATACCCCAAACAGGATCAAAACACCAAATTCATTAAGTGATTCCACAACATAAAAGAATGGCAAAGAATCTCAAATAAAAATTATCCAAGTCAACTCAAATCAAACCCAAAACAAAAAATAATTGTGGACCAGATCCTCAATAAAAAAATGTGTTAAATCCTAACTTAAAATGACATTTAAATGAAATGCATCCTAAGCAAAAATCACAATTCGGACTCAACCAAAAGACATCAAGTCCTAATTAAAAAAAACATAACAAATCAAACTTTCAAAACAAATCCAAATCAAGTTGAAACCAAATGACTCACATAAAAGACATTAAGTCTTAATCAATTCAAATCTTGAAAATCTCCAAATCTAAAAATTCAAATGTAAAACCCAACCAAATCAGAAACTAAATAAAAAAATGAACATCCATCAAATTTCAAACCCTATTAAAAATCCTCAACCTAAACAAAAACAAATCTTAACAACAAACCTAATTCAAACAATTCAAATAAATTCAGATCAAATCAAACCATAGTTCAAAACACTAAGTTTTGCATTCCAACAAGTGTATGGGGCTATTGCTCCCATGTGTTGATTGTATGGATGTATATCTTCTATTCACAAAATTGCTATGGCGGCTAATCAAGGGTATTCGAGTATTCTTGATGTAATTAACATCGGATCTTCGCACTATCCGATGGGGAGAGGTCAAAACAAATTTTCAAAGAACCTAATAACCTCAACATATATTTTTATGCATATCACTGACCTAGCTAATACTGTTATGAAATACCACATATTTTCCTAATAGTCAAGGCTAAGTCAAAAGTTAAATCAAAACGGGGAAATGAATTTCCGAAATTTCATCCAAAAATTTGAGGTTCCAACAGAAACATATGCTCAAGTACAAGAGTCAGACAATTCATTTGAAGGGGATTAAGATTCACTTTTGGGCCATGAAACTCAGCTTTATATATGGAGGATTAAGACTTGCCCTAAGCTATAAGGTTTAGGTTTTATGGAAGTTAAGATTTACCCTGAGTTATGGAAATTTTGGTATGGAAATAGCCATGCTCTTTGATTGGCATGATAAAGCCAAGATAGGGCATGCTAAAGCCTAACCCTCCATGAGAAAGCCTTGTTATTTGTATACTAAACAAAGAGAATATATTTATTAGATGTCTCGAGAAGATATGTTGGAACTAAATTTCATGGATATGATGAAGTCTATATAAGTTTTGAATAAATAGAAAAAAATATCATCAACTTTGCTATGCCCTACGATCATATATTAACAAACACTTATTTTATTTAAGAAATCATTTAACAACAATTAGAAATTGACAAAATGAAAGTCAAATTGAATTTATTCTCACACACAAAAGAAGAAAACAAATTGTATTCCTTGCAAAGTGTATAAAACTCATCCTAATGAAACTTGAACAAGTTAAAATAAATTTAATTTTAAATGTTGAAGACCAAGAGAAGAAAAGCTCATTTAAAAGAAGATTTTAACTATAATAAAATGGTAAGAATGCATTTAAGAACGAAGTTCTCAACATAAATGATTAGAAATCAAAAGTAGAAGCAGTGTTATATGGATGAGCGTTGGTTGGTGCAAAAGATTAAAAAGATAACCAGAGAAGTAATTTAAGGGGGTGTTTGGTTGCATGATAATTGAGGTTTTTATTTTAATTTTTAAAAATTGTAAGAAAACTTGTTAAAAGAGGTGTTTGACAACCATGACAATTTTATGTTTTGAAAGTGATTTTCTTCTTAAACAATAAAAGAGGGTCTCACCTCTTTCTTTTTTCTTGTGGTCCCCCACTTTATTTGGTCATGTGCGGTGGTTACTCTTTTTTGTAATCACATTCCTCCAAACATGATAATTTTATGTCATGAGTTGGTTTACTTTTTATTTTAATACAATTTTTTATCATGAAAGTGTACAAAAAATTATCATGCAACCAAACACCCCATAAGAGTTTTAAGGAGAGAGTGATTTAAATTCTTATCACTTTTGATAGTTTGCATGATAACGTGAGTAGTATTTGATGATTATCCCTTGATTAGATGAAATCTGGATGATTTAGATGCTGACAAGCAGGCCATGAATGTTTGGTGATTATTCCTCATTGATAATAGCAAATTGAAAAATATTGCAATATCTGGAACAATTTTAGAGAATAGGAATTGATTATATAAAAATTAAATGATTCCTAGTTGACATAACACATAGATTAATATTTTATGAATGAATAAGTAATGGTCATCTCAAAGATTAATATTACACATTTATATAAATTTTGATTTTATAAATCAATAAAAATATAATTTATTTGTATAAGGATAACGATTGAGAAGTTAGACAAGTTGTGTCAAAAATATAGTAATGTTGAGAAGTTAGCTAAATTCTGTAGACAAAATTCCTTTGAAGAAAAAAAAACGTAATAAGTAAAAGAAGGAAAAAATATAGATATTTCAATAGCCCATTTCTTATTTTCCCCCACGTGTCTTTCATTCCCCCAATCCACGTGTCCTTCATCCCCTTTGTATTCCCAACTGACATGCCCCTCCTAATGGGTAGGTGCAAGCAAACTAATACGTTTGACGACTCGAGACAGGATACAAACGTAACTCAATACATTTACCGTGTTAAATGAACATCTTGATTCATTAAATGAATTGGGGTTGAACAAACTCTTGCTCAACTCAGGAAACTCACAACCATCCTGATTAAATAATTGATTAAATGTTTATTTTAAAAATTAAGTTATGAATATTGATAATTATATATTATCATTTAAATGCATAAAATAAGTCAAAATAAAATTATATTTGAGTTTAAACTTAAATCGGAGTTTCATAAATAAGTTAAAATTAAAGTTTAAACTATAATTTTTGATTGATTTTGAATTTTATAAACAAATTTATATCAAATTTGATCAAAGATGTGGATTGAACTTGAGTTGAGTTGTTATTCTTGCTTGAGTTCGAGTTTCACTCATTTATATCTTATGTCAAATTTAAATAAAAATTCAACATATTCGTAAAAATTTGAGTTCAAAGTTGTGTAAAATAAAAATGTATAGTTTAAACATCATATTGAACATATCGACGGGACTGGTTTGCACACCTACATCAGGCATATTGAGTTCTAGTTTAAACTAATTCTCTGTAGTGTATTAGTTTAATAAAATAAAAATTAAAAATATGATAAAAAATAAAAAAATTATATAAATATGATAGCAATTTATAAATAATGTAAGATAACAAAAAGGAAAAAATAGAATTAGACAAACATGAGATAAAAATTTTAAATAATGTAAAATAACTTTTGATTCAAAAAAGGGGAAAAAGACAATGATGAAAGCTATTTTAACTAAGTTTCAAAGATGATAAAAAATTATTCAAAGATGGCCACGTCACATAGACGATAAACAAAATTTGATAATATATATTTATATTTTTACAAACCCAGAAACTGCACAGGATATAACGTACAAAATATAAATTATAATAAGAAAATTAGACTTTCAAAAATTGAAAAGACATTGAAAACAATGAAAATTTATTCTATAAACAACAGCATATCCTGTTTAACAGGATAAACTAGCAACTAACTTGATTAATTAGTTGTTTAAATACTCGTCTATCTACTCGACTAAATATTTGTTTAATAATTCTATTAAATAGTTAAATTATGATTAACATTTATCTACTATACATGAAATAACAAATCACCATACTCCTGCTACATTAAAACTTATTACTTGAAAATGTTAAAAATTAGGTTGATATCATAAAAATATAATAATAATCTAAAAAATTTTATAAACGATTTCTATTCTAGACCAAGCATACATATTACGTTACTATTTTTCTTAATCAAGTTCAAGTCCTATCTACGTATTCACTAATTTTACTTTTACTATATAATGCCCTGTTTGATTAGAGTTTCATTTTTAGTACTATATCAATATTGATATTAATATTTTCAAATGTTGGAGTATCAATATCAAAAGTAATACAAGTTGACACTTGTATTACATGATATGCCTTGTTTGCACTACAAATTTTAAAATTGATACAATTAACCAAACACCTCTTAATGGGTCATATCAATATCAATTTTAAAATTGATACCGATAGAAGTACTTAATAGTGTTATCAAACAGGGCGTAAGAGAACATAATTCATTTTAGACAAACTGAAGAATTAAATACAAGATTTTATGCATACATGTGACACATACTATATATATATGTGCTTGAGACAAACTGAAGTATTAAATTCAAACATATTATATTTTACTAATTTCTAACCTGAGACACGTACGAAAATTCTCTAAAGAATCATGTCCAGACGTATGAAAATATGGCCTGCTCATGTCAACTTACTTATATCTTTCTTTTCTCAAGTTACCAATATTTTCATCACATTAGCCATATATAACATGATAAACTAACTAACTTAAATAAAATGCGTACTAGATATTAAAATATTTAACATATCATAAATTCTCCTTTTCTCAAATCATGAATTATCCAAACATATACCAAACATAGATTTCTTGCTAAATATCATGTAAAATCATGCAACCACTTGATTTCATGTCTTTTTTAAACATATTCACATGATTACAAAATATTTGTCATCTTACAATTACACATCACATATATAAACACTTACACCAGATCTAATATATATAAAAATAATATATAACTAGACTATATTTAGAGTGCACCTAGATAATGATACACTTTGGATAAGTGATGATATTCTTGGATTGATGATGATAATCTTGGCTATATATCAATTCATAGTTTATTTCATGTACTTACAACATAATATCTGTATAATGTGAAGCTGTATGCATGTCATTTGCATTACTAACAAGATTTAGATAGAATATGTCATACATATGATATTGTTGATTTTTAGCATTTGATTGATAAAAAACATAACTCAAAAATCATGATCTAATTCTTATGGTTCATGATAAAAATATATACCTTACAAATCAATCATATATGATATGATTTGACATTTTTAAAAATATCTCATTCAATTAAATAGGCAAAATTTTATTATTGACTTTTATTAGAAGCATATATCATAACGAAGTCCTTGATCACATGAAATGATGATTGAATCATGATGAGATCATGATAATGAGATTCATCATCTAAAGATATGTGATCTAAATGTTCTTAGTCATAGGATCCTTAAAACATGACATCAAGAATCTAGATAGACTAATGTGTGTAATATCTTCTCATTTAATGAGAATGAATGATCTTATTGGTCATTAGTGTGGAAACACTGAGATATACATATAGGTGCTTATTAGCAGAATAAGTTCACTGAACTGACTAATTTAGAAAAACCCGATCGATATCTTACCAAATTATCTATCAGGCTAATCTTACATCTCAATAGCATGGTAAGATTTTTGATTTGAGTTGCCAAAGATGTCTTACCGGATATATCTTGTACTTTGATTATTGACTTATATATCACAATCTTAATGATTTAGTATAGTTGATGTATTGGGTGTAAGCGAAACACAGTGAAGATAATTGAGCGAACAACAATAGATCGTTCACTCTTGGTAGGAGAGAGAGAGAATGTCCTATGAGATAATACTTTAAATCCTTAACCAAGGTAGTTAGGATAATTGGAAATGAATTTTCCAATTAATCCAAACACGAGTACAGAATCCCATAGAGTTGAAATATTTAAGGGTTGATAGTCGGTGCCAAACCCCTAACCGATCGGGACATTGTATGAACGAAGATTTAAATCCATATGGTAATTGATGATGAAAAGGCTCAATAAATGTTATTTAACTCTCCAAAATTATTTGGGATCATAGGATGTGATTTGTACCCTTTATGATTAGAAAGCCGTAAAATCTGCTACCGGATAATGATTTTGCTTTAATTTAATGAAATTATTCTTTTAAATTAATTAAGCCTTCAACCAAATTGACTATTAGGCCTAGTGAGTCACACATTAGATCTAGTCAATAAGATGAGGACATGGACGTAATTTTATAGAAGTTTTGAGTTTTTGTGAAAAATTCCATCTTCTTTAAATAAATGGCTTATGAAGCCAAACCCTAACAAACCATAGGGCTGGAGCACATCTCAAGCAGCCTCTCTCCCTCCTCTCTCCTCTAGAAGATGATCTTCCATGGTCAAGCTTGGATCTGGAAGGTTTCTGAAGGCTCAAAGGAAGGGAGAAATCGTCTATTGAAGCAGATCGTGTGGATACTGCTAGAGACTATACACTTGAACGATTTTCAGCAAGGAGGAATGTCCTCTCTTCATCCATGGTGAGGGATTTTAGAAATCTTATGAGGTACTCTCGTTCTATTTCATATTCGGTTCTCGATTTTACACGCTCGGCATCGACCAAGGCAAAAATCATGATTTTAAGAAATCAAAAATTTTTCCTGTATTATGTATTAATTCCTTACAGTGGTATCAGAGCCAGGTTGATGCCTTGGTTGAGGTTGACATGAAATTGACTTGATTTTACGTGTTTTCATACTTTCCCGAAACTATGCACAAAGTAATTTTGATTCAATTATCGAAGTGTGTACGGATAACAAATTGTGTATAGTTTAGATTCAATTGATTCTCATAAATAAGATCTTTCTGATGTCACAAACCTCATGAATTTTGGTCATCCGGAGAGTCCGATAGGAGTTCGGAAAGATGCTAGGATCATCATATCCAAAAAATGGACCGAAATTAAGGGAGTTGATGAACTTACCTATTTAGACGTAAATACCTCAGTATAATGGCGGGGTAAGGTAGGAAATTAGGTTTCCAATAGTTTCCATAATTTTTTGGACACTTAACGGCCCTTGGAGGTGCCTGATTTGAGAGGTATTTGTGGCTAGGGTTTAATGCGGCAGTGGCTTGTTCCTCCTAGAACTGTGCTCAAGATAGATTTTTTAAAGATATGAAACTACTCCAATGGCTTCCTTAATCTTTTAGAATTTTAATGCATATTTTTATGGATTTTTGGACTCCGTTTGACCCTCCAAATATGGCCTGAAAGTCGGACATTTTCTTGGGTTTCCGCAGTGCTACAATACTCCTCCACCCTTATTGGAAGGAGGAGTCGAGTCCGGATAGGATTCGGACTTGTCAGCTGCCTGGGGTATGTGGCAGCACAAAGGTGCACCCGACTGGGTTACACGACAGTGCCATGTTGGCGCCGGAGGCGCACGGGGGCGCGAGCGGGCACGCGGTGGAGTGGCACACTGCGTTTAGCAAATCAGTGCATGAGACCGGGTATGCAGCCAAACCACATTGCATGCGGGAGATGGCCAGGAGGTCATGGCGGGCTTTTATTTGTGGGGACACAGCGCCAACACAAATTTCCATAGAAATTAAATTTTAAATTGTTTAAATTTTATTTTTGATTCAAAAATTGTCAAAAATTCTAGAAAATTATGAAAAGCTGTATAACTTATTTAATGAGTTATTAAACTTTTAATGGCTTATTAAATAAAATTTTATTGTTTTTTATTGAATTCTTTTATTTTTATTTAAAAATTATTTTAAGATCAAAATTAATGAAATTAAGGACTTTTTAAGTTCTAAAAAATTGTTTAATAAGCTTATAAAGTGTTTATGAACCTGTTATATATTTTTTGGGCTTTGGTTACCACAGAATCATTTTATAAATGATTTGAAAATTATTTTAAAATATTTATTTATTAAATTAGTGTTCAAATAAATTCTTAAAAATGTGACTTTGAAAAATTATGATTTGAACATTAATTTAATGCTCTGAGAAATTTGTAGAAAGTATGAATCATTTGAGATGTTTTATATTGCTTGTTTTATGCATGTAAATTGTTTCTATGTAAATTTCATGTTATTTATTTCATGTAAATTTGACAAGAATGAAATTGAGAATTTCAAAAATTATAGTATATAAATTTATGCTAATATGTATGATATATCTCACATAATTATCATGTACGTGCTCTATGTTCATGTGATGAATGTTAGTGTGTGTATGAAGGTGATCATAAACTTAAACATGCTTTGCTTGTGATTGCTTAATTAATTAAGTTAGTTATGTTATTAAATGGGGCTAGTGTGTGCCTCCTCTCTTTCTATACAATATGATTGCACTTTCTACCTCCTCCCATTTATGCACTCCCCTTGGTTAAAACCAAAGTTTCTTATGATGATTTATACATTTGTGGGTCTATGTACCTTTAAGCTGCTTGTAATTGTTAGAAGCGGATTCATGGAAGAATGGAGAGCGGGACCACTTGAAGAAGCACCCTTCTAAGGTGGGAGCATGTCAACTCAAGCTTCTGAAGCAAGGAATTGCACCTATAGGGGTACCTTAGGTGTATGCTTAGGGTTAAGTCTCTGATCACCTATGTTTTTAATGCATATTTGATATGTGGTTGTGTGCTATAGGGTATGCCTTAAATATATAATATTTCAAAGGTATATTAATATTTATATGTAGCACATGTACTAATGAGACTAAAATAAAATCCCTCCTCATTCTAATTAGGTTGATAAATATGAGACGTTAAAAATGACTCATGTAGCATTCCGTTGTTATGGTCCTGATGAGCCAATCTTAAATTGGATGGGTATGTTGTGTTACCACAAAGCCCATTCAACAAGGGATTGGATATCATGAACAAGACATTAGCCGAACTTTGGGATGGACCATTTGCATGGCTTTGTTGCGTTACCACAAAGGCTATGTGAAAAATCCATTCTCATAACGTAACAAGCGGGTTTGACCTAACTAGAGTACATGGTTTGTTGTACTACCACAAGATCATAACTCTAGAGGCTAAACGACTAAGAGTTGCAAGAGTTGCAACTATCAATACTTGCCTACATATTAAGTATGCGATGATTTGTTATGCTACCACAAGGTCATCACCATAAAGTTAGTAGGGTCTTGGTTCCCACTAGGATGTTATCGTGATATCCCGTCTTTGCATAATGAAAGTTATGCAAATTTGTCAAAAATTAGTGGGAGCATAAATTAGGATGAAAGACCATATCTTAATTTTAATGAATGTCTGTAATGTTAATGTAATTATATCTCAATTATAGAATATAATCATAAACCACCATTAGTGTAGCATGATAGATGGTATGTAGTTTAATGGCTCACTCTTCTTAGATAGGTTTAGAACTAAGAGAATTATTCTCATAATTGACCTATTAACTATTCTACTTGAGAAGTAGATATCTCCTACACTATCTAATGATGTGAGAGAAAACAAGATCTTATCTCATAATATTGAAAAGATGTATTGATTACCTTATATCAGATATTAGCCTCTATGAGATAAAAATAGTAGTGGCAACATAGATAGATGGATATGATATCCATCATGACTCATGATGATGAGCTAATTAAATGTAAAATAAAATAATATATCTTAAATACTTCTTATTGGTGAGACCAATAGAAAGAAATAAGATCATTAGATACAAATAGAAGAAGATAGTTAAAAGTCAAACAAGTAAGTCATGATATTAAAACTCAAATTAGACATAGCATTCTTCTACTATCATGATGATGGTAAGTGGAAGATGAAGTGCAAAATGTATTGCACATAATACAAAAGTGGAGTTTGAGAAACTTCATGTATCTAAGTCATTAATATTTACTTGTCTTAAATACATATTCAATAGTATAAGATACTATATGTGTGTATAATAGTATAAGAATGCATATAATAGTACGAGATACCAAATATGTATCACATATTTACAATGAGTTGTAGATAATAGCAAGTAAATAAAAGTTTAAAGAAGATTGTTGGCCTACATATGAAATGGTACAAAATGTTGCATCATTACTGGTGGAAGATACAAATTTTCTATAGATTTCTAAAGTTGTCTTAATTATCATTCTAAAAAAATATTATTTTTATTTTCTAGATGAATAATGATGATTTATTCTATGGTATGGAAATAATTAATAAAGTGTTTACCAGTGGGAGTTTAATAAAGAGTTTATTCATATCAGATATATATGCTCTTATAATATATGTGAATAATCCTCTATAGATGAAGTAGATTGATATTGATCGATCTATTCTTTAGTAGTATGGTCATGTTTATAAGAAAATACTTAAGGTATACAATTCAGATAGAAATATATAGATAAATGATTTAGAATCATTAACTAAATGTAAGTCTTATCTTATTAAACAAAATGACAAACTCTCCATTTGTTAGATATAGAGAAAGAGCTAATAAGTTTATAGAACTCATGCATTTAGATGCATATTAGTCCATATCTATTAAAGTTAGAGGATAATATTTCAACTTCATTAATTTTCAAAGATGACTTCTCTAGGTATGGACACATGGACTTTATGAAGTACAAATCTAAAACCTTTGAGAAATTATTTGAGATCAAGAATGAAGTAGAAATATTAATGGAAAGAGTTTTAGAACTCTTTGATGAGATCAAGAAAGAGAATATTTAAGTAATAATTCACACATAAATGAAGGATAGTAGAATCTTATTTTGATGGACACATCTTATATATTTTAGCTTAATTGAGTAGCTAAAAAGAGAAGCCATATTGTGTAGGGCATAATATGGACAATGACAACCTTTGCAAAATTCTTCTTTATCTATTTTGGGGTTAGTACTCAATATAGACATTTGATCTTAAATTGGTACCTTCCAAGTTTATTCCAATTATTCCATATATGATATATAAAAGGGGTTAAAGCTTGACCTTAAGCAAGTTAAGATTTCAGAATGTCTGGTCTAGTGAAAAAGTATAACCCTATCAAGTTGGAATATAAGATTATAAAGTGTTGACTTGTGGGATATCCTAAGAAAACTTAAGGATATTAATGCCACCCTTAGAAAGAAGGGTATAAGGTGCTCATCTCACCATATTTTTAGAGAAAGAGTCCCCTCTTAAGAAAGATAGTGAGAGTAAGGTATAAATGAAAGTTGTTCCAGTCTCATAATCTAAGGACACTTTTATTAAGATACTAATTTATAATTACACAAGGGCAAATCATAGATCTTTTCTTATGTCCAATCAACCTAAAAAATATGTGGGACATATCTATAATAATAGAAATGAAACATAAGATACAAGGATAATGATCTTAAGATCTATATTGAACATATATAAAATATTGATTCAAAATGGGAAGAACTAATAAAATCCGATATAAACTCTATCTATTTTAATCAAGTTTAGAACTTGATTGATCCACCTAAGGATTTAGTATCCATAAGGTATAAATAGATCGGTAGAGACTTTCAAAGTAAGAATACTTAAAAGAGATATCATCTAAGTCAAATAATTGACTATAAGACCTTTTACCTATGCCATGGGTTTAATTCATTCGGATTTTGATTGTTACATACTATGACTATAGGATTTGTCAATTGAATGTTTAGATAGTGTTTCTATATGGTATTTTGAAAAACAAGTTTATATGATACAACCTTTAGGAATTAAGTTCCAAAACATCCAAACATTGTGTGCATAAGGTCCATTTATGGACTAAAGTAATGTATGGAGGATAAGATTTGAAGTCTTGTGATTTTATACACATATAAATACTTATTAGTATAATATGTTCACTAAACTAATTCGACTTAAAAATCCTGAATGAGTTCATTTATGAAAAATCTAATTTCTATGAATAATAACAACTTGAGTCAAATCTTGATAGGCTAAGGAGGCTAATTTCAATCCAAGTCATCTCCAACACTCTCTCACCTTGGAGGCTGTCGACACATGGTAGAGCTCTGATCAAAATGACATGTCCAATGCACATGAAGATTCTTCTATAATGGCAATTCATGTGAATATTGCTATAGGTAATGCACTAGGACGAATTATAAATGTTAATTGTTATATGTTCATTTTTCTCTAATATTGACAGATTTGTGGAATCCAATGGAGATAATATATTCGATTATGATCAAATTTGATTTTTAGTAATACTGTTCGATTTTGATTGAAACAATGACAATGAAAATTGAGAAATAAACACATTCACTGCACATTGATCCGTTCTTTAGTTCGAATGCATCACTTAAGGATATTGCAAGTACTTCAGTCAAATAACATGATCAAATATATAATATAAATTATTTTTATCATTATATTCTTAATACAAAAAATCAAGGTATAAGAAACTACAATGTTTATAAACTTCGAAGAAAATTGATATGATAGTGAATGTTGAACAAAGTATTGATTAAAGGAGAATGTTAGTATAGATGTATGTACATATAATATTAGATATAATAATAAATGTATCAGAAAAAATGTGAATATAAATTGTAGATAAATTATATGATTTAGAGAAAAAGTAGAAATTATAATGATAACAAAATATATATATATATATATATACATACACATGTTGGTTGTTTTCTAAACTCTCTCTTTCAATTTTCTTAGGATATCATATCCAAGTTTCATCATCATAACTACCATAGATGGAGTATATAAAACTCTCAAAATCATAACTTATTTCAAACATCTTAGTGCTCTTGGTGAAATATAAGAACCCAAAAATCTTAAAAGGACTCAAATCTATAATAATGATATTGTTGATGACCTAGCTTTCACCTCTTTATATATCTTCCCCACCATGTATCCACACACCAAGATCACAATCTCATGTGGAAAGTGTGTATTGTTCCTCGATGGCGAAGTGCATAGTCAAGGGGAATATATGTGGATATGTATACATCGACTTTGGTGCTGGGTATGCTTCTTCATTATCAAAAATATCATCACTATTATCCTTTGATGAATCATTTGATATCTAATATTAGATTTTGATGTTTAACTCTGATATTTCTTCTCATACATCATCAACTTTAGACAACTTTAGAGAGAGAGAACACAGAATGCTAGAGATAGATCTTGAAGTGAGAGTGAGAAAATTTGGAGTGAAGGATGTGAGAGAGTGGGAAGACCTATCCAACATTTCTTGAAGGCGTAGGGAGCACCACTCATGGCTGGTCATAGCCGTTGATGACCTGGGTTGCCTG
This sequence comes from Cryptocoryne crispatula var. balansae, assembly GCA_036172225.1. NCBI lineage: Eukaryota > Viridiplantae > Streptophyta > Magnoliopsida > Alismatales > Araceae > Cryptocoryne > Cryptocoryne crispatula. Next base: position 29,999,165 of record CM069918.1, read on the forward strand.
GCTCACCTCGTGTAGTGACCAAGTCACTTGACTCGACAACCTTATGCTACCTGACTGGACCTAGCCAAGAGACCCTACGAAGTTGGGCTAATGCTTTGATCAGGACCATTTCCAATTGAGTTGGGGTAGGTTAGCCAACCTATCCCTGACCGGGCATTGTATAATCACATAGACAATTTACAAAGTGGAAATAAAAAATAGATAATATCACTAACGAATCTTACACATTGTAGCCCTAAGTTGTGTTTATAAAAAATTTGTAATAAATATAACAAAAATTCAATTAACATTACTTGTAAGCATCTTATACACCCACACTTACCCACCAATGATTGCTGATAGAGATTAGCGACTAGTTAATTTAGAAGAAACATTCGGCAATTAATGGCTAATTATTCTAAGAAGAAACATTTTCATACTTGCACTTTTTAAATTACATGTACACTCCATAGTACTTGTCGTTACATAAATACCTAGGTATTACACAAGATCAATGCACAAGCAACAAAGCAAATATTAACCTTCTTCAGAATAATTTAACATGATGTCCATCCATTTGTCACCGACTAGTTGCACCTTGAGCTTTGTCATGCCCATGCCCTCACTAGGGACTCATCCAAAACCATGGAAATAAGTTAGACAACCACTACTCTTCAAGAGAGAAACTGGTCATTCAAATATACCATTTGCAGTCATCAAATGGTTTTCAAACCAATTGAAAAGCTTCTCTATGACTTACCCATACATATTTTTCAAACCAATCTCAAGGATAGTGCATGGGAAAAGGGGATCATTTTTTTTCAATAAAAACTCATAAAAATAAAAAATAAAAACATAAAACTTAGAAAAAGTCCAAAAAATGAATATGACATTAGGAAAGAGTAATATCATACAAATGAAGTCTCTTATGCACTAACTACTGACGATTCCAATTGTCATACAAGTAACAATTTAACATACATTCTATTAAATAAAAGAGATAGTACAAGTAGATTTCAAAATTAAGTGATAAGTTGAAGAGATGATAAAAGTACAATTCAAACTTAACTAAAAATATACCTTTTCACTACCATGAACGAAATTGTCACTTGTAGCATTTGTCATGCTCCTCAATCTCATAGGGGAGAGGGTGATTGGTCCACAAACTCTGTTGAGTGCGTTTGCTAATCATCGGGTCATATCCATGTGAAAATAGTAAATTGATCATCTGGTTAAAATCATATTTGTTGTCTGCTCTAAATCCAGCCACTAGAGGTGACAGGGGAGAAGAAGACTCATAATATGAACAAAGTTCTAACTGTTGTTCCTTAGTGCACTCATCAAAGAAGCCTATTTCATTCATATGATATTATGATGTTGCACCTTCTCCACCAGAATGTTTTGAATCTCTCATACCTTATTGTTGAGTGGGTGGAATAAATTCTTCCTCATCATCATCATTATCTGAAGAAGGTGCTTGAGTACTATCATCATCCGCAATCAAATATCTTCATTTGATACTCAACTTCTTCCTCTTCATTGTTTCTCTTTTTTTTGTACCTATACTAGTGTTGCACTCTATCAACTGTATTGCTCTCTTAAATGACTTGAAGCTGCTAATGAGTGCCATCTATTTAGTGTTAGGCCCTGCATACTCACTATGAGCTAGAGTGGCTAGACCTGTGCATATAGTTGCATTTTGTGGAACTATAACTAGTTGTAAAACTTGAGCTGTGCAGGAACTTGAGTTTCCTGCACTTCTTCCATTTGCTCATCCTCACCAATGGAGTTGTCAAGGTCGCCTTTGGCCCAAAATCTATCATTTAGGTCAAACTCTAGCTCTTCCTCAGCATTCTTCTCATCCAACTATGCATCAAGTGGATGTTCTTATTGGAAGAGGTATTCCAAGTCTACATCTCGTTGTTGTCTCTAATTGGTTTCAACTTCAACTCTTTCTTGATACAAACCACCTGCAAATCGGACAAATCTCTCCTTAGATATCTTTTGCCTATCTTTGATGTTTTTAATTTTCAATCTCATGTTGTAATGATAGAAAACTAATTTCTCCAATTTTTCCATCTTCAACCTATTCCTTCTCAGTGTATAAGGTTGAATGTGCTCCAATTTCTTTTACATTGGGAAGAGCTAATACTCTGGCTCAGTACCCTAACTGCAATGGCTGCCATTGGATTCCATCCACTTCTATTGTTCACTTGGATCCACCATTCAAGTGTAAAAAGACAAATATCATGGAATTAGTAAGACTAGTAAACTTCTAGCTAAAAATGTTAAATATATAAGATATGTACAATATCCTACCATGAGAAGCTTGTTATGTCAATAGATAAGATCTGGATCCAATACACCCCAAGTTGATGTTTGTATGATGTCATTTGAAATACATAATGAAATATAGTTAAGTTTATTACTTATCTTCAGTGTGACGGTGTCCAATAATAAAGAAACAAGTAACAACTACTTCAATCTCGGCCTCTATTCTATGTTCTGTAGTCTTGGCTAAACATTTGATTACGAACAATGTGCCTAACAAGATTTCTGCATCATTGCATAATTGGCCACCATATTACATCCTTGAGTAAAAGAAATATCCTATCAGAAAAGATCCCAATCTAACCATTAAGGCACTAACATATTACAACAATTGATAAAATGATACTAAAGACTTAAAAAGTATACCTACATTATGAATATCATGGTGAAGTGTCATATCCCATTTGGTGTCTATCTTCCACCATTTTTTGTCGTCCCTCGTATGCTTCTCTTTGATCTTCATCTAGGCCTTGTCCATGACATCATACAAATATCCCATTTGGTTTTTGTCATTGAAGTCAACCAATCTCAACACTTGTACAAGGTGTTCTATGACTGACATGTAATATTGCTCCTTTACCTATTCTCAATAAGGCTATCCATCTTCAACAAAGTCTCATACTGGTTAATTGTGAATCGTGCTATATCCATGTAATCTTGATAAGTTGTAGAGACTATAAACCTCTTCAAATCAGTTATGTATCTATAGAGGCTCTCCAAGGAAATGAATTGTGTAACAAATTTGGTCAGATTGAAATTGAGTCGAATCAGATTATGACCATCAGTGTGTTCTCTCATGATAGAGAACAACCAGGGGTGTCCATAAATAAAAGATATAATAAGTTGTTCTTGACTCACCAACAACCTTACACTTTCTTCTTTCGCAATGTATTCCAACATTAAGTCAATTGAGTGCACATCACATGACATTCAAAATAAATGATTTCTCACCTCCATTAATTTCTTGTTTGCAACCTTGTATGAAGCATCATTGTCAATGATAAACTACATAATATTCTTCTCCTCAATCTCATGTACAGCATTGTTCATCAGACCAAATAAAAAATCTGAGTTCTTCACTTGACTTGATGCATCAATCGACTTCAAAAAGATGGTACCCTCAGAATAATACACTAGGAAGTTGATAAGAAGCTTCCTTGTGACTCTCGTCCAACCATCGCACATTACAGTGTAATCTCTTTTGTTCTAAATGAATTTGAATCTATTTATCCATGAGGTCAACTCATTGACCTCTATATCCAACCCCATGTCAGAAATACATGTGGATGTGGAGACTTGGAAATACGAACTACTCACTACATGAGTTGAGAAACCTACATGAAGGAAGATGATCACACTACTATTAATGTTAATTTTAAAAAACATAAAAGACATTTAAAAAAACTCTATATTCATATACCTACATATAAAAATCATTTGTAGATATGCCTAACTACATTCTTTGTAGCCCTTGTAGCAGTCTTCACTCTCCTAAGTGCATGCTTGATAGTCCTCTGTCCTCTGTCACTTTGCCTATACATGGCGGTGTTCATCGATCGAACTAACTACGACTGACGTAACTCACTATCTTGGGCTTGTGTAGGGTGAACACTGTGTATATTTGATCATTGAGCAATGACACCCAAACCTCCTGCTCCTCTTCTTCTTTTCTCATCTTATGTAGCCTAAACCCTACTAGCATACTTGGCTCTCCTCATATCTACCTCCTCTTCATCATCTAAAGATGAAGAATCAACTTGGACATGTGCTTGACATTTTTCTTTCTTACCCTTTTGCTGACATGAGATCGGTGTCTCTTCATCCTAACAACTCATCATTAACATCTTGCCTCTACCCAATTCTAACATCCCTTTGTGAAGTTCTTCTAATTAAATATGCTCTCATTTCTTCCATAAGCTCAGTCGGGACGTTATCACACTTTTTCACATTACCACCCATACCAACTATATGTAATTTGAGATGGTATACACCTCCATTCATGCTTTCTTGACACCCCATACATATCATTCTTTTCTTCTCAACATCTAGTAAATGGCTATGTTGCCATCCAATGTCACGATGTACAACAGCATCTTGACCTTGCTCTTCGTCAAACATTTTATTTGCATTCACATATAACAAATTAAAAAATAGTAAACAACACAAAACTATACTTCAAGGGTAAGAAAATTAAAGAACTACACGCGAAGGGGTTCCCCTTGATAGCACTTGAAGGGGTGACTGTGCTCAATCACCCCTTATAAGGGGAGATCGATAAAAAATCGGTCCGAAATCGGTCCGAGATTGAGACATTTCTAGATTCTGAGGAATCGACTAATTCCCGATTCAATCCAATAGGATTGACTGATCCGACCAATTTCAAGCGATCTGACCAAAAGTCCAAAATGGATCGGTACTCTGGATGAGAATGTTGATCCCCATTCGAGAATCGATCGATTCAAACTGACCGATTCTACGAACCATGGCGAAGATGGCCTGCAGAGGCCGATGCTCCGGACGGAGAAGACAAGACCCACAAATCTGATCTTCAATATTACATACCCAAATGGTCAGATCCACAACTTAAATTGCAATCGGTCCATCTAAGTGTTGAACCACCTGTTAGACTAGGCCCCAGGATGATTCAACTTCTAGGGGTCTTTTGGGCTTGCTGGACATGGAAAAGAATAACGTTTTGGGCTATTTCCCCATCTTCCTCACCTAGAAAGCGCCATAGGTGCCCTGCCTCAATTTTGGAGGATGCAAGAATGACCACCTATGTGATTTAGACTGAGTCAGAACGATGAGGGGGTGCCTGGCCTCTTGTCACCTAGACAACTATCTTGATCACCTTTGGTAATAGAGACTCATCCATTTATGTCAATTATGTCATATCTGGAAAGGGATCAAACTTGTTTCCTCTAGTTCCTACAAAGTGACAATCTCGTAGGAGAAACTCAAATAACATCAGATTTTGGTACACTTTCACTTGTAAATATAGCCTCAGGTATTGACAACAAGGGGCTTCGTCATCAAAATACAAGCATAGGTAGAAATTTGGCACTATTAAAGATTTTGTAGGACATGAATTCCACCCAAATCCAATGAATTTCCATCCTAAAACCATGACAACTAGAAGGAACATCTCATTCTCGTTGGACAAAAGTCAAGTGCCATAGGCAACAGGAAAAAAAATAGACACCTATGTTCAAGTTTGCCAAGAAGATTTCCATCTGGTCGATAGTGATCAGCCATCACTCCACTTGTGACTAGCTCCACCCATACTTGACACTTGTTAAGACACTTAAGCAACAAAGCACCTTCCAAGAGACACCTTGCCGGGGCATTTTATGGGTAAGGGGCAAAACTTCTTTTGAGGACTTTGCCCTCTTGACATCTCACACAAAGCATGCTACCCTTGACCCCGGCATCTTAGTTACACAAGTTGATCTGGCAACTTAACCACGTAAATTTATCCACGATTCAAGAGCTCATTTAATGAGTGTAAATATATTTCATTATATTTTATATACAGCTAAAATTTTCTATTATAAATGTGTTGTATATTTAAAACTTATAAAATTCTATCTTAACCTTTTTTATCTCTCACTTAGAGATTACCTCTTCCTCATAAAGTATATACCAATATATACGTAATTAAAAAAATAAAATCATATTAACATGTATGAACACATATACAAACATATTCAATTGTACCATACAAATATAATTATATATGATTTTATGTATACATAAAAATATATAAGATTAACATCTAATTATATATTTATACGTATATATACACATAAATATTTAATCTACCATCTTAACCACCTAGACGACACCTAAGTTGCTTTGCTGTATAAACGGATTTAGAATCCTTTGACATTTTAGACACCGTCACCTTGATGACTATGGCTCTATCATTTTATTCCTTCCTTTGACCGGTAAACAATATACATACTATAAACAAGAAAACTGTTGATCACCTTTTTATGCTGTGCTACTTTGCCTCTAGGTTGAGGTATCCTGGTAGAGGTGACAAACATTGATTCATTCTTCATGCAACCTAAAGAGCAATTTGGATCGAATGGAACCGAAGGCAATTTAGGCATGAATACTTGACAGATAAATTTTGGTTTCTTTTGTGTTGCAAAGTGAGAGAATTGTGCAGTACCGGAGCCCCTTGGGAATGTTGCACTGTATTTGTCTTGACTTCGTGGCATTTCAAAATCACACCATCTTGATGTTCTGGTTTTTGCCCCTCCCCTGCGGTCTTTCCTGTTGTCAAAACTGATTTTGTAATTAATCATTTCTTATTTACAAATTTGCCGTCACTTTCAAGTACCAAAATAAAAAACAAGAATGCCTTTAAGACCCTGTTGTGTCCATCCAATTCAACCAAGAGCCTGATTGTTTTCAAGGAGTCATTATCAAGGAGGACTGCGTCGACAGCGTATAAGGAATCATAACCCAAAACATGTGAAGAAAGTTATAAGGATGCCAAAGATGAAGACAGGTATCAGGATACAAGACAGACACCAAAGGAAGCTCTCTCCATTGCCTAAGTGTTCCATCAAAGAAAATGAACCTTAAATGCATGGAATTTCAAATCGGGATCCAGACCAGACCTGACTTGGTCGGATTTGACCATGACCGGCCCAATCGTGACCCAATCGGGCCAACCCGGCCGATTGGGTCGTACGACCCGACAACCGGGTCGCGCAACCCCAGTCTGCAACGATCATTTGACAATTGAAGAGGATATCACAAGCAACAGAGGACACTGAGACGAGAGACCCCTCATCTCATCTCAGGCGCTTGAAGCGGACATTTTAAGCGCTTAAAACAATATTTTTTTTATTATATTTATTTTCAAAGTTAAAAAAATATATATAAAAATTGAAAATATATACAAAATACAGTATCATAAATGTAAAAAATATATATAAAAATACAACGAATATATTTAAAAATATAAATATAATAATTATGTTAAAAAATACAGATAAAATTATTTAAAAACACTGAACATATTTAAAAAATTGTGAAAAATACAAAAAACAACAAAGATTATATTAAAAATGCATAAAATAATTACTATAAAAATAAGTTGAAAAATGTACCTTTTCTCATTTCGTTTACATCAACATGCTAAAAAATTGAATACATCATCAAAAACAAAAAATACAATACATCAAGTAAATAACATTTGAATAATAATTGTAAACCAAACATAGAAGTACATATATAACGATTAGTTCAAAACATTATTAAAAATATATATTCATCTAATGTCCCCAATCAATCAATACAAATATCAATTATCAATCAGAAGAGTAAAAGTCGTCATCATCAGTAACATGAACATGAATTTCCTCATCTGATTTTGTGGTATCTTCATCTATAACCACACCCTTTCCCTTCTCAAGTCTTTGCCTTTTAAAGGCCTCCGCTCTAGCGGATGGACCTTCCTCTTCATCAATACTGGCTGCTAGTTCAACTTCCCTCTATGTGAAGTCCTCTCCTTCATGCGCATAGTCGTCATCATCTCTAGTGATTCACTTATCGGCCTCATCAATATCATCCCAAGAAATAGAATCATGATTAAACTTCTCCATCTTAAAATAGCGATCTTGAAACCTCTGATTGTATCGGACATATACAAGATCATTTAACCTTTTTTATTCCAATCTATTCTTTTTCTGTGTGCACCTATAATATAAGGCCGAAGATCAGTTTAAAGTTTCATATGAAACATACTAAAAAATGAATTATACTATTGCATACCTACTCGAAGGTATTCCAATTATGTTTACAACTAGCTGTGTTACAAGTGAGGCTCAAAACCCTGATGCCAAACCTTTGCAATTGAGGAACCTTGCTCCCCCAATCCTTACACCAATTTGCTAAAAGAAAGATAAGAATTAATCAAATTTACAACAATACTTTGAAATGTATAAATGAAAAGTTTAAAAAGTTAAATAACAACTTGGAATGTATGTTTTTCTTTATCTAATGGCCATATCTCTACCAAATAGGCCTTCTGCATCTCTGTATGTATTTAGTTGTTTGGTGATAAAATCTTGCTCATCAGGACTTTTAATTAGCCTCTCAATGGTATCATACAGTCCTTGTTTAATTTCTCCATCACTTTCAACATCTGAATTTGAGTAAAAAAATTGGGAGTTAAGATAATAATCCGCTGCATGTAATGGACAATAGAGTTGATTGTCCCACCTCCTATCAACAATGTCCCAAATTAGACCATATTTGTCAAACTTATCATCTAAAGCACTCTTAATGCCTTCCTTTGCTCCATCCATTGTTTCATAAATATATCTCATTACTGGTTTCTCACGATCCACTAGGCGTAAGACAATCACAAGAGACTTGAAAATTGAAAGAGCATAGACTACACCTCTCCAGAAAGTTGTTTTTAAACTAATGTCATATGACTTCTTTCTCTTAGTTTACTTAACCCATCAATTGCTAGAGACAGTCCACTCTTTAGATGTAAACATCCTTCTCAATTCAGCCTTCAAGTTGTGTAAGCTCTCTAGATTTAGATAATTTGTTACAAACCTTACATAAAAAAATAAACATGCTAATGGTATTGACTATCACAATTCACAATTCACAAACCAAAATGAAACATTATAAAAATATATTTCAAATTGAAATTTTACCTTGTGATTGCTGCTCTACATAAATTTCTTTTATTGGTGAACTTCCTCATCATGGTAAGAACCTTTGTATACCCATAGATAAATGTCGTCACATATTTGGCATGCCTAATTGTGAATTTAATGTCCGACAATTTAGAAACATCTTCAAGCATCAAATCAATACAACGGACTGCACATGGTGTCCAAAACAAACGAGGATGCATAAACATCAAGATTCTCCCTGTAGCCTCGTTATCTGTTAGAATTTGGATAACATTTTCTCTCCAACTTCAACCACTACTTTGTCCAACAAATCAACCAACAACCTTGCATTTTTGACTTGTGAAGATGCATCTATTAATTTTAGAAATACTGTGCCCGTAGGTGTGTTGACTAAAAAATTATCAATGTCCTCCCCCTTCTATCTGTCCAAGCATCAGACATGATAGTGTATACATATTTCACTCAACTTCAATTTTCTTTTTCAACTAATTATTTAGTTGTTTGGAGCTCTTTCATAAGCAAAATTTCAGGAACTTCATGATATGATGGACCTTTCAAACCTGGGGTAAATTGACCAACAATCTCTAACATGGTCTGAAAACTATTCAAGCGTACAATTTTGAAAGGAATACCTGCTTGATAGATCCACCGGGCAATGTATTGCACAACTTTTCCCCTCTCTTCCTTCAAGTGCTTCTTGTCCTTCACACTTTTCTCTTTAGAAGCTTCTAAATTTTGCCCCATAAAACGGTCTATAAGATCTCTCAAATGAGGAGGCAAAAGTGCTGGCCCACTAAAAACTAATGTGTCTTCAACTTTCATGCTTGCCTCTGAAGTATTCACACCAAGAAGATTATCTCTTCCTTCAATCTCTCTTATCACTGTAACCTTTTCAAAGTGAGCTTGTTTGGCTTGCTCTATATGTTGCTTAATCTCTTCTTTCGCCTCCGATGTAGCCTTCTTACAACTTGTGACAATGGTGGATAGACCCGCTATATGTTGCTTCAATCTATATATCTCATCTTTGCAATCCTTGTTGCAAAACGGACATCTAACAAGATCCCGATTTTTCATATCCACCAAAATTCCATATTTTCAACCAACATCTTTTTACTTAAGAGGATATCTTGAGATAACGGAGCCCGTTGAAGTTGTTTAGGTGTTTGACCCCATTCCCGAAACTTGCTCCACAGTTTGAGACATCTTCATAAAAAAAGTACATCAACATCAAATCTGTTAAAAATAGTAAAAATTTTAAAAAAATAAAAAAAATCATAACATGTTGTCCTTAGGAAGAATTAATAAGAAAATAACATACTTTCCGACAATCAATATACAAACGTAATTAAAATATATGACATAATTTGACACCTATCGACTCTAACTAGGAAGAGGAATTGATAACTAAAACAAAAAAAAATCAGATTGTAAATTATAACATGTTGTCCAAGGACACTTACTAACATTAAGAACAATAAGAAATCAAATTTAAAGGAAAGAGAAGGACCTTTTAACATGCATTGACACCTTTCCGGTTAAGAGAAGAGCTTTATAAGTAAAAAAAAGAAATAAAAAGGAATTTAATATGTTGTCCAACACTTCAACATTTCTAACTAACATTAACAACCGTAAATGAAAGAAGTACGTATAAAAAATAGAAAAAACATAAATTATACCTTTTCGACAATGTCCAAGTTATTCGGTAACTTTTTTGATCCCGATTAACAACACTTTCACCTTCTACACCTTGCCAATGTCTTAATAAAAATAGTGGAATAATATTTACAATGAAAAAAATAAGAGAAATCGAAAAAGCGTACCATGTACGTCTAAATCTGGTTGTCCAACAATGTACACCAAAAAAAAGAAAGTAAAACATAAGATAAGCTACTTGTATTAGTAGAAGGATGATGACTAAGAAAAACCAAGAAAAAAATTGTCAAAACCCTAAAACGGACCGATTGAAAAGCTCCTCTGAAAGTTTGGAGACTTTGGACAGCTTCTCTGGCTAAAGAAGGGGTCGGCGGGGACTCCTTCGATAAGCAACGGCGGCAGCGACGCCATCTCCGGTGAGCAGCGGCGGCAGTGGCTCTGACGAGCAACGACAACACGGGGGCATCCGAAAGCAACGATTGCTGCTGGGGGGAGGGCGAAGGCATCAGGTGGGAGAGGCCACGAGCCCGCGGGGGGCCTTAGTTTAAGTCAATCGGATCCAGGCCTGGGCCCAGATCCGATAGGCTGAGGCGTTCGCTTCGCTTCAACCATGCCTCATACCTCCCTCACCTAGGTGTCTGAGGCAGAGGAGGCGATCGCTGACGACTCGAGATGAGGAGAGTCCGCCTTGTCGCCTAGGCGACCGAGACGACTGCCTTTGATAACATAGGGCAAGACGTCAGGTCGAGGAGCTGACAATTGAAGAGGACATTGATTTAGATCAAATATTCTACGAGAAAAACTCCTTAAAAACTTAGATCAACAACTGAGAAGGGTTGGGAGAATCAGAGTTCAACCCCGAAAGTCGACAATAGGCTGAAGGAGTGCTCGATGATGCCTTTTCGACCAAAGAATTCCAGATCTCTCTCTTCCTAACAAAACGACAAAAGACTAGAGAAAGAACTAGTTGAGGTATGCAAAGTAGAAGAAAAGATAAACAAGTTATGACTGATCCTCTTGATATTATAGATGCTGATACAGTTGAAGATGATCGAGAAGACACGCCCAAGCTAAACATCCGAGTGAAGTACCAAACTTACGAGGATTCTTCTTCAAAGAGTAACAACGATAATGGAGCTAGATACGAGGGTGACACCGTTTCACAAAGACAAGGGTCATAAGATTTAGGTATATTTCCTACAACTACAACGGCTCAACGTTTTACCGATGAAAAGCAATACACCCATACAACTCAAGACAACGATCACGATGCAATGCCACAATGTGGAAAAGGTCAACAAACACAGTGAGAGTGAGTTGGAGGACTATATCACGATGCCTCCAATAATACATATAATTCATTATAAGACTCTTAGTTCCCTACATATGACCAAAAGTATTATGAAATGAATTATGTAGAGTCATTAAACACTTCGATCCAATCGACCTATAGCTACGATAGTTATGGTTATTCTTTTGAATCAAATTTTAGGATGATTTTCCGAGAGACTGATGAATATGATAATGTATACATGTACCAAATTTTATACTGAACTCAAATGACATGGAGAAAATACATAAACTACCTATAAAATATAGAACATATCACATTGAAACAAAGTTAATATTTTTTTGTTTAAATCATGTTATTTTTTTGATTTTTTGTATTTTTTAAATTTTTTTCACATTTTTCACATTTTTCTTGAATTTTTTAAATTTTAAATTAAAATTTTAAATTAAAATCACTACCCAGTCGGACCGGGTTGGTTTGGGCCGACCGACTGGGTTGCAACCCCTAACTCCCTTTACCTTGCTTAAATGCAACTTCCTTACACAAAATATGCACCATGCACACTTGTAAGCTCCAAAAATGAGAATTAGACCATTTAGTGTCATTGAACCTCAAAGACATTTATTCTTCAACGACAAAACATGAAATCATCCAAAATAGAGAGCTTCTGTCAGGACCGAAAGAACGCCTCCCAGGGACCAAGACAAGATAATTCACCTTCCTAGCCAACCAAATCACTGCCAGTCTTGATTCCATCAACATGAGACTTGGAACCAAGCCTTCTTGCCACCACACACCACTCCCTCTCTTTCTGCTTGCTCATTATCACAAACAAAGCTCTTCGGAAATCTGATTTTTCATGCAAGATATCACTTGCCTGCCGATTATGTTGAGAGGTGAACAATCAATTGAATTTGTTTCTGAAATGCAGCTTGCCGAGTTATGTTTGGGCATTCTTATGCTCTTAAACAAGGCTTGGAGTATCAATATACCCATATGCCTTCAACCTTTCCCCATCCAATTTGGAGAAGGGAAATCACAAGTTTAGAAGTTTGGTCTCACCAACTACTTTTTAGATCCTACAATCTGAGAACTAGAACTTCAAAAGAGGAGGCTCAAAATGCTGCTTAGCCGATCACCCTTAACATCTCTGAATCTAGTCATTAATGTCTGCTTTCTCACATTTTCAAGAAACATGAAATATAGATATAGAAAAGAGTTAGTGTTAACTGTACATGAATTCATTCTTTATTATTTTTTTATTTTTGCTTTTGTTTTGTTCACACCTTCAGTGGTCCACTTCAGAAACAATGGAAGGAAACAAAAAACATCGTTTAAAGAACCAGCTGGTCTGGATCAGGATTGGTAGTGTCCAAACCAATTCTGAAGGCCATAGTTCAACATGAGACCGACTTCAGCTGCAAACTGGACTGATCTGATCCCATAGAACAGGATTCACTTATCCAGCTTGGCCAGCCTGAGATCAGCCAGAATGGACCAAGCTTAAAGTCAGAATGTAACATCTCCAATCCCAGGTTAGATCCTGAACCCCTGATACTGTAATCCTTGCCATAAAGAGCTGCCTTTTTTTTCAAACCCCTCAACTGCAGGCAGCAATTGCATATTCATGCTGCATAGTAAAAAATGAGGATTTAATTATCTGTCCAAGAGATGGCATCTGCATTAAGAGATTAAGAGCAAGTAATAAGTTGGAAGACTTGTAATCCAGAGGTAAACAAAATATGTACAGGCACTGTGAAATCACAACTCACTTATTAAGGTCCCTTGATGGGCCACATGGGTCATCAGCATTAATCCTTGGCACATGGTTCCATGCAAGATAAATTACTTCTGCTTATTGATGCAGCAAATGTCAGACTACGCTATGTCATTCAACTCTTTTAATCTCTATTTGAGAAGGCAATTCAAAAAAAAAAACAAGGATTTCTCCATTCATAATCATACAAGCATTTAATTGATCAGTGATACAATGTCACCCCTTTGATTTCAAATCAAAACAACTAACAGGATATACACATCAACAATATGACACTGGAGAAAACAAAAGATTACAAGAGTATGTCAGCAATGTATAGTTTCTAAATAGTTTTCCTTTTCCAATTTCCACAGCACTTGCATCTATTCCATTTAAATCTGTTGGCCACCGGAGAAATCATTACTCCTTCGCTATTTACAAGTATAACTCTGCATAAAAATTAGCCATCACCTCATAGACCTCCCTGCAACTTGTGGATACATGAGATGAGGTAGGTTAATGTATAGTATAGTTGTCGATAAAAAATCAACCATAAGAATAATGATAAAATAATTAAATTATTACCATCACTAACGGCTGGATATGTTCATGGTACTACCGTACTAGAAGAACTTATAGAAAAGTTGAGGGTTCGTTTGAAAACTTTAAAGAAGTACCTTTTACAAAACATCTTCTTTTATAAAAAAACATCATAAAGAAGCACTTTTGTATTATAAAAGTAGAACGCGTTTGGTACTATTTTTGTATAAAAAATACTTATTTAATAAAAATTATTTCAATGTCAAATTGAATTACAACTTTTAATGTCCTAAATCTAAATAACACTTCCCTATAAAAGAAAATGTGGAGTTAAAAAAATTAACCCACTCCCTCTCATTCTTCTTCTTCTCCTTCCTCTAATAAAGATTGCACCTTTCTTCTCTGCCCACTGCTGGTCTACAAGGACACTCCTCTTCCTCCTCTCATCTTCATGTGTGCGATGCCGGCCGGTGACAATGATAGTCAACAAGGATGCTCCACTTCTGAAAGAGGAAAGGGTATGGGGGAGGCCTGGATCAGGTCCCTCCAATGCAAATCCAGCACCATCGACGATGTCTACCATCATATGCCACTGCCATACCCCAGCTCCCTTCATGATGACCAGCTCCGACAACATCGCCGCCACCTCAAGCATACTCCTCTTTTAAAACTCTACTACCCACCCGCTGTGGCGGTAGTGCCTCTCCGGCACTCATGACATGGCAGCACTCCTCCCCAAGCACCCACTCCCCTCGGCTGCCACCACCAAGAAACTGTAGCCTCCTCCGCCTCTCATGCTGTCGTTCAAGAAGAGGTCTTGCGAGTGTCCCAAAAAAGCTAGACGTCCGAAGGATAGTAGCATGCAACCCATGACGGTGCCAACAAGGAAGTCGCCGTCGTCTATCCCGACATAATGGAGCTTCCCACAGGATATTCTTCTTGAAATGTAAAGATTATCTTCAGCTTGAGCTGGTTGTCTGTCGACACCTGGAATTTCAAAAAAAAAAGAGAAAGAGGAACAAGAAGCAGAAGACGATGAAGGAGGGAGGATGACCGGCAGGCAAAAGAAAGAAAGGGGAGGCAAAATGCAAATAGCAAGACGGCATGGCACTTTACCGCAGCCAACTTGCGGTTGGGTGCGCAGGAGGGGGGTGATCCCCTTGCGGGATCCCCGGAATAGGGGGCCAGCCCCTTTGCCAGACACCTACGGCGGCACCCTGCACCGACCGAGGGCCCATCCGAGCTCCCACGGACTTCCGAGGGAGCCTCGTGCCCGGAGACGGCTATAAAAGGAGGGCCGGAGGGTCCGCGTGAAGGGAACGGAGAGAGTGGGCGAAAAGGGAAGGCTGGAAAGAGAGAAGAGAAGAACAGAGGTCGGAGGAGAGATGCAAGAGATTACCAAGCGAAGGCCGCCATCGCCGGAATCCCCTGCGCAAGCTCGCCGTCGCCGGAGTCCCTTCTGGAAACCGTCGTCGCCGAAATCCCCTACAGAAGCCGTCGTTGCCGGAGTCCCCTGCGAGAGCCGCCGTGGCCGGGGTCTCTCCCCGAAGCTGCCGTCCCCGCAACTCCCTCCCCAAGCCTCCTTCGCCATCGCGAGCTCGCCCCCTCCGCCGTAAGCCCCCCTCGCGGTCGGGTGAACGGTGCCGGTGCCGGGGGGGGTATTTTTCCCCCAACTTATGTCCACCGTGGACATGTCGTGGGGCCGTCCACGGGAGGCACCGTGAGGAGAAGCCGCGGTCGACCACGCGAGGAGCGCACGCGCGCGAGAAAGGAGCCGGCCGCGAGAAGCTTCCGCGGGAAGGTGTTGACCCGCGGGTCAATTGCTGGTGGGGCCCACCAAAGAACAAAGTGAAAAAAAAGAAGAAAGGAAGCCGCGCGCATGAGGAGGCGGCCGCGCGCGTGAGGAGGTGGCCGCGTGTGAGCTACCGCGGCGCGGTGTTGACCCGCGGGTCAACCAGGTGGTGGGGCCCACCCGATGGAGAGAACGCAAAAAAAAAAGGGGGCGCACGCGTACACGCGCGCGGCAAGGGGCCGAGGCGGGATGGGCCGCCGAAGAGGCCCAATAATCTCCAAGGAGCAATGCCTGAACTGGGCATATTCAAAAATAATAATTAAAACAATCAATCAAATGAAATTAAATAAAAATTTACCTATTTAATCAACAAATCGAGACTAGTTGGGGGGTCGACTAACCATCCGCCCCTACGTCTCGACTTAACTTAAAAGAAATTAAAATTTGGACTAGTTGGGGGGTTGACTAACCATCCGCCCCTACGTCCTTAAGGTAGACATACAAAGGTCATAAAAAGATCCCAATGTCTTACCATCTAGCTATATATGAGGCCGTGCATGATCAACATGCCATTAAGCCGATTATATGCTAAAAAAGAGAGAATTGGAGAAAATACCCATAAGTCTATAAGGACCGGGTATATTCCCCCATAAATTGACAAGTTCATCATATCCAATGAGGATTGAGTGAAGATGGTCTCAAAACCATCAAGTTGTAATGACATGGAACCAAGCGATGAGATGGCATGTCCGGTGTATAAGTGATCTTGAGTGGAGGATCAATGACCCCATGAAATTGAGAGGATTGCAAATAAAAAATGATGAAATAAAACAAAATAAGGCAACCTAAAAAAAAATCTGAAATATACAAAGTCTAAAAGACATAAAAATATGAAATATAAAAAAAATCTGAAATCTGCAAATGCGCACAAAACCCAGAAATCTGTAAGGTCTGAAAATTTGAAATCAGAACCTAAGACTGTAAAGTCTAAAAACTGTCATATTAACTGGAGAAAATAATCTGAAACGTATAAAAATCCGAAACATGCAAAATCTGTAACCTAAATCTGAAGCTTAAAATCTGCAAGTATTAAAAAACAAATCAAACCCAGCCCAATTCAATAACACATAGCCTTTAATAAATGAACAGCTCAAAATCATAAAATCTATGTCCATACCAGAATCTGGAAGGCATGAGATTTACAGAAATCTGAGAATTTAAAAAACTTGAAGTTTAATTTGAAGAATCCGAAACCTGTAAAGCCTGCCAAGTTAAAAAAAATCTGAAAGTCTAAAATTTAAAAACTGAAGTTTAAAACATAATCTGAACTCTAAATCTCTGAAATCTGAAAATCTGAATTCAAAAAATTGAAATCTGAACTTCATATCCGGGGAGCGGGTAATTAACTTAAGACAACTTAAATCCAATTTTAATCAACTTGAACAAAACTTCAGATGGCATTAAGTCTTAATTGAACCTTAATCAAACTAAATTTTCACATCAAATCATGAACCGCAGTAAGTTCATCTCAAAAACAGATGTTAAAGCAAATCTAAACCAACTAAAAAAAATCAAATCAAATTAGATCAACAGAAACACGCATCTAAGAACAGATTTAAATCAAGATCTAAAATAAGATAACTAGTTAAAATTAAATTAACTTGAATCAATTTCTTAAATCAAGTTCAAATCAAATAGATCAAGCTCGAATCTGAAGTCAAGGAAATCTGCAAGTCTGGAAACTTCAAGAAAACTTGGAAAATCCTAATCAAGTTTAACTCAAATTCAACTCAAATCAAACTAAATTTGAATAATTCAATCCCAATAAGATCCATCTCAAACAAGATTAGGTCAGATCTTCAAATCAAACAAACCTAATCCAAATTCAAATCAAACAAGCCAAACAAATTTAATAGCCTGCCAGGCATTAATCCAAACCTTTTCACAATTCAAGAAATTCAACTCCATTCTAAACATGGTCAAATCAATTAAATTAAATCAAACTCAAATCAAAAATCTTTAAATTAAACCCAGATCTATCTTAATCAGACAACCTTAATCCAAATTAAGTTAAATCAATCAAATGAACTATTAATCTGAACCCCATGAAATCTGCATATTAATCAAATTTTAAATGAGTTAACCTTAACCTAAAGCAAACTGAATTTAAATTAATAAATAATCCATCAACAAATTCAATTCAAGACAATTAAATCCTAAATCAGTTCACATAAATCCGAAAGTTGCATGAGAAAGAATCCATAAACTATCAAATTCATGAAACTTAAAATCCACAGATCCAACTGAAATTTAATAAATCAAATGGGTTAAATTAGTTAATTTCATCCCAAACAAACCATATTTCTTAAGCTAAGCCCAAATCCCATTCAAAATCAAACAATAAACAAATTGTCAAAATTCAATTAAACAAACTCAAACTCAAACAGAATAACTCACAAATCAATCAAATTCAACTTAAATCAAATCAAATTCAAACCAAATCAAACAAAATTCAAATCAACTTAAAAAAAAGGAACATTAAGTGCTTGCATTCCATCAAGTTCATGGGGCTTTCTGTTTCTCCTCTTATGTATGTGTATGTTTATCTTTGTGGATGCATCGTCCTTCTATTCAATGAGTTGCTATGACGGATAATCAAGGGTTTTCGAGTATTTTTGATGTAATTAACGTCGGATATTCGCACCATCCAATGGAGAGAGGTCAAAATAAATTTCAAAGAACCTAACAACCTCAATCTATAATTTTATACATACCATTGACCCTAGCTAGTACTTCTATGGAATACCATCTATCTTCCTAAGAATTCAACGCTAAGGTCTAATTCAAATTCAAATGGAAAATGAATTTCCAAAAATCAAAATCTCTTAAAAATGTTTTCGAATTTTGAGATTACATCATTGTCGAAGGGCACACTCTTCACGGCATGGTAGAGATGCTCTTCAAGGTGCATAATTGATGCATGACAAAACTAGCAAACCGAATTTAAAGAACAAGAATCAACTTTTAAATGCTGAAATGAAAATTAAAATGGCTAAATTCCTCTTTATTCTGCCAAATCGGGTCTGGAATGTGTAAGTGTTGAAGGAATCATGGTTCTCGGTTGGTGATCATTGGCATCCCGATCAGACAAGGGTGTTGTGGAGTGCTGGAGGAGGATCCTACGGACGGGATCGTGGCATGCGTATGCATTTGAACCCGGCGGTGGCATGCATTTGAACCCGGCGGTGGCATGGCCGGTTCTATGTGTGCTATGTTATCCAAGGCGTGAGGCGCTGAGGCAGCCGAGGCGCCGGAGGCATTCGTCTCAGGCGACAACGGCCAAAGCGAGGCGGTTTTCAACCGCCTCGCCTAGCCTCACCGCCTAGGCGGTTGAGGTGATCGTCTCTTACAATAGAGGTCAATCACAAGCTCTGATACCAAATTGATGCGAGAAAAAATGAGTAAACTGGTCTAAAGAACTAGAATCACCTTTCAAATGCTGAAAAAAAAATTAAAGTGCCTAAATTCCTCTTTATTTTGCCGAATCAAGTATGTCATGTGGAAGTGTTGAAAGGATCGTGGCATTTGGTTAGTGATTTTGCATAACGGCATCCTAGTCGGAAAAGGGTGTCGTGGAGCACTGGAGGAGGATCCCGCAGACAAGATCGTGGCACGCCTATGCGTTCGAACCCGGCGGTGGCATGGCCGGTTCTACGTACGTGACCTGGGAGGAATTGTAGGCGCGTGACAGCCGCTAGATCATGAGGGTGATGAGAGTGGCGTGGTAGCAACCTGGTGAAGCCTATGAAATGAAGACACCAACCAGCCGAAGTTTCTAGAGGTCCGTACTGTGAGCCACGTGCCTGAAGTCTTCTGAGCGCTCAGATGCCGACAAGCAGGGTTTGTCGGAAATGAGCCTACCACGTGCACAGGTAGATGTGCAGGAGAAGAAGAGTTGGCAGCACTGCATCGCCAGCGGCGTGGTCGAGAGGAGGATGCGAAGACACTGCCTCCTTGATGTCACTATGCCAACCTTAGATCGAGGCTCTACTGTGGAGGGAAAATGCCGTCGACATTTAAAGAAGTGTCCGTGAACAGTCACCGTGAAGTGTTGCTCCAAGGCACCGATTGACAACAAAGAAGATTAAGCCATATGCTTCACACCAAATATGAAGCAGTGCGGAATAAATCGGGAAAACTGGAAGGTGTTGAAGCCGAAATCGTCGCATCCATCAATCTCTGTGCAAGATGCTACACCATGCCGGATCTAAAGAGATCAACGTTAACGGTGGCAGAAATGGTTGTCGAAGCCGAAGCCAAAGTTGATGTTGATGGAGGACAGCGGATCAAGTGCCCACTACATAGATGCAGTGACAACGAAGCACAATGGAGGGGAAACAAGACCGGAAATCACTGAATCTATTCCCTCCTCTGGACGTTCAAATCAATTCACCGAAACGCCAATTGATATAATGTTGAAGATGTTGTCGTCGGAAGTGGATGATGCGCCAATCGAGAACATGCCGAGGAGCCAATTTTGTTGACATCAAAAGGAACCGGGAAAGGGAAGAAAGGAAGAACGTGGAGGTCGGAGAATGAGGAGGAAGGTGAAGAATGGCCCTCGGCCGGAGGAAGGAGGAAGAATGGCCGCTTTGGCCCAGCTCGGAGGTGACGAAGACAGACGGACGAGGTATAGCCCCTGCGCAGGAAGGCCACAAATGGCTCCAAAAATTACAATTCACCATATATCTTTTGGTTCACATCAGTCCTCATTATATAAAAGGAGGAGATATTTACAAAGAAGACCTACAGAGACTTCTATTTATAGACTTATCCTTCTAAAGACTTAAATTTAAAATGACCTAAAAATACCAAAATTCATCGTCATCAAGAATCCTTCGTGCTCGGCCACTTGCTTCGAGGAGTACCTTGACATTATTAGGACTAGGGCGAGGACTGACGATGCTTGTGCGACCAACGACAATTAGATAATGCGCTTCCACAGCACCCCCGAGAGCCCGACCATCACCCCTGCTGGTGACCCCTTCTATGGCACCATCATCATATGCTCCCCCTCCATTCCCGGTGGCAATATCCAGACCTTCATGGGCAGCGGGGGCAAGCGTGAAGACCTTTTGTGGTGGCCAAGCACCACCATTTAGGTGAAGAGAAAGGAGGCCGGCATTCAAGATGAGTCTAATAGGGGGAGGTTTTCTGGAGTCAGACAAAGAAAAAAAATCCCCCTTACTTCTGTCTCCCATGGGAAGGAGAAGTGGATGTCAATAGGGCATCCAAATGTTGTAGTTCAAATAAGGTCTTCTCATCCGAGGAAAAGTAAAAAAAAGTGCTTCCGAGGAGTTCCCAAAGGCACCCTAAGTCACTAAACACTACATTTAGAAGTTAGGAGACGAAAATGCTGCAAAGGATGCTCTAAATCTCTACCAAAAATGACTTAACAATGACAAAGAACACACTTCAAGAAATGTGCACCAATTCGGCACATTTGTAAAGAAAGACACTCATTCAAAACATAAATAATTAAGAACATCATGTTTGAAAAGAGATTCTGAAACAAAAAAAGAAGTTGTACTTAAATTATGAATCAAAATTCCTTACGCAAAAATAAATACATTCCCAAAAAGTGAATGGTTTCTTTCCAACATCTCATACTTCATGCAGGAGCTGCAAAATAGATCACAATATAAAAGGATTGAGGAACAATAAAAAAATGCTGAACATCATAATGTGATTTGGCAACATAGGCATTCACAATTAGTGCAAGAAACCTAAGCTCATCCACATGGAACTTGTTCCTTGCCCCAACAATGTTTACTCCACTGTATCAACTTATCCAGAATCCACAAAAAAGAAGAAGAAAGCTATGACTAACACACTTCAATCAGCATAAACTTGTCGCCGTCACCTCTTCATGCTCATTTTCTCCGCCAACCAATTTAACCACCAAATACATCAGCAACTCAAGAAGAAGAGAGATAGAAATAAAAGACTTCCACGCCGTTTGATTGGCATAATACTTCCCACGATTACCTCCCCCCCTCAAATCATTCGCCGCACACGAGAAACGGCAATTGGGTAATATCAAGAAACTATAACAACAGAAGAAAACATTAGCCTCACATTCGATCACACACGGGCATAGGAATGGCGCCGTGGGCTTCCGACCACTGATAGTAAACCCCCTTCGGCTGCCTCCTGCTCGTCAAGGAACAGGTCGTCGGTTATCCTGAATGCGGCGTGCAGCATCACGAGCACAGCCGCGAGGACGAGGGAGACCAAAACATTGGTGCCCACGTGGGTGAGCACAAGGGCGACCACAGTGACAATCGAAAGCGTGGCGAGAACAACGCTATCAGGAAGATCTCGGCCCAGAAGCACAAGAGGCTCGTCGCGAAAAAAGTATAGGAAGAGCCAACCAATGAAAACGACGAGGAAAACGATCATGGAGACAGGGTGCCAGAGAAGGCTTAGAAAGAGCACCACAAGAGTGACGAGGGCATAGTTGACGCGAAAATAGAACAGGTTGCGGCGAACACGTGCCATGGCATCACCGTAGCTGTAGGGGCGCCCAAGGGCGGAGACATCCAGAAGCTCCCGCCACGGGCGGCGTCCGGCGACGAGCTCACCGCCACGGCGCTTCGCATGGGAGATGAACTCGGATGCGGGGCTAGAGACCGGCAAGGGTCCTGCCGATGCCGGGATGCTGCCGTAGCCCGAAGGGGGCGCCATCCGTCCTCCGGCAACCCTAGGCCGATCAACCGGAGGGGGCAGCGGGAGATCTAAAAAGGTCTTTAATCGAGGAGCATCGCGCGGCACGCTCTGGGAGAAAGGAAGACGGTGATGTGCTACACATATATGGCCCTAAATAACCGTGATACAACATTAAACTTGCCCCGAAAGTATCATTTATCGACCAACGGCTCAGGTGATCTTTGGGCGTTCCCCCAAAAAAAAAAAAAACTCATGTGACCTTCGATAACATTGACACCTGAAACGAGAATCATTTCTTGTTTTTACGTCTGAATATCTGATATAAATATTTAAAAATGTAATTATTAAGATCTTTCCATAAAATATCTCAAGTAATAGGACTATAAAATTATTTGATTCAAACACTCAAACTTATATTTAAATATTTTATAATCACGAAGTACATGTGTATATTGACAATCAATATCATTCTAACATTGCCGACCGAGCTTGGCTCGGTTGGCACGACGTCACCCCCGAGGGGGGGGTGGCCGGGGTTCGACTCCCGGCTGTGTTCAGCCGGGCCACCCCTGCGGGGGGCAGGGGTGGTCATCCCGTGGGGTTTGAGTGCTCGCCGGCAGCACTCGAACCCTCGCCGGTGCGCAGTGCGGCGCACACCTGGCCACTGTGCCATGTTGTCAAAAAAAAAAATCATTCTGACATCGATTTGTAAATAAAATATTTATAATATTTTTCAGGCATGTTGATCATAAATTATATTTTAAGCCTTAGTGTTCCATGAAGGCTCTCCACTCCTTAAATTTGTTCAATATTTATATATAAATTTTTATATATCTCTCAAACAGTAACTATGTCATGTTGTACTATATTTTGACTTTTTCTCTCCCTTTTTTTGGTAAAAGGCTTTCTGTTTTTTTTTTTTTGAACAACAACACCACCATAGTAATTCATTCACAATATAAAAGAGTACATACAACAAGATAGACTAGGAGACTTAAACCAAAGAAAAGACACAAGATTAAACTACACATAACAAGGGTACCAAGAGAACTTATCTTTTCTAAGTGATTCAAACATAGCCACACATCGACCAACACATATAAGTGTTTATGTGGTCGAACCGTAGATGCAGGAACTCCATGAAAGGAGTTTGATAACTTTGCTGAGACCGGAAGATCACACCAGAAAGATGTGGATATCGCACAGGCCATCGGTCTCGAGATAAACCAGGTGACTATGAAGACAACTAGAGAAGATACCATGAAGAAACTAGACCACACGACAACAAACAAAGACCAAGTACCTAAAACACAAGTCAACATACGTAAGCCGGACTCCTCATCTTCAACGCGACAAAAAGATTCAAAAACGTCTAAACTCATGTTTAGACAGAGCGTTGAAGAGGGAGCGCGGGAGGGAGGAACATCCTCCCTCCCAAAACAACAGCACCTACAAAATGACAAAAAGAAACTGTCCAAGGATGCAAAAGCGAGTAACGAGAACAATGCAGCAGCGATAAAAGGAGAACAGGAAATCGATGGGTGTAAATGTCACCCTCGAGAGATCGCCGGAAGATGTCACTGCCGCGATGTTGCCGAGGAAGCCGCGAGATGCCGCTGAGGGGAGGTCCGGGGAAGCCGCCTGCTGCCCACCAAGGAGCCGCAAACGAGAGGGTCGCCGCGAAGCTAGGTACCGCCTCCGCCGAGGCCGCTAAACGAGGGTTCCGCCGCTGAGGCCCCAAGGGAATCTGCCTCCGCGAGCGAGGGTTCCGCCTCCTCCGAGCTGCTGCGAGCGAGGGGTCGCCGAGAGGTACCGTCGCCGCCAAAGGCCGCGAGCGAGGGTTCCGCCGCCGAGGCCGCGAGTGATTGGAAGATTTTCAAACCCGCGAGGGAGTTTGCCTCCGCGAGCGAGGGTTCCGTCTCCTCCGAGCTGCGAGACCGCCGGGGGCGACGATGACAGACGTCGAGGACACCGATATCGGCAATAAAGTCCGGCGAAAGCGCCGATCTGTCCACCGGGAGCCGGCGAGGGAGTCCACGCGAGAGGCTTCTCGCGCAAGCTTCCGCCGAAGCGCCGGAGCCATAAAAGGCTTTCTGTTACATATAAACAAAACATTACAGACCGTACCTATACACGCTCACCTCCGAGCAGGCGAGTCCAAAATCATTTGATTTAACACCCTCTCCGGAAACTACAAAAAAGAGGAGGACCAAGGAGGAGTGCAGGCGTTCACGACGTCGCTTGATAAAGTTGCTGGCTTTCCACAGTACCGTCGAGCTTCGTAGGGCATCCACAACGACCCGCGCATCACTTTCTATCACGGACGGGCAAAATTCCAAAGAATCCCAGGTACATGCTTCAACAATAGCTTGGGCCTCCAAAATTTGTGGATCCTTAAAAACTGAAATCTTTGTCTTCCATGCGACCATTCTGCCATCAGGTTTCTGACCAAAATACCGATCGCCCCTTTGTTATTATCCGTTGTTGCATCGACATTTATTTTCACTTAGTTAAGTTTGGGAGGAATCCACTTGTTAATAGGTTTCGGTAAAGATATACTCGCTTGAGATAAGTAGAAACTAGCTTCTTTGGTCGCCCGTGTACAAATCCATCCTGGAAGATATTTCTTTTCGGACAAGGAAGACTCACAACGGAATTTCTAAATGTGCCACATAATAGAGATTCCTAGCACACCTAACTGATTTTCGAAAACATCCGTGCCTATAATCCATTGTGAAAAAGAATTTATCATGTCCCGAACACCCCTCTCCAACAAGTACTCGGTGTACCCTAACATTGATCCAAACCAGACCGCACGGCTACGCTGACAACCCAAAAATATATGCTCAAGACTTTCAATATGATTCAAACATAAATTACAAGTAGCGTTCACCCTTGGACACCTTTTTGCAATTTCTTCATTTGATGGGAGAGCCCCGACTAGGCATCTCCACAAGATAAATAGAATCATCTGGGGAAAGACTTTGCTAACTTTAGGATGCCATAATTTTATCCATACAGATTGATCTGAAAAATTAGGAGGAAGACTCCCCTCAAGTAAAAATCTATAAGCTGATTTTACAGTCAAGTTACCATTTAGAGTAAACACCCATGCTAGCTTGTCTTGTTGTTCATCCTCATATATAGGAGTCTTTAAAATCCTTTCAACTGACTGATCGCCAAAGACAGTACTCAAAAGATTTCTATTCCATCTACCCTGATGCAGTAGTTCACAGACACTCTTAACTTGACCATGTCTAGGCACTGGAGGACCCCTTCTATCTAAAATTCATGGATGTTCCCATATGATTACGGAAGTACTATCTTTTATCTACCATATACTTCCTTGAAGGAGGTCTTTTCTAGCTTACAATAAATTTTTCCAAACGTCAGAACTGTTATATGATTCTTTGGCCACCCAAAAGTCACAATGTTTCAGGTATTTTTCTCTATGGATAAGAACCAACATTTTAATTGTGTCCCTAATGAAATTCCATGCCAATTTTAGAAGGAGAGCCCTATTCATTGTAAGCAAATCTCTAATACCCAAACCACCTAAGAATTTAGGCAGGTTTATACTTTCCCATCTTTTAAAATGAATCTTCTTTTTTTCATCATGCGCCCACCAGAATTGTTGTGGAGGCATTTCATCCTTTTGATGACCTTTAAATGAATTCTTTTCAAAGACATGATATGAACTGGTAATTGACTCAGGGTAGACTTAATGAGAGTTGTACATCCAGCTGAGGAAAGGAACTTCATCTTCCATCCCTCTAACTTGCTTTGAACTCTATTAAGAAGCCAATCATAGTGGTTTATCCTATGATCGGAAATGCCCAGAGGAATTCCCAAGTACATGTCAAACGGGGAAGCTTTGACAAACCCCAAAAGCTCACATAATTGATTCTGAATTCTTATAGGAACATTTCTACTAAATGTGATATTGGATTTTGTCATATTAATAGTTTGGCCGGATATATTCTGATAAGTCTGAAGTATCTGCATCATATTCATTATCTCTTCCACCATAGCCATGCCGTGTATAACTATATCATCAGCATACGTAAGATGTGTGATGCTTGGTCCATCTCTGTTTAATCTAATGCCCTTAAAGCCCCTTTGTTTACTAGATTTCTTGAAAAGAGCTGTAAGAGCTTCAGCACATAGTATATATAAATATGGTGAAAGGGGGCATCCTTGTCTTATACCTCTTTTCGGTTTGAAATTGTGAGATCTTTGTCCATTTAGATTGAGAGAGTATGAGACAGAAGTTAAACTCATCATGATTATATCAGTGAACTCAGGAGGAAACTTGTAAATATAATGGATGAAGTTCCACTGAATTTATCATAGGCCTTGCTCAGATCAAGCTTAACCATAAAGTGACCAAACTTACCTGTTTTCTTCTTGAAAGAATTCACAATTTCGTGAGTAATAATAATATTATCTAAACTCAACCTTCCTGGTACGAAAGCAGCTTGATTCTCTGAGATTATATAGGGCAAAAAACTTTTTATTCTAGTTGCCAGCAACTTAGTAAACATCTTAGCCAAAACATTGCACAAACTTATCGGTCTGTAATGGTCCGGTGTACCTGGATTTTCTTTTTTTGGGATGAGAGTAATTATAGTATGGTTCAAACCATAGGGCAGGTAGTGGGTGGAAAATATGGACTGAATGAAAGTCCCAACCTCATCTTTTATAACCTCCCACATATTCTGGAAAAAATTGGGCGAGATGCCATCTGGACCAGGAGAGGAATCCGGCTTCATAGAGAATAGAGCAACCTGAATTTCCTGCATGCTGGGAGGGCACCTGAGATAACTCTTATGGTCTTCTGACAATGTAGTAATGTACTGGGATATGCCTATCTCCGGAATAGAAAAACTAGGAGCTCCAAAGAGTTCAGAAAAATAAGAAGTGAACACCTTTTGGATGTCTTCCCAATTGCTAGACCAACCTCCATGATTCATATACACTCCTGGAATTCGGTTCCATCTTCTTCTATTTATGATTTTCATATGAAAATTTTTTGTGCAATTATCCCCTAAATTATGCCAATATGCTTTAGCTCGTTGTTTCCAATAATCGTTTTCCATTTTCTCAAGCTTTCTAAGTGATTCCCCAAGATATTCCTCCTTGTCCAGATGATGCTGATCGATAGGAGAGTCATTTAACTTGTTTAGCTCATTCTTGATTTCTGAAAGTTGATTCTTTAAACTCCCAAAGACCTCTTTTTTCCAATGAATAAAATTATTCCTGAAGAAATCCATCTTTTCTTTATAGGAATAACATAGTGAAGGACCTGATTTCCATACCTGAGTAGCAAAACCCTTAAAAGCCCAATGGCCATACCAGGCTGATTCTAGTTTAAACCAGCCTCTTGAATGTTTGTGAATCGGATTTGTAATTAAAAGCAAAGGGTTATAATCACTACAATAGGCGGGGAGAGAGCATACCTTTGCATTTTGATATTTCTGGATCTATAACATGTTTGCCATACATCTGTCCAACTTTTCTCAAACATGATAGGCAAACCTCTTTCTGTTTGACCAAGTAAAAGCTGAACCCTCCAGTTTGATATCCATCAATGCATTTTCCTGAATGAACTTTTCAAAATACATCAAATGAGATTTAATTGGTTTGGCTCCTCCCCATTTTTCATAATTGAACTAGATAGCATTTCAATCTCCAATCATACATATGGGTCCATCATATGTACTCACATAAGTTGTGATGTGGTTCCACATTGATAGTCTGTCCTTATGGTTAGTAGGGGCATACACAGAAATCAATATAAAAGACTGATTATTATCAGGATCTGTAACCGAACATGCTAGCCATGACTTGTTTTTTTGTAACATGAGTACATCCACATTTTTCGACCACCAAAACCATAGTCCTCCCGCAGAGCCAATGGAAGGAACACATTCATAAGTGGAGATGTTCCTTCTATTAAAAAACTCCTTGGAAACTTCCCAACTACTTTTAGTTTCAGCCAGGAACATTAAATCAGGTTTAACTGAATGGGTGATACTTTGTAAGAACTGAACTGTCGAGGACCCATTCATACCTCGACAATTCTAGGACATAATTTTCATTGATCCCTCTGCAGCTAATTAGGCTCAGCTACAGAAGCCATAGACATCTCTGCATTTCCAGCTATAGAAGTGGAGGAGGAGGCCAGACCTTTTTCAACCAGGATCTCCTGCAGGTAAATCTTCTTTTTTATTCTCTTTTTGTCTTTATCAATCGATACAGGTCTTTTAACTACCAAATGACTCTGCAATGTACTGACCGTTGAGTTTTTTGAGTGTCTTACGGGTAAAAGAGGAGGATTCTGCTCAAGTGCCCAGGTGACATTTCTAGTTAAATCTTCTTTCCTTGTTATTGAAATAATATTCTCCTGAGAAGGGTTTCGATATGTCCATAAATTCGAGTATTCATTCGAGAGTACACTTGGAATGTAAATAGATCCCCTTTGTTCTTGATCAACATTTAACTGGCTATGTGTGCTTTGGACCGGAACCACAATCATTTGGCTTCCTGCTATGTCCAGTGACTTTGATTGTTTTTTGGACCTCCTCAGTTCTTCTATTGACATAGATGTCTTTATAGAATCCTGATCTATGCAAATTGACTGTTGTTGACCGGACCTCTGATTTGTATGTGAATAGAAATGTTGAAAATTATCAGAACCCCCGGGTAACAAGATAGTCTCTGCTAAGGAAGCTCTTTACATTGATGCTTTAAACTTGTCCGGTCTACTCCCTCCACAAGCCAATCTTCCATCAACTATAAGCCATTTACCATACCTAAAACTGAGTTTAGACAGTAACTCCTTTTGAATCATAGCTGGTAAGGTAGGCTTAATTAAAGACTGTAACTTGTGTAATTTCTCACATTTATCGTGTTCATGTCCAAGTACCCCACAGAACTGGCAGAATCTTGTGATTCTTTCAAAAGCTAATTCAATAATGCCTACTATTCCATCTAAAAGTTTAACTGTAATTTCTGTAGGTAATGGTTATGTAATGTTTAGGGATATCTTTATTTTGGCGAAAAGACTCCACGAATCTGCAAGCTCTTGGTTAGAGAGGGTAGGGTTCCCCACTTGAGATGCCAACTGCATCACTATGTCTCTTTGAAGAAATTCTTGAGGCAAGTCAAAAATTCTCATCCAATGGTCTGCAGAATTTAAATGAGAGGCTAATGGAGGTGTATTTGGCCTGTCTCTCTCTATTAAAACAATGTCATTATTATAGAACCAAGGGGATTGCCTACAAATCTTGTTTACTTCTTCCTCTTCCTATAGGACAACCATAAAAGCTCCATTTGGAAAATCAAGCATTGACCATGCTCCAGATGGAGTCCACATTTTCTCAATCCACTCTTTTAAAGACACAGGGCAAATTTTTTCTGTAGTTAAAACTAAGATGATCATTGCCCTTTTCAATTTCAAGTTTTCCGTGTATGCAGAAGCTAGAATCTCCACCGGCCTGGCCTTCCTCGAAGGTATCAATAGAGTACTGAACTATTTTACTATATCTTCCGGTATATCTTGGTCTAAATAGGGCTCTTGACCAGTCTCTGATATACGGTGTTCGCTTTCCATGAATACTAGGTAAACGAAGGAGATGCCTTTACTGGGAGTATAAGAGGAAGAGTAAGAAGTATGATGCTGACCTGATCTACTACAGCTTATCGAAACCATAGAAACAAATAACTTAGCAGCTCTAAAAAACAGACTCAACAAGGTTGGAAGAAGAAACTCTATGTAAATAGGATTTCCTTTGGGGCCATCGAAGTGGAAGAAAGGAAGTGTAAATAGACCCCAACACTCCGAAGTTAACAGACATACCCTGGAAGATGTCGATCTATGGCTGCGTTAATCCTCGAGTATGTCTGAAAACCACAAAGGAACTATAAACTTATTGTTTCACTTCTAGAAATGGATGGAGAAAGTATCATGGACATCACCACATAGCCTTTTTACGAATACACTCGAGCAAACTACCGCCGACAATTACTAGTAGCCGAGAGAAATTACTCCCTGATGATCCCTAATGAAGAACCTCGAATAGATTTGAGAGAGTTTCCATAGTTTCCATCCTAAAAGTATCATGGACTTTTTCTCTTCCTAAAAGGTTGGGTAGTGTGCATCAAATAGTAACTATGTCATATTGTACTTTCAATATATATGGTCACACACTTTTCAAAATTTTATATTGAATTTTTTAAAACATCAAATCTTTTTTCAATAACATTTCTTAATTTTACATGAACTTTATTAAAAACTTCTTTATTTGAGCATTCTTATGTTAACGAAAATCATTGATTAAATATCATATGCTTTGATATGGTGCTATAAAATATAGTATTGACATATGCTATTTTACAAATGTAATATTTATCTATATCACAAGGATAAGAATATCACAATTATTATGTAATGTAAAAGGCATTTGAAAAGTAAACAATAAACAACTTATACTTGGAGTAGAAAAATGAAATCTATGAATTGGATTGAATGCTATCTCATGCAATACACTTGAATCATGTACCATTCCATCTCATCTAGAAAACTCAAATATAAAAATCATATTAAAGTCATATATGTCGACTCCGAAAACGGGTTCTAGATCGGCACCTCAAGAGAAGGTGAAAGATAGAATAGGGGAAAAGGGGAGTGAATTGGAAAACACTCGGAAAGCGGTAAAAAGTCCTCACCTCGGTCCCACACTCACATTGATCCCCGAACTTTCATCTCACGGCGTCGCTCGAGCACCGGAGACGGTTCGGGTCATGTGGGAGGAGAGTGAGGAATAGAATGACTTAGAACATAAAAGAGGTGGTTGCCAGAAGCCGCGGGCTTTACTTTATGGAATGTAAATCAAGAGATGAGTTGACCGTGTGTACCTTAGCGCGGGAGATGATATGTGGGTTAAACCTTCTTCCTCGTCGGCCAACTGATGAGGGAGAGTCCAACCAATGCTAGCTTGATCAACCTGTGCAACTAGAACAATAAACCAAGTGAAAAAAACCGATTAGAACTATGGGAAGTGTAGAAACTATAGAAGTGGAGATGAAACAAAGAAGCAATTGGAATAGAACTCACTGGATTGGGGCGAGCCCTAACCCCTTTTTTGTGTTTTTGGTTATGTAAAAATGATGCAAACTAAGTAAAATATGCTTTAACAATTAAATGAACTGAGTTAAGAGAAACTTATAGAACGAAACGGCTTGAGTTGAAGCCGAGATGAGTGAAACAAGCCGGTTCGGGTAGCTTTGCACCCTTCTGGCGCGACTTTGTTGCAGAGAATGCTACGGATGACCCCGATATCAGAATCGAGTGCCGTTTATTTCTGTTGATGGAGAACTCGGAGAGGAAGAGATATTATGTTGATGACTTCTTTATAATCCACCTGTAGAAGTCTGTAAAAATTCTGAAAGTGGACAGATATGGAAAAACAGAACCTGGATGTGCGCCCTCAGTGCAGCAATTGCCACGAACAGATGGAAAGTCAGAATCGAGTGCCACTGGTTGAAAATGAAAGAGGATGAAGAGAGGAACAACTCCTATGTTGAAGACTTTTGCATAAGGAGCCCCTAATTTTCTACAGAAGCCAATGAAGTTGGTTGATGCAGAACGCACGAATTGAGCCTTCTCCTTCGCCTCGGGATCGATCTCTCGACGTCGGATCAGCTTTGGACATCGGGACGGCTTTAGGAGAGAGCTTGGATGACCTCAGGACAAGTTAGGCATGGGGGATTAACCTCGGGTCGTTGAGAATGGCCCTCAATTTATAGAGGAGAGAAACCGGTGCAAAACATGGAAACTGGACCGACCGTGCCCCCGCTTTTCAAAGGAGACGAGGGCGCGCAGGCCGCGCCCTCGACCTGAGGGCACGCAAAGTGCGCCCTAACCTTGAGGGCGCGGTCTGCGCGCCCCCAGTTTCAAAGAAACCGGGGGCGCATTACACGTCTTATTGTTAAAATCCACCGGAATCTTCCGAAAATTGCTAATAATCTGACTTGACAAATGTAACGCGCCCCCAACCTGGGGGCGCGGTACAAATAATCGAAAATTAATGATAGTAACCTTCCAAAAATCCGGTTTAGAAGGTGTAAATCGGGGTAATTTCCGATTTTCGGAAATTGACCGCGCCCCCGCGTTTCAAAGTAAGCAGGGGCGTGCAGGGCATGCCCTCAGGTTGAGGTTGCGCAGGGTGCTCCCCTAGGTTGAGGGCGCGGTGATCGTGCCCTCCCATTTCAAAGGGAGCGGGGGTGCGGTACACTCTCTCTCCTACACGCGCGTTTTGCGGGCCATAACTTGCAAACGAGATGTCCGATTCGGCTCCCGTTTGTTGTGTTGGAAAGAGGGCCTTCAACCTCACCTCCTCAAGTTGGTAAACCATCCGGCATGACTCCCGAGATGTTCACACGGGGCTTTCTACCGTTTTATCCTCTCGCGAAAAGCCAAAAACCGTGGCGAAGGTCCGGAAGAGCACCGTTCCGGTCGAGGAATCTCGGGTCAACTCGGGATGACTTAAAATGATGACCGAACAAGTCCGGTATGATCAGAAAACCCGAAGTCATCGAAAAATCTGAGATTAACCCGGTAAACGTGAACCAAAACTCGAAAAAGTCGTAAAACCCTATAATCGACCGAAATGGCCGTATGGCCCCGGTTGATGAAATATACGGCTAGGATCAACCTGGACGACTCAAAAAGACCCGGTGATGACCATAAAGGCCTGACGCTTTGTCCATGATAGCCGTGTCAGTACAGATCGAAAAAGCCATAACGAAAAGCCGTTATAGAACAACGCCTACCGAAATGACTTGTCGAAAAACCCGAATGTTATGGAACACATGCGAGACTCCCGAGACCTTCAAGTAAGGACTATTCAAGGTTGGTCATCGAGCAAACTTCGTGTTTTCATAATTCACGTGTGGCTCTCGCTTGAAGGTTACAACATCATTCCGAAAATCATCGGTCCATTCTCAACTCACAAGGGGCTCCACCAATGTCCTTATCTCATCTCCACGAGGTATCTGGATCAGATAACGATCAAATAATGGATATTGCCAATGGAATAGGAGTCTGGGGCTCCAAATCAGACCAATTTGGCGTGTCTACAATATACACCTAATACATTTTAATAACATGTATTTTTCTATCTTCCCCTATAAGTTGTTTATTTTTCTATAAAAAAATTTTCATAAATAAATATAAAACATCAATCAAGGAAAGGGGGGTCAGGGATCGCGAACCCTATTGTTTTAAAAATTTTAAAAAAATCAATAAAATACCAAATTTTTTTAAAAAAATACATAAAAATGAGAGAAAAAATGAGATGATTTAAACAAATAATTCATGAACTTCATTCCAATGTGATATGTTCTACGTTTTGTTGGTAGTTTATATACTCTTCCCATGTCATTTTGGTTGAGTACAAAGCTTGATACATGTATACATAACGATCATACTCATCAATTCCTTGGGAAACCATCCTAAGACTTGATCCAAATAAGTCACCATAGCTATCGTAGCCATAGGTCAATTGGATTGAAGTGGTGTCTGATGACTTCACATAATTCATTCCATAACGTTTTTGGCCATACGTGGGGAACAAAGAGCCTTGGGATGAATCATATGTTTAGTTGGAGGTATCGTGGTATTGTCATCCAGCTCCATAGGTACAATGAGCTCCTCCATGTTGCGGCCTTATACCGTGATAGGCATCTTAGGTCACATGGGTGTATTACTCCTCATGGGTAAAACGTAAAGACGTTGTAGCAAATATGGGAGGATCTAGAGTCCCTTGTATTTGTGAAGTGATGGTGCCCTCGTATCCAGCTCCACTGTCGCTGCTACTTTTTGACGAAGAATCTTGAAAAGTTTGGTACTGCACTCGAATGTTTGGCTCCGACATGTCTTCTCGATCATTTTCAACTATATCAGCATCTACAATATCAAGATGATTAGTCATAACTTGTTTATCTTTTCTTTTACTTTGCATACCTCGACTAGTCCCTTCTTCGGTCCTCTGTTGCTTTGCTAAGGAGGGAGGGATCTGGAATTCTTCGGCCAAAGGGACATCGTCGAGCACTCATTCAGCCCATTGTCAGTCTTCCATGTTAAACTCTGGTTCTCCCAACCCTTCTTAGTCGTTGATCCAAGCTTCCAAGGAGTTCTTCTTATAGAAGATTTGATCCAAATCGATGTCCTCCTCTTCAATTGGTGGCTCTTCGACCTGACATCCCGCCGCCTAAGATATCAAGCTCTTTTGTTCCATCTGGTTCTGTTTCATTCTCTCAAAATTCTTCAACTTTAACCTCATGTTGTAGTGACAATACATGAGGTCTTCAAGTCTCTTTGATGTCAACTTGTTCCTTTGCTTTGTGTAAATCAAGCTGAATGTAGACCAATTTCTCTCATAGCCTGAAGCCGAAGTGGTTTGGCTTAGGACCCTGATGGCTACATTTGCCAAGTCCTCGTACCCTGGTACTTTACCATGGTCCATCCACCAATCAGCTGCATAAATTGAAGGTATTACATTATTATATCGTGTATTTTGATTAACTAAGTTATAATTGAAAAATAATGCTATGTACTTGGACTTAGTAGCATCACAGCTCATTCCACTTTGCTCGTACCAAAGTGAAATGACCGCATTCGATGATCGTACATCTTGTTGCAGGCGATAATAGCCCAGTCATCATCACCAAGCATCTATCGGATGATGCTCTTCACATCATCTAATAGCTTGTTCGTTGTCTTGAAATGT
The DNA here is from genome assembly GCA_036172225.1 of Cryptocoryne crispatula var. balansae. Lineage (NCBI taxonomy): Eukaryota > Viridiplantae > Streptophyta > Magnoliopsida > Alismatales > Araceae > Cryptocoryne > Cryptocoryne crispatula. Next base: position 30,034,701 of record CM069918.1, read on the forward strand.
GGACTATAGTAATACCTTGGGTTTAAAAAGTAACCTACGAACCAAATAATATTATTAAACAACTTACATGTTTGAACAATGTAAAGAAAAAGTTGGTAAATTACTAACAAAATATACCTGTTGCATGTATGGGTTGATGTAATGTACATTCCTAGCGACTATCTATGATGCCCCACCACTTGGCGAAGTCAAACACTATCTTCGAGATTTCTTCCTTCACTCTCTCAATCGCATCATATAAATATCCCATATCTGCTTTCTTATCTCCATCAACTATCCTTAGTATTTTAATTATGGGTTGGATAATGTTTAATGTCTTCTTCACAACCTTCCACAAATCCCCACTCTTTATTGTCTCCTCTACCTTTCTCCCCTTTCTCTTATTCGATGGGTTACATCTAGCTATCTAACTACCCCAACTCAGTGAAATTACCATCTAAGTTAGAGCTGTCCTTTGACTCGACAAACTTTTTAGCAAAATGTAGTGGGAGGCGAACCGGGTTTCACCGGGCCGTAGCAACTCTCAGCCCTTGGTATGTTCCCTCATAAGTGCAAGGACAAAGTTATGGTTGTAAATAAAAGAAGAAAGAAACTATGCTAACTTAACTACCCTATCTATTTAAGGATCCTTGCATATATCCTCCAACATCAAGTTTAAGGAGTGGGTGGAACAAGGTGACCAATACAACTTTGATCTTTTGACCATCAGCATTTGTCAAGCCGATTTGTATGTGGTCGCGTTGTCTGTGACTACTTGAACTACCCGGTTCTCTCATATTTCTTCTATTACTCCATCTATCAATTGGTAAAGATACTCCACATTTTTTATCTGTCCCAATGCATCTATCGACTTCCAAAAGACCGTGCCAGCTTGACTATATACTAGGAAATTGATTATCATCTTCTTAGTTATACCTATTAAGTATAAGATATTAACTAAGTTATACTAACAAAATATTTTTACATGTAATAAAAATGACTATAAACAAATTTACTTACCGGTCCATCCGTCGGTCATTAATATGCAACCTCTTTCCTCTCAAATGCGTTCGAATGAAGCCACATACTTCTTTATATCTTACACCTCCTTGGGAAGATATACATTGTATATCTCATTTGGGTTTGGCCCAGGCACTCCTCTCTCGACGTCTGTGATCATGTCGATCATGTTCTCATAGTACGGTCCTCTCGCAACATTCGCTGGTATGCTGTGGTGAAAGAACCACCTTGATGTTGCTCGACCAATTCTTTCCTTGCACAACTTGAGGTTTTTCATTGCCGTCGTGATTGTGCTTTGACGTTGTCGTGGTCTAGTGATAATGAGATCCACGGGACCTACTGCCGGGTCGTCATCTTGGGTGAGATCATGAATCTCATCTTGCGATTGGTTGTTGGATCCTCTTCCACTTCCTCGACCACTCCCACTTCCTGACCCTTGACCCATCATTCGGCCGGTGAGTCTATATAACTATTCGTCGATGAATGATCTTTGACTTGCTTCCATTCCCCATAAGAGGTCATCTATTTAAGAAATATTTAACTACTTAATGATCAATAAAATAGGAGAGTGAACTACTTTTATGAGTAATGCAAACATACCATCATCGTAGTCTTCATCTCGGAGAATATCCAGTCTCTCTTGTCCGGTCTCGTAAATGTGCACAGAATGTCTCGCTAGTTGTGACAATTCTTCCCGAACGATCTCCTTATGCCATTTGTTAGTTCCCTTCGCTTGCTCCATCATTTGTAGGTGCATAGGAAAATGAGCTCTCACCGCCGGTGGAGTCCGTGTGCAAGGAAGAACATTGCCCTTCATGCTTGCAAGTTGAAATTTCAAATGGTAAATACCACCGAAGATAACTTTGTCACAATATTTATATTGCACTTTTCTCTCCTCCATGGAGATCAAGTTGCAATGTAACCAAGCTAGATCACTCCGGCTCGCGCAGATAGTTTGGGTTGTTTGGCTTGGAGAAGACATGTTTAAAGAACAAAATAAGTAATTAATTAATACTAATTAAGTATCTAATTAAGTAACTAATGAAATAATGAAGTAAGTAATGAACTATTGAGTAAACTACTTAAATATATAATTAATTTGACTAAATAACTATTAACTACTTAAAACTAAAATAATAATGAAATAACTCATTATGTTACTAATTAAGTAATTAGCAACTTAATTAAGCAAATGATGAACTAGTTAATAAACTAGTTGAATATCTAATTAAATAAGTAAGTACTAGCTAACTATTAACTAATAAGATAAGTAACTTAAAAAAATAAAAGAATTAAATATTTAATGAACTAATGAAGTAATTAAAGAAGGAAGAACAAAAAAATTGGGAGTAAAAAATTTAAGATCAAAGAGCATTTAATGAGCAAGAGTGAGGTGAGCAAGTGTAGGGCGGAAGAGAGCCCCTTGGGGCCTTAAATAGGCCCCTTAAGGGGCTGGAGGGGGGGGTTAAAGCTCCCCCTTTTGCCGACAACGGTCACCAGCAAGGTGACCGTTGACAGTTTGCAATGGTCATGTGACCATTGCAGGCGGGGTCGTGCAACCTTGCCTATGGGTCCGCAAGTTGTGCAACCAAGTCGCGACTCCGCGACCCGGCCATGACTCGGCCGATGGGTCGGGCCGACCGGGTCGTGATCAGGCTAGTCACGACCTTGGTCCCGACCTGATTTTCCATGACATCAATAACACCTGGTATATTTCAAAAATATAGATATCATTACGATTACATAATAAAATGTAAAATAAAATCATTACCTTAAAATTTTGATGGAAGTATTTATGATGGTGCAAAGCATTTGAATATTCATTAATTATATTAAGTATAATTATCTCTTTTATAAATTTCATCATTGATTCAAGAACCTTGTGAAATTAGTAATGCACTATTTGTGTCAGAGTGTTGAAATCTTCCTTTTGTAAATCTTAAATATAACTTTTGATTGACTATCATTAAAAACATGGCTAACTTCTCTTCAACTAATATAAATTGACTATCTTTAAGCCAACTTTTCTCTCTTAAAATGTTTGCAGAGGTTGATAAAGACATCCTGAGGCATTCTTAAATGCTCTCGACATTGTGTGTCATTTCTAGTTAATATCTCAAACATATATGCTACTCATGAGCAAGATGAAGTTAGCTCTTTCATCCTCCTATAACGACGTTTTTTTAACTTCCACCAATAATGAATAATAGAAAAGATTTTGAATCATCTTCCACTTTGATATGAGATTAATGCGTTACTTAAATAACAATAGATGCAAACATCATCACAATAGATTACCAAAAAAGAATCATGTACTTGATAAGTCAACAGAATAAATGTAATGCAATTACTTTTGTCACATCAATGGTGTCAACAAATCTAATATAATTATTCAACTTGCTAAAAAATCAACTAATATAATTTGACATTTATGATTGCCTCTATTTTAGTAACAAATTTGAATTGCAACAAAACTTTCAACCATTCAATCCCTGCAAGAGTATCAATGGTGATCTCACACCATTGGACCCATTTCTCTCTCATTCTTTTATCTAAGATAGAACTACTGTATGTATATGTATCTTATCAGATGGTGAGAGTAGTAATTCATCTAACAATTTGTAACAATGACGTGAAGTAGGTGTGACAATAGAGGAAGATAATGAGTGTTGAGTTGTAGATGCTTGTATTTGTTTTCCCTCTTCTAACAATTTGTCAATAAGTAATTCAACTTTTTTATCCATATTCATTGGCTTTCTCTTCTTTGCAAACTTTTCATTCAACTCCACTTCATCATTATTGGCAATAATAATGTGTGCATCTTTTTTCATCATTAATTTCTTCTTCTGCTAAATCTTTGTCTACTATAGAAAGAAGTGTTAGATGATTTGGTAGTAGGCTTTGGACCCCAAGCTATGTTCTCAATTACTGATACTCCTTCAAACAAACCTCTTCCTTTCTCCTCTCATTTGAAACCTGATGTCTTGAATGTAGATGCTTTTGGATGGGTTTGGATAACATGAGATTTTAATAGCATATTCGTAAAATAATAAATAACATTTAATATATCAACTTTACTTTCAAGTATTCATCCCACTTTTCACTTGACCAATCCATTGTTTTAGTAGATAGATTATAATTGTGACTTGTAGTCTTGCTAACTAAATTTGTCTATTCAACATATTGGCTTCGAAGATAGTCATATTGAATTTTCATCTCCTTCTATGTTAAAAGCACTTCAAAATTTTCTTATAATTTTTACTGACTTTGTCCCAAGTCTCTTTCTTTAGAGAAGTCCCCATTCTTCCAAAATTCGTTACTTCTTCAATACAAACATATAAAAAATATTTGACTCAATCTGGGTCTTTCCAATTAATCTAGTGATATTCTTCATGTAACTTGAACCTTCTATATTAGTCATTCCTATCATGTTAAAATATTTGTAATAAGCACATTGAATAAATAACATTAAACAAGAAATATATATGCCTAAACATATTGAACGTTAACAATAAGCATATATTTAAGTAGCTATGTTGAGTATGTAAACATATAATGATGATGAAGCCAAATAACAAAGGAATTAATCTCTTCCTTAATTTCTTGATAAAATGAAAGTCTTCATCAATTTTTATGTAAAATGCAGAGGGTGTAGACTCGCCAAATTGGCCTGATTCGGAGCCCTAGACTCCTATTCGATTGGTGATATCTTTTATTTGACCGTTATCTAATCCGGATTACCTCGTGGAGATGAGCTAAGGACGTTGGTGGAGACCCCTCGTGAGTTGGGAATGGACTAATGATTTCTGGAATAATGCCGTAACCTTTAAGCAAGAGCCGGATGTAAACTGTGGAAACACGAAGTCTACTCAATGGCTGACCTTGAATGGTCCATACTTGAAGGTCTCAGGATTTTCGCGTGTGCTCCGTAACATTCAGGGTTTCCGAGAAGTCATTTTGGTATGTGTTGGTCTATAACGGCTTTTCGTTATGGCTTTTTGATCTGTGTTGACATGACTATCCCGGACCACGTATTAGGCCCTTTCGGTCTCACCGGGCCTTTTCAGACCATATGGGTCGATCCTAGCCGTATATTTTCATCAACCGGGGCCGTATGGCTGTTTTGGTCGATTATAGAGTTGTCTGGCTTTTCCGAGCTTCAGTTCATGTTTACCAAGTTAATCTTGGATTTTTCGGTGATTTCAGATTTTATGAGTGTAATGGACTAGTTCGGTCATCATTTTAAGTCATTCCGAGTTGACACGAGATTCCTCGACCGAAACCGTGCCCTTTCGGATCTCCCATGCGATTTTTGACTTTTCACGAGAGGATAAACCAGTAGAAAGCCCCGTGCGAATGTCTCGGGGGTCATGGTGACTGGTTTACTAATTTAAGGAGCTGCAGTTTAATGCCCTCTTTCCAACGCAACAAACGGGAGCCAAATCAAACATCCCATTCGCAAGATACGGCCCGTAGAACGCGCGCGTAGGAGAGAGAGTGTACCACACCCCCGCCCCGCTTGAAATGGGAGGGCGCGGTCACCACATCCTCACAGTGGGGGCACACCCTGTGCACCCTTAGTCCAGGGGTGTGCCCTGCGCGCCCCACTCCCTTTGAAAGGCAAGGTGTGGTCTGTTTCTGAAAACTGGAAACTACCCCGATTAGTACCTTCTAAACCGATTTTTGGAAAGTTTCCCCCACCAGTTATCGTTTATTTTGACCATGCCCCCGGGTCAGGGACACGTTCATCTTGTCAAGTCTGATCTTTTGCAATTTTCGGAAGGTTTTGGCGATTTTTAGTAATGAAACGCATAACGCACCCCCGCCCCCTTTGAAACAGGAGGGCACGCCTTGCGCACCCTCAAGGTAAGGGCGCACCTTGCACGCCCTCACCTCCTTTGAAACGCGGGGGCGCGGTCGGTCCAGTTTTTATATTTTGAACCGATTCTCCATCTCTACAAATTGAGGGCTATTCCCAACGAATCAAAGAGAACCCCCATGCCTAGCTCGTCCTGAGGTCATCCAAGCTCCCTCCCGAGGCTGTCCTGACGTCCAAAGCTGATCCGACGTCGAGAGATCGATCCTGAAGCGAAGGAGAAGCCCAATCCGTGTGTTCTACAACATCTGAACTTCATCGGCTTATGTAGAACATCTGGGGCTCATTCTGCAAAAGTCTTCAACAGAAGAGTTGTTCTTATCTTTGTTCTCTTTCATTTTCAACTGGAGGCACTTGATTCTAACTTGCCTTCTGTCCGTGGCGATTGGTGCACTGACGTCATGCATCCAGATTTTGTTCTTCCATATCCATCCACTTTCAGATTTCCTACAGGCTTGTAAGGTCATATTTCGGAGAAGTCATCAACATGAGATCTCTTCCTATATGAGTTATCCATCCATAGAAAGAAACGGCACTTGATTCTAACATCGGGGTCATCCGTAAAATTCTCTGCACCAAGGTCGCGCCAGAAGGGTGCAAGGCTACCTGAACCGGCCTTCTTCAACCAACTCGGCTTCAACTGAAGCCAATTCACTTCATAAGTTCTTCTTAACTCATTTCATTCAGTCTATTTATTTGTTAGAACATCTTTTAGTATAGTTTGCTTCATTTTTACATAACCAAAAACACAAAAAAGGGGTTAAGGCTCACCCCGAAGCCGGTGAGTTCGGTTTCAATTGCTTATTTCTCATCTTTTGTTACAGTTTCTACACTTCTATCAAGTATAATCAAACTCTTCACTTGATTCATTGTTTTAAGTTGCACAGAACGATCAAGCTAGCACCGTTTGGACTCTTCTTCATCAGCCGGCCAAAGAAGAAGAAGGTTGAACTCACATCTCAATCTCTCGCGCTAAGGTACACACGGTGATCTAACTTGATTCTTGTTCAATTCCATAAATCGGAGCCCACGGCTCCTAGTGACCACCTCTTTTATTCATGCTTTAAGTCAATTCATTCCTCACTCTCCTCCCACATGACCCGAACCATCTCCAGTGCTCAAGAAACACCGTGAGATGAAAGTTCGGGGATCAATGTGAGTGTAGGACCGTGGTGAGGATTTTACTGCTTTTTGAGTGTTTTCCGATTCACTCCCTTTCCCCTATTCTATCTTTCACATTTTCTTGAGGTACCGATCTGGAACCCGTTTATGGAGTCAACAGAGGGGAGAGAAAGAGATGGTACCACGTTGATGGCAATGATGCAACATGAGTACACCCTTGACCTAGTCGCTTGTCTAGAAGAAACCTAAGCCAAAAGTAGTACTCCGAGTCCCGTTTGTGGGGACGATGATGGTGCTAGCTGGTGCTAGGGATGCACCAAATCAGGTGATGGTGGGCAAAAGGTCACAACAGAAATAGCAATGGAAAATGAAGGAGGTCGGTGACTGGTGGTGTTGAGGTGATGCCATCATGGGAGGGAGTAGTACAAGAGCACAATTCGGGCAAGAGGCACAGGAGGATTGCAAGGTAGGCCGAGGCCATAGTAGTACAATGTGGACAACAAGAAAGCCGAATAACATGGGAAGAAACAAAAAATTAGAGAGAGAGAGAGAGAGAGTGAGATACTATTGGAAGCAGTTCAACGTGGCGATGATATGGGTTATGCTGGTGTGGTGACGATGACCTCCATAATACCGACAACATGGCAATGATATGAGTAGTTTGGCATGGTGACAATGAACTCCATAGAATAGACGATGCAACAACGATCTACATAGATGAGAAGCTAGGGTGATCATACGAGTTTGACATAAATGATTTCAGGTGGAGTGATGATCTCTGCAAAAGCCACGATATGAATAGTCGAAGCTATTGACATAGGAGAGTCATTTGGAGGGTGGGGTGTCAGTTTCAACATTTAGCGTTAAGTGAATATACTCCACTTAATGATTCAGATGATAATCATCCATGTTTTCCTTCTTCAGATATGAAACTATATGATTTATCAAATTGTTTGAATATGTTAAAGTTTGTCCAAGTTAGACTTACGAGCCTATTAAGCCCAATCAAATGGGTGTAGACACGCCAAATTGGCCTGATTCGGAGCCTAAGACTCCTATTCCATTGGCGATATCCATTATTTGACCGATTATCTGATCCGGATTACCTCGTGGAGATGAGCTAAAGACGTTGGTGGAGCCCCTTGTGAGTTGGGAATGGACTGATGATTTCCAGAATAATGCCGTAACCTTCAGGCGAGAGCCACGCGTGAACCGTGAAAACACGAAGCCTGTTCGATGACCGACCTTGAATGGTCCACACTTGAACATCTCGAGAGTCCCGCGTATGTTCCGTAACATTCGGGGTTTCCGACAAGTCATTTCGGTAGGCGTTAGTCTATAACGGTTTCTTCGTTATGGCTTTTCGATCTGTACTGACACGGCTATCCTGGACCACGCGTTAGGCCTTTCCGGTCATCACCGGGTCTTTTCGAGTCATCCGGGTCTATCCTAGCCATATATTTCATCAACCGGGGCCATATGGCCATTTCGGTCAATTTTAGGGTTTTACGGTTTTTCTGAGTTTCGATTCACGTTTACCGGGTTAATCTCATATTTTTCGATGATTTTGGATTTTACAACCATACCGGATTTGTTCGGTCATCATTTTAAGTCATCGCGAGTTGACCCGAGATTCCTCGACCTGAACCGTGCTCTTTTGGACATTCGCTACGGTTTTCGAATTTTCGCGAGAGGATAAACCGGTAGAAAGCCCTGTGCGAATGTCTCGGAAGTCATGCCACTGGTTTACTGACTTGAGGAGGTGCAGTTGAAGGCCCTCTTTCCAACGCAACAAACGGGAACCGAATCGGACACCCCGTTTGCAACTTACGGCCCGCGGAACGCGTGCGCAGGAGAGAGAGTGTACCGCGCCCCCGCTCCCTTTGAAATGGGAGGGCACGGTCACCGCGCCCTCAAACTGGGGGCGTGCCCTGCACGCCCCCACTTTCTTAGAAATGTGGGGGTGCGATCAGTTTCCAAAAATCGGAAATTGCCCCGATTTACACCTTCTAAACTAAAGGGCCATGTTAATGCCATCAAAGAACCCAAAATTCAAGATCCCACCCATCAGCCTGTTCTGCTCAGCAAGGAGCAACTCCTTCAGGGTCTATCTCTCCACCTTGATCCTAAATCCTTCTCAATTGTGCAGTCCCTAGCAAAGGGCAAGACGCTTGTCAATCATGGTCCAGCCAAAGTCAACCGAGCTGCCTCACCTCCCCAATCGGCAGTTCGACCTCTTACCATAACCTCACCTGGGCAGTCCTGCCATGTTACTTCATCTACTCACCCCATTGTGGGTCATTCTTTAGCTTGCACATCAACCCACCCCCTCCCATCCGAGTGCCAGATGCACACCCCTTGGTGAATTCCTCCCCACCTATTGCCAAGGATCAGGAAACCCTTGAATTTCCCCTCTATACTATCTACATCCCCCAATCACAAATGCCAACCTACCATCGCTACAATGGCTCAGGTGATCCCTTCACCCATGTCAATGATTTTCTGAGCAAATCATCTCGATGGCAGAATGATAGAAAGATCCTTGCCTTTCTTTTTAGGAGATCTTTAGAGGGTGCACCCTTAGATCGGTTTTTTTCATTGAACGAAGTAGAGATATGGGATTTCAAAATTGTCAAGGCCAAATTCTTGAAACGATATGGGCCAGGCTATTCAATAATTGGGGAAGTTAAAGAAGATGTGGAATTAATGCAATGTTCTGATGAATTGAGGCCCAGGCTTGAGAGGAGTATTGATGCTATGCACCAACCTAGGAGCCCTCTCCAACCTCATCCACATCATCATCTTCAGCCGAATCCTCGACACCAGTTGATTAGGCCACCCATGCCCCAACCTCAGCCGGTCATGCAACCCGTGCTAGTGGCGAAACCAATTGTGCACAATCAAGTTCCTCTTGTCGCTTGTGCAAATACTTCATTACCTAAACCAATTCCTCAGCCTTTGACTCTACCAACATTTCCAAAGGCCCCTCGGCCAATCATCCGGCCCTTAGCTTCTCAATCTACTTCACCAACAGCTCCTCGGCCAACCACACAAGCCTTGGCCCCTCAACCAATTTCACCAATAGATCCTCAGCCTGAACCGACTTCTATGCCGACACCAATCGAACAACCCTTGGCTATTCAATCAACCCCTCAAAATAGGGTTCACCCTAAGTCGGTTAAGGCCCTTGTTTCTTCTATTGCTCCTGCCATGGTAGAAGAACTAGTCACTCCGATCATCCATGCTCCTGCCATGGCAGATGATTCAGTCACTTTGACCCTTCAAGCTCCTGCCCTGGTAGAGGAATCAATCACTCCAACCATTTGTGCTCCTGCCCTGGCAGAGAAATCAACTCCTCAACATATCCTTGCTCTCTCTCAAAATCAAAGTCAGCCAGTAGGGAAGGTTGAACCAAACTCTTCTATTATTCTAGAATCCCCTAAACTAGGTATGCCCTCTTCCCCAGAACAACCTGAGGAGAAACCTACTGTAAGGAGCTTAGGTGAGGAGATCATAAATTTTGGTAATTGTCAAGGACTAGGCAAGGATTCTTCAGGTATAGATCAACTATCGTCATCATTGGAATTGATTCCTGAAGTTTGTCAGATTGAATTGACCCCTGAGCTGGGAAGTAAGGAGACCGAATTGGTCAATGAAATAGGGAGTAAATCCACAAGCCTCCAGAAGGAAGATGCAGACCTTAGCAAGGGGATACTTGGACCTCCTCCAGTTAGGCAGGTAAATCCCTTAGCATCAATCTTAGGGCCACGACCCTTACCCCATTCTTCTCCTAAGCAACAATCCGGACCATGGGCCCATGATCAATCAATCTTAGGGCCACAACCCTTTCTTTATTCTCCGCCAAATCAACGATCGGGCCCATGGGCCCACAATTTCTCAATCTTCGGGCCACCGCCTGTAAGCACCCGAAACGAGGATATCCATAGATCTCCCCTTTTCCGGCCACTACGCTTGCTTTGGGGACTTGGTGGATGAGGTGTTAGTGGGTGTGGTCGCCAAGAGCCAAAGGCTCCAAAATATGGTAGAATGAAAAGAAATGAAATGGAGAAATGACCGTCGTACCTTTGGAAGCGGGGAGATTATTGGGTTCCAACTTCTCCTCTCTCGGCCAGCCGAAAGAAGAGAGCTTAGTGAGTCCTTCGTCTTCAATCCGGTTGAAGCTCCGTCCCAATCGGATTTACCTAAAAATGTCCATAAGAAAACATAGAAACAAGTGAAAGGTTCATTAGTTCTAATGAAAACATAGTATCGTGCTCAAATTTGAATTCAAACATGCAAAAAGAAAGTGACTAACCAGATTGGGACTAAATCCCAACCCCTATTTAGAAGGTTTAGATATGCATGAAAATGCAAATGAGTGGCTCAATATATGCTAAATGACATGTTAAGTGGCTCAATATATGCTAAATGCCATGTTAATGAGAGTTAAAATGAAAGAGGGGGAGTAAAGGATCGACCGGAAAGGTAAATAAACTCAAAAAATGCAAAATGGGGTCTGCCCCTGCTAGTGCCCCATATATGGGGCGCCTGCTGCAGGTGTCCCCTTGATGGGGTGCGTTGACCAAAGTCAAAGCGCCCTATTTATGGGGCACCAGGGACTGGCTTCAGCAGATTTTCTTCCCTTCTTCGCGGCGTCGCCCCGGAGTGTAGGAAGATCTCCAAGACGAAAAAAGGACTTCTTCAAGTAGCCAATACTCAAGTGAAGCTAATGGAAGAGTGTTTTGGCACTAGATGTAAGGGAAATGGAGTGTAGAGGCCCTCAAAGTCGAAGAAAAATCATATTTCTGAAGAAGGAAACTGCAGGTTTTTGGGGTTTTTGGGAGAGGGTTTTGGATCGGTTTGAAGGCTTATGGGAGGTGTAGATGGCTTAGAAACGTGGTATTGGATGAACTCTAGGGTGGTACGGAGTTGGAACCTCCTTTCAGTTCCAAATGGGGGTCTATTTATAGCCCAAAAGAGGGTACTATGGCCATTTTCGAAAAGCAGTGCCACGCAGCATAGCGTCCTATATATATAGGGCGCCTGGTGCCCTATATACAAGGCGCCTGGTGCCCTATATACAGGGCGCCAGGTGCCCTGTATATAGGGCGCTTTGACCCTGGTCAACGCCTATCGATCTTCTTCGAAATGTGCCGAAAAACTTGATTTTTCCGAAAAACTCGGTTCCCTTGAAAGGTTACTCAAATATTATTCATGAAAACAAGAATTTAAGCTCTCCAACTAGGCCAAAATTGTGTGTCTACACCGCCCTTTATTTATCCTTCTTTCAACCATCAATCAGGCCCATGGGTCCAAAATCTGTCAATCTTAGGGCCATGGCCCACACCCCATCCCACTCAATTGGGCCCTATGCTTCATTTTCGGGCCCTTATGCCCTATTTTCGGGCACTTATGCCCCTTTTCATCAACTAGGCCCATGTGCCCCTTTTCATCAGCCGAGCCCACGCGCCCCCTTTATCCAACCGGGCCCATGTGTCCCTTTTAATCAACCGGGCTCTTATGCCTCTTTTCTTCAACCGGGCCCACGTGCCCCTTTTCATCAATCGGGCTTGCATGCCCCTTTTCTTCAACTGGGTCCATGCGCCCCTTTTCCCCAACTGGGCCGACGTGCCCCTTTCCTTCCATCAGGCCCATGTGCCCATAATTCTCCCCAATCGGGCCCATGTGCCCTTAATTTTTTTAAATTGGGCCCATGTGCCCACAATTCACCTCAATCGGGCCCGTATGCCTGCAATTCAGCTCAACCGGGCTCACATGCCCTTGTTTTTATGCAATCGGGTCAATGTGCCTAAATTCCTCCTAAATCGGGCCCACGTGCCCACCTTCTATCAACCTCGAGCACACATGACCACACTCCTTCAACTTCAATCCTGTATGCCCCCATTTTTTCACCATCAAGCCCGCGTGCCCATACTTCTTTAAAATCGGGCCCCCGTGCCCCCACTTCTTCAACTTTGGGATTACGCACCCATACTCTTCAATGGCGCCAGCGAGCCCATCACAAATCACAATCTTGCTCCCAACCATTTTAATCAGGTCCATGTACCCGCTCTTTTCATTGGGTCCCTCGGGCTCAACCTTCAATCGGGCCTTTGAGCCCATCACCTCTAATCGGGCCCTCATGCCCATCGACATCAAATGGGCCCTCTAGCCTGCCTTCAACTCTTGGGCCTATGTGCCTCTTGATTCCAACCATTTATGGGCCTTCATACCCACTATCAACTCCCGGGCCCAAGATCCCACTTTAATTCACTTTTCTTTTCAATCATTCTCTTTCCTTTTCCAAATTTTATTTTCAAAAAAAATCAAGGTAGAGAAATTTCCTAGGTAATATCCTAATCTTTGCCTTCTACATCATCAATCCTAGTCTACTGTGCCCAATCAGATCCTCCACATCTTGCACCTCACTGTATGACTCCTATTCTTCAATTCAATGTGGAGCATATCAACAGTGGAAGCAGTTGGGCAAGGCAAGGCAAGGCAAGGCAAGGCAAGGCATGGCATGCAAGGCAAGGCAAGCACAAGCAAAGCCGTCATCAGTAATGAACTTCTTCTTCTCACAGGTATTACATGGAATATCATTATGTCATCCGCAAGGCATTTTTTTTTTTGAAATGATTTTGAATCTCACATGACAATCTTAATTGAGAGAAATTCATGATTGACGATATTTCTAGCTACCTTGTTTTTATTAAACAAATTTTTTACAATGCAAGACTTGTTTTCAATTGATTCACCCATGGAATGTAATCTACCTAAAAAATGGAGAGAACTACCAATATGACTTGAGTCCACATGTGGTTGTTCTCTAGGAGTCGAGGGTGGATACCATCCCACACACAACATGTCCCGATCCCAGAATCTGGATGACTTGACACCCGAGAGAAGCTAGGCAAGGCCTAGAGATGGAAGGAAAACCCTCACCCTATTCTCTTCTGTTCGGTCCAAGATAGGCGAAGGGAACTAGAGGGGGAGAGTATCGAAAGCATCCGCCGCCTTAGTAGAATGCCATCTTGGAAGGTCCAACTTCTCAAAAGGGAAAAAGGGTGCCAAAAGATGGGCAATGAACCCCACAGGTTTAAACAAATATGGGCTTGTCTAAATGAGTACCCCAAAAAATATAGAAAATGAAAAAAAAAGGCACCAAAAGATGGGCAATGACCCCATAGGTCAAAAGACCTGTCCGAATGTGTCACAAAATAGGTTTGTCAATAAAGAAGAAAAGACCCCAAGAGGCCGTACCCCAACGGGTAATTAGGTACAAGTAGAGAAATCCCTTTTGACATCTCCAAAGCCTATCAAGGACTTCCTATTAATTCTTCATTCTTAACCCCCCCAGGGTGTGGGTGGACCAACCAAATCAAAGCTAAACTCTGGTCGATTAAAGGCTGAGGGTCAAAAGATTCTGGGTAAGGAACCCCATTTTCCACATGGTATCTACCAGTGAACCTAGAAAAACAACCAAGTAATGAGAACTTGTGTCAATACTGAATTTTCTCTCCCAAAAAAATATTTTCAAAAAACTCCAAAAAATGCTGAATATCTTCAAAACTAAAAAAAAAATTTATTCTCAAAACTCTAAGAAAAATGAATATTTTTAAAATCCCAAAAAAAATTTGAACCTTTTCACAAAACTTCTTTGTCAAATTCCAACAAAATTTTCAAAACAAAAAAAAAATTCACCATGCTTGGTTTGAATTCTTGTCTTTACATTCATATTTATTCTTAGTCTCTCATGTTTTAAATTTTTCATTGCGTATTTGCTGCTTTGTTTTTTACACCCTTAAGAAGGCTATTACCCCTTGACAAAGGTCAAGACATACTGCAACTTGCAAGGGGGATAAGCCATACTGGCATTCTAATCTCGTTTTTCGAGTGTTTCAGGCACAAAGAACAAACAAGAAGAATTGCACAACAAGGCAATGCTCGCCACTTCCCTCTCCCAAGGATTCTTAGGAGGAGGTGTTACCATGATCTCGGCCTCAACTTTGCCGAGGAGCATTTTTCGAGATTTCAATAAGGCGATGCTCGCCACTTCCCCCCCTTGAGGATTCTTAGGAGGAGGTGTCATCATTACCTCGGCCTCAACTTTGCCGAGAAGCTTTTGCTTTGTGTCCTCATTAGGACACATGAACTCTTTTGTGAGAATGCATGTCATCACACCGCAAACTCACCGTTATCATTTCCTTTCTTAGCATATATTAGGTGCATTACTATTTATTTTATGCATTGATGTTGAAGACCGTGAATGCAAAGAAGACCAGGCCTGAGATCCCCTTCATCAAAATCCATGACAGTCGGGTCATTCTTTGTGCTCACGGATAAGCCAAAGTTGTACTATGAGGGACGATGGTTCCCAAATGGGTATCTTGACCTCATAGACAATCTATATCTTTAACTAATTGTTATACAAGTTTTGTTTCTGTTTTGTTGAGCCCAGCATGCATCATGTAGTATTTGTTGCATTACATTTTTCGTTGTCATTTCATGCATCTCACATGATCATCACTTTCTCACCATTCCCACTGGGCGCACTCCCCCATCATGTACCCCAATTCCGATCTTTCTAATCCCATCATGTTTTCTGATCCCACAGTGTTTTCTAATCCCACTGTGTTTTCTAATCCCAACGTATCCCACCGTGTTCGGTAATCACCTTGTGTCTTCAAATCTTTTATTGCTATCCCCACTGTGGCCACCGCAACACCCTTCTTGCTATTCATCCCACCATGGTAGTCAATTCGTCCCGCCAAGGGCCTCCTATTTGATCAGAACTTGCACCGTCATTATCTTCACGGTCTATACTTTAACATTTGCCTTTTGGAATTCGAGATCATTCCATTCTGAATTGTTTTTTGTCTCTTGGAAGACTTCAATGAATCTAAGAGCCTGAATGTGCTCGATTGGTATTCTTTTACTTTTTTCAAAACAAATTTCTTTTTAAAATTTTAGCCCATCACAGTACAGGAACACCGCAAAGATCGAGTTACTGGCTGATGATGAACCAACAAACCCATGTTTCGAGGACTCCCCACCACGTTGGGGGTTGGCTATTCTTCTCTCGTGCCAATGGCACATCTCTTACCAATCGAACATAGGAAGACTTGATGAAACATGGCAGTCATCCAGAACACTTGAGGAGATTCGTCTTGTCGAATCTGGTCGTTGAGCGTGTCGATATCTACACCTTGATGCCACCTTTTCAGTCCATCGCCATTTTTCTCCACTACATTCCACTACGATCTGGCTCACTTCGCTACATTTTCTCTACGTTTCACACCGCTCCGCTACATGCCACTCCCTTACAAAGCCGACATCAAGGCGAGGCAAGCTGTAGACACGCCAAATTGGCCTGATTCGGAGCTTAAGACTCCTATTCCATTGGCGATATCCATTATTTGACCGATTATCTGATCCGGATTACCTCGTGGAGACGAGCTAAGGATGTTGGTGGAGCCCCTTTTGAGTTGGGAATGGACCAATGATTTACGGAATAATACCGTAACCTTCAGGCGAGAGCCGCACGTGAACTGTGAAAACACGAAGCCTGCTCGATGACCGACCTTGAATGGTCCACACCTGAACATCTCGGGAGTCCCGCGTGTGTTCCGTAACATTCGGGATTTCCGACAAGTCATTTCGATAGGCGTTAGTCTATAACGGTTTCTTCGTTACGGCTTTTCGATCTGTACTGACACGGCTATCCTGGATCACGTGTTAGGCCTTTCCGGTCATCACCGTGTCTTTTCGAGTCATCCGGGTCTATCCTAGCCGTATATTTCATCAACCGGGGCCATACGGCCATTTCGGTCGTTTTAGGGTTTTACGGCTTTTCTGAGTTCCGGTTCACGTTTACCGGGTTAATCTTAGATTTTTCGATGATTTCGGATTTTCCGACCATACCGGACTTGTTCGGTCATCATTTTAAGTCATCCCGAGTTGACCCAAGATTCCTCGACCTGAACCGTGCTCTTTCGGACCTTCGCCACGATTTTTGGCATTTCGCGAGAGAGTAAACCGGTAGAAAGCCCCGTGCAAATGTCTCGGAAGTCATGCCACTGGTTTACTGACTTGAGGCGGTGTGGTTGAAGGCCCTCTTTCCAACGTAAAAAGCGGGAGCCAAATCAGACACCCCGTTTGCAACTTACGGCCCGTGGAACGCACGCGCAGGAGAGAGAGTGTACCGCGCCCCCACCCCCTTTGAAATGGGAGGGCGCGGTCACTGCGCCTCAACCTGGGGGTGCGCCTTGTGTGCCCCCACTTCCTTTGAAATGCGGGGGCGCGATCAGTTTCCAAAAATCAGAAATTGCCCCGATTTACACCTTCTAAACCGGATTTTTGGAAGGTTACCATCGATAATTTTCGATTATTTGTACCGTGCCCCCGGGTCGGGGGCGTGTTACGTTTGTCAAGTTGGTTTTTTAGCAATTTTCGGAAGATTCCGCTGGATTTTAGCAATAAGACGCGTAACGTGCCCCCGGTTTCTTTGAAACTGGGGGGCATGAAGACCGCGCCCCCAAGGTGAGGGCGCGCCCTGCGCGCCCTCGCCTCCTTTGAAAAGTGGGGGCGCGGTCGGTCCAGTGTCCATGTTTTGCACTGGTTTATCTCCTCTATAAATTGAGGGCATTCTCAATGACCCAAGGTTAATCCCCCATGCCTAGCTCATCCTGAGGTCATCCAAGCTGTCTCCCAAGGCTGTCCTGACATTCAAAGGAGATCCGACGTCGAGAGATCGATCCCGAGGCGAAGGAGAAGCCCGATCCGTGTGTTCAGCATCAACCTACTTCATCAGCTTCTCTATAAAATACTGGGCTCCTGATGCAAAAGTCTTCAACATAGGAGTTGTTCCTCTCTTCGTCCTCTTTCATTTGCAACTGGCGGCACTTGATTCTGACTTGCCGTCTGTTCGTGGTGATTGCTGCACTGAGGGCGCGCATCCATGTTCTGTTTTCTACATTCGTCCACTTTCATATTTTTTACAGACTTCTAAAGTAGGATTATGGAGAAGTCATCAACATAATATATCTTCCTCTCTAAGTTTTCTATCCATAGAAACAAACATAACTCGATTCTGACATCGGGGTCGTCCGTAGCATTCTCTGCACCAAAGTCGCGCCAGAAGGATGCAAAGCTACCCGAACCGGCTTGTTTCACTCATCTCGGCTTCAACTCAAGCCATTTCATTCTATAAGTTTCTCTTAACTCAGTTCATTTAATTGTTAAATCATATTTTACTTAGTTTGAATTATTTTTACATAACCAAAAACACAATAAAAGGGGTTAGGGCTCGCCCCAATCCGGTGAGTTCTATTCCAATTGCTTCTTTGTTTCATCTCCTCTTCTATAGTTTCTACACTTCCCATAGTTCTAATCGGCTTCTTTCACTTGGTTTATTGTTCTAGTTGCACAGTTTGATCAATCTAGCATCGGTTGGACTCTCCCTCATCGGCCGGCCGACGAGGAAGAAGGTTTAACCCATATATCATCACCCACGCTAAGGTACACACGGTCAACACATCTCTTGATTTACATTCCATAAAGCGGAGCTCGCGGCTCTTGGAGACCACCTCTTTTATGTTTTAAGTCATTCTATTCCTCACTCTCCTCCCACATGACCCGAACCGTCTCCGGTGCTTAAGCGACGCCGTGAGATGCAAGTTCGGGGATCAATGTGAGTGTTGGACCGAGGTGAGGACTTTTTACTGCTTTCCGAGTGCTTTCCGATTCACTCCCCTTCCCCCATTCTATCTTTCACCTTCTCTTGAGGTGCCCATCCGGAACCCGTTTTCGGAGTTGACAATGGGCTCTCAAATATTTAGTGGTAGAGCACTTCGGGTCAGGCACAACTTGGACTCCAACGATGCGAACACCTTTATGTCACGACGGTAGGGATGTTCACCCAAATTAGTCAAACCCATAAATGAAATCAAATCTAACTAAACCATGAAAAATTTAAAATTTATTTTTTTATTATAAAATTAAAATATAAAAATAAATTATTTAAGTAAAATTAATAAGATATAATTGTATAATATATAAAAAATAATCTAAAAATGTTAAGTTTGCAAGTAAAATAGATAGCTACATACAAAGTGGTGGTTATTTTTAATATTATCTCTTATAACTTTCTTCATCTACCTTGGAACAAGGATAAGATGAGGGTGTTCTCTCTCCTTTGCCTCTAGGTGTTACCTAGCTTTTTGTCCGACATCCGGTTATCGAGATTCAAAGTTAAGGTGTGTTATGTTCGCATTGTAGTATATAACCTTGATTTTTGTAGTGCTTAGGACACGTAACTAAGTGTGAAATTTAGTTGTACCTATTGTTCTTTCAAAATATTTTTGTAGAAAAGATACTTTTAAGATAGAGTTTATTACTTGATGTAGCGGGGGTAAGTTCTTGATATCGTTTAAGGTTAGGATGAGATGTTCGATACTTGGTTAGAACATAGTGTGAAATCAATTGATTATCACCTATCACCTTCAGTTTGGTGACACCATAGAAATGAGTGGTCTCGACCCTGACCAATAAGTCTTCATACTCATCAACATTATTTGTCTTAGGAAGTTAAGTTGACAGTGGAATAGTGACACCTTTGAATGGAAAACGAATGATTCTTATCCCTTTATCTTTAGAATTCAGAGCATTGTCAAAATATAATTTCTAGAGAATGGAAGATTAGAAAGACTAAATCAAAGATGGGTGTAAGATGATGGGCCAAATGTTCAACGATAGCATAGTTGTTGATCAACTTTTGTTGAATGTAGGTTATGTTGAATTGAGAGAGGAAGCTTTGCTATATAGCTAACTAATCAGTTAGATAGCCTTCTTAAGAAGAAACTCAATAGGGTTCATGTGAGCGATTAAATTAACTTCATGAGTGAGGAACTAATGTTTAAGCTTATAAACCACTTGAACCAAGGTGGCACAAGTCTTTTCCACTGTAGTGTATTTCTACTCACAAAAATCAAAGATATTAAATAAGTCATAAGTTACTCTCTCCTTTCCCTCTTCATCCACCTGTGCAAGGACTACTCCAAGAGAATTTTTTAAAATCAAGATATAAAGAAGAAAGGGCTTAGCTGGAATGGGATGTTTAAGTATACTGGAACTTTCTAGGTATCTCTATAATTCATTAAAAGCCTCCTGACATGTCAAATTCCATTTGAACTCAGCCCTTACCTTGGTCAACTCAAAAAAAAGTTTACACTTTTAAGAATGTTGTGAGATAAATTGGTAGACAAATTCTAAGCTTTAAATTAGTCCTTGAAGTTTCTTCCTATTCTTTAAATGAGGCATATTGATGAAAGCCTTGGTTTTGTTATGATCGATCTCAATGCCCCTTTTACTTACATTAGAATGTTATGCTCTACAATCCAATCATATTTGATATGATTTGACATTTCTTAAAATATCTCATTCAATATAAAAGACACTTCTTCATTACTAGCTCATATTAGATGCATGTATTGTAATAAAGTCATTGATCACATGCAATAATGATTAGATCATATTGATATCATGATAATAAGATCAATCATCTAGAGATATGTGATCTAAATGTTCACAGTCATAGAATTATTGAGATGGAACATTAAAGATCTGGATAGATTAGTGTATATGACGTCTTCACATATGATGAGGATGATTAATCTCGTTGCTCATAAGTGTGGAGACACTAAGATATGCATATAAGTGCTCATTAGTGGAATGAGTTCACTAAATTGATTGATTTAGAAACCATGAATAGTATATTACCAACTACCTATCAGGGTTTTCTATCATCATGGTTACATGATTGGATCTTTGACTTGAGTTGCCAAAGATGTTTTATTGGGCATATTTTGTGCTTTGACTATTAACTTATGAATCGTCGATTTGATGGTACAATATTGTTAATGGATCAGGTATAAAGAAAACTTGGTTGAGGCATTTGAGCACACAACAAAAAAATTATCTACTCATAGTAAGTAAGATGAATGCCTCTAGGATAGTACTTTAAATCCCTAACAGAGTATATAGAATAATTAGAAAATGAGTTTTTTGATAGATCTGATTCTGAGTATAAGATTCCATAGTGTTGGTATACTAAGAGGTTAAAGTCGATGCCGTACCCCTATCCAACTGGTACATTAGAAGAATAAAGGTTTATATTTGTGCAGTAACTGATGATAGAAAGATTTAATATAGCTGAGATCATTGAGATCATTCCCAAAGTCAATTAAGATTATGGGATATGGCTTGTACCTTTCATGATTGAAATATTGTTAAATATGTTATTAGATAACTATTTTAATTTGGCTTCAACCAAAATGGTTATTGAGATTAGTGAGAACTTAATCATAAGTATAGGAGCATGGACATAATTTAAGCAAATTTAAGTTTTTTTAAAAATTCACTATAAATAATGTTGGATTAAGCCAAACCACATCAAGTCAAGGATTAGAGTTTCATTCTCAATCTTCTCCCTTCTTCCTCCTCCCTTTAGATAATATGATTGTGCTCTATTTGGGAAGTGTTCTTGAGTCCAGTGCAAGGGAGAACATGTCTTAGAGTAAGTTTGTGTAGATACTGCTAAAGACTATGCATTTGGATAGTTTTGAGATCAAAGAAACATTATATATTCATCAGGCTTGAGAGATTTTTAAAATCTCAAGAAAGTATTTTTTATCTTTTTCAAATTTGATTCTTGATTTTGCCATTCAATTTTGATCGAGACAACGACCATGAAATTTAAGGAATTGAATGCTTTCACTACCATACGTAAGCATGGATTTCTCAAGGAGAGATGAACTTCCTTTGACGTGCTCTATACTCTCTCTTCTCTTTATCTTCTTCCACACTCACCTTGAACCCCAACTTTCAGCCCTTTCTATTACTTGGACACCAAAGAGACAGTTTGTGTTGTGTGAAAGGAGAGAAAAAATGGAAGAGAGAAAGGAAAAGAAAAAGAAATCAATATATAAAGAAAAGGGTGTGGTCACTAAGAGTTGGAAGCTCCAAAAGTAAATGAAAATAAAATACAAAGTGCTTAAAGATTTACCTTATGTACCTCAATGGTAGAGAGATTTGCAGTGTTTTAACTTCTCTTCAGCTGGCCGAGAAGAAGGAGCCCAAGCTTGCTTTTTATGCCAAATGATGCGCTTTGCCACTACACAAAAAAACAAACATGTTGAAAAGGCTTATAGCCTAAAGAAGTGTAGTATCCATAAAAAAATATGCTTAAAATGACAAAAGAAGGAAGACTGACTGGATTGGGGCTTTTGGGTGTGTTTAAGATGCTTAAAATGCAAAATAGATGCTTAGATGCATGTAAAATGATGTCTAAATGCAAATGAATAAAGGAGGAAACAATAAACTAGTTGAAAATGGGGGAGAAATGGCCTATAGATCGAAGAAATAGCTTGCTAGAAGTCCTGACATCTTGTCTAACAGGCCATCTTCAAATTGCACAAAAAATGGTCGGAGCCATTTTCTTTGCTTCCTCTTGGCTTGTGCATGGCCTCCAATAGGCTGGAAGCACCTCCTTGAGGTAGTCTTCATTCTCAAAAACATGTAGGAAGAAGAAGAACTTCAAGAAGAGGTGTGTGTGAAAAAAAGGGAAGCACTCAAAGTAGGCATGAAGATAATGAATTTGTAAAAAAATGACAAAAAAGTGAATTTTTAAGGGTTTTGGAGGGGTGTCTGAGAGCAAGGGGTGACTCTTGAGGTGGCTTGGGGGGTTTGGAAGTGAGGAAGGACATGTTAGCTAGGAGAGGTAGTAGAGAAGAGTTTTAAAGATGCTAATGAAGACTCCTTTTATAACCACTCAAAAGGGTAGAAAAGGTAGTAGAAAAGTATTTTTCGGAAGGCCTAAAACCATGGAATACGAAGTTAGGACTGAGGTCACGACCCAAGCTTGACCTAGTTATATTTTGGGCTGACCAGCCCAGTGGGGACTTGATCTACCAGACGCAACTGTCAGGTCTTAGTAGGGTCACATGGTCGCTTGACCCAGTGGCCGGGTCACATGACCTCGCCTATATAAGGCCCCTAAGAGACCTTCCTTACGATCACCCCTCTTTCAACTTCTCTTACTCTAAGTCTAAGTCTCCCATTCTCAAGTTCCCAATTAAGCATTTTCTTTACTTTTTAATTGCTTGCTTAGTTCTTATTTTGTGCATTAGTTGTTTATTTTACTTTCTTTAGCAATTATGTTAATTCTTTAGTTTCTTGATTTAATTCTTAGTTAATGTAATTAGGTATGTCTTCTCCATGCCATGATACCCAAACTTCCAGTGTGATTTAAAATGATCTGGCTTGGTCACATTGTAGTTTGATTTTCATGGTATAGAGTCCTCTAACCGATTTTATTCCCTTCCATTACCCAGTCCTTGACCCATTGATCAACCAGTGTGTTGAAAGAAGTCTTTCTTAGAAAATGACTTCCAACTTGTCTCTATAGCTCAGTGGAGATCATCTATTTAAAAATAATAATTCACTGATGGTAACTAAAGAAAATAATCAAGTACTTGTATGAATAAGAGATACGTACTATCTTCGAAGTCTACATCATGATGAATGTCATGATACCCCTATCCAATCTCATATATGTTTACATAATACCTTGCCGATTTAGCAATTTCTTTTCGAACGGTATCCTTATGCTGCTTTGAAGCTCCCTTCATTTGCTCCATGGCTTGTAAATACTTATGAAATTGTGATCTAACCTCCAACAAAGCACTGGAGCACGTTGCCCTTCATTCTAGTGAGGTGGTATTTTAATCTATAAATACCACCATACATAACTTTATCACAGTATTTACATTTAGATCCATGATCTCACTTGAGATGATGACCTGGGAGTGGTCCTCTTGATCCTGTCGTCACCTGACCACTGCAACACTAAACAACAATAACAATGGCAATGAAGAACTTGAAGCTATGAAAGGAGAGGATCAGACGGGTGACATCAAGGTGGTTCTTCTACCATAACATACCCGCAAACATTTCCAAGGGACCCTAGTATGACAACATGATCGACACCATCACCGGTGTTGAAAGAGGAGTTTTTGGACCTAACCCAAGAGAGATCTATAATATATATATCTTTTTTTGGAGATGAAAGATACAAAGAAGTACATCAAGTCCCTTGAAATGATTTGGGATGAAGGAGGTTGTACATTGATGATAGATGGTTGTGTCAACTCCAAAAGAGGGTCCTAGGTTGGCACCATGAAAAAGGGTGAGAGAAACAAGAAAAACTTTCACCTCAGTCTCACACTCACATTGATCTCCGAACTTTCATCCCTCGGTGTTGCTCAAGCACCAAAGAGACAGTTCAGGTCGTGTGGGAGGAGAATGAAGAAAATGAACTAAAAAGAATCATAAATAGAAAAGAGGATGATGAAGTAGAAGTAGAGATGAAGAAGAGTGGTTACCAGGAACTGCCGGCTCCAATTTAAATGAAATAGAATGTGGATTAGACAAAAGATGACCGTGTGTACCTTAGCACGAGAAACAGGTGTGCGGGTTCAACGTTCTCCTTCTTCGACTAGCCGATGAAGAAGAGTCCTTAACAACCTCTTGCTTGATGTACCTGTGCAACTAGAACACAAGAAGACAAGAAAACAAGTGAAAGAAGGATTAAAACTGAGTGAAGTGTAGTAACTATATAGACAATAACATAAAACGACAATTGGAAACAAATTCACCGGTTTTGGGGTTAGCCCTAACTCTTTTATTGGTTTTTTTATGATATATGAGATAATAAAAAATTAAATAAAAATGATTATGAAATATGACTTAAATGACGTGAACTAAAAGTTAATAAAAACAATATGAGTGATTAAATATAACACAACCCAGTCAAAGTGGCAATCGGGTTAGACAGATTCTGTGTATGCTAGCATGACTTTGATGTAGAGACCACAACGGCCAGTTCCAATGTTGGAATTAAGTGCCATTTATTAAAATGGAAAGATAGCTTGTAGTGGAAGAGTTTCTCTGTTGACTACCTCTCCAGAATATGCCCTTGCAGACTTGTAGAAATTTTATAAATGAATAGAAACTAGAAGCAAAATCAGAATGCGCAACCTTGTTAAAACAATCACCACAGATAGTTCGGAAGTCAAAATGAACTCATGTTTATTTAAAAAGGAATAAGACTCATCGAGGATGATTTAAGATGAAAATAAGTTTGCTTTAGTCTTCTTAGAAGAGGTCCTAATTTAATTGATAAATCTTCTATTGGAAAATTAAGATCTGGGAACCACTGGTGAGGTGTCGGTGTAGGACGTGCTACGGACACCATAGGTGTTAGAATTGAATGATTCTTATTGAAAATGGAAGATAACTTACCAGGGTACATTTTATTTGAATATTGTATAAGTTTAATCCACTTATAAGTGCATGGAAATTGACTAATATTACGACGACAGAGAAGGGTAGACTCTGAATATGTCTGGGTAGCACCAATGTAAAAGCCCCCACGAGCTGAGGAGATGTCAGAATTGATCTTTGTTTATTTTAGATGAAAGCTAGCTCAGCAAGGAACACCTATTATGAAGTAGTCCTAGATGAAAAATGCTCAGGGAAATTGGTGGAAGTCGATGATCAGAAAAATAGCACAACAGAGCATATATCAGCTTCTCTTTCACTTTGGGATGATTTCCGGGCACCATACGAAGAGAGGATGACTTGGGGAGGTTGGGACGAGCCTAGGGCGGCTGGATAACAAAGAGGGTAAGTTGGAGGATGGGGATTCTCTACCAAGGAGGGTAAGCTGGATGTATACAGATTAATCTACATAAACAAATGGTGCAAGAGTTGTATCATTGATAGTGGGAGGTACAAATCTTTAATAGCCTTTTGGGGGTGTCCTTTTCTTGAAGATTGTTTGTTTTGTCCTTTTATATGAATATTATCGATATTTCCTACTTGAATAAATATTTATTTATTTTTAATTATGGAAATGATAATTGTTCTAAAATTATGAATGACAAAATGTTTGCCAATGGGAGCTTAGTAAATAATTTACTCATATGAGATATGGAAGCTCTCATGGTATGTGTGAATGCTCTTCTTAGAAAGAAGTGGGTTGATATAGATCAATCTATTTTTAGCTTAATATAGGCATGGTCATATCAATGAGAAAAGACATAAGGAGTTCTATATGGATGGAAATATGAAGGAAAATGTTTTTGAATCATTAACCGAATATGAGTCTTATCTCATTGAAAAATAACTAACTCTCCATTTATTGAAAATAGAGGGTGGACCAAGGAGTTATTAGAACTCGTACATTTGAATGTGTGTTGGTCTATGTCTATTAAGGCTAAAGATGGACATTCTTACTTCATCTTTAATAGATGATTTCTCTAGGCATAGATATGTGTGCTTGTGAAGTACAAATATGAGGCTTTGAGAAATTGTCAAAAGTTAAAAAAATTTAAGTAAAGAATAAATGAAAAAGAGTATTAGAGCTCTTTGATTAGATCAAGAAGTGAAATACTCAAATACTAAATTTACACATCAATTGAAGGATAATACAACTTTGTCTTCATGGACATCTCCCTGTAACCCTTAGCTTATTTGTGTAGTAGAAACAAAGATGATTGTGTTATGTGTGACATGACACAAGTAATGACAACCTTTACAAAATCATCCTTGTCTATTTAGGGCTAAGCACTCAATATAACTACTCTATATTGGTACCTTCTAAATTTGTTCTGATTATTCCATATATGATATGGAAAAAGGGGGTTAACGCTTGATCTTAAACTAGTTAAGATTTCAGAATGTCCGGCCATGATGAAGATGTATAACACATAAAAATTAGAATATAAGATTGGAAGTGTAGACTTGTGGGATATCCTAAAGAAACTTAAGGATATTTAAATATACCACTTTAAAAGATAAAGGGTATGTGTTGCTTAGCTTACTATATTCTTAGAAGAAGAGTCCCTCCTTGAGGAAAACAGTGGAAGCAAAGAATTTTTAGAATGGGTTCTAGACCCACAACTCAAGGACACTTCTATTAAGGTACTAATTAATAATAATACACATCATAGGTCCTCGATTGTGCTCATTCAACCTTGTATATGTGGGAGACATATCTTTGATGGAAAAAGATAGGCACAATAAAGTGAGGATGTTGATCTAAGGACCTATGAAAGACAATATGAGATATTGATTTCAAAATGGGAGGAGACAATAAAATCTATAATTATATCTATCTATTTTGGCCAAGTTAGGAACTTGGTAGATCCACCTAGGGTAGAGTACC
The DNA here is from genome assembly GCA_036172225.1 of Cryptocoryne crispatula var. balansae. Classification (NCBI taxonomy): domain Eukaryota; kingdom Viridiplantae; phylum Streptophyta; class Magnoliopsida; order Alismatales; family Araceae; genus Cryptocoryne; species Cryptocoryne crispatula. The sequence goes on from CM069918.1 coordinate 30,061,985, forward strand.
CATTAGGTGTAAATGAAAATGAAAGGATGGATAAAAGTGAATTTGAAGGTGAGACCTTCAAGGCAGTGATGATTGAAAATATATCACGTAAGTTAAGAAGTTGACTATTAATGGTGTAATCTTCATTACTTGCACTATCTAGATGTATCTATCATAATGAAGTCCTAGGTTGCATGCAATGATGATTGAATCATGATGAAATCATGATAATGAGATCAATCATCTAGAAGCATGTACTCTAAATGTTCATAGTCATAGGATCCTTGAGATGGGACATTAAGGATCTGGTAAGACTAGTGTATATGATATTTTCTCATATAATAAGGATGATCGATCTCATTGGCCATCAGTGTGGGGACACTAAGATACATGTACAAGTGCTCATTAGAAGAATGAGTTCACTGAACTGACCAATATAGAATACCTGAATGGTATCTTACCAAACTGTTGATTAGGGTATTCTATCATCACGGTTGCATAGTTGGATCTTTGACTCGAGTCGCCAAAGATGTCTTGTCGAGCATCCCATGTACTTTAACTATTGACTTATGGATCACTTAATATTTTGGTCCTGTATAGTTAATGGATTGAGTATATGGGAACCCGATGGAGGCAATTGAGAGAACAATAGGGGATCGTTCAATCTCGGTAGAAGAGAGAGAATGTCCTATGGATAGTACTCAAAATCCTTGGCCAAGGTAGCTAATATGATTGGAAAAAGGGTTTTCCAATTGATCTAATTACGAGTACAAGATTCCATAGTGTCGGTGTATATAGGAGTTGGTAGTTGATACCATACTTCTATCCGATCGGGACATTGGATAGACGAAGATTTATATTCGTGTGGTAACCGATGATGGAAAAGCTCTTTGGAGAGGAATTCATCCCCGAAGCCGTTTGGGATTATAGGATGTGACTTGTACCCTTTATGATCAGTAGGTTGTTAAATCTATTATGAGATAATAGATTTAATTTAAAGGAAGTTGTTCTTTTAATTAGGCCTCAACCAAATGGGTTCTTGGGCCTAGGATGTCACACACATAAGGACTAATCCGTAAGTTTGGGGGCTTTGATTAATTTATTGAACAAAAAGGTTTTTTTTTGTGAAAACTCTGAGTTCTATAAATAATAGTGATGAGAGCACAAACCCTATCAAGCCAAGGGAGCTCTCTGCACCCCAGACACCCTCCTTTGCCATCTCCCACCCCAACAGCTACCATTCGATGGTAGAGCTCTTTTCAAGATAAGTGGTCAATGCCAGCGTGGAGGAGAACCCGACTTCGGAGGCGGTTCGTGTGGATACGACTAGAGGCCGCATGCTTGAGCGGCTTTACAAGCGTGAGAATGCTCTATATTCTTCAATTTATAGGGATTATTTGAATCTCACAAAGGTATATATTCTAAATCGTTTTGAATACTAGTTTTGGCAACATTGTTCGGTTTCGATTGAGACCAAGACATTGATAAATGAGGAATCAGAAATCTTTCGCTGTGCCAATCTGATTAGACCAATTCTCAACATTTTATTCTTCATATTATTAAAATAGTATTTTTTATCTCAATAGCTTTTATTCACATCAAACGGCATTGAATTCTGATCTCCCGTTTATTCATCGCGACCTGTAGAAGTTAGGCACGCCATTTTGTCCACACACATCCCTGAGCAAGACCAATGGAGTGCATGCCCAGACCTTTTTCCACATCCCTGACCCAATTCATGACCTTTCATTCTTTTTTCTTCTTCTATATTATTTGAATAAGTTTTTATAAGCTTCATGATAAAAATTAGCATCATCAAATGATGGCAATCCCACTTGTTGTCATGTACATCAAAACTTGCTATTTTTAGACTAGATATGTTCCCTATCTAAGTGAAGATCAATTTTAAACATAGAGAAGGTTAAAAACATTTTATTCTTATTTTATATTACTTTGGTATGGGTCTAGAATATGATAGAAATGTATGCCCTACAAGCCAATCATATATGATATGATTCGACATTTCTAGATATATCTTATTCAATTAATTTGGCAAATCTTCATTATAAGCTCTTATTAGATGTGAATATCATAATGAAGTCCTTGATAAAATGCCATGATGATTAAATCATGATGAGATCATGATAATGAGATTGATCATTTAGAGGTATTTGATTTAAATGTTCCTGGTCATAGGATACTTGAGACGGGACATCAAGGATCCAAATAAACTAGTGTATGTGATATTTTCTCATGTGATTAGAATGACCGATCTCATTGGTCATTAGTGTGGAGACATTGAGAGACACATACATGTGCTCATTAGTTGAATGAGTTCACTGAACTGACTGAATTAGAAACCCTGAATGGTATCTTACCAAATTGTCAATCAGGGTTTTCTATCATCACGGTTGCATCGTTGGACCTTTGACCTGAGTCACCAAAGATACCTTGTTGGGTGGAACTTGTGCTTTGACCATTGTCTTATGGATCACCGTATAGATGGTCTAGAATAGCGATGGATTGGGTACAAGAAAAACCCAATGGAGGTAATTGAGCGGACAATAGGGGATCATCCACTCTTGGTAAGTGAGAGTGAATGTCCTATAGGATAGTACTCTAAATCCTTGGCCAAGGTAGATAAGATAATTGGAAAAGGAGTTTTCCAATTGATCTAATTCCAAGTATAGGATCCTATAGAGTCGGTACACTAAGGAGTTGACAGTCGATGCTGTACTCCTTTCTGACCAGGACACTAGATGGATGAGGGTTTATATCCATGTGGTAACTGATGATGGAAATGCTCAATGAAGATGAGATTATCCCCATAGCCATTTGGGATCATGGGATATGGCTTGTACCCTTCATGATCGGTAGGCCGATTAATCTGTTATGGGATAACAGATTTAATTAAATTAAATAGAATTGTTCTATTTTATTTAGGCCTCAACCAAATAGGCTATTGGGCCTAGTGGGTTACACACATAAGGACTTATCCACAAGTATAGGGGTAAGGGCATAATTTATAAAGATTTTGGGTTTTTATGAAAAAATTCATAATTCTCTATAGATATTAATGGTTTCAGCCAAGCCCTATCGAGCCAAGGGTGTTAACCATGTCCTCGGCCTCCTCCCTACCTCCTTCTCTCTCTATAACTTATTTATATATTGTTGTCATGTTATTTTCATGTTATTTATTTCATGAAAATTCGACATACATGAAATTGAGAATTTCAAAAATAAAGTATATAGTTTTATGCTGATATATATGATATATCTCATATGATTATCATGTATGCGCTATATGTTCATGTAATGAATGTTAGTGTGTGTATGGAGGTGATCATGGACTTAATTGTGCTTGGCTTGTGATTGCTTTTAATTGTGTTGGTTATATTATTAAACGGGGCCTGTGTGTGCCTCCTCTCTCTCTATACAATCTGATTGTACATTCTACCTTCCTCCATTAATGTACTCCCCTTGGTTAAAATCAAGGTTTCTTATTAAGTTATGTACATTTATGGGTCTGCATACCCTTAAGCCACTTGTAAAAGTTAGAAGTCCGTTCGTAGAAGGTTGGAGAGTAGGACCACTTGGAGAAGCACCCTTCTGAAATGGGAGCATGCCAACTCTTGCATCTGAAGCAAGGATTTGCACCTGTAGGGGTGCCTTAGGTGCATGCTTAGGGTTAAGTCCATGATCACCTATTTTTATGCATATTTGATATATAGATGTGTGCTACAAGTTATACCTTAGATATATAATATTCCAAAGGTATTATATGTACTTAACACATATTTTTGATGAGACTAAAATAAAATCCCTCCTTGTTTTAATTAGGTTGATAAGCGTGTAACATTAAGAATGACTCACGTAGCCTTCCGTTGTTATGGTCTTGATGAGCCAATCTTAGATTGAATGGGTTTATTGTGCTACCACAAGGCCCATTCAGCAAGGTATTGGTGATCATGGCTAAGGCATTTGCCGAACCTTGGGGTGGACCATTTGCATGGCTTTGTTGTGCTACCACAAGGGCTATGTGAAGAATATATTCTCATAACATTACAAGCGGGTTTGACCTAACTAGAGTATATGGCTTATTGTGCTACCACACGGTCATAACTCTAGAGGCTAAATGACTAAGAGTTGCAACTAGCAATAGTTGCCTACCTATTAAGAATGAGATGATTTGTTGTGCTACCACAAGGTCATCACCATAAAGTTAATAGGGTCTTAGTCCCCACTAGGATTTCATTGTGATATCCCGTCTTTGCATAATGGTGGTTATGCAAATTCATCGAAAGTTAGTGGAAGCATAAATTAGGATGAAAGACCATATCTTAATTTCATGAATATCTGCAATGTTATATTAATAAAATTATATCTCAGTTGTAGAATACGATGATAAACCACCGTTAGTATGACATACTAGATGCCAAATAGCTTAATGGCTCACACTTCTTAGACCAGTTTAGAACTTAGAGAATCGTTCTCATAGTTGACCAATCAACTATCCTACTTGAGAAGTAGGTGTCTTCTAGATTATTTAATGATGTGAAAGATAAGATCTTACCTTATAGACAAGATGCATTGTTTGCCTTAAACTAGATGTTAGTCTCTATGAGATATAAATTGTAGAGACAACATGGATAGATGGATGTGAGATCCATCATGGCTCATAGTGATGAGCTAACTAAAGGCAAGTTAGAACAACAATACATCTTAATTACTTCTAGTTGGTGAGACCAATAGAAAGAAGTAAAATTGTTAGATAGAAATAGGAGATAGTTAATAGTAAAAGAAGGTGGTCAAGATAATAAAGCTAGAATATGACAGAATTCTTACACTACCATGATGATGGTAAGTGGAAGAGGAAGTGCAAAATGTATTGTACATAATGCAAAGGTGGAGGTTGAGAAGCTTCATGCATCCAAGTCATTGACATTTACTTGCTTTAAATATACACTTAATAGTATTAGATACTATATGTGTACATCATAATATTAAATACTATGGATGCATCTAATGGTATGAGATACCGGATATGCATCTTATATCTACAAGGAGTTGTAGAAGATGACAAGTAAAAGAAGGCTTAATAAAGAAGATGTTGACCTACATATGAAATGGTGCAAAAGTTGCATCATTATTAGTGGGAGGTAAAATTCTTTAATAGCCTTATGGAGCTGTCTTAATAATTAAGATTGCTATTATATCTTTCTACAAGAACATTATATGATTTTCTGCTTCAATAAATGTTGATTTATTCTAAGCTAGGGAATTGATAGATGTTCTAAAAGATTGAACGGCAAAGTGTTTGCCAGTGAGAACTTAATGAATTATTTAATCATATTTGATATGTTAGCTCTCATGTTATGTGTAAATACTCCTTTTAAAAGAAAATAGGTTGATTTAGATCAATCTACACTTTAGCTTTATGTAGACATGGAGAATGGGTTAATGACTTGTTAGAACTCATACATCTAGGTGTATGTTAACCCATATCTATAAAGGCTAAAGGTGAATATTTCTATTTCATTATTTCAAAGATGATGTCTCTAGGTATGGATATATGTACTTTATGAAGTACAAATCTAAGACATTTGAGAAATTATCTGAGATTAAGAATGAAGTAGAGATACTAATGGAAAGAGTATTGGAACTCTTTGATGAGATCAAGGAGGGGAATACTTAAGTACATAATTCACATATATTGAAGAATAATAGAATCTAATGGACACCTCTTTACACATTTTAGCTTAATTGAGTAGGTAAAATAAGAAGCCACATTATGTAGGATATAATATGAACAATGACAAGCTTTACAAAATTGCTCTTTGTCTATTTTTGGTTAAGTGCTCATTGTAACCACTTGATCTTAAATTCCTACCTTCTAAGTCTACTATGATTATTCCATATAGGATATGGAAAAGGGGTTAAAACTTGACCTTAAGCAAGTTAAGGTTTTGGAATGTCCGACATAGTGAAGTAGTATAACCCTTATTAGTTGGAATATAAGACTATGAACTGTTGGCTTGTGGGATATTTTAAAAAAAACTTATGGATATTAAATATATGACACTTATGAATAAGGGTATGTGTTGCTCAGCTCACTACATTTTTAGAGAAAAAGTTCCTCCTTAAGAAAGATAGTGGGAACAAGGTATGTATGGAAGATGTTCCAGTCCCACAACCCAATGACCCTTCTATTAAGGTACTAGTTAATAATTACATAAGGACAGTTCATAGGTCTTTTCTTGTGTTCATTCAACTTAAGAGATACGTGGGACATATCTCTGATGGATGAAATGAGACATAAGATAGAAAGGATATTGATCCTAGGATCTATATAGATACAATATGAGATATTGATTCTAAATTGGGAAAAGACAATAAAATCCAATATAAACTTTATCTATTCTAATCAAGTTTAGAACTTCATAGATCCACCTAAGGATATAGTATCCATAAGAAATAAATAGATCACTAAAGAATAGATTGGAGTGGATTAGAAGGTAAGAGACCTTTAAAGGTGAAAATAGCTGAAAAGGATATTATCGAAGTCAAATGGTTGACTATGATGAGATCTTTTACCTATTCCATGGATTAATCCATTCGGATTTTGATTGTTACACACTATGATTATAAGATAAGCTAATTGGATGTTAAGATAGTGTTCCTCTAAGGTATTTTGAGGAACAGATGTATGATACAACTATAGAAAATCAAGTCCCAATAATATCCAGGAAGAGTGTGTATTACGTTCATTTATGAACTGAAGTAAAACTTCTCATAGATCATATATAATGTTTAATGAGATTAAATCTTATGACTTCGTTATGAACGAAGAGGAGCTGTGTGTGTTCAAGAAGATAAGTGGGAGTACTGTTACTTTCTTGACATTTTATGTGGATGACGCACTACTCATTAAGAATGAACTAGGTGTGTTATCATAAGTGAACCTAGCTATCAAATAAATCCTCCAAACATAATTTAGGTTTTGAGATCTATGGAGATAGATCTAAAAGCAATGTCCAGCCAATGTATGTAGTCACCATAGTCAAAGGGTTTGACATGATAAACTCCAAGATAGGTTTCTTATCTATGTGGTGTGGAGTTAATCTCTCTAAAGTGATGTCTTCACTTCTTGAGAGATAAGGAGATCACATTAATAGAGCCCTTATGCCTTTGTCATAGGGTCTATAATTAATGTGATGCTATGTACATGATGTGATACTCTAAGTGTTATGAGCATTCATCAAGAAGATCCAGGTGAGAGTCACTGGATAGTTTAGAGATATATCATTTGGTACTTAAGAAGCACTAAGAATGTATCTCTATATATTGGAGGATAAGACTTGAAGTCTTTTGTTTTACAAACACAAGTTTCTAATAAAATAAGTTTGATATTAAGTCAAAATAATGGTGGTGCAGTGAGCTAGAAGAGTTCTATGCGATAGAGCACTGTAAATTCTACAACATATGTAAATAAGTTTACATAGTGGATGCACACTACTTGAGAAGTAGTTTAGATGAAGATTTTCATCTACATGTTTGATATAGGATTGTCCCAATTTTTCTTTGATAGTGTATCATTGTTTTCAGAAAACAATGGGGTATAGCCGATGTCTCATCAGAAGTTTAGAACTTCTGTGACGATACCATACAATCCGAGAGATTACAGCTTATAGAGATATAATTAAAGATAGAGTATCTACCGCTAATAACATTACATATCCACTAACTAAAGTAGTTATTCAAAGAGTGTTTGAGCTTCACCTCGAGCTGATACAGATCAGCCAGATGGGTGATTGGCTTTAGTGCAAGTGGGAGATTGATAGAAATGTATGCCCTACAAACCAATCATATATGATATGATTCGACATTTCTAGATATATCTTATTCAATTCAGTCGGCAAATCTTAATTATAAGCTCTTATTAGATGTGAATATCATAATGAAGTCCTTAATCAAATGCAATGATGATTAAATCATGATGAGATCATGATAATAAGATTGATCATCTAGAGGTATTTGATCTAAATGTTCCTAGTCATAGGATACTTGAGATAGGACATCAAGGATCCGGATGGACTAGTGTATGTGATATTTTCTCATGTGATGAGAATGACCGATCTCATTGGTCATTAGTGTGGAGACACTGTGATACACATACAGGTGCTCATTAGTTGAATGAGTTCACTGAACTGATTGAATTAGAAACCTTGAATGGTATCTTACCGAACTGTCAATCAGGGTTTTCTATCATCACGGTTGCTTGGTTGGACCTTTGACTTGAGTCACCAAAGATACCTTGTTGGGTGGAACTTGTGCTTTGACCATTGTCTTATGAATCACCGTATAAATAGTCTATTATAGCGATGGATCGGGTACAAGGAAAACCCAATGCAGGTAATTGAGCAGATAACAAGGGATCATCTACTCTCGGTAAGTGAGAGTGAATGTCCTATGGGATAGTACTCTAAATCCCTCGCTAGGGTAGATAAGATAATTAGAAAAGAAGTTTTTCAATTGATCCAATTCTGAGTACAGGATCCTATAGAGTCAGTACACTAAGGAGTTGATATCCATGCGGTAACTGAAGATGGAAAGACTCAATAGAGATGAGATTATCCCCATAGCCATTTGAGATCATGGGATGTGGCTTGTACCCTTCATGATCGGTAGGCCGATTAATCTATTATTGGATAATGGATTTAATTAAATTAAATATAATTTTTATATTTTATTTAGGCCTCAACCAAATAGGCTATTAGGTCTAGTGGGTCACACACATAAGGATTTATCCACAAGTACAAGGATAAGGGCGTAATTTGTGGAAATTATGGGTTTTTTATGAGAAAATCTATAATTCTCTATAAATACTAATGGTTTCAGCCAAACCCTATCAAGCCAAGGGTGTTAACCACATCCTCAACCTCCTCCCTACCTCCTTCTCTCTATAGAAGGCGTCCATGGCCAATGGAGCATTGTTTAGGAAGAGTTCTTGAGGCCAGCGTGAAGGGAGAACCTGCTGTGGATGAAGTTCATGTGAATACTTCTAGAGACTGGACACTCGAATGGTTTGAAGAGCTTGAGAAGCTCATCTCCTTCCTCTCCATGGGATTATATGAATCCCTATCATGTATGTTCGAACCCGATTTGATCGATTTTCAATTTTCGTCGTTCGGTTCTGATTGAGACAAATTTTAAAAGAACCCATAGGAATCGTCGCTTCCGCTGCACCAAATTTTTATAGACAATTATTTAAAAAATATTCATAATGAAAATTAGCGAAATTAGTGACATTATATGGTTGAAATCTAATCTATAGTCAGATATATCTAAGTGGAGACTCATTTGAACGACCTATGGGAAAAAAATACCCATCCTCCAGCCTACTCTTCTCATTCTCCAGCCTCTCTAGGATCATCCCAATCTCCCTAAGTCATCCTCTCTTCATCCCGGTGCCCATAAATCATCCCAAAGTTAGAGAGAAGCTGATTTATGCTTCATGGTGCTGCTTGTTGATCATCGGCTTCCATAGATTTCCCTAAGTATTTTCTGACGAGGCCTCCTTCAGAAGAAGTGTTCCTCGTGAAGTTACCTTTTGTCTTCAACAAACAGAGATCAATTCTGACATCTACTCGGCTTGTGGCAGCTTCTACACCAGCGCTGCATAGACGGATCCAGAGTCTACTTTCCTCTGACATCATATTCTTAGTCAATTTTTATCTACTTCCTGGTAGATTCATCTCATACAGTCTTCATATAAATAGTTTCCTAGTAAGTTATATTTTTTTACAAGAAGAATCAGTTGATTCTAACATTTGTGGTGCTTGTAGTACTTTTTGCATCAACATCACGCAAGCAATCCCCAGATTTGCACTTTCTATCACCAAAGTTCTTAGACAATTTTAGACCTTTTCCCGGAAGAAACAGATCATATTCTTTTCATATAAGATCATCCCTGGTGATTTATCTTTATTTTAAAACAAACTAATTTTTTTTATGACACCTGTACTGCTTGTGTTGGCTTCTACATCAAAGTCGCTCCAATAGACCCTGAATCTATCCAACCCGATTGTCACTTTGCCCGGGTCTTGTTATCTTCACTTGTATTTGTTTTATTTACTTTTCATCCTCATACAATTTAGAATAATTTTAAGCATCATTTTTATTTAGTTACATTATCATATTTAATCTAAAAAATACCAAAAAAGGGGTTAGATATCCCGAAACCAGTGAGTTCTATTCCGTTGCACCTTTTACGTTCTCTTATTTACATTTACAACACTTCACTCTATTCTAATATTTGTTTCACTTGTTTTCTTATTTTATTGTTTTCTAGTTGTATAGATGCATCAAGCTAGCATCGGTGGAAGACTCTTCTTTATCAACTGGCTGAAGAAAGAGAAGGTTGAACCTGCACACTAGTTTCTCGCGCTAAGGTACACACAGTCATCTTTTGCTTAATATGCATTCTATTTAATTTAAAGCAGAGCCCGCAACTCTTGGTGACCACTTTTTCATATCTCTACTTCTACTTCATATCCTCATCTATTTATGATTCCTTTTAGTTTATTTTTCTTGTTCTTCTCTCACACAACCTGAACCATCTCTCTGGTGCTCGAGCATTGCCGAGGGATAAAAGTTAGGGATTATTGTGAGTGTAGGAGTGAGGTGAGAGCATTCCCTTTTCCCTCTCCCTTCCGAGGTTCTGACCCAGGACCCATTTTCGGGGTTGACAGCTTCTTGGCAACCATGGTGGGATAACCAATGTCTTTAATCGTGATAGCTTGATTTATTTGTGCAACTAGTTTCATTCTACTTCGGTTCTTGTGCGAACCAACCCTTATTTTATTCTTTTCATGTCAGTTCCTTCTTGAACCTTGCTGTTTGTTCTTACTTTCAGATTGTCCCCCATGTGGACTTGATTTATTTTCTTTTAAATTCAACCTGGTTCCCACGCGAACCACCCTTTCTTCTTAAAAACTGGTTCCCGCATGAACCACCTCTCTTTTCCAACTCGGTTCTCATGTAAAACAACTTATTTTTAGATTGGTCCCTGCATGGACCACCTCTTTATAGCACCTTCAGATTGGCCCCACATGGCCCTCTCTCCTTTTTTCCACTTATTACACAGGTTCCGCACGAACCACCCTTTTCTTCCTAAAAACTGGTTCTCGTGTGAACCATCTCTCTTTTCCAACCTGGTTCTCACGTGAACCACCTTATTTTCAGATTGAAACCCACGTGGACCACCCCTTTGCAGCACCTTCAGATTGGCCCGATGTGACCCTCCTTCCTTTTTGCTAATTTAACAAACTGGTTCCCGCGTGAATCACCATTTTCCTTCAAAATTAGTTCCCGTGTGAACCACTACCCTTTTCAAACTCAGCTCCTGCATGAGCCACCTACTTTCATAATGGTCCCCACGTGGAACACTCCCTTTTCCTTTGGCTTCATATCTGCTTCCGTGTGGACACCCATTCACAAACTGATTCCCGCATGAACTACCCATTAGTTGCTAGTCACTAGTTATTTGCTTTGTTGCATGATTACTTGTCTTTCTTGCATATCTTATACTTGATTTGCTTAATTGGTTGCTTTCATTTCATATTTGCATAAATTGAATGCTCCTCCTCCTCTTTATCTTTATTTTCTTTTTGCATTAGATTTGCATCGGGTACCAGACTTGTTCTGATCCGCAAGGCAAGGTGGGGGCTCTCTCTCCCAACACATCTTCATCCTCTAAACACCTTCTTGGTTGATTCTGATCTCTCTTCTGGGATATTCCTTCATAGTTGAATTGATTTATTTTCATCAAGGTCTCTATAAGTCCTCATATGTGGAGTATTCTTCTCTGCATGATCAGGCTGGTTATACCATTTACCCCAAACCCGAAGAACCCAAGTACCCATTCGTGGTGAGTTTGTAAGAACCTTAGGTTTTTGAAGATTGGAGCAATAGGAATCAGACCCATTAGAGTTGAGTGAACAATTGCTAATAATCCACCTAATCTCTAAGATTCAAACAAAATTATTGTGTAATCATTCAAAAGTTTTTGCACAACTTGTCTATCAACAACAATTGAAAGCAACAAAGACCTTCAAAACTCAAAAATAACAAGTCTCTCTAATTTTGTGTTCAACTTGTTTGTCAAGTCAAAACTAAAAACAACAAAAATTTTTACAACACCAAAGTAACAAAAAGAATCTCTTTAATTTTGTGTTCAACTTACTTGTCATTAAAAAAGTTAAAACAAAATTTTTTAGAAAATACCCAAAAACCACAAAAAATACACTTGTTCTTTTCATCTACTCTTTGGAAAAGTTTGACAAGATGCTTGTGATGCTAAGGTCTGTAAGACACGTTGGGATGTCGGACTACTTCGAACAACAAGAGTATGAGGCAGGTCTATACGAGCTCCAACAACAATCTATGGTCCAATCAGAGGGCCATGTCAATGCCATTCTGGAACCTAATGATAGAAATGTATGCCCTACAAGCCAATCATATATGATATGATTCAACATTTCTAGGAATATCTCATTCATTTAAATAGGCAAAACTTCGTTACTAGCTTTTATTAGAAGCATATATTGTAATGAAGTCCTTGATCACATGAAATGATGATTGAATCATGATGAGATCATGATAATGAGATTGATCATCTAGAGGTATGTTATCTAAATGTTCATAGTCGTAGGATCTTTGAGATGGGACATCAAGAATCTGGATAGACTAGTGTGTGTGATATCTTCTCATGTGATGAGAATGACCGATCTCATTGGCCATCAATGTGGGGACACTGAGATACACACATAGGTGCTTATTAGTGGAATGAGTTCACTAAACTGACCAATTTAGGAAAACTTGATTGGTATCTTACCGAACTGTCTATCAGGTTATTCTAACATCTCAATAGCACGGTTGGATCTTTCACCTGAGTCACCAAAGATGTCTTACCAGATATATCTTAAACTTTGATTATTGACTTATAGATCACTATCTTGATGGTCCAGTATAGTTGATGTATTGGGTGCAAGAGAAACCTGGTGGAGGCAATTGAGCAGACAACAAGGGATCATGCACTCTCGGTAGGAGAGAGAGAATGTCCTATGGAACAGTACTCTAAATCCTTGGCCAAGGTACTTAGGATAATTTGAAAAGGAGTTTTCCAATTGATCTAAACATGAGCACAGGATCTCGTAGAGTTGGAATATTTAGGGGTTGATAGTTAATGTTGGACCCCTGACCGACTAGGACATTGTATGAATGAGGATTTAAATCCGTGTGGTAATTGATGATGGAAAGGTTCAATGGATGTTATTTAACTCCCCAAAGTCATTTGGGATCATAGGATATGGCTTGTACCCTTTATGATCAGAAAGCCGTCAAAATTGTAATCGGATAACAATTTTGATTTAATTTAAAGGAATTGTTCTTTTAAATTAATTAAGGCTTCAACCAAATTGACTATTGGGCCTAGTGGGTCACATATATTAGATCTGGTCAATAAGATGAGGACATGGACATAATTTTATAGAATTTTTAGGTTTTTGTGAAAAATTCTATCTTCTATATATATAAATGGCTTATGAAGCCAAACCCTAACAAGCCATAGGGCTAGAGCACGTCCCAAGAAGCCTCTCTCCCTCCTCTCTCCTCTAGAAGGTGATCTCCCATGGTTAAGCTTGGATTTGGAAGGTTTCTAGAGGCCCGAAGGAAGGGAGAACTCGCCTATTGAAGCAGATCGTGTGGATACTGCTAGAGACTGGACACTTGAATGGCTTTCAACAAGGAGGAATGTCCTCTCTTCATCCATGGTGAGGGATTTTGAAAATCCCATGAGGTACGCTCGTTCTACTTCGTATTCGGTTCCTGGTTTTACTCGTTTGGCATCGACCAAGGCAAACATCATGGTTTTAAGGAATCAAAATTTTTCCGCTATCATGTAATGATTCCTTACACCTAAGTGCATGGAGCCGCCCATCAGTCCACTCCATGCAATGTGGAGCAACTCTTTAAGTATCTATCTTTTCACATTGATCCCAAAACTTTGTCAATCATATAATCTTTAGTGAAGGGCAATATGCCTGCTAATCAAGGTTGAGCCAAAGACAACCAAGCTATCTCACCTGCCCAATCGACTGTTTTGCCTCTTATCTTAACCCCACTTGAATAGTTCTACTGCATTGCTTTACCTACTCACCCCATTGTGGGGCATTCATTAGGTTGCATGCCAGTTCATACTCCTAACCCATCACCTCTGGTCTAAACATCTTGTTATCTTGCAAATCACATGTCAGCACCCATAGCCCAATAACCCATTCTTACTCAAGCATTCATTGATAAGCTCAACCAAATGGATGAGCATTATGAGGAATTGAGGCATCGGGTATATTCAAAGGCTACCCCCAAAATCTTTGTCTCCTCTTTCCCAAATCTAAATCTTTCCCCTGTCGAGATGCCAGTTTTTTCCATTCTTTCACATGAAATTTTTTTTTCTATGATTCATCTTCCTAGAAGAATGATGACAAAGCCCTCTCATTTCTCTTTAGACGCTCCTTGGAAGGGTCGGCCCTGGAGTTGTTCTACTCGCTCGACTCCATAGAAGTGAGTGACTTCAAGATTGTCAAAGCTAAGTTTCTATAGTGGTATCAAGATTGTGTAGAGCCCACTTACTCTATCACTGACCTGATTGCCAAGATGATGAAAGAAGATGAGGATTTTATGCAATATGCTGATAGATGGAGGTCAATGGCCAATAAGAGTAAAGATACAATCTCGAAACCAAAGCAAGTCAACATGATTGTTGCCAATGCCAGACCAGCGCTAAGAAACTCTTTGGTCTTGTATTATCCTAAAACCATGCATGAATTATATGATGGGGGCAAGGTACATTCAAGCCCAACTCAAGGATACATTGATCATGGATCCAACATATAGAGCTAAGGATGTTAGTGTTGTAGGAAACCATCAATATCGACAAAGGAATCCTCAACAACATAGGGATTCCCCTCAACAAATTAATCATCTACAAACTCATATTCCTTAGCCCATCACATGGCCCATGGCTCCTCAACGGGTTAAACAACTTGCAACTCCTCAACAACTTCTACAACTAGTTGTATATAATCAAGTTCATCTAATCATTCATACACCTATTCCAATACCAGAACCATTTCCTCTTGCCCATCATCATGTCACTTTAGTATCAATGATGGAGCAAACCAAACCTGAACATGATCAGTCCACAGGGGAATCCTAAACTCAAATTGATGAGGACCATCCCATGTCTGACTTTCAACCAACCTCTCCTATTTCTCAGGAATTCCTTGGAGAAGCCACACTCTTTATCCTTGAACAATGTCAGGAATTGCCCATGCTAGGCTACCTCGAGTTGGAGGTTACAGCAAATCATGATGAAGGGTTAGGCAAAGATTTACAAGAAGTAGCTCAACTGGGGCAATCACTGAAAAATGGAGAGATCGAATCGGTCAATGAAATGGAGAATAGATCATTGCCTCAGGGCCTCCATGATCAGGGGCCACAATTGACCCTCCAATCTTTAGAAGAATTAGGATCATCATCAGAGCATGCAGATCATAAACCATGTGAGGATCAACCATTGCAATCATTGAAATTAATCTCTAAAGCTGGTCAGATGGAATTGACCCTTGAATTAAAAACTAAGGAGACCGAATTTGTCAATGAAATGGGGAATGAATTTACAAGTCTTTTAAGGACGTAGACATTGGCAAAGGGATATTGGGACCCCCTCAACCTAGGCATGCAAATTCTTTAAAATCAATCTTAGACTGAGACCCTTACCCCACTTTCTTTGTAAGTAGCAATCCGGCCCATGGGCTTGTAATCAATCGATCTTAGGGCCACGACCCATATCTCATTCTCCCCATGATAACTATCAGACCAATGGGCCCACAATCCGTCAATTCTAGGGCCACAACCCTTACCTTGTTCTCTTCACAATCAATGATCAGGTACAAGGGCCCACAATTCATCAATCTTAGGGCCATGATTTCTTTATTCTTTATGTAATCATCGATCGGGCCCATGGGCCCATAATCTTTTATTCTTAGGGCCGCGTCCAACACTTCAACCCATTCAATTAGGCCCTTATGCCCCTCTTCTTCACCTGGGCCCATGTGCCTCTTTCCATCAATTGGGCTCTTGTGCCCCTTTTCATCAACTAGACACATGTGCCCCCTTCATCAATTGGGCCCACATGCCCCCTTTCATCAACCAAGTTTATGTGCCCCTTTCATCAACCGGGCCCACGTACCCCTTTCCTTCAACTAGGCCCATGCACCCCTTTTCCTCAACTGGGTTCACGTGCCCCTTTCCTTCAATTGGGCCCATGTGCTCACAATTCTTCCCAATCGGGCCCATGTGCCCTTCAACCTCAGGCACACATGCCCACACTCCTTCAACTTCAGGCCTACATGCCCCCATTCCTTCACAATCAGGCTCACGTGCCTAGACTTCTTTGAAATTGGGCCCCCATGCCCCCACACCTTCAACTTTGGGTTCGCACACCCATACCTTTCAATGGCTTCTATGAGTCCATCACAAATCTCATAGATTACAATCATGCTCTCGATCACTAGAATCAAGTTTATATGACCATTCCTTTTGTTGGGTCCCTCGGGCTCAACCTTCAATCGGACCCTTGAGTCTATCATCATCAATTGTGCCCTCGAGCCTATCACCCTCAGTTGGGTCCTTATGCTCATCAACATCAACTAGGCCCTCTAGCCTACATTCAACTCTTGGGCCCATGTGCCCCTTAATTTCAGCCATTCCCAGGCCTTCAAGCGCATTCTCAACTCTCAAGCCCAAGAGCCCATTTTAACTCTTTTTTGTTTCTAAACATATTCCTTTTTCTTTTCAAATTATCTTTACTTTTTAAAATTTTATTTTCAATAAAAATTAATGGTAGAAAATTTTCTTGGGTGATATCACAATCTTTGCATTCTAAATCATCAATCTTGACTTTTCCATGCCAAATCATATCCTCCACATCTTTCACTTCACTGCATGACGATGATTCTTCAATCCGATGGAATATGGAGCATATCAAAAGTGAAAGCAATAAGGCAAGGCAGGGCAAGCACAAGCAACATCATCACCAACAATGAACTTATTCTCTTATGTATTACATGAATTTTCATTCATTGTCATCTTGTCATTTGCAAGGCAATGTTTTTATGAAATATTTTTGAGTCTCACATTTTGATTCAAACAAGCAAGGCATAACTGGGAGAGAATTCATGACTGATGATATTTGTAACTACTTTTGTCTTATAAAAATGAATTCTCTATGATGCAAGGCATGTTAACAATTGATTCACCCATGGAATATAATCTGCCTCAAAAAATGGAGAGAACTACCGGTATGACTTAAGTCCACATTGTAAACACCCAAAATGGATCCAGATCTCCTTTCAGTTTGTGGCCCTACACTTGCATGCTTTATTTAGAGACTTAGTGGGTGGGATGTTAATAGTTATGGTCGCCAGGAGCCAAGGACTCTAAAATATAATTGAATGACAAAAAACGAAATAGAGAATAGGATGGCTATCATACCTTTGAGAGTGAAGAGATTATTGGATTCCGACTTCTCCTCTCTCGAATGGCTGAGAGAAGAGAGCTTAGTGAGTCCTTCGTCTTTGAAATGGTTTAAGATCCGCCTTAGCTAGATTTATCTAAAAATGTCTATGAGAAAACATAGAAACAAGTGAAAGGATCATTAGTTCTAGTGAAAGCATAGCATCGTGCTCAAATGTGGATTTGAACATGCAAAAGGGAAGGAACTGACTAGATTGGGACTAAATCTCAACCCCTAATTTTGATAGGTTTTTTAAAGAAATATGAAGATGCAAATATGTGGCCTAATGCATGCTAGATGTCATGATAATGAAAACTAGAATAAAAGGGAAGAGTAAAGGATCGATCGGAAGGGTGATCGAACTCAAAAAAGAATAAAACGGGATCTGCCCCTGCTAGTGCACCGCTAACAGGGCACTAGCCGCAGGTGCCCTGTTAGTGGGGCACGTTGACCAAGGTTAAAGCATCCCCCTGATGGGGCATTAGGGACTGGTTCTGGTAGACTTTCTTCCCTTCTTCGCGACATTGCCCTGAAGTGTAGGATGACCTCCAAGACAAAATAGAGACTTCTTCAAGCATCCAATACACAAGTAAAGCTAATGGGAGAGTAGTTGGGCACTAGATGTAAGGGGAATGAAGTGTAGAGGTTCTCAAAGTCAGAGAAAAACCATGTTTTTGAAGAAAGAAACTGTGGGTTTACGGGTTTTTGGAGGGGATCAAGATGATTTAAGGAATTGAGGGGATGTTGTGAAGCCTTGGATGCGTAGTGGTGGACAAGATGAAGGGGTAGACGGGCTTGGAATCCTCCTGAAACCTCAAAATGGGTGCCCTTTTATAGCCTAAAAGAGGGTAACTTCATTCTACTGAACTATCCCTTCAAGAAGCAACTATGGTTTCTTTTGGGTTTTGGGAGTGTTTTGAGATGGTTTAAGTGCTTGGGAATGGGTTTTAAGTCCTTGGGAGTGTTTTGGTGGATGAGAGGAGGTGGTGGACGTCCTTGGTGTGTCCCGAACCCTCCAAATGGGGTCCTTTTATAGCCAAAAAATGGCAACTTTATCTGCAGAACTGTCCCATCAATCTGTCCAGCTAGTCAGACCAGGTGCAGGTGCCCCACCAGCGGGGCGCTTGGCACCCTACTAATAGGGCGCCTAATGCCCTATTTGTAGGGTGCTTTGACTTGGTCAAAGCACCTTGTTAAGGGGGCACTAGGCCTAGTTTTGCTGAAATGTGTAGGGAAGTTTCAATTTTCCAAAAAGCTTGTTTCCTTTAGAAGAATACTAAAATATACTTCATAAAAACAATAATTTAAGCTCTACAACTAGACCAAAATTGCATGTCTATAGTGGAAATGATGCATGTTGGGTTTAAAGAAATACAAATAAGTATAAGAAAATAGTTGAAGATATAGATTGAACATAATGGGTTAGGACATCCGTGAAGAAATCATCATCCCCGCATATTCAACTTTGGCCTATCCGTAAGCCTAGGGAATGATTGAGTCCTCACTGATTTTGTTGAAGGGGTTTTTAGGCTCAACCCCTTCTAGACTTGATGTCTTCAACATCTTAAATATTATTTAATTTTATAGATACAATACTAAGTGCAAGTCCTAATAGGGGTCGGGGTAGTCCACTTTATTTTTTCCAATTTCTATTTTTTTTGTTTTTTCTTCCTCCAAGTGTTTGGGGATATGAAGTTGGTATGCCTTCTTCTGTTCCTGCATCCACTTAAGAGAGGAGGTTAGAACTTTATTTTGGCTTAGTCCCTTGCGAGGAGAAGGAAAAGTTGCCTTGATCTTTTGTCAAGGGACATAGGCCTTATCAAGGTAAAGACAACAGAAAACACATAAGTATGCACAAAAGAAAATATGCAAGACTAAAATTAAATATGAATGTTAAGGCAACTAGTCAATTAGAACTAAAAATTTTAGGTCTTTCTAGAAATTTCTTTATTTGGGTTTTGTTGGTTTTATGACTTTTTTAGTGTTTTATATATTTAATTTTTAATTTTTTAAATTTGTTTCGGATTTTGAAATATTTGATTTTTTGTGTGGCGTGGAGGAAATGACCATCTTTATTCTTTGCCTTGCTTGCCATAGGTGCCCCTTATTGTTACCCAAAGGTTAAGAGTAGGCACCACGTGCGGGGGAATGCCTTCATTTGGAATCTTCTGACCTTCCACCTTTGACAGGCTATGACTTTTCTTAGACCTAGTCAGTCGACCCTGCCCATAAGGTTAAAGAAGGAAGAGGATTGGTGGTAAACGCTTAGTGGAGTTCAGGGATGTCGAACTTGTTTCTCTACTAATGCCCACAATGCCCATTGGGGTTTAGCCTCCTTGGGTCTTTCCTTCTAGCCCATTTTCTTTGGTGGCTCACATTCAAACATGTTATTTTTTTCTTGATTTCGACCTGAGGGGTTCATTGCCCATCTTTTGGAGCCCTTTTCTTTCTTTTTTGGGCTTTTTGTTGGTACACATTCAGACAGGTCTATTCTTTTTGCCGACCTGAGGGGTCATTGCCCATCTTTTGACACCTTTTCTTTTAAGAAGTTAGACCTTCAGAGACAGCCTCCTACTAAGGTGATAGGCACTTTCAATACTCCTCATTTTAATCCCTTACATCCATTCAAGATTGAAACAAGAAAAGAATAGGATAGGGTCGATCATCTTTTGCCAAGTGTTGCCTAGTTTTCTCTCCAACTTCCAGCCATCAGATTCTGAAACCTAGGCGTGTAGTGTGTGCAATATGGTGCCTATCCTTAATTCTCTAGGTGATGAATTAGGGCACCAAACAAGCAAGAAATAGATATTAATAGCCGTCCTTTACAAATTTTAAGTTTTACAGATTTTTTTGTAATTTTTATTTATCTTTAAAAGAAATATTTTTTAAGGTAGACACCATTCCAAGGATGAGCTAATTCTTCATCTTATACATTAATTAGCTTATATGAATTACCAGTGTAAACTACTGAGATTACATAAGGACCCTCCCAATTAGGCTAAAGTTTAGAGCAGGTGCCACTTGACTTAACAAATATTCTTTTAAGCACAACCTCACCAACTTCAAATTTTCTCTCCACCACCATATCTAATAAAATCTTTTAAGTCTTTTTTGTTAAGATCTAGCATGTTCGGCAGCGGTCAGCCTCTTTTCGTCCAAGAGTTCAAGTTGTGCGAGAAGGGATTCTCGGCATTCATCCATAGGGATGTCTCGATTGATCTGGACTCGGAGGGAAGGGATAAGTAGTTCATATGGGACTACAACCTCCATTCCAAATGCCAAGGTATAGGGGGTCTGACCTGTTGGGGTCCGAACCGAAGTGCGGTAGGCTCATAGAGCATCAGCTAACTTATTTGGCCAGTCCATGAACTTGTTAGACTTACATGTTTTCTTGATGATTTTCTTCAGGGTTTTATTTTTGGCTTTTGTTTGACCATTGCCTTGAGAGTAATATGGAGATGAATGATGCAATTTGATACATTACCTATTGCAAAGGTCCTACAGTTCTTGAGAGATGAATTGAGGTCCATTGTCAGTGATGATGTTGCTTGGGATCCCAAACCTGGCAATGATGTTGTGTTTGATGAAGGTGCAGACTATTAATGCCTTGATTTCCACGTATGCTTTGCTTCTGCCCACTTGGTGAAGTACTCTGTTGTTATTAGAACGAAAGATTTGGTTTTGTTTGTGGAGTTTGGGTTACTAAGAGGTCTAATGACATCGAAAGCCCACATAGTGAAAGGCCATGGGGCATGAATTGGGTGAAGGGAAGACACGGGAAAGTGGATCTTGTCAGCATGAAGTTGACATTGATGACAATGCCAGACAAAGATTGAGCAATCTTCTTTCAGAGTAGGCCAATAGTAGCCCTGCCTAATGATCTTTTTGGCAAGGGCTTGAGCATTCACATGGTCTCCACATACTCCAAAATGTGCTTCTTTAAGCACCATCTTGGCCTCTCCTTCATCTACACACCTCAATAAGACTCCATCTAGACTTCTCTTATAAAGCACTCCTTTTAAGATAGTATATCTCTAGGAGACCCTTTTGATAGCTTTCTTCTCTTCAGTGGTTGACCCTGGTGGATATGTTTGATCCTGACAATAATTTGCAATATCATAATACCATGGTTTCTCATCTTCTTCTAATTTTTCCAACTCAACTAAAGATACTTCCTCCTTTGCTTAATATATTCCTTCCTTTCAAACTTCTCTTTGACCTTTAAGAATTGTGCGTCTTTTATTGCTGGAATGGTATGTCAACGGACATAGATTGTCCTATCTTGCCTACCTAGCCAGATAGATAATGAAGATGCTAAAGAAGTGAGAGCATCATCAAAGATGTTTTGAGCACATGGAATATGAATAAATTCAAGTTTGGAGAACAACTTGATGTAACAAGCAGTGAGTTCTTGATACGATTTGAGCCCATGATGAGATGTGCAATACTTGGCAAGCACTTGGAAGAGAATCAATTGACTATCACCAACTACCCTTAATTCAGTGGCACCATAGAAGTGAGCAGCTTCTAGTCTGGCCAATAAGGCTTCATACTCAGCTATATTGTTTGTTGTCAAAAATTGAAGCTGAAAAGCTTATGGAATGGTGACACTTTTGGGTGACAGAAGAATGATCCCTATCCCTCTACTTTGAGAGTTCAAAGCTCTGTCAAAGTACAAAGTCTAAAGATTGGAGGATCGAATGGATATCAATTCCTTATCAAGAAATTTTGATTGGATAGGGTCGAAGATTGGAATGGGGTGATGGGCCAGATGTTCAGCAATTGTATAGCCCTTGATTACCTTCTGTTGAATGTAAATGATATCAAACTGAGAGAGGAATCTTTGCCATCGTGCTAACCGGTCAGTTAAGATAGAATTTTCAAGAAGAAACTTGATAGGGTTTATGCGAGTGATGAGACTAGCCTCATGGGCTAGAAAGTAATGCTTAAGCTTCTAGACCACCCAAACTAGGGCAGTGCAAGTCTTTTCCATGATTGTATATTTATGCTCACAAGGATCAAAGATTTTAGATAGATAATACATAGCTCGCTCTTTTCCTTCTTCGTCCAGTTGTACCAGCACTCTTCCAAGAGAACCTTCCAAGATCGAGATGTACAGGATTAAAGGCTTGCCTGGAATTGGAGGTTTGAGCACAGGTGGGCTTGCCAGATATTTCTTTAGACCATTAAATGCCTCCTGACATCTTGAATCTTATCTAAATTTTGCCTTCACCTTGGTCAACTTATAAAAAGGTTTATACCTTTAGGAGTGTTGCGA
This sequence comes from Cryptocoryne crispatula var. balansae, assembly GCA_036172225.1. NCBI lineage: Eukaryota > Viridiplantae > Streptophyta > Magnoliopsida > Alismatales > Araceae > Cryptocoryne > Cryptocoryne crispatula. Next base: position 30,084,880 of record CM069918.1, read on the forward strand.
GATGAACTGGAGAACAAATTATAGCCTCCCAATCAATCTTCTAAGTTCCTTTATGTTCTTTGGCGGGGGCATATCAATAATTGCCTTGGCCTTATTGGGATCGATCTCAATGTCTCTTTTACTAATGATGAACTTGAGTAGCTTGCCTGATGCTACTCCAAACACACATTTCTTGGGGTTCATTTTAAACTTGTATTCCCTGGCTTGTTGCAAAACCTTTCTTAGTACCTCAGCATGCTCATCTCGGGTTTGAGATTGACTACCAAATCATCCACATACACCTCTACAAATTTGTGCATCATATCGTGAAAGATTGCTATCATGGCCCTTTGATAAGTTGCTACAGCTTTTTTAGGTCCGAAGGGCATGGCAACGTAGCAATAAGTTCTCTAAGGTGTAATGAATAAAGTTTTCTCTTGGATTTATTTTGCTAACCAGATTTGATTGTATCCTGAATATCCATCCATGAATTATAGAGTTTTATATCCAACTGTATTATTAACAAGAACATCAATATGAAGAAGGGGGAAATCATCTTACAAACACGCTCGGTTTAAGTCCATAAAGTCAATGCAAATTTGGACTTTTCCGTCTTTCTTTACGACTAGGACTATATTCACCACCCATTCTAGATAAAGGACAACTTTAATAAATTTTCTTGGTGTAACTTATCAACATCTTCTTTTATTTTCAGTGCTATATCTAGGTGGAATATCCTTAACTTTTGCTTGACCAGGGTGGCTTCGGATTTTAAAGTCAATCGATGCTCTACTAGTGAATTGTCTAACTCCAACATATCTTCATATGTCTAAGCAAACGTGTCCTTGTACTCCTGTAGTACTCCCATTAGATTTTGCTCTTCCAAAAGGGTGAGGTTGGCCCTTATAAGAATATTTTTAGGATCTTTCGACATTCCAAGATTAAGTTCCTTGGTTGGCTCATCCACCATGGCTGATGGCATTTCGAATCTCTTTAATCTAGATGCATAAGCATTAGCCAAATCCTTTTCTTTATTCTCAATGCTAGGATCCTTTTCCGATACAACCTAATAAACCTCCAAATTTTGATCAATGTTATCTTTCTTCTCATATCAGATTTCATCTAACTGGATTGCATTTTTTAGATATTTCGGTTGCTTGGCACATTCTATGTTTTTCTAAGCTAACTAATGTAAGTATCTTTCTAGGACTCTCCTACCTTTGACTTTTGTCCTATTTTTTTGAGAAATCAAACCTAAAGAAGAAGGTGAAGAGGGGGATGGGAAGAGGTGGAAGGAGCAAAATTTACTAGTGGAGGTGGGGGGTAAAGAAGATCAATCAAGGATCCAATGACCCCTTAGATTAGAGTGTCCTTCGAGGCAAGTTGGGACATTTCTTCGATCAAAATTTGGGTTGAGAACAGATGATTTTTTTGGTTTTTCTTGGGAAGCTTTAAACATAAACATGGAATGGGCTTGATCTAAATCGGTTATGGTTTCCAGAGGGAAGTGAGATATTGACAAGGAAGGAAAAAGATTGAGTTGGAGAGGGGGAGGGGGCATTCAGGCTCAATGGTTAATGAAAGAGATGATGAATTTTTTGGTTTCGTATCAGAGGTGATAGAGAGTTTGTGGTCCGAGTTGCTGGGAATGGACTTATAGGCCTGGAGACTAGGGTTAAATCCATAAAGGCGGCCTTAGGAGGTGAAACAGTGGGGAAATGCCCGTAATCCTGATTCTTAGGTGGCTCGTTGTGGAAAGGTTCATTGCTTGACTCTTCTTCAGTAGGGAACAACCATGACATATCAAGATGTTATTCGTCCTCAAGGTCGTCAAATTCCTCCTCTTTTCTTGTTGTTGTTGTTCTTGCTCTTCAATCACTTGTATTGTTGTTTCTTTTTGGACGAAGAACTTTCGTAGGCAGCCATCAATGTACTTGCAGTTGATATTTTGGCCATTAACAACCATTCCATTGTACCCAATTCCACTTTTAGTTGTTGTTTTCACAAGTTGGATTGGCTTAAAAATGCCTTTCAATTCTTTTCTCAACCCTCGACCTTCTTGGTACCCTAGACTTTTCATGATGCATCATCCAAGGGTCTTGGTGACATCTCTTTTCCTCCTCTAGATTTGCTTGGGTTGTTTTTCTATCTCTGGTAGGTCCAGGATTGTGAAGACGGGTTGATTTGGTAGACCATGAGAAGGGAGCAGAGTGGTTAAGTAGTCCATAAGCATGCTAACTACTTTGATGACCTGGCCCCTGTATCGAAACTTGATACACTGATGATTAGTGGAGGAGGCGACTGCTTTTAATGCTTCAAGATAAGGCAATCCTACAATAGCCTTGTAAGTCTATGGTAATAGTTCGAGGCCCAAACTTGACCTCAAGTGTAACCATACCATGAGCGGGCCTCTTTGAATTGTCATATGCTGTTATGGTAATTTGTGACTGCCGAACATCTTCTTCAAAAATTTTACACGGATGCAATGTTTCCAGCAACAAGACATTGATGGAGGCACCGGTATCAATTAAACAAGACTTGACATCCCTTTCGTTGATGTTAACAGTGACACATAATGCACACTTCCTCACCTCTGGTTTGGCCAATTCTTCTTTGGTGAATGTAAGGGCAAGATGTTCACTTTTTGGAGTTAGAACTGATGTGATATTTTCTGGGGGTAAGGTTTTATTGACCATTACTCATTGCAGATATTGTTGCAGATCATCTTAATGAACTTTAGACTGCATGATTAGTTCCAAGATAGAAATTTATGTAGGAGTTTTGTTGAGGTGCTCTAGTAGGTCGTAAGATGTCCCTGGCAATGGGTCTTCAACGTGTTCTTCTTCTGCTTCTGATGCCAACCTTGATTGACCGGCCTAAGAAAAGACCCTTTGAAACATGTGCCCACTCCTAAGCACTGTGGCAAGTTGAGGAGCTATAGTTGGGGTGGTAATAGCGGGTGGTGGGTTAGGTCGAATGATGGGGGATCTTGGGATGGGTGTAATGATGGTGGTTTGAGGCACGATAGAGTAGGTAGGTTGTGGAGGTATGATTGCACGGGGTGGAATGGTGATGGGTCCTAGTCTTTGTGGTGGCTCAATTGGGCGGATTAGTGTCTAGCCCAACTGAAGTTGCATGGTTGGTGGTGTTATGATGAGTCATGATAGGGTGCGGATGATAGGTGGTTGGCTCCTTCCAATAGAGATAGCTTGTGGTACAGAATGGATAGCTCAGTTAGTGTGGTTCGGTTGGTTGATGTTCATGGTACAAGTAAACCCCTCAACCTACGAATTTTGCCCTCGATCACAAGGTTCATCGGTGGAGATTAGAATGGGATTGACATGTTGGTTTTCAGGTACCGGTGTAGGCACATACGTGGGTAATGGGTTTTGGATGATCCCCAGACCGGGCTCTTGTTGTTGCTGTAGCTGGATTGGTGCCTGTTGTTGTTGTGGTTGATTATTTACTGTCTTGATGTATTCACCCATTTGGCCGTAGTCAATACTTCCTTGCTCGTGGAGGTCATGAATGTGATCTTTAAATTGGAAGCAGTTCTCTATAGTGTGCCCCGGGTACCTATGATACATATAATATCATTCTGTATTGGCATTCTATGTCCACTCCAGGTTTTCTCTTGGTAGTGAAATCTACCCCGCTGCCATGAGAGCATTGAAAATGTCTGTGAAAGAATAAGGCAATGGTGGGTAATGGTTTCTTCTAGGCCCTGTTTTATGCGATCCATAGGTGGCAAGGGGAGGTGCTTGGTTATAGGTGGTTGGAGAGCAAAGGCTTGCTTGGCCAACTATAGGGATTGTTGGGGAACTAATGTCTACATTGGTTGTTGGGGATGTTGATTTGGCATCTGGTATCAGAAAGGTTGGGGTTGAACCTGAGGGTGATGTGGCAGTTGAACTTAGCACGGGTTCTTATACTGGTAGGTTTGGAGGTTTCTAAACTGTTGCTGGTGATTGTTAGGTGGGTTTCCTATGATGTTGACATGTTTGTTGGTCACTACGCCTTTGGTTACTGGACCGACGGTGGTGGTGGTAGTCTTTTTGGTAATTTGGGTTCTGGGATCGAAGAAGTTCATGATGGGAGAGTCTCTAAGTTGTGTTTGGTTGTAGCATGCCCTCTCATAGAGTTCACTCATAGTGACAGGGTGATGTACGGCCAATACATTTTTCTAAGCTAGAGTGGCATTGGTGATAATCATCTTGACATGTTATGATTCTAATATAGCATTTGTCAGCTTCTCTGCCATTACTCTCCATCTATCAGCATATCTTATGAAGTTTTCATCATTTGTCATCTTTTTAGCCATAAGATCCGTGATAGAATAAGTGGGGCCGACTCGGTCCTGATATCTCTGTAGAAACTTTGCCTTGACAATGTCAAAATTACTGGCCTCAAGAGGGTCAAGTGAATAGAACCATTCCAACATGGAACCTTCCAATGACATTTTGAATATATATGTAAGGGCTTTCTGGTCATTTTGCCACATAATAGATTCATAAAGGAAGTCCTTGATGTGGATGAAAGGGTTTCCTTTCCCATTGTACTAGAGATAGATAGGCATTTCGGAAGGGGCAGATGAAATGCAAGAAGAGATGGAAGAGATATCTCGAGGAGTGCCCTTGTGTCGATCAACCGCTTGAGTTCCCTATAATGTTCGTCCATTCAGTTGATTTTTTTTTATCACAAATTGACCAACAGAGGATTCCCAAGCAAGGGAGGAGGTGGAGTGGGTGCTTGATTTACTAGCATGACCATTGAGGTTGAAGCAGCTAGGTAAGAAGGATATGTTGGGGTGCATTGGTTATCGAGCCTGATTAAAGTGAGCGAAAGAGTATATCAGTGGCCTAGAAGGTGCGGCAGTGTTTGGTTCAAGGTGGTTCAAGATAGCCACTTGGTGAGGTTAGTTTGGGGTCATGGGCCCGTTGTGGGAGTGACCCAATATCAGTGCACCAGGTTGATCGGTTACCAATTGGGGGTAGAGGTGTGGTGGCCACCTTTGGTGTGGGTGGGACTAACGAGTGATTTCCCTTTAGGATGGCTTCAATAGCTTGTAGTTGAGTTAAGACTGCGTGAGCGAACGCCTCCCACAGTGAATTTTTATGAGGTTGGGGTGAGCTAGGTTTGGGGAGAATTTCGGGTTCATTGATGGCACATACGACATCAGGGTAGAGATAAGATTGGTCATACTCTAACTATAGCTACTCGTATCTTTGATCCGTCATTCCGATAACTCATCCTAACCTTTAATTCATAAACATAAAGAGAAGATGCTAAGTAAAAGCATGCAATTTGTTTAGTTTTGATTTTTGACCTTTTTGTTTTGGTTTTGAATTTTGGTTGAACAAACAAGTTATCAAGCAAATTAACCTCAAGCATATTTTTTTGTTTTTTTAGGTTATTTTGGAATTTTTTTAAATTTTTAATTTTTGGTTTACAAACAAGTAGTAGCAAAGACTCGTAATGATTACCACAATTTTTTCATTTCAACCTTAAGTTAATGGCTTGTTAAGAAAAATATTATCCACTCAAATAAATGGGTAGGACCCTATGCTCTCACGACGCTGAGCAATCTAAGGTTGTCACACTTTTCACAATGATAGGTAATATGTACTTTGGGTTTTGGGGTAAGAAAAAAGGGACAACTAGCCCGATCAGTGAAGAGGGAATCCTTCACATCTGAGGACTTACGGAGGCCTTGATGGAAGTTACTCAGTCCTTCCGAGAGGGAATCCCCGAAGGAGGAGTTGGCAACCATCAAGAGAGGTGTTTGATGTGTAGGGCTTTGAGAAGAGAGAACCCTCCTTCTCGAATGACCTAAGGAGCCGAAACTCCAACGCAAGCTAAATGCAAGTGAAATGTCAAGGAATAAGAAGCAAGAAAAAAAAATAAAAGCATACAATGATCAACTAGACAATGATATGAAATCAAACTAAGGTAAAATAAAGTCCTAATTTTAACCAAGCATGCTTTGAAAATTTGCTAAAAAACCTAGACTATGAAGGAAATAGGCAAGTATACTTAACAAGGGATAAAGATATGACCTCTAAGATGCTAAAGTGAAACAAGTTAATAAATAAAGCTAGAAATCATATTGGTATGTTCTTAAAGGGGCCAACAAACAGCAAGTAAATCGGAAGAAACTAGAAAATGCTTAAAGGAAATAAACATGCATGTAGGTAGGCCAATAGAGATGCAAATAAATGGAAATGACTCAAACGAGAACTAGAGTGAAGCTCATTAAAGTAAAGTCAGTCCCACTGTGGTCGCCAAAATGTGTAAACACTCAAAACAGATCTAGATTTGCTTTCTGTTTGTGGCCCTACAATTGTACGCTTTCTTTGGAGACTTGGTGGGTGGAATGTTAATAGTTGTGGTCACCAGGAGCCAAGGACTCCCAAATATAATAGAATGAAAAGAAACAAAATGGTGAATAAGGATGACCCTCGTACCTTTGGGAGTGGGGATATTATTGGGTTCTGACTTCTCCTCTCTTGGTTGGCCGAGAGAAGAGAACTTAGTGAGTCCTTCATCTTTGATCTAGTTGAAGCTCTGCCTCGGCCAGATTTATCTAAAACATATGAACAAGTGAAAGAATCATTAGTTCTAGTGAAGGCATAGCATCGTGCTCAAATGTGGATTTAAACATGCAAAAGGAAAGGAACTGACCAGATTGGGAATAAATCCCAACCCCTATTTTTGATAGGTTTTTTTAAAGAAATATGGAGATGCAAAGATGTGGCCTAATGCATGCTAGATGTCATGTGTTGGCACCAAATTTTTCTGCTTAGCTTGCTTGTTACAGATTTCAACAATGCCGAAGTCAGTGCAAAAAATTTGACCCGGATTCGGAAAATTCAAGAACAGATGATGCAAATAGGATCTGGAAATGCCTTGACATGGCTTCACACGCTACAAATGGCCAAGATAATGTGCTTATTGCATAGCCCCGGTCGAGAGCTTCGCAACGGTGCCCAAAACATGGAAAACAGACACCGAAATGCCAAAATGACCATTTTGCCCCTGACACTTTGGGACAAGTTGGGACTCTAACATGGAATTCCAACTTTACCACATTGTCAATGTTTGATAGAGTTAGGCAAAGCTCAAAACAAATCAAAAATCCGACCACCGGATGAAAAGATATGCAAGGAATATCAAATCTGGCCAAAGTCCGTGTTAAATGACGCTAGGGGCATAATGGTCCGATCAGCTCCCGGATCGACCCATGGGCTGGAAATTTCAATTTATTGTTCTGAAACATAGATCTCATGAATATTGATGCATGGAAAATAAAATTTGTCCAATTGGATAACTTAATTGCACTTAATTGTAATTTCTAGATTATCAACGGCCGAGATCGCACAGATCGGAGAAACCAGCAAAATCAGGAGATCCAATGCAATTAAAGTGATTTCAACCACACATCATGATAGAGCATAAGATCAGTGGCCATCAGAGCATGTTCTCGATTTTTTTTTGAGTCAATTTGAGATTTATTTAATTAGTTTTGGCTGGAATTAATGCTAATGCTAGCCATTGGATCGAGAGCACTCTGATCAAACCAGAGTTAAACCTAACCCAAGATGAGCTAACCCAACCTGTCTTGGCCAAACCTACCATCCTCCCTCATCTTATGGGTGCTCAAATATCCCTAGAATGTAGGGTAGGGTGCGCAAGGCTTTCCCAACTCTCTCCATCTTTTCTTGTTTTATCATTATCTCATCCTCAACCACCTCAACCTCTCATGGATTATCCTTATCACCCTCAACCACTCCCTTGATTTATCCTCATCCCAACTAATCCTACAACAACACCAGGCCTATCCCCATCTGATGGCTGGAAGAACCACCTCTTCCCATTCCCTTTGTCGCCCAATCTCCTACAATGTAGGGAGCTAACCGAACATGCTTGCATTCCTTCTCTCCCTTGATGGGTGCGCACCCTCCAGCTCAAAAACCACCTTTGGTTTATCCTTATCACTCTCAACCTCCGCCATGGCCTATCCTTATCCACCTCAACATCCCATGGCTTATCCCTAGCTGAAGTTGGCGCCCCCCACTCTTATATAAACCCCCCTGCTGCCAGGTGCGCCAGACAAGCTGATCACCCTGCAGAAGCCCTGCCTCTCTTACCTCTACCCTACTCCAAGCCATCTTCTACTTGCTTGGATGTCTGTAGCAGCAAGTCAGCAACCTCTCCAGCCCATTTTTGGTGCTCCAAGTGAAGAAGAATAAGGAGAAATCTGCTCCCTCTTGCAGGTGCACCAGCTGCAGCCCATTCTGGGGTACATCAACTTCAACAGCAAGTTCTCCATCTTGGTGTGCCAATTCTAGCCCCATCCATAGAAAGAAAAGAAGAAGAAAAAGAATAAAAGAGGGCCAGCCATTTTCTCCTTCAATCTCCAACAAGAATTGTGCCAAAAATGTGAGGGAAGACGTAGTACTTTCTAGTTCTCTTCCTCCCCTCTTCTTTCTCTTCCCCTCGGCCTCCTCTTTGGCCATTCAAACGCTCTAAAAAAACCCAACCATTTTGGTACTATTAAAGCCATGTTAGACCTCCCTATGTTGGCTTCATAAACATTCTTTGATCAGCTCCTTTAGGCTTCCCTCATTTCAGACCCCTTTGTTGTCCATGTGTGCACAACCCATAGGTGGCCTGTAAACAGCCCATTTGGTTTCCCCAAGCAACCCCATGATGTTGCCTAACACCATGCCTCTTGTTTCCATCCCTCTAGAAGCTAATTAGGCTCCTGGACATGCTCCTAATCAGGCCATGTTAGACCATCCTTGCTGCCCAAGTGGACAGACTTCAGAAAACACCCAAATCAGTCCCCTCTGCTGGCCTTGAAATCAGGCCCCTCTAATGGCTTTGAAACTAGCACCTACTTAACTCCTCTGATGGTCATCTAAACAGCACCCAATCAGCCCTATTTCATTCTATACACATCTCCCTTACCCATTGAGGAGGATGGAGTGATGTCCTGGGCATTCTTGGATCCACAAGATGGGCCAAGTCTCCCCCGGGCGGGCTCTTGATCCCTTGTTTTGGCTGGAGGAGAGGGTGATGTCTTGGGAATTCTTGGAATCTGTACGACAGGCCAAGTCTCTCTAAGGTGGATTCTCAACTTCAACCAAGATAGCCTCCTTTGTGTGGCCTTCTTCATTTCAATACCAAACAGCCCCTTTGAGGCATTGAAATCCTTATCTACATGCCCTTTGTGCAGCACCTAATCAACCCTTCCAAACTTGTCTTAAACCTGCCCTTGTGCAGTCCCCTTTCCAACTCTTCCAAGAAGCACCTCCACAGATCCATTCCAGCCCCTCTAAGGCTTCCTTTGCCCACTACTACAGCAAGAAGGCAAACACCAAAAATCAAATTCTGCAGATTGTCAAAACAGGCCATTTTGGCCCTTGGAGATTAAAACAGGCCGCTAGGGCCCATAAAGCTTGAATTGGGCCAACTAGGCCGACATGACATGAAGTCGTCCTGCTCAGGCCATGAGACATGAAGCTGGCTCATTGGGCCTTGGACATTTAAAAAGCACACTTAACTAAATCTGAAGGCGAAATGCCAAAATTAAATAAGGGGTTAGCACCACCACGTGGGCGCTCCACCTTGGGCAGCTCATCCGGCTTGCACCGGAACGCTGACCGGAACGTAGGTGCGGGCTGGCTCCTGTTACAAATGATCCTTTACAAACGATCTTTCCCACTACTTAGAAAGTCAAAAGACTATGCCATGTAGGATGGGTAAAACTTCCACACCGATCGGAAAATAAGGCGGCATGCTGCCAAAACTTTTCCTGGTCAAGTGGGATTTTACACTAGGGGAAGGACTTTGATACATTTACACTTTGACAAGCATTATTCATGGCATATGAATGACCACATCTGATGTAAACTAGCATGAACATGAATATTTAATAAACATTTCAAGTGCCGAGTTGATTGCATGTGACTGGGCATCAACACTAACATGATAGACCGGATGTGATGCAAATCGAACAAGAGTTAACCAAATCTGATGTTAACTTAATTAAATCTGAAAATACATTCAAACCAACCTTAAAACATGCTTAAAATAGGTCGTTAAAACTTTAACATTCAAGAAAAATCAGATCTAACACAATCTGGAAAAATTGATTCAATACACTTAATCCATTGGAATTCAATTGCTTAAACAATTGCACATCAAATAATTTACAACCAACTGAATAAAACACATTAAAGACACATTAAAGCATCTAAAATCCATCTTAAAACATGTGAAATCAGATCATTAACAATCTGAAGATCAGACCTAATCAAGTGGAATCAAAATTTGAAAATGTTTAAAACATACCGAACACACCCGAATTGGTATTAAAACACCAGCCAATATGAGAAGACCGCATAAAAATGACTCAACACATGTTAACTAAACTTTAAAAAGTCAAATTGATCAATACATCTAAAATATCAAGTTTAAACAAAAAATAAAATAAACTTCAACCAATTGAAGTAAAACAAACCAAAAAATTCAAACAAGATCAAAACAAATAACTTTCAAATCCAAGTCAAATGGAAATTTGAAATCAACATTTCAAATCATATCAAAATAAATTCATAAATCAAACATAAATCAACTCCAAACCAAATCTAATCAAACTTGTTTGCATCTCATCGGGCTCGAAAGGCCAGGGCGTTTGTGTTCTTTATACGTTGTGGATGTGCACGTTCTCGTCAAACAAGATCACTATGGCAGTTAATCAAGGGTGTTCGAGTGTTTGCTCGATGTAAATGAACATCAGATATTCGCACCATCCAATGAGAGAGGTCAAAAAATATTTTCACAGAATCCGAACCTCGGTTCTATACTCTTCTAATATCACCTGGACTATCTAGTATTTTTATGGTTTATCACCTATTTTACTAGAAAATTTGGGTACGATATTTCAACATTCAAAAAAAAATCTTTTAAACACTTTTTTAAAAACAAAAGATTCTCGAGGTTCCCACATCATGATAATAGAAACTAGAATAAAAGGAAAGAGTAAAGGATCGATCGGAAGGGTGATCAAACTAAAAAAAAGAATAAAACATGGTCTGCCCCTGCTAGTGCCCCATTAACAAGGTGCTAACTTTAGGTGCCCTATTAGTGGGGCACATTGACCAAGGTCAAAGCACCCTCCTAATGGGGCACTAGGGACTAGTTCCGACAAACTTTCTTCCTTTCTTCGCGACATTGCCCCGGAGTGTAGGATGACCTTCAAGATAGAAGAAAGGCTTCTTCATGCATCCAATACACAAATAAAGCTAACGGGAGAGTGGTTGGGCACTAGATGTAAGGGGAATGAAATGTATAGGCTCTCAAAGTCGAAGAAAAACCATGTTTCTGAAGAAGGAAACTATGGGTTTTCAGGTTTTTGAGGGAGGGTTTTGAGATGATTTAAGGACTTGAGGGGGTGTTGTGAAGCCTTGGATGCATAGTGGTGGACAAGATGAAGGGGTAGACAGGCTTCGAATCCCCCTTAAACCTCCAATTTGGTGCCCTTTTACAGCCCAAAAGAGGGTAACTTCATTCTGCTGGACTATCCCTTCAAGAAGCAACTATGGTTTTTAGAGAGAGGGTTTTGGGATGGTTTAAGTGCTTGGGGAGGGGTTTTAAGTCCTTGGGAGTGTTGTGGTGGATGAGATAAGGTGGGGGGCATCCTTGGTGTGTCATGAACCCTCCAAATGGGGGTCCTTTTATAGCAAAAAAAGGGCAACTTTATTTACAGAACTATCCTATCAATCTGTCTAGTCAGTCAGACCAGGTGCAAGTGCCCCACTAGTAGGGTGCCTGGTGCCCTACTAATAGGGTGCCCAGTGCCCTATTTGTAGGGCACTTTAACTTGGTCAAAGCACCTTGTTAAGGAAGCACCAGGCCTAGTTTCACCAAAACGCACAAGGAAGTTTCAAATTTTCGAAAGTTGGTTCACTTGGAAGAATACTCGAATATACATCATGAAAACAAAAATTTAAGCTCTCCAACTATGCCAAAATTGTGTGTCTACACATATGTCCTAGGTTGTTCTCTAGGATTCGATGATAGATACCATCCTACACACACAACACGCCCTAATCCTAGAATCCAGATGACCCATTACCCAAGAGAAGCTAGGCAAGGCTCAAAGGTGAATGGAAAACCCTCACCTTATTCTCTTCTATTCGGTCCAAGATAGGTGGAATGGACTAGTGGGAGAGAGTATCGAAAGCATCTGCAGCCCTAGTAGGAGGCCATCTTAGAAGGTCCAATGTCTCAGAAGGATAGCTCGATAAATACCGATCAGGATTTCTAAATTGGTTAGTTCGGTGAACTTATTCCATTAATGAGCACCTATGTGTGTTTCTTAGTGTCTTCACACTAATGACCAATGAGATTGGTCATCCTTATCATATGAGAAGACATCACACACACTACTCTATCCGGATCCCTAATGTCCCATCTCAAAGATCCTATGACTACGAATATTTAGATCACATACCTCTAGATGATCAATCTCGTTATCATGATCTTTTCATGATTCAATCATCATTGTATGTGATCAAGAACTTCATTATGCTGTATACTTCTAATATGATCTAGTAATGAAAATTTGTCTAATTAAGAATAAGATATTTTAGAAATGTCGAATCATATTATATGATTGGCTTGTAAAGCATGCATTTCTAACAAGTTTAACATCAATTTTTAAATTCTATGACCAGTTAGGCAATCAAAACTAATTTCTAACTTGGATTGGCCTCAAGAGCCATTGAATGGGATCTAAATGAAACTTCATTTACAATGGCCTAATGACACAGTTCTTGCTAGTTTGTACATGGTGTATAAAATTTAGGACCCTTACAAGTATCTTGAAAGGAATGCCAACATTTGTAACAATGCTTATAGCATCAAGTAATGCCTTTGCATGCTATGACACTATAATAACTATAATCAATAGGCCAATCTATTTCAATTAACCAATAAGTGCCCCAAATGTTGTACACCATACTTAAGTTAGCAAGAACTGAGTCGTTAGATGATTGAAAATCATGTTTTATTCACAACCATAAGAGGGTTCTAACACTTTTAAGTGGATTTCATAGCTAGTTAGGCCAATTCAAATCAGCTTCTGGGTTTGAATTGGCCTTGCCGGGCATATAAGGGTTCTAACCCTTTTAGGTGGATTTCATAGTTGGTCAGGCCCTTCCGAGTTTGAATTGGTGAGGGTTCTAACCCTTTTAAGTGGATTTCATAGCCAGTTAGGCCAATCCAAACTAGCTTCTGGGTTTGGATTGGCCTAGTTGGGCTTAAGAGGCTTCTAACCTTTTTAAGTGGATTTCACAGCCAGTTAGGCCAATCCAAATCGGCTTTCGGGTTTGGATTTTCCTAGGTAGGTATAAGAGAGTTCTAACCCTCTTAAGTGGATTTCACAGCCGGTTAGGCCAATCCAAATTGGCTTCCGGGTTTGGATTAGCCTAGCTGGGCATATGAGGTTTCTAATACTTTTAAGTGGATTTCATACTGGTTTGGCCAATTCAAATTGACTTCTTGACTTGGATTGGCCTAACCAGCCAATATTCAAACCTACTTCTATCCCAATCTATACCTAACTCTATTTCTATCCAAACCTAATCTATATCCAAACCTACTTGATCTGTACCTAATCTTATTTCTGTCCAAACCCGATCTATATCCAAAACTACCTCTATTTCAATCTATATCTTAGTATCGATAAAATTTTCACCATAGAATTAACATGACATATTAAAAAAAGGGAATTAGAACCATATCTAAAAAAAACTTTAAGAAGCTCATCCAATACACTCGTAGTGGTTAAATTTTTACCTCTGTTGGTTGAGTTGCTTGAAGTTGTACCTCATCATCTATTACAGCAAATGCGATAGATGTGTTAACAAGTTATTTTTGATATGGTTCTACTTCATCATCTCTCCCATTTTCTAATAAGTTATAATAGTTACAAGGTAGAGATTTCACTAATATCACCCATTCATTGCTTATTTTATCTTCCACATAAAAAACTTGTTCTACTTGACTTATAAGTGCAAATGGTTCATCGGTCCCTAATTGTCTTTGTATATTCAATGATATAAATATGTAATCATTAACCTTAAAACATCTTTCCTTATTATACACATCTCACCATTGGCATTCAAACAATACTAAATGACTATTCCTATCAAACGATATCTCAATTATAATTAATTTTTGTCTATAATATCTATCACAACTAGATTCAAGTTCTCTGTTCATAATGACACCACATAGTTGACTTAATTTGGTTGAATCTGAATTCATTGTTTATAATCTAAATCCATTGCATATATATCCATATAACGAAGATGCAAATCTTGAGGGACCAAGTGACAAATCACAAGGTCTTTAATGTATCTAGAAAACCCTATGTTCCCCAATTCTAGAATGTGTGCTCTGAACCAAACCAAAAAAATTTATTCTCTACTTTCTTTGTTAATAAGGGCATCACTATGCTTCTAACAAAAAATAATTAATATTATCAATTTAATTCAACACATATGAGTAGGTTAAATCTTATTCTTTCTCCATCAACATTCTAGGAACAAGGTTGCATCTCAATGGCCGACTAACGGATTTAAAGATTGAACTCTACCAGGTCATTTCTCGAGTCTAAGTTGTCTTTATCAAATCCTAGTAGGTTGAACATATCAAGAATATCATCATACACATTCTTCTTAATGTGCATGACATTCAAATGATGATAGACAATAAGAGAAGCCCAATATAGTAGTCGCTCAAAGAAAATACTTCTTTTATTCTAATTCTTATTTTTTGACAAATTCTTTCTCAAGTTCTCCAAATCTTAAATAGTTTTCTAAATCTTAATGGGTCCATCTCTTGTTGTTGTCTCCATATCTCATGTCCAATTAGCATCTTTGATGTGCTCCTCTTACACCATTGGCCATCAAACAAATGTCTATAATGATATTTTCTTCATTGATGTGCTATGGGTAAGAATCGATGATGTCCTAAACAACATTATTTCCAACTGTGAAGTAGTCAAACTGAGTATGTTTCCTTATTATAGATTGGACATGCTAATTTTTCTTTGGCACTTCATCCGGATAGATTGACATACCCTAGAAAATCATTTATGGTACCTAGCAACACGACACTCATGAGAAAATTCTTTGTCTATAAAACATTGTATGTCTTCAATTCGATCTTCCACAAGTACCTTAACTCATCCACCAATGACTGTAAGTATACATAAATATCATTTCTAGGGGCTCTTGGGCCTAGTATTAGATATGAAATCATCATGTGCACCACTTTCATAGACATCCATGGTGGTAAATTGTAAACCACCATAACGAAAGGCCACATACTATACTTTGAAGACATGTTATAAAATGGGTTAAAACCATCAGTAGCTAAACCAAGTTGAATATTGCATTTTTTCAATGCAAAATCAACATATAATTCGTGCACCCTTTTCCAAGAGGGAGAATCGGCAGAATGAAGCATGTTACCTCTCGATTCAATAGAATGTGGCTTGCTATGCCATGACATTCACTTAACAATGTTCATTAATATAAACAAATGCTACAACCTATCTCTTAATAGAAAGTAATGTAATATCTTCTATGCCACCTTCTTACTTCTATTACTTCTATGTTTATGATCATCTTTATATCTTGGAGTCTCACATTGTGGAAACATAATTCTATCTGCATTCTCATTCTAAAAGAGAACATATTCATTCTTATATGCATCAATTTTTTTGTAACTAAGTCCTAAGTCCTTAACATTTTTTTTAAGTTCATACCAAGTGTTATGAACATTTGCATCCTTAGGCATTACATCAATGTATTATTCATACATTTTCTAGTTGAACCATTTATTAACTTCAACTGAATCAACCTTAAAATAAATTTTAAATTAGATATTTCTATGCAGCCTTCATATAAAGATATTTTGGCATCTCTTAATAACAAAAAATACTTGAGTGTTTCTATATTTGATTCACCCTTATTACGTCTAAATGTTTCTTGAATATTTTGATTAACTTCATGTATTTCTATCACTTCATCATTAACATTTTCATGTTGTGGTTCATTTAATTGGACTTCATATTCATTACTTAAATTATGTTGTATTTTACCATGACTTATCCACATTTGATAATTTAACCATATGCCATCACATATTAAATGTTTTTTGACTACATGTCTGTTTAAAATAAAAGTGTTACAACACCATTTACAATGACATTGATTTAAACTTTTATCTTGTCCATGTCTAAATCGGGTCCTACATTCATGAAAAGCATAATCTAGAAATTTCTCTACTCCTTGAAGATACCATGGATTTAATCTAATAGGGATATCTATCCAAGACTTGTCTAAGCTACTCAACTAGACTAATTGTTCTTGTAGAAATATAAACAAATATATATAAAAAAGTTAACGATTATATAAAACAAAAATAATGTACACAAAACTGAACCTCTTCTAGAAGAAATAAGTCTCGAATGAGAATGTCGTTTGAAACTTCTTAAAAATAAAAGTAGAAAGCTGACATGAGATAAACAATTGATATGATTGGCATTGAAAGCCCTAACAAATCAAACAATGATTGGCATACAATCAATTTTGCGTTCTTATCTCAATTTTGGGGTTTTGTAGTGGTTTAAGACAACCCAAACCTAAAACTAGTTATAATTGACCTTTTATGGCCAATTTGGCCTCACAGCCAATTCTCTTTGGTTTTAAGGTCACAATGGCCAATTCAAACTAGTTTTCGATTTTAATTGGTTTTCAATGCCACTTTAGGACAAATCAAATCAGAAAACCGATTTGAAATGGTTTCCAAGTCATTTTCGCCAAATCAAATCAGTTTTCTAAGTTTAAGGCCATTACAAACTATTCAAACCCATTTTTGGTTTAGGTTGGAATTTAAGATACCTATTTTGAGTCAAATCAAATAAGATATCCCTCAAAACCAAGCAAAGCAAAGAGAACTAAATCTTTTGGTTTGAGTTCATATCCTATCTTATTTAATTTATTGGTTTGCTTTGTTTTAAAAGACATTTGAAACTAAACCAAATTTTTTGTTAAGCCAACTCAAACCAAACCAATTAAATTGCTCACTTGCTTCTTTTTATGTGTTGAAGTGAATAGTGAACATCACTACGTCCATAAAACATCATATACATCTCACTGATCAAGTACCAAAAGGATACTATATTGCATTTTTAACTAGATTATGATTCTAAAATCATTCCTACGGATAAAATTACTCAACATAAGTTTACTTCAACAAGGCATGCATAATTTTTAAGATCTTTCTAACTCGAACAACAAAAAATAGAAATTAATTTTATTGGTTGCCAACTATTTTAATCTCTTGGCACATTTCTCATAGTAGGGTGTAACATTTGTAATTTTTGGATGTGAAATTAATTTATTTTCTAAATGCATGTCTAACTCAAGATTGATTTGTAAAACACTTGGCTGGCATTCAGATTTTGGTTTCAAGATCCATCCTTTTGTTTTTCATAGTTGATTTTAGCACATAATCATAGATTAGTGATAAAATTAACATTTAAGTTGACTTTTAGAATGGGTGAAAACTAGTGTGCGCCATATGTAACAATCAAATAAGTTAATTAATTGACCAGAGCATCATGTGAATTGAATATCTTCTCTTGCTACTTCCACTTATAAATATAATTCTTTTACCTCAAATTGTAAAAATAGTTAGTCATAGATGAAAAAACATCAATTTGTTTGCTAATTATATAACACCATTATCCTTGGTTATGGTGCTGTTGATTTTCCAATGCGATGTTCATTCCTTTATTTCAAAATACATTCTAGGAAATGGTTGCTTGGCAGCAGACGTAAGTTGGGAATTTGTAATGCGCAATCCAATAATATGTATACTACTAATGTCTTAATCAAATGGTATAAGGTCTGTAAAAAAAAGATGTTTTGCAATTTAGGAACCTGGAGAGGTTAAAATAAACGAGACTATTCTTAATTGAACTATAATAAAAGTCTTAACAAAAATTAACCCAATCATCACCATTGTAAAATCAAAAACACCCAAAATAAAAAAAACCAAAACCAAAATCAAAATCTTTAATCCGTATGTTAAAACCAAACCCAAAATAAAAATAGCTAACGCTACGTGCTAAAAAATCATATCAAGCTTAAAAACTAACTTTAAAGTGGAGATACCTGTGTGGGTGTGAGTGACGGCGGGAGGACACATGGCGATGGCAGGCGGATGTGTGGCTATGAGGGTGCAGGTGGCAGAGATGGAAAAGGTCGGCGGCAATGGATGAGCTTAGGAGAGAAAGAGAGAGAGAGTGAGCGGGAGAGAAAAGGGGAAGAGGAAGGAAAGAAGGGGGTACGGGTTCTTGGAAACCCTAAAAACATTGGTGATGACTTTAGAGCCATCGCCATTGGTACATTTAAGGACAATGGCAACGGCTTAAGCCGTCGCCAAGTCTAATCAACAGTTCAATGGTCAGATGGGAGCACTAGCGATGGTTGAAGCCATTGTTAGTAACAATTAGTAGCAATGACTATCTAGCGGGGTCTAGCAACTTCAACTACTAATGCGATGGCTTAAGTCGTTGTGCGTAAGTTTACTAGGGACGACTCCTTTGAGCCATTGCCCATAACTGAGTATGTGGCAATGGTTTTATTGGGACGACTTAAGCCGTCGCGACTAACATTATTGGGGATGACTTTTGAAAACTATTGCTATTAAGCCATCCCCAATGGCACCCTTTCTTGCAATGA
The DNA here is from genome assembly GCA_036172225.1 of Cryptocoryne crispatula var. balansae. NCBI lineage: Eukaryota > Viridiplantae > Streptophyta > Magnoliopsida > Alismatales > Araceae > Cryptocoryne > Cryptocoryne crispatula. Next base: position 30,103,689 of record CM069918.1, read on the forward strand.
TATAATCATGGAACAATGACTTAGTGTTCCTTCTTTTATCGTTCAAAGCCTATGTGCCTCCAAATGTGTAGAAAAATATTTTGTCTTGCTCATGATGCTTTATTTAAATGTATGCTTAACTTTGATTTTTCATACCTACAAAATAAGCCCCACATATTCTTTTTTTGTGCCCCATCTCTCTCTTCTACATTTTTTTGTCTCTTGAGTCCCTGACACCTGTGGATATAGCTTTAATTTGTCCTAAATTACCTAAAAGCTTTCATAAAACAATGTTTTTATTGAATATGAACATTACGGGGATGTAAGCTATTTGAAACTTGACTAAAATTGAGTAGAGCCTGCGCTTGTTATTTCCTACAAGTATCTAGAAGATTTATCCTTTGTATGGGGTGGTAACGGATCGGGTTTACCCATGGGCCCTTGGGCTAGGCCGATGTCGGGCCTTGCTTTAGGTCAAAAGAGGAAGCCCGTGGGATGAAGTCGGGACAGTCCTTGGGCCGACCATGGAACCCACAACTTGTGAACGAGACACAAGATTGGTTCATGTGCTAGGAATTTGCTTCACCCCCATCAACCATTGCATCCCAGCTTCGTCGACTTGGCTGCAGCTACCAACTCAGCCCAAGTCTCCAGCAACCTTCATGCCGCCCACATCGTCTTTGTCGTCCACGACATCCATTGCGGCAGCTTTAGCTACTTCAACAAGGAGCAACGCGACAGATGGCACAGGGGCTGGAGGTGTTGGGCCACCCCTTCTTGTGCATGGATTGCAAAATCGGCCGATCTAGATCGGGATCAGCCGATTCTTGGATAGGATCAGACCCCACCAATCCGATTCTAGCCAGAACTACAGATCCGGCCCAAACTTCTAGTTGGATCAATCAAAATTGCTTTGATCAGTTGAGGATCGACCGATCTAGTAGAACTGAATTGGGGATCGGTCGATCTGATTCCCCAGAATCTAGAAATGTTAAGAATCGGATTGATTCTAGACCCAATTCAAGACCATTTTATGGTCCAATCTCCCACAATAAGGGGGAGATCAAACCAAGTCCCCCTTCCCACCCGATTCTCACCTCTCCCCTCCACTTCAACCTCTAGGGCTCCCCTTGCCGACGATCCAATGCAAGGAGCGGCGATCCAGCTGTGGGAGGCAGCCGATCCCCACCTAAATAGGTAAATTTAGGGGGGCACCCTCGATCCCTGCTCTCCCCTCCCTCTTCCCCCCTACAACCATAAATAATTTGGCCAAGCCTTCAGATGAAAGGGTGATCCTAGCTCGGCCAAATTTTTTATTTTTTAAATCAAAATTTCTTAAAAAATAATAAAATATAAAAAATCATAAAAACAAGTAAAAAATAAAAATTGTGAAGGACATTCTACCAAACAATGCCATACAAAGTAAGTTCATTTCGAGAAACTGTCATATAAGTACAAACTATCATATAAGAGAGAGAAGATAGTCAATATAGATCTTTATAAATTTTAAGTAAATAACATATATTTATGTTTATAAAATATATATATGTGATAGCATAAGTGATAGTAAAATATATTAATATGTTTACACTGTCATAAAAAGGAACAGAGTAGTCGCAGATTAGGTTACGGGGGTCAAGGGGCAGCATCCCTTGTGGGGGGTATTAGGGGGACAACACCCCCTGAAAAAAAATTATTTATGGTGGTAGGGGGAAAGGGGGAGGGGGGAGTAGGGATCGAGGTCCCTCCCCCCAAATTTACCTATTTAGGGGGATCAGCTGCCTCCCACAGCTAGATCGTTTCTCCTTGCACTAGATCGCTGGAGGGGGAGCCCTAGAGGTTGAAGGGGAGGGGGAGGTGAGAATAAGGGGTAAGGTGGGAAGGAGGAATCGGTCTAATCTTCCCTTTATTAGGGGAGATCAAAGCAAAAAATGGTCTAGAATTGAGTCTGAAATTGATCCAATTCTGGATATTTATGGGCTCTGGGGAATCGAATTGATCGATTCCCGATTCAATCATGCTGGATTGATTGATCCTTAATCAATACAAGTGATTCTGACTGATATACCTGGAAGTCCAGGCTGGATTGATAGTTCTAGCCAGAATCAGATCGATGGGGTTCCATCTGATCCATGAATCGGACAATCCCAATCTAGATCCGCCAATTCTACAATCCATGCAGTAGCCTAAAGGAGGAAGCCGCCCGGGTGGTGGTGAGTGCAGGGCCTATTGTGGGGCTCATCACGCGCTTTGTCCCTCCCAGCGACGACGATGATGAGGAGGTGGCGACGTTAAGGACTAGGGTGCAAGAGATTGCCGCCGTGACCAAGGCAGCTCGTGCTTCTACGAATTGGACCGCTTAATCATTGGGCTGCAGGTTCACACAATGTGCAAAGATGGATTGGCCATGGCCAGCCACTATGTTCAAACTGCCTTGCTCTGATTATGCATGGTTGTGGTTCATGGTTGATCCCATTGGTGACGCTAATAGGCTTTTCAATGAAATTCCTACGAGGAATGCTATGCACTAGGATGCCCTCATGAATGCGTATCCCCTTTTCTCTTAACCTATCCTAGCATCCCTGCTCTCCATTGCCACTACGCCATACCTAACGCCTCACACGCCATTGCACCTGCCACCTCAAGAGTATCCATACTCCTTTGTGGTCTAAATTACCTCCCTTGTCTTGTACAAGCTCGTCGACGTATTGTTCATGCACTTGAAATAGAAGATCTTGAAGAATTAGCAGATCCAAGGCTTGAAAACAACTATGCTAAAAGTGAGATGTTCCAGATGATGGAGGTTGTTGCTGCTTGTGTTTGACACTCTGCTCCCAAGAGAGACCTTGCATGGTGCAGGTGATATATCCCCATCGCACATTACAACAAAAGTTGTTTTACTTCTAATGCTAAATTTATTAGAGAAAAATTTGTGTCAACTAAGGACAAACAAAAAAAAAGAGAGATTGAAACGTCATTGGCATGCTCAAGGTAAAACAGAAAAGCTCTAGTCAGAAAAGTAGCACATGTTAAGATTTTACAAGTGAACAGAGGGTAGGGGTGACTGATTAACTTGCAAAACAATATTCTAATATAATTTAAACAATTAAAACCTCTTTGGTGTAGAGGTTAAATTTTTCTAAGTTGGGAGAAAGAGATTTGTAGAGCCCAAGTCACTCGAATGGTCTCGGGCCAAGGTTTTGTTAAATTGGATTTAGTCCATGCAACTATATTTTGGTTATATATGTATAATACTTATGGCTTTACACAAAAAATTATTATACTTTTGGCAGAAAATCATTGTATTCAGCTTATTTAATTTGGGTTGTTTTGAAATCTCTTCAAGGATAGTGAGTGAGGGGGTAATCATTCATGCTCAACCAAAATTAATCCAACAAGTTACTTATGTTGGTTATCTCGAGTAAACTGAATAGAGAACATTCACTCCAAGGAAGCACCAATGATCAGTTCCATCATCATTTACTCTCTGTTTTATACTATTTTTTTCTCTTCCACCTCCTTTTCTCGAAAAATCAAGGGTTTTGTTTACTCCCCTCAGGTATTCAAAGCACTAAATGTTAGATGGTGTAGTTAGTATGTATTTATGTGATTTCCTACTTTACTGGGACTTTGATGTAATTGTAACTTTATGTTTGACAGGGTAATTTGTTGCTTAGCACTATTACGCTAAAGCTTTTAGCAGCATAGGGCTCTCTATTTCTTCATCTGTGTAGTTCTTCGGCACATCCAGGGTCTTGAAGGTTCTTTGTCTTTTATTTCTTCATTTGGTATTAGAGCAAGGAGGCTATAGCACGTCCTTCTTCCAATTCCTTTCCAGCAACACATATCAGTTGAGCTACATTCAAAGATGGGGCTAATAACCCTTTTTTTTGCATCCTTTCAATAATCCTGGAGTTATTCTCTTTTTCTCTTCTCTTGTTGGAAACAACTACCATACCTGGTATAGGGCTATGTTAATAGTACGTAATAAACGTAGGCGTGCTGAGAATGACCCACAGGATGTTCCAGAGGTTGAAGGGAATCAGCAGGGTCATTGCCATTAGGACATAGTGTAGGGTGGAGGACAGGTACCAGATGCAGCTGGTATTTTGGGGGCCATTCATGAGCTGTTTCAGATGGTTCAGGGCCAGAATCAGGCTCAGCAGGGTAGGGCACAACAGGTGAATGCCAAAGCAAATAGACCACAGATTAGCACCCTAGAGGAGTTCAGGAAGTTGAGTCCACCAGCATTCAGAGGTGAGAGAGAGCCTGCAGTGGCAGAGAATTGGCTTAGGGAGGTTAGCAAAATCTTCAGGGCCATGCAGTGTCCGCATGAGGACATGGTCCGCCTTGATGCGCATATGTTATCTCATTCTGCAGGAGCTTGGTGGGAGTCTTTACTTCGCACCCGTTATGCCAATGTTACTGAGGCAGACATTGATTGGGAAGACTTTGTTAGAGTCTTCAAGGAGAAGTACATCCCTACACATATCAGGTACGAGAAGAAACGGGAGTTCCTACTTCTGGAGTAGGGCAGCATGTCTGTGATGAAGTATGAGAGAAGATTTGTAGAGCTGGAGGCCAATGCGCCAAATATGTGCGAGGATGAGCATGAGAGAGCCAAGAAGTTCATGGATGGACTTTGTGGAGCTATTAGGGACAGATTGGTCTCCAAGGCTTGGCGTAGTCTAGCAGCAATTTATGAGGCAGCTTGCAGGGTGTAGCAGAGTTTGGAAGCTTACAGGAAGCCATCTCCATATCAGAGGGTACCAACTCGTACTCAACCCCAACAGGGGGTGGATCGCAAGAGGAAGAGGCCAGAGTATGAGATACCATGTGCTTTATGTAAGAGATACCATCCTGGCACCTCTTGTCACCACAGTAGTGGAGTTTGTTTTGGATGTGGGCAGCCTGGTCACATGATTGCAGAGTGTCCCAGTAGGGGTAGGTGCGCAACACCCCCACCAGCAGTTCAATTTAGAGAGGAGGTTCATCGTCCACAGCTCACCCTTCCAACACCTCCTCAGTGCCCAGCACCCCTGCAGCAGTGGTTTGTGCCCCAGCAGCGACCAGCACCACCCAGGAGGCAATTTGTAGCACCTCGAGCACTGCGAGCAACCCAGCCACCACCGCAGAGTGCTCAAGCTAAGGTATTTGCTATGGAGCTCCAGGATCTCCCCGAGGTAGCCAATGCGGCAGAAGGTACTCTTTTAGTTGCTGGATACCATGCTAGAGTATTATTTAATTCTGGTGCTACGAATTCCTTTATTTCCTTTTGATTTGCTACATTTCTGTTCAAGTATTGTAAGCATAAGGTTGAGGAGTGTAGCCCAGTCAGTGTGAGTATGCCTTATGGGAAATTAGTAGATGTATCTTTTTGTATGCCCCAATGTGATATAGATATTAGTGGTCATATTTTGAGGGCCAGGTTATTTGTGCTTGAGATGGAGGGTTTTGATGTCATCCTTGGGATGGATTGGTTGGAGCATCACCATGCCATCCTTGATTGTTTCAGAAAGAGGGTGAATTTCCAAATACTAGGGGTGACACTTTCTCCTATAACTGTCCTAGTTATGGCAGGTCCAAGATGTTGATTTCTGCATTGAAGTCTTCTAGATTGATTGTGCCCAGTGTGAGGCTTATTTATCCCTGTGTCACCAAGGATGAGGAGTCAGGAGTTAGCTTGGCATTGAGGGATGTGGCTGTAGTTAGTGAATATGTAGATGTGTTTCCAAATGAGTTGCCAGGTTTGCCACTAGCCAGGGACATCGATTTTTCTATTGATCTTGTCCCTGGAGCAGCCCCTGTTTCCATTGCTCCTTATAGGATGGCACCTGCAGAGTTGAAAGAGTTGAAGAAGCAATTGGAAGAATTGCTAGATCAGGGATTTATTCATCCCAGTGTGTCACCTTGGGGTGCACTAGTATTATTTGTGAGGAAGAAGGATGGGTCATTAAGGTTGTGTATTGATTACAAGAAGCTGAACCAGTTAACCATCAAGAATAAGTATTCTTTGCCTCGTATAGATGACTTGTTTGATCAATTACAGAATGTCAAGATATTTTCTATGATTGATTTGAGGTCAGGTTACCATCAGTTGAGAATTAAGAAGGAAGACATTCCCAAGTCAGCATTCAGGACCCGGTATGGCCATTGTGAGTTTTTGGTGATGCCTTTTGGCCTTACCAATGCACCTGCAGCATTTATGTGTCTGATGAACCAGATTTTCAGGGCATATCTTGATCAGTTTGTGGTTGTTTTTATTGATGACATTTTGATCTACTCATGAGCATAGTCAACATCTGAGGATTGTTTTGCAGACTCTGAGGGAACATCAGCTTTATGCCAAGTTTAGTAAGTGTGCTTTTTGGCTCAAAAGTGTTAATTTTCTAGGCCATATTATTTCTGAAGTAGGTGTACAGGTTGATGCAGCCAAGGTGGAGGCAGTACAAAATTGGGAACAGCCTACCAACCCCACTGAGGTGAGGAGTTTTCTTGGTTTGACAGGTTACTATCGCAGGTTTATTGAGGGGTTTGCTTCCATATCAGCCCCATTAACTGCTCTGACCAAGAAAGGAGGATTCAAGTGGACAGAAAAGTGTGATGAGAGCTTTCAGTGCTTGAAGGAGAAGTTGACCACGGCACCTGTTCTTGTGCTACCTTCTAGTTCAGGAGGTTTTGTCGTCTATACAGATGCATCCAGGGTTGGCTTGGGCTGTGTGCTTATGCAACATGATATGGTTATTGCCTATGCTTCCAGGCAACTGAAACCACATGAGAAGAATAATCCTGTGCATAATTTAGAGATGACAGTTGTGGTCCATGCCTTAAAGGTGTGGAGGCATTACTTGTATGGTGAAACTTTTGAAATGTTTACAGATAACAAGAGTTTGAAATACATTTTCACTCAGAAGGACCTAAATCGGAGGCAGAGAAGATGGGTGGAGTAGATGAAGGACAATGACTTTAGCCTAAACTATCATCCAGGGAAGGCTAATGTTGGAGCTGATGCACTTAGTAGGAAGAAGATGATGGCTATGCAGTTGCACCAGGCATGGGAAGGTATGGAGATGTTGATTGATTGTGTACCTAGAAGGGAAGTGGATAATCTAACATCTGTTATGGCACAACTTTCTATTGGGTCAGCATTGGTGGATAGGGTGAAAGAAGCTTAGGTTGGGAATCAGGCAGTGCAAGAGTTGGTCAAAAGGCCAGATGTATCCAAATATGAAGATGGTACAGTCAGGCACCAAGGAAGGCTATGTGTGGCAGAAGATGTAGAGTTAAGGCAGGAAATTTTGGCAGAAGCTCATAGATCTTAGTATGCTATTCACCCAGCGGCGAACAAGATTTATCAAGATCTTAGGAGGTAGTTCTGGTGGGAAGGCATGAAAAGAGATGTTGTGACTATGTATCTAGATGTTTGATTTGTCAATAGGTGAAGGCAAAGCATAAGAAGCCAGCAGGACCTCTACAGCCATTGGAGATTCCAGAATGGAAGTGGGAGCATATCACCATCGACTTTGTCACTGGTTTGCCCAAGACAAAGAAGCAGCATGATGCTATATAGGTAGTAGTGGATAGACTCACCAAGGTAGCTCATTTCTTGCCTATTAAGAAAGCTCAACCAACAGAGAGCTTGGTGAGATTGTACTTTGATGGTGTTGTCAAGTACCATGGTGTGCTTGTTTCTATAGTATCTGACAGAGATCCCAGCTTCACTGGAAGGGTATGGAAAGGATTGCAGGATGCTTTGGGCTCTCAGCTCAAGTTCAGCTCAGCTTATCATCCCCAGACTGATGGTCAGTCAGAGCATACTATTCAGACATTGGAGGATATGTTGAGGGCTGGAGCACTTGAATGGCAGGACAGTTGGGATTTGTAGTTGCCACTCATCGAGTTTGCATATAACAATAGCTTCCATTCTAGCATCGGTACGGCACCGTTTGAGGCATTATATGGGAGGCCATGCAGATCACCTCTTTGCTGGGAAGAGGTTGGAGATCGCAGTCTTATTGGGCCAGATTGGGAGCAAGATAGTAATGAGAATGTCATATTGATTCATCAGAAATTGCTTACAGCTTAGAGCCGCCAGAAGAGTTATGCTGATCTAAAGCGCAGGATCGTCCAGTTTGAGGAGGGTGACCATGTGTTTTTGAAGATTTCTCCTTCAAAGGGAGTTATCAGGTTTGGTCGGCGTGAGAAGTTGAACCCAAGGTATGTGGGTCCGTTTCATATTATGAAACGTATTGGTGAGGTTGCTTACAGGTTGGCTTTGCCCCCGGCAATGGCGAGGATACATCTGGTTTTCCACGTCTCTTTACTTCGGAAGTACGTACAAGATCCGACCCATGTTATAGATTTCCAGGAGATCAACGTGCAGCCAAATTTGAGCTTTGATGAGAGGCCGATCTGGATCACGGATCATATGGTGAAGCAATTGAGGAGGAAGCGGATTCCGATGGTGAAAGCTCTTTAGAAGCATCATTCTTCGAAGGAGTCAATGTGGGAAGTGGAGGAGGGTATGAGATGTCTTCACCCGCAACTATTCGGTTAGTTTGGTTTAATTTTCGAGGACGAAAATTTTTGTTAGGAGGGTAGATTGTAACGTTATGAGTATTTTTTTATAAAATATTAATAATTATAATTAGTTATGAGATCATTATGATATTTACTCTCTCTTTCCGTTACACCTCCTGTTTTCTCTCCTCCGAATTGCCCTAGCAAAACCACTCCTTCTATCTCCCTCGCATCCGCCGTTTTGCCTCATCAGCATCATTTTTTTCTTCTCTATCGCTCCCTCTTTCTCCCTCTATCCGGAACTTCGTCATCGCTCTGTCGCCGTCCGGCCTGCACGCCGCCTCGCCGACGTCAGTCACAGCGCCCTGCCGTTTCGCCCCACGCGCGAGTGCCGCACTTCGCCTCCCTGTGCAGCCGCCATCCGCGGCAGTCACTTCCTTACCGCACGCTCACGCTAGCCGTTGACCCCCCCTCACGTCGTCCCCACACATGCCACTGGCGCGTTGACGCCGCCAACCGTCACCGCCCCGCCTACGCATGCCTGCGGCGTTGCCGCGTCACCGCCGCCCCGCCGCCCTCGGCCGTGCAAGCCGCCGCCGCCACGCCGTGCCCGCCAGCCCGCGGTCGTCCGCCCCATTGACGCTATAGACCGGCAACCCAGTTGATCGCCTCGCACCTGGCCGCCCGCATCCCTCCGTGCGATCGTGCACCCAGCTGCAGTCGCGGCCCGGCCATTGACCCGCCCCCCCTCCGCAGTATTCTCTTTCTCTCTCCCCTATCTCTCTCTCCTATTATCTCTATTCTCTCTCTTATGTTATTCTCCCTCTTTCCAGCAATTTGATTGGGACCATCCAGTTCAGTTTTTCGTTGTTGTCGCAATCGCACATACTCGTCATCCAATCAATCTCCTTGGAATTCTGTGTGTTGTTCGTCGTCGCCATTAACGTAGGCGTCTCTGCTATTCTTAGCATCCCGATATGATTAATTTAAACCGTTAAAACATACTAGTTAACCCTGGTTAGAAAAATAAAGATATTAGTGGGTTATTTGATTTACTAGTCTACTTAGATGTAGTTAACTTGATTTTTTAGATATGCTTATTTAGATTGAATGATCATGCATATTTACCATATGTTAGACATTAGATTAGAATGCATGTTAGCATGTCAAATATCATATTTTGTGTTAGAATATAGTTAGCATATCATGATTAATCTTGCGATGATCTTAATCAATAACCTGATTTATTAAATAGCCGAACTAGGGGTTTAAGTATAGTTAGTTTTATTAAATTTCAGCTTTGTTAATTCATGTAGTAGATAGATAGTTGTTGTTATTGCATGTATACATCAGGATAGTTTGTTAGAATTGCACGATTCCAAGTTTATGGTATTATGTTGTTAGTCAGTTGGTATAGTTTAAGTTTAACTTTGGTGTAGTATGCATATGTAAGGTACAAAGTATGGTTGTTCAATTAGGTAAACCATGTTTAGATTATCATGCACATGTCCATGGTTACTTTGATTGAGTGTTGTCTGAGTTATGTATGTGCTTTCATCTTGAGAGATGTAGTATGCAGTGGGTTGCATTGTAATGGAATTCTACTTCACCAGACTATAGTTCGTGACCTGTGGGCAGCAAATGAATTAGAACAATCCGGAGCATCCGTCGATCTCGGATACCGCAGTTTATCCTAAGTACTCCCCTGCCTAGGGGTACTATGTGATTTAGCTTACTATATGTTACTTCTATATATGGTAAATCTAGTGTTAGTTTTGTGACATTAGCTACAATGTCCAAGTGGAGCATATAACTTACTCAGACAAATGGTTTATTATGCATTTTGGCATGTATGATAGTGATTTAGATGGGTCATTTTATTATGATAGGTCTATGTGATGCATGCATACCTGGTTTTCTTAAAGTTCAGGCTATGTCAGGTTAAAAGTATATAGAATCATGTTAGTACATGGGGTAGTGAAAATGCACTTTAACTAGTCTAATTGAAGATATAGAATTAGTTTAAACCAACGATATATTATAATCTGAATTTTTAGGTTTACTATTATTAAAATCAATAGAGAATAACTAGTATAATAGGGTAGTTCGGGTGTAAGACCTACTAAGTCTGTGGTGACTCACCCCTTCCCGTTGTTAATATTTTCAGCAGATTTTGAGAAGCCTCTTCCCGAGGAGGACTTTGTAGAGGATTACGAGGAGGACATTGGAGGGGATCCAGAGCCGCTCAAGGATTCGGTAGACGAGGAGTTTGGTGACGAGTGATCGTCATTTATTTTTAGGTTGTTTGAGTTTCCCCTTCCGTTGCTAGTGGTTTATTATATTTGGTTTGACTATGTGGCAGTTTGTAGGCTCTATGTTGAGTCCTTTTCAGTTGTTTGGATGTGGTTACTTATGGTATTTCATGGAGTTTTGAGTTTAATTGAAACATTATAGGTTGTTTCATATTGATCAGAATTGATGATGTGGATTCATCTTGTTCTCCTAAACTATCACAATTTTCGGATTTATTCTGCTACGTATTTGTATTTTTCGGGTCGTGACAGTGAGCATGCTCTGTGCGACAACGTTGGGGATTTTTTCTCCCCCATCCTCCCCCACCGCATCCCCAACTTCGTCATCACCGCCACCACCGTCGCTATCACCTTTAGCTCTGATGGGCACACCCTGTTCAGCTCTACCAAGCAGCCAGTGGCCACACAGGTGCTGTTCCCTACACCGCTTGTTGATTAGATCGAGTTGGGAAGCGAAGCCGCCGTTGGCAAGCTGGGTTGTACTGAGCAGCCATCACTTCTAGCGTTATGCACGCAGTTCTGTCAAATTTTAGTGCAACCACAAATGATAAGTTTATTTGCTTGGAATAGTGTCACAATGTATAATCTTATAGTTAGTATCTGTTTCTACTAACGGTACTCCACTTCAACCAAATGACCCCTTTGCAAATAAGTTCTTATATGGTGTTTTGGTTGCCCAATAAAATTTTTACACATAATAAATTAATATATTAACATGAAATCCAATACAGCTAAAGATATAATACTTTAAGAAGTATCATCAAATAATTAAATATAATTTTAAGTTATATTGTACTTGTTATCAGTGCTTACCTATGACAATTGACATGAGGACATTGCTCAATGATGAATTTTATATTGGCCTTAGGCAAAAGAGGGCCACTGGGTTGATATGCATGATGATGACAATTCTTTTCAGCATTCAATTTGATCCTGCACTGTTCAATTATTCATTTCTGATGTTGCCTGAACCAAAACAGGAGTATGCCAAGTAATGCATGAATTTATGACTGCTGTCAAATAAATCTGTGGAGAAAAGATCCTCATCCAGGTTAGTGCATCCCTTAACTGCTTGTTTTATGTTTCTCCATGGTTACTATCTTCCCATTCAACCAAATTTACTGTATTTGCATTTTGAAGACATTTCTAACCATAATGCATTTAAGCTACTTGCAAAATACAGTAAAATGCATTTGTGTTCAATGATGACATTTAGGTAGGTAGCTGGATTCCTTTTGCGATATGATTTGGTATATTAGATTCTCTGAATAATCATTGTAGTTACTTTCTTTTGGGTGCTAAAATGTTGCAAGGAACTGCTTTTGAGATCCTTGCTAAATTAGTTGCAGCTCTGAAAGTTGTTGGTGGAACCTTGGCAGAGCATACTTTCTTGTTCCTAGGTGCTGGTGTGGTGGGTATCTTTTTTACTCTTATTTTTGTTCCAAGAATTGAGAAATAGTGTAGCCCTGTTAGATGTTTAATAACCCCTATTTAATTTGGAAAATATGCTATGCATTATTCAAGTGGCAGATTACTAATTACAAAATAGCTTGTTAGGAAACATTACATTTTAGAGCTATTATTTAATGGTTCTTAATCATTCTCATACATGAACTATGAATTTTTTCATAGGCTGGTATGGGTATTGCAGAGCTTATAGCCCTTGAGATGTCAAAATAGATACCCGGACGAACGCCCTGCATTTGCCAAAAAAAATCCTATATTTCAGAGCAGCGGGAGTGGTAATCAAATAGATCAATGTGGTGGACGGCGGAGGTTTCTGACTTCCCTTACTAATGGCGGAAGAACAAATTTCTGATTATTTATTGTATTCCAAGGTTATGATTTGTGAAAATTTCTAGATTTTATTATCTTCAAATCTTTTGGTTCTTACCATTTCATACAATTTTCAGATCATTCAAATATTTTGATTTGATAAAATTTTATTTTTTATCATATTTATATAATTTTAATTTTGAACTTTATATATTTTTATATTATAAAGATCGGGCTGGGCCGGGTCGGGCCAAATTTAAATTTTATGTGGGCCGAACTGGGTAGAGCTAGAATATAATGCAGGTCAGGCCGGGCCAACCCATTATATTTTAAATTGGGCTTGTATTGGACCGGCTTCGGGCTAGCCCGGCCCGGCCCATTGACACCCCTAATCCAAGGATCCATTTTGATCCAAAATCCCATACATAACTGGAAACTTTGCAGTAGGTTCCCTTCTATTCCCAGGATATTTTTACTTTCATCTATTTTGATTTATAACTACTGGCATGGGAGAGCATGTCATTAGGCAAGAATTTTAGATGTTTGGTATTCTATACATTTCCGTAATCATCATTTATTCATTGTTGCAAAATAAACATTCTAAACAATTAAAATATCTCAAATAAAAATGTGTGATCCTCCTCTATTTCTTTTCAACCTAATATGTGGGACTTTCATTCACTAAGCCCATGGCCAACTTGGGGCAGCCACTATCCTGACCCAGGTCTCGACCTGGTCGATTTGACTGACCCGCTCCCACTGCTTGACTCCACCTATCTTGGTTAAATGGATGGATGTTTTGTAGGATCGACCAATTGTGGGTAGGGGTATACACAGTTTAGTTTGGTTTAGGATTGATCTTTCCAAAATTGAACCATACACAAACCAAACCATCCCTCTTAGAAGTCAAACTGATATGTAGAAAAACCTCTTTATTTCATTAACACAAATTTTTCTCGTTTGAATTTCCTTTCACTTAACTAATGTAGGTTACAGTTCTGGTTGGTGACCAAGATTTCTCGCTTGATTGCTATTTCATATCCTAACATGCTACATACTACTTTGCGCTGGATTTCAGGTTAATTGTTCAGAAATTGCGTCGCTCAATCTAATGTATATGTCTAAATTTTGATGCTTTTCCCGATCGCAGGGGAGTCCATCTTGTAACAAAATGTCTTCTTTTCAAAATTACAAACACTTTCCAGGATGTTGCAAAGGCATATTTTCATAAACTTCTTAAAACCTTAAGAGCATGTTTGGCACCATAAAATTTTGAGGATAAATTTAATTTATTCTCTAAATTTTGGGGATGAATCATATTTATCCTTGAGTTATCCCCATACCAAATAGCACCTAAGGCCATGTTTGGTATGGGGATAAGGTGGGATAAACCTAGTTTATCCCCAATCCCCCGTTTGGTACACAAATAAATTTCAATCTAACCTAGGTTAAGTCTATCCCTAAAAATGAGGTTAAAACTAGGTTTAACTCATCCCTCATTTTCGGTGGAATAAAAGCGATACGATGGATAAAAGGGACACGCTGCTGCAGGGTAGCGGCGGGAGCAGGAGCCAGGGGAGGTCGTCCTCCATGGCCATGTCTAGTATGATGTTCACGGCGAGGAGGCGGGGTGCCTCCGTCGATATCCAGGAGAAGGAGCCCTCGTCACCCAAGGTCACTTGCATCAGGCAGGTGCGCATCAGGAAGAGGAGATCTTCGTCCTCCTCTGCCTGCAACGCCAAACCGCCGCAAAGGCGGAGCAAGCGCTGCGCCTTCCGGGGATGTTGGTGCCCTCCGAGGGGCTTCTTCTGCAACCCTCTCTCGAAGAGGTTCACCTTCAAGTTCTAGTCGTCGACGACCTCCGCACAGTACGGCCACCAAGGTTGTCCCCCGCGTGGTTGGCGGAGGTGGTTCCTTCTGCCGCGGCCGGGGGATTGCTGCGGGCGAGCGAAGAGCCGACGACGGCGGCCGGCGCAGGAGTCGCAGAGTGAGGTTAAACTTACCAAACATAAGATAGGATTATCCCTAAATTTATCTTACGTTAAATCAAACATGATAGGGATAAGGTTAATCATAAAGATTGATTTATCCCTATCCCTATCAAGTTTATCCTTGAAGTGGGGTCAGCCATAAAATCTATTGGTCTTCACAAACATATCCGCACTGATACCATAGTCGCCTGTTCTTTGTCCACAAAACGAGGGTCATCTTACCTAGGGAAAGATGAGAGGTGGTTTCAAACAAGAGGGTGAAGATGAAAAATGTATCTTTCTCGTCGGATAAACTAGCCGTAGACTATCTTCTTTTAATTGCGTACATGAAATATGTTGCAGGTGAGACATGAAATTTTGGATCCCACATAGGATAAGTAATGAAATCTTGGTGGAATGTGAGGATGGGGTATTGTACAGTATGTCTCTGAATTAAAAAAATTTTAAAATGATGATTTAATCACTCGCAACTTTTCTTACGCATTGATGATCGATAAGACTTTATCAAATGATCTCACCTGTGTTTGAAATTTGAATCAGACAAAACAAGTTCGTTTAGTGTTGTCAAATACAATATCATATTTCTTTTGCTAAACGCATATGTTTAGATTAATAGATTTTTTTATTTTTTAATAAAGTAGTATTATATTTTTATGTAATTTTAGTTTTATTTTAAAATGTCACATCATTAATTTCTTATTTTGTATATACATATTTCACCAAATATTACATAAATTTAATTATTTAAAATTTTATTTTATTTTTTAAAACATCCGTACACGTGAAAAGCACGTTCCAACAACTTAAATCAATTTTTTTCGTGGTTGACTCGGAATGGTTATCTTCTTTTTTTTTTTGGAGGAGTGCCACGGTAGTTGTGGCCACTTGCACAAAATCACTCGCGAAGAAATAATTTTATTTTTATTTTTATTTTATACTTAAAAATAATATTATAATTATTCAAAATAAATAATATATAAAAAATAGCATATAAAGAATAAAAAATTTAAAAATAAAATTATAAAGTGACTAGACCGAATTCTAATGATTTATTATATATGTTTTATTGACTTATTTAAAAATAAAAATTAGTATATGTAAATATTTTAAAATTTATAGAATTTAACTCTTATTCAAATTTAATAAAAATATCAAAAAAATCAAACATAAAAATTCTAATTTAATCGTAATCGAATTTAAAATAACTTAACTCTTATAAAAGTTATAATTGACAAGAAATAATTCCTTTATCAAGGTTAGCCAGCTCCCTAATGATAAGTAGCTGACTGTATCAACTGAAAGTACTTGAATAATCTTCCACAGAAGACCCACTGAGTAAAAGACCCACTGAGTATTCAACTGAGATTTTCTTACACGCTACAGCATTACTATCAGGCCATGATCATTTTAAGTTGATAACAAGAGCCCGGTGGACATGGAAGCAAATATAACACGTTGATGGACATCACATTACCGTCCTTATTACATTAAGGAGGGGACAACCTAGCCACACAACACCGAAGAGTAGAGGGCTCCCTTCATTTGAGTCTCTCTACTTGTGAACTTCACTGCGAGGGACCCAAATGAGGTTGCCCTGAGGAAGGACATGGTAGATGGGCATCTCCCCTAACCTCACTTTCAGCATGTAAAACACCAAGTGCTGGGGCTCCACGTGTCCATGTGATAGACGGTGATGGCATCCACCATCACCCTGTGGGTGCCGGCTAGCTTTAATACATAAGTCTTCGTGTTCTGGACGGAGTGACAGTAGACTATGGCGAACGATGATGGCTATGGGTGGCATGCCATGTTCTTGCTTGTGGTGCCACCCTTGGTTACCTCGAGGGCGGCGGCCCACATGTCGTGGCTGCCAAAGGTGGAGGTGATGAAGTTGACCACAGACTCTAGTGAGATGAAGCACTCCTTTCTCTTCAGCTTCAGCTGCTTCTCCTTGCACATCTAGAGCATCTTCTCCATGGCCCCCAACATGATGGGGTTGGATGCCAGCTTGGAGTAGGCAAAGGTGATGCTGAGCTTTTCGGAGAAGGGGATGGTGTCGACCAAGTAGCGGGGTAGGAAAGGAGTTGCTAGAGCAGTCCTTGTGAAGTCCGGCCACAGCTTGACGTGGGGACGCATGCCCTTCTTTGGCAAGTAGATAGTGGTGTCAGGGATATCCTCCTCCTTCACCGACAAGCTCTAGTGAAAATCTCTACTTCTTCGGTAGGCATTGACATGAGCCAACTTCTTTTCCTCCCTGGTGGTGTAGACATAAAATTTTAGTCAAATTGTGGAGTTTAAATTTTATATTTTTCTAGATAATGTCTAAATTTTTTGACAAACAAACCAATTCCTTGAGAATCAGATGAAAAAAGGTCCACGGGAAGAGCTAATGTCCTAACAGTGAGGGTGTCTGTTATCCCAAACATTAGGATGCCAGATGGCCTGCCAATTAGAATGTTAGCAGTTCCCACTAAAACCAAGCAGATAAGATCTTGGTCGGCACAGAGCTAATCTTACATTTATTGGTGAATAGTACGAAAATGTCCCATCCTCTAAAATGTCCCATCCTCTAACTCCTCTAAGATGTAAGGTACTATTCACTATTTATTGGTGAATAGTACGAAAATGTCCCACACCACCTTCTGGCATGGTGCATTTAAAGACATTTAATGACTGGTAAACATCCCTGGCTTCAGGATGTCTAACGTCTCGTCAAGTAGGACATCAGTTGACATCTGAAAGTATTAATTTATGCCTTGTCTATAAAAGGAGACCTCTAAACAACATTTTCTAGGTTCTTTTAAGTTCCCAAACAAAGTTTTTTACCAACGAAGTTCCTAAGTGCCTATCAACCCATTCCCCATGAGAACACCCCCCAAAGCCAACACCAAACCCCTCATCTTCTTCATCGTTCACCAATACATCATTTGTAAGCTCTTGAGGACCTCTACGTTCAAAAAATTGTTTAAGATCCTTCATTGGAAGGAGTCTTTAGGAGGTCATGCATGTAATACCCCGATTTATGAATATGTTAAGAGATTAAATCAGTGGACTACTAACAACATTGGTTAACCATTTTTCGGAAGTTAAGTTAAAAGAACTCCGAAGTTAAGCATGCTTTGTTAGGAGTTGGCTAAGGATGGGTGACCTCCTCGGAAGGAACCTAATTAGCATTGTTGTTAGGCTAGTTAGTTGATTTAGTCGATCGTTACATATGGTATCAAACCATGACCTAGCCAGAAGGTACAGTATGACTCGCCTGGATATATGATGTGTGTGAGGTCTTGATGAGGGCGTCAAGTCTTTAAAGAGGGTAGATTGTAATACCTTGATTTGTGAATGTGTTAAGAGATTAAATCAATAGACTACCAACAACACCGGTTAACCATTTTTCAAATGTTGAGTTAAAAGAACTCTGAAGTTAAGAGTGCTTTGTTGGGAGTAGGCTAAGGATGGGTGACCTCCTGGGAAGGCTCCTAATTCACACTATTGTTGGGCTAGTTAGTTGATTTAGTCGATTGTTACAATGCACACCATCCCCTAGCTTGGAGTTCCCTAGAGGAGTTAGAGGCGCCGACTGGGTGGAGTTCAGCCTCAAAAGCAACAAACATCCCCTTTGCTATGACACCAAGCATCTCACCTATAGGGACATCAGACACACATCCTGTTGAGATGTCAAGGCATCTAGAATACAAGATATGGCCCCCGAACCTATTCTTTATTATTTTTCTTCTTAGTTTTGTGCGTCACTTCTTCTTCATTCTCATTATAGTTTGTGTTAGCATGCATGCAAACATTTAGTTTACATTTTGCATCATAAAACACTCAATAGGGGTTAGGAGATAGCCCCAAGCCAGTTCATTCTTTTCCTTTTGTGATTTCATGTCTCGTTTGAAGAAGATGTTGTTGCACTCTATCTAGTTCTAACTCTCTCTTTATGTTTCTTCTTGTCTTCATTTGGTTTGTAAGAGCAAACGAGTCATCTATCAAGCTTCTTCTTCTCAGCCAGTCGAAGAAAAAGAAATTGGAGCCCCATAAATCTCCCATCATTGAGGTACACACAATCAACCTTAAGCATGTTGTATTTTCTTTCTGTTTATTTTTAAAGCTTTTAGCTCATGGTGACCACAATCCTTTTTATTATTTACTCATCATACCAACTACCTCTTCTCTCTTTCCTTCCTCACTTTCCACACAGCCTGAACCATCTCTCTAGTGTCCAAGTGACACTGAGAACTAAAAATTTGGAGTTCAAGGTGAATGTGAAAAAATCCACACTCACACCTACATCCACAACATCATTGTCCAAGGCCGAACTCTAATGAAAATCTCTACTTCTCTTGTAGCCATTGGCAAGAGGCAGCTTCTCAGAAGCTTCCACTCCTACAAGTACAACGGCATCATCTTTCATTGCTGAGCTCCAGTGAAAATCTTTACTTCTCTTGTAGGCATCAACATTAGCTAGCTTCCTAGTTTCCACTCTAGCATCAATAGCATTGACATTCATAGTTCAGTTATAGTGAAAATATCTACTTCTCTTGATGTATTGACTTGAGCCAACTTCTCGGCCTTTGGCCTGAAGCATCATCTTTCATGGTGGAGCTCCAGTGAAAATTTTCTACTTATCTTGTATGCATCGACATGAGCCAACTTTTCAACCTCCATACCGGCACCCAAAACATCATCATTCATGGCAGAGCACTAGTGAAAATCCCTTCTTCTCTTATAAGTATCAACATGAGCCAGCTTCTTAGCACTCTCTTTTGTATCAGTAAAATCATCCTTCATGGCCGAGTAAAATTCCCACCAAGTAGATGCACCATTGGTATAGATGTATGCAGCTTGCTAGGGGACACACCATTTTAAGGTAATTGCACTCCAAGTAATGTGCCCTTGTTTCAAGCATATGCACCTAAGGGTGGGGCGTATACACCTTAGATGAGGGTAGTTCTAAGATAAAGCACATGATTGGTAATCAAAACAGATTTCAATAGGAAAACTAGAATATTATTGTTGACTTAAAGATTGGGTCGGTCCCTCGAAGGGAGGAAAGGAAGGGATGTGGTCACTAGGAATTGATGGAATGGCTCTAATTGAGTGATGGAGGAGAGAGAGATAGAGAGAGAGAGAGAGAGAGAGAGAGAGAGAAGAAGAAGAAGAAGAAGAAGAAGAAGAAGAAGAAGAAGAAGAAGAAACATTTATGAAATGAATAAGCTGAGCTAAAAGAAAGACTGACCTGCATGCTGAAGTTGAAGAAAGATTGTAGATGAGTTCATAGGCTTCTTCCTCGCTGGCCAACTAGAGAAGAAGAGTTCTTCTCTAAGCTTCTTCTTTATTAACGCATCTGAGGCCTGGATGCATTATATTGCAGTTCCTGAGAAATCAAAAGAAAACAACGCAATGAAAACTAATGGTTGGTGTAGTACCCATATGGGAAATGTTCATAAATGAAAAGGAGCACAATGAACCGGATTAAGACTAGTTTCCTAACCTTTTTTTTTATATTTTGGCCTATATAAGATGAAAATGATATGCTAAATGCAAAGCATAGACAAAAATGCTGGAATGAAACTAATAGAAACTCCCTGGTAGGTACTGCCTATGTAGGGGCAGCTCCTTCTCTCCACTCGAATGAGAGAGAAGGGTATAAACTATAGAAAGCCTCGAAAGATCATCCAACACCGAGAAGATGCTATTGTAAAGGATCTCTCGAACATAAGCAAGCAGTTGACCAATTAGGATAGTATCTTGGGGTGCGTCTAAGGTGGTAAGAGGTGATAAAGGTGGAGAGAGTGATGAGGGTAGCAAGGGTGGTCTTTTTTTCAGTGCTCCAATTTCGTTAAGCATTCCTCATTATATAAGAGATTAAGGAAGCTTCAAGTAAATTAATGACTCTATTGATTGCATTTTTAGATGCATCTAGGTTGGCCAGACATGTCAAAGAGATGTTTGCCAAGAGGACGCATACAATGAAAATTTTTCATTGCGCATGCTATGAGGGATCAATGGTGATTGACCCGCCATTGATTTTGTGGATTCGAGTTGACTGGACACATTAGCCTAGTGACAGTGCGGGGGATTTAAATGATGCGATAGACCCATGGGTCTAAATTAGTAAGCCCATCTTTGAAATGGATGCGTCTAGGTTGACCAAATGCGTTCAGTCGAAAGAAAACATTAATTACCCATAAAGTTGGTCAGTGAGATATTTGAATTTCAAATTTATTACCTTTAACGAGATACGTCCAGTTGACCAGATGCATCCAATTGAAGGAAGCATTTGATTGTTTGCCATAGGGTACATGCATAATCAGTAAGTGGGAAAATCAAAACACCCAGCGTTCCTGCCACTCAGACACATCTAATGTGGCGGACGCATGCATCCATTGGGACTGGATGTGTCAACTTCTTTTATTGGATGCACCAGAAGACTTGATCTTGTGATTTCAAGTGACGATGATTGGGGTCCATGCAGCGATTCTCATATATCATACTATAGATCACAAATTTTGTGATCTACAACTAAGCAATATCAACATGTCTACAATTATTTGGTATACCAAGAGTGTTGGCTCTATGATTGGACAAATTTGACATGTCTACACTAAGGTGTTGGTATACTAAGGGGTTGACAGTCGATATCATACCCCTATCTAACCAGGGCATTAGGCGGACGAGGGTTTATATCCATGCGGTAGTTGATAATGGGAAAGCTAAATGAAAATGAGATCATCCCCAAAGTCGTTTATGAACATATTATATAGCTTTTTCCCTTAATGATCGAAAAGATATTAAATATGTTATTAAATAACAAATTTAATTTAATTAAGTTGTTATTTTAATTAAGTTTCAACCAAATGGATTATCAGGCCTAGTGAGTCATAGACATAAGGATTGATCTTTCAATATGAAGGCATGAAAGTAATTTATATAAATTAAAATATTTTTATGAAAAATTTAATTTCTATAAATAGTAAAGAATTAAGCGAAACCCCATCAAGCTAATGGTGTGAAATTCGTGGCTAGTCTCTTCCTACTCCCTCTCCTAGCCTAGAGGTTGTTGTCGCATGTGAAGCTTTATTCAGGATGAGTCAAAAGGTTAGACATGTCTGAGAACCCATCTACGGAGGAAGTTCATGTGGATACCACTAAAGACCATATATTTGGATGGCTTGGAGAGCATGGATATGCTCATTCTTTTTTGGTTTTGAGGGATTAGTTGAATCCACCGAAGGTATATTCTAAACTATTCAAATCTGGTTTTATGGTAACATTGTTTGATTCTGATTGAAACACTGACTATGAAATTTAAAGAATCAAATGCTTTCATTGCCTATGGGATGATTCCTTACAAAGGCCCCTTCATGTTATGTTTTAAATATGATATGTTTAAATATAGTTATTTCACCCCATGTACAAGGTGTAATTTAATTTTCTTAATGTATGGGGTACCTAGTAAAAGTCATAAAGCGTGTGAACTAATTAAATCATTATATGTTGAACTAGACACGTAGTGGGTGACACAAAGATATTTGATGAATATATTATTTATTTTCATTTTGAATGTCAACCAAATGTGTGTATATTATAAAGTGTTTGGTGACCGTATTATTATCATGTACTTATATGATGATAATATTTTGATCTTTGGATCTAGTATAATGTGGTTGAGATAATTAGTTCAAAATGTTATTATAAAATAATTGCACTTGACACAAATTGCAAAAAAAATTAATAGTGTTAAGAGATATTTTGAGTTGATATTCTAATGATCACAAAGTCTTTGTCTCCTATATATTATATATGAGTGCAGATCATCATGCAGACAAATGCATATGTGAATAAGTACTTGAAAGAGAGATATAAGTCTATAAAAGATAAGATACGATTGCAATTTAAAGCCTTGAATTTTTGAAATAAAAAAAGATTCATAAAAGGCTTATCAATAACATTGGTTCTAGAAGCGTCGAGAGCAATGAAAAGGCCAATAAATGAAAAAGTTACCACGATGGTAACCCAACCTCACAAAGGTTCAATGAGTAGAAACAAGATGATCAATAACTATGTGTGGAGCACTTATTTATCATATAACATCAATCCCTATGGTTTTTTTGAAGCAAATAACATAGGTCACTATTGTAACACTAAAACAAAATGATCTTTGATCTAGATAACAAAGAAAAAAAAGTAAGTTTAGAGCTCTCCAACACAGAAAAACAAGAACAACCACACAACAAAGATAGAGAAACTTCAAATGCATTCGAAGTCATCATCTCCTATAAACTTGAACATAGCCATACATAGACTTTCACACTCGGGTGCTAAGAAGGTCAATTAGTAGAGACATGTACTCTTGTAGTAAAGTTAATATCTGCCATGAGACCGGATGATCACACTGATAAGGTGTGGATATTGCCCAAACTGATGGCCTCAATAGAAAGATCATGGCTATGAAAGGACTCAAGAAGATCATAAGCCCGCATAGGACCACACGACAAGGAAAAACACTTAACAAGAACAAAACAAAACAACTAACATAAACTAACCTTCACCCCCTCAACACAAAAGGGGAAGAACATCTAAACAACCTAAAAACATAAAAAATAAAGCTTTAGGGAGGGAGGATCCCTCCCTAATAAGAAAACTACCTCAAAATAAAAGTAGGTGGTTCCACCAAAAGAGGGGTTTCACTGATGCTGATATTGATTTCGTCAAAACTCGGTGATGTAGACACGCAATTTTGGCCTAGTTGAAGAGCTCAAATTCTTGTTTTCATGAAGAATATTTGAGTAACCTTTCAAGGGAACCGAGTTTTCCGGAAAAATTAAGGTCTTTGGCACATTTCAAAGAAGGCAGAACCCTGTGTATAAGGGCACATGGCGCCCTACTTATAGGGCACCAGGCGCCCTATAAACAGGGTGCCTGGAACCAAATCCGATCGATTTGACAGGCTGATTTGACACCCCGCAGTGACTTGTCTTGTCGACCTGACAAACCTCATGATGCTAGCGCCCCATATACAGGGCGCTATGCCACATGGCACTGTTTTTCGAAAATGGCCAAAGTGCCCTCTTTTGGGCTATAAATAGACCCCCATTTGGAGCTTGGAAGAGGTTCCAACCTCGTGCCACCCTATAGCTCATCCAACACCACGTTTCTAAGCCATTCTCATCCCCCACAAACCTTCAAATCGATCCAAAATCGTCCACCAAAAACCCTAAAAACCTTCCGTTTCTGTCACCCAGAAACATGATTTTTCTCCAACTTTGAGAGCCTCTATCCGTCTCTCCTCTTACATCCAGCATCCAAACCACCTTTCATTAGCTTCATTTGCATATTGTCTACAAGGAGAAGCCCCTACTTCATCCCGGAAGCCTCCCAGCACTCTGGAGCGGCGCCGCGAAGAGGAGAAGAAAATCTGTTCGGGCCAGACTTAGTGCCCCGTATACAGGGCGCTTTGACTTGGTCAACGCGCCCCATAAAGGGGGCACCTGCTCCTGGCGCCCTATATACAGGGCACCAGGAAGGACAGAAGCTTGTTTTGTTATTTTTGGATTCCGATCGTCCGTTTAATCGAGTTTTTGTCTTCCTTTTTCATCTTAGCACTGTTCATCAAGTTATTTAGCATGTCTTAGATCATTTTGCATCACATATATATATTTAAAACCTTCCAAATAGGGGTTGGGATTTAGTCCCAATCCGGCCGCTTCCTTCCCTCTTTCATGTTTACATTTGAATTTGAGCATGATTCTACACTGTCACGAGAACTAATGATCTTTTCACTTGTTTCTATGTTTTCTTATGGACATTCTTAGGTAAATCTGATTGAGGCGGAGCTTCAATCGGATCGAAGACGAAGGACTCACTAAGCTCTTTTCTTTCGGCCGGCCGAGAGAGGAGAAGTCGGAACCCAACAATCTCCCCACTTCCAAAGGTACGACGGTCATCTTTCTATTTCATTTTATTTCATTCCACCATATTTTGGAGCCTTTGGTTCCTGGCGACCACACCTACATAACACACCATCCACCAAGTCACCAAAGCAAGCGTAAGGGTTCCGGGAGGGGGAGATCCGCGGATGTCCCGTTCCGGGTGCTTACACCTTTTGGCAACCACGGTGGGACCGACTTTGCTTTAGTGAGTTCTTCTCTTCTTTCCTAAGAATGTCCACTTGAAAACATGCTTATTTTCACTTTAGTTCTCATTTAAGCCATTTCCATTTCCTTGCATTGCTATTTACTTGCTTACATGCTTGTTTGTTTCCTTGAAGCATCAAGTTGTTTCTTCCAAGTTTACTTGCTCTCTGTTTATCTTTTTAAAAACATACCGATCTGATTTCCAACTTTGTTAATCAACTTATTTCACCTTAGTATTTTAAATATCATCTTGTTTCATCCCTTGTTAAGTATACTTGCCTATTTCTTTCTAAGTCTAGTTCTCCTTTAGCAAATCTTTCAAAGCATGCTTAGTTAAATTAGTGCTTTCTTCCATCCTAGTTTAATTTCATATCATTGTCTTGTTCACTTGCTTCCTACAACATCTCATTAATCATTGTATGCTTTTATTTTCTTTTTGCTTGCTTCTTATTCCTTGACATTTCACTCGCATTTAGTTTGCATTGGGGTTTCGGCTCCTTAGGTCATCCGAGAAGGGAGGATCTCTCCTCCCAAAGCCCCACACATCCAAACACCCCTCTTGGTGGTTGCCAACTCCTCCTCCGAGGATTCCCTCTCGGAAGGACTGGGTAGCTTCCATCAAGGCCTCCGTAAGTCCCCAGACGTGAAGGATTCCCTCTTCACTGATCGGGCTGGTTGTACCGTTTTATCCCAAAACCCGGAGTACCTATTACCTATCGTTGTGAAAAGAGTGACAACCTTAGATTGCTCGGCATTGTGAGAGCATAGGGTCCTACCCATTTATTTGAGTGGACAATATTTCTCTTAACAAGCCATTAATTTGAGGTTGAAACAAAAAAATTTTACGTTAATCATTCCAAGTCTTTGCTATTACTTGTTTGCAAACAAAAACTGAAAATTAAACAAAAATCCCAAAATCACCTAAAAAGAACCAAAACAAAAAAATTTGCTTGAGGTTAATTTGCTTGACAACTTGCTTGTCCGACAAAAGAAAATCAAAACAAAAAGGGGGTCCAAAAATCAAAACCAAAAAATCCTTAAGCTTTTATTTGTCAACCTTCTTTTTCTATTGTGTTTATGAATTTAATGTCAGGTCGAGTTATCGGAATGGCGGATCAAGGATACGAGCAACTACAGTTGGAGTATGACCAATCTTATTTCTATCCTGATGCCGTATGTGCCGTCATTGAACCCGAAGTTCTCCCCGAACCTAGTCAAACTTCCCCTCGACCCAATCCAAATTCACTTTGGGAGGCATTTTCTCATGCTGACCCTACCCAAATTCAGGCTATCAAAGCCATCCTCAAGGGCAAGTCGCCCGCCGACCACATTCCTCCCGAAGGTGGTCTTCACATCTCTACCCCTCGGTCGGTAGCACATCAACCCAATGTGCCCACTCATGGCCATTCTCATACCGGGCTCGTAGCCCCAATTTCTCCTCATCCGGTGGCTAATCTAGATCATCCCAATCCGAATGCCGTTGCTCCTTCTAGGCCACTAGTTCATTCCTCTAATCATCTCAACCCTACTCACCCTTTGGTGCATCCCACAATGTACCCTTCTTATCCAACCACTTCGGCCCATCAAGTCCCAATTCTGGTGCACCAAGCACCCACTTCTCCTCCTCCTCTTAGGGAACCTTCTGTCGATCAGGCCATGATTAACAAGATCAATCGCATGGATGAGCAGTATAGAGAGCTTAGACGTTTAATCGACACCAAGGCAGTCCCCAAAATTTCTCTTCCTTCCCTCCCTACTTTTCATCTACCTCCATCTGAGATGCCGGTATACCGTCGCTACAACGGAACCGGTAATCCCTTCATTCATGTCAAGGACTTTCTTTATGAGTCGGTAATGTGGCAAAATGATCCGAGGGCCCTTGCTTTTCTTTTTAGAAGATCATTAGAGGGTTCAGCTTTAGAATGGTTCTACTCACTTGACTCTTTGGAGGCGAGTAACTTTGAAACTGTCAAAGCAAAATTTTTGCAGAGATATCAAGATAGGGTCGGACCAACATATTCCATCACTGACCTCATGGCCGAAAGAATGAGAAATGATGAAGATTTTACCAGATATGCTGATAGGTGGAGGTCAATAGCAGAAAAGCTTACTGATTCCATTTCAGAGCTGGAGCAAGTGAAGATGATCATCACTAATGCCACTCCGGCCTTAAAGAATATGCTGGCTTTGCATCACCCCACCTCCATGAGTGAACTCTATGAGAGGGCACGGTACATTCAGACACAGCTTAGGGACTCACCTATCATGAACTTGTTTGATCCTAGACCCCGAGCTGTCAAGAAAACCACTTTTACCACAACCGGCCCAGTGACTGAGGGCGTAGTGACAAACGAAAACCTTAACGTTGTAGGGAACCCACCTATAAATTATCAACACCAGTTCAGGAACCCTCAACAAAATCAACCATTTAGAAACCCTCGTCAACCTCAACCTCAACCTCAATTCCAGCCCCGTCAGCAACAAGCCCCGATCCCTCAGCGACCGCAAGCCCCAGTTCCCCAACCAGTGCGACAACAACTGGCCAACTACAACCAAGCACCCCCTCCCATGGCCTATGAACCCCGAAAGGTTGGACCCAAAAGGAACCATTACCCGCCTTTGCCATACTCTCTCGTGGACATCTTTAATGCACTCATGGCGGCAGGGAAAATTGCATTGCCAAGGGAGAAATTGGAGTGGCCTCAGAATGCCAACACAGAGCGATACTGTTTGTTCCATAGATATCCTGGGCACACCGTGGAAAATTGTTTTCAGTTCAAAGACTATATCCACGATCTTAATGAGCAAGGCGTATTGACTGGGACCAGATGGGGGAATACGTCAGAACAGTGAAAAGTCAACCTCAACGGGAGCACGTACCAGCTCAGCAGCAACAACAACAAAAGCCCGGCCTGGGGATTATCCAATACCCTCTACCTCTACATGCACCCACACCTGGGAATCAACATGTTAATCCCATCTTGATCTGTTCCGAGGAGTATCATCATCGGGGCAGAATTGGCAAGTTGAGGGAGCCACCTCCGCCATGCATGTCAACCGAACCGTCCATTCTATACCCCAAGCTACATCAGCCAACCCCATTACTCTCAACCGGCCACCCATCATCCGAGCACCATCACGACCCATCATAACACCACCAACCACACAACTCCAATCGGGACAAACCCTAATCCGCCCGGTTAATCCACCACAAACAACACCATCACTAGGACCCATCATCATCCCGCCCCGTGCAAACATACCTACCTACCCTACTACTACCTACCCTACTATGCCTCAAACCACCATCATTACACCCATCGCAAGAGCTCCCATCATTCGACCTAACCCACCACCCACCACTACCACCCCAGCTATAGCTCCTCAACTTGCCACAGTACTTAGGAGTGGGCGCATGTTCCAAAGGATCTTTCCCTGTGCCGGCCAATCGGGGTTGGCACCGAAGCGTAAGAAGAACACATTGAAGAGCCGTTGCTCGGGACATCTTATGACATGTTGAAGCATCTTGATAAAACCCTGGCACGGATCTCTATCTTAGAGTTGATCAAAAGATCCAAAGTCCATCAAGAGGTTCTCCAACAGTACTTACAGCGAGTAATGGAAAACGAGAGCCTCCCCCCAGAAAAAATCTCATCAGTTCTGGTCCCGAGAAGTGAGTACCCGGCCCTTACATTCACTAAGGAAGAGTTGGCCGACCCAGAAATAAGGAAATGTGCCTTGTGCATCACAGTCCACATCAATGGTGTAGGCATTAAGTCATGTTTGGTCGATATCGGAGCATCCATTAATGTTCTGCCACCAGAAACATTACATCTTTGTAGAATCTCCGAGGAGGACATCCGGCCATCTCAAATAACAGTGACCGCATATGATAATTCAAAGAAGCCCGCTGACGGCATGATTACATTGGGTGTCAAACTCGGACCTCGAACAGTCACTGTTAACTTCCACATACTTGAGATGGATCCAACCTACAAAGCTATTTTGGGACGACCCTACTTGGAAGCACTAGAGGCAGTCGCCTCCACCAATCACCAGTGTATTAAATTCCCTTACAAAGGACAAGTGATTAAGGTGACTAGCATGCCCCTAGATCATCCATCTTCTCCACCACCACCCCTTGGGTTGCCAAACAAGCCGATTTTGACAATCTTGGATCTTCCAGAAATAAGTAGGCAGCCCAAGCAAGTGTGGAGAAGGAAAAGAGAAGAAAATGAAACCATTGGATGGCACATAATGAAGAGTTTGGATCGAGAAGGCCAAGGACTAGGCAAAGAACTGCAAGGCATAGCTGAGCCAATCATTATAATGAGGTTACAACCAAAGAGCGGGGTTGGATATGATGGAACGACAGCGAATGGTCAGAATCTCAGAAGCAAATACTTTTCAGGATGCTTACAAAAATTTTTCATCAAGAAAGAAACCATTCAACTGGCTGAGAACAAGGAAGAACAAGGGCTGGAGCAAGACAAAAGAAGAAGAACTGACGACCCTGAAGATGACTTGTATTCAGAAATATCTCTTTTGTTTTCCACCGATGAAGAAGGGTCAAACAATGAACCACTCCAGGCTGAACCACCTGTCGACCCACCCAAGGGTCATATTGCCAAACCGACTCGAGAAAAAGTCCAACCAACTCCGCGAGGGCCTTCCCTCATTATCTCCTCTTTTGGGGCCGATGCCCCAACTCACTATGACGCTCTCCCCGGGCTTCTTGGCCCGATCCCTATTTCTAGGCCCTCAGGCCCAACTTATGGGTCCACGAACCCACTTGTTGCTTTTGGGCCACCGAGCCCCTCTACTAAATCTGGGTCTTTGTGCCCATTTCTTCCAACTCTTGGGCCATCGAGCCCCTCTACTAAATCTGGGCCTTTGTGCCCATTTTCTTCAACTCTTGGGCCATCGAGCCCCTCTATTGAATCTGGGCCTTTGTGCCCATTTTCTCCAACTCTTGGGCCATCAAGCCCCTCTATTAAATCTCGGCCTTTGTGCCCATTTCCTCCAACTCTTGGGCCATCGAACCCCTCTATTGAATCCGGGTCTTTGTACCCATTTTCTCCAACTCTTGGGCCATCGAGCCCCTCTACTGAATCCGAGCCTCTGCGCCCATTTTCTCCAATTCTCGGGCCCTCAAGCCCATCTCCTAAAGCCGGGCCCTTGAGCCCGCATCCTCTTCTTATTGGGTCCATAAACCCACCTTCCTCTATGATCATCCGGCCTACTGGCCCATCACCTCTTTCTGTCAACATTGGGCCCGAAAGCCCCCTCTATCAAACATTGCTCGAAGTCTTCCCCTCTTTATCAATATCTTCGCCTACTATGGCTCTCGTGGTTGATCTCAACCCAAATCGGGCACCTGAAGCCCATTCTGTCTTTATGTTTGCTTCCCAAAAAGCAACGTCCTCCTCGAAACTCAGATTTCGATCGAGGAAACATCTCAACTTGCCTCGGAAGGGCATTCGACCCAAGGAGCCACCAGATCCTTAATTGACCTTCTTTGCCCTCCATCCTCTCCAATAAATTCTACTCCATCCACCTCCTCTTCCTCCTCTTATTTACCTTCTTCTTCTTTAGGTTTAGTTTCCAATAAAAATAGGACAAAAATTAGAGGTTGGAGAGTTCCAGAAAGATACCTGCATCGGTTAGCTCAGAAAAGCTTAGAATATGCCAAGCTACCAGAATATCTAGAAAATACGATCCAGTTGGGTGAAATTCGATATGAGGAGAAGGATAACATTGATCAAACTCTGGGGATATCTTCCTCTCTCAGTTCAACATCACCTACATCCAACAGAAGGCAATCATCATCACTGACAACGGACCACAGTTCATCTCCCAGGAGCTGCGCGACCTTTGCAACAGGTATTGCATCAAGATTGCATCATTCATCTCCATATTATTCTCAAGGCAACGGTCAAGCAGAAGCCACCAATAAAACCCTGATAAAAATCATTAAGAAGACTTGTAAGTCTAGCAAGTTCGCAGACTGGCCAGATAAGTTAGTTGATGCTCTATGGGCCTACCGCACTTCTATTCGAACCCCAACGGGTCAGACCCCCTATGCCTTGGCATTTGGGATGGAGGCGGTAGTTCCATACGAAGTAATCATTCCTTCCCTCCGAGTCCAGATCGATCGAGATATCCCGATGGATGAACGCCGAGATTCTCTTCTAGCGCAACTCGAACTCTTGGACGAAAGGAGGCTGATCGCTGCCGAACATGCTAGATCTTATCAGAATAGACTTAAAAGATTTTATCAGAAGAGGGTGGTGGAGAGAAAATTTGAAGTCGGTGAGGTTGTGCTTAAAAGAATATTTGTTAAGCCGGGCGGTCCCCGCTCCAAACTTCAACCTAATTGGGAGGGTCCGTATGTGATTTCGGCTGTTTATCCCGGTAATTCATATAAGCTGACTAATGCAGAAGGAGAAGAACTAGCTCATCCCTGGAATGGTGTATACCTCAAAAAAATATTTCCCTTAAAAACAAAAGTCACAAAAAAAACTATAAAATCCAAGGGGTGAAGGATAATGATAACATCTAATGCTTGCTTGTTCGGTGCACCAACTTGTCACTTAGGGAAATAAGGATAGGCATCATACTGCACACACTACACGTCTAGTCTTGAGATCCGATGATCGGAAGTCAGAGAGAAAGCTAGGCAACGCTTGGCAAAGGAAGGTCAACATAATCCCATTCTCTTCTTGTTTCGGTCCAGAATGGATAAAAGGGGTTAGAATGAGGAGTATCGAAAATGCCCATTGCCTTAGTTGGAAAATGCCTCTGAAGGTCTGACTTTTTATTAAAAGAAAAGGTGCCAAAAGATGGGCAATGACCCCTCAGGTCAGCAAAAGAATAGACCTGTCTGAATGTGTACCAACAAAAGTCCAAAAGAAAAAGGCTCCAAAAGATGGGCAATGACCCCTCAGGTCAAAATCAAGCAAAAAAGAAGAAAGACCTGTCTGAATGTGGGCCATCAAAGAAAATGGGCTAGAAAGAAGGACCCGAAGAGATCAAAACCCGAACGGGCAATGTGGGTATTAGTAGAGAAACAAGTTCGAATTCTACTAAGAACTTACCACCAATCATCTTCCTTCTTTAACCTCAAAGGATAGGGTTGACCGACTAGGTCCAAGAAGAGCCATAGCCTATCGAAGGCAGAAGGTCAGAAGATCTCGGACTAGGCACTTTCTTACACGTGATGCCTGATAGAAATGTATGCCCTACAAGCCAATCATATATGATATGATTCGACATTTCTAGAAATATCTCATTCAACTAATGAGCACCTGTATGTGTATCTCAGTGTCTCCACACTAATGACCAATGAGATCGGTCGTCCTCATCACATGAGAAGACATCACATACACTAGTCTATCCGGATCCTTGATGTCCCATCTCAAGTATCCTATGACTAGGAACATTTAGATCAAATACCTCTAGATGATCAATCTCATTATCATGATCTCATCATGATTTAATCATCATTGTATTTGATCAAGGACTTCATTATTATATTCGCATCTAATAAGAGCTTATAATGAAGATTTGCCTAATTAATTGAATGAGATATTTCTAGAAATGTCGAATCATATCATATATGATTGGCTTGTAGGGCATACATTTCTATCAATCTCCCACTTGCACTAAAGCCAATCACCCATCTGGCTGATCTGTATCAGCTCAAGGTGAAGCTCAAACACTCTTTGAGTAATCGGTTTGGGCTAGTGGATCCGCAATGTTATTAACGGTAGATACTTTATCTTTAATTATATCTCTATAAGTTGCAATCTTTCTGATTGTATGGTATCGCCACAGAAGTTCTAAACTTCTGATGAGACATTGGCTTTACTCCATTGTTCTCTCAAAACAATGATACACTTTCAGAGAAAATTGAGACAATCACATATCAAATATGTAGATGAAAAACTTCATCTAGACTACTTCTCAAGTAGTGTGCAACCACTATGTAAACTTGTTTACATATGTTGTAGAATTTACAGTGTTCCATCTCGTAGACCTCCTTCAACTCACTGCACCACCATTATTCTGCCTTAATATCAAACTTATTTGATTAGAAGCTTGTGTTTGTAAAACTACAAGACTTCAAGTCTTATCCTCCAAAGGTATAGAGATACATTCTCGTGCTTCTTAAGTACCAAATGATATATCTCTAAACTATCCAAGGACTCACTCGATTTTCTTGATGAATGTTCATAACACTTAGAGCATTAATCACATCATGTACGTAGCGTCATATAAATAATAGGCCCTATGACAAAGGCATAAGGGCTCTATTTATGTGATCTCTTTATCTATCAAGAAGTCTACAAAGACAACACTTTACAGAGATCAACTCCACACTTCATAGGTAAGAAACCTATCTTGGAGTTTATCATGTCAAACCCTTTGACTATGGTGACTACGTACATTAACTGGGCATTGATTTTAGATCTATCTCCATAGATCTCAAAACCCAAATTGTGTTTGGAGGATTAATTTGATAGCTAGGTTCACTTATGATAACACACCTACTTCATTCTTAATGAGTAGTATGTCATCAACATAAAATGTCAAGAAAGTAATAGCACTCCCACTTATCTTGTTGAATACACAAGGCTCCTCTTCGTTCTTAACGAAGTCATAAGATTTAATCTCATTAAACCTTATATATGATCTATGGGAAATTTTACTTCAGTCCATAAATGAACTTAATACACACTCTTCTTGGATGTTATTGGGATTTAATTCCCTATAGTTGTATCATATACACCTATTCCTCAAAATACTTTAGAGGAACACTATCTTAACATCCAATTAGCTTATCACATAATCATAGAGTGTTACAATCAAAATCCGAATGGATTAATCCATGGAATAGGTAAAAGATCTCATCATAGTCAACCATTTGACTTCAATGATATCCTTTTCAACTATTCTTTCCTTTGAAGGTATCCACCTTCTAATCCACTCCAATCTATTCTTTAGTGATCCATTTATTCCTTATGGATACTATATCCTTAAGTGGATCTATCAAGTTCTAAACTTGATTAGAATAGATAAAGTTTATATCGGATTTTATTGTCTCTTCCCATTAATGAATCAATATCTCATATTGGTTCTATATAGATCATAGGATCAATATCCTTATTATCTTATGCCTCATTTCATCTATCAGAGATATGTCTCACACATCTCTTAAGTAGAATGGACACAAGTAAAGACCTATCATTTGTCCTTGTGTAATTATTAACTAGCACCTTAATAGAAGTGTTATTGGGTTGTGGGACTGGAACATCTTCCATATATACCTTGCTCCCACTATCTTTCTTAAGAAGGAACTTTTCCTTTAGAAATATAGTAAGCTGAGCAACACATACCCTTATACATAAGGGTCGTATATTTAATATCCAAAAGTTTCCTTAGGATATTCCACAAGCCAACACTTCATAGTCTTATATTCCAACTTGTTAGAGTTATACTTCTTCACCAGGTCAGACATTCCGAAACCTTAACTTGCTTAAGGTCAAGTTTTAACCCCTTTTCCATATCCTATATGGAATAATCAGAACAGACTTAGAAGGTACCTATTAAGAACAAGTGGTTATAATGAGTACTTAACCAAAATTAGACAAAGAGGAAATTTGCAAAGCTTGTCATTGTTCATATTATGTCTTACATAATATGACTTCTCATTTTAGCTACTCAATTAAGTTAAAATGTGTAAAGAGGTGTCCATTAGAATTCTATTATCCATCAATTATATGTGAATTATGTACTTAGTATTCCTCTCTTTGATCTCATCAAAGAGTTCTAATACTTGTTCCATCGCATTCTACTTCATTCTTAATCTCGCATAATTTCTCAAAGGTCTTAGATTTGTACTTCATAAAGTACATGTATCCATACTTAGAGACATCATCTTTGAAATAATGAAGTAGAAATATTCTTCTTTAGCCTTACTAGATATGGGCTAACATACATCTAAATGTACGAGTTCTAATAACTCATTAACCCATTCTCCATGTCTATATAAAGCTAAAGTGTAGATTGATCTAAATCAACCCATTTTCTCTTAAAAGGAATATTCACACATAACATGAGAGCTAACATATCAAATATGATTAAAGAATTCATTAAGCTCCCACTGGCAAACACTTTGCCATTCAATCTATTAGAACATCTATCATTTCCATAGCTTAGAATAAATCAACATTTATTCAAGTAGGAAATCATATAAAGTCCTTGTAGAAGGATATAATAGCAATATTAATTATTAAGACATCTCCATAAGGCTATTAAAGAATTGCACCTTCCACTAATAATGATGCAACTTTTGCACCATTTCATATGTAGGTCAACATCTTCTTTATTAAGCCTTCATTTACTTGTCATCATCTACAACTCCTTGCAGATATGATGCATATCTGGTATCTCATACCATCAGATGCATCCATAGTATCTAATATTATGATATACACATATAGTATCTAATACTATTGAGTGTATATTTAAAACAAGTAAGTGCCAATGACTTGGATACATGAAGCTTCTCAAGCTCCACCTTTGCATTATATACAAAACACTTTGAACTTCCCCTTCCACTAATCATCATCATCACAAAGCAGTAAGAATCATGTCTTATTCTCGGCTTTTATTATCTTGACCGCCTTCTTTTACTATTAACTCTCTCCTATTTTTATCTAATGATTTTACTTCTTACTATTGGTCTCACCAACAAGAAGTAATTAAGATGTATTGTTGATCTAAGTTGCCCTTTAGTTAACTCATCAATATGAGCCATGATGGATCTCATATCCATCTATCCATGTTGTCTCTATAATTATGTCTCATAGAGACTAACATCTAGTTTAAGGCAAACAATGCATCTCGTATATGAGATAAGATCTTATCTTTCTTACATATCACTAGATAATTTAGGAGACACCTACTTCTCAAGTAGAATAGTTAATTGGTCAACTATGAGAACAATTCTCTTAGTTCTAAACCAGTCTAAGAAGTGTGAGCCATTAAGCTATATGGTATCTAATATGCCATACTAATGGTGGTTTATTATCTTATTCTACAACTGAGATATAATTTTATCAATATAACATTGCAGATATTCATGAAATTAAGATATGGTCTTTCATCCTAATTTATGCTCCCACTAATTTTCGACGAATTTGCATAACCCTCATTATGCAAAGACGGGATATCGAGATGAAATCCTAGTGGGGACTAAGACCCTATTAACTTTATGGTGACAACCTTGTGGGAAACACAACAAGTCATCCCATACTTAATAGGTAGGTAACTTTTACCAATTGCAACCCTTGCAATTCTTAGTCATTCAGCCTCTGTAGAGTTATAACCTTGTGGGAAACACAACAAGCTATATACTCTAGTTAGGTCAAATCCGCTTGTTACGTTATGAGAATGAATTCTTAACATAGCCTAAGCGGGAAACACAACAAGGCCATGCAATGGTCCACCCCAAAGTTCGGCAAATGCCTTGGCCATGATCACCAATCCCTTGCTGAATGAGTCTTGTGGGAAACACAACAAACCCATCCAATCTAAGATTAGCTCATCAAGACCATAACAACGGAAGGCTACGTGAGTCATTCTTAATGTCACACGTTTATCAACCTAATTATGATAAGGAGGGATTTTATTTTAGTCTCATCAAGAATATGTGCTAAGTATATATAATACCTTTGTAATATCATATATCTAAGGTATAAAAGATAGCACACAACCACATATCAAATATGCATAAAAATTAGGTGATCATGGACTTAACCCTAAGCATACACCTAAGGCACCCCTCAAGGTGCAAATCCTTACTTCAGATGCTTGAGTTGGCATGCTCCCACTTCAGAAGGGTGCTTCTCCAAGTGGTACCGCTCTCCAACCTTCCACGAACCGGCTTCTAACTCTTACAAGCGGCTTAAGGGTATGCAGACCCCACAAATGTACATAACTCAATAAGAAACTTTGGTTTTAACCAAGGGGAGTACATTAATGGAGGGAGGTAGAATGTACAATCAGATTGTATAGAGAGAGAGGAGGCACACGCAGGCCCCATTTAATAACATAACCAACATAATTAAAAGCAATCACAAGCCAAACACAATTAAGTCCATGATCACCTCCATACACACACTAACATTCATCACATGAACATAGAGCGCATACGTGATAATTATATGAGATATATCATATATATCAGCATAAAATTATATATAATTTATTTTGAAATTCTCAATTTCATGCATGCTCGAATTTTTCATGAAATAAATAACATGAAAATAACATGACAATAACATATAAACAATTTATATGAAATGAACATATAAAACTAAACTATTTAGAACATTCATGCATTCCCAATACTGTGCAAGGTCAGAAATTAATGTCCCAATTTATATTCTGTAAAATCTCATTTTACAGAATTAATTAAGACACTAATAATTTAAGTTAAACCTTTAAAACAATTTTAAAGTTTAACCAAGAGTGAATCTATGTAAATAGAACTAAATATCATCTAACATATCATTAAACACTTTAAAAACATGTTAAATAATACTATAGAATTTTTTCAGAATTTTTCTGGAATTTTCTGGCAATTTTTCGGAATTTTCTATGATTTTAAACACTTTAAAATCAATAAATAAAAGATCTGGCGCATTGCGCCGCGCGCTCCGGTGCACTGCGCCACGTCGGCGAGCGCCTGTGTGCGCCGTTGCGTGCGCCGGTCTTCCAGCGCGCCTGCGCCGACCGTCGTGCGCCGGCGCGTGCGCCGATCGCCATCCCCGAACGGGGACTGTTCATCCGGAGGAGAGTTAATCTCATTAACTCGGACATATCTCCTTATCCCGGACTCCGAAAAATCCGAAAAAATATGCGTTGGAATCCTTATCGAATAAGGAATCCAAAACAGTCGGCCTCATATCCAGGAAAAATACCAATCGTCCGAAAAATGAGGAAGAAGAGGCGTCGGTCACCCAAATTCCGTAGCAGAAATCTCAATTTTGTAACGAGAATAACTCTTTATCCAGGAAGCAAAATATTATCCAAAAATACAATTTAGAATCCTAATCATACGATGTTTCCAAATATGTATATATCCCTTCAGAGAAAAATTCTCTATCAACGGGAAATCAGGAAGAAACAAGTCGGCGCCACCAGATTCCGCAGAACCCTAGTTCGTCGGAAAACTCAAAAATTCTCATCCTCCGCCGTCGTTCAAAGCTGGAGATCAAAGGGAAAGGTTAGGTAATCATATTACCCATCTCCTAAACCTTTTACAAGCCTCAATTTCTTCTGTGGACGGAGATTTCACAAAATCCCCAAATCCGGGTGTCGGTTCGGGCATGACAGAAACACCAACTTTTGAGGCTTCTCCCGAACACTACAGATATCCAAACTTCAAACGGTTTGTGGCGTTGGAAAGCCCTATATCACGAGATTCTACTAAGGCCAACCAATCTTTTATATGAGTCATACACAGAATATGGTAGCCTCGTCAAAACAGACGTTTGCACAGATTCGGGAACACATAAATAACATGAAATAATGTCGATTCGACGTCGGTTTCGACCGAGACTTGAACCGGGCTCTGATACCACTGTAAGAAATCGTCCATTAAAATTTGGTGCAGCGGAAGCGACGATTCCTATGGGTTCCTTTAGAATCCGTCTCACCGAAAGTAGAACGACGAAAACCGAAAACCGATCAAATCGGGTTCGAATATACTGATAGATTCATATAATCCCATGGAGAGGAAGGATATGAGCTTATCAAGCTCTAAAACCGTTCAAGTGACCGGTCTCCAAGAGTATCCACACGGTTCATCCACGGCAGTTTTTCGCGCCGGCCTCGAGAACTCTTCCCGAACGGAGCTCCATCGACCATGGACACCTTCTAGAGAGAGGAGGAGGTAGGGAGGAGACTAGGGATGTGGTTTTCACCCTTGGCTTGATGGGGTTTGGCTGAAACCATTAGTATTTATAGAGAATTATAGAATTTTTCTCTATAAATACTAATGGTTTCAGCCAAACCCCATCAAGCCAAGGGTGAAAACCACATCCCTAGTCTCCTCCCTACCTCCTCCTCTCTCTAGAAGGTGTCCATGGTCGATGGAGCTCCGTTCGGGAAGAGTTCTCGAGGCCGGCGCGAAGGGAGAACCTGCCGTGGATGAAGTTCGTGTGGATACTACTGGAGACCGGGCACTTGAACGGTTTTTAGAGCTTGATAAGCTCATATCCTTCCTCTCCATGGGATTATATGAATCCCTATCAGGTATATTCGAACCCGATTTGATCGGTTTTCGGTTTTCGTCGTTCGGTTCTGATTGAGACGGATTCTAAAGGAACCCATAGGAATCGTCGCTTCCGCTGCACCAAATTTTAATGGACGATTCCTTACAATGCCTACTCTTAACCCTTAGGTAACAATGAGAGGCACCTATGGCAAGCAAGGCAAAGGATGAGATGGTCGTTTCTTTCACACCAAACCAAAAATTAAAAACTTCAAAAACATAAAAAAAATCTATAAAGTCAAAACTCTTAAAAATTAAATATTCAAAACACCAAAAAAAATCATAAAAATACCAAAATACCAAAAACATTATAAAACCATCAAAACCCAAACAAATCAAAAATTTCAAAACACCTAAAAGTTTGCTTTCTAGACTGATCAGTTGTCTTTGCATTCATGTTTAATTTCAGTCTTGCATATTTCCTTTTGTGCATACTTATGTTTTTCTGTTGTCTTTACCTTGATAAGGCCGATGTCCCTTGACAAAAGATCAAGGCAACTTTGCCCTCTCCTTGCAAGGGACTAAGCCAAAATAAAGTTCTAATATCTTCTCTCAAGTGGATGCAGGAATAGGAGAAGGCATACCAACTTCATATCCCCAGGCACTTCGAGGAGGCAAAAAAAAACAACAAAAAATAAAAAATTAAAAAACAAAAGTGGGCTACCCCGACCCCTATTAGGACATGCATTTAGTATTGCATCTATCAAAATAAGTAATATTTGAGATGTTGAAGACCTCAAGTCTAGAGGGGGGCTGAGCCTGAGAACCCCTTCAACAAAATCAGTGAGGGCTCAGTCATTCCCTAGGCTTGCGGATAGGCCGAAGTTGAATATGCGGGGACGACGGTTTCTTCATGGATGTCCTGACCCGTTATGATCAACCTATATCTTCAACTATTTTCTTATACTTATTTTTATTTCTTTAAACCCAGCATGCATCATGCATCATCACATGCGTTATCCCACCATGACCATTCCCCGCTTCCTAATAATGCTATAACCTCCTTCCAGTCGCATCATGCACCCTTTTAAAGATGGTCTTTTATAGCCCCTAGAGAAGGTCTTGATTTTTCAGAGAATTGGTTTCCAACGGGTTTTGACAATGATTTCATCGAAACAAGAAGTTTTTCCATGTCAAATTGAACCGGTATTTCTGAGTAAACCTCATGAATTTGAAGAACCCAACCTTTGTTGATTGGCTGTCTCCTCTTTACTTTTCGCAATTTACTTTTCAATGCATTTCTACCGAGTCCAGCACACCATGCAGTTCGGGTCCTGGCCGGTAACAATTCTCCCCCACGTGGGATTTTAGTTATTTACTTTCAGTACTGTTCTTCTCTTTAACCAATCAACCAGAGGGAAGGTTTCGATAAGACAAAGGGTAATCTCGGAGTCCGGTAAAGTTTTATTCCACTCAACTAGGCCAATGAGGGCGTGTCTAAATCTACACCTTGGCGTCACCTTTTCAATCCATTACCACTTCATTCCGCTACACCTCATTACGCTTCGCTACATTCGCCTACACTTCATTCGTGTCACTCCCCTACAAACCCGGCGCCAAGGCAAGGCAAGCTGTAGACACGCAATTTTGGCCTAGTTGAAGAGCTCAAATTCTTGTTTTCATGAAGAATATTTGAGTAACCTTTCAAGGGAACCGAGTTTTCCGGAAAAATTAAGGTCTTTGGCACATTTCAAAGAAGGCAGAACCCTGTGTATAAGGGCACCTGGCGCCCTACTTATAGGGCACTAGGCACCCTATAAACAGGGCACCAGGCGCCCTGTATACAGGGCACCTGGCGCCCTGTATACAGGGCACTTGGAACCAAATCCGATCGATTTGACAGGCTGATTTGACCCCCCGCAGTGACTTGTCTTGTCGACCTGACAAACCTCATGATGCTAGCACCCCATATACAGGGCGCTATGCCACATGGCACTGTTTTTCGAAAATGGCCAAAGTGCCCTCTTTTGGGCTATAAATAGACCCCCATTTGGAGCTTGGAAGAGGTTCCAACCTCGTGCCACTCTATAGCTCATCCAACACCACGTTTTTAAGCCATTCTCATCCCCACAAACCTTCAAATCGATCCAAAATCGTCCACCAAAAACCCTAAAAACCTTCTGTTTCTGTCACCCAGAAACATGATTTTTCTCCAACTTTGAGAGCCTCTATCCGTCTCTCCTCTTACATCCAGCATCCAAACCACCTTTCATTAGCTTCATTTGCATATTTTCTACAAGGAGAAGCCCCTACTTCGTCCCGGAAGCCTCCCAGCACTGGAGCGGCGCCGCGAAGAGGAGAAGAAAATCTGTTCGGGCCAGACTTAGTGCCCCGTATACAGGGCGCTTTGACTTGGTCAACGTGCCCCATAAAGGGGGCACCTGCTCCTGGCGCCCTATATACAAGGCACCAGGAAGGACAGAAGCTTGTTTTGTTATTTTTGTATTCCGATCGTCCGTTTAATCGAGTTTTTGTCTTCCTTTTTCATCTTAGCACTGTTCATCAAGTTATTTAGCATGTCTTAGATCATTTTGCATCACATATATATATTTAAAACCTTCCAAATAGGGGTTGGGATTTAGTCCCAATCCGGTCGATTCCTTCCCTCTTTCATGTTTACATTTGAATTTGAGCATGATTCTACACTCTCACGAGAACTAATGATCTTTTCACTTGTTTCTATGTTTTCTTATGGACATTCTTAGGTAAATCTGATTGAGGCGGAGCTTCAACCGGATCGAAGACGAAGGACTCACTAAGCTCTTTTCTTTCGGCCGGCCGAGAGAGGAGAAGTCGGAACCCAACAATCTCCCCACTTCCAAAGGTACGACGGTCATCTTTCTATTTCATTTTCTTTCATTCAACCATATTTTGGAGCCTTTGGTTCCTGGCGACCACACCTACATAACACACCATCCACCAAGTCACCAAAGCAAGCGTAAGGGTTCCGGGAGGGGGAGATCCGCGGATGTCCCGTTCCGGGTGCTTACAGGTGAGAGTTCTTGCGGGGGAACAAACACTACAACTGGCTGCCTCCACAAGTGGCCTCCGCCTCTACCTCTGCGAGCAACCGCCTCCGCGAACTCTACTTGCATGAGTTGCAACTGCTTGTGCGGGCATCGCCGCCTCCACGGATGTTGCAGAAGCTTCCCCGAAGAATTATAATATCTATGGTGTTAGTGCTCATGTAGAAGTAAGTAGTAGGATGTGTTTTATACTCTTATTAGATCCAAGGCTCAAGAGACATAGTGATTCCTTGCTCTCACCCTTAGAGGATTTACCAACATGTGCGGAGTCATGAGTCGCAACCAAGGGATCTGTTATCTTTTAAAACAAATTGAGATTGTGGTACAATTGTGGTTGGTGGTGTGGTTGGTATGGTCGCTAGGAACTGGTGGATCGGCTCTAAATGACTGAGGAGGATATGATGGAGGAGAGACAAGTAAACAAAGAGAAAGGCTATAAACTGAACTATAAAAAAGTTGACTTGTGTGCTTTGATGAAAGGGAGATTGTAGTTGGGTTCATAGGCTTCTTCCTTACTGGCTAGCCAGAGAAAAAGAGTTCTTCTTTGAGCTTCTTCTTTCTTGACGTGTCCAGGGGCATGGATGCGTTATGTTGTAGTTCCTGAAAAGTCAAAAGAAAAGAATGTAATGAGAACTAATGGTGGGTGTAGAACCTGTCAACTCCGAAAATGAGCTTGTGTTTGGATCATCACCTAAGTGTGAAAAGAGATCCCTTCACCACCTGTACTCACTTTGATCCCTGAACATTTGGCTCTCGACATCACTTGGATGTTGAAGTGATAGTTTAAGTCATGTGGGAGGAAAAAGATGAAATAATCAACAATAAAATGAAACTAAAAGAAATAAGTATGTGTAATTGCCATGAGTCATGGACTCAAAAATTAAATGAAAATTAAATTACATAGAGCATTGACCATGTATGTGTACCTTAGCAGAAAGTGGATGCAGATTCTAGTTTCTCCTTCTGTAGTTGGCTGATAAAGAAGAATAACTGACTTGTGCGTGCTTGATTCTTTTATGCAACTCAAAGGCAATAAAACAAGTGAAATAGAAATTAGAGCTGATTAGAGTGTAGTACATGTATAAAAAAATGACATAAAAATGACAATTAGTGTAGAACCGACCGGTTCGGGGTTATCCCTAACCTTTTTCTTAGTTTTTTATTAGATTAAAAATGATGCAAAAAATGTAAAAATATAGAAAATATGATGAATAATGTTTTAAGGATGAGAGTAAAAAATAAATCAAATATAAGCCTGATTGATGAAGAATTAACGAAACTCAGGGTCATAAAGGATGCCAGTCCGAAATTGGAAATTGTCAGTTCAACTTTTCTTCAGAGCTCACCACGATCAACATAGATGTTGGAATTGTGCCTCATTTATTACAAATGAAATAGGATAGGGAGAAGAAGAACTTATCTTCAGATAGCATAGGTCGCACGTGCTTTCATACTTTTGTAGAATTCAGAAAAAGAGAAACCAGCCAAGGACATGAACCGACCTCTCTCTCACTAAACTTACTAAATTCTCTCTCTAAAAATCACCAAATATCAAGGATGGAAAAGGAGAATGTGTTGGGGAGCCTAGGAGACAATTTTCCAACCTCTTACAACCTCTATGACATCTGGAGCTTGTTCTAATTTGTAGGGAAAAGAGAAGATGTAAAAATGGGGAAGATAGT
The DNA here is from genome assembly GCA_036172225.1 of Cryptocoryne crispatula var. balansae. Taxonomy (NCBI): domain Eukaryota; kingdom Viridiplantae; phylum Streptophyta; class Magnoliopsida; order Alismatales; family Araceae; genus Cryptocoryne; species Cryptocoryne crispatula. The sequence goes on from CM069918.1 coordinate 30,147,455, forward strand.
CCCCATGTGCCTCCTTTGGTGTGTCGTCCCCTGGGGTTGCATGGGAGATGGTAAGAAAATCTCCAACTATGACATGATTCAGCTATCAAATAATAGAGAGTCCTAAGTGTCTCGTGCTCTGTCTTGGGGGCACATGCGCCCTCCCTGGGGACCTATGAAAAATAATAAGAAACCATGATTCAACTGGCGAAGAATAGAAAGGCCTACGTGCCTCGCGCTCTCCCTTGGGGCGCATGCTCCCTCCCCTAGGGGCATGTGGAAAATAGACTAAAATTTTTCTAATAATTTGAAATTTTAATCGAGTTGCTACCATGCACCCCCACCCGAGGCACATGAATCTTAAGCAATAAATCAAATTAAGTAAGGTTCTAGTCAAAATCAACAATATTAATCAAAGCTGGTGGGGGCATGGCTATGTGCCCTCAACGGGGGGCACGTGGGCTTGTTTTCTTAAAAATAGTTCTAGAAGCTTTGGAAGAGCTCCAAAATGGCATACTGACATCTAGAAAGGCATGACAAGAACTTAAAGTACTTGACCTTTCTTAGGGAAACCTTGGAATATTGACTATCAAGTCACAAGATGAATTGGTCATGATCGGACGATGCTCAGAACAACCAAGCAACAATCAAAAAGATAAATCATGATCAATAGTGCACTCTTTGTAAGCAAAACCTTTAAGAAATTAAACATTGGTCATCGAGTCAATTCTTATGCAAATGTGTGGCTCTCACTTGAAGGTACGGTTTCATTCGAAAATATCTAAAAAACATCTAACTTAGCTGGACAAAGCTTAAAATAAGAGAAATACCTGGCATGATTCAAAATGATGTAATCGCATGTATTGCCCTACAGAACAACAATTTCATGCTTTGAATTAGGCCAATTTTGTGTGTCTACAACTTTCCTCGCCTTGACGTTGGCTTTGTGAGAAAATGGCATGTAATGTAGCAAATTATTTGTAGCAAAATGTAGTGGAACACAAATAAGCATAGATGTAGATACATCAAGGTGTAGATATAGATACGTTCATCAACCTAATTCAGCAAGATGAATCTCAATGAGCATTTAGGATCACTGTCATGTTTCATGAAATCCTCCAATATCTAATTGGTAAAAAATGTGTTGTGGGCATGAGAGAGAGAAAAAAAGAGTAGTCAACCCCCAACATGGTGAGATAGTCTTTGAATTGTCGATTCATAAGTTCATCATCAGCTAGCAACGGTGTTCTCGTAATTTGATGGGCTAAACTAAAAGAGAAGTTGTTTGATTGTTAAAATAAAAGACTATCAATTGACCATATTTGAACTCTCAAGTTCAATCAAGCTTCACCAAAATACTTAGTTTTATTTTGAGTGGAATAACCTCAAGTTCAATCAAGGGCTTGCAATAAGCATTATAAAAATTTACACGTGCTTTAGCAAAAACATAGTTATGCAGAAAATGATGAGAAATGACAGAAAACATGATGGTGTGACAAAGACTAGATCATGGCAACATAGTAGGATAAATGAAAGGATAGTGGGGTGAGAAGCCATGGTGGGATAAGGATAAAAGACACAGTGGAACAAAAGTCACATGGTGAAACAGAAAGACACGGTGGGATTTATAGAAGATCAGAATTGGAAGATGAATGATGGAAAAAGAAGACATGATAGGACTTAGAGGATATGGTAGGGAAATGAAGCAAATAGATGACCACAAAAGAATTATGTATATACAAATGATGAGGAAAATGCAATGTTGTATGCATGCAATGCAAAAATCAATATGATCCATGTTGGGTTCAAAAAAAATTTAGAAGACAATTGAAGATATATATTAGTTATTAGAGGTCAAGACACCTGACCAGGAACCATCGTCCCTTCAATGATCAATTTTGGCATATTCGTCATCAAGGAAATAACCAGACCGTCATCGATTTTGTTAAAGGGAATCTCAGGTCCAGTTCATTTTCCGCACTTACAGTCTTCAACATCAATACATATATATAGTAATGCACCAAATGTATACTAAAAAGATAAATGATAACAATGAGTTTGCAATGTAAAGACATGCATTCTCTTAAAAGAGATTTATGTGCCCTAATTAGGTCGTAGTGTAAAAAATTTCTAAAGTGAACCCCTTGGCAAGGCTAAGGCTGAGGTTATGGTGACACTACCTCCTAAGAATGCTCAAGGGAGGGAAGTGGCAATCACTGATGCATCTTTTGCTATTATCATTGTATGCATTTTGGTGGCATCTTACTACCTTTTTGTAAATCTCCTCATGTCAATTATTTCTGTTTGAAAAAACATAGAAAAAGATATTAGATTTCTACCATAACTCATCCCTTTGCTTATTTTAGTATGCCTTGACTTAGGTCAAAAGGAATAGCCTTTTTAACAAGGTGAGATAATTGAATGAATAAAAATGTAATAGGGTAAGGGTTGAGAGAACTTACTTGTTGTGGCAAGAATCTTCCCCTTTTACTTTAAAGTTTCTAAAACACTTATAAAGGGGATTAGATTTTCACCATGACTCATCCCTTTGCCTATTACCATTTGCCTTGACTTAGGTCAAAGGGAGGAGCCTTCTTAATAAGGTAATGGTAAAAGGTAAATATGCAATGCGGACATACAAGATTAAGAAAAATAAACATAAATGCAAGAATGGCAAAAGTCAAGGTTATGCCAAGTTAAATGATGCATTTTTTTTGGATTTTTTAAAAAGGTGCAAATTTTGTTAGATGCCATTTTTTTCAGATTTTCTAAAAAGGTGAAAATGTTTTGGATGCCATTTTTTTAGAATTTTAAAGTATGCATTTTTTAAATTTTAAAAATGTGAATTTTTTTTGGATTTGATAATATGCAATTGTTTAGATTTTGAAAATATACAAGTTTTTTGCTAGAGAAAGTACTTGTGTTGAGATAATACATCAATCCTTGGTTGTTAATCAACATTCAAATAATAGGCATCACATGCAAAATAGGGTTCCCTACCGAGAATCCTCCCAACCTTCTACCCTTGATTGGCTTCGGTTCTAGTCAAATTTGGATGATTCACCCAACCTTAAGGGTTTTAAGAAGGAAGAATAACAGAGTAAGTCCTTGATAGAGTTTGGTGATGTCGATGGAGATTTCTCTACTTGCACCCAATTGCACGTTGGGGTTCGGCCACTTCAGGACTTTTCTTCATTATTGACCTACCTATTTTTGTGGCACACATTCAGACATATCTTTGACCTATGGGGTCATTGCCCATCTTTTGGTGTATTTTTTTTCATTTTCTACATTTAAATAGGTCTATTCTTTTGTTCAACCTAAGGAGTCATTGCCCATCTTTTAGTACCCCTTTTTTTAGAAGTTGGACCTTTTGAGATGGTCTCCTACTACGGTGGTAGGTGTCTTGGATGCTACCCCTCTCTAATCTCCTCTACCAATCTTAGACCGAATAGGAGAGAATAGGGCATGGGTGTTCCTTCTACCTTTAAGCTTTTGCCTTGCTTCTCTCAAGTGTCGGGTTGTTTGGATTCTAGGATTAGGATGTGTTGTGTGTGTAAAGCAATGTCTGCCCATGACTTTCAGTAAACAACCTTGGATCAATGACTTGGGATCACACTAGTGATTCTCCATCTTCTTCCTTTTCTATTTTTATGTAATATATATTTTAAGGTAGACTCGATTCCAAGGATCTACATTAGTTAACTCATAAGCAATGTCTAGATATTTTTCAATGATTATAAAAGGCCCTTTCCAATTAGGTTGCAGTTTAGAGCGGGGACCTCCCATCTTAATGAATATTCTTTTAACTACCATCTCACTGATTGCGAACTTTCTCTCTACCACCCTCTTTTGATAAAACTTTTTAAGTCTATTCTAATAAGTCTGCACATACTCGACCGACGGCTACTCTTCTTTCATCCAAGAGTTCAAGCTATATAAGGAGAGATTCTCGTCTTTTATCAACAGGGATGTCTCTATCAAACTGAACTTGGTGAGATAGAAGTAATACCTTATACGAAACCACTGTTTCCATCCCATATGCCAAAGCATACAAGGTTCATCCATTGGGGGTTTGTATGAAAGTACAATAAACCCATAGAACATCTACAAGCTTATCAAGCCAGTCCACGTACTTGCTACACTCATAGGTTTTATTGATGATTTTAATTAAGGTTTTTTTGGTGACTTTTGTTTGATCATTGCCTTAGAGATCATGTGGTGATGAATGATGCAATGATATGTAGTACATATTGCAAAGATCATACATATCTTGAGAGAGTATTTGAGGCCCATTGTCTATGATGATGTCGTTGGGAATCCTAAACATGGCGATACTGTTGTACATGATGAAGGAACACAATGTTGAGGCTTTAATCTCCATGAACGCTTCCTCTTCTTCCCACTTTGTAAAGTACTCTATTGTCATTAAAATGAATGATTTAGTGCGCACTTTGGCATTAAGGTCGCTTAGAGGCCTAATGACATCAAAAGCTCACATGGTGAAATACCATGGGGCATGAATTAGATAAAGAAAAGACATGGGAGGAAGGATTTTGTTAACATAAAGTTGACATGAGTGACAGTGCCTGACAAAGATGGAGCAATCTTATTCTAGAGTTTCTAGTATTACCCCTGCCGGATGATTTTCTTAGCAAGGGCTTGAGCATTCACATAGCCCCCACAAAGTCCAAAATATGCTTCCTTTAACACCAACACAGCCTCCTCTTCATCCATGCACCAAAGTAGAATACCATTCAAGCTCCTCTTGTAGAGAACCCCTCCTAGGATTGTGTACCTTTGGGATACCCTCCTAATTGCCTTCTTCTCCTTAGCGGTAGATCTAGGTGGATGTGTCTGATTCTAACAATACCTCACAATCTTATCATACCGAGGTTTCTCACCCTCTTATAACTCTTCCAACTCAATCAAAGGGATCTCTTCTTTCTATTCTAGATATTCTTTTATGTTAAATCTCTCATTAATCTTCTGGAAACTTCCATCCTCAACTATTAGAATTGATCTTCTACGGACATGTATGTTCTGCACTTGCCTACCTAGCAGAACCAATAGAGAGGAGGCTAATGAAGCTAAGGCATCGGCGAAGATATTCTGTGCATGAGGGACATGAATAAAGATGATTTAAAAGAATATATTGATGTAGCAAGAGGTGAGCTCTTGGTAGGGTTTAAGGTTTTGATGAGAACTCCAATACTTGGTTAGGAACTGGTGTAGAATTAGTTAGCTATCACCTATCATCCTCAGTTCAGTGACACCATAAAAGTGAGAGGCCTGCAGCCTGGCTAGCAATGTTTCATACTCAGCTATGTTGTTATTTGTTGAAAAGTCAAGCTGAAAAGCCTATAGAATGGTGACACCCTCAGGTAACAAAAGAACGGTACCTATCCCTCTACTATGTAAATTCAGAGCCCCATCAAAATGTAACGTCCAAAGTTTGGAGGATTGAACCAAAATTAGTTTAGCATCTAGGAACTCTGACTAGACTAATAAGGTGATGGGCAAGGTGTTTAGCGATGGCAAAGCCCTTGATCACATTTTGCAGGACATAAGTGATGTCGAACTAAGACAAAAAACTTTGCCATCACCCTAATCGATCAATCAAGACAGTCTTTTCAAAAAGAAACTTGATGGAATTGATTCGAGCAATGAGATTGACTTAATGAGTAAGGAAGTAATATTCAAGCTTTTGAACAACCTAGACTAGGATGACACAGGTCTTCTCTACCACAATTTATTTTTGCTCACATGGATCAAGGATTTAAGACAAATAATAAGTGGCTCATTCTTTCCCTTCTTCATCCACTTGTGCAAGGATTGCTCCAAGGGAGTTTTCAAGAATTGAAATATATAGAACTAAGGGCCTGCCTGGGACTGGTGGTCTAAGCATAAAGGAACTTGCCAGGTATCTTTTCAATTCATCAAATGCTTCCTGGCACTTTGAATCCTATTTAAACTTGGCCCCCACCTTTGTTAACTCATATAAAGGATTACACCTTTGGGAGTATTGTGAGATAAATCGGCAGACAAATTGTAGCCTCCCTATTAATCCTCGAAGTTCATTCATATTCTTTGGAGGCATGCCAATGATTGCCTTGGCCTTATTTGGGTTGATTTCTATGCCCCTTCTGCATGCTATGAAGCCTAATAATTTTCTTAATGAGACACCAAACATGCACTTTTTAGGATTCATTTTTAGTTTGTATTCTCTAGTCCTTTGTAAGACCTTTCTTAGTATGTCAAGATGATTCATTCGCTTTTGGATTTGATGACTAAATTGTTCACTTACACCTCTACAAGTATGTGCTTCATGTCATGAAAAATAGCTATCATAGCCCTTTGATATGTGGCACCAATATTCTTCAACTCGAGGGGCATGATGACATAGCAATAGGTTCCCCAAAAATATAGTGAATGACGTCTTTCTTGATCGTCTCCTGCTAACCGGATAAAGAGTTTCATACCTAGAGTAACAATTTATAAATGAGAGTTTCATACCTAGTTGTGTTGTTAATTAGTAAGTCTATATTTGTTAATGGTAAATCATCTTTAGGTGACGCTCAATTCAAATCCCTAAAATCAATGCAAATTTGAACTCATCCATTTTTTTTCGTAATAGGAACTATGTCTGTTAACCATTATGGATACATGATGACATTAATAAATTTTGCTTAGTGTAATTTGTTGACCTCTTCCTTCATTTTAACTGCAACATTAAGGTTGAATCTCTTGAGTTTTTGCTTGATAGGGGTAGCTACAGGTTTTCAAAGTTAATCTGTATTCAACCAATAAGTTGTCTAACCCTGGCATATCTTCATATGTCCATGCAAACTTGTCCTTGTATTCCTACAAAACTTTGATTAAATGTTGTTTCTCAGTGAGAGTGAGATTTGTGCCAATGTGGATGGTTCTTCATTCCTCTATTGTTTCCAAATTTAGCTCCTTGGTTGGTTCATTTATCGTGTGTAATATCTATTTTTTTAACTTGTAATTGTTTCCCCCTCCCCCGCCCCCCGAACTCCCGCCAAGGTTCCCCCGTCAGCTACGGAACCTTCTCCCCGATCGATATCTATCTCTCGGTCGATCCCCCCTCTCGTTGAACTCTCTCTCCCTCTTCCTCTCCTTTCCTACCAAATGACGGTCGCAACCCTCCTCCTTTCTTCCCTCATCTTCGCCGCATCGCTACGTTGACGTCGTCGCCCCTTGCGTAAACCTCCCCTATTCCAAGTGGAAGCATTGCCGCGTGACCTCAGTCTCTACCGCCGCGAACCTCCTCCCTCACCATTGTCGTAGGTCACTGCCCAGCCCATTGCCGCCGCCGCTGCCATTCACCTTCGTAGAGAGCCACTCTGTTGTCGTCGATTCCCCATCGCTGGAACTCCCCTGTTTCCTTTGGAAACATCATTGCGAGGAGTTCTTCCTCGCCACCGCCGCCGGCTTCACCCTCCTTGCCACTGCCTCTATCGTCGCCAGCATCTTCCCCCACTGGTCGTCGCCGATCACCGCTGCAGGAGCCCTGTCGTCGTCGAGGGTTGCTACCCTCCCATCACAAGGGCCATCGCGCGAGCACGTGCACGCTTGATCGACCACCCAGCTCAGCCACCAACTAAGTGGAGAGCTGCCCAGTCTAGCAACTAGCCTAGTGCTTTCGAGCCGCCCCCAGTCTAGCCAATCGAGCTGCCTAGTTCGGCGTCGGTTCAGCAATTTTTGGATTAATAAATTTGTGAATTCTAGAAATTAGAGAAAAGGCAAAAAAATAGCAAAAAATTCTAAAAAAATCATAGAAGCTTTCAAGTAGGTTTCTCAATCTTGTCTATTTATTTGATCCCATTTTGAAAAAAAATATATGTATGATTTAACTTATGGAACTTAATTTGACTAGTTTAGACCTTGGACTTAAGATTAGTGATTTTTCTCAAAATCAAAGCTTGAAATTATTATTTTGTATACTATGGAACATGCTTAGCATGATTCTAGTTGGGTAGAAATGGTTTTCATAATTTTTGACCATATGTTAATTATGTATGTCACTATGTGCTAATATAGACTTAGAATTCAAAGATATATGTTTAGGCTTAGAAAAATCATAGGCCATCAAATTATATTTTTTGAAACCTTTTTAGATTTGATTATGGTTGATTACAGTAGAACTTAAATTGTTTAGTTTATGCCAAGCTTGATTTAGGTTAATTATCTTGTATATGTAATTAAGCATGTCTAGTTCGGCTTGTCATTGCATGTGTGTAGATCATGTAAATTTTGTTTAGTTTGGTTTCAGATTATCTATTATGACATGCATGATATGGTTATGTTCATATGGTCAAATTTGGTAAAGGCTTGATTTAGAATATGTCAACCAAGTCGGTTAGTACAAGTCTTGTCTAGTTTATGATAAAATAGTTTGTTTTGCATGAAAGACATTAGAATGTCACGTTTATGTCTTCTGTGCATGATATTAATCAGGTGTGTCATGTTTTGAAACTTGTTACAAATTCTTGTTACGGCATGTTATGAAGACTTCACCAACTTATTTTAGTCAATTGCCTGTGGGCAGCGGGTAACTTAGATAAATCTAACCCTCCTACATATCTCGGATTACCACAGTTTTTCCCCAAGTGTCACCACTTCCTAGGTGCACTATTGGCTAGCTTAGTATATGTTACTGCTATATATATTAAATCTGGTAAATGCAATTCGTACATGTGTTGTGAAAAGCAAGACGGCCAATTCCTTGCTATTTGGCTATATTTTTGGAAAGAATATGAAATTATGTTACTTGTGTGTCATGTATAGATGTTAAAGCATGTCATGTTAGAAAAATCAAATTTGTCACATTTTAATTTGGTCATGTTAAGTTAAGTCTTGAGGTCATTTAGATGATATTTATGTAGCTTGTATGGTCTTGTGTGCATTGGTATAGAATTAAATAACATTGGCATAATCTTTTCCTTAAAGATAATCATGGTTTGGTTATGAATTATAGATAAATATAGAAGACATTTTATTATCTTTGAATTACATATCAATTTAGATATGTTATCTAGCATTTCATTTTTATATATTAGTTATACGATTAGCAAGAAATGGGTGTAAATCCTACAGTGTCCCTGAACTCAACCCGTTGTAAGTTAAATTTTTCAGCAAGCATTGAAGATCAAGAGCTTGTCTTGGAGGCTTAGGAGGAGCACGTGGAAGAACCAACATCCCCTAGAGTTGGGGCATTGAGATCTTTTTCTTTTACTAGGTTGCTTATTGTGGATATGTGGGTTGTTACATAATTGATCTATATCTAGTTGTTGTTTTTTTTCTTTAGAGATAGACCTTATAATGAACTTGAATCAATGTTTGGTAATTAAATATTTAGGTTATGTTGAGATCTTGTGGATTTAGGTGTAGACCTAGTTATTAGTGTTGTTTTATGCTTGTTTGGGTTATGAAATCCTAGTGATGGATTTCTCCCACTATCACGATGTTGTGTGTTTTCCGCTGCGTAGTTGTGATTTTCGTATTATTTTTTGGGTTGTGACATCGTTGCTGATGTTTCCTCAAATCCTCGAAGTCCAAATGCATTTGCATCAGCCAAGTCCTCATTTTCCTCCTCCAATTATGGATCCATTTTTAATAGTCCTTCATATACTCCCAGTGTATGATTCACATTATGCTCATTCTCACATCGGATTTCCTCTAGCTGAATAGTGCTCTTCAAGAAATTAGGCAGTCTTGCACATTCCTACACTTCTGTTTAAATTGTTGTAGATATCTATTTAGAACTCGTCTTCCTTGATTTTTTTATTTTTTGACCGAACTATTCTCACTGAAGATACAACAAGAAAGGTGGTATTTACAGTAGGTGAAAGATCAAGTAGATTAATCAAGAATTTGGTAAAGAAAGGCCCTCGGTTGGGAGCTCCCTCTAGGATGAGTAGAGACTTCTCCTTAATAAAAAATGAGAGTTTTAGAGAAGACATTTTTTGGTGATTTTCAAACATAAAAAAAAAGAATAAGTCTGTATGGCAAGTTTAGGAAAAAAAATTTAAGAAGAAAAGGAAAAAGGGACTTGTAGGCCCAATACTAATAGAAGATGGGCATGTGGGCCCAAAACTGATGAGAAATTTTAACAGGCATATGATATAACTATTATATCATAAAAATATACATCATATGTCTTGAAATTTTCAATTTCATGCTTGTCAAATTATTCATAAAGTAAATAACATGAAATAACATATAAACAATTTATATGATATAAACAAACAACTCCAAACAATTTGGACAATACATATATTCTCAAAATTATACAAAATACCAAATCAATGTTCAACTCATAATTCTAGAAAAAACACATTTTACAGAATTAATTTAGACATTAATTTTACAAGTTAAGTGATTAAAACAATTTTAAAAACCTACCAACAAATAAATCTATGATAATAAAACTCAAAATCACATAAAAGATCATAAAACATTTTGATAATCTATTACATGATATTCCAGAATTTTTTACAAATTTTTTGGAATTTTCCTAACATTTTTCAGATTTTATTTTTATTTAAAACAATTTTAAATTAACTAAAAATGGACTCGACGCATTGCACCGCCCTTCCTCTACGCCGGGTGCACCGCTTGTGCGTCACAGGCACCGTCCCGCACGCCGCAAGCGCGTGCGCCCGCGAGCCGCCACACGTGCAAGCAGTTCAAATTTTTTCTTTTTGTTTTCATGCGCACGTAGCACGCGGTGCACCACCCGCTGTCAAACTACGTGCGGCCGCGTTGACTGGCGCCGGATCCGACTATCGGGTCCCGAGGGTCCTGTCTTCTCTACCCAATAAGGGTGAACAGTAAACATGGAAGAGGATTTTTAGAACCTTCTAAATCTGAACTTTCCAACTTCCAAAAAATCCCAAAAAATAGTAGATCGATTATAAATCGAACAAGGAATCCAAAATTGCCACTTTATTTACGTGAAAAAATCCCAATCAACGAGAAAATAGGAAAGAAGTGCCGCCAGCCCTAGAGTTTCTCCCCGTCGAAAAAACTCTCAATCGACCTCCGACAGCACCGTTAGAAGCCAAAGAACGATGGGAAACTCTTGGTAATCATATTATCTATCTTCTAAGTCATCCATAAGAGATCACATGTCTCCATGGAAGAAGATCTCAAGAAATCCCCAAACGAACCAATGAATTCCGTAAAACGAAATCACCAACTTTCAAACCCTCTATCGGACTCTCTGATGGTAAAAAATTCGAACGGTTTGCAAAGTTGGAAAGCCCTTTGTCACGAGATTCATTCAGAAGCAACCAATCTCTAAAGCGTATCCCATACGATTTATGGTTGCTCCGTAAATATGAAAGTTTGTACAGATTCGGGAAAACATGAAATATATGAAATGACGTCGAAACTACATCGGATTTGAACGAGACTTCAACTTGGCTCTAATACCACTGTAGGGAATCGATCCAATCAAATTGGCATAGCAGAAAAAAATTGATTCCTCGTATCATTGTCTTGGTCTCGATCGAAACCGAATGACGTCGCCAAAATCGATATTCGAAATAGTTTCGAACATGTACCTTTGCAAGATTCAAATAATCCTTAAAAATCGGAGAAGATTGAACGTTCTCACGCTTATTCAGCCACTCAAGTGTGCAGCCTCTAGTCGTATCCACACGAGCCGCCTCAATAGTCGGGTTCTCCTTTGCGTCGGACCTTCCAACTCGCCTCGGATGAAGTCCCATCGACTCTCGACGGCCTCCATCATGGAAAAACATGAAGGAGAGAGGTAGGGATGAATTTTTCAGCCTTGGGTTATGGGGCCCATGCTTAATTCACTATTATATAAAGAGAATTTGGAGTTTTTCACAAAAACCACTCATTTCTCTATATTTACACCCTTGCCCCCAAACTTATGGATTAGCCCTTATGTGTGTGACCTACTAGGCTCAATATCTCATTTGGTTGAAGCATAATTAAAAGAACAACTTCTTTTAAATTAAATCTATTATCCCATAATAGATTTAATGATTTACCAATCATAAAGGGTACAAGCCACATCATATGATCCCAAACGGCTTCGGGGATGAACTCCGCTCCAAAGAGCATTTCCATCATCGGTTACCACATAGCTATAAAACTTTTTCTATCCAATGTCCCAGTCGGATAGGAGTACGGCATTGACTGTCAACTTTTAAATATACCGACACTATGTAATCTTGTACTCGTAATTGAATCAATTGGAAAACTCTTTTCTAATTATCCTATCTACTTTGGTCAAGAATTTAGAGTATTATCCGTAGGACATTCTTTCTCTCCTACCGAGAGTGGACGATCCCCTATTGTCTACTCAATTGCCTCCACCGAGTTTCCCATATACCCAATCCATTAACTATACAAGACCACGATACTAAGTGATCCATAAGTCAATAGTCAAAGTACATGGTATGCCAAGTCATAGGATCATCATTGTATGCAACCTAAGACTTCATTACGATAGACACATCTAGATATTGCAAGTAATGAAGATTATGCCATTTATAATGAATAAGATATTACAAGAAATGTAAAATCATATCACATATGATTAGTTTGTAGGGCATACCTTTCTATCAAGTTGCATACTAGTTGAGAAATAGTCTAGATGAAGATTTTCATCTACATTTAAGATATGAGATTGTCCCAAATTTCTCTGAAAGTGTACCATTATTTTGAGAAAACAATGTGGTAAAGCTGATGTCTTGATGTCTCATCAGAAGTTTAAGACTTCTGTGGCGATACTATAGAATCAGAAAGGTTACAGCTTATAAAGATAAAATTAAAGATACAATATCTACCACTAATAACATTACAGATGCACTAACTAAAATAGTTACTCAAAAAGTGTTTAAGCTTCACCTCGGGTTGATAGAGATCTGCTAGATAAGTGATTAGCTTTAGTGCAAGTGAGAGATTAATAGAAATGTATGCCCTATAAGCCAATTATATATGATATGATTCAACATTTATAGAAATATCTCATTCAAATAATTAGGTAAATTTTCATTACTAACTCTTATTAGATGTGAATATCGTAATGAAGTCCTTGATCACATACAATGAGGATTAAATCATGATGAGATCATAATAATGAGATTGATCATCTAGAGGTATGTGATCTAAATGTTCTTAGTCATAAGATCCTTGATTTGGGACATCAAGGATCCGAAGAGACTAGTGTGTGTGATGTCTTCTCATATGATGAGAATGACCAATCTCATTAGTCATTAGTGTGGAGACATTGAGGTACATATACATGTGCTCATTAATTGAATGAGTTCACTAAACTGACCGAATTCGAAAGCCTGAATGGTATTTTACCAAACTGTTGATCAGGGTTATCTATCATCATGGTTGCATGGTTGGACCTTTGACTTGAGTCGCCAAAGATGTCTTGTTAGGTGGAACTTGTACTTTGACCATTGTCTTGTGAATCACCGTATAGATGGTTTAGTATAGCGATGGATCAAGTATAAAGAAAACTTGATAGAGACAATTGAGCGAACGACTAGGGGTCGTCCAATCTTGGTAAGTGAGAGTGAATATCCTATGAGATAGTACTCTAATTCCCTGGTCATGGTAGATAGGATGATTGAAAAAGGAGTTTTCCAATTGATCTAGTTCCAAGTACAAGATCCTATAGAGTTGATATACTAAGGAGTTGACAGCTGATGCCGTACTCCTTTCTGACTCGGACATTGAATGGACGAGAGTTTATATCCATGTGGTAACTAATGATGTAAAAGCTCAATAGAGATAAGATTATCCCCATAGCCATTTGGAATCATGGGATGTGACTTGTATTATTTATGATTAGTAGGCCGATTAATCTATTATCGAATAACTACCCTATCAAGCCAACAGTGTAAACCACGTCCTCAGCCTCCTCCCTACCTCCTTCTCTCTATAGAAGGCGTTCATGGGTGATAGAACTCCATTCAAGAAAAGTTCTTGATGCTGGCGCAAAGGTAAAATCTACTGTGGATGAAGCTCGTATGGATACCGTTGGAGACCAGACACTTGAACGGTTTGAAACACTTGAGAAGCTCATCTCCTTCCTCTCCATGAGATTAGATGAATCCCAATCAAGTATATTCGAACCTGTATTGATCGGTTTTCAGTTTTCGTCATTCGATTCCGATTGAGATAGATTATAAAGGAACTCATAGGAATCGTCGCTTTCGCTGCACCAAATTTTGTAGGATAATTTCTTACAAATTTTATATTTTTAACATTATATCTCAATTGTAGAATATGATGATAAACAACCAATAGTAATATATACTTGATGTCAAGTTATTTAATGGCTCATACTTCTTATATAGGTTTAGAACTAAAAGAACTATTCTCATGGTTGACCAACCAATTAACTATCCTACTTAAGAAGTAGGTGTCTCCTAAACTATATAATGATGTGAGACAAGATAAGATCTTCTCTTATAAAATAGTATAGAAAAGATGTATTGTTTAGCTTATATTAGATGTTAGTCTTTATGACATAAAAAATGTAAAGGTAACATGGAAAGGTGAATATGAGATTTATCATAACTCATGGTGAAGAGCTAATTAAGAGTAAATTAAAATAAGATATCTTCAATACTTCTTGTTGGTGAGACTAATATAAAGAAGTAAGATCATTAGATAAAAGTAAAAAAAATAGTTAAAAGTCAAAAAAGAAGATCAAGATAATAAAAGCCCAAACAAGACATAACATTCTTCCACTATCATGATGATGATAAGTGGAAGAGAAAGTGTAAAGTGTATTGCACATTATGCAAAAGTGAAGCTTGAGAAACTTCATTTATCTAAATCATTGATATTTACTTGTCTTGAATATACACTTAATAGTAGTAGATACTATATATGTATATCATATTATTAAATACAAGAGATGTATTTAATGGTATGAGATACAAGATATACATCTTATATGTACAAGGAGTTGTAGAAGATGACAAGTAAATGAAGACTTAAGAAAGAAGATGTTGACTTACATATGAAATAGTGTAAAAAATTGTATCATTACTAATGGGAGATACATATTTTGATAGCTTTCTAAAGATGTCCTACTACTTAAAATTGCTATCATATCCTTATACAAGAACATTATCTATATTTTCTACTTGAATAAATGATGATTTATTCTGAGTTATGGAAACGATAGATGCTCTAAAACATTGAATGGCAAAAGGTTTGCTAGTGAGAGCTTAATAAATTATTTAATTATATTAGATATATTAGCCCTCATGATATGTGTATATACTCCTTTTAAAAGGAAATGGGTTGATTTAGATCAATCTATTCTTTAACTTAATGTAATCATGAAAAATGAGCTAATGAGTTATTAGAACTTATACATCTAGGTGTACTTAATATTTCTTCTTCGTTATTTTCAATGATAATGTCTCTAAGTATGGATATTTGTACTTAATAAAGTACAAATCCAAATATTTAAAAAATTATTAGAGATTAAGAAAAAATAGAGATACTATTTGAAAGAGTATTAGAACTCTTTGATAAGATTAAGGAGGGGAATGCTTACGTGTAATAATTCACGCATAATTGATAGATAATAGAATATAATTATAATATATATTTATTTACACAATTTAGCTTAATTGAGTAGCTAAAATAAGAAGCCATATTTTGTAGAACATAATACGGATAATGAAAACCTTTATAAAATATTCTTTGTTTATTAAGACTAAGTACTCGATATAGCCACTTTAAATTGGTACCTTCTAAGTCTATTTTGATTATTCTATATAGGATATGAAAAAGGTTTAAAGTTTAACTTTAAGCAAGTTAAGGTTTCAAAATATCTGACCTAAGAAAACAACATAACCCTATCTAGTTGGAACATATGACTATAAAGTGTTAGTTTGTGGGATATTATAATAAAAATTATGAATATTAAATATATCATCCTTATTGAGAAGGGTAAATGTTGCTTAACTCATCATATTTCTAAAGGAAGAGTTTCTCCTTAAAAAAGATAGTAGGAGTAAGATAAATATGGAAGATGCTCCAATCTCGTAATCCAAAAACACTTTGATTAAGTACTAGTTAATAATTACACAAGGACAATTCATAAGTCTTTACTTGTGTCTATTCAACCTAAGAGATACGTGGGACATATCTTTGATGGAAGAAATGAGACACAAAATAGTAAGAATATTGATTCTAAGAACTATATTGAAACAATATAAGATATTGATTCAAAACTAGAAAGAGATAATAAAATCTAATATAAACGTTATTTATTCTAATCAAGTTTAAAACTTGATAGATCCACCTAAAGATATAGTATCTATAAGGTATTAAAAGATCACGAAAAGAAATATTAGAGTGGATTAGAAGGTAGAGACCTTCAAGACAATGATAGTTGAAAAGGATATCATCTAAGTACAATAGTTGACTATGATGAAACCATTTTACCTATGGCATGGTTTAATACATTTAGATTTTAATTGTTACACACTATGACTATAAGATATGTCAATTGGATGTTAAGATCATGTTCCTCTGTAGTATTTTGAGAAACATATGTATATGATACAACCTCAAAGAATCAAGTCCCAACAACATCCAAATAGAGTGTGTATAAATAAGGTCTATTTATAGATTGAAAAACATCTCATAGATGGTACAAAAGATTTAATGAGATTAAATCTTATGACTTCATTAAGAACAAAGAGAAGTATTGTGTATTTAAGAAGGGTGCTATTACTTTCTTGACATGTTATGTGAATGACATATTACTCATGAAAAACAAAATATGTATGTTATCATAAGTGAGCCTAACTATCAAATTAATCTAGGTTTTAAGATCTATGGAGATAGATCTAAAAATAATACCCTGTTAATATATTTAGTCATCATAGTCAAAGGATTTGAGATGGTAAACTCTAAGATAGATTTCTTACCTATGTAATGTGGAGTTGACCTCTCTAAAAATATATCTTTATAGATTTCTTGAAAGATAAAAAGAGTACATGAGTAGAGCCCTTATGCTTTTGTCATATGGCCTATCATATATGTGATGTTGCGTACATGACTTGATTAATGTTCTAGGTGTTATGAGTATTCATAAGGTAGATCCATGTGAGGATTACTAGATAATTAAGAGATATTTTCTTGAGTACTTAAGAAGCACTAAGGATGTATCTCTAAAGTATAGAGAATAATACTTGAAGCCTTGTAGTTTTAAAAATATAGACTTCTAGTTAGATAAGTTTGATCATAAGTTAAAATAACGGTGGTGTAGTGAGCTAGAAGAGTTCCATGTAATAGAAACACTATAAATTCTAAAACTGATGTAAGGATAATTACATAATGGTTGCATACTACTTGAGAAGTAGTTTAGATGAAGATGTTTGTCTAAGATATGAGATTGTCTCAACTTCCTCCGATGGGTACCATTGTTTTAAGAAAATAATAGGGTAGAGCTGACATTTCATCAAAAATTTAAAACTTTTGTGGCAATACTATAAAATCAGAGAGATTGTAGTTCAAAAGATATAATTAAATATAGAGTATATTCCACTAATAACATTGCAGATCTACTAATTGAAATAGTTACTCAAAGAGTGTTTGAGTATCACCTCGTGTTAATAGAGATCGGTCAGATGGGTGATTGACTTTAGTGCAAGTGGGAGATTGATAGAATGTATGTCCTACAAACCAATTATGTATGATATAATTTGACATTTCTAAAAATATATGATTTAATTAATTAGACAAATCTTCATTACTAACTCTTATTAGATGTATACATTATAATGAAGTCCTTAATCACATGTAATGATGATTGAATCATGATGAGGTCATGATAATAAGATTGATCATCTAGAGGTATGTGATCTAAATATTCCTAGTCATAGGATCCTTGAGATGAGATATCAAGGATTCGAATAAATTAGTGCATGATATTTTCTCATGTGATGAGAATAATCGATCTCATTGGTCATTGGTGTAGAAACACTGAGATACACATATAAGTGCTCATTAGTCGAATAGATTCACTGAACTGACTGAATTAGAAACCCTAAATAGTATCTTACCAAGCTATCAATCAAAGTTTTCTATCATCACAGTTGCACGGTTGGACCTTTGACTTGAGTCGCCAAAGATGCCTTGTTAGGCAAAACTTGTGCTTTGATTATTGACTTATTAATCACCGTTTAAATAGTTTAGTATAGTGATGGATCAGATACAAGAAAAATCTAATGGAGACAATTTAGCGAACAACAAAGGATCGTCCACTCTCGATAAGTGAAAGTGAAGGTTCTATGTGATAGTATTCTACATTCCTGGATAAGGTAGAGAGGATAATTAGATAAGGAGTTTACCAATTGATTCGATTTTAAGTATAGGACCCTATAGAGTGGTATAATAATGAGTTAACAGTTGATGCCATACTCCTTTCAAATTAAGACATTAAATGGAATAGAGTTTATATCCATGCGGTAACTAATGATGAAAATGTTTAATAGAGATAAGATTATCCCCATAGCTATTTGGGATCAGAAGATATGACTTGTACCCTTCATAATTAGTAGGTCGATTAATTTTTTATTAGATAATAAATTTAATTTAATTTAATAGAATTATTTTATTTTAATTTGGCCTCTACCAAATAGGCTATTGGGTTACACACAAAAATTTATCCATAAGTATAAGGGTAAATACATAATTTATGGAGATTTTATGTTTTTATGCAAAAAAACTAAATTCTTTTTAAATACTAATAGTTTTAACCAAACCTTATCAAGCCAAGGGTGAAAACAACATCATCAGCATGCTCCCTACCTCCTCTCTCTGGAAGGCATTCATGGATGATGGAGCGACCTTAGTTCAAGAAGAGTTCTCGAGCCCAATGTGAAAGGAAAATTTGTTGTGGATGAAGTTCTTGTGGATACTGCTAGAGACCAGACATTTGGCTGGTTTGAAAGACATAAGAAGTTCTTCTTATTCTTATCCATGGGATTAGATGACTCCTTATCAAGTATATTCAAACTAGTAGAGATCGGCTTTTCGGTTTTTATCGATTGATTCCGATTGAGACAAGATCAACATGAACCCACATAAATCGTTGCTTCTGCTGCATCAAATTTTATACGATGATTCCTTGTAGTGAGGGCGCACGAATGAGTTTCCAGCCTTATGGTATGGTGGCATCAGGTGGCATCATCTTGGGATGATGGTGTGTTTGGTTTTGTGGGCACGGTGGCATTAATGTTTTCTAATTGTGAACCATGGGTGCAGTTTGTTGCCTCCTTGGCAACATAATTTACTAGATTGATCCTTGGGTTTGTAGGTGCTAGTGCTAGAACAGGTGCATGAATCGGCAACAAGTTTTGAATGATGTCCAAGTTGGGTTGCTGTTGTGCCTATGCCTGTTATGGTTGCCGCTATTGTTGTTGGTTCTGCTTCACTTTTATAACTTGTATGCATTCTCTCATTTAAGTACAGTCAATACTTCCTTGGTCACTAAGATCATGAATATAATCCTTTAATTAGAAACACATTTCGACCTTATGCCTTAGATATCGATGGCAGGCACAATATTGGGACATATCCACATTAGTAAGCTAGCCCTCCATTTTCTTGGGCAATTCTAATTGTTGCTCAACCATGAGCGTATTGAAATGTCGGTCAACGAGTAGGATAGTTGTAGGTAGTGCTCTCTCCTAGAATCTCCCCTTCTTAGTGATTGATTAGCTAATGGTGGTACCCAATTGTAACTAGGTAGCTAAGGTTGTATCACAAAGTGATTATCTGGTTGTTGTGGTTGTGGCCTATTATGAGGTTGTTGTTGAAGGGGTCAATAAGGTGGATTTTGTTGTATGTTCCTATAATGACATTGACGATTCTCTACTTGGTTTCCCACAATGTTCACATTCCCATGGCTGACTACACCCTCATTTGTAAGCCTAGTCGGTGTGAAAGTGATTTCCCTAGCATTATGGGGCTTGAGATCCATTATGGGGCTTGAGATCGAACAGGTTCATCATAGTGCATCTCTAAAATAGGTTTATAAATATCAGACATTATCATAAAAGTCATTCATTATGGTTGGAAACTACATGATTAAGACATTGAGATCGAACAGGTTCATCATAGTAGCATCTCTAAAATAGGTTTATAAATATCAGACATTATCATAAAAGTCATTCATTATGGTTGGACACTACATGATTAAGACATTCTGAAGGGTCGGTGTGATATTTCTAATAAACATTTTCATTTATTCACCATATGTGATAGTATCTGTCAATTGTTTCGCCATTCCCGTCTATCTGTCCGACAAATTTTATGAAATTTGTCAGATTTTATTTTCTAAGTAATCAAATTTATAAATGAACAAGATGATCCTACCAAATCCCTACACCTCAGTAAGAACTAACGATCACGGATGAAACTACTTGTACTAATATCTTGCTGATTTGAGTCATTTTCTCTATTTGGTGCTTAGATCCGGTCTCCTTTTTCCTCCTCTTTAGTTTAATCACATAGCCTGTGATAATTCGCACAGTGTATCATGTTTGATGCATATATTTGATAATCTTAAGATTCCAAAACTATTTCCGAAGTTCTAAAAGTTGGTTTCTTAACTCATCAAGCATCGCACTGTGAACACGCTCATAAGTGCCATCTAATTAGGGTTATCAAGTTATCTGAAAATTATAGTATTTTATTTAAAACTCTAGTTAAAAGATAATTGAAGTATTTTTTATCAAACAACAGTACTAATTATCAAGATATTTAAATGGATTGCTTAGTAAGAAACACTAGATGTGAAAATCCAAAAAGTTAATACATGGGCAGCCAAACAACGGAAATAATTTGCAGAAAATCAATTTCATAGGAATCAAATGACTAAACATGTTTTCGAAGTTCTTTGAAATTGACAAAGAATATGATAACTTTTTCTTGCTTTTGTTTTTACACATCCAAATGGACCACAAGTAGAAATTTCTAGTGTCAAAACAACAATTGGACTATCAACGAAACAAGGAGAAAGAGTCAATCAACGAAACAAGCAAATTGAACGCCTACTTTCCGAAGAGTAGGGAAACACCCAACCGATCAGACAAACGACCAAGATATCTTTTGCTTCTAAAGAAACGAAAATGAAAGACTTCGGAATGGGTAGCAAAAAGCCCAGCATACCATGAAGAACAATTGGAAGACTTGACGCGGGGGTTCATTCACAACAGCAACGTAATTAACTGTAACACAGAAAAGTCAGCTCAGATGCAGAACTCTACACTAGTACAAGGATGAAACAATCACTAGTCTTGCAGATAAAAAAAAAGAGAGAGAAACGGCGGCGCTTTGAACAAAGCTACATTTTCACAATATCGGAAGCACACCGTTCTTCGTGGAGGCTGGGAAAGAATTCAGATGGGGGCTGCACAAGTTGTTCTGAAGTGGCCCGTCTGGTTGCACCGGCTACAATGCACCACCCGCTTCACTCTGCCGCGGTCCTCTGCTCTGACCCTCTTCTTCCTTGGCCGTCCCGGAGGTCTGAGAGACTTGGGAGGATTTACTATCACCTCAACTTTACCTTCGCCGTTTTGCGCCCCCTCGGACATCTCCCTCCAAAGCGACTTATCGGGCACCGGGTGAATTGTCTGGGAGTATGTCTTGCGGTAAGTTGCGACCGTGAAGCAGCTTTCGGTGAACCTGCTGACGTTTTGCCGGCAGGAGTGCAGCGCGGCAACGGCGTGCGCACAAGGCAGACCATAGAGCTGCCAACCACGGCATAGACAGCATCGGTTCCTTATGTCCACGATGTTTGATCCTTCGTGTGGTGAAGCAACTTCAAATTCAGCCTCGTTTGCACGCGCCACGGAGTATGCCTGCGCGCGCTCGCAGGCTTCTGCAACAAGCCGATCGGCTGAGGTCACAAGGGGAGAGGTCCACTGCATGCTCATCTCCCGACGCTCGTTGAACCAGGTCATGAGCTGCCGTCGGATGCTCTCCATCATCTGAACTATGGGGAGCCCTGAAGCTTCGAGCAGCCATGGATTCAAGGACTCCACTATGTTGGCGGTCAGGTGCCCAAAACGGGTACCTTCAAAATAAGCAGTTGCCCAGAGCCGTGGAGGGATGCGCCTGATCCAATATGCAGCATCTTGGGAAACCCCTTCGATCTCCAGTATCTTTGACTCGAACTCGATGACCGTCAGAGCTTGAGCAGCTTCCCAGAGGAGATTTACCAGCATGGTGTTGGTGAACTCCTTGCGGAAGCTTTCACTGAGATGGCGCATACAGAAGCCATGGAAAGCAGTGGGAAAGTTGAACTCAACTCCATCCACAATGCCTTTCTGCCGATCAGACAAAATTGTTAGCCTGGGCATGTTCTCGGTGTTGGTCTCCAGCAGATTGTGCAACTCAGACAGGAACCAAATCCAATTTTCATCGTTTTCCTCATCGACAACACCGAAGGCCAGAGGGAACAGGGCACCATCGCCATCGAACCCAGTGGCCAGCAGCAACGTTCCAAGGTACTTGCTTTTCAGAAGTGTTCTGTCAAGTCCAATAAGAGGCCGACAAGCGTTCACAAAACCGTAGATGGAGGCATAGAAAGCGATGAAAAGCCGCCGGAAGCAATTATCTTCTGGGCTTCCATAGACGTTGGCAATACTTCCTGGGTTTGTCCGCTTGATCTGCTCACAATACTGTGGTAAAAGACGATATCCTTCTTCAAAAGACCCACGAACAGCGGTCATTATTCGCTCTTTTCCCCTCCAGGCCTGTTTGTACGACAACGTGATCCCATGGACACGATGGATTTCTTCTAGTATCTCCTTGGGCTTGTAGTTTGGATTCTCGCGAATGCGCTCCTCGACGGAGTTGGCAACCCACTGGACAGAAGCTTGCTGATGCCCAAGATGAGCAATGCCGCCGCAGGCGTGAGACTCACGGATGGTTCTGATGGTGAACGTGGGAACCCCAGGAAGCTTTGCAGCGTGGATGCGCCAGGGGCAACCTTCACTGGCACACTTAGCAGTAAACCGTGTCTTGTCCGATTTCACCGTCTGTATCTCAAAATTGCAAGCAATCGCCGCATCTCGAATAGCCCTACGGCAGCTTTTGACATCTGGAAACTCCTGCCCAACATGGAGCTCATGCTTGGGATGGATAACAAGGGCCCGGGTCTGAAGGATGGGGTTCAACACCAGCTGGGACTGTGACAAGTCATCCACGATCTGAAGAGCCAGTTCCTGCGGCTGCTCAAGAGAGAGATGATCCATATTATGCTCACCAGAAAGTTCATGGGCCTCTGCAAGAGTCAGCTCATGATTCTCCGACAATGCAAGCTCATGGTTCTGAGTCGCAAAGGCATCACCATCGGCATCCGCCTCCGGATCGTCGCCCTGCTCGAGATTCAACTCGTTCTCATGACCGTGCTCGTGATCATGGGGCATATGGTGGTGTTGGGGGTGATGGTGTTGTCCAAGGATGAGTTCGCTGTTGTGAGGATGCGCGAGGCCAAGTCCGTGGTCGTGCACGGACCCAAGGCCGTGTTTGTGGTCCGGGTGTTGTCCAAGCCCAAGGGAGCGGCTTTGCCGTAGCCCAGGAGTATGGCCTTGTCTTACGGCAATCGCATGGTTCTGCCCCAAAGCCAAGTCAGGACTTTGCCCCAGAACTAGATCATGACTCGCCATGGCGTCCTTCTAGAAGTTCTTCACAGACGAAGATGACAGCCCCTACGGCCCAAGCCCTACGTATTTTGAGAGCAACAACGAGCCCCAGAATCTTTCGACATGTGGGGAGAGAGCTTCCTAATTCTTCACTCCCTGTGAATGACACAGATATACAAGTGTTATCACCTTATCCAACAGACACCAAATCAGAAGCTAAATGCACAAACAATATGAAAAAAAAAACAGCTTGACAAATCCGAATTCCACAGTTCCTCCAGACTCTTGGTAGCCGGAGATTTGTAGAAAAATAAAAGAGAAAAGATGAATTCCGGGATGCCGTCGGATTTTGATTGAAATCAATGGATCATACCAGTCGCACGAAGAATCGCGATTAGAACGTAAAAGAAGAGAAACAAACCTCAATCTGGTAACTGCTCGACCGATTACCGGAACCCTAAGTTTCCATCCACAGCGAAGGAGCGACCTTAGGTCACCCCTAAAGCCAAAGACCAGCCGGTAAACGCCCCGCGATCAGCAGATCCGGAGACTCGCGGCCCTGCCAGAGACCGGAAGGGGAGGGGAGGGAACCTCCCTCCCTGCCACCCCTCAGAGAGGGAGGAAGGTTTGGCGGGGTTTAGAGAGAAGAGGGGGAGAAAATCTCCAAAAAGGGAAGGGTAGGAGCAAAAATTTAGAGGACGAAGGGAGGGCGAGCGGGGGAGGAGGGGGGGCAGGCAGCGCTGCCGGGAAGAGGGGCAGAGACGGGAAAGAGGGACGGAGGCGGAGGGGCAAAAAGGGAGAACTCCGATTAGGGATGGGGAGCAGATCGCCGCTCCCGGGGTATTTACGTCCTTGTACGGCGGATCCGATATCTCCCTCCATCCGACGGCTGGAGTTGCTTGTGGTTCGTCCACCCTCTGATAGTGATTCGAGGGCCGCTGTATCCGTGATCCCATAAGACACCGAAGCTTCAAAAATAATGCCTTGTTTGGTGACCCTATTAGGCACCTCTGTCACTATTAATTTTAAAATTGATATTGTTGATAATCATTTTGAGATGTTTGACTAATAGTATTAATTTTGAAATTTATAGTGCAAACAACACATGTTATGTTATACAAATGTCAACTTGTATCAATTTTGATATTGATATTCCATCTTTTAGAAATATCAATATCAATACCAATATAGTACCATTTTTGATATTCTAACCAAACAGGCCATAAATCTTTTTTTATTTTGACAGAAGGAAATAAATCAATACGAATCAATCGGACAAAACATCGGCCTTTGTTAGAATTATCGGATTTACGATTTCTTTTGACGAATCATAAACACAGTACTTGAAGAACAATTTTGACTTCGTTAGAATTTGTATAGATTATATTTTACCTGTTTCATTAGTAAATGCCATCTTGTAAATTTGATTGAAATAATATGAATATTAAAATTGGCCTCAATCACAAGTTCTTACAAAAAAATTACTTGTTATTGGTGGACTTGCGCTATGTTTGACAAATAAACTTAATAAACTTTTTTATTTTATCTTATGTATTCATAAATTTCTTAAAAAATAAACATTACGTTTTATCTTTTTATTTTTAGTTACGACTTCCTTAGTAAGAGTTGGGTTAAGGTCCTGCTCTGATTTGGTTTAACCGACTTCTAATTCACTAGGTTCGTAGATTTATTTGAAGTGTACTAATTTTTATCTTGATAATTCTCTAAACATACATCTTATATCTTAATAACTCTCTTAAAAATAGATGGTATGATTAAACTTTTTTGCATTAGAGAAAAATAATATATTTAACATTTTTAAATAAACATTAGATAGAGATAGATTAACGTGCATTAAGTACTTACAACCTACTAATGGCATGTTTTGTTAGGGTATCAAAAATGATAATATGCCAATTTTTATATTGACATTTGTAAAAGTTTGAGCATTATATTCAAACATGATGGTTCAAATTTTTTTAAGTGTTTAGTAATATTATATCAATATGAAAATTGATGTTCAGTGTTTTGATAAAATTATATCAATATCCGTAGGGATAAATGAGAAGGTTTCGAATGACCGCAGGAGCTAACTTTCTCCCTCAGAGAGAAGGGTACTTGTGAAGGGTACTTGTGGGCTCGATCCCTGTTGAGTCGTTAGGCCACTGTGAACAAAAAAAAAATGAATGAGACGAGACATCTGCCTTTACTTGAATTATCGGATTTACGATTTCTTTTGACGAATTATAAACCCCAGTACTTAAAGAACAATTTTGACTTCGTTAGAATTTGTATAGAATATATTTTACTTGTTTCGTTAGTAAATGCCATCTTGTAAATTTGATTGAAATAATATGAATATTAAAATTTGCTTCAATCAGAAGTTCTTACAAAAAATTTTACTTGTTATTGGTGGACTTGCGCTATGTTTGACAAATAAACTTAATAAACGTTTTTATTTTATCTTATGTATTCATAAATTTCTTAAAAAAAAATAAACATTACATTTTATCTTTTTATTTTTAGATACGACTTCCTTAGTAAGAGTTGGGTTAAGGTCCTGCTCTGATTTGGTTTCACCCACTTCTAATTCACTGGGTTCGTAGATTTATTTGAAGTGTAGTAATTTTTATCTTGATAATTCTCTAAACATACATCTTATATCTTAATAACTCTCTTAAAAATAAATGGTATGATTAAACTTTTTTGCATTAGAGAAAAATAATATATGTAACATTTTAAAATAAACATTAGATAGAGATAGATTAACGTGCATTAAGTACTTACAACCTACTAATGGCATGTTTTGTTAGGGTATCAAAAATGATAATATGCCAATTTTTATATTGACATTTGTAAAAGTTTGAGCATTATATTCAAACATGATAGTTCAAATTTTTTAAATGTTTAGTAATATTATATCAATATGAAAATTGATGCTCAGTGTTTTGATAAAATTACACCAATATCCGTAGGGATAAATGGGAAGGTTTCGAATGACCGCAGTAGCTAACTTTCTCCCTCGGAGAGAGAAGGGTACTTGTGTAGGGTACTTGTGGGCTCGATCCCTGTTGAGTCGTTAGCCCACTATGAACCAAAAAAATGAATGAGACAAGAGGTCTGCCTTTTTTAGAATTATCGGATTTATGATTTCTTTTGACGAATTATAAACCCCAGTACTTGAAGAACAATTTTGACTTCGCTAGAATTTGTATAGAATATATTTTACTTGTTTCATTAGTAAATGCCATCTTGTAAATTTGATTGAAATAATATGAATATTAAAATTAGCCTCAATCGGAAGTTCTTACAAAAAATTACTTGTTATTGGTGGACTTGCGCTATATTTGACAAATAAACTTAATAAGTTTTTTTATTTTATCTTATGTATTCAAAAATTTCTTAAAAAATAAACTTTACGTTTTATCTTTTTATTTTTAGTTACGACTTCCTTAGTAAGAGTTGGGCTCTGATTTGGTTTAACCAACTTCTAATTCACTAGGTTCGTAGATTTATTTGAAGTGTACGTATTTTTATCTTGATAATTCTCTAAACATGCATCTTATATCTTAATAACTCTCTTAAAAATAAATTGTATGATTAAACCTTTTTGCATCAGAGAAAAATAATATATGTAACATTTTTAAATTAACATTAGATAGAGATAGATTAACGTGCATTACATTAAGCACTTGCAACCTAATAATGGCATGTTTTGTTAAGGGCCTGTTTGTTTACAGTATCAAGCACCAGTATTGATATCAGTTTTAAAACTGATATTGATACTTTGTATCAATGGGTGTTTGGATACCAATATTAATTTTAAGATTAATAGTTAAAAAGAGTATCAAAAATAATACAGGTGAGGACCTGTATTGAAATTGATACAACGCACGTCTCCCCCGTGCGTCCCTCCCCCCTCCCGTGCGTCCCCGTCTCCCCCGCGCGTCCCTCCCCCTCTCCCGTGCATCCCCCCGCCGAGCCCCCCTCCGCGAGTCCCCCCCCCCCCCGCCGGAGCCCTCCCGTGCGTCCCCCCGCCCCTCCGCGCACCTCCCCCCACCGGAGCCCCCCTCCGCGCACCTCCCCCGCCGCAGCCCTCCCGTGCACCTCCCCCCTCCGCGCGTCCCCCCCCTCCGCACACCTCCCCCCGCCGGAGTCCCCCCTCCCCGCCCGAGCCCTCCCGTGCGTCCCCCCGCCCCTCCGCGCTGCCCCCCCCTCCGCGCACCTCCCCCGCCGGAGCCCCCCTCCGCGGAGTCCCCCCCCCGGAGCCCTCCCGTGCGTCCCCCGCCGCTCCGCGCTGCCCCCCCTCCGCGCAGCCCCTCCGTGCAGCCCCCCGCCGGAGCCCCTCCGTGCAGCCCCTCCTCCGCGCAGCCCCCCGCCGGAGCCCCCTCCGCGCAGCCCCTCCGCGCAGCCCCCGCCGGAGCCCCCTCCGTGCAGCCCCCCGCCGGAGCCCCCTCCGCGCAGCCCGCCCCTCCGCGCAGTCCCCCGCCGGAGCCCCCTCCGCGCGGTTCCCCCACCCCTCCGCACGGTCCCCGCCGGAGCCCCCCCCCTCCGCGCGGTTCCCCCACCCCTCCGCACGGTCCCCCCTCCGCGCGGTTCCCCCACCCCTCCGCACGGTCCCCCGCCGGAGCCCCCCCTCCGCGCGGTTCCCCCACCCCTCCGCACAGCCCCCGCCGGAGCCCCCTCCGCGCAGCCCGCCCCTCCGCGCGGTCCCCCGCCGGAGCCCCCCCCCTCCGCGCGGTTCCCCACCCCTCCGCACGGTCCCCCGCCGGAGCCCCCCCCCTCCGCGCGGTTCCCCCACCCCTCCGCACAGCCCCCCGCCGGAGCCCCGCCGCGCAGCCCCCCGCACACCCCCCCTCCGCGTAGCCCCCCCCCCTTTCTCGCAGACATCTCCTAACATGCTCATCTAATATCAATTGTAACATTGATATAATTTTATCAAACACATAGAAAATTTGATACTATCAATCTTGAAACTAATATTTCAATTTCAAAAAATATCAATATCAATATTAATACAATATTATTTTTAATACTCTAACCAAACAGGGCATAAGGTATCAAAAATGATAATATGCCAATTTTTATATTGACATTTGTAAAAGTTTGAGCATTATATTCAAAAATGATAGTTCAAATTTTTTAAGTGTTTAGTAATATTATATCAATATTAAAATTGATGTTTAGTGTTTGATAAATTTATACCAATATCTGCGGGAGTAGACAAGCGGGGTTTGAATGACCACAGCAGCTAACCTTCTCCCTCGAGAGAAGGGTACTTGTGAAGGATAATTGTGGGTTTGATTCCTTGTCGCATGCGCGCGCGACACGCTGCTTAGCCCTTAGGTCATTGTGAACCAAAAAAACTGAATGGGACAAAACCAAAACGTCTGCCTTTGCTAGAATTATCGGATTTACGATTTCTTTTGACGAATTATAATCCCCAGTATCTGAAGAACAATTTTGACTTCGTTAGAATTTGTATAGAATATATTTTACTTGTTTCATTAGTAAATGGCGTCTTGTAAATTTGATTGAAATAATATGAATATTAAAATTAGCCTCAATCAGAAGTTCTTACAAAAAATTACTTGTTATTGGTGGACTTGCGCTATGTTTGACAAATAAACTTAATACACTCTTTTATTTTATCTTATGTATTCATAAATTTCTTAAAAAATAAACATTACGTTTTATCTTTTTATTTTTAATTACGACTTCCTTAGTAAGAGTTGGGTTAAGGTCCTGCTCTGATTTGGTTTAACCCACTTTTAATTCACTAGGTTCGTAGATTTATTTGAAGTGTACTAATTTTTATCTTGATAATTCTCTAAACATACATGTTATATCTTAATAACTCTCTTAAAAATAAATGGTATGATTAAACTTTTTTGCATTAAAGAAAAATAATATATGTAACGTTTTAAAATAAACATTAGATAGAGATAGATTAACGTGCATTACATTAAGCACTTACAACCTAATAATGGCATGTTTTGTTAGGGAATCAAAAATGATAATATATCAATTTTTATATTGACATTTGTAAAAGTTTGAGCATTATATTAAAAAATGATAGTTCAAAATTTTTAAGTGTTTAGTAATATTATATCAATATAATATTGATGCTCAGTGTTTGATAAAATTATACCAATATGAAAATTATTATTAGGTACTTAATTGATTATAAAGTGAAAATTATTATTCATATTAAAATATAAAAATAAAATACTAAAATCAAAATATATTATAAAAATATAAATTTAATGTTAATTATAAAATATACAATACTTGTTTATCACTCAATTTGATTTCTTTTAAGAAAGCCAAAAGTGAAGTTAAAAGGATAGAATTAAGAACCCCATCCAGTTCCGATTTAGCAGCGTCAAAGAAACAGTGGGCACAGCTCAAGTAACCGTACAAAGGGCATACTTTCTTGTATTTGGTTAGGACTATGGATTGGACTTTAATCATTAAAATCTGTGTGAAAAATAGCTATATGTCACGCCCCGGATTTAATCCGATGACGTAACCGGGGAAAATAACCCCCAAAAAAAATCGGTTTGGAACGAATGAAAACAACTAGATCCAAGTTCATAATTTCACAAATTCAAATTCCAATACATCACTAATCACTACAATCTAAACAAAACTAAATACCATCTAGTTATAAATATCATCTAATTGTCTTCTCGAGAATCGATCCATCACGCTTCCGCTGCGCTAAACCTGATTACCTGAAAATTGATAAGAGGATTGGGATGAGTACGACGACTCAGTAGACACCCCATCATCCGCCAAATCGGATAGCTAGAAGGCCCTAGATGTTAAATAAATAGGTACCCAGACCTACACCAATTATATGTAAATATAGGCTAGTCAATACATTAGATATATGACTTAATCCATGTGTTTTACACCACCCACCAAAGTCTATAATCACACCGACCAGCACCTATATGCACCATAACATGACGTAAAAAGATGGTATGAACATATGCATAGACACCTACTATATGCTCCATATGATGATATCACTATAAATGAGACAAACTATGCATACACCGTGCAACACAATATGATAATTGACAAAATAAAATACATCACTAGACCACCTATACAATACCATGCAATAATGCACCTATTCTCTAATAAAGGACCACATTCACAAATGCACATATCCTCTAATAAGAACCACACATTTTTCTTATTAGCAAGGAATGCGTCGTCTTGCCACCTCAACCAGCTACCACCAGATCTATCATATATAGCAGTACCATATAGCTAAACGAAATCCCATAGTGCACCTAGGCAGTGGTGGCACGGGGACAAACCGCGGTATCCGGGATCGAAGGATGCACCGGATCGTTCTAACCTCCGCTGCCCTCGGGTCACGACTAACTAGTCTGGTGTAGCTATTTTCATTAGAATTTCAATGCATCATGCATTCACCTCAATCATGCCATGCCATGATCACATTTATAAGATAAATGACATACACCATACCATGCTATGACAAATATACCACCAATGCGAATAGCATGATCTATCACACCTAAACCACCTATGCATGATCTAGAACCATAAAATGACAAGAATAAGTAAAGACTAACATGATAGGAACAGACCCAATCGGACCCTATCACCTAAATTAATGACATAAACATGGCTGCAAAATTAAGATAAAAGAGCTACTTAAACAATATCTAATTAGTTATCTATTGTCATATATATACAATGATATCAACTTGAAAGAATAACCATAGACTAACTAGATATAGGTTATCAAAGAGAGACTAAAATCAGTCAAGAACATGATGATTAACGTATTGTAAACAACCTAAAATAATCATAATACGACCTCCAATACATACGAACGAAACAACGCCGCTAACCACACTCACCACAACATACAATGCTAATCCGACTAATTAAATCAATAATAATCGCTACAAGTCATGGAGGATTAAATAGGAATTTTAATGATAATAGACACGTCAAGGGTGCCTACCTGATCGACATTGGAAGAGTTAGGAACCGACGACAGAAAAAGATACCGAACGTCGACGACGCGACGCACAAAACAAACCACCCAAATTAAAGATCCTCCACCTCCGAGGCTGCTGGAAAAGACAGAATGGGGGGGGGGGGGTCAAGCCATCGGATCCAGGGAAAAAAGAGTAAATAATATCCATGATAATACGATGGAGAGAATAGATAGGAGAGAGAGAGAGAGGGCTACTGCGCTGGGAGGGGAAGGGCCGGGGCGCACGACTACGCAAGCGGAGGACGGCGCACGGACAACGCGTGGCCAGCGCACGGCGGCAGCGTGGTCGGCGAGGACTGCTGGCTGCGACGCAGGGCGGGGGCGGCATCGCGCGGGGAGGCGCGCGGCGGGCGGAGGCGGCCGGCCGCCGCGGCGGCGCAGCGCAGGTGGGCGTCGGCGCGTGACCGGCCGCGCACGGCGGCTGGCCGGGGACAGCAACATGCAAGGAGGCGTTGCGGGGCTGGCAGGTTGACGACGCACACTGGTGTCAGGAGGTGCTGACGCGCGCGGCGAGGGGCGGCCGGAAGACGGCGGGCGGCTTGCTGTGTTGACCTGCGCGGCGGCTGGCCGGGCGTGGTCGCACGGCGGCAGGAAGGCAGCGGCGCGAGAAGCCGCATGGACGCGCGCTCAAGAGCGCTGGCATGGCTGTTGCATGGCGCGGCCGCGGCAACGCAGAGCGCAGCGGAGAGGCGGCGACATCCGAGGGGGCGGCGGCGCAAGGAGAGAGAGAGGGACCACGAGGCGCGCGGCGATGGAGAGAAGAGAGAGAGAGGGAAAAAATGGAAGGGGGAGTGAAATATGGAAACGGTGAGAGAAAGAAGGGGAAGGATAAATATAATAATTAATATACATAAAATTTACACTGAAAAATTATATTAAATATTACTTAACCTTAAAAATATACCATACGTTACACTATAGATATAATATCAACTATCTCAAAAGTCACAATATTAGTGGAGAGATAAAATAATCTCACAATTTATTTTTCCCTACACAATCTAATGCCCAGTTTGATTAGAGTTTTATTTTTAATACTATATCAATATTGATATTAATACTTTCAAATGTTGGAGTATCAATATCAAAAGTAATACAAGTTGACACTTGTATTACATAGCATGTGTTGGTTTCATTATAAATTTCAACATTGATACTACTAGTCAAACACCTCAAAGTGATTACCAACAATATCAATTTTAAAATTAACAGTGATAGTGATGTCTAATAGTGTTACCAAACAGGGCATAAAGCAAATGCATCCATAGTAGCCGTTACTTGTGGCTACGGGTATTCTTGTAAATAAGTGATTATCAATTCAGCACAATTATGTTTGTTTGTAAAGAGTCATACCAAATCAGCAGAATAGTTTGAACTTTTTAATTTCTTGGTTCTTGTCTCAATCAAAATCAAATAATGTAATCAAGAACTAGATTTGAAGGAAAATCAAAAATAGATTTAATAAATCTTGGTATTTGATAAATCTCTCATGTCTAATGAAGATTGAACATTTTCTTGGTCTCTAAACCGTCCAAATGCATGGTCTCTAAAATTTTACATGCAAGATTTTATGACTTATTTTAGACAGAGCTCCACTATGTGCTAGTGACCTTCAAGGTGGAAGAATGTACTAGAGAAGGCTGAGCACAAATTTTCAAACTTATGGCTTGAGAGGGTTTGACAGAATTCAATCCTATTTATAGAATTAAAATTTTTGATAAAAATTTCTCAATTTCGAAAAATTATGTCTATGCCTCCGTAGTTACGTATCAATTTTTATGTGTGTGACTTACTAGATTTAATAGTCTATTTGATTCAAGCCTAATTAAAATTAATAACTTATTTTAAATTAAATCTATCATTTGATAATATATTTAATGACTTCTCAATCATGAAGGGTATAAGTCACGTCCCATGATCTCAAGTGACTTTTGAATCAATATCATCTCCATTGAACCTTCCCATCATCATTTATTACCCGAATATAGATCTTCATCCATCCAAAGCCCCGATTAAATAGGGATATGATATCGATAGTCAACCCCTTAGTATACAAACACTGTAGAATCCTGTACTTGAAATTAGATCAATTGGAAAGCTCATTTTCTACTTATCCTATCTATCATGTATGGGAATTTAGAGTACTATCTTATAAGCATTCACTTTTACTTACTGAGAGTGAACGATCTCTTGTTATCTGTTCAATTATTTGCACTAGGTTTCCTATGTATCCAATCTATTAATTATACTAGATCATCTCGGTGATTTATAAGTCAATAGTCAATGCACAAGATATGTTCGGCCTGGTAAGATATCTTTGGTGACTCAGGTCAAAAATATAACTATACAACTGTGAAGATAAAAAATATTAATAGATAGTTTTGTAAGATACCATTCAAAGTTTCAAATTGAGTTAGTTTACTAAATGCATTTCTCTAATGAGCACTTGTATATGTATCTCAGTGTCTCCACACTAATGACCAATGAGATTGATCATCCTTATTTTATGAGAAGCATCACATACACTAGTATATTAGAATTCTTGATGTTTGATCTCAATGCTTCTATGACTAAGAACATTCAAATTGTAAAGAATCATTCTATGGTAGCGGAAAAATTTTTATTTTCTTAAAACCATGATCTTTACCTTGGTCGACACCGAACTAGTAAAATCAAGAACTGTATATGAAGTAGAACGAGAGTACCTCATGTGATCTCCAAAATCCCTCACTATAGATGAAGAGAAGACGTTCCTCCTTGCTGAAAATTACTTGAGTGGACGGTCTCTAGCGGTATCCACACAATATACTTCAATAGACGAGTTCTTTCTTCCTTTAGGCCTCCAGAAACCTTCCACATCCAAGCTTGGCCATAGGAGATCACCTTCTAGAGAAGAGAGGAGGGAGAGTGGCTTCTTGGGATGTGCTCCATCTTTATGGCTTGTTAGGGTTTGGCTTTATAAGCCATTTATTTATAGAAGATAAATTTTTTTACAAAAATCTAAAACTTCTATAAAATTACACCCATGCCCTCATCTTATTGACCAAATCTAATGTGTGTGACCCACTAGGCCCAATAGTCAATTTGGTTGAAGTCTTAATTAACTAAAAGAATAATTATTTTAAATTAAATCAAAACTGTTATCCAATAATAGTTTTTATGACTTTCCGATCATAAAGGGTACAAGCACATCCTATGATCCCAAATGACTTTGGAGAGTTAAATAACATCCATTGAGTCTTTGCATCATCAATTACCACATAGATTTAAATCTTTGTTATACAACGTCCTGATCGGTCAATGGTTCGGCATTGACTATTAACCCCTAAATATCTTAAATTTATGGGATCTTGTACTCAGGTTCAGATGAATTGGAAAACTTCTTTTCCAATACAAAGTAAAATGATCTACTTTTAGTAATGCAATAGGGTTTTACCTATACGCACATCTGTAGCCGTAACAACGATGCAAGCAGTTTTTTTTTTACTAAAGGAGCAAATACATGGTGGTGACGAATTGACTATTGCAGAAGAATGATCACACACTGATTTGACAACAACATCATCCAGTTCCTCAAATGTCACCATAAATCAAAATCTAAGCATCTAAAAACATATGTAATGTATTCACAGGGATCTCTTTTAAAAAATATATTTTTTAAATCGGAGATAAGATCTATAAGAACCTACCTCAAATAAAAATCCCCAAATCACTTCCAAATGAACGTAGAACTTGAAGCCACATTCTAGCAAGCCTTGAGGCATCCCTTCCGACTTGATCAACTCCTTCTATACCCCAATCGAGCACGAAATCATCTGTTCTAATGAAGAAGATGATGTCACCAATGGTTTCTGAGAACTACCGTAGTCTCTCTCTCCTTTCCTTCTCTCTCTCATGGGTTGGGTGGGTAGTTACGATAGGGATATGAGTTACGGCAAAGGCAATAGGGGTGGTTAAATGAGATAACATAAATATTATATTAAATAATTAGTATCTATTATAAATTCTTATTTTTTTACATCACGACCATTATAGTTCGAAACAGGGATCATGGGGAAAAATAAGGTAATCGTATTACCCACCTTATAAAAGTTTTATAAGGCTTCAATTCTATGCATGAATGAAGATTTTACAAAATTTCTAAATCTAGGTGACTGTTCAAACATGACAGAATCACCAACTTTTGGGATTGCACCAGGACACTACAAATGTCAAAAATTCAAATGATTTGCGAAGTTAGAAAACCTTATATAATGAGATTCTACCAATGTCAATAAATCTCTAATCTGCATCATATACAGATCATAGCAACCTCAACAAAATAGACATTTGCATATATTCGAGAACACATAAAATACATAAAATCACATCGATTAAACATTGATTTTGATTGATACTTGAACTTGACTCTATTACCACTATAATATATTGTTCTATAAAATTTGGTGCTACAAAAGTAATGATTCCTATGGGTTCATATTGATCTTGTCTCAATCAGAACCCAATGATAAAAATCAAAAATCAATCAAAATAGATTCGAATATACTGGATAGGGATTCATATAATTCATTGTAGAGAAATAAGAATAACTTATAAAGGTATTAAAACCATTCAAATGTCCAGTCTTTAGCAGTATTCACGAACTTCATCTACAATAGGTTCTCCCTTCACACCAAGCTTGAGAACTTTTTCCTAATTGAGCTCCATAAACCATGGATGCCTTCTAGGGAAAAGAGGTAGCAAGAAGTCTGAGAATGTGGTTTTCACCCTTGTCTTGGTAGGGTTTGACTGAAACCAATAGTATTTATAAAGAAATTAATTTTTTTATAAAAATCCAAAAGCTCTATAAATTACACC
Source organism: Cryptocoryne crispatula var. balansae (assembly GCA_036172225.1). NCBI lineage: Eukaryota > Viridiplantae > Streptophyta > Magnoliopsida > Alismatales > Araceae > Cryptocoryne > Cryptocoryne crispatula. The sequence continues at coordinate 30,184,043 of CM069918.1, forward strand.
CTTGTCCATGTACTTTTGGATAAGTCATTATGTGTGTGACCCACTATACCCAATAGCCTATTTGGTTGAAGCCAAAATAAAATAGAATAATTCTATTTAATTTAAATAAATATGTTATTCAATAATGGATTAATCGACCTACCAATCATGAAGAGTACAAGTTGATAGAAATGTATGCCCTACAAGCCAATAATATATGATATAATTTGATATTTCTAGAAATATCTCATTTAAATAATTAGGCAAATCTTCATTATTAGCTCTTATTAGATGCGAATATTGTAATGAAGTTCTTGATCATATTCAATGATGATTAAATCATGATGAGATCATGATAATGAGATTGATCATCTAGAGATATTTGATCTAAATGTTCTTAGTCATAAGATCCTTGTAACGGGACATCAAGGATCCAGATAGACTAGTGTATGTGATATCTTCTCATGTGATGAGGATGACCGATCTTATTAGTCATTAGTGTGGAGACACTGAGATACACATACAACTGCTCATTAGTTGAATGATTTCACTGAACTGACCGAATTAGAAACCCTGGATGGTATCTTACCAAATAGTCCATTAGGCTTTTCTATCGTCACGGTTCTAAACCTGAGTTGCCAAAGAAACCTTGTTGGGTGGAACTTGTGCTTTGACCATTGTCTTATGAATCACTATATAGATGGTCCATGGTCCAATATAGTAATGGATCGGGTATAAGAAAAACATGATGGAGGCAATTGAGCAGACAATAAGAGATCATCCACTCTCGGTAAGTGAGAGTAAATGTTCTATGGGATAGTACTATAAATATCTATCCAAGGTAGATAGGATGATTGGAAAATGAGTTTTTTAATTGATCTAATTCCGAGTACAAGATTCTATAGAGTCAGTATAATAAGGAGTTGACAGTCGATGCCATACTCCTTTCCGACTAGGACATTAAATGGATGAGGGTTTATAAACATGCAATAAATGATGATAAAAAACTCAAAAGAGATAAGTTTATCTCCATAGCCATTTGGGATCATGGGATGTGGCTTGTACCCTTCATGATCGATAAGCTAATTAATTTGTTAACGGATAATTGATTTAATTAAATTAAATAGAATTGTTTTAATTTATTTAGACCTCAACTAAATAGGCTATTGGGCCTAGTGTGTCACACACATAAGGACTTATCCATAAGTATAGGGGCAAGGGCATAATTTATAGAGATTTTGGATTTTTATAAAAAATTCTAAAATTCTCAATAAATACTAATGGTTTCAGCCAAACCCTATTAAGCCAAAAGTGTTAACCATGTCCTCAGCCTCCTCCCTACCTCCTCTCTCTAGAAGGCATCTATGGGCGATGGAGCTCCGTTCAAGAACAGTTCTCAAGGACGACGTGAATGGAGAACTTGCTGTGTATGAAGTTTGTGTGGATACTGTTGGAGATCGGACACTTGAATGGTTTAAAGAGCTTGAGAAGCTCATCTCCTTCCTATCCTTGAGATTATAGGAATCCCTATCAGGTATATTTGAACCCATTTTGATCAATTTTTAATTTTCATCGTTCGGTTCCGATTAAGACATATTCTAAAGGAACCCATAGGAATTGTCGCTTTTTTTGCACCAAATTTTTATGGACGATTCTTTACACAAGCCACATGCCATGATCCTAAATAAATATGAGAATAATCTTATATCCATTAAGCATTTCCATCATCAACCATCGCATGGATATAAATCCTTATTCAATCAAAGTCCCGATCATAAAGAAGCATGCCATCGACTGCCAACTCCTTAGTATACTAATTCTATAGGATTATGTACTCAAAATCAAACCAATTGGAAAAATTATTTTTTAATTATCCTTTCTGCCCTAGTTAGGGGTTTAGAGTACTATTCTATAAGACATTCACTCACACTTATTGAGAGTTGACGATCTCTTGTTGTTTACTCAATTGCCTCCATCAAGTTTTTCTTGTACTCAATCCATCGCTATAGTGGGCCACCTAAATGGTGATCCATCAGTCAATGGTCAAAGCACAAGTTCTTCTTAACAATGCATCTTTGGTGACTCAGGTCAAAGGTTCAACAATGCAACCGTGATAATAAAAAATCTTGATTTACAGTTTGGTAAGATACCATTCAAGATTTCTAATTCGGTCAATTTAGTGAACTAGTTCGAGTACTAAGTACCTGTATGTGTATCTCAATGTATTCACACTAATGACTAATTAGATCAATCATCCTCATCATATAAGAAGATGTCACACATAGAATGCGGGGTCGTGACCCGAGTCACAACCTAGACCCGACCCGGTCAGTTTTTGGGCCGAATGACCTAGTCCCGACCCTGAGACCCTGGCCCCGTAAATGTTTTAAACTTATTATTTTATTATTATCTTTTGTGACCCCGACTCGACCTAGGTCTCGACCTCGACCGACCAGGGTCGGTTTTGGGCCTAACCGACCCGGTCCCGACTCCCAACCCCACCTACCTTGATGTCACATACACTAGTTTATCAAGATCTTTGATATTCTATCTCAAGAAACATATGACTAGGAACATTTAGATCAAATGCCTCTAAATGATCGATCTCTTTATCATGATCTCATCATGAGTTAATCATCATTACATATTATTAAGAATTTCATTACAATGTATGCATCTAATAAAAACAAATAATAAAGATTTACCTAATGAATTGAATTAGATATTTCTAGAAATGTCTAATCATATCAAATATGATTGGCTTATAGGGTATACATTTTTATCAAGAAAAATATCTTAATCTCCTTCTTATCGGTTGACCAAAGAGAAGAAGTTGGTAACCACAACATCAAGCACATCTCCTCACTAAGTGTAGAGATACAAAATTGGCTTAATTTGGAGTATAAAACAAGCGTTCTATAGGGTAACATGTGTCATTACTCTTCAAATATTGTCGAGTCTTTCCTATTGATTTAGGGCTTTGCCAGGTGGAGTCAAATGTTTTCTAGAGGTTTCCAAATGAAGTCGTACCTTCAGAGCAAGAGCTGCACATCCGCATGAAAGTGGCTCGATAATCGATATATCTCTTTGGTTGCCTCTTGGTTGTTTCAGGCATCTTCTGGGCATGATCAATTCATCTTATGACTTGACAATCCACATTCCCTTTCTCAAGGAAGGTTAAGCATTAAAATTCTTATTATGCATTTTTGGTCATCATCTAGCCTTTTAAGAGCCTTTTCTAGAGCTTTTGATTTGGTTGTTGATTTCAATTGAAGCTTACCATATTTTATTTATTGCCTAAATTATACGTGCCCTAGAGGTGGGGTGCATGCACCCTCCAGAGGGGCACATGGATCCCTCTCATTTTAGCAACTTGATCAGATTTTTAATTTTTGGAGATTTTTGGACTATTTTCCTCGTGCCCCCAGGGAGGGCGCATGTGCACCTAGGGAGGGCTCAAGGCACTTAGGTATTTCTATTTATTGATGACCAGATCTTGGTTGAATTGAGAGAAAAACTTACCATCTTCTATGCACCCCCAGGGAAGGCACATGCAGCCCCAAGGGGGGGGCACGAGGTCTAGTCTTGCCTAATTTTGCATCTTCTCTTCTCCCTATAAATTAAGATAACCTCCAAATGTCCAGGAGGTTGGTCAGGCTCCCCAGCATGTTCATCTACTCCATCCTTGAGTTTTAGTAATTTTTAAAAAGAGATTTTAGTGAGTTTAGAGAGAGAAGTTGGTTCATGTCCATCTGGCTGGTTCATCTACTCAAATCTTTATAGAAGCGTGGAGGCATCTACTACTTGAGATGTATAAAGAGAAAATATTTCTCTTTTAATCCTCTTTAGTTTTTAGCAAATAGTGCTCAATTTCAACCTTTGTGCTAATAATGGAAAGCATTGAAGCATGGTCGCACCGACAAATTTTGATTTTAGATCTATCTCTTCATCGGCCCCGAGGTTGATCAATTGTCTACCAATTGGGCCCATGTTTGATTCCTTTCCATTAAGGAATCAAAAATTTTACTGCCATAGATATAATTTCTTATAGTGGTATCAGTGATATGTTTAAGCCTTGATTGAAACCAACATCAACTTTAGTTAATTCATATGAATTTATGTTTTTTTAAACTATGTAAACCCTATTTTCATAGAGAAACTGTGTATTGAATGAGATATAATATTTAGATTAGTTTGTTCCATGATATTTTCTTGACAAAGGGCTTTAAAATGTTGCAAATTTCTCGAATGTATGACCTTTATAGGGTCTGAGAGAGTCCTTAAGATATGGTGATTCTATCATGCTTGTGCAGTCACCTAAGTTTAGAGAATTTTATTTTTATTCTTCTATGGGAATGTAGAAAAAGCTTCTAAAGGGTTTATAAAATAAGTAATGAACTTACCATGCGTTTCTCTTCAAGTTTCAGATTTGACCATCCCTCCCAATGGTGAAATTTGATTTTTTTTCCTAACAAATAGGGTATCTGTGGCAGAGGCAACTTCCTCCATGGATTTCATGCTACAGATAATTTTTCAAGAAGTGAATTATATCTCAAAAGAGTCCTTGTTCTCTAAGAATTCTAAAGAGTACTCTTTTGAATTTTTTTGGACTTCAATAAGATCACCTTATCAGCCCCAAAAAATTGGGTCAGCTGATAGGGTTGCCCCTTCCTTGTTGCTCTTATCGAGTGAAGGAGAATGATCCACCAAGTCCGATCATTGGGTTTGCATACCCCAAATTGCTTGTAATGACAAGAAGCCGGCTCATGGAAGATAGGAGAGTGAGACCACTTGGAGTAGAACCCTTATAAAGTGGAGACATGCCAACTCAGACATCTAATGCTAGGTTTTGAATTTTGCACCATTAAGGGTGCTTATGGATAAGTCCATGGTCACCTATTTTCTTTTTGCATATTATATATGTGGTTGCTTGCTATTGCCTATACCTTAAATATATGATATTCTAAAGGTATATTTATATTCATATGTAACATATATATTGATAAGACTAAAATAAAATATCTCTTTATTTTAAATTAGGTCGATAAACATGAGACATTATAAATGACTTGTGTAGCCTTCTATTATTATGGGCTTGGTGAACCAATTTTACACTTGATGAGCTTGTTGTGCTACCACAAGGCTCATTTAGTAAGGGATTGGTGACCATGGCCAAGGCAATTTGTCAAACTTTGAGGTGAACCGCTTACATAGCTTTGTTGTGCTACCACAAAGGCTATGTGAAGAATCTATTCTCATAATGTAACAAGTAGATTTAACTTAACTAGAGTACATGATTTGCCGTGCTACTACAATGTCATGACTCTAGAGACTAAATATGACTAAGAATTGCAGTAGTTGCAATTCTCAAGAGTTGTCTACCTATTAAGTGTGGGGTGACTTGTGTTACCACAAGGTCATCACCATAAGGTTAATAGGATCTTTGTCCCCACTAGAATATCATCTTGATATCCCATCTTTGCATAATGAGAGTTATGTAAATTCACTAAAATTAGTTGAAGTATAAATTAGGATTCAAGACTTTATCATAATATTAATGAATATCTGTGATGCTATTCCATTTTACTTATATCTCCTAGTAGATTTCAATGGCGAATCACCTGTTGTGTGGCATACTCAATGCTAGAAAGCTCACTGCTCCTAACTTCTCTGACTAGCTTAGAAATCTAAGAATTGTTCTCACTACTAAGTGGATAGCCTATATGCTTGAGAAGACACTTTCAAATGAACCATCTGATGATGCTAGTGATGATGTAATCGTCACCTTCCAAAAGCACAAGGAGGATGCATCCCTTGCCCAGTGCTACATGTTAGCCCGTATGAGCAATGAGTAGTAGAGACAACATGAAAAGTGAATACTAGATCCATCTTGGCTTATCTTGAGGAGCTATTTGAACACATGGTCACACAGAGAGATATAAGATATCTAAGAATCTATTCTGGACAAAGATGACTAAGAGAACATCTATGCAAACACATGTTCTTAAGATGATAGAGTGCTTGGAGAGGTTAACTGAGCTTGGGTTCTTTAGGAACAAGGAGTTGGCAATTAACCTTATCCTCCTATCTTTTCCATCCTCCTATTCCTAGTTCATCATGAACTTCAACATGAATAAGTTAGAATGCTCTCTAGTAGAGCTTCAAAATATGTTGAAACTACTAAAGGGACATTGAACAATGGGAAATATCCTACGCTACTTGTTGGTAATACCAACAAGAAAATGAAAGCTAATCAGATGGGGAAGAAAGGCAAGGCTAAAGTCAAGAAGGTAGCCAAGAAGACATAGCCTAAGAAGGACAAAGGACAATGCTTCCACTGCCATAAGAATGGCCAGTGGAAGAGGAGCTACAAACTATACCTTGTATATAAGGCCAAAAAGAAGCTTGGAGAAGCTTCAGGTATGTTTCTCATTGATATCAATTTTATAGATCTACATCATGGGTATTAGATATTGGATGTGAATGGGAAATAATGCAAAGGTTACAGCATTGGTCATAGGATAAGCTAGCCTCAAGTTACCTTTAGGAGATGTCTTACAATTAGATAGTTGTTATTATGTTTCTTCAATAGTTAGGAACATTGTTTATATTTCATGTTTAAATAAATGTAAATTTATTGTGATCTTTGAAAATGGAAGTTGTTCCACAACTATGGATGGTAAATTGTATGCCAATGGAAGTTTGATGAATGGTTTTTATATATTAAATATTCATGCTTCTATAATGTGTGTAAATGCTCCTCATAAGAGGAAAAGGGTTGATATAGATCAAACTTTACTTTGGCACAATAGGCTTGGTCATATCAATGAGGAAAGACTCAGAAAGTTCCATAAGAATGGAAGCATAGGGATAGGTGTTTTTGAATATTGCCTACTTGTGAGTCTTTCCACATGGGTAAGATGACCAACTCTTTATTTAGTGGACATGGAGAGAGAGCTACTGAGTTGTTGGAACTTATACATTCAAATATATGTGGGACTATGTCAACTCAAGCTAAAGGAGGACATTTTTGTAGACATGCCAAATTGGACTGATTCGGGGCTCTAGACTCTTATTCCATTGGTAATACTCTTTATCTAACTGATATTGGATCAAAATCACCTCATGGAGATGAGTCAAGGACACCAACGAGAGCCACGCGTCATGAAGTCTGCTCAATGGCCAACCCTTAATGATCCACAATTGAAGGTCATGGAAATCCCGCATGAATTCTGCAACATATGGGTTTTCGACAAGTCTTTTTGGCAATCACACGTCTATGTCGACTTTTATTGTGGCATTCTGATCTATACGATCATGGCTATCTTGGACCGTGTGTTGTGTCTTTCCAATCATCACTAGGCTTTTTTGGGTCTTTCGGGTCAACCTTAGCCATTTCATTATCACCAATTGGTGCCATACAGTCATTTCGATCAATTTTAGGGTTTCTTGATTATTCCTAGCTTTCCTAAGGTTTGTTTCTCATTTATCAGGTTATTCGCGGCTTCTTTTGGGTCAACCCTAGCCATTTCATTATCACCAATTGGTGTCATACATTCATTTTGGTCGATTTTAGGATTTCTTGGTTATTCTTGGCTTTTCCGAGAATTGTTTCACATTTACCAAGTTATTTTGGCTTCTTTCATGATTCTGAGTTTTCTGGATCACACCGGACTTGTTCGGTCATTGTTTTAAGTTATCCCGAGCTGACCCTCGGTTTTTTGATCGAAACCGTGTCTTTTCGGATCACCACTCTAGCCTTTGGCATCCTTGAAATAATAAATCAAAAGTTAAAATCCCATATGGAAGTCCTAGAATGTGTATTAGCTGGTTTATCAATTTGGAGAGCTATGTTTGTGAGTCCTCTTTCATACGCAATAAACGGTAGTCGAAACGGACATCCCTTTTGCAAGTTACGGCTCGCGAATGTAGGGCACTCAGGAGAGAGAACTAAGAGCGCCCTCAATGTGAGGGCGCGGTCTGTACGCCCTTAGACCAAGGGTGCCATCAACGCGCCCCTAGACTGAGAGCACGATCAATTCCAGAAAATGGAAACTTGATCTGGTTTGGGCTTTCCAAACCAGTTTTAGGAAGGTTTTTCCTCTTAAAAATGATTATTTTGACCATGCCCCGACTCGAGGGCACGTTCATTTTGTCAACCATATTTTTAGCAAGTTTCCATATTTTTTCTGAATTTTTTAGCAATGATGCATTGAACGCGTCCTCAAGGTGAGGGTGCGGACTACATGCCCCTAGGTTGAGGGCGCGGCCACCGTGCCCCCAACCCAGGGGTGCGTTCAATTTCCTTTTGTATTTTGTGCCATGTTTGCTTCTCCTATAAATTGAGGGCCATTCTCAACAACTGGGGGTTACCATGCATGCTCTAACACGTCCAGAGGTCGTCCAAGCTCTTCCCCAAGCTTCGTCCCATTGGTAAGAGATCGACCCCGATGCGAGAAAAGAGGCCCGATTCGTGCTCTCGACAACGCCATTCTTCATCAGCCTCTACGAAATTCTCGGGATGCATGCTGCAAAAGTGGTCAACAGAAGAAAACTTCATCTCTGCATTCTCTTTCATTTTCAATATACAACACTTGATTATGACATGTTGTTTGTCTATTGTGATCGCTGTATTGAGGGCGCACAATCAGGTTCTATTTTTACATCCATCCAGTTCCAAAAATTTTACAAGTCTAAACGGGCACATTCTGGAGAAGTCATCAACATAAGATATCTTCCTCTCTGAGTTATCTGTCTATTAAAAAAAATTTAACTCAATTTCAACATTGGGGTCAACCGTAACAGCTTCTGCACCAAAGTTGCACCGGTAGGGTACTGTACTCACCCGAGTGCAGGCCATCTGAACTGGTTTCTTTTGCTTGTTCTGGCTCTGATCTGAGCCATTCCACTCTCTAAGTCTCCCCTCTTTCATTTACAACATTTTTAGGTCATTTCAATTTAGTTCTACATCATTTTTTTGTCATCCCAATTCGGTGAGTTCAAATCCGATTGCTCATTTTCTTATCTTTCTTTCTACGGTTTCTACACTTCACCCAGTTCTAATCAACTTCTTTCACTTGGTTCATTGTTCTAATTGCACAGATTTATCAAGTTAGCAACGGTTGAGGACTCTTCTTCATCAGCTGGCCGAAGCAAAAGAAGGTTGAACCCGAGCACTTGTTTCCCACCCTAAGGTACACATGGTTTTTTTTAATCTACACTTCGTTTGATTCAAAGTGGAGCCCATGGCTCCTAACAACCACCTATTTTCATTTCTTTATGCATTAAGTGTTTTCTACTCTGTCCTCACTCTCCTCCCACACAACCCAAACTGTCTCTCCGGTGCTCGAGTGACGCCGAGAGATGAAAGTTCAAGGATCAATGCGAGTGTGGGGCTGAGGTGAGAGTTTTCCGTATTTTTCTTTCTATCTTTTTCATTCCCCCTTGAGGTGGCAATCCGTATTACAACAAACCTATTTTCGGAGTCAACAAATCCTACTTTATCATTTTCATTGACAATTTCTTTAGATATGGGTATGTGTACTTAATGAAGTACAAATCTGAAGCATTTGAGAAATTTCAAGAATATAAGAAGAAACTAGAGAAGCAACTAGGAAAGAGTATTAAAACTCTTTAATCAGATCAAAGAAGAGAATACTTAGGTACTGAATTCACATAGTTTTTGAAGAACAATGAGATATTATCCCAAAGGACACCTTCATACACTCCACAGCTTAATGGAGTAGCTGAAAGGAGAAATTTTACATTTTTAGACATGGTACAGGCAATGACAACTTTTGCTAAGTTGCCTTTGTCTCTCTGGGGATATGCACTTGAAATTGTTACATACATCTTGATCAAAGTACCTTCCAAGTTTGTTCCATCTACTCCATATGAAATATGGAACAGAAAAAGCTTGACCATTAGCATGTTAAGGTCTGTGGTTGTCCAACCTATGTGAAAAGGTATAACTCTGATAAGTTGGAATATAAGATTAAGAAGTGTAGGTTTGTCAGGTATCTTAAGGAGACTTATGGATACTACCTCTACCACCCTAATGAACAAAAGATTTATTTTGTGAAAAGAGCTGTAGTCCTAGAGGAAGAGTTTCTCTTTAAGAAAGAAAGTGGAAGCATGGTAGGACTAGAAGAGGTTTCAGATCCACAACCAGAGGACACTTCTACTAGGGTACTTGATAAGGATTATACATAGGTACTTATTAGGTCATCACATGTGCCCATCCAACTTGATAGATATGTGAGACATATCATTGATGAAAGAAGTAAGGCTCAATATATTGAGAATGATGATCCTAAGATCAATGGAGGATGTTTGTTTCGACTCTTGTTTGTTGCGTATGAAAGAGAACTCATAAACGTAGCTCCCCAAATTGGCAAACTAGCTGGCACACATTCTGAGACTTACGTATGAGATTTTAACCTCCAGTTTATAATTTTGATGATGTCGAAGGCTAGAGCAGTGATAAAAAAAGACATGATTTTGATTAAAAAGTTGAGGGTCCACTCAGGAGAAATTAAAATAATGACTAAACAAGTTCGATGTCATCCTAAAAACTCATAATCATCGAAAAAGTCAGGCATAACCCGATAAACACGAAATCAACCTCGAAAAAGTCGAGAATAACCGAGAAACCCTAAAATCAACTGAAACGACTATATGGCACCGATTGGTGATAATAAAATAGTGAGAGTTGACCCAAAAGACTCGGAAAAGCCTGGTGATGATTGGGCACATGATCTGGGGTAGCCGTGCTAGTACAAATATGAAAGCCATGATAAAAATTGACATAGACATGCGACCACCGAATAGACTTGCCAGAAACCCATATGTTGTAGAATTTGTCGGAATTACAAGACCTTCAATTGTGGATCATTAAGAGTCGGTCATTGAGCAGGCTTCATGTTTCCACGATTAACGCACGACTCTCGCTTGATGGTTATGGCTTGCTTCGAAAATCTTTGGTCTATTCTCAATTCACATGGCTCTCCACTAACGTCCTCGACTCATCTCCACAAGGTGATTTTGATCAGATAATGGTCAGATAAAGAGTATTGCCAATGGAATAAAAATCTGGAGTCCCGAATTAATCCAATTTGGGGTGTCTACAGCTTGCCTCACCTTGATGTTGGCTTTGCAATGGAATAGAATGTAATGCAATGGAATAGAATGTGAATAAATGTAGTGAAGTGAAATGAATTGTAGTGGAATGTAGTGTAGTGGAATAGTGATGTACTAAAAAGGTAGCAGGTGTATATATAGACACACTCAATGACCAGATTCGGCAAAGTGAAGCTCCTCAATTTTCCTGGATCACTGCCATGTTTCATGAAGCCTTCCTATGTTCGATTGGTAAGAGGTGTGCCATGGGCACCTGAGAAGAATAGCCAGCCCCCAATGTTGTAGGGAGTCCTCAAATCATGGGTTCATAGGTTCATCCTCAGTCAGCAACTCAATCTTTGTGGTGTTACTATACCATGATGGGCTTAAGGTTAAAAAAAAATTTGTTTTGTAAAATAAAAGAATACCAATCGAGCATATTCAAACTCCCAGATTCATTTAAGTTTTCCAAGAGACATGATTTGATTCAGAATAAAATAATATTGAATTATAAAAGGCAATTGTTTAAGCTTAAGTAATTGACCATGAGGATAATGGTGATGCAAGAATGATGATCAAATAGGTACCCATGGTGTGATAAGGTGATTGCCATGGTAGGATGAATAACAAGAAAGTGTTGCAATGGCCACGGTGGGATAGAAGTGAAAGATGTTGAAAGACACAAGGTGATTACGATAGATGACGAACACAGCGGGATTAACGAACACGGTGGGATTAACGAACATAATGGGATATTGAAAGAATCAGAGTTGGGGTAAATGATGGGAGAATGTACCCAGTGGGGTTTAGAGATCATGATGAGAAGGTGAAGATAATGATAGGATATATGCAATGACAATGAAAAATGCAATGAGACTAATACTACATGATGTATATTGGGCTTAAAAAAATAAAAAAACAAGACTCGCTTAACAATTAGTTGAAGATAAAGATTGTTTGTGTGGTTAGGATACCCAATCGGGAACCATCGTTCCTCATTGCACAAGTTTGACTTATCCATGTGCATGAAGAATGACCTGACCATCGCAGATTTTAATGAAGGGTACCTCGGGTTTGGTCTTCTTCGCACCCATGGTCTTCAACAATAATGCATAAGTAATGATATATGACTAATGACTTATATGTTAGTCGGCACCTCATGGGGGTTACCCATGTCCATTCTTCCGTCTCCATGAACAATTCCTGACATTCATCAAAAATGTTAGGGTCCGTTTGCAATTTCAAAGAAGTGATTCAATTAAAAGTGTCTTCCGAGAGAAGATACTTCTCGCTGAAGAACTTCTATGCTGCAAAAGTGAAAGCGGTTTGGCATTTTTTTAGCAATGGCGCAGCGGGCTGGGGTACAGGCGATGTCGCTTGATTGTTGAAAGTTGAAACTTCTTCCTCTTGCCGATTTGAGGCTCCAGCAGCTGGCACTTGGACTCCAGCAGGACTTGGACACTTCCGGTGCCATCTCCTCCACGAGGTGGCTTTTCGCCATAGCCAGCTCCATTAGGGAGCAATGGGTCTGAAGCAGGGTTGTCCTGCACGATGAAGGTGACCCACCCCCGGCGATGGCCATAGAATGTGCCGGTGACCCTTTTCCTGCCAACGCCCAACCCCATCGACAGTACGATTAGGTGCTGGCACTTGGGCAAGAGCATCCTAGAGAGGAGGCGGAGGAGGGCTGCCACCTTGACGGAGGGTGACATCCAGGAGGTGGGTCGGTGCACGATGGGGAACTCGTGGCATCGGGTAGGAAACTAGGCTGCGCTAGACCAACAGATCCAGGTTCTAGTCGGTGATACCGTGGTAGTAGTCCTCGTCGAAAAACGAAGCAGGGTAGTTGTCAGTCGCCGTGGGGGAGGCTCCGCAAGGAGTAGGTTCACAGGAGGGGTGCTACCTGTAGGGGTCTCGCCGATGGGGGAGGGTACTCATGGACAGTGCTCACGGAGGGGACTCGTCTACTACAGGGGGGGCTCGTCGAAGGGGACTCACCGGTGGGGCACTCGTCTGCTGCAGGGCATGCTCGTCGGCAGTGGGTGGGCTCACGGAGGGGGGGTCACGGAGGGGAGCGGGCTCGCAGACGAGGCAGGGGAAGGGGGAGGGGGCTTTGCAAGGAAAAAAGTCAGGGGTGGCACGGGAGCACTTTTTGGTTAGGAGAAGGAGAAAATTTTAACTCCGAGCTTCTGCCTTCGACCAGGAGGAGAAGTGAAAATAAGAGAGTAACCAAACGGTATTATAAAAATGAGAAGCACTTCAACGAAGAGGAGAAGTGAAAAAAAAGTCCTTTTGGATAGTTTCCAAACGGACCCTTAGTTCCAAGGGGACAACGATGTGTACTTGGCCTTAATAAAAACAAAACATGAACAAAATTAATTTATCAATTTTTTCTCAAATTTCTCATTTTTTGGATTTTTGGATGAATTTTTCATGAAATTAACTCAACGTGCTCCCGAATTAGGGGCATGGCCACTGCACCCTCAGTTTAGGGGCGTGACCTACACGCCCTTGGATTGGGGGCACGGCCCTCATGCCCCCACTTCGGGGGCACGTTCAATCACAGTTTCTGTTTTGATTCGGATTTGATTTCAGCTCAAATCGGGACTGATCCACCCTATATAAACATCCTATAAGATGCTCAAAACGGCTTACCAACACCCAGGATGGCTCCTCTGAAAAAATAGCGTGTTGGCATGCTTAGAGGTATTTCAAGCATCCCAGGTCATTTGAAGGCCAGAATCGGCACCAACTTGGTGAGTTTGCTGCCAATTTTAGTTTTCACACACAAATTTTTTTTCTTTTCCTCAATGCACTTCCCTCTTACCTCCTATTTTTGTGCAGGATTACCCAAATTTTACAGATCCTCTCTAGTAATGCTCTCTTTCTTGGCTTGGTGGTTTGCTTGACATCCTCGGCTTGTTAGTCAAAGCAACCCTCTGTGATTGGGGTTTCAATGGGCTCTTGGTGCATGCCAAGCAGTATTTGAGATATTCTCTTGACTTCAGCTTGATGGGGGCCTTGGTCGAGCTGTGGCATCCATATACCTACATGTTCATCTTTGGCAACTTCGAGTGCACGGTTCTACTTGAGGAGGTAGAACTTATGCTCGGTCTTCCTCGAACTTAGAAAGATGATACAGCTAGTATGTTTATTCCATCTGGGTTGCTCTCTAGCTCGGACTTCCTAAAGGACTTTGTTGAGGCTAGGCAGATCAGCTCTTTGCTTGCCGACAAACGGATCAGTGTTCTAAAATTGGCAGCTTGAACGATCTCTACTTTGTCGTTCCCTAGCTTGGATGAGGATCGGATACCCCGAGGAGCGAAGGGATTCGTGACTTGTCTAGCTACGGTATTCCTATTTTCTGTAGAGGATGGCTTTTTGGAGCTAGATCAGCTATCATGCATTTGTGGTATTTGGAGCGACGTATGACTTGGCCCCTCAGTCATGGGCTTCTTGCATTGTGGGCTATCTGCAACTTGTGTGGGCCATCCTCCATTCGGTAGTGCTCTCTTGTTGGCTTGCTGGGCCGACCTCCACTTCAAGTTTGATCCAGCTAGTAAGGCGACTACCAGGTCACAACTTTTCCACCATAGCCCCTTGTTCCCATATGCTGCTACACTCAGCTTTGGTGAGAAAGTTGCTAATAGGTGTGCTTAATTGAAGAAGAGGCTAGAGTGGCATGCTCACTGAGCCTCTATGAACCGTTTTGGCATCTTACACTCTCCAGTTTCCCTGATGCAAAAGGACCTTCAAGTGTGCTTCAAGCTCGGTGTGGAACTCTGCTTGGTTACCAGTTCTACTCTTGTGTTGTACAATGCCCACCACTGTCACTCTCAGATCGGCCTACCTCACTATGAGTTGCCCAAGTTGTCTCACCTACCACCCATCAAGGGCAGGCAATTTGGTTCTGTAGACAATGAGGAGGAAGTGATTTTAGCAGTTGCCTTGTGGGAGACGAGTTAGGTATGCTGCCCGGGCCCCCTAATCGAGGAAGACGTCGGTCAGAAGTGCCATTACATCTCCAAGCTGAAGTTTTACTTTCCTTAGAGTTTTCTTTCCTGCTTTTGCTTGTCAGACAAATTGTGTTTATTTTTGAATAACCAATGAATTTTATATAGCAAGTTTGAGTGAAAAGTCAATAGAAATTCATATTGTTTTAGAAAATTAAAAGACAGGTGTTGACAATTATGACGAATATGCCTTGCTATTTGTCAACCCCATGGATGTTTATTAACATGAAATGAGGTATTTTTCATAGATTTTAAAGTGCCTTTTTTCTTTAACCAATTTTTCAAAGTAAACTATGCGTACGATGAATTTCTTTTGGTAGTTCCTTAATTAGTTCGATTTTCTAAACAACATGGCACCTTCTAAAAATTTTACTATTTTTGTCATTTTCAGCTTGAAAAATACATTTTTAACCATTTTTTGTTAAGAAATTCTTAGAATTTTCTCCTGTCACCCAAAAAATGTCAGCTAGTGAAAATAAAAAGTATTAATATGTCTAGCTATTTTAGGACCTGAGGTATTAAAAGTTATGTGAAAAAAGAGATTTTCTGTAAAAATTAAAAGGCAATTTTTCTTTACAAAATTTTTCAGAGCAAACCGTGTGTCGGATCGACATTCTTTCAGTGGCTTCATGATCAGCTCGATTTTCTGAACTACAAGTAATTTTTCCATTTTTATTCTATTTTTCAGAGCAAACTTTTTCATTTCATCCTACACACTATCTCTCCTCGTCTAGAAGCTCATTGATTCCAGCTCATTTTTGGAGTTCAAGACACCTTCAAAGGGTAGTGCTCTTATCACGACAATCGTAGATCAAGACTTTCTCTTTGATTTTGTTCAAGTTTCACGCGATTCGTAGTTCATTTGCTCAATTTATTGTGAAAATACTAATATGAGTGTTGAAGGGCTTCGATCAACGTGCGGCATTGACTGTGCCCTCAACCTAGGGGCGTGGGGATCACGCCCTCAGTTTGGGGGCGCAGTCACCGTGCCCCTAGTAGGAGGGCCGCTTGCCCTCCCATTCCAATTGAGGCGAGGGCGCAGTGACCACGCCCAATGCATTCAGCTAAAATATTTTATTTTAGTTAATTAATCAATTAATGTATTTAATCATGAGATGATGTGATGTTAACCTCTTTTTTGATGCAGATGTTGAGACACGCCTGTTAGCACGACTCCGAGTCTGAGGAGCTTGATCTCCCGATTTTATGCAAGGTACATTTTCTTTTGCCTTACACTTAATGATTAGTTCTTTTGTCTTTCAACAATAGAATTGAATGAACTAATGAAATGAATTTCTTGTAGGCACGGGTGAAATCCCAGATCTTATAGGACTTGGTGCACACGACTTACCTCGGTCTTTCTGACTTCTAGCAAGTTCGGTTGGAGGAGATGGGGTTTGGACCCCTCCTCCAGGCGACTCCTTTCTGAGAGGACCGTCTCCTATTGCAGGTCCTCCGCGAGTCATGGGACCTAGACTCCTTTGTTTTTCTTTTTCCTTGTGGGCACATGGTGCGATCCTTGGAGAATGTTGTGCACATCACTGGTTTCCGTGTTGACGGTAGGCCAGTGGTTTATGCAACCTCTTTAGACTATTCATAGGAGTTCCAGATCAGTCCAATTTGGCGTGTCTACAGCTTGCCTCACCTTGATGTTGGCTTTGTAATGGAATGGTATGTAATGCAACATAATGAAATGTGAATAAATGTAGCAAAGTGAAATGAATTATAGTGGAATGTAGTGGAGTGGAATAGTGATGTACTAAAAAGGTAGTTAGGTGTATATACAGACACACTTAATGACCAGATTCGGTAAAGTGAATATCCTCAAGTTTCTTGGATCACCTCCATGTTTCATCAAGCCTTCCTATGTCCGATCGGTAAGAGGTGTGCCATGGGCACATGAGAAGAATAGCCAGCCCCCAGCGTGATGGGGAGTTCTTGAATCATGGGTTCGTAAGTTCATCCTCAGCCAACAACCCGATCTTTGCGATGTTGCTGTACCGTGATGGGCTAAAGTTTAAAAAGAGATTTGTTTTGTAAAATAAAAGAATACCAATCGAGCATATTTAGACTCTCAGATTCATTTAAGTTTTCCAAGAGACAAGATTTGATTCAGAATGGAATAATCTCGAATTATAAAAGGCAATTTTTTAAGCTCAAGCAATTGACTATGAGGATAATGGTGATGCAAGAATGATGATGAAATAGGTACCCATGGTGTGATAAGATGATTGTCATGTGTAGACTCTGAAAATGGGTTTGTCATCTTACGGATCGGCACCTCAAAAAAAGAGTATGAGAGAGAAGGATGGAAAATGAGGAAAACACTATCACACCTCAGTCCGACACTCACATTGATACCTAAACTTTCATCTCTCGACATCGCTTGAGCACTGGAGAGATGGTTCGGGTCATGTGGGAGGAGAGTCAGGATAGAATTAAAGAACTTAATGCAAAAAGAATGAAAGTAGGTGGTCGTCAGAAACTGCGGGTTACACTTTATGTAATAAGAGAAATATTTGACCGTGTGTACCTTAGTGTAGGGGCATAATGTTCGGGTTCAACCTTCTTCCTCGTCGGCCGGCCGATGAAGAAGAGTCTCCAACTGATGCTACCTTGATATATTTGTGCAACTAGAAGACAATAAGATAATAAAATAAGTGAATAAAAGTGATTAGGACTAGGTGAAGTGTATAAACTGAAATAAGGAAGATGAGTAAAAGAGCAATCGGAGTTGAGCTCACCGTATTAGGGCGACCCCTAACTCCTTTTTTTTACTTTTTTATTATAAAATGCTGCAAACTAACTTAAAATTTTTTTAACAAGTAAATAAACTAAAGAAACAAAGACTTATGGAGTGGAACGGCTTGATTCGAAGCCGAAGTGAGTGAAAATGGCCGGTTCGGTTGGTTTTGCACCCTTCTGGTGCGACTTAGGTGCAGAAGCTAGTACGGACAACCCCAATGTCAGAATTGAGTGATGTTTGTTGTAACGGACAGATAACTTGAAGAGTAAGAGTTTTCTTGTTAATGACTTCTCCATAAAACGTCTGTACTAACCTGAATAATTTATGAAAGTAAAAGGATGTAGATGACAGAACCTGGTTACGTGCCCTCGGTGCAGTGATCACCACTTACAAACGGTATGTCAAAATTGAGTTCTGCCTATTGTAAACAAAGGAGGATGAGGAGAGGAAGAACTCTTATGTTGACCACTTTTGCATAAGATGCGCCTAGAATTTTAAAAAATCCGATGAAATCTATTGATGTAGAGAGCATGGATCAGACTTCCTTCCTCACCTCGGAATCGATCTCTCGACGTCGGCTTGGATTTGAATGTCAGGACGGCCTTGGGAGAGAGCTTGGATGACCTCTGGATGAGCAAGGATGTTGGGGTAACCTTTTTTTGTTGATAATGACTTTGAATTTATAGAAAACAGAGACCGGATGAAAAATACGGAAACTGGCCGACTGTGCCCCCGGGTTGAGGGCGCGCGTTACTTCTAAAAATCATCGAAAAATTCCATAAAATTTCTAAAAAAAGACTTGGCACAATGAACATGCCCCCAACCCAGGGGCATGGTTAAAATAAGCATTTTTAAGTGGGAGAAACCTTCCAAAATCTGGTTTAGAAGGTCCAAACTAGGGTAATTTCTGATTTTCGAAATCGACCACGCTTTCAGACCAGGGGCGCACTGACTGCGCCCTCGGATTGAGGGTGAGCAGGCTGCTCCCTCAAGATGAGGGTGCGGTGACCGCGTCCCCAATTCGGGGGTGCGGTACACTCTCTCTCCTGTGTGCGCGACTTCCGCGAGCCATAAGTTACAAACGGGACGTCCGATTCGACTCCCATTTGTTGTGTTGGAAAGAGGGCACTCAACCGTAGCTTCTCAAGTCAGTAAACCATCCGTCATGACTTTCAATACTTCTGTATGGGGTTTTGACTACCGGTTTACCCTCCCACGGAATACCAAAAATCGAGGTGGTGATCCGAAAAGGCACAATTTCGTTCAAGGAGCCTAGGGTCGGCTTGGGATGACTTAAAACGAGCACCAAACTAGTCCGGTATAATCGGAACACTCAAAATCCTCGAGAAAAATGAAAATAACCTAGTTAACGTGAAACAAATCTCAAAAAAGCCTAGAATAACTGGAAAACCCTAAAATCGATCGAAAGGTGGTACGACACCAGTATACGGCTAGAATCAACCCGAATGACACAAAAAAGCCCGGTGATGACTGGAAAGACATAACACGTGGCCCAGGATAACCAAAACAGTATGGATCGTAAAGGCATGACGAAAGCCGTTATAAACCTGCGACTGCCAAAATGACTTGCCAGAAACCCCGAATGTTGTGGAACTCACGCAAGACTTCCGAGACCTTCAATTATGGATCATTAAGGGTCTGTCATTGAGCAAGCTTCATGTTTCCACAATTAATGTGCGGCTCTCGCTTGAGGGTTACGGCATTGTTTCAGAAACCTTTGATCCATTCTTAACTCACGTGGCTCTCCACTGATGTCCTTAACTCATCTTCACAACGTGATCCAGATCCGATAATGGTCAGATAAAGAGTATTGTCAACGAAATAAGAATTTAAGCCTCAAATAAGACCAAATTGGAATGTCTACACCATGGTGGGATGAATAACAAGAAAGTGTTGCAATGGCCACGATGGGATAGAAGTGAAAGATGTTGAAGGACATAAGGTGATTACGATAGATGATGGACACGGTGGGATTAACAAACACAGTGAGATATTAAAAAATTCAGAGTTGGGGCAAATGATGGGAGAACGTACCCGGTGGGGTTTAGAGATCATGGTGAAAAGGTGAAGATCATGATAGGATGTATACAATGACAACGAAAAATGCAATGAGACTAATACTACATGATGCATACTGGGCTTAAAAAAAAAAAAAAACAAGACTCGCTTAACAATTAGTTGAAGATAAAGATTATTTGTGAGGTCAGGATACCCAATCAGGACAGCTTCTTTTGCCGCATGGTTGTCCAGGTTGTGGCAACTTTCACCGGCTTACCTGGCACTGTAGAGGCAAATGTGGACCTACATCGTTTACTCTTCTTCTTCTTTAGGCGTCTGCTGCTAGGCTCGAAGATGGACCGCATTTATTTGTTGTTTCTTCCCTTTCTTGCCGATCTGGACCCAGGTTGGCATGTACGCATGGGGGGCAACGATGTTCACCCACTTATCCTGTGGTCTCCAGCCTGAGTCAGGTTCTGTTTCTGTTGCCGGCTTCTCTCCCTTTCTTCAGGTGACTTTAGCAGCTTTCTTTTTTCCCTGCTTGTATGCTTTTCTATGTTCTTGTATATGTTGCCTGAGGAGTTGTGCCTTTTGCAGGTCTGGAGCTATCTCTACTTCCCCCTAGGCCGTGCATAGAAGTCCTCCCCAGACCTCCTCCCATTGATAGCTCATTAGGAACCTATTCGCCCTTCCGAGGGCCACCAGAGCCAACCAACATCCATTCATGCATAAATGTTATGCTTCCCACACACTGAGGTATATTTGATCAATGCATTAATCATCTTCTGGTAAATTAGTAATCATGCTTCTTTATCCTGCAGGTGTATTGATGGCCATACCTCATGATCGATGACCATCTTCAGCCTTGGATTGTTGATTCAAGTCGGGTCTTTGGTTGAGATCTTCATCTTCTTTGCGTCAATGAGCTGGCACCCTTGTGGCTTCACTTCTCAACATGCTCCCTGGGCTTAGAGCAAGACTAGTTGGAGCCTCCTCCCTGTCTCCTGCCAGTCAGGGCCTGCCTCAAACATCTAATCCTTCTAGTGGACTGGGTGGCAAAGTATCAGACTTCCATTGCACTCAAGTACGAGGGCAATGAGGTAGTCATTGGTTGAGTGGAAGACAGTTTAAACTACCTTCGCCGCTATGAGGTGGCATACGGACACTTGTTCATTCCTAAGGGTCCGAAAATGATTTTATTTCTTCTAACCAAACTCTGCATTGTTGCTACTTTTAACCTTTGCAACATTTCAGGAAGGTCGGGCTTTGCTACAGTGCCAAAAGTTGGAGAACGTTGGTTTATGGTAGGAGGTGGCTTCTCTTTGTACTATTTTGGAGACCAAGGTAAAGATTAACCTTGACTGCCTCTTTTAATTTGTTGTACTACTAGCCTGACTTTGACATGTTATCTTTTTTGCTTGTAGTGTAAGGCTCGTGCTGAGGGTTCTCCTCCTTCTTTGTCGAGGGAAGAAGTAGTTGAGCTTCGTCGGTGTTTAAGTGAGGCAAAAGAGGCCCTGGCGGCCAAAGAGACAAAGGTCTCATTAATTGAACTTTTAACTGGTCATTGATCTTGTTGACTCATGTTGTTCCCTCTTCTTCTAGGTTGCCGAGCTCCAGGGCAATGTTGCTTTCTCATCCACCAGCATCTAGTCTTTGAAGACTGAGGTGGAGACATGGCGGTCTGCCTCAGCTAACCTTCAATCATAAATGGTTGTCTCGGACATCCGTCTTCAACATGATAGAGCCATGTGTGAGATGGAGTGCCAGCATTGACAAGCCATCCGGTCCCTAGAGAAGATGCACCTAAAGTCGTAGGTTCATTTCGCAACGGTGGAGGTGACATTGTATGTTTATAGCTAGGGCATTCCCGCTCAGTTGAGCCAAAGCTGTACGCATTGTAGACATGTTAAATTTGCCTAATTCAGAGCATAAAACTCATTTTATAAGAAAACATGCATAATTGATATGAGAATGATGCCAGGTCCTTTATTGTTTATTTGGAGCTTTTCCAAATGAAATTGGATGTTTTTCAGAGTTTTATGAACAAAGCCATAATTTCCAAGTGTAAGCCACGCATAAATCGCATAAGCACAGAAATTGGCTAGATGTCCAAAGCTTAATGATCATGCATTGAAGGTTATGGTCAGATTTGTGATTCGAACATGTTTTGTTCCATGCCGCGTCTTTCTAGTTAGTCGTCGAAATTATTTCGACCAGTGTCAGATCTTCAATTCACTATCTTAACTTCTGGATGAAATTCTAAAGTTTTGGAGAGTGTAATGGCCAATGCGTCATTGTAAAAAGCATCTTCGTCCTGTTATCTTTCCAATGCAACAAACGATGTCAAATTATAAATTTGGGAGTGTTTGCAGTGGCTTCTGGAACATAGGCGCTAGAAAAGGTACAATGCACCTGCGTTCGGGGACACATTCCAATGCGCCTCCACCCGAGGGCACGTTCCCATGCGTCGCCAATCGAGGGCACATGAGTACCAATTTTTTATTGAGATTCTACCTCTGACCAATTCAGATCAAATTTTTTGATTGGATTGGATCGAAATCTTTAGGTGGATGGGATGCACCCCCAGAGGGGGTGCATGCACCCAGGACCAGGGTGCATTGTCCTTATTTTCTAGGCTAGATCGCAATGGTTGTTCTCCTATAAATTGACCCCGATTTCGGTCATTCCATAGAGCTTGTCATGACCCCCCCCAGTCTGCTTAAGACATCCAAGCTTCCTTATGCATCATTTTAGAGAAAGTATTTCAAGTTTTTAGAAATAGAAAAGTCGATTCTGGAGAGAGGAAGGACGGTCCACACGCATTTAGCTAGGTCTCTCTTCTTTGACTTCTATAGAAGCGTGTAGATGTCTTATGACTGAGCTGTCTAAAGCAAATTCTTTCTCTTTGAGTCTTCTTTCGTTTGCAACTGACGGCATGCAATTCCAAGGTCAGTGTTGGTCGTGGCAAGCTCTGAAGCAAAGTCACACCTGGCAGATCCCGGTTGTTGTTTGGCTTTTTTGACAACCCAGATATGGCCATATCTTTCTCAATTGGGTTTAGAATTTATCTGTTCTTCTTCATATCTTTATTTCATCTTTCTCCATCCATCTATTATTTTTTTACACCTTTTTGCATTAGTTTTAGTCTGTTACTTCAAAAATAAAAAAGGGGTTAGAAGTCACCTGAATTTGGTCAGTTTCCCTTCAATTGTTTGTTTCATGTTATTCTCTTTACATATACTTTACTTGTTTAGTTTTAATTGTATTTTCATTTATTTTATTGTCTATTTGCACAAAAAACCAAGCATCCACGAGTTGAGGACTCTTCTTCATCGGCTGGCCGAAGAAGGAGAAGCTTTAACCCACACTTTTCTTGCTAAGGTACACACACGGTCATTTTCTTATTTCCAATGCACAAAGCAGAACCCGCAGTTCTTGGTGACCACATCATGTCTTAAGTTCTTCTTTTTCTCATCCTCCTCCCACACAATTCGACCATCTCTTCGGTCATTGAGCGATGCCAATAGATGAAAGTTCAGGGATCAATGTGAGTGTGGGACCAATTTAGAAGAAAATTTTCTAAATTTTCTTTTCTATCTTTCTCATTCTCTCTTGAGGTGGTGATACGGATCATGAAGAACTCATTTTTGGAGTCAACACACATCAGAGCAGCTCCCACCGGAGTGGCACACATAGGAGCAGCAAAACGAGGTGGCTACAACGGCATTAGCGGACATGGCTTCCATGCCTCCTCCACGTGGTTCCCCTGGAGAGGGCGACAATGGGCATTGATATTTGTTGCAGGCTTATCTCTCCTTTTGTTATAGCTGCTCTGTTTCTTATTTGTTGTATCACTTTGATGATGTATTTAGCTATTTGTTTGCTTCAGAGTTATATGAACTACTTTTTCTACCTGACATCACTCAAAAGGCTAGTTAGCATCGCATTCCAGCTTGGCCCCTTGCAAGTTTGTTAAGGGATAGAAGACTTTTAAAGAATGGTGAATGACAATAATAAAATGAAATAGCAGGTGTACGGGTAAGAAACATAGCTGTTTAGAGAAACTCCCCCCCTCTTCTTGACTTGTGTTTTTTTTCTTCTGAAATACTCAATAAAGGGGTTAGATCTGTGTCGTGGCTTACCCCCTTGCTTATTATCATCTTGTCTTGCTTATATGTCAAGGGGGTAGCCTTATTAACAGGGTGGGATAAATAAATGATTAAAAGAAATGAGATGTGATAAAGGTTGAGAGAACTTACCTATCATGGCGAGAATTGCTCCCCTTTTGTTCTTGAATTCCTAAAACAATTGATAAAAAAGATTAAATCTTCACCATGACTCACCCCTTTGCCTACTAGCGTCTGCCTTGACTTAAGTTAAAGGGAAGAGCCCTCTTAACGGGTGATAACAAAGACGAATATACAATGCACGAATGGAAACATGCAAGACAGAAAAAACAAACATGGATGCAAGTAAAGGCAAAAAATCAAGGTCGAGCCTAGTTAAATGATGCATTTTTTTAAAAAAATTCAATTTTATGGGTTTTAAAAATATAAATTTTTTTAAATTTTTGAAAATATTCAATTTTTTTAGATTTTTGACAATATTCAATTTTTTGGGGTTTGTAAAAATATTCAATTTTTAAAATTTTTAAAAATATTTATTTTTTAAGATTTTTGTGAAGAATGTGTTAGTATTGAGATAATTCATCAGTCATTTAATGTTAATTAAGATTCAAGCGGTAAACACCACGTGAAAATGAGGTTCCCTACCCAGAATCTTTCTTACCTTCTTCTCTTAATCAGCTTAGGTTCCCCCTAAATTGGGATAGTTTACCCTACCTTAGGGGTTTAAGAAAGAAGGATAAAAGAGGAAGCCCTTGATAGGATTTGGAGATGTCGATGAGGGTTTCTCTACTCATGTCCAAGTTGCCCGTTGGGGTTCGGCCTCTTCGGGTCTTTTCTATTTTCAACATGTTGCACTCATTTAGACAAGTCTTTGACCTGTGGGGTCATTGCCCATCTTTTGGTGCCCTTTTTTTCATTTTCTGCACTTTTGTGTACTCATTCAAACAAACCCATATTTATTTAAACTTGTGGGGTTCATTGCCCATCTTTTGGCACCCTTTTGCACCCTCTAAGATGGCCTCCTACTAAGGCGACGAGCATTTTCGATACTACCCTCCTCTAATCTCTTTCACCTATCATGGACTGAACAGAAGAGAATAGGGTAAGGGTCCCTTTTTGCCTTCAGGGTTCTGCCTTGCCTCTTTCAAGTGTCGGGCTATCTAGATTCTAGGATAGGGAGGTGTTGTGTATGCAAAGTGATTTCTACCCTTGTCCTCTAGCGAACACTTCGATTGATGACTTAATACCATACCAGAGATTCTCCATTTTTTTCAAGAAAAATATTTTTTAAGGTAAACGCCATTCCATAGATGACTCAACTCCTCTCCATCGGCATTTGTTAGCTCATATGTGTTGTCTAGATATTTTTTAGTTATAACAAAAGACCCATCCTAGTTAGGTTGCAACTTGAAGTGGGGACCCCCTAGCTTAATGAATATGCGTTTGACTACCATCTCATCGATTTTGAATTTTCTCTTTACCACCCTCTTTTGATAAAACCTTTTGAGTCTGTTCTGATAAGTCCGGTCATGCTCGGAGGTGGCCAACCTTCTTTCATCTAGGAGTTCAAGTTGTGTAAGAAGAGATTCTCGTCTCTCATCGATGGGGATGTCCTTGTCGAGCTGAACTCTGTATGGGACCACTGCTTCCATCACGTATGCGAGGGCATACGGGGTTTGACTAGTGGGGTCCGCACATAAGTATGATAAGTCCATATGGCATCTACAAGCTTATCTGGCCAATCTGTGAACTTGCTAGACTTACAAGTTTTCTTGATATTCTTGATCAAGGTTTTATTAGTGGCTTCTGCCTGACCATTGTCTTGCGGGTAGTATGGAGATGAATGATGCAATGCAATGCAGTACCTGTTGCAAAGATCATGCTGATCTTGAGAGAGGAATTGTGGTCCATTATTAGCGATGATGTTGTTGGGAATCCCAAACATGGCGATGATGTTGCACTTGATGAAGGAGCACAATGCTAATGCTTTGATCTCCACGAAGGCTTCCGCTTCTGCCCACTTGGTGAAGTAGTATATAGTCATTAGGATGAATGATTTGGAGTGCACTTCAGAGTTGAGATCACTTAGAGAGTCAATGATATCAAAAGCCCACATAGCGAAGGGCCATGGGGCATGAAATAGTTGAAGGGATGATGCGGGAGAATAGATCTTGTCGGCATGGAGTTGGCAAGAGTGACAGTGCCGGACAAAGATAAAGCAATCTTCTTCTAGGGTTGGCCAATAATACCCTTACCATATGATCTTTTTGGCAAGAGTCTAAGCATTGACATGGCTCCCACAAACCGCAGCATGTGCTTCCTTAAGCACCAACTCTGCTTCTTCTTCATCAATGCATCTAAGACTCCACTCAGGCTTCTCTTGTAAAGCACCCCTTCTAGGATTGTGTACCTCTTGGATACTCTTCTAATGGTCTTCTTTTCTTTTGCATTGGATCCAGGTGGATAAGACTGATCTCAACAATATCTCACAATCTTATCATACCAAGGTCTCTCACCCTCATCTAATTCTTCTAACTCAATCAGAAAAATCTTCTTTTTTTGCTCTAGATATTTATTTCTACCAAATCTCTCATTGACCTTCATAAAATGTCCATTCTTAATGTTTGGCATTGGCCTCCTATAGACATGGATAGTTTACACTTTTCTACCTAGCGGGACCGATAGAGATGAAGCTAAGGAGGCTAAGGCATCAGCAAGAATATTATGAGCTCGAGAAACATGGATAAAAGTGAGTTTAGAAAACAACTTAATGTAGCAAGATGTGAGTTCTTGGTAAGCTTTGAGGTTTAGATGAGAAGTTTGGTATTTATTTAGGACTTGGAGAAAAATTAGTTAGCTATCACCTATCACCTTCAGTTCAGTGGCACTATAGAAGTGGGTGGCCTTTAGCCCAGCCAGCAAGGCTTCATATTCAGCTATGTTTTTGGTTGCTAGAAAGTCGAGCTAAAATGCCTATAGAATGGTGACACACTAGGGAGATTGAAGAACAATTCCTATTCCCCTACAGTGTGAATTTAGAGTCCCGTCAAAATATAATGTCCAAGGATTAGAAGATCGAATCAACATTAGTTCATCATCCGGGAGCTCTGATTGGATCAAGTCAAAGATGGGTATAAGGTGGTGGGCAAGATGTTGAGCAATGGCATAGCCCTTAATCGCCTTCTGGGGGACATAGGTAATATCAAACTGTGAAAGAAAGCTATACCAACGACCTAACCAATCAGTCAAAATAGTCTTCTTAAGAAGGAATTTAATAGGATTGATGTGAGCAATAAGGTAGACCTTATAAGCAAGAAAATAGTGTTCGAGTTTCTGAAGTACCCAGACTAGTGTATCATAGGACTTCTCCACTATCGTACACTTCTGCTCACACGAATCAAAGATCTTGGACAAATAATAGGTTGCCTTCTCTTTCCCTTCTTCATCCACTTGTGCAAGGACTACCCCAAAAGAATTCTCCAAACTAAGATATATAGAACTAAGGGCTTGCCAAGGACTAGTTGTCTAAGCATAGGGGGACTAGCCAGGTATCTTTTCAAACCATCGAATGCTTCCTGGCACTTCGAATCCCATTTAAACTTGGCCCCCTCCTTGGTTAACTCATAGAAAGATTTGCACCTTTGGGAATGCTGTGAGATAAACCGGCGGACAAACTATAGCCTTCTGATTAATCCTCGAAGTTCTTTTATATTTTTCAGAGGAGGCATACCAATAATTACTTTGGCCTTGTTTAGGTCGATCTCTATGCCCTTTTTGCTCACTGTGAACCCCAATAACTTTCCTGAGGATACTCTAAATGTGCATTTCTTAGGGTTTATCTCCAATTTATATTCTCTAGACCTTTATAAGACCTTTCTTAACACTTCAGAATGATCTTCTCAGCTTTTGGACTTAATGACCAGGTCATCCACATACACCTCTACAAGTGTATGCACCATGTCATGAAACATAGCCATCATATCCCTTTGATGTGTTGCACCAGTATTCTTTAGTCCAAAGGGCATGCCGACATAGTAGTAGGTTTCTCAAGATGTAGAGAACGAGGTCTTCTCTTGGTTCTCTTCAGCTAACTGAATTTGATTATACCTGGAATAGCCATTCATGAATGAAAGCATTTCAAACCCCGCAGTGTTGTCAACCAATACATCAATATGAGGTATAGAAAAGTCATCTTTATGACACGCTCGGTTCAAGTCCCTGAAGTCTATGTAGATCTGAACTCGTCCATCCTTTTTCATGACAGGGACTATGCTTGCCACCTATTGTGGATAAAGGACGACCTTAATAAAATTTGCCTAGTGTAACTTGTCGACCTCTTCTTTCATCTCAAGTGAAACATCAGGGTGGAATCTCAATTTTTGTTTGATCGAGGTAGCTCCAGGTTTCAAAGTTAAATGATGTTTAACCAATGAGTTGTCTAACCCTAGCATATCATCGTATGTCCATGCGAACGTGTCCTTATATTCTTTCAAGATTTTAATTAAGCTCTATTCCTTAGTAGGAGTGAGGTTTGCACTTAGAAGAATAGTCTTGGGATCTTCCAGTGTTCCAAGTTTTAATTCTTTTGTCGGCTCATCAACCGTGACTGACGGTTCCTCAAACCTTTCAAATCCAGATGCATACGCATCAGCCAAGTCCTCAATTCCTTACTCAAAATCAGGATCCTTCTCTGATACCACATCATATATTCCCAGTGTATGATCTACATTATGTTCATCCTCATATTGGATTTTGTCAAGCTAGATTTTCTAAGAAATTTGGCAGTCTTTCACATTCTTTGTATTTTTTAGGTAGTTGTTGGTGATATCTTTTCGGAACTCGTTTACCTTGGAATTTTTTTTCCTATCCTAACTAGTCCTACAGAAGATGGAATTGAAAATGTGGTATTTACAATGGGTGGAGGATCGAGAAGATCGATCGGTGATTCAAAGAAGAGCAGTCCCTGGTTGGGAGCACCCTTTGAGAAATTAGAGACGTCTCCTCAATGGAAAAGTAAATTTGCGAGAGAACATTTTTTAGGTGTTTTCAATAAGAAAAAGAGAACAAGCCGATGGGACTCGAGTAGAAACGAAAAGTTTAAGCAGAAATAAGAAAAATGGGTTTGCGGAACCCACAATGACAAGAAACGAGCATATGGGCCCAAAGCTAGGAAAAAATTCTAAGGGGCACGTGGGCCCAACTGGTGGGCATATGGGCCCATTGTTAGCTTCATGCGAGTGTAGAAACCCGGTGGGGTGAGAAGATTTGAACGGGCTCTCAGGCCTAGTGAACAATTTGGGTGGGCATTCCCGCCCAAAGGTGAGAATTGGGCTAGAAAGCCCATCAAGTGAATTCAAGAGGAGGGGCATGTCGACTCCGAAAATGGGTTCCGGATCGGCACCTCAAGATAAGAAGGTGAAAGATGGAATAGGGAAAAAAAAGGGGAGTGAATTGAAAACACTCGGAAAGCGGTAAAATGTCCTCATCTCGGTCCCACACTCACATTGATCCCCGAACTTTCATCTCACGGCGTCGCTTGAGCACCGGAGATGGTTCGGGTCATGTGGGAGGAGAGTGAGGAGAAGATGAAATTAAAACATGAAAGAATGTGGTCGCCAGGAGCCGCGGGCTCCGCTTTATGGGATGTAAGTTAAGAGATGAGTTGAATTGACCGTGTACCTTAGTGTGGGAGATTGGGATATGGGTTCAACCTTCTTCTTCTTCGGCCGGCCGATGAAGAAGAGTCTCCAACCGATGCTAGCTTGTTCAACCTGTGCAACTAGAACAATAAACCAAGTGAAGAAAATAATTAGAACTATGGGAAGTGTAGTAACTGTAGAGAGAATATGAGAAAGAAGCAATTGGAATTGGACTCACCGGCTTCGGGGTGAGCCATAACCCCTTTTTTTGTATTTTTGATTATGTAAAAATGGTGTAAACAAACTAAAATATGCTTTAAAATATTAAATGAGCTGAGTTAAATGAGTTGAGAAAGCTTATGGAATGGATCGGCTTGAGTTGAAGCCGAGTTGGTTGAAGTAGGCCGGTTCGGGTAGCCTTTGCACCCTTCTGGCGCGACTTTGGTGCAGAGGATGCTACGGATGACCCCGATGTCAGAATCAAGTTAAGTTTGTTGGAGTAGACAGAGGACTTAGAGAGAAAGAGTTTCTAAGTTTATGAATTCTCCTAAATCCTCCTGTAGAAGTCATAAAAATTCTAAAAGTAGGCGGATATAGAAAATAGAACCTGGATGCGCGCCCTCAGTGTAGCAATCGCCACGAACAAACGGCAAGTCGGAATTGAGTGCCGTCAGTTGGAGATGAAAGAGGATGAAGAGATGAACATATTATATGTTGAATACTTTTGCAGAAGGAGTCTCATATTTTCTTAAGAAGTCGATGAAGTTGGCTGATGTAGAACACCCAGATCGAGCCTTCTCCTTCACCACGTGATCGATCTCTTGACTTCGGATCGCCTTTGGACGTCGGGACGGCTTTGGAGAAGATCTTGGACGACCTCTGGATGAGCTAGGCACTGGGGATTAACCTTGGGTCGTTGAGAATGACCCTCAATTTATTGGGGAAGGAAGCCGGTGCAAAATTTGGAAACTGGACCGACCGCGCCCCCGCTTTTCAAAGGGGATGAGGGCGCGCAGGGCGTGCCCTCAAACCAAGGGCGCGCAGGGCGCGCCCCCAATTCGGGGGTGCGGTCTGCGCGCCCCCCTGTTTCAAAGGGAGCGGGGGCGTGTTACGCATCTCACTGCTAAAAATCGATGGAATCTTCCAGAAATTGCTAAAAATCGACTTGACATACGTAACGCGCACCCGAACCAGGGGCGCGGTACAAATAATCGAAAATCCTCCGCGGAAACCTTCCAAAAATCCGGTTTAGAAGGTGCTAATCGGGGTAATTTGCGATTTAAAGAAACTGACCGCGCCCCCGCCTTTCAAAGGAACCGGGGGCGCACAGGGCGTGCCCCCGGGTTGAGGGCGCGCAGGGCGCGCCCTCCCCTTTCAAGCGGAGTGGGGGCGCGGTACACTCTCTCTCCTACGCGCGTGTTCCGCGAGCCGTATCTTGCAAACGGGATGTCCGATTTGGCTCCCGTTTGTCGCGTTGGAAAGAGGGCCTTCAACCACACCTCCTCAAGTCGTTAAACCAGCTGGAATGACTCTCGAGATGTTCGCACAGGGCTTTCTACCGGTTTACCCTCTCGCGGAAAGCCGAAACCCGGGGCGAAGATCCAAAAGTGCACGGTTCCGATCGAGAAATATCGGGTCAACTCTGGATGACTTAAAATGATGACCGAACAAGTCTGGTACGACAGAAAAACCCGAAGCCATCGAAAAATTTGATATTAACCTGTTAAACGTGAACCAAAACTCGGAAAAGTCGGGAAACCCTAAAATTGACCGAAATGGCCATATGGCCCCGGTTGATGAAAATATTTGGCTAGAATCGACCCGGATGACCTAAAAGGGCTCGGTGATGACCGGAAAGGCCTAACATGTGGTCCGGGATAGCCGTGTCAGCACAGATCAAAAAAAGCCGTAACAAAAGCCGTCATTGACCGACGCCGACCGAAATGACTTCTCGGAAACCCTGAATGTTACGGAACACATGAGGGACTTCCGCGACCTTCAATTATGGACCATTAAAGGTCGGTCATCGAGCAGGCTTCGTGTTTTTACAGTTTACGTGCGGCTCTCGCTTGAAGGTTACAGTAATATTCCGGAAATCATTGGTCCATTCTCAACTTACAAGGGGGGTCCACCCATGTCCTTAGCTCATGTCCACGAGACAATCCGGATCAGATAACGGTCAAATAAAGGATATCGCCTATGGAATAAGAGTCTGGGGCTCCGAATCAAGCCAATTTGGCGTGTCTACAGGGCATGAGGACCTTGAAGTATGTGACCGTAGGATACGGCTCACGTAGGATGTTATATGGAGGTTTGCTTGAGTCAATGAGCTGTTTAGCAATGGGATCGCCTTTGAACAGTTCTTTCAATTCTTCCTCCTCCATGAACAACTAGGCCAAGGATAAACTCAAGTCATCCATTTCTTCCCCATGTTCTGGGGCCCTCCTCTTGGTTGTAGTGTTTGTTCTTCTTCGTGTATGGCCATCATCATGGTTTCCCCTTTGATGAAGAATTTTTGGAGCCCCATGGCATGTTTTGGCCGGTAGTCCATCCTTAGAACAAAACTTGGCTCATAACCAAGCTCTTGCCTTCATGGTCTCTTCACAGCTTCGATAGGGTGTACAATCCACTATAGCTCCTTGCCCAACCCTTTTCCTAGTTGATATCCTATCCTTCTCATCATCCGCCAAACAACTGTATCTGGGGGATGGGGGAGAGGTCATCGATGTCATGACCACAGGCAGCACTATAGTTGAGACCAGTGGCTGAACAAATTCTGATAGTGGTAATGTAAGGAATCAATACATGACAGCGGAAAAATTTTGATTCCATAAAACCATGATCTTTGCCTTGATCGATGCCGAACGAGTAAAACCGGGAACCGAATATGAAGTATAACGAGAGTACCTCATGGGATTTCTCAAATCCCTCACCATGGATGAAGAGAGGACATTCCTCCTTGCTTAAAACCGTTCAAGTGTCCGGTCTCTAGTGGTATCCACACGATCTGCTTCAATAGACGAGTTCTCCCTTCCTTCGGGCCTCCAGAAACCTTCCATATCCAAGCTTGACCATGTGAGATCACCTTCTAGAGGAGAGAGGAGGGAGAGAGGAGGCTTGGGACGTGCTCCAGCCCTATGGCTTGTTAGGGTTTGGCTTCATAAGCCATTTGTATATAGAAGATGGATTTTTTCACAAAAACCCAAAACTTCTATAAAATTGCGTCCATGTCCTCATCTTATTGACCAGATCTATTGTGTGTGACCCACTAGGCCCAATAGTCAATTTGGTTGAAGCCTTAATTAATTTAAAAGAACAATTCCTTTAAATTAAATCAAAATCATTATGCGATAACAGTTTTTACGGCTTTCTGATCATAAAGGGTACAAGCCACATCCTATGATCCCAAATGACTTTGGGGAGTTAAATAACATCCATTGAGCCTTTCCATCATCAATTACCACACGGATTTAAATCTTCGTTCATACAATGTCCCGGTCGGTCAGGAGTTCGGCACTGACTGTCAACCCCTAAGTATTCCAACACTATGAAATCTTGTACTCATGAATGGATCAACTAGAAAACTCCTTTTCCAATTATCCTATTTACCTTGGCCAAGGATTTAGAGTACTATCCATAGGACATTCTCTCTCTCCTACCGAGAGTGAACGATCCCCTATTGTCCGCTCAATTGCCTCCACCAGGTTTCCCATATACCCAATCCATTAACTATATAGGACCACAATACTAAGTGATCCATCAGTCAATAGTCAAAGTACATAGTACGCCTGGCAAGACATCTTTGGTGACTCATGTCAAAGATCCAACCGTGCTATTGAGATATATGAATAACCTGATAGACAGTTCGGTAAGATACCGATCTGGTTTTCCTAAATTGGTCAGTTCAGTGAACTCATTCCACCAATGAGCACCTGTGTGTGTATCTCAGTGTCCCCACACTGATGACCAATGAGATCAGTCCTTCTCATCATATGAGAAGACATCACACACACTAGTCTATCCGGATTCTTGATGTCCTGTCTAAAGGATCCTATGACTAGGAACATTTAGATCACATACCTCTAGATGATCAATCTCATTATCATGATCTCATCATGATTCAATCATCATTGCATGTGATTAAGGACTTCATTACGATATACGCTTCTAATAAAAGCTAGTAACCAAGTTTTCCCTATTTAATTGAATGAGATATTCCTAGAAATGTTGAATCATATCATATATGATTGGCTTGTAGGGCATACATTTCTATCGGGTAATGCAGAAGAGGGATTACTCACGTTGTTTAGAATAGGGATGTTGGTTACTTTAATGACTTGCCCTTTGAATGGGAACTTCACACATTGATGAGTAGTCGAGGCAACAGCTCCTATTGCTTCGAGACATGGGCGTCCCAATATAGCTTTAAATGTGGGGTCTAGTTCTAGAACATGGAACTCGGTGTGACAATACACTGTCCGAGCCCGACTTCCAATGTGACCACCCCTTGTGACAATTTCTAGGAGTTGTCATATGCAGTCACCGTAATGGCAGAAGGCTCAATTTCTTCATCGAAGATGCTTCATAGCTGTAATGTTTCTAGAGGAATGACATTAATTGAGGCTTTGGTGTCAATCAAGCACGATTTAATATCAATGCTTCTGATGACAACTGCAACATGCAAGGCATACTTTCCGATTTCTAGCCGTGCCAACTCTTCTTGTGTGAATGTGAGTGATGAGCGTTCACTCCTATGGGTTAAGACAGTGATGATCTTTTTAGGTGGGAGGTCCTCATTGACCATGACCCATGCAAGTACTGCTGCAGAATTTCTTGGTGAGAATTCAACCTTTTTATGAGATCTAAAATTGAAATCTATGCCGACATTTTGTTCATATGCTTCAATAAGTTATACGCCATGCTAGGCAATGGTTCCTCTATTACCTCCTCTTCTACCTGCTCCTGTGACTACATCCCAGCTTGGGGGAAGACCCGTTGGAACATCCTCCTCCTGCTAAGTACCAACACTAGTCTAGTAGGGTGAAGTGATGAAAGTGGTGATGGTATGGTTGGTTGGGGTGTTGAAAGGCCTGAGGTGGGTAGGGGTTGTGAGGGTCAGATTATAAGGGGGCGTGGAATGGTGGTGGCTAGCTAGTTAGGCAATGGTTGCGGTGTTGGTGGTGATGGTCAGATGATGAGAGGTCATAGAGTAGTGGTGGTTGGTGGGATAGGTGATGGTCGGATGATGAGAGGCGTGGAGTGGTGGTGGCTGATGGGTTAGGTGCTGGTTGGAATGTTGGAGGTGGTCTGTTTATTAGACATCGGGGAGGATTAATGATTGGTGATGGTAGTGTTGGTAAGGTTGGGCTTTAGGGTGCTTAGATAAGTCATTGTCTAGGGGTGGCTCTTGGTATGGAGAGTATGGTATAGTTTGTGGGTGGAGCTGGTCATGTGGGCATGGTGGCGGTTTGATCCTCCACCTGCCAACCCTGGGAGTGGTTGATTGCTTCTCTGGTGGAAGAGTGGACAAGACCAATCTGTGGGTTTGGTGGGGCTAGTGCCGATGCTAGAGTGGGTGCATGTACTGGGAGTGGGTCTTGAACTATGCCCAAGTTGGGCTGCTAGTGTGCTTGTTGTTGTTGGCGTCATGGTTGATTTTGCCATGCATTCATTGCCTACATAGACTCCCCCATCTACACCTAGTCGATGTTGCCTTGATTGTTAAGATCGTGAATGTAATATTTAAAATAGAAGCAAACCTCTACAATGTCGATGGTAGGCACAGTACTTTGACATGTCTGTGTTTGCTGGCCATGCCTCTCTCTTCTTCAAGTGCTCTAGTTGTTGTTCAACCATTATTGCTTTAAAAATATCTGTGAGGGGGGAAGGGTGGCAACTGAGGGTAGTTTTCTCTCTTTGGTCCCCCTCCTAGGTCGGTTGGCTGGCGGAGGCACTTGGTTGTAGACAGGTTGATACTGTGGTGGCGCTCGATTGTAAGTAGGTTTGATGTGGCGGTGCTCAGTTCTTGGCAGGTTGCTGCTAAGGTTGTTGGGTTGGCTGAGGAGCTGGTCGGTATTGATGGTTTAGTGGGGGGTTCCGATATTGGTTTTGACAATTCCCTCCCTGGTTTCCTATGGCATTGACACTTTCATTGTTCACAACCCCTTTAGTGGTAGGCCCTATAAGTGTAGGTTTTCTAGTTTTGCAGGGTTTAGGGTCAAAAGGATTGATCATGGAGGCATCCCTAAAGTGGGCTTGAAGGTATCGGGCACTATCACAGATCTCACTCATGGTGGTTGCGCGGTGTATGACTAAGAGGTTGCGTAGGGCTGGTGTGGTATTCCCGATGAGCATCCTCACTTGTTCCCCCTTTGAAATAGTGCCAACCAATTTTTCCGTCATTCCTCTCCACCGGTCAGTAAATTTAGTGAAGTTTTCATCTGGCTTCATCTTCTTAGTAATTAAGTCTGTGATCGAGTAGGTTGGCCCCACCCGGTCCCTGTATCTTTGCAGAAACTTTGCCTTTACAACATCGAGGTCTGCTACCTCAAAAGAATCAAGAGAATAGAACCATTCAAGGGTGGACCCTTCCAATGACCAACAGAAGAGAAAAGTGAGGGTTTGTGGTCATTTTTCTAGAAGGCAGAGTCATACAAGAAGCTCTTAAGGTGCATGAAGGGATTACTAGACCCGTTGTATTGTTGGAAGACTGGTACCTGTGATGGAGGAAGGTGTAGAATAGGGAAGGATGGAACAGATATCTCTGGAGTGGCCTTGGAATCCAACCTATGCCTCAGTTCTTCAAAGCGTTCATCCATTTGATTGAGTTTATCTAAGAATGCTTGGGTGTGGTTAGGTTCCTGAACTATTGGTGCTGGCACATGATTTGTAGGATAATTTGAGGAATGGGCTGAAAGTGGTAGGTTGGAAGCAGGAATCTACATAGAATTTGATGGGTTCCCCGCGACAGGGTGAGCGGGCAAGGAGATGTGGTAGGATTGCCCAGGAGAGAAGATGATAAGAGGCCTAGCTGCCAATCATAGTGGTGAAGGGGCTTGGTCACCCTCGACTAGACCTTGGTTGGCGGGCATCTTACCTTTTGCCAGGGACTACGTGATTGCCAAGGATTCAGGATCAAGATGGAGAGACAGATCTTTAAGAAATTGCTCCACACTACATGGAGCGGATTGATGGATGGGATCTTGAATATCAGATTCTATGACAATATTAACATGGCCCTCTAGTTGGACCATGGGTTTCTGAAGCTCGTAGTAACCCATCTCGTACTCTTCTTCTTGCCCGTAGTAGTCTGACATCCCGACGTGTCTTCCGAACCTTAGCATCATGGGTATCCTATCAATCTTTCTAAATGGATAGTTGAAAGAGAGCAAGTGGAATGTACAATTAAAAACTTTCTTATGTTTTGTTTTGTTTGATTGATGACTTTTTTTGTTTCAGTTTTGTTGTTGGCAAATAAGTTGTACACAAAATTAAAGAGACTTTTTTATTTGTTTAGGTGTTTTGGGAGAAGGAATTTTGTTGTTTTCAATCTTGGTGAGCAAGCAAGTTGTATAAACAAGTTTTTAGAATGACTACTCGACAATTTTTGTGTTCAAGCCTTAGATTATATAAATTATTAGCAATTATCCACTCAAGTTGGGTATGGTCTCTATTGCTCCAATCTCCAAGACCTAAGGTTGTCACACAATTTTCATGAGTAGGTACTCGAGTTCTTCAGAGTTTTGGGAAGAATGGTACAACCAGCCCAATCGTGCGAAGAGGAATACTCCATGGATGGGGACTTAAGGAGGTCTTGATGGAAACAACTAGATCAATTAGGAAGGAATATCTCAGAATAGAGGTTAGAATTCACCAAGAAAGTGTTTGGAGGGTAAGGGTGTGTTGGGAGAAAAAGCCCCTGCCTCGAATGCCCTATGGATTGGAACAAGTTCGGAACCTGGTGCAAAAAGCTAATGCAAAAATAAAAATGGAGGGTAAGAGGAGAAGAAGTAATCAATATACGCAAACATGAAATGAAATTAAGCTATTAAATAAACCAAACATGAGTCATGCAAGCAATCATAGAGCAAAACAAGTAATTAGAAACTAGTGACAAAATGTGGTTCACACGGGAACTAGTTTATGAGTGAGTGTCCACTTGGGGACAGATCTGAAGTGGAAGGAAAAGGGGTGGTCCACGCGGGGACTGATCTGAAAGTAGAGTGGCTCACGCGGGAGCTAAGTTTTGGAAATGTGGGTGGTTCACGTGAGAACCAATTTTTAAAGAAAAGGGGTGGTTCACTTGGAAACCGATTTGTTTGGTTGGAAAAGGGAAGGAAGGCCACGTGAGGCCAATTTAAAGGTGGTGCAAAGGGGTGATCCACATGGGGACCGATCTGAAAGTGGGTTGGTTCACGCGGGAACCGGTTTTTTTAGGAAGAAAAGGTGGTTCACGCAGGAACTGGTGTAAAAGATGACAAAAAGGAAAGAGGGCCACGTGGGGCCAATATGAAGGTATTGCAACGGGGTGTACCATGCAGGGACCGATCTGAAAGTGGGTTGGTTCACGTGGGAACCAGTTTTTAGGAGAAATGGATGGTTCGTGCAAGAACCAGTTTTGAAATTAAGAGAGAGTAAATCAGATCCACATGAAAAAAATCTTAAAAAGAAAGGTAAACAACAAGCTTTTAAGGTAAATGAGAATGGGAACAGTAATATGAGCCAGTTCATGCGGGAACCAAATCGGAACATACTTAGTTGTATGGATGAATCAAGCTAGCACAATTGAAGATAGTGGTTGTCCCACCGTGGTCACCACAAAGCTATCGACTCTGAAAATATGTTTGTCGTAATCTGGATCGCCACCTCAAGAGAGGATGAAAAATATAGGAAGGAAAATATAGAAAACTCTCACCTCAGTCCCACACTCACATTGATCCCCGAACTTTCATCTCACGGTGTCGCTCGAGCACCGAAGATGATTCGGGTCATGTGGGAGAAGAGTGAGAATGAAAAAACTTAATGCATAAAGCAATGAAAATAGGTGGTCGCTAGGAGCGTGGGCTCTTCTTTGAATTGAACAAAGTGTAGATTAAGAAAGGATGACCGTCTTTACCTTAGCGCGGGAAACAAGAACTCAGGTCAACCTTTTCCTTCTTCAGCCGACCGATGAAGAAGAGTCCTTAACTGCTGCTATCTTGATAGACCTATGCAACTGGAACAATGAACCAAGTGAAAGAAGTTGATTAGAACTAGGTGAAGTGTAGAAACCGTAAAAAGAAAGATAAGAAAATAAGCAATCGGGTTTGAACTCACTGGATTGGGGTGAGCCCTAAACCTTTTTGTTATTTTTAATAATAAAAATAATAATAAACTAAATTAAAATAATTTAAAATTTCTATAAATGAAGAAGGGGAGACTTAGAGAGTGGGATGGCTTGGATCGGAGTTGAAACAAGCCAAAGAAACTAGTTCGGATGGCTTGCACTTGGGTGAGTACAATACCCTATCGACGCGACCTCGGTGCAGAAGCTACTACAGTCGACTCCGATGTCAGAATAGAGTGAAGTTTGTTTCAACGGATAGAAAACTTAGAGAGGAATATATATTATGTTGATAACTTCTACATAATTTTCTTTTGTAGATTTGTAGAATTTTTATAAGTGTATAGATGTAAAAATAGAACCAGATTGTACACCCTCGATGCAGCAGTCGCCACAAACAAACGACACATAAGAATTGAGTGCCTTATATTGCAAATGAAAGAGGACATAGGGAGAAAGCTTTATTTTGTTGAATAATTTTGCAGAATGTGCTCCTAGAATTCTGTGAAGGCCAATGAAGGATGTCAATGTCAAGAGCACGAATTGGGGCTCCTTTCTAACGTCAGGGTTGATCTCTCACCAATGGGACGGAGTACAATGTAAAAGAGAGTTATGGAGAGAGCTTGGACGACCTCTAGACATGCTAGAGCATGTGTGGTAACCCTAGTCATTGATAATAGCCCTCAATTTATAGGAGAAGCAGACCCGACGCAAAATATAGATGGAAATTGAACATGCCCCAGGGTTGGGGGCGCGGTGGCTGTGCCCTCAACCTGGGGGTGCACAATCCTCACTATCAGAATGAGGGCATGGTGAGCGCACCCTCACCTTGAGGGTGCGTTCAGTGGGTCATTGCTAAAAAATTCGAAAAAAAATATGAAAACTTGCTAAATTTTGGGTTGACAAAATGAACGCGCCCCCGAGTCAGGGGCACGGTCAAAATAATTGTTTTCAAGAGGAGAAACCTACCTAAAACTGATTTGGAAAGTGAAAACAGGCAAGTTTCTAGTTTCTGGAACTGACTGCATCTTTAGTCTGGGAACATGCTGAGCATGCCCCCAGTTTACGTCCGCGAGCTGAAACTAGCAAACGGGATGTCCGTATTGACTCCCATTTGTTGTGTATGAAAGAAGACTCATAAACGCAACTCTCCAAATTGGCAAACTAGTTGGCACACATTCTAAGACTTTCGTACGAGATTTTAAACTCCGGTTTAGGATTTCGAGGATGCCGCAGGCTAGAGCGGTTATCTTAAAAGACACGATTTTGATAAAAAAAGTCAAGGGTCCACTCAGGAGAACTTAAAAAATGACCAAACAAGTCCGGTGTGATCCAAAAAACTTGGAATCATCGAAAAAGCTAGGAATAACCTGGTAAATGTGAAATGAACCTTAGAAAAGCCGAGAATAATCGGGAAACTCTGAAATTGACCGAAACGATTGTATGGCACCGATTGGTGATAATAAAATAGCTAGGGTTGACCCAAAAGACCCAGAAAAGCCTGGTGATGATTGGGAAAGTCATAACACATGGTCTGAGGTAGCCATGATAGTACATATCGAAAAGCCATGATAAAAATTGACATAGACATGTGATCACCATAAAGATATGTCTGAAACCCGTATGTTGCGGAATTTATGCCGAACTTCCAAGACCTTCAATTTTGGATCATTAAGGGTCGGTCATTGAGCAGGCTTAGTGTTTTCATGATTAACGTGTGGCTCTCGCTTGATGGTCAGGACTTTGCTTTAAAAATCTTTGGTCTATTGTCAATTCACATGGCTATCCACTGACGTCCTTGGCTCATCTCCACAAGGTGATTTTGATCAGATAATAGTCAGATAAGGAGTATTGGCAATAGAATAAGAATCTGGAGTCCCGAATCAGTCCAATTTGGCAAGTTTACAATTGCTAAATGAGAGGAATCCATGTGCCCCCTTAAAAGGGCATATGAGCCCCCATCCAGGGCATGAGTCTAAGGCAACAAAACAAATTTGGCATGTTCCTTTCAAAATTGGAAACTTGAATCAAAGTCAAAGTTGGGGGCACATGTGTCCCTGACTAGGGGCGCACATGCACCCTCAAAGGGGGGGCCACGTGGGCTTATTTTGCAAAAAATAGTTCTAAAAGCTTTAGGAGAGTTCCAAAATGACATACTGATGTTCAGAAAGGCATGAAAAGGACTTAAAGGAGTTGACCTTCTCTAGGGAAGCCTCAGAATGTCGACTATCAAGTTACATGATGAATCAATCATGACTAGACAATGCCTGGAACAACCAAGTAGCAATCAAAAAGACAAATCATGATTAAAATGTATTTAGTGTAGCAAAACATTTGCAAAATTAAACATTGGTCATCGAGTCAATTCTATCACAGATGTGTGGCTCTCGCTCAAAAAGTATAATCTCGTTTGGAAATCTTCGGGAAACATCCGACTTGGCTAGACAAAGCTATAAATCAGAGAAAGACTTGGCATGATTCAAAATTATGTAATCGCATGTATCGCCTTACAAAACAATAATTTCATGCTCTAAATTAGGCCAATTTTGTGTGTCTACAATAGGGTCCTTGACATAGGACATTAAGGATCCCAATATACTTGTGTATGTGATATCTTCTCATATGATGATAAAGTCCGATCTCATTAATCATTAATATGGAGATATTGAGATACACATATAGATGCTCATTATTAGAATGAGTTCATTGAACTGAGCATTTTAAAAATTCTGATCAATATCTTACCAAGCTGTCTATCAGGGTATTATATCATCGTGGCAGCACAGTTGGATCTTTGAACTGAGTCACCAAAAATATCTTGTTAGACATACCTTGTACTTTGATTATTAACTTATAGATTACCATCTTGATGGTTTAGTATAGTTAATATATATCAGATGTAAGAGAAACGTGGTAGAGGCAATTGAGTAGATAACAAGGAACCATTCACTCTCGATGAGAGAGAGAGAGAGAGAGAAAGAATGCCTTATGGAATAGTACTATAAATCCTTATCCAAGATAAATTAGATAGTTGGAAAAGGAAAATTTCAAT
This sequence comes from Cryptocoryne crispatula var. balansae, assembly GCA_036172225.1. Taxonomy (NCBI): domain Eukaryota; kingdom Viridiplantae; phylum Streptophyta; class Magnoliopsida; order Alismatales; family Araceae; genus Cryptocoryne; species Cryptocoryne crispatula. The sequence continues at coordinate 30,226,058 of CM069918.1, forward strand.
TGATCCAATCCTGAGTACATGATTTCATAGAGTTAGATATTAAAGGGTTGATAGTTGGTATCGAACCCATGATCGATCGAGACATAGGATGAACAATATTTAAATATGTGTGTTCATTAAGGATAGAAAGGCTCAATAGATGTATTTAAATTCTCCAAGTCATTTGGGATCATAAGATGTGACTTGTACTTTTCATGATTTAAAAGCCGTCAAATCTATTATTGGATAATATATTTGATTTAATTTAAAAGAATTATTATTTTTAAATTTGGCTTCAACCAAATCGACTATTGGGTCTAGTGGGTCACACACATTATAATTGATTCATATAAGGATAGGGGGCAAGGATGAAAATTTATGAAAGATTTGAAGTTTTGTGGAAAATCGTATCTTCTATAAATAAAAGGCTTGAGAAGCCAAACCCTAACAAGCCATAGGTTGTTTGCACATCCTCAATAGCCTCCCCTATTCTCTCTTCTCTAGAAGGTGTTCTTGCATGGTCTATCTCCATTCTGGAAGGATTTTTAAGGTTGGAGAGAAGGAGAATCAATCTTTGGAGGTAGTTCAGGTGGATACTGCAAGTGACCATCAACTTGAAAAGTTTGAAGTAGGAATGAACATCCTCTCTTCATCTCTGGTGAGAGATTTTTCAAATCCTAAGAAGATATTCTCAATCTTCTTCTTATTCGGCTCCCGATTTCGTCGTTACTTTCAACTAAGGCCAAGGCCTTGAATTTGTGAAATCAAATTTTTTTTACTGCCATAGATTGATTCTTTATAAAATCTAGACAAGTTTTTGATAATAAGTAGGTGAAGAACCATTGTGATAAACTCAACTACAATGTAAAGTTTGGGTGACATTAAAAAATAATATAATTGGTCTTGGATGTGATGAAGTAAAAACACTATAACAACTACCTTTCCAAGAGTGGTAGAATGATTATATTTTGGTATGTATGATCATTTAGATTATGTCGATATCATGTAATATAAAATTTATTTTATTAGCAATTTTTACTTCTTTAAAAGCATCATAGAACTAGTATCTTTAAAAGAAAGAGTTAGAAACAAAAGAAAAAAAATCATGGCAAGCATGGATGACATCTCAAATAAAGAATCTTATGATAGTTGTAAAATCAAGAGGAAAGAGAAAAAAAGGAAGATCATATTTACATACCAACTATTGGTGATGTTACAAAGATGTTAAAAGAAATACCATGGTTAGAACTTGGAGGATGTCTACATATGTGGGCTCTAACAAAACTTGTGAAGAAAAAGTATCGAGATTGTTTATAGAGATGGATCCAAAGTATAGGTTTGCACGGCTATAAAGTGCATATAAACAGAGGTGTAGGTAAAATTTTGTATTATGTTTTTGTTAACGAGTTTTATGTTGTGACTGAGAACATTACTTTCTTTTATTGTTTATATATTTTATGTCTTTGGTTTTTTTAAACATGTTTCTTTCAATTATTATGTAGGATGAGCTAAGGCAATTCTTATGATTTAAAGTCAACTTCTGATTCAATGAACTTAGATTGTATTTGTTGTTCTAGTGAATTTGATGATGAATATTATGAACTTGTTATACTTACCACAAGTCTTATTATTTATAATGAATTATATTTATGTAAATAAGCATCCCATACATCTCTACATTGACGATTTCATGTTTGAGAATTATTAGTGATGACATTGGGAGTGATTGTATGAAATGTTTAGAATGGAACTTCTAGTTTTTGTTTATTTTTATGATGAATTTAGAAAGCATAATCTCCTAATGGATACAAGATATGTAGCTGTTTAAATAGACAATTGCATTATTTGTCATCATTATTGGTAAACTTTATTCAATTCAAAATATGTGTAAGTATTTTTAAAGATTGGGAGAAACTTGTGACCACTATTTCAATCATGTGTTCAATGGTATGCAAAAGTATGCCAGAATAATATTGTTTCTCTATGTTTGGATGAAATACCAAAGTTCATTACAAAAAATGAGACATATGTCTTATTTTGAAGATTGTTTTGGAGCAATTGATGGAACACATATAGAGGCAATTGTACCAAGTGCACAACAAATATCACATAGAAGTGGAAAAGAGATAAAAAATACTTAAGAGTGTTTTAATTGTTTGTGACTTGAATATGTTATTTACATTTATTTCAGTGGGACATGAAAAAATATGTCATGTTGCTTAAATTTTATTAAATTGCATATGCGATGCAAATTTTGGATTTCTAAAGCCACCTATAGATAAATAACTTTTGTAAGATACAATTTTGTTTTTATTTACAATCTATCTTTTTGTGGATTTTATGTAGGAATATATTACTTGGTTGATCCATGATTCACTAATATAATTGAATATCTACTATCATATCATGGTCACCATTATCATTTGTAAGATTGTCATAGTCGTAGTTCTTGTAATAAATAAGAAGCATTCCAATTATGTTCATTCATCTTAATATTATTGACTGATGTTTCAGCATACTTAAGAAGATTGACAAATTCTTAATGGTATGTTATCTTATTTTTTTAAGAAATAAACAAAACTTGCAGGTGCAATGTCAGTGTACAATTTCATACAAATAGTTAATTTATGAGATAAACTATATATAAAGTTGACACTAATTCAATGTTACAAATACCATCGAGATGGATTTCTCATTAACATGATAGATATATAATGAGCACTTTCAATGATTCTTTGGTAAATCAAATATTTGGACAATAGATCATCTATTGAAAAAGTATTTGTTGTATATTTATTAGTATATGCATGTGTTATTTTTAATTATGTTTACAATATAAAATAAATGTTAGATGTGTTGGGAAGTACTTCTATTGTATGAAAGTATTGCCAAATTGCTTTGACTGCTATAGTACAAAAGCATTTATTTGTGAAGTGCCTTCTTCACAAAGAAGTACTCTCTAGTTGCTAAATGCACCTAAAGAGTACTGGAAATCCATAAATCATGGGAAACACCCCATGCCTCAAGAAATTTGAAGAGTAGAAATGGAATTGAGAAAGAACTCCTTTTTCCTTCACGGCCTACCTAGTGTTTGAAGAGGAATTAAATGAGATACTTGGATTTTACAAGGTTTCCTTTGCCATGAACCCCTATGGTTCCTCTCAAGTTGACACATGTAGAGGGGAATGTAATGACCAGTATATTTATATAAAATAAATAAATAAATATTATATTTATTATGAGATTTAGTAATGCTAATTATCCTCTCTTCTTTAATCCTTCTGGGGTCTCTCTCTCTCCAGATCCCCTACCAAAATCGTCGCCACCCTTCCTTATCTCTCCCATCCTTTTCGTTTTCGTAACCTACTTGCCGTTTCCTTCTCCATCTAACCGATGCCCGGATCCTCTCCGCCGCCGTCTTCTTCTACTTCCACTTCTTCTCTGCTGCACGAGATGCAGCCGCCCTTGCTCACCCGCGGCTGTAGCAGCCCCATCTTCTCCTCTCGTGGCCGCCGCCTGCCTGCCGCTGCATGACCACCCCGACCGCCGACTCATCGGCATGTGGACATAGCACTTCGCCTTCCGCCGTGCCTCCGCCGCTGCGGCAACCGCCACCGCCCCCCCTCGTTGACTCTCTGCGCGGCCTCCGTCCGCCGCCTCTCCCCGCCGCGATGACCCCGCACGTTAGCGCGAGCCCGCGGCCCCGCCGCCTCCTTTCGCCACCAGCACCTACGCGCCTCCGCGCCGCTCGTTGACGGGCCGCCGCCGTGCACCGTTCCGCCGTGCGTCATCCTCGGCCGCCGTGCGCCGCCCACGCGCCCGCCGCGGTGACGCCGTCCCCGCCACCTCATACCGCCGTCGCCACGTGCGCCCGCCGCTCGGCGCCGCCTCGCCCGAGCGCAGCCATCGCCGCCGCCGAGCACCACGTCACGCCCGGCCGCCACGCGCGCCGCCCGGCCGCCCGCGCCGTTGACCGCCGTCGATGCCACCTGGCAGCGCACGCCCGTGCGCCGCCTGCGCCACCCGCCCGCGCGGCCCCGCCGCTGTGCGCTGCCTTCTCCCTCCGCGCGGTAACCCTCTCTCTCCTATTCTCTCTCTCCTATCATCTTCTATTAAACTCCCTAGTTCATTATTTTCCTTCTACCAACAAATTTTAAGAACACCTACCCGGCTCGATTTTTCGTCGCCGACGCAACCGCGGCAGTTTCGTCGCCTGATTCAATTTCCTTGGAATTCCGTGCGCCGTTCGCCATCGCCGTCAAGGTAGGCATCTCGGCTATTCTTAGCACTCTAATATATTTGATTAAACCGTAAGAATCATGTTTAGATCACCAGGATTAGAAGATTGTAATTAAGGGGCTGTTTTGGATTTATTAGCATGATTAGATAGAGTTTAGATTAGCTTGTTTAATCATACATGTTTAGATTGTTCTATATTCATGATTATTCATCATGTTAGATAATTATTCAATTATGCATGTTAGCATGTTAGGTATGTCTTTATAGTTGAACCTAGTTAGTTTAGCATTGTTTGCATCGCGGTGAACCTTAAACATATATATCCCGATTTGATAAAAAGCCGATGTAGGGTTTAGGCATAGTGATGGTAGAGTTTAGTTTATTTTCTTTTATATAATAGGTAGTTATGTTTAAGCCTGTAATTGTCATGTTTAGGTTGTAAATTGCATGATCTTATTTATATGCATTAGTTTGTGATAGACTGTGGTATGGTATGCAAATATGTGGTGCATAGAACCATGGGTGTTCATCTATGTATTTCATATTTGATTGCCAATTAAATGTTCATGTTTACTGTCTGAGTTAATATATGATTGCATGGTGTGGAATGTGGTTAGTGCAGTGAGCTGCATTGTGATGGAAATGTACTTCACCAGACTATAATTCGGTCCTGTGGGCAGCAGATAAATTAGAACAATCTGGAGCATCCTTCGATCCCAGATACCGCGGTTTATCCTAAGTACTTCCCTGCCTATGGGGTACTATGGGATTTAGCTTACTATATGTTACTTCCTACTATATGGTAAATCTGGTGCTAGTTTTGTGATGTGACTACATTTTTCAGATGGAGCATGATATTTACTCAGACAGGTGTCTAGTTGTGTATCTTGGCATAGATGTTAGTGTTCTAGATATGTCCTTGGTTTTATGTCAGGTCTATGTGTTCTGGGCATACCTAGATTTGTCTAAAGTGTAGGATCTGTTGGTCTTTAATGCATATAGAGTCATGTTATCATATGGGGTAGTTGAATGACTTGGTAATCACCTAATTAAAGATATATAATTAGTTTAAACCCTATGTATTAAATCTGATTTTTAGGCTTAATATGTATTGTATATCACTAGAAATCACTATTATAGTGGGGTAGTTCGTGTGTAAGTCCTACTAAGTCTGTGGTGACTCACCCCTTCCGTTGTTAATATTTTCAGGATTGCAGGTTTAGCGCAGCAGAAGCGTAGTGGTGTTTTGGAGTTCGAGGAGCTAGTGATTCAATTGTTAAATGTTAGTATTTATTTTGACAGATAGATGTTTGATTATTATGTTATTAAGTTGTAAAGTTTGGAATTATGAATTTGGATTGAGATTTTAGAATTTTTTTGGTTCCAGACCGATATCCTTCCCCGTTACGTCGCCGGATTATCTTCCGCTGTGCATGTTAAAAATCCGGGTCGTGACAGGGAAGGTCATGGTGAGAAGAGATGAGGCCACGCAAAGGAGTTTAGCCATAGAGGAGTCGATAGTAGGGAACCATTTAGAAGAGCTCACTCGCAGAGGAGTCAACCATGAAGAGGAGCTTTGTCACAGATAGGAGAGGCCACAGAGGACAGTTGATTGTGGAACTAGGGCTTCATAGAGAGGATAAGGTGGTGGGCAATATTATTTCAATATATGTTCAAATCTATATTCACTTTGATAGGTCTTTCTACTATTACTTTTAAGGTAATACTGAGACTTGTGTCATGTATCAATATCAATTATAAAAGTAATATTGATACATGTAATTAATACTAAAAATAGACATGGCATTATACTTAAACTTCACTTTTTTTCATCTATACATGCTATTGATTCTAGTTCAGGATGAACATTTAAGAACTGAATGTTACAGACTATCATAAAATTTAATGGTTATGCATTGAAGATCAAATGTGTACACGCTGTCAGATAAAAAAGACTTCTCTTAATGGAACCCTTCTTTAATATTAAGTCATTATTTTGTATATCATAAACCATTAGGAAATTTCAGATTTGGATTACATGTAATAATTTATGTTACATGCTATGAATACCCATTTTGTGGACACGTTCAAGTTGATGAAGTTCATGTGAAGTTGTACGAGTCATGACATGTGAAAAAAATTTAGATTTTTACCACTATTGCCAAACATCTTTTAAAATTTTTTTTCACAAAAATATCTTTGTATTGAGAAATTTTATTTTATTATGTAACCAAAACACCCAATTAGGTCTTATGTATATTTTAATCTGCAAAGGTAAAAAGGTAAATGTAGTATAATTGTTGGCTGTTCACTATTAGTATGTGCTTGCTTGTATTTATCAAATGTAAAAGTTTTTCTTTTATATAATTGAGACCCAGTAAAGGTTAATGACAAGTTTGATTGTATGATAAAACGATTTTATATTATAAAAATATGCTTTGTAAGTTTTTTTTTTGATTAATCGCCACAAAAGTGATCATCCGGGGATTGAACCCGGGATGCCCTCTCGTGACAGGGAGAAAATATCTCGCTCAGGATGTCCCCCGTTACGCTGAGGACAAGGGACAAATTTATATTTTTTAAAAAACTCTCTTTTTAGAAAAAAAAGATGAGATTTTTTTTATCTTGGCATCTGTCATCTCTTTTGGACGTACGTACTGTTCAATTTTTCATGCTATAGCATTTTTCCAACGGTTTTTTGTCTTATTTTAATATAATTTTGTATCACATAATATATAAAATTTATCGTGTAACTACGTACTGTTCAATTTTTGATGCTATGGTATCTTTCCAACGGTTTTTTATGTCTTATTTTAATATAGTTTTTTATTACAAATATATAAAAATTTATTGTGTAACTAAACAGGTGCATAACTTGCGAGGAAAGGCCCCTTGTCATTGGCCAAGACGTGCCCTTGGAAACAGAACTGACACGTGGTGCCACACCGCGCACGAAGATAAGCTGGCAGACCCCCATTCACGGGGTGATGACCAGTTTTGGGGGTGTTGACGCGCGGAGACGCGTCACTTTCCGGCAGATTTGACGAGGAGCCAATCGGCATGGCGGGACAGTTTGAAAGGAAAAAGGATCGGTCCCCGACATCGCGCTGTTCCCTCTCCCTCCGATCAAATTCTGCTCCACACCGGCTGTGGGGGCGCCACGCAGCAACTCTGCAGGCTTGGGATGCTCGCTTCTGTACGTCCGCGGGGGCAGAGCACCGACGACGCAAGAACCTAAGAAAGGTGGGGGGGCGTCTTCGTCATTTCCGGAGGAGGCGCCAACGGCCGACGACGTCGGCGGCGTAGACGGTTGTTTTTTCACCTGTTTCGGGCTCAGGCCTCAGAGCGTCCGCCGTCAGCTCACGCCGTTTGAACGGGGGGTGGAGCGTTGGAGGAGGGGCTTCGTCTTATAAACCACTCCTGCGGACGGCGGGCGGGAGGAAGACGACGAAGCCAGGGGCAGATCCTCTGCTGCAGACGCGGATCGTCTCCGTGGAGGGGGAGGACCCGTAAGACTTCCTTATCCTCCTCTGTCGGATTCAGCCCGTCGTTTTCCTTTGGTTCGGCTTGCTTCGATGGGTACATTCGCGTTTGCGGTGCTTTGCGCTTTTAGATCTAAGGAAGAGTTTCGAGACTTTTTGGAGCTTAGGGGTTGCAGACTGGAGATGACTGCTTGCTCTTCTTCTCCTTCGTCACCAAATACTTCTTTCTTCTGTTGAATAGGATTATAGCACTGTGTGAAATAAAATTGGGTTTAACTGTTTCCGTTTTTTTCATAGTTTACGCGCCAGCTCTCATGACACATTGCAATCTGAGTCTCTTCTTTCTACCGGTCGGCCATTTTTGTGTTTGCCTCTCTAAGAGTTTCTGCTCCTTTATGCATTGGATTTCAATGCTTCGCAATTGGCCATCCCGATGTTTGGAGTACTCTTTCTAAATCGGTAAATTGAAGTCTATTTTAATGTATGTTAGTACGTATGGTAGAATATCCAATATGTCTACGTATGTTTCTTGCTGATGTTGGAATGTCTTCTAGCTTTAGACAAATATATTGTTCCCTCTTTCCCCATAAGGAACATGCTTATGTTATGTAGGTAAATTATGAAGATAGGGGTGATTAAGTCTTCAAGCTTTTCAATTATTATTTTTACTTTTTATTCATGATATTTTTTGAAAGGTCATAAGACCAATTTTATTGAAAGAAAAGAAGGACCTTTAATTACAACATAGAAGACTAAGAAACAAAAGAAAGGAAATGACTCTTCTACCAAGATGGTAGAAAAGTTATAGCTCCTGAAGCACAACAAATTACTCCTATAAAAAGAGAGATCTATAAAATGAGAGATCCAAGATATGTCCTGTAGAAGTGAACTACGAATCCTTGACAAAAGTAGCCATATGATAAAGGATCCTATTCGAATTATCAAAGCAATCTTCAAATCAAAGATGCAATTATTCCTCTCTTGCCAAATCGACCAAAGCATGGCGGAAGGATGAAATCCCATAAAGAAGAATCTGGAATAGCTGACCAAGGATTAAAACTTTGCCATCCAATCAGTAGAGAAATAATGTTTGGCGGTTCCACCCATGCAATGTTCTAACATTTGAGCATTACTTGCCATAAGGAATGAATGACACCACATTTGAAGATGAGGTGATCCAGATTTTTCTCCTTAATACCACAAAAGATGTAGCAAGTTCAGATATCCGGGAAGATTTTGTGAAGGTGACTTCTCACGGGGATCCTCTGCCTGGCAATTTTCCACAGGATACTTTTTATCCATGATGGTCTAGTGACCATATGCCTTATGTTTGGTGATCCGTCTCCATTGTGTAACAACTAAATGGTGAGTTGGTGAAAAAAATTAATATTTTACTGTGCTCAAATTGCTATAGGTTCTTTTTATTTATTCGTGATGCACAATCAGTATCTTGATTGGAATGAAATTCCAAGTATCTAATGATTGGTATTTGTGATACATTTTCTTATTTGAATTATCCTATTGCTGTATTAATCTGTTTTTCTTTTTAACATTAATATTTATGATTTTGTCAAGTAACAATCGTTCTAAACTGTTTTGGTTGGATCATGTCCTTTGCTCTATGTAATTGTACTATTTTTCGTGCTCCTGGTTTCTTCTTGTGAAACATCGAAGGTTTCACACTTAAAACTTTCTACCAGTTGCTGTGTAGCCAGGGGTGAGGGGTGACCTTACCAATAACCTTGACTTACAAATTTTTAGTTTTTTGTATAGTTGATTGAGTTAACATTATGGGAAACTAAATGTACTATCAAGGTAAATGTGTTAAATTCTAACAAGAATGTAGTATACGAATAAGTAAATGTAGTGGTATTAAATCTTCTTCTTTTTAAATATTACGTGCTCCATATCAAATGACTTCAATATTTTTGTTTGGCATATTTTTGTCTGATGGAAGATAATTTACTTCCACAATTTTGGAAATTAGCTTGGCAAACCTAAAATTCTGCTAATATTTAGATTGTCCTATGATATCGTCGAAAGAATTACTGGAAACATGACAGCACTGTCCCCAGATGGAATACATGATTTGGAGTTGGCTTTCTTGTATGAATCTTTTTGATGTTCTGGTTTTATTATTTATTGTTTCAGAAACTCATTGTTAACCTGCAGTTTTTTTATTATGATCGGCCATAGAAGTTCTAATTAAATATATCAAGATGTCAGCGTTTATATGCTTGCATAACGTCAAAAAAGATTGTCAACTCCGTCAACAGTGCTAGGCCATTGAATCCAATTAGTTCAACCAATTATGTTCAAGTGGTTCTTGATTCTGTTTATGTGGGTCTGTTAAGGGGTGGTCATCATTCCATTTGATGCTCTTTGTTCACAGTCTAATGCCTGATTGGACTCAAAGATGATAATCTTAAGTTTGGTTCATGTGTTGTTTCCTTAAAGAGCAACTGTTGGTTGTCTGAACTCTGAATTTATGCATTCAGTGATCTTTAAATGATTTATTTGCCACCTGAAATAGACTGTTGGTGCATTTGCTATGATATCGATGCAGTCATGCTAACCTCTAAAGACCTCCAGACAATGCCTTGGTCCAATGAAGACAGCTCCTCCAGCACAGCTTGGGAGCTGCTGCTGTCATTCTGTCATTAAGCAATCGGACCAAAGGAGACGATGCCTTGGTCTGATGAAGACAGCTCCTCCAACACAGCTTGAGAGCTGCTGCTGTCGTTCTGTCATGAAGCAATTGGACCAAAGGAGGTAAAATGAAGGAAGACGGAGGGGAGCATAGGCCACTGTTGACACCCACATTTTCAAAGAAAAAAAAAAGAAAAAAAGAAGAAGAAGAAAGGAACTTACAAATTGATCGACCAGCTGGCTTGGAATGGTCCGATGGAATGGCTTGCGTAGAGCAGCTCCGACAATAGCAGTCCCGCAGCACCCAGTAAAGGCGGAAAGACAAGGCGACTAGAGCTCCCGATGGCCGAGTCCACTTCTGAATAGTCCTCACGATGGATCGGATCCACCCAAAGGAGAGGAATGCTATGGAAGCAGAAAAGTGGCTCAAACTGATCCTCCGGAGCCGTTGAGGGCGAGGGAAACTGAATCCCGTAGACTGTGGATTCGTTCGATCTCGTCTCGGGATAGAATCTTACTGTGCGGACGTTTCCAGCACGATAGGAAGAAGGGGAAGAAGAGGGAAGTCCATCCCGCGCTGGCTTGAACTCATCCGAGGAGGGAGAGGGAATCCTATGGGCAAGGGGAACTGCCTAAACAAACTGATACGGGTCATCTCCTGGTCCCAAGCCGTTTAGAGTCCTTCACGGACTAGGATAGCCCTTTTACGGCAGGTCTCCTATGGAGGAAGGGGAGCGAAATCCTATTTGAGACAAAGTTTTCCAATGCGGCAGGAGTTGGAGAGGGGAACGGGAATAAATCTCACGAATCTCGGACCTCTCCGAGTCCGGCTCGAGCCCGGAAGCTCTGGTTCAGCAGGTGTCCTACGGGAGAGGGAGACCGAGGAGCCTATAAAAGACCCCGGAGGTAGTCGCGCAGAGGGGAAGAGGATTGGAGTGGCCGTGAGGACAGGGCAAGAGAGAGAGAGAAAAGAGGGAAGGAGGCCGCAAGAAACAGAGGAAGGCAAAGAGGAGGCTTACCTCTTCCGGACGCGCCGCCGTCAAGCTCCTGATCTTCCGCACGCACCGCCGTCGAGCTCGCCTCCCTCCGCTCACGCCGTCGTCTAGGCTCTGGCCTCCCTTGCGCAGCGCCGCCGGCAGGTTCTCCTTCTTCTCCTGCCGTCGGGATCCTGTCGCCGGAGTGATCCGCCGTCGCCGTTGCCGGAGAGAAGAGAGGAGAGGTCGGGGGATTTTTCCCCCGACTTATGTCCACGGGGGACATATCAACAGTGCGAGAAGGAGGGGGGGCCCGCGTGAGAGCCGCGCGCGCGCGCAGGTAGCCGCTGGAGCCTGTTGACCCGCGGGTCAACCAGCGGTGGGGCCCACCAATTGAGATGGTTAAAAAAAAAAAGAAAAAGAAAAAGGAAGAGGAGGAGGAGGAGATCCGCGCATGGCTAGGCTGTGCTGGGCTGGCCCGTGAAGCCCATTTGCCCCAGATGAACAGTACCATGGCTTCAAAAATTAAATTTTCAAATCAAATTAATTTAAACAAACCGAGGCAAGCATAAGGCCGGTTCTAAACCCACCTCATGGCTTCGGCATAATATAAAAGAAAATAATTGGGAAACCAGGAGGCCGGTTCTAAACCCATCTCCTGACCCATGATTAATTCCAAAAATAATAATAAAATAAACAATCAATTTAAATTAAATAAAAATTCATTTAATTCAAACAAACCGAGGCAAGCATAAGGCCGGTTCTAAACCCACCTCATGGCTTCGGCTCAACTTAAAAGAATTCAAAACAAGGGAAACCAGGAGGCCGGTTCTAAACCCACCTCCTGACCCTCTTTTTAAGGTGGACATACAAAGGTCATTAACAGACCCCAATGTCTCACCGGTTTGACAAACAGCTCATCAATCCATGAAGGAGTCGAAGAAATCGACATGAGCTATCTTCCCACAAGTCTACCAAAGACCGGGACATGCTCAATCTTAAGACATTGAACAAATTCCAGGATGCCTATTAAAAGCTGGGATATGTTCAAGACAACAAATTAAAGTTGATCTCGAGACCGACAGATGCTTGATAGCAAGTGGATAGAATGAATGTCATGTCATGATGCTGTATTTCAGACAATGTGGAGAATATGTTCGGTGCAATAAAAAAAAGAGAATGCAATGACCTCATGGAATGATCGGAATGCAAACATGTGATTTGAAAGGGGAGAAAATCTGTAATCCGAAAGGCAGGAGACTGTAAAAAAAATTCTGAAACATTTAAAAATCTGAAATCCATCAATCTGTAAAAATCACAAACCAAAAACGGACTTGAAACTGAAATCTAAAACAGAACCTGAAATCTGAATCACCTCTAAATTCAGAGATTAAAAATCAGAAATTTGAACTCGACTCATTTAAAAATCTGAAATCCACAGGTTTCTGCACAAGGCAAAAACCGAAATCTGAAATTTGAATATGAAATCTGAAGTCAGTCCACTCAAAATCTGTAATCTGAAATTGTAAAAAATCTAAAGAATCCGAAACTTGCAAAGTCTGTAAACTTAAAAATCTGAAATTTGAAACAAACATGAAAAATCAGGAATCAGAACATAAAATCCAGAAAATCTATAAACTCTGAAAATTTCATCTACAAAACCTGCAACAAAGATTTGGAAAATTTCAAATCTGAAAATTTTGGATTTGAAAGAGACTTGAACTAAGAAAATCTGCTGAGGTCCGGATGCCCAAAATATAGAAGTCCATTGAAATAGGCTGGACAATTTGAAATCTGGAATCTGAAAGTTCTAAAAAAATGCAAAAATCTGCAAATGAAACATCCGGGATCTATCAAAAAAAAAAGAAAGAAAGAGAAGAGGAATCCAAAATGTCAATCCCGAAGCCGACACTTCAAAAATCTGTATTTCAAATCTGAAATCTGCAGAATTGAGAGCATCTTCTAACAATTTAAATCAAACCCCAAATCAAATCTGAACCTGCACAAATCTGTAAATTAAAAGTTGTGGGATTAAGAATTTTCTTCAGAGGATCCAAGCAAATCCGATATAACCCAAATCAGGTCATAAATCTACAATTCCAGAAACTGTCAAATTCATTCAACCCAAATCAATCAAATTCAACTAAATCAGCAAATCTAAAAATCTGTAAAATCCGAAACCTGAAAATCTGTGATCTGTCCAAGGTCAGTTCACTTCAAAAATCTGAATTTCAGAAGTCTGTAAGAAATCTGGAACCCCAACTCTAAGAATCCGAACTCAGAATCAAAACTGAAAATTGTGAAATCCCAACCTGTTTAAACTAAAACAGACCCCATTCAACTTCAAAATGAACATCAAATAACCCAAGTTCAATCAAATTTCAAGTTCCAACAACTCATATTCTAACCAGGACCTAAAAAAAACAATCCAATTGCATAAGTAAAACTTTTAACCAAACTCTAACCAAATAAGTTAAGATTAAAACAAACAAACTGAATTAATAAACAATCTGAACCCAGCCCTCTGTTAAATTCATGAAAGTAAAATTTCTGAACTTAACAGAAATCTCATTTAACCCATCCGATAAGGCCAATTCAATCCAAATTAACCCAATTCAAATTGAATCCCTCACATCAAACAAAATTGAACTGAATTCCGACAAATCCAAATGAACTAAATTCAATTCCCAAACCCAATCAACTTGAATCAACTCTCAAATAAAATTCAGCTCAAACTCAATGAAATCCAAATGAAGCAAACAAGCCAAATTCAAATAAATTCCAAACAAACTTAAATCAATTAATAAAATTCAAACTCAAACCTAAATCAGTTTATAAGTCTGAAATTTGCACAAAAACTCCTAGAATGTCAAATTCACCCAAAACAAATTCAACTCAAATCAATGTTAACCAAAACCAAGCTGAAATTTAAATAATTCAATTTCAACAAAATTCACCTAAACCAAAAGCAATTCAACCAATTAAATTCAACTCAAACTAAATTCAACTCAATCGAAATCAAACCAACAAATTTAATTCAATTCAAATCAATTTAATTCAAACCAAACTTAAAACCAAATTAAGTGCTTGCCTTCCATCAAATTCATGGGGTTGTTTTCTCCTATGTGTGTGAATGTTTATTTATTTTTGTGGATGCTTGTTTTCTATATTCATGGATTGCTATGACGTTTAATCAAGGGTATTCGAGTTATCTCGATGTAATTAACGTCGGATCTTCGCACCATCCGACGGGGAGAGGTCAAAATAAATTTTCAAAGAACCTAACAACCTCAACATATAATTTCGACCCTAGCTAGTATTTTTATGGAATACCATCTATTTTCCTAAAGAAGTCAATGCTAAGGTCTAATTCAAATTCAAATGGAAAATGAATTTCCAAAACAAACAAAAGAACAAATCTTTTGATATTCGAGGTTACATCAGCCACCCTGCCAACTGCTGCAATAAGGTTGGCTGCGGCACACCAAGAAAAAATAATAGAAGTGAAAAAGGGGGGAAAGACCTGGGCAAAACATGGTTGTGCTTTGTGCTGGCAAAAAAAGGAAACTGGACAGGGAAGGTTCCGGAACCTACATGCAGTTGGAGGGTAAGAAGAAGGCTGGAAAGAGGGGCCTTGAAATCCCTTTGCAGCTGGCCGGCTGTTGTAGACTAGCAGAAGGAAGGAAAAAATGAATGAAGAAGAAGAAAGAAAGATGAGAAGTCTTATGCACAATTGGAGGAGTGCGAAGGCCTAGAGGCTGCAGGAAGAGTTGTCAAAACCCTGCATGCCAGATTCAGCAAGAAGAAGACCCAAGAAACCAGCCAGTGTTGCCTACGATTGCTGAAAGAGGAGGAATAGGGATCTGATAGCCGCTCCTCTGCACCTGAGGAGGAAAGGCTGGCTCTCCCAAGGAGGCCATCATGCCAAAGAGAAAATAAAAGAAGAGTGATGGGAGAGAAGCCGGCATTGGAAGCCTCCTGTGCATGGTTGAAGAAGAAGAGACCTAGGAGGTAGAGATAAGCAAGAAGTTTGGGAGCCCTTGTGCTCTTGATCGCAATATTGGAAAGAGGCTGCCACAGCTACAGAGGAAAGAAAAAGAAAAGGGTAGCCTATAAGAAAAAGACAATATCCAAAGAGAGGAGAAGGGTGCCTGCCATCCCTGCAGCTGCCATAGCTCCACCGCTGTCTATGCTGTTGCCTCTCTATGCACACACCTGATTGCTTCAGCAAGAAGATGCAAAAAATAGAGAAGAAAATAAGAGGGAAAGTTGCCTTGGCAACACTGAACAGGTAGGGGTATGGGGGCCGTAGCCGGCTCTTTTGCACAGGCAATGGGTTAAGTAGGAGACACAAATTGATCAGCCATTCAAGTTGGATGGATAAGTAGGCCACACAAATTGGAAACCAATTAACCACTTGTTGAGAAATTGACTCATCATCCAAAGTTAAGAAACTGACTGACCACATAAGTCAGAAACAAACCAACCTCTCAAATTGGGAAATGGACTGATCATCAAAAACTGGAAACCAACTGATCACCCATGTCAAGAGTTGATTGATACCAAGTTGGAAGTTGATCGGAACCAAGTTGGAAGATGGCAAGACATACAAGCTGGGAGCCAAGCTGACTAGGCATGAAGCTGGAAGCCAACTTGAACAAAGTTGGAAGATGACTAGACACCAATGATCAAACATTCAAGTTGTGAGCCATGCCAATTATGGCCAAATTGAAAGCTGATTGTGTACCAAGTCGGGTTTGAATTGGGCACTGAGTTGAAAGTTGATTGTGAACCAAGTTGGAAGATGACTGAACAACAAAGTCGGGATCTCTAATTGGACATTCAAGAGGGAGTCCAGCCAAATAGGGCTAAGTCAAAAATTGCCTAAGTACCAAATAGAGAGTTGATAGGGCACAAAGTTGGGAATAGATCGTACTAAGATGGAATCTGACCAGGCACCAAGCTTGGGACGATCAAGCTAGAAGCTAACCTGGATCAAGTTGGGCGTTGACCAGACACCAAGCCGAGGGTCGATCAAACACAATTGTCAAGATGCCTGCCTTAACAAGGTGCCCTTGGCAAGGCACTTTTCAAGGGATGCCTTTTGGGGAGCCCAAAAGGCACCTAAAGTACCCGGGCTAGGTGCATTCGTGACTATTTGTTTTTCTTTTGAGGGGTTTTGCCCCCTAATACTCCCTCACAAGGGACACTGCCCCCTTGAGTTGATTGTGTAGGTCGATTTGCGATTCATGGGCACCCATTTAATGGCAATGCAAATATATTTCACTAAATCGATTACATGTGGCTAATATTTGTGATTATAAATATATATTTTATACTTAAAACTTATTCATTTATCTTTTAACCTTTCTTTTCTTCTCACTTATTTCTATCTCACTTAGTTCTTTCCCATAAAACGTATACTCACACATACATAATTAGAAAAATAAAATAATATTTATATTATAGTTTTTAAGACGACCAAGGTGACATAATACTACCTTGTTTCTTAGGTGATAAGGTAAAATATCAGATGACACTTTTTTATAATAAAATTAATTAAATAACAAGAATATGATTTAAAAATAACATATAAAAATAATAAATAGTTATGATAACATGTAAATGAATTAATAAGGTGTGAGTGCATAGTTAAATAGACTCAATAACATGAATACCTAATTAGAACTACTAAATTAGTTAATTTTAATAATGAATTTGTATTAAGCATTAGTAAATATCTATAAAATCACTTAATTCTAATTATTATTCTATTAAAATATCTATTTAGAATCAAATTAACTATTAAAACTAACCATTTTTACTTCAAAACTACTCAATTAAGTGATATTGATGCTTAATTAGTATTATTTATCCCTAAATTAGACAAAATGGGAAAGCAATGTGAAACTTGCCTAGGCACCTCTCGCCTTGACAGGTGAGGGCACCTTGTCGTTAGCTGATTCTACTAAGTACCAAGTTTGAAGCTAATTACACACTTAAGTCTAGAGTCGTGCTGATATAACATTGAGTTGAAAGCAAGGATCGCGGGATCGGAATCGGAATCGGAATCGGAATCGGAATCGGTGGGTACCGATTCGATCCGGATCGGATCGATTCCGACCGATTCAAAGGAAGAAAATCGATCCAGAATCGGTAAGAAAAAAAGCAAAAAAAAAAAAAAAAAAACGATCCGATTCCGATTCTGGACCGATTCTGGACCGATTCCGGCCGATTCGGACCGATTCGGACCGATTCTGGCCGATCCGACTGGAATAGCAAAAAATGAAAAAAAACGATCCGATTTCGATTCCGATTCCGATTCCGGACCGATTCCGGCCGATTCCGGACCGATTCCGACCGATTCCTACCGATTCCGACCGATTCCGCGGAATTCATGCCGGAATCGGTCCTTCCGCATGGAATCGGATCGGAATCGGTCCGATTCCACCGATTCCGTAAACAATGGTTGAAAGTCAATTGAGCACCAAGTCGAAAGCCAACCAAGATCGAGTTGGAACAAAATTGGACATTCAAGCCGGGAGTAGTTATTAAAGATGGCAACAAATATTAACAAAAATTTAATACATAAACAATTTTAAATCTAAACTAATTATCAAATCAATAAAATGATAATAATGATAATAAAACATTTGAAATCATAATAAATAATAACTAATGCATATCAATTTAAAATACAAAACAACATGCAATGCAACATAAAAACAAAAACACTCAATAAAAATGTTAAAAATGAAATGAAATAAAATAAAATAAAATAAATCTATTAAATATAAATTTAGAAATTAAAAATAATAGAAAACAATGATGTGTAAATCAAGAATTTAATGCCAAATTGGCTTAATAAATCGAACAATTTATTTTAATGAAATGGCAAAAAATAAAAATTATAAATAAGCAAACATTAAAATATAATAAATCATAAAAATAAATAATTAATTAAAAAATGGAAATGACAAACACCAATTAATAAAATGATGATAAAAAATAAAAAAAATAAGTAAAAAAATAATTTTAAATATAGATAATTTTTAAAATAATAAA
Source organism: Cryptocoryne crispatula var. balansae (assembly GCA_036172225.1). Lineage (NCBI taxonomy): Eukaryota > Viridiplantae > Streptophyta > Magnoliopsida > Alismatales > Araceae > Cryptocoryne > Cryptocoryne crispatula. The sequence goes on from CM069918.1 coordinate 30,244,446, forward strand.
GCTTCAATTACATAAATAAAATCAATCTTCAAACAAACAATAAACAAATCGTGTAAAACATCCCAAATCAAGGACTATGTAAAACAAATTTTTTGAAGTTATTGTGCTTGACCAAAGGTTTTATGTGAATGAGTGACTTCGTACCATATGTTACCATGCTAGTTAATCAAGAGCATTAAAGTTGCTTCTTGATGTAATTAACACCAAATTAGGTCAGATTCCACGAGAAGAGGTCTAAAGATATTTTTGTGAACGTTATAACTTCAAAGCTTGAAATATGGTTAAAATTTTTGAAGTTATAGGGATATGTCTATGCTTATCGAACTCAACTCAAGTCTTAACCCCAAATTAATTAGGGTCAAACATGTGGATCACTTTTCTCCACTTACATTGATTTTGAGTTATTTATACACAAATATTTAACTCATCCAAATTACATTGAATTTTCTCTTCTTCAAGTTTACTTGGATCTACCACATCTTTTTATTAATTAATATCATTTTGATATTTTCTACTTTTCAATTAGAGCTTTCTTAGGTGTATGTTTAATATATTGAAATCATTTTAATATGTTTTCTTTCTATTTATCTACAATTGTCATTACTCTCACATTTTTTATATATTTATTTTATATTCTATTTAATTTACTACTACCACACATCTATCTTAACATTCTTATTTCAACAACATTTATTTTGAAAGTATATATATATTTTTTGTCTATTGATGTAACCTCAAAATTATAAAATTTTTAGATTTTGAAAATTCATTTTTCATTTTGACTTTGTTTGACTTAGTATTGACTACTAAGAAAATATGTGGTATTCCATAAGAGTACTAGCTAGGTCAATGGAATATATAAAAATATATGTTAAGGTTATTAGGTTCTTTGAAAATTTATTTTGATCTCTCCCTATTGGATAGTGCAAAAATCCAATATTAATTACATCGAGAATACTCGAATACCCTTGATTATCCTCCATAGCAACTAATGAGATAGAAAACATGCATCCACAAAAATAAACACATATAGGAAAAACGACCCCATGAACTTGGTAGAATGCAAACACTTAAGGTGTTTTAAATTTAGTTGCAAATTTTTGTTTGATTTGATTTGATTTGTATTTGTTTTGCTAAAATTGATTTGAGTTTGATTTTGGAAATTAGATTTGAATTGAATTTAGGAGGTTTGATTTGTTTATGAGTTGTGACTTTTATCTCTGAGATCATTTGAGATTGATTTGAGTTGATTCTTTTATGATATATTTGTGATCTTGTTTAAGGTTTTGTTTTAAATGCATGACATTTGGATTGGATTAGATTTGATTTATTTAGTTGGTTTGAGTTTATTGGGAGATTTGTTTCATTTCATTTGAGGATTTGATTTAGTTTGTTTGGAATTGATTTGTTTTAAAATTCGACTCAGTATTTTTATCTGTGAGATTATTTTTGGATTTAGTGAGTTGATTAAAGTTTATTGATTATTCATTAAAATTTGATATCTCTTGATTTGAGAATTATGCTTCAAGTTAGCTTGGAATGCTCAGATTTTCTTAGATTGTATGGATTGGTTGTCCATTGGTTATTGACATTTTGTCATCTTGATGATCTATTTTAAATTCTGGTTAAGATGTATGTTATTTGAATTTGGCTTGATTAAATTCCAGATTCGTCCAACTATCTGACTTGGTCTTTTTTCCCTTGCTTGATGATTTAATTTGGGTTTGCATTTGTTCAAGGATTGTGGTTAAAACTGGATGTCTTTTGATTTGAATATTTTATTTTGAGTTTGTTTTGATGTTTCTAGACTTAGACGTTTGAAGGGGTTTGATTTGATGCCTTTTAATCTTAAGTTACCTTGAGGATTTGAGTTGTTCATTCAAGGTTTGGTATGCTGGGGAATTTATTGAGTTTGATTTAAATTGATTGATCTGAATTTTGACTTAAAGATTTGTTTTAAGTTTAGTTGATTGATGACCCTGTGGTTGGCTTGTTATCACAGAATGATCTTTTGATTGTTTTAAGTGTTTTGTTTTGATTTAGATTCTGCTTGTGGATTGGATTGAGTTTGTGATTTGTCATCTTGGTGATTTGTTTTAAATTTTGATTGAGATTTTGCTTCTGATGTGTATTATTTGGATTGGATTTGATGTGACCAAAATCTGGTTAAGACTTGATGTCATTTGGGAAATTTGATTATATCTCTTTCCCTTACTTGATATCTTTTAATTTGAATGATTTAGTTTAAGGTTGGTTTGTATCTGTTCAAAGATTGTGATTTTTGATTTGCATTTTTTACTTGAAGAGTTTTGGGATTTAAGCTCAAATGTGAAATGTCTTGATTTATGATCTATTGGAATTAAGTTTTCAATTTATTCTTGACTACTTCAGTCATGGACATTCGGGTTCTCTCTTTTGGGCTTGACAGATTTTAGATCAACCGCGAATTCTCAATCATATCACCCTTCATTTAAATTTAAGTTCTGTTTTGAGGATCTTAGCATTACAAATTCCTCTTTTTAGGTGTTTGCATCCCATTCATTCCATGGGGCTATTCATATCCCTCATAAGATCAAATATGCATCAAACATAGCATTCTCATTATTTTATTATTTTATTTTTTTGCTCAATCTGCGACATGCTTTTACAACTTGAATGATTGAAATCATGTCTATTGAATTCTTGACGGAATATGCTTTGATCAATTTGTGACGGAAAAATACCTGGCCTTCCATAGACATATGGATATTCTTCCCACTGTTTTTGTTGATTTCATTAGCATACGACCGACATGTCGGCATATTAATTATGGTCAGCCTTGCATAGCTTAATGAATATGGTAAGACATTGTGGCATTTTTAATAGACCTTTTTATGTCTACCTTTAAAGGGTCAAGGGGAGTGCTTGAAGCTGGCCCATTGGTTTTCCTCATTATTTTAGAATTCTTTTATGCTTAGTTAAGACCTTGGGGGTGGACTCGAAAGCTAGTCCAATGCTTGTCTTAGTTTTTGGATTTAATTGATGAATTTTTATTTAATTTTTTGCTTGGTGTTTTTTTACTATTTTTTTAATTATGGGTCAAGAGGCATGTTTAAAATCGGCCTATTGGTTTTCCATTTATTTGAAATTTTTTTAGGTTATGCTGAGACGTAGGGGGAGGTGGTTAGCCAACCCCTCAACTAGTCTCAATTGTTGGATTACATATGTGGATTTTTATTTAATTCCTATGATGGTTTGTAAAAGATTTTAAATATCATTTGACTTCCCTTTGGCGACTGTGTAACCGGGTACTGTTGTGGCCCACTGTTCAACCAGAGGTCTGTTAGGCCTCCCGTGGGCCTCATCAGTTCATATGGAAAGCTTCCCTTCTCTTGGGCCCTGCCCAGCTAGGTGGCAGTTCTTTCTTTTTTTTACATCTTTTTTTCTGGTGGGCCCCACCTTGCTTGAACCAGACGAGGGAGAAAACCCGGCTGACCAGCTCGATCGCATACTACCGAGGGGGAGACTGGACTTCACGTGCTGGCAGGCTCGAGGGAAAACACGATGATTGGTTGTGCTTGGTTCCAATGACAACCCCGTGGTCCTCTGGGGATCTTAACGGAGTTGCGGGAAAGGAGAGCAGGTCCCAACAATGCATTCGACAGGAGGAAGCGTGCTTCACGGCGCAAAGAGGAAGAGAAAATGGGTTTAGAGGTCTCGGCAGAGGCAATTGGCTCCACAAGCTTCGTTGGTAACGGCTACGACGACTTTTGAAGTGGACAATATCCTCCAAGGTTGTAGCCTGGCTCGATGATGGAAGAAAAAAAACTTGGACAAGCTATTCCCTCCCAATGGTGCTACAGTAAGGAAGAGAAGGTCTCGACGGTGCCATGGGGAGGAGAAGAGGACTTCGACAACGCGAACAGGGCTCGATGCCTCCGATAATCTCTCCGGCTACCTCCTCTCTCTTTCTCTGCTTCCTCCTTTCTCTTCCTCGGGCTGCTCTCTCCTTAGCACAAAAGCCTAAGAGATGCTTATATAGACTTGCGCGTTTCCTCTCGCCGTTCGGAAATCTTTCAAGAATGGAGTTCAACTTCGAACTAGAGCCGAAGAAGCCCAGATTATACAGAATAACAACATATACACTTTTCAGCTCCTCTCGAGTTTCTTTTTTTTTGGGCAATTTTGGTGGTTGACAGAAACACATGAAGCTTGATCAGATCTTGTTCCTCTGTGCGAACATCACTTTCTATTTTTTTTCTTTTTAGGACTATTAGAGTCCTCTTTGTATGCCACCGTTTCCTCTTGCCTTAGTGACTCTTTACCAACCACGAGTAAAGTATTGTGAGCCCATCTTAACCCTCACTTGGGCTTTAGATTAAGCCCCGCCCAATAAACATATGCACCGGTTGTAAATGATTGGGCTAAGGCCAAGATGATCTTTGCCTTACGAGAAAAACATGTCTGCCATGGGTTGCGTAGACAAGTGATAGATGAGTTCCCATTGGTGTTGTAAAGGGCCAGTTACTAGATAATGCGTGACCCACAACCTACATGTGTATTATTCGAATAAATTGGACCAAATCTCAATCCAATTGACCCCCCTACATCTATTTACTACCATACAACATTGCAGATCTCGCGGTTGTACATTAAAAATTTTCTTTTAACTTGAGTAAAATATTGCGATCACTTGGAACCCCTTTATTTAATCTCTACCTAACTTATTTTTTTAATCCTATAGTTAATGTCTTTATCACATCTATCATCTTTTTGAATAATTGAACCAAGATATTTAAATTGTCTAGTTTGAAATAATATTTCTCCATGCAAACTAAATCCTCCTCCTTTTTTTTCTGTTTGAGATTTGCCTATGTTGTATACTTAAAAAATGTTAGAACTCTAACTATGTTTTTATATACATGCCACAATGATCATGTCTATATATTTCTACATTGCATATTATTATGATTATGATGACGTAAAATGAGGTTTCCACACGTTGTCATGTTGATCGTAGTCAACAAATTTCAGTTGACTTCCAAATTCCACTAGATTGGTTGATCTAGCCAATTAGTATCAAGAACTTTTGGGTTGAGATCATATTAGTTGGCTTGGATGATCGGTAGGAAGAAAAATTGATCTAGGATCACTTGCATTAGCTGTTAAAAACATGAAAAATAAAAAAGGAAAATTTGACTGTGGGAAAGGAGTGCCTGCTGCCGATTGTGCATCTTCCTTGCCCAAGGTTGGGAAGACAAAAAATTGAGTCATGTGGAACTGCAAACTTGCAGGTCCGTCTTCCTCACCCAATGAGATGGGGAGACGTGTTGGAGGCAGCAAGTAGCCAGCTTTTTGTCCTTGGTGCTGCTAGCAGTCCTGTAGGTAGTTGGTATTTGTGAAACCTCATTTTTAATATCTGATATAAAAATATATTGGTTGTAAATTTTTTATTTTCTATTCATTTGGGAAAAATAATTTTTATTATCTTTGCCAAAATACATGATATGCATGAAAATATAAAAATATTGAGACTTAAGATTTAGTAAAATGTCTTTGGATCTCTCTTCTTCGGAAGATGCGAAGTTTCCATGTTAATTTCATTGAGATACTCGAATATCTTCGATTAACTATCTGATGTAACCTCAAAAATCTCCCTTAAAGATTTTGGTTTTGGAAATTTATTTTCCTGTTTAGATTAGACTTGATTTGACCTTTAGTATTGACTTCCTAGGAAAATAGGTGCTATTCCATAAAAGTACTAACTAGGGTCAATTATATGTATAAAATTATAATTTGAGGTTGTTAGGTTCTTTGAAATTGATTTTGACCTCTCCCCGTCGGATGGTGCGAAGATCCGACGTTAATTACATCGAGATTACTCGAAAACCTTTGATTATCGTCATAGCAATCCATGGAAGTAGAAGACAATGCATTCACAAAATAAACATTCATACAAACACATAGGAGAAAACAACCCCATGAACTTGATGGAAGGCAAACACTTAATTTGTTTTGAATTTGGTTTGAATTGCATTGATTTGAATTTATTGATTTTAGTTTGAGTTAAACTTGATTGGTTGAATTTGATTTGTTGATTGCTTTTGGTTTGGGTTGAAGTTAAATCTGTTCATCTTAAGTGAATCAATTTGTTTGAGTTGCTTATTGATTTAAGTTTGGTTCAATTTGAATTTGTTGAATTAAAATTGACTTGGACAGGTTGTTGTTGGTTTGAGCTTATTAATTTTAATGGGATTTGGGCTTTACTTACAGAATTTGATTTGTTTGATATTGACTTTCAGATTATTTGGATCATGAGTTTTTTATTAGTTTAAGTTTATTTTGTGTTGGAATCATTTAATTAAAGTTGATTTTGTATTTGATTCACAAGATCGGATTGTTTAAGTTATGGTTGCATGTTGTTTAGCTTAATTTGGTTTTTATTTCACTTGGCTTAAGCTTTGTTCATGGGTTTGCTTGAACTTGAAATTTATTTAAGAGTGTCTTAATTTCTTTGAATTCAGATTGCAGATTTGTTTAAAAAAATAATTTAATTTAATCTGAATTAAACTTGTTTGGCGAATTTGAATTTGTTTGAGAGTAGGAATTCAAAATCGATTTGAAAATTGACTCTGATTTTGGTTACAGATGTGTTTATTTTCGGTTTGGGCTTGGTTAAGGAAAACTGATTTGAGTGTTTATGGATTATATTGTTATCTTGAGAATTTGATGAACCTTATGGTGAATTTTCTGGTTTTAAACTTCTGTCTTGATTTCTGCCTGAGTTGATTTCCTGGGTTTAATTTGAGTTTGCATCGAACTTGCTTGATGGGGATTGAAATTGGTTTGATTGAGATTTTATCAAAGAGTTTCGGCTTAGATTTTTGTTTATCAAAACTTGATGTGATGACAGACGATTTCCACTTTTGAATTTGGTTAAGCTTACAATTTGTACGAGGATGTTTGGTTGAGAGCTTGATACCTTAAGTATGCCTTTTAAGAATCTAGACCCTGTCGAATTTGATATGTTGGGAACTCATTCTGGATTCAATTGATCTTAGGCTTTAATCTTTTGGCCTGTCTGTGAATTAAGATGCCTTTTGATAAATAGAAGGAACTCTTGAGATCGAAACCTGCCATCATCTCTTGAACTTAGGAATTCAAATGTTTACTTTGATCTTCAAATTAGCAGACCTTGTGTTGATTAAGATCTGATGATCTTACCTTGATAAGTGATTTCTCTACTGCATTTGAATCCGAGGACATTATCATGTGCAGTCCAGTCTTAAAGTCTTCGGTTCTGGTTTCCTGATTTTGTTGAAGACCTTGTTAACTTTGGATCTCTGAGCTCCTCACAGATCTTTCCACATTCGGCTTTCTTTAGGTTTTTTGGTTGCAGGTTTATGAACTTCACAATTTTGATCTACAGATTTTGTTGAAAGGTTTCAATTCCAAATTCTGGATTTTACATTTTTACAGGTTCTGTCTTCTGATTTTCAGGTTTTGTTCCAGGTTTCAGATTCCTTTTTTTTAAACTTCAGATTTCAGACTCCCGGTTGCAGATTTTGATTTCTGAGTTTTCAGTTTCCAGATTTTTTAAATCCAGATTTCAGATTGCAGACCTGTATGTTTTAGGTTCAGATTTGTTTATCTCGGTTTAGGTTATAAAATTTCAGATGTTTTTTACAGTTTTTTCAGATTTCAGGTTTTCAGATTTTAAAATCTTTCAGTTTTCAGATTTTTATAGTGATTCCGCACATGACTGATTTGGACTTCAGATTTTCAGATTTTTATATGTTTCAGATTTTTGTATGCTTCAAATCTCAGAACTTCCAATTTTCAGATTTTTACGGATTCTTATGATTTGAATTTGTTCAAATATGTGATTTGTGAAGTTAAATTTCTGTTTGCAAACCAGAGATAAACTGGCCAGAATTCAAACTTGATTCAAGGTTCAATTACAGATTCGTGTTCTGTTTTTTTTTAAGTGCTTTGCATCCCATCGAATCAATGAGGTCATTGACTCCTTCAATAATATAGATCAGAAGTACAGTTTCCTGAATGTCTTTCTTTGAAGTTCACGGTCCAGAAAATACAACTTTACAACTTTGACTTGTTTTGAGAACACCCTTGCTCAATCCTTGATGAGTACAGTGCCTATCAATCTTTGAACGGAATACACCCGGTTTTACACAGACTTATGGGTATTTCCCTTCACTTTCTTTTTGAACTTCATTAGTATATAATCGGTTTATCTTTATTGTCATGTTGGTAATGCACGGCCTCATATAACTTAATGAACACGGTATGACATTGGGGTCATTTGACGACCTTTGTATGTCTACCTTAAAAAATTAAGGGGAAGGTTTGGAACCGACCCACAAATTCTTTTAAGTTTAGCCAAGACCATGTGGCGGGTTTTTAGCCAGCCAGATGCTCGCCTCGGTTTGTTTAATTAACTTAGTGGATTTTCATTTAATTTCTGTTCATGGTTTATTTTATTCTTATTTTTTGAATTATGGGTCAAGAAGCGTGCTTAAAAGTCGGCTTATTTCTTTCCCATTTATTTTGATTCTTTTAAATTATGCCGAGACCATGTGGCGGGTTTTTTAGCCGGCCAGATGTTCGCCTTGGTTTATTTACTTTATTAATGCATTTTTATTTAAATTTGCATTAATTGCTTCTTTTAATTTTTTTTATTGCTCCATTGAACCATTGTTCATCCAGGTTTATTGGGTCCCAGCCAAGGATTCTGGAATCGGAATCGGAAATTCCTGAGAAGAGAATCGATCCAGGAATCAACCTGGATCGATTTTTTTTTGAATATCTTTTTCATCAAAAAAATTCAAAAAAATTATAAAAAATTCTTAAAAATAGGAAATGAGTTAGAAAAAATTTTAAAAATAAGATTAGCATTCATCCACAGGACCACATCGAATAATTACTAGTGAACTCCACTTGAAGTTAAGTACATATTTCATTGATTCAAAAACCAATTAATTGATACATCATGAAAATATAAAAAATAAGAATTTACATGATATCAATCTAATACCAATATCTAGGATATGGATATTGGTCTTCCTCCTCTCCCTGTTGCTGTCGACGCTATTGAGTTGTGCTCAGTCTTGTATATTGTTCGAGACCATATCCATATGAAAATAATGCCGATGCCATGCTATCAAGGTCGTATGGATCGGACTGCGGGATGACCGGGACGTAAGCAGACTCTGGTGGAAATAGTGGTGGTGGTGGAGGAATCCACTGTTGGTGAGCCTCGCCAAATGCTGGATACTGTGGCTCTATAAAATGATGCTGTGGTGCCTGCTCATCCAACATTTAATATGGCTTTGGATGCCGTGAATCAGGTGACTAGGCTGCTGCTGATGGCTGTGTCGTTGGTATGCACTCCTCGTCATCATCAACTGAGGAGTGAGAAGGAGCCTGTGTGCTGTCATCTGGGCTCACAGGACGCCTGACCTCTAGCTTCCTTCTCTTCACCTCTTCAGCCATCTCTGAAGTACCAGAACCCAAAGATTTTTTTAACTTTGCAAATCCGCCCATTTTTTGTGTAGTCACTTTTATTTTCGTTTTCCCTGGACTACGAATGGGCTGGGTAGCAGCGACTGGGACTGGAGCTGGGGCTAAAGCTGCAGGTGGCTACTCCATAGCTGCTGGGGCAGAAGAAGACCCTACCTGAGCCTAAGAAGTAGGTGGAGGTGGAGCTATAGCATCCTCCTCGGCTTCGACACCATCCAACTCTCCTTCAGCCCATGCACGGTTATCGGGATCAAACTCAGCTGGATGATCCCTGGCTGTCCTCTCCTCTATCCAATGGGCAAGTGCATGCTCCTCCTGGAATATTTAATCCATGTCCACCTCCTCAGGTGGTGGAGTGGCGGAGGTATGCCTCTGCTCGTATGGACCACCTGCGAACCGTGCAAATCGCTCCTCACTGATCTTCTGTCGATCCTTGATATTCTTGATGCGTAGCCTCATATTGTAATGACAGAAGACCAGTTTCTCCAGCCGGTCTGAGGTCAACCTGTTCCTCCTTTTTGTATGTATCAGGTTAAATGTACTCCAGTTTCTCTCACAATGAGAGGAACTGGTGCTCTGACTGAGTATCATGATACCGATGGCAGCAAGTGGATTCCATCCACTCCTGGTATTCACCTGAACCCACCACTCAGCTGCAAAAAAAGAAAAGAAAAGGTAAACAATTATCCCATCATTTTTAATAACTTATATGAAAATAAAATAAAATCTTCATCATAAATTAATATACCAGACGACATTTTATCGCACGAATATCTCAGATCAGCATCTAAGTATACGCCGACCCTCATCTTATATTTTTGCATCTGAAATTTTTTTAAAAAACAATCATTAGTTGTTTAATAATTAGCTACTCCTAAGTATTGAATAAACTCCAACTTACTTCTATCTCAGCCTCTATCCTGTCCTGCTGATATCGGCAGAGACGCTGAATAACAGCTAGTGTACCCCGCATCACCTCGTTGTCATTCACCACCTATCCTCCAGATTGGATGCGGGGGGGGGGGGTTCAAAAAATATCCTGCAAATAAAGGAGGGCTTCCGGCGGACACAGCACCTGCGGGTAGGAGGTCCGATGGCTTCCGCAAGGACTTCCGGTCTGCTCTCTTTCTCTCTCGGTCTTCTTCTTTGGATTTTCTCTCTGGCTTACCCTTCCGGCTCTCTGTTCTCTCAACCTCCTTTCTCTCGCTCCCAGGGGGTCTGTTCCCGCGGCTTTGGCAGGGCTTTTATAAGCCTCCGCGGCCTCCCTCTTCTGCTGGGAGACTTTCCGGAAAGACATGTCCGTCTACGAGACGGACCCAGGAGTCCAACCAACACCAAACCGACTCCCCTTCCTGCATTGGAGACCTTCCGCATTATAGAGTCCATCTGTGCTTTGAACTCGAAGCAACCCTGCAGTACACGGGATCGACCTGCCCCTCCTTTCTAGTTTACACAGACTGCCTTTTCTGTTCTGACATTTTCTATTCATTTATTTTTTTCTTACGGCGTGGACTCCCTTGGAATAGGCCTATCACAAGAGAAGAGCACAAATGGGCCAGCTTCGGGTTGAATCTGTGGATCGCTAGCTTCGTTGGGCCATTTCCGCCGATCAACTCTCGGTCGTGACTACCCATCCTCCCTCCTCCCTTTTTTTTTTCTTCAGCTTTCCTTCGTACCAGCAGCTGAAACCAAACCACCTTCTATAGACCTCCTGTCGATTCAAACTCGGGAAATTCCACTTGTGTTTTGATTCTTCTACAGCCGGTCCTATTGGCCAAGGACTCACTCCCTTCAATACCCAGGTACCTGGTTGACCCTATTGAGTAGGGTAATGGCGATCATCGTATGTTGTTGCATTATATGCCGTCTATGTGAAAAATTTAGACAACTGTCTACATTTGATCACCCTAATTTTGTTTGCATAACATTTATGAATATTTGAGGTGCCAACACTATCATAAGCAACTCATGAAATGGAAACATATATCTATAAAAACACAAACACGTGGGAGCCATGAGTGCATAAACTCAATAGAATGCAAACATAGCTATGTTTTATTATCATTTAATGAAGATGTATTTTAAGATTCCAACATCTTAATGTTATATGCCTTAGTAGATTCTTACTGTACTTAACATGTTTGATATGAGTTTAACTCTTTTAAATCAAAGACATATTTTGTGTTATTAAAGTTAATTTGGATATGATGAGGTCAAAATTACATGATTTGGATCGAATTTTGTTATGTATTATGAACATATGGTCTTCGTTTCAATTCATCAATTTTATTTAAGTCTTAATGTCTTAGACTTAATAGAATTAGGTCATAAGACACATTTTGAATTGTTCGAGTTCATTAATTTTGAGGTCTATTAAAGATTTATTTCAGATTTAATTCATTATGAGATTATGTCTTTTGATTATAGGATGTTAATCCAATTCTATTTTTTTATCTAAGTCTTGACATTTTTAGATTTAGTGAAATCTGATTTTATGATATATGATTATCATTTCATTTTTTATCCAAGGCTTATTATCGTGTACATTAGACTCGAGATTCTCCTTTGCATTCATGTAAGTCTTGGCATCAAGTGCATTAGACTTAGGATTCATTACGTTATTTCTTCATTTTAAGCCTTAGCATTGGTTTTAAAAATTTTATAGATCTGAAATAAGCCTGGCAAAATTTGATTTGAAATATCCCTTTCGTTAACCATAATTGAGACAGGACTTAGCATATCTAGTGGTATTCATTCTGGCTATCTCTTTCGTTGGGATCACTAAGGTTTAGTGAATTTAGGGTTACTTAAGACCATGAGAGTCCTTCATTCTTAACATCAAATTCCATATGGGCATATGATATTCTTAGATCCAAAACCATTATATCAAAAGAATCTGGATTAACTCTTCATTTTTTACTTGACCATGACCTAGAACTGAAGCCAGGTAAAACCCTTATCACGGTTATTAACACGTGGGTTATTTCATCACCAAAATCTCTAGTTATTCGTAGGCAAAGACTTAGCATATTTTGGATTTAGGACTAATCACCACTAAACATCTAGGGGATCTGGGCTTAAGACTCAGGTATATGATTTATGAGGTCAATCATATATGACGCCAAATGCATGACTTAGTTCCTGCTCAAATTTGAATTCTTCATGCTTATTTCGGGCCTACTTGAGTAAGATCTTATCATGTTCTAGATTATGATTTCCAGATTTGATGTTTTTTAAGTGTTAGCTGTATTAAATCTGAAAATTGACATTTTTATGTCCTTGAGATCATATTTACGGGTGAGCACGGTTTGATTTGGTCCGGTTTGGGCCATTTTTTTTCCAAATCGAACCAAACCGATTCAACCCCTCAAACCGAACCGAACCAAACCAAACCGATTTCAATTTGGTTTGGTTTGATTTGGTTTGGTTTAAACCGAAAATATATAAAAATATTTTAATTAATTATGTTTTACATATATATAATAGTTTTTAAGTTAAAAACAATCAAAATAAATATTATTTTATTATAAAAATTATAAAAATCTTATTTTTAATATTATTATAACATTTTTTATATAATTTTTTAATTAAATCGGTTTAAACGGTTTGGTTTGGTTTAAACCGGTTTGGAGGACTTCCAAACCGAACGAAACCGAACCGAACCGAACCAAACAGGCCGGTTCTGTTTGGTTTTTCGGTTTTAACCGTTTAATGCTCACCCCTAATCATATTCTCATAGTCAGTTTCAGATTTAGTGATTTTTAAGTTCATCTTCTCATATTTACATTCTATATGGTCCATGTCGGTTATATTAATGTCTCCTAACCTTAAGATGGAGCTACTCAACTCAACTCAACTAAGGCCTTTATCCCAAATTACTTGGGGTCAGCCATATGGATTCTTTTTCTCCTAACCTTAAGATGGAGCATTTGACACAATATTATTCATACATCATGGGGTACAATGGGTTACATCAAGGTGTGGAAGACTTATATAGTTACCCTTTTCACTCAATTGACATGATACCATACATTGGGTATATGGTATGATGATTCCATTTCCCGGCATCCTCACTTGATTTAAGGTTTGATCTAGCATAGTGACATGCATTACCTCCTTAAATTAATGGGATTACTCTCTCTTAGTAGATGGTGTTCGGTATTCCCCACTTAAGGGGAAAAGGATTGATATAGTATGTGAGACTTGCCCATCTATCCGTCCAGGATCAGTACACGTCGGAAACTTGCCCGAGTGTCTGTATGCCATTAAGAGGGGGCGTGAGTTAATAGGCTTCCTTCTTAACTATGTTCTTCTAATTTCACTATGATTATGGTGTATTTGTCCAAGACCATTATAGGCCGGTTGTCATCATAGGCCTTATGGGCTGGTTCCACCTTCATTAAGCCTGATAGGCCTGTTGGAGCTTCAGTGGGCCTTATAGGCCAATTGTCCTTTCTTGTCTTCATACCTAATGGGCTACTTCATCTGATCTGGGCCTTATAGGCTTGCTGCACATCAGCTTCTTGAGGTTTAGGACCTGCTGTCTGGCACCTTCTTGAATATAACAGCCTACTGTCATGTTGCTTTCAGACTTAGATCCACTGCCATAGGGTTTAAGCCATAAAGGGATTGTCTAAGATGGTCAAAATGGGAGATTTTAAGACTGTTTTGAAGGTTAAAAACAGTCATAGGATATATGGGGTGTAAGTATATTTGGCCACGAAGTATGTGGGATATAGGTGCAATATGCACGTTGACTAGGTATCCTTATGCCCAATGGACATTAAAAGTGCCGATTCTTCCTTACCTTATAGGTCTAAGTATGTGCCTTTGATGCCTATTGTAGAGGTTATGAGATATGTGGACTATCTTGTTGCCATGAAAGGGAGGCTGGACATGGGCTATGTAAGGTACTATATGGTCATGGTAGAAGGTAGGATGGAGGCATGGATTGGCATGTATAGGCGTATGGCAGCAATAGGAGTATCAAGAAGTGCTATTGGATCTTACTTCTTGATCACCAAATCAACGTGGTCATCATGGAAGTAGCATCTTCCTTTATTGGTTCTTCCCTTTGATAGTAAGTGAACATCCAGATCAGCAGCAACATCTTGAATATGTATTTGCTTCATCTTCTTCCTCTTATGCATGCATCGGCAACAAGTGGAGAAGCAACATCATGGTCTTCCTGGTGAGCAACACCATGGATAGCAGCAGCAACAACAACAGCAGGAAGGGGCTTCGGCCAACCCTTTCTTCCATAGGCAGTTGTAGTAGCAACAACAGGGGCATCAGCACCCGATAACATTATCTTCATCATCCTCCATATGCTTCATCATCCTCCATATGCGCAAACAGTAGTAGCAGAGGGAGGATGAGGCATCAGTGTCCTCTTCTTCTTCCTCCATCAGTTTCAACAGGAGCATAAGTATCCCCCTCCTCTTTTGGCCTCATCTCCTTCTTCCATCTGTGCGACAGTAAGGGTAGAGAGGGAGAGAAGATGAAGATAATGTGACCTATTGAGGGTCTCCATACCAATATATGGGTTTGTTTAGGATCTGTATAGGCATATACATGGGACTGCATAAGGGTACATGATGACCTGTATAAGGTCTGAAAGTGGGCATGTCTAAGGGAGTTTAAGGGTATATTTAATGGCCTGCAGGTGTTGGAAACAGGACCTGATTGAGGGTCAAAACAGATGGATTTCAGACCCGATTGGGAATGGTCTAGGAACTGTAAAGGGGAGCTGAACAGGAGCATCCAAGGTTTTTTTTGTGGACTTATTTGGGACTGATCAGAGGGATTATCAGTCCCTATTCAGAGTTGTGCACAGGGATTTTTTGTGGTCTGGACATGGACAAAACATGGAATTTACATGGGGTACGCAAGGAGAACATGCTGTAGTAATATTTAGAAATGGAAAGAAGGGATTTTGGGATAGAATGTAGTAGAGGGGTTCTTTATCTTTCTCACCTTCTTCTTCTTCTTCTTCTTCTTCTTCCTCTTCTTTTCCTCTTAGCACAGCAGAGATTAGGAGGACCGAGAGCCTTCCTTCTTCTTCTTCTTCTTTTTGGCCTTCCAAGAATGGTACCTAGCAGTGGGAGGGTTGGCCTTCCTTCTTCTTCTTCTTCTTTTTGGCCTTCCAAGAATGGTACCTAGCAGTGGGAGGGTTGGCGGCGCCCTCCTCCTCCTCCCTCCTCCTCCTCCTCCTCCTTTTCCTATGCTTTTCCCTTTTTTTTGCAGATGACAACAGCTGCCAGGGTTGAAGTGACTTAACAGCCATGCGGGGGCTATTTTATGAGAGAGGAGAGAGTGGGAGAGCATCGTGAGATCAATTAAGGCTTGGAATTAAGTCACAAAAGATAGTTTTGATGACATAGTTTTTCTACGAATTTTGACATATTCTTAAGGTGATTAGACTCATGGCAACTGTCTCCAGCCTGAAGGAAATATCTCTAGGGCATTTTTGGGATTTCATGAATTTTTATGTGTTTGCAGGGATTTTTTGGGATTTATTCTTTATTTCCTGATTTTTATAATGGGAAAAGGTCAAAAAATATATTTTATGGGCCCTAAAAATATTAAATTTTAGATAAGCTTCAAAGGGTTTTGAAAATAATATTAGGCATGAAAAATGATTTTTTACTCCAATATACGAATTTTGGAGAGAAAAAGTAAATTTTTTGAGTTTTCTGGAGAAAATTTTTAAATTGGAATTTCCGGGAAATAGTTTCTTTACGAGGATTTTCAATGATTTTACACGAGAGGAAGTTCAATGTACGAGAACTTCTCATTTTAGGGATAATTAGCTTTAATTTAAGAAAATTTAAAAGGATAATATTATTTCATATTTATCTCATATTTTCAGATTTTACATTTTATATTTTTACTTTTTTTTCTTTTTAAATAGGCATGATAGAGAGATGGCTGTATGTGGAGGCTGTTTGGGAGTGATTTTCTTACCCACCTCCATTTTCTCCATGAATAGGGGGGAGATGATAGGTGGTTACATGACCCGCGTGGGGCTGTTATGCATGGCATGCAACTACCCTGAACATCAGGGATGATGGTGCGCTGGCAGCTCTTAAGCTTACAGAAAGTGGGCCAAGATTCGGCAGCAAGATGAGCCATCTCTTGACATGTTAGTAGGCCCATATGTTAGTTAAAAGTATCCCAATAATTATAGCATTGGGCTACAAAAAGGACATAAAATGGGCTCATTTGTGAATTAAAAGATAGTCCATTAAATAGAGTCTAGGTGGACTGCAAAAATAACAATACGAGAGGGCTTATTCTTTATTGGATTGAGACCAAAATGGGCTATATCTGAAAATTGCGCACTATAGCTATGAGTATTGGATTAGATTTAATTCCAATCCAAATAAACATGAAAAATTTCAGTGCCAACAGTATTTTTACATCTATTTCACTGAGCTCCTGCCCAAGGTAGTGCCTAGATCATTATGCTTTTTGTGCATATCAAAACTTCTCGGACATGGAATTTGCTACCTTAGGACAATTGTTGTTATGGCTGCCTTTTACTGGGCTTCGATAGCTTGCTCTCCTATAATCAGGTCACAAACTTTTTAGACCATCCAACAGTGGGTAGATGTCAGCCCCCATGCGTTAGTCTTACAACTTTTTAAGACATGTTTGTCTGCAAATAATTTTCTTGTCTTGGTCACTATTGACCCTTTGTGTAGAGACATCCCTCCTCCCCTAGTTATAGGCTATTTTTCCGAGTTCCTTAGAGAAAATTTTCTTGCATCTATGGGTATTCTCTACCTACTCACCTTTGTTAGTTTTGAGCATAGTTGTCAAGGTGACAAGACACACAAGATCTTCAAGGGTGCCAATTTCACTTAGGTGACAAGGTGGTTGCTTAGATATTACCTAGGAGGTAACATTAGATGTTTATATATATATGTATATACTTATATAAATATATAATTATATGCTAATACTATATATTTTATGTATATAAAAACATATATACATAAATACAATTCTATTTATATGTTAAATTGCACGTGTTTTTGTGTGTTCATATATCTAAATGTGATTTTATTTACATAATCATGTATGTGTTGGTATATGTTTTTTAGGAAAGAACTAATATCGATAAACTAGGTGAGGAGAGAGAGAAAAGAGGGTTAAGAGAGAACTTTATAAAATTTAAGTATATAACATATATTTATAATTATAAATCTTAAGTATATGTAATAGTATAATTGATAAGTGAAAATGTTAATATGTTTACACTATTATTAAATGGGCACCCATGAATCGTCTTGGTTGCCTTGAGTGACTAGGCGGGCACCTTGGATGCATTTTGGGTTCCTTGACAAGGAGCTTGTGTAAAAGCTGCTTTGCCTAGGCGGCACCTAGGCACTTACCTTGACAACTATGGTTTTAAGCATAGTTGTCAAGACGACAAGGCATACAAGGCGCTCGAAGGCCCTTTTATAGCTTAGGTGACAAGGTGCCTGCCTAAGCGTTGCCTAGGCGATAAGACGGAGTACAAAGAGGGATATGGAATGTAAATCTCATATGTCATAACTCATAAACATTATGTAACAGTTCTAAAAAGTGCTAAAATCATGTATTAAGACTCTAAGAGTAAAATTTCTATAAAGAACTTCAACAACATAACATGCAAAAAAAATGTAAATATAAATTTAAGAGAGAAAGTCAACAACATAAAGTAAATTGACTTACTGAATGGAATGATACATACTTTTTGAATCATGTTGTCTCTACATACCACTTTTCATGACACATGCAAAATACAAATACCAAATAGGCAAATACCAATTTATATTATCACAACTTATCCTCGACTACCATCAAGTAAAATTAAAATCATAATTAAACAAGGCACAACAAAGAAAACATGTAAACAAAGTACATGAAAGTCTTAAATGTCTCAACATGACAAACATTTAAATTATACAACACAATGCAACCAAAGTCTTAAGTTTTAAATCCAAACATGGATTTCTCAAGACTGGTGTCTATTTCAATGTTTTTCTCATTGTTGTCATCACCATCATCATTTCTTCCATCTACTACCCACATTGTTGCATCATCATCATCATCATCATTTGCATATTCATCATCTTCAAGAAATTATTCTTTACCATCACTCCGTTCGTTATCTCTCAAGGGTTGTGATGTACTTGCTCTTATAGCTCTATTTTCTGAAGCTCTTAGTCCATTATCCACTTCTTTCCATGTTAGATCATCACCTTCAGTTTTTTTAAGGAAGGTCAAGTTTAAATTAAATTGAAAGAAAGCAACTAATTAACAATGAAGTGGTGATGATAGCATAAAAAAGTAAAATTTCATCACCTTCGTGAACCATGTCTGAGGTGTCTTTAATCATCCACTCACAACCCCAATCTCGATCTTGCAAGCATATAGGGTCATATTTTTCTGGATAATTTTTCATATCTCTAAATATTTCATAGAGACGTTTATTATAATGGGCATACACTAAATCATTCAACCGTTTGTGCTTCAACCGATTCCTCTTCTTGGAATGAATCTATATAGATAAATCAAATACATATTAGGGGGTATGATATCTAACCATAACAATTACGAAGAACCAAGAATACTTACATGTTCAAATATACTTCAATTGAGTTCACAACCGGATGAACTGCAACACAGTCTTGAAATCTTCAATGCAACAACTTTCAATTTTGGTGTGTCTCCACCAAATTGCATCCACCATTCCACTTTATTAAAAAAAATCATTAGTTCAACATAACTAAATTTGACATGAACAATTGAAATACTCAAAGTATCGAAAATATACTTATGTGAAAGCTTCTTATCACGTGATCTTGTAGCAAAGAGAATGTCAAACATTCCTCTTTCATCCAAGTATATTGAAACTTGTTCTCCTATCTTGTATTTCTGGATTTGGCAACAATCTCTCAACATATGTATGAAAAGCCTTCTTAAATTTTGCAACACCATGCATATCTTTAGATCTTGCATCGAAATAAAATTTTGGATTTAAGAAATAACCAACTGCATGTAGAGGTCGTTGCATTTGAACCTTCTATCTACGGTCCACAATTCTCAAGATAGGACCATACATAACTATTTTTGAACCAAAATTTTCAATGATCTTTTGTCTTGCACACTCCATGGTAGTATAAATATATCCCATAGCTGATTTTTCATCTCCATCAACTAACCTTAAGACTTGTAAAAGTAGTTGACATCCTCTGAGTATTTCCTCAACCCCATGCCAAAATTTAACTTGGAAAACAATTGAAGATACATTCTTCCCTGCATTTGTCTTTCCCCATACATTTTTGTGCCAAGCATCGGATGAGAATAACTTACGCAAAAGTCTTTTGACAACATCATCAAATAATCTCTCTAACATGAGAAAGGTAGGGCAAATCAAGTGACTTCACATTTAACAAGTTCCTTGCCTTATGTCTCTTTTCTCATTAAGTCTAGCAATCGAGTATGATTGTAGATATAAGTGGTTAACTTTCTAACATTCAAAATGATTGGTGCTTTCGACTTTCCGATGTCCTCTAACATAAGATCAATACAATGAGCTATACAAGATGTCCAAAATAAGCTCTTTTTTTGTCTATCAACAACCTTCCAGCAGTAATATTATATGATGCATTATCTGTAACTATTTGAGCAACATTATTGTCGCCAACTTTCTCAATCATGTTGTCTAAAAGTTGATACAAAAGGATAGCATCCTCTTTCTTATTTCAAACATCAACTGACTCCATAAAATAAGTCCCCTTCAGACAATTTATTAAAAAATTGATTAAGTTTCTTTGTCTTTTGTCAGTCCATTTGTCACCCATAATGGTGCAACCATATTTTTTCTAATGCCTTTCGTATTCTTCAAGCATTTGACCTCTGCGTTCCACCATTCTTTTGAGGAGGGAGACTCTTAATTGATGATAGCTAGGAGGCTTGCAACCAAGTCTTAGACGCCCTGCATTCTCAAACATAATTTCAAAGCTTCGATTAAAAGAAATTCCGGCTTTATAGAACCATGTTGCCACAGATTCTTCAAAGTTCTCCTTCTTCTCTTTCTTGAATTTACTCTCCAAAGTACCTTGTCTACTTTGGCCACTTCGTCTAGCATCAATAAATTGCTCCATAGACATCTTTGTAAACATATCCATTAGATCTTTACCTTTGACTTTGACATGTTTTGAAGTGTATGACATCTTTTTTTTTATTCTAGAAATATCCTTCGGTTTGGAAATTGCCTCTGTTTCCTCATCATCTACATCTTCACTTTCATCTTTCTCGGCGTTATCAACATCAGTTATGGAAATAGCCATCTTTCTCTTCTTATTTTTACTCATGTATGCTAACATTTTTTTCCAGCAATGTCCTTTGTGATTTTCGGACATTTCTTAACATCGCTATATTCTCTTATCATGTGTTCCTTTTGTCTCTTTATCCCGCCGTTTGTCACTAATACGTAAAGATCACATTTGACATGGTTTTTATCATTTTTCAATAGCCAATGTGCATATTTCCATCCGGGATCATTGGATTTTTCTTTTTTTTTTGTCCTAGATGATTCCATTCTATTGTTACTAGCAACACCAAATAGCCCTTCTATGAATATAATGAAAATACGCACGGCCAAATAATGAAATGAACAAATTAAATAAATTGCACCATGAAGTCAAGCAATATTAAATAAATTGCACCATCCGGACATAGACAATAAAAGAAGAGTGCTCAAAACGCTCAAAATGTCGGCACAAAGACGTTCAAATTTGAAACTTGTTTTATATTGAAATATAGGAAGTGTATAAGATGATTAAAGTATGCCTAATACATGTTGGAAGATTAAACTTGAAGGAAACAAGGGGGAAACATGGATAGAAGATTAAAAAAAATCGAACTCTACAACCTAGGTTTACCGGTCGCGGAAGTGAAAGAGGAGGATAATACCTTCTTTGAAATAAAAAGATTGGTGAAGGAGGAGAATAACCGTTGAGAGGTGTTGGAGCTTCCTCCAAAAGCCACCGGATCAGTGACTGTGGCGGCTGGTAACCGCGGTGTTCGCGTCGGCATTGGAAGTTCTGTTGAGTCGTGCTATTGCGGCTTCTGTCGGGTCAAGGGGTAGCCGGTCACAGCTACATGAAATCAGGGAAGGTTTTTAAGTGTCAAAATGGTGGGGGTGAACCGGTGGCTGCGAACCGGTGAAAGGGGCCGATGGTTTGTAGTGGCCGCTCACCCAAGCGAGCACCAAGGTGCATAACATCCGCCTGGGCGCCTTTTCACTCTTTGGCAAGGCGAAGGGGCTAGGGGCACTCCTTCCAATGCCTTCACACTTAGGCGGCGCTTAGGCGTACGCCTTGACAACTATGGTTTTAAGTACAAGTATTTTTGCCGAAGATTCACACTTTTTTTCATCCATATTTTCTAGATCTGATTCTAGGGTTTTTCATATTAGATTTTGGCAGATCTTGAGGATTTTTGGATTGGGATCAGTCTTTGAACCATATAGGGCCAATCCCAGTCTAGGTCGAGATTAAATCAGCTGGAAATGATCGAGGATTGGCTTGGATCGGTTCTTCCAAAAGAAAAAGAAAGATACTGTTCTGAATATTTTCTAGGGTGAATTGCTGCTGTTTGCGGGTGGAAGGGAAGGAGGGGGGGGGGGACATCTGGTGAATTGCTGCTGTGGGGGAGGGGGCAGTGCCTCCCCAACATCTGGTGGGGGCGGTTCCTCCCCGAAATCTGGTCCATCAGACCCAATATGGCATAGATTAACTCAAGTTTTCAGATCTATAGTTAACGGGTCTAGTGACCTGATACACCATTGACCCATTATCTATTGGTCTGGTAACCTTCAATCAAAACCTGGATTGGGGTCCAGCCTATCCATAAGTATTGAGCTCAAGTCCAGAGGAAGCATTTGTTGGGATTGGGTCAGAAGGTGGCAATCCCAATCTGGGCAGGCCGATCCTTCAAACCCTGATCTGTATTGGCCCAGCTAATCCAGGGTCTGATTCTTGTTGACCTTTCTAGGCAAATTATGTTTTCTTTCCTCAATCTGGATTGTAATGTTATGCAGATTCTACCTCCTCTTTGTGGGCGCATCTTTTCCCTAATTTTCTGGGTTCCATTGAGCGACTTTATGGTTTTCATTTTAACCAATTAGTTTTACCACAACCAATTATATTTTTATTGCATGTTCTACTGCAAAGCATGTCTCTATTATTTCCTGAAACTTGTACGTTGAATGCAAGTGCTTTCAGATGTTCCTGTATTTTGATAATCTTCTGGTGCATGAAATTCTTATATTTCTACATTGCTACCTTTTTTGTAGTCCAATGGGAAAAGAAGTGGTTATGCCTATGGATGATGATGATGATGAATCTGATAGTGTTCTATTATGTTCTACTGATGATGATGAAGTAAAAAACCATACTAACGGTGAAGAATCTGCCGCAAAGGGATTATTCATCTTGGAAAACATGTATGGTTTAGACCATTCTCCTGCCCAACCTGATGAACATGATCATCAATCATTGCACTTGGGCTCTATTGAAAAGCTAAAGATAGATGATTCTCAGTCAGAGAAAGTTGAGCAGTGTGAGTCTCATAAGGCAACCGATTTGAAGCAACCGTTCTCCACAAAATCAACTATGAGGTCTTCTAGTAGCATAAATGGTAAATATAATTGCTACTCCTTGCAATCATTTTAACACTTGCAACTAATGACCATTCATCAGGTGGATGTCAATCCCCAAAGGCAGATGCTGATTCAACTAATTGTGGCGAGAAATTGTCTAACACAGCATTAAAGAAGAATCAGGTAAGGCTTTGTAACAGTCAAAGCCAATTTCTGACCACCTAACATTTTCTACCATTTCTTTCAGCTTTCAACTTGATCTTACCTACTACTTGGTTACAAGTGGTTTGAAAGACGTTTACTGCCTTACTACTAATAAGAGCTCTTTTTCTTCATTGTAACATCTTTCATGCATTCACTTTAGGCATAAAAAGCATTCAATCCTGTGCAATTCAGATCAACCAACAAAAATTTGGTCCCAACATGTTTGTGGTTGGCTATGCATAACAGTTTTTATCTTATTCCTGTTATCGTTTGTTTGGCATAGGCTGTGGATTGTTTTTTCTCCACTTGACCCGGAACAAAGTATTCTGTTTTTAACATTCTTTATTTGCACGGATCTGACTTTGCGTCAGATTGACTGATCCAGCTATTGGGTTGGATGGATCAACCGGGTCAGAGTGGGCTGGGCCAAGTTGGTCACTTAATACTAGAACCTAATTTCGGATTCTATCTGGGTTTAGTTGGACCCAAATCAGATATGGTCAACATAGGTTGAGTTGGGCTGGGCCAACCCATGCTCGACCCGATCCTTATTTATTTGTTTTCTTTATTTATTAGTTTGCCAAAAAAACTTGTATCATGTAGTGGGTAACATATTTGTTCTATAAAATTACCATATTCTTATGTTGACAGGTCAACTCAAGTGTTACGTCAAAGAAGCCTCTTCTAGCTGATAATGCAAAGCATGAAAATAATGCAAAGCATACAGATGTGGAAGATGCATGTTCAGTTGATTCTTCGTAAGCGCAAAACAACTTTCTGACAATACCTTCATACCATTAAACTGGATGTGCTTATGTTTGTTCTGTTTTTGTAGAGCCACAGCATCAGTAAGAGCGACAAAATTCAAGCCAACTGTGGCAACTGCTCCTGTTTTCAGATCCACTGAACGGGCAGAGAAACGGAAAGAGGTAAACTTTCTTTCGAGCAACTTTATAGATCTTGTTCATTGAGGACCAACTGCTTGCTGGTTCTTGTGCTTTATTCCCACATTTCCTGTTATTTTTCATTTCTGGATTTGTCAAGATCAAGGAATTCCGAGTTGGTATCGGGTCTAGATTGGCAAGGGCCTATCCTGATCCTGATCCAGATTTGTAAGAGATCGGCCAGCTCAGCCAATCCACTGGAAGCAAAACTGATCCAGGATTGCCCTGGATCAGATGAAAAAAAGTCTGAATAGATCCATGGTGAAGTGGTGGGACTGTGGGGGTGGTCAATTGAGTGGGGTTCAATTAAGCCACTCAATTGAGTGGGCAAAGGAGATCCTGCGAGTGACCGAAAATCGGACAACCTTGCTGCCTGGCTCTCCACCCACCGTTGCAATGTGGCCATCACCACTGCAGATCACCATCGTCTTCCTCTAGCCGCTGCCCCCAGGTTCATCTTCTCCATCTCTCCTTTTGCCTTATTGTATTGGAGAGGGTTAAATTTAAGAAAAGCACTGATTAATAAGTTATTTGTTGATATATCTTTATGATTTAACGTCACCACCATAGAATTTTATTTTATTTGCACATTCTGGATTATCCTGTTTAGGCCATATTTATATTCGTATGCTTATTGAGTTGTAGTTAGAGTAATACAAGACTACATATTTGCAGGTAAACCTGCACTTGCAGCCAAGAGTGCACATTTTTAAATGATGGTTGATGTTATTATTGAAGTTGGACGTGGAATAAAAGTCCCGAGTTCAAAATATATGTATGAGGACGGGTTGGATGATGAGCTTGATGAGTTGAACTCGTGGATAGATGAGTTCAAGGCCATACGGAAGGAGCAGAGTTGCACTATAATGTGCAATGGATGGACATGAATCACAAAAAGATCAATGATAAACTTTCGTATTTACTATTTTGAGCGCACCACATATTTGACATTTGTTAATACATCTGAGTAAATCAAGAATGCAACGTACTTATTTGATCTCATAAATGATGTTGTCTAGAGAATATGTGAAGTCAACATTTTTCAGTTTATCACTGACAATAAATCTTTATATAAGGCTGCAGCAAAGAAGTTGATGGAGGCAAGACCATAGTTGTCAAGGCAACAAGGCATCCAAGGCGTTGAAGGGTACCAATTTCGCTTAGGCGACAAGGCGGCCGCTTAGACGTCGCCTAGGCGGTCAAGACGGTATTTAAGGAAGACTGTGTTGGAGGTTGTGATACATAAAAATATGTATAAATATAATTATATTTTTTACGTTATAATTGAATATGAGTGTTTTATCTATATGCATATAAGTAAATATGATGTGTATGTGAAAGAGAAAAGAGTTAAATAGTTTTTTATAAAATTTAAGTATATAACACATTTATGATTATAAAATTTATATATGTGTGATAGTACAAGTGATAGTGAAATATTGTTATAATATTATTAAATGAGGGACGTAGAGTAGACGCGGATTGACCTGTGCGGTCAAGTCGCGGGGGTCAAGGGGGCAGCGCCCCTTGTGGGGGGTTGTCAGGGGCGCGAAGCCCGCCGAACCCAAAAAAGTATGTAATAATATAAGTGATCTTATATATGTAATTATGAAAGTGTGGGTATTTATTTTTGGATAAGGAGTTAATCTTGATAAATTAAGACTTAAGAGAGACAAAGAGAGGGAGAAGAAAGAGCCGAAAGAGAACTAATTAAGTATATAATATATGTTTATAATCATAAATCTTAAATATGTATGATATTATAAGTGATAGTGAAATATATTAATATGTTCAAACTATCATTAAATAGGTGTCCCTTGTGAGGGGTATCAAGGGGGCAAAACTCCTCAAAATTATGTTTTTAATCATGTAAAAATATCCAGGGCGCCTTGCCTGGGCACCTAGGCAGGTGCCTTGGACGCCTTTGGTGCCTAGGCGGGCATCTTGGGCGCCTTTTTGGCCCCAGGCAAGGCGCTGTTCGAAAGGCACCTTGCCGCCTAGGCGGCACCTAGGTTGGCGCCTTGACAACTATGGGTAAGACTACACTTGTTTTGGGTGTCTTGTGCTACACACTCCATCGACTTTAAATTGGAAGATATTGGGAAGGAGGCATCTGTTAGGTCCTTAATGAGCTAAAGACATTTGATTACATTATTTATTTATGTACATCCCAAACAACTCCTGCATATCATGAGAGAGCATATTGATGGTCGTGATCTATTGCAATTTTGAGTGTTCTTGATTTTAAATGTGTGGGATTATCTTTTGATTTAGGTTGCCTTAAGGATTTATAATTGGGGTTTGTTACTTAGTGGATTTTCAGATTTTAGGGTTTTGGATTTGAGAGTTCATTTAGATTTGGGATTTGGGACTTATTGTTTTATGGAGTTTCACCTTGAGTTAACACTTAGTGACTTGTTAGATTTGAGTTACAAGTTAGATCAGTTTAGTTTGCGATTCATTTTATTTTGACTTATTGTTTTCTTTTTGAATTCGGAATTTATTATCTTGGCATATAGACTTAGTGGATTTGGGTTTTGGGTTTGTTAAATAGGTTGACTCTCAGATTTAGTTTTTTTGTACGCTGGTTTTGATGTTTTATTGATTTGTATTTTTTATTTTTTCTTTTTATTGTTGTCACAGATTTAATCTTTTCTTGTTATTTTTTTTTCAGCTTCTTCTTCTTCTTCTTATTATTATTTTTGTTATTTATTTGATTTTATCCATTTTTGATCTGTTTTCAAATTTATTATTATGTTTTGAATTATTTAATGACTTATTTGTTTTTTTGACTTATTAGTTTATTGATTGAACTTTTGACAATTTGAAAAATTATTTCAAGTCAATAAAAATTGTTATCATCATCAATATTTTTTTGAGCTGTTACAGATTTTTATGTTGATTTTTTCCCATTTTTTTGTTTTTATTTGTTTAAGTTGTGAAAATAGATTGATTTTTTGTTTTTGTGATCTTTTAATTTTTTGGGGTATTTTCATTTATTTTGAATGTCTTTGGATGTTTTCAGTTTTATTTAGTCTGTGTTTATTAATTGCTTATTTTTGCTTTGGAAAATTTATTTTTGGTATTTTATTATTTGAAATTTACTTTTAAGATTAGAAAAATTATATTTTCATTTAAGTTGGGTAAAATTTGGATTTTTTTTTATTTATTGTATTTTTGGTTTATAAAATTTATTTTATGTATTTTAATTATCTAATAATTTTTCCTAAGTTTGAAAATTTATATTTGTCCTATTTTGACCTGTTTGGAGTATTTTTGGATTTATTTGAATTTTTTCTATTTAATTGGTATTTTGAGTTGAACATTATTTTTGTGATGTTTTAATTATCTGAAATTACTTTTTGAGTTAAAAAGTATGTTTAGCTGGTTTGACCAGATTTTTAATATTTTCAGATTTATTTAATTATTATATTTTTCTTCTCTCCTCTTATTTATTATTTATTATTTATTATTTACATTCTTTTAAGTCTATGGGAACCTTCAATGACTTCCAATGACTTCCAAAATATTCAAAATTTGAAATATTCTATTTATTGGAAAATTTGTGTGCAAAGCATACGATTGGGCATAGAAAATGCCATTGAATTAATCCCGGATGGCATGAAAATATCCTTATCCCGGTATTTTTTCTCTTTTAATTAAAGGATAAAGTTGGCATGGCCTCCTCTTGAATTAAGAGGATATACCTTCTTCTTTAGGTAGAGTTTAAGACTCTACATGTCAGGGGAAGGATCGTAGGTGATGGGAACCGGCCCATACCTCCGCCTAGAATCGGTTATACTGGGGCGGACCTAGAGTAGCCATCCAATGAGGGACCCAATTCATTGAGCTAGCCTCTTAAAACAGATTTTTTTGTTCATGTTCAATTAAATTTTTTTGTGTCCAAGGCCTGTTTGGATGATTTTTGTCATTATCTTGCCTGATTGGCCTGCTCTTGTCATCTTGGACCCTGGCGGCCTGTTGAAGCTTCACCAGGTTGAACAACCCTTTATATTTGTCATTTGTGGTTCGGTTGGTCTGTTGTGCACCCTCATTTTTGTCTTGTACCCTTCTGTTTTGGGGGATCTTTGAGGGCTCACCCTATAGAGACTTAGAATCCGAGAATGTTTGGGTATCATCCTCATCCTAAGGCTCTATGAGGCTTGGAGAAAGGACTGTTAAGCATAGTTGTCAAGGCGCCCGCCTAGGCGGCACCTAGGCGCCGCCTAGGCGGCAAGGCATTTTTCCAAGGGCGCCTTGCTAGGGCGCCTTGTCTGGGGCCAAAAAGGCGCCTAAGGCGCCCGCCTAGGTGCCTAAGGCGTCCAAGGCGCCCGCCTAGGCGCCCAGGCAAGGCACCCTGGGTATTTTTACATGATTAAAAAAATAATTTTGAGGGGTTTTGCCCCCTTGATACCCGTCACAAGAGACACTTATTTAATGATAGTTTGAACATATTAATATATTTTACTATCACTTATACTATCATACATATTTAAGATTTATGTTTATAAACATATATTATATACTTATAACTCCTTATCCAAAAATAAATACCCACACTTTCATAATTACATATATAAGATCTGCAACTACTCTGCACTCCCCCCGTCTAATAATATTATAACAATATTTCACCATCACTTATACTATCGCACATATATAAATTTTATAATCATAAATGTGTTATATACTTAAATTTTATAAAAATCTATTTAACTTTTTTCTCTTTCACATACACATCACATTTACTTATATACATAGATAAAAACACTCATATTCAATTATAACATAAAATATATAATTATATTTATGCTTATTTATATATATAACGACCCCCCCGACTTAGTCTTTCTTGAATACCGCCTTGACCGCCTAAGCGGCCGCCTTGTCACCTAAGCGGAATCGGTACCCTTCAACGCCTTGGGCGCCTTGTCGCCTTGACAACTATGCTGTTAAGGGTTGCTTTGGAGACTGGTTGGGGTGCTGTGGGATAGATCGAAGGGGTCTGTTTGGAGGCTGTAGAAGGGTCTGTGTAGGGTCGGTTTAGAATCTGTTTAGGGTTCTGTTTGGGGTCTGTGTAGGGGTTGTATGGGGTTTGTTTAGGGCTGACAGTAGGATCTGCTTGGGGTCTGTTTAAGGGCATGTTTGGGGTCTGATTGGGTCTGAAACAGGGGGTTTTAGGGCTTGTTCAGGGAATGGTTCAAGGGTCGAAACAGTAGGTTTTTTTGCTGATCTTGGACAATGGCTTGGAAGGGGCTATTTTTCATGCTGATGTGGGGATAAGGTGGGACCTACTGCAACAACCTCCTCGGCCATCAAGGGGCTTGAAAAGGGTGGTTTACTCCACGAAAATGGGAAAACAGAGGTGTTCACAGCAGGAAAAGGGGCTGAAGCCCTCTTCTTCTTCTTCTTCTTCTTCTTCTTGTCATCTGGCACAGCAGCAAGATGGGGCTGGCCTTTTCTCTCTTCTTGTTCTTCCTTTCTTCTTCTCCTTGGGCTGCCAAGGCTGGAGCGCAGCAAGGAGAGGTCTGGCTGATGCTTCTTTTCCTAATTTCTTTTTTTTTCTCTTCTTACAACTGGTGGCAGCGGCTGAAGCAGGTTGTAGTACCTTCTTCCTTCTCCTTTTCTCTTCTTTTTTCTTCTTTCTTCTGGTGCAGAAGCAGGGAGAAGGCTGCAGTCATCTCCTCTTCTCTCTCTCTCTCTGTGTATGGCAAGCTATGGCTAGGGCTAAGAACATGGCAAACCTCTCGTTTATTACCTTTGCCTTGTCTTTTATAGAAGATGGGAGAGAGGTACAATATCGTGGAATGCTGTTGGGATCAAATCTTATCTCCAATGGAAGATAAAATCAATTGGAGAGGAAATAGGTATATTTTCTTATTTTATGGGCATTTCCGCAGCAATTGTTACTATTTTCAGGTGGTGGATCCCACCTCTAACTCATCCAATGTGAGGAAATGAGTGTGATCGTGTTTTGGGTATTTTTTGTGAATTTTATGGAATCTCCACGAATTTATGGGATTTATACTTTATTTTTTTAATTTTTTAATGCGAAAAATGCAAAAAATAGCCATAAAAATTATTGTCGGATCCAAAAAATATGAAAATTTTAAGGAATATTTAATTGTTTTAAAAATAATATTGAGTATGAAAGATTATGTTTTAACTCAATATTGGTGTTTTTGGAGAGATAAAATGATTTTATGAAATTTTTTGGAAGAAATTTACGAAAATATGAAATTTACAGAAATGTTTTGAATAATTTTTATTAATTTTCAGTGAATTTTAGGTTATTGAATGGATTTTCTTTGAATTTTAATATTAATATCTATTTTTTGAAATGAGAAATAGGGTAAATAAGTATTTTTTAGGAAAAATTGGTCCAATGGGTTGAGATGGTCAATTTGGGCTCAATTGTTCATAAACATGAGGTTTTATCAAGGAAAATAATGAAGGTTTAATTTCATTTGAATTAAGATATTTAATTGTGATAAAAGAATGTATCCTAATTAAAATAGTTCCTCCATTTTTTTGTGAAAAATTTGGTGTCAACAGGATGTCAGCTTTCTGTTTGGATGCCTACAGTGTATAAAACATGATATCTGCAGATTTCCGTCCAGAAGTGTTTTTTGCATCCTTAAGAATTTAGTGAACTATTTTCTTCTTCAGTTTTACTCAAAGTTGGAGCAGAAGTATCAAGCACTGGAGGCAGATAAAAACCAACAAGCAGCAAGAAGAAAGGTGTTATCTCTACCATACACCATCACTTCTCCCATTCCACTACTTTGAATCCGACATTTGGCAAATATATGCTACTAGAAATTTCTAAGACAGTATATGTGCACATTTTTGTTAGTATCTGTATATGCATGTATGCACCTGTGTGCAAGATCATGTTGTATGCCTTTCCATTTCAATAAATTCTAGTGCTCCCATTTCTTGAAAATGTAGGTGGGAACATGTTGACGCCAAAATTTCAAAAACATCATTTGGGAAAGAAAAAAAATGTTCATATGACAAATTCAACCAGTTGGGCTCAATTTCCATACATTTTGATCGAATTTTCTTTGCACTACGATATCATTCTAATTGGGTTTGGATTAAATCCAATCCAATCCCTAAGTGATTCAGGATCGTCAAAACTATCAGGTCCGGGCCATTCTTTTAATCCCACTTTGGTCATATTTTAATAAGCATTATTCATGTTAAGCCCTTGGCACAGCCTATCTTATTTTACTGCTTAATGGGCCCAATTTTACTTAATGGAAGGCCCATTTAGTGATATGGATGACCCGCCCCCCTAGCCACTCTGGCACCAGTAGCTGAGCAGGCCTTATTCTCAGCATCGTCTAGATATCCTGCCAGCGCGACAAGCTCAACCAAAGCCTTCCCTAGCCATTATGAGGGATATTAGCCAACGGAGGTAATCTACAGGGTGCCAATCCAATAGAATAGCAGGTTGTTCGATGGCGGTAGAGGCACCATCGGGAGCGGGGCCAAGAGGCCATTGAAGGAGGGCCCGACTCCTAAAGGCTCTAGAAAACAACAATGTGGATTGCAAGAGGATCTTGGAATCACTAGGATCTTCCCTCAACAGCAGGAGATAGCTAGACCTACCAAAACTACATCAAAGCTTACCTGGAAGATCACGAAGGATAGTGCGAGGAAGGCTGACAAGGCAAGGAGCTCCATGGCTCCTGCTGGGACCGTGGTTGCTATCTTTGGAGTCTGATAACCACCTGGATCTCCCCTGATTGTGACAAGCTGCTTTCCTTATCCGAACAGTGTCATAATCTTTTCAAGATAGTCCACAGAGAATCACAAAGAATATCGGGTGGCATCTGAGCACCATGGAAGTTTGGCAGACCACATGCGTGGCTAAAGATACCGTTGGAGAAGTTGCCGGATCGGGGCTTCCTCCTGATAGCAGAGGGTATCTCACCTATAAGAATCGGCTCTGTAGACCTACGTGTGGGTTCTGAAAAGAGAAGGGAAGAGTGGCCGGACCACAAGGAAAGTTCTAAAGACAGACCGTAAGCAAAACTAACCGTCTTCCTATGCCGAATATACCCTTAAGTGTACTACATCGACCAAAATGAGAGATGGATGTTCACAGGTCATTACACGATATTTGAAATCCATGAGATGGGCTTTTACAAAAATTCAAGGATCCCCCTCCAGCCACTTCGGTACCTTGTGATCTTAAGGATATTGTGCTCTGCTTAGAATACAATCATGAGTCAGACAAGGCAAGTAAGGGATTTCATAGCTCCCTTGCTGTCATCAAAGTCTCAAGTCCATCGTCGTCACCGGAAGGATAAGCAACAGCCTGCTGCCCCATTGTCTTCGTTGTTGAAAGCGTTGGAAGGCTTCATCGTCGGTACTATTGCTCTCAGAGGAGGTGCAATCATCCGTCATATTGCATAGGTCCTGAAATAAAGAGGCCAAATGTGGCCAGTTGCTTAGAACTCGATACCAATCTCTGTAATAGCCATCGCACTTGACATCAACCTATAATTTTTATATTCTAAGACCCAATCGGACATGTCTATCAGCCCCTCTGCAAGTTTGCTCTGTTGGCTATAGATTCATCGATTTTGGGTAGAGCCCTCTATGCCTAAAACTAGATCAAACCCCTGCTAGGCATAGTCGGCTGGCTGAGATTGGGTTCATGGATCTAGATCATTTTGAAACATCCAGTGAGCACAAAATCTTACCAGTTCCTTGGTAAATTAGTGCCATACACCCATCACAAATCCCACTCATACAACCCTGTACCCGGCCACACATACACCTCTTCATTTGACCCCAAATTTACCTTGTTTTTGTAGTCCTAAACCAGTCTCTGTTAAAGGCGAACACACCGTGATTGAAAGCTATGCCGGATAATGTGTTGGACAATCAAAGAAAAAGGCAGCGCATATGGAGAATGCAATGGTCAACAGCAGTAAGAGGGCCCGATCAGTGGGTTGATGAACTTTGACAAAGGCCTATGTGTAACCTGTAGCTCTAATACCAACCTGTCATGCCCTGGATTTCTTAACATGCGCAATGGAATAATCCGGCGAGGAGACCAAGGAAGTAACCCCTTATACTACGTCAATTTGGGAAAATTAAAGATTATATCAAGTTCTAATTTATAATTCAAATGATTATATCAAAATTAAATCATGCAATGATTCAACATAAACAATTTATATATCGATCCACTAATCCTCTACTTTTTTAATTCTGATTCACTATGCTTCTGCTGCGCTAAATCTATTTACCTAAAAAATGTTAAGAGAATTGTAATGAGTCACATTGACTCGGTAGGACTTATACCCTACTTTCCTATTATATTAATCAACTTAAATGATAGCATTAAATAATAAAACTTACAAATCAGATTATAACATAATTGCTAAACTAATTATCCAGGTTCAATTATTAAAATTGAGGACCTTTTAAAATCATTACCAATTTAGCCTGACTCTACATGAACTAGACTAATTATAAGTTAACCAACTAAACTATTCTACATGTCCATACCAACTTGACCTACATGTGCCTACTATATATGCCTTAACTCTATTTGAATTCATTTGTCTGAGTGGATTATATGCTCTACTTGGACATTACAGATATGTCACAGAACTCACTTCAGCTCTAAATATATATAGAAGTACCATATAGTAAGCTAAATCCCATAGTACACCTAGGCATAGGCGTATTTAGGATAAAATCGTGGTATCCGGGATTAAAGGATGCACCGGATTGTTCTACATCATTTGTTTCTCATGGAGACTCGAACTATAGGCTGGAGGAGTAACAGTTCCATTATAAAAATGCATCATAGTACCAACCACATTTCACAAGTAAAAGCAAATAATTACTAAGACATACCAATTCAATCAAACCAGCTATGCAAATTCACCAAGCTAGACATATATAGCTACTAAACTATGCAGACCAATTAATTAATTCACTAATTTATGCAATTAATCAAAATAGGATGCTAGACCACAAATAAAACATGTTAATTCAATTCAACCACATTCTTTTATAATTTTATAAAATCATGCACATTAAAATTCAAGCAACTATAAATATTAATTAATTATATTCTATAATTAACATGCCAATTCAAATTTCATTTAAATTTAACAATTAATAATTTTTAGGAACATTCTTAACAAGGATCATATATAAATATAATCATAAAAGGTCATAGTTCATTTTCATAAAGTAATACAAGCAATGCAATTAATCACCACAATAGATATTTAATTTTAATGATTACCTAATAATAATTAACTAAATTTGCATCTAACTAATATAATTTATGAAAATGAATGGAAGTATGCATGAATAACATCATTATTAAATAAATCCGTGCAAACATTTAAATGATTTAATTAACAATGATTCACAATTTTCTAGCTAATAATGTAATAAACATGTTTTTAACCCATTAAATAATATATAGGGATGCTAAAGAAAGTCTGGAAGCCTATCTCAATGATGGCAACGATTATCTGAAGTCCAAGGGCAGTCGACTGGACAACGAGCGTGGAATGACAACAACAAACAATGACGACAAACTAAGAGGATATCAATATTTAATAAACTACTGAAGAATATAGAAATCGCAAGACAGAATAGGCGATAGGAAAGAACTCACCTAGGTGAGTTAATTGGGAACAAGGATTGCCGTCTCGGATCTTGGCTTCGTCTCGGGGGGGGGTGAAAGAGAAGAGATTTTGGAAAAATCTCGAGAGATCGGATCTTAGATTCTCAGATCAAAATGTATATATGTATGAAACATAACATAATATCTTATAAAGATAGGAGTACATCAATGAATTTATATGAAAATATATAACACATTTATATATCAACTGTGTGAATGAACAATTACAAAGTACTCTCAATACCAAAAAGATGATCTTTGTGTTTCTAAAAGATTAAAACTTGTATACTATCTTATTTAAATACTAATATGGTATTAAACTTGTAGCACATTTTTTATGTGATAGTATAAGTGATAGTGAGATATATTCATGTTCTTACACTATCATAAACGGGAGGAGTAGTCGTGGACCAGACCAAGCTACATAGGGTGAGATCTCGGCGATCTCGTTTCTCGGCCCCCATGGCGAGACTAAGATCTCGTGAGATCTCGCCGAGATCTTCGGCGAGATGGCATACCATGATTGGGAAACTACGCTGGGTGAGTCAATAAGTTGGGTGTGGTTAGCATGGTTCGTCGTCTCGCGAGATTCTCGCGAGATCTCGCGAGAATCTCGGTCTCGCGGGGATGGCGAGATCCGAGACACCCGAAGTTGAAGCAATGCATCTCGCGGGTGTTCAAAGGGCCGAGGATGCCTTGTGGAGGCCGGCGGGAAGGAACAAAGTGCCGGACCTTCACACCGCACACACCAAGCAAGGTATGTTACGGTGGTGTTTAAAACCCCTCGGCCCTCGCACTCATTTGCACTCGAAGGCAGCCATGAGGGCAACGAAGACGTGAGCGCGCTCGTCAACGGAGGGCTTCGACGACCTTTCCCTCATCTCCACTCTCCTGGCGATGCGGCGGCGGCGTCTCCACTCTCCCACTGTCACGGCGGCATCGAACAGCGGGCGGCGACCTCCGGCGACGGCTCCAACGGCGGCGGCGACCTCCGGTGGCGGGCCGTGACGGCCGGCCGGCGACCTCGGCGGCGGCGACCTCCGAAGAGCCGACGCTTCATCCCCCCTCCGCCGCGGCCCCCGGTGACGCTCGATCGGGACGGGACGAACAAAGCCGCCGTCGCGAGTCGCGAGTCGCGACGAGGTAAGTTAGATTATTTAAGTTTTTTTTTTACAATTAACGTTAACTTAACGTTAACTACGTATTTCGATTCCAAAAAAAAAAACTTAGTTATGTACCAATGTTAAACAAGATCATAACGGTGATCACAAAAAATTATTTAAAATTAAAATATATTTAAAATTATTAAATATTATAGTATTTTAATATTTGTTTTAATAACATTGATTAAGCATTTATTAAATATTTATAATATTTTTAAGTAAGATAAAAACTTACGTAAAATTAAAAAAATAAATATTAAAATCTATGTAATATATTACAACATTAATATTTATTGATATATAATACTTTGTATCATATACATATATAACATAAGTTCTTTATATAAAATATAATTACCAGACATATATATGTAATTTTAAGTAAATCTAAGTTTATTAATTAAATGAAATTTTTTTACTTGCAATGAATAAATAAAATATGAAATTGATAACCTAAGTATCAATTTATTTTTTAATGTTAATCTAATAACATTGTTTGAATATATCACATAATTTTTAATATTTATTTTTATATTTTACGTAGGTTTTGATATTACTTAAAAATATTATTTAAAAAGATTATAAAAATATTATGCAATTTATTAAATATTAATATATTTCAAAAAAAAAATATTTGTAGATTATATTTTATTATTAAGAGATTATGTCAAATATGTATATAATATAAAATATTACATATTAGTAAATATTAAGTATTAATTTATATATTTAATATTTATGCCAACAACTTTATATGAATATATTACATAAGTTCTTATATTTTTTATTTGTTTTTATAT
The DNA here is from genome assembly GCA_036172225.1 of Cryptocoryne crispatula var. balansae. Classification (NCBI taxonomy): domain Eukaryota; kingdom Viridiplantae; phylum Streptophyta; class Magnoliopsida; order Alismatales; family Araceae; genus Cryptocoryne; species Cryptocoryne crispatula. Next base: position 30,281,408 of record CM069918.1, read on the forward strand.
TACTAAAAAAGATTATGTAAAAAGAATATAAAAATATTAAAACATATAAAAAGATTAAGTAATTTGTTAAATGTTAATATATTACGTAGGTTTTTAAGTTTCTAGTTAAATGTAAGAAGATTAATTATAATAGTAACATTGTATGAAATCTGAATGTAATAAAAATAATTGAAAATTAATCTATTTTTAAATTTATGCTACTAAATAAATAAAAAATAAAAAAGTATTTATTAGTATATATTAAATATTAATTTATCTTTTATATTTATTACAGCAACATTGTATAAATATATTTTACTTAGGTTTTATTATTTATTATTTATTTTTTACATATATTTTTATTACTTAATAAGATTATGTAAAAAGATTACAAAAATATTAAAACATATAAAACATTATGTAATTTGTTAAATGTTAATATATTTCATACATTTTTAGGTTTCTACTTAAATATAAGTAGATTAATTATAATAACATTATATGAAATTTGTATGTAATAAAAATTATTAAATATTAATCTTTTTTAATTTTATGCTACTTTGTAATTTAAAAATAATAAATTCCCATTAAAAAAACACAATATAACGTTTATAAGTAACTAAAATAATACATGTATTTTATTTTATGAATATATTTAATATTAAACAATGTTAAAAATAAAGTTTAAACTATAAAATTTATTATATACTTTTAAATGTCAACTAGGTACACGGGTGCACACGTAAAGTATATATTAGAATGATAAACTACTATATTAATAAGAAAAATAATATTATTAACTTTATTAGCACAATATAAATAAATATATTTATATAAAATATAATAAGATATTACGTGGCACGTGCATTAAATATAATCAAAAATTTGAGAGTGTTTTCTTATTGTTTATTCACACATGGTGGTGTGGGAGTGGAGTTTGACATTGAGAGTGTTTTGTCGTTGTTCATTCCCCCAATTAGTGTGCAAAAATGTTGTGTAATTTATTTTCATGTAATGTATGTGAATTCATTGATGTACTCCCATCTTTATAACATATTATGTTATGTTTGTCATTTTATACATATTACATATATACATTTTGATCCGAGAATCCGAGAATCCGAGATCCGATCTCCCGAGATTTTCCCGAGATCTCTCCGAGATCTCTTCTCTTCCACCCCCCCGAGACGAAGCCGAGGTCCGAGACGGCAAACCTTGGTGGTTAGCACTCATGGACCTGAGGAAGATGATGTGGCAATGCTGGTTGGTGACCAGACGGAATGGCCAGATAGGACAAACTGGCGACTAAGTGTAGTGGCTGGCCACGATGGCGACTGACACAATGGTACATGTTGCAGGCATGCTCGGTGGTCAAATGGCTAAGATGGTCGGTCAAACGGCGAGGCGGGATGACAAAGAGGGAGGCTGGTGGTGTACGAACATGCATGGGGAAGCTGGCAGGGCTATGAGGGTGGCAGACGGTGAGGTGGTGTGGTGCATACAGTGCTGGCGTGTGGGCGTGCGGTGTCAAGACGATGTAGTCAGGGGTGCAAGCGTACAGGGCACTCAACTGTGTGGCTGGAATTGGTTGCGATGAGCAAGGCTGACACAAGGGGTCCAGGGGTGATGTGCGTGCTAGGGAGAGAGGTGGCGATGGGGGCAGCCAAGGCCGAGGCAGACGTGTGAGAGTTGAGCAGCAGCGGCTCATATGGAGGCACACAGGTAGGTGGGGGCGTTAGTATGCAGAAGGGAGAGGCAGCCGTGGTGGTGTGGCAGTGCACAGGAGGTGGCCATGGCAGTGGTGAGTGTGCGGTCGTGCGGAAGAGAGAGGGAGGGAGCAACTGGGGGTGTGGGCTGGCTGGGGTGAGCGTGTGGGCGTGAGGCACGGGTGCACGTGGGTGTGCTCGCGGGAACAACTACGGCAACAGCTGGCGGGGCATGGGGCTGGGTGGAGCATGTGCACGAGAGTGCGGGAAGAGAACTGGGGAGGCCGGGTGACAATGGCGACGTGGCTGCTAGGCGACATGCGGGTGCATGCGCGCGGACTAGGGAGAGGGTTACAGAGGGGGGTGGTGAGTGCACTGTGGCGCTCACGCCTGCGTCAATGTGAGAGAGAGAGAAACTGTAGGATGGGGGATGAGGGAAGAGAGACAAGGAAAGAAGGAGAGAGTTGTCGAGAGGGGTAGAAAGTCGGGCGATGTGTGGGCGGCACTTTTGCGGGGGACAGCGGGAGAGGGGGAGGGAGGGGCGATGGGGGGGGGAGAAATAAAATAAATAAAAGGTGGATGTTGTGCAAGGCGGTGGGGGGAACAACGGTGGAGAGAGAAGTCTTTGGAGGGGAAGGAGGGTGTCAAGGCGGTGGAGATTTTTGTTTTTGTTTTGTTTTTTTTGTTTTACATGTTACACTATGAGCATAGTTGAGGATGAATTCAGCTTTGAGCCATAAGAAACCCATAATTAAAAGGATATTTACTTATTAAATCATGGGGAGGCCATCCATGCATGGCATGCACATTTGCCAAGCTATAGGCTAATGAATTATATCTTCAAGTTGGTTCCCCACATGCCTTTTAAAGGCCGGCACTACTCTTCTAAAATTCATGTTATTGGGAAACATCCGAAATGTCTCCCACATATATATTAAAGTTTGGGGTTACTCTTCTAAATTCATCATTGGAAGGAGTCCCCTACATGCCTTAAAGTCTGGGGCTAATCTTAAAATTCATACCACCTCTCCACGAGCCTTTTTTAAGGCCGGGGCTACTCTCTTGAAGTCTATATTATTGGAAAGGGTCCCCCACAAGTGTTTTAAAGGCCGATATTACTTTATCCAAAAATTCATGGGAGTAGTATCTAATGCCTACAAAAAGCCAAAGATGACTTATTCCCAAAAATCTATTCAATGATAAATTTTCTAATGCCTATCAAAAATCATTGGGAATTTAATCCTAATTCATGGAAATTATGGCTTCCATGCCTACTCACACATATTTGTATACATATTTCATATTCAAGCAATGGAATTCCTTGTTTTTAATGCACTGTCAAGGTTAACAGGGATATAGGCTAGGCAGCCCTATGAAGTTGAAGGAATGCAAACACACAAAAAAAAGAGAGTTAATTATTTAACCCTAAATCAGACCTGCACATTCATTGGACTCAAAGATAACTCAACTGCCAAAATCAAGGAGATTAAACACACTGGAATCTGACAATTCCAAAACATCTGAACATGCACGGACCGGGAGGACTGCTACAACAAGTTTGAAATTATAGAATTCCTGAAGATCAACAAAGAAGGGTGAGGAAACCTTGAGGCTGGCACCAGTCTCAGGGCTTGGGAGATCTCAGTTCTTAACATTTCATCAACTGCAAAACATTCTGAACCCAATAGAATGCTCAAACAGGGAATCTACATCTGGAAAAGAGGGGGATTGATCAGTTTCTGAAAGATCTGGTGTTGCAATACTTGGAGGAATTCCAATGACTCGTCTGATAAAAAAAATCTGGTGAATTGCCTGAGCATGCAGATTTGCCAATTGAAAAAAAGAAGGTATCAATCTGTAAAATTTAATTCTGAGACACACTGAGCTTGCAAGAATAACAGTCACCTGAAATGAAAGTTTCATGATTCTAAGTTCTCAGGTTAAGGCTAACCCTTAGATTTAAGGAAAACAAAGTCCTGGGATCAGTGATATCTAACAGCGAGAACCTTAGATTAAAATGCTACTAAAACTGAAAACAAAGCTCAAGAACAAAATGTTAATTTACTGGAATCAAAGTCCTTTGAGGTCGATACCTGATCCAAAAATCTCCAAATCCTCAAATCTGAATCAAATGGAAACATTGAAATCTCAAATATGGGATTCAGAATCTCAAGAGAAGTCTGGAATTGCTGAAGTCTGAAGAGCACAAAGTTAAAATCCTATTCTGCTGAGTCAGCAAATAAGGAAGCTCTCAACATTAAGAAATCAGTCGAAGTCTCGATAAGATCTGGGAATTCAACAAAACTGGAAATCAGAAAATGAGAAGATGAAAGAAATAAAAAAACTCCAAGCGATGTTCTCAAAATCTGTTCTCGAAATCAAAAATTTCAAGCTCACAAGCCCAAATCTCAAACTTGAAATTCAATGAATTAAAATGACGAGCATGAAATCACTAAACTTGAAACATAAAGTTCAAGTCAAGAAAAAAAAACACAAACCCTGCAAGAACTCGAAACAGTAATGATCAAAAATGAAAATTCAAGCAGACCAAAACCAAAGCCATGCAGCTCAAAACTTAACAAACTTCAAATTCTCAAATTAAAAATATGAAAATCCCAAATCAAATGCCTCAAATTCAGAACGTGAATCAAGATGTCAAACTGACTTTCTTAAACTTCTAAATCCCTAAAACTGAAATAAAAATAAAGAAAGGGAAAATCAAACCAAAAAGTCCAACGGATTTAATCCAAATTTTAACAAACATTAGATCTGAAACCTGATATTTAAAACTTCAAGATCCAAGAAGTTCAAATCTGAAAATTCAAACTTAAACCCTAGAATCCTTAAATCTGAATTCCGAACCTTAAATCTGAATTCCGAACCTTAAATCCAGAATTTCAAAAAAAAAATCCAAATAAAAACTCTAAAATCTGAAACTTTAAATCTGCAAACTGAAATTTTAAAAAAAATCTGGAACTTCACTAAAATTCCAAGTCAAAACAAAACCCTCAAAGAGTCAGCATACAAACAGATTCAAAACAAATCCAAGGAGACACCAAGTCTTGATAGAATAAACAGCCAATTCAAAACAAATTAAACTCCCAAATGAAGTCAAATGGATTCAAAATAAATTCAAAACACTAAGTTTGCATTCCATTAAGTTTATGGAGTTGTTGCTCCCAATTGTTTATTTTGTGGATGTATATCTTCTATTCATGAATTGCTATGGCAGTTAATCAAGGGTGTTCAAATAGCTGTTCGATATAATTAACATCGGTGTTATGCAAGTTTGATATGGAGAGGTTAAAATCTTTTTTCAAAGAAATCAAACAACCTCCAACAAAGTAGTAAAAAAAGTGTGGTTTAGGTGGTTTAAGTGCTAGGGTATTCCTTATGTCAACACTTGGAGGCTCTGTGGAACCTACTTTGTAAGTTCTTAAATATTCATACCACAACAAATTAGCTATCCTCCAATGGATACCATCTATTTTCATAGTCATCAATGCTAAATTAGATAAAGAAAATTCTTTTCCAACAAGGAGGTACATGAATTTTTACATCTTTAAAATTGAGGTTACATCAGAACATTTATAAACTTTCTCTCAATTAATATATGTAGTTTTTCGCATTTATATATATTGTAAATATTCATGTATTCATCAATGCTGTATGAGTATGTCCTCACTCTGATTTGATCCATATCTATAGTTTATGTATTTACAAATGTGTGAAGAAATGTCTCTACCTCTTCTTTTAGTGCGAATATGCAGTTGTAGATCGCCATTTTATCTAGTATATGCTAACAATAAATGTTACTTGTAATCCGGAGCTTAGAGGATCAATGCCATAATTAAATAAATCTATCCTTCATACTGAGTTCAAGAACGTTAGCCTATAGACATTATCTGTAACCCTTTCCGAATCTCATGGCTACCACTCAGTGCAAATATCTGGGCATATTACTGGCGATACGTACGCTAGTGACAAGCAGTTGCTTGTTGCTACAGACTGGATGTCTTTGGTTTACCCTTTTCAAATGTGTTTAACGACTTATCACCATCAATAAACTTCTTCAAGGTTTACATGGCCAATTCAGGCAACATGCTTTTTGTTTCCTGCATATAAACCCCCCTTATAAGTAGGTATATTTGCATGTATATCTTCAATATTTGCATATTGTTAGACGTAGAAATGGTTATATTCCAATGGTCACTTTTGTTACAATTAACTTTGTTCCCATTAAGATGATAATGATCAGATTTGTTCACTTTTCTCAACTTTCTCTCACTGATGCCTAATGCTGGTCGCTCATTTTTTATCACTTGCACTCCTTAGCCCCTTCCATCCACCTCCCAGCTTGACTAGACCAAGTATACATACCACAAGTCTGATGAGTTGAGTAGTTCCTGCCCCTATGCTCATTCCCTTCACTTGACCCCTCTTTTCTTGTGGGTCCACCTCCCTGCCAATCTACACATACCCACCTCCCCTTCCTTGCATCCGTGCTGGCTGGTGTGTCACCCTGCTTCCCCTGAACGTTGGTTGCCTCTCATTACTCAGTTTCTGGTTGCTTGCCCATGTCAACACCTATATACACCCCACCCCCATTAGTCAATGTTACTACCCCGCAAAGTTTTCATGTTAGTAGGGTATACATGCAGATAAGTCAATTTATACAGATATACATGCAAGAAATTACTTGCTTTTCCTTGTAGCAAGATGTTTATTATTTCATTTTGGGTTCTAATATTTTCTCCTATAACTTTTGATGATATAATTCTGTGCAGAGAACATGACAAATTCTGTGCAGAAAACATGGTCTTTACCAAATAGGCCACCATTGAAAATGACAAATTTGCCCCTGATTTTTATTTGCATATGCATTATTGCAAACTATTTACTGTACACACACAAACCATCACAAGCAATGGGTTTTACACCTGTAGGTTAAATATCACGTGATGTTCCATCTAGACATTAGTAACTCACAATGATATGTTTGAATATGGGTGGCAAATTGCTGTTTACTTTCTAAGAATACTTTATCTGTTAAATGAATTTGTCAAGACTCCAATTTATGGCCATCTCTCTATGTACCAATTGTTGCTTCATTACATTATATAAGCTTGCGATTCACTTTGATCCCATTCTTGAATGAAAATTCAACACATTGCTTAGAAATGCTTTGTTCATGTTGGATTAAGTAGCCTTCTTCGAACCTGGTACACTTGCAGGAGGAGAAAGAGACAGCTTTAAAACAGCTTAGGAAGAGTATGACTTTTAAAGCAACACCAATGCCCAGCTTTTACCATGAGGGCCCACCTCCAAGGGTTGAGCTAAAGAAGGTACTTGCTTATGCTCCAAGTGAAGACTTCTTGTTAGGAAATTATGGCACTGTACATTTTGATATTCTAACTTTGTGATAGCTAGCTGTTTGATTAATTGACTCATTGTTTCTGATATAAGCATGGTATTCTAATTTTTTCTATGCTATGCGACACATGCTATGCTTGGTGAATGACTATAAAAGGGCCTCCTAAATGACCTATTCAAAATGTTCTATTTTTGACTTTTTATGTTATGTGATGTGTTATTTTCAGTAGTATTATCTATCTCTTGGACATGTTGGCTAGAACAGGTACTTAAAACGCATTCATCTCTGTATATATATATTTTTCAACCAACCCTCTTTAACGTTCTATTGGTCATATGCTTTCCATTTACGTCTACTCCTATATTCCAAGTAATGGGGAAAGTGTAATGGTATTGATATCATTCTATAGGTAGCTAGTTGTCAATGTCTTTCTAGGCCTTTCATGGGCATGCTCGTAGTAGCACAACCCCCTTAGAAATCTCGTGATATATCTGTTATAGGTCCAGTCATAGATAAATTGTCATATTCTGGGCTTATTTCATTTACGTTCTAGGCATTGTTGTTCCTTTTTTGGTTCAATCCTGTGAACTGAACCATCCAGTTCAGTCTGGTACAGTTTGGTTCATGTCTCTAATTTGATTTTGGGAACATAGAACTGAAGCGAAAGGAACAAAAAAAAAGCTTATAATTATGAAATTATGTTTGATTTTGGTTATTGTACTATTTTATGTATATTTTTTTATAAATTACAAACATTCTAACTATTTTTAATCTATACAAATAATATATTGTACAAAATAATCGAATGCATCATTCTTTAATTTTCGGTTTAAAACTGAACTGAACTGGTCTGGGGAACCACTTGTGTTTGAATTTGGAAAAATGATGCGGGACGAGGCGGGATAGACCGGCGACATGGCGCTGCAGGGGATCGTCGGGAGGCTCAAAAAGACCTAGAAATGCAGGAAATAAGCAAAACCGGACTTAAACCGGTCAAAACGGGCCCAAAATATGTCGAACCATGCCCAAACCGCCCAAAACGGGCCTGGACCGGCCCCAAAATGGCTTGAACCGGCCTGAACCGGCCCAAAACGGAGTGAACGGCTGGTGTAGGCCCTGAACCGGGTCCTGGACCGTCGAACCGGGCCGAACCGGCCCTGAACCGGCCTAAACCGGGCTGAAAACCGGTCTGGAGGCGAACCGTGGCCGGTTCGAGCCGATCGGGAGGACCGGGCGGGCGGGAGGCGCGAGCTGGTGCGCCGGCCGGCCAGGCGGAGGCGAACCGGTGGCTGTTCGCGGCCGAACCGCGACTTAACGGGGGGGGGGGGCGTGGCTGCCTGTGGTTGGCGGCGGGGACGAGAGACGCGGCCGGCTCGCCGGCCTCCGTGTACCCCCGTCGGGTGACGCCCGTGGACGCGCGCGGGCGTGTCGTCTTCCGCCCGTCTTCAGCCGCGCGAGGGCGAGGGCTCCGCGCGGGTGTCGTTCGCGTCGACGGCCGCGGCGGAGCCGCAGGCGGGAGGAGGGGAGCCGTCGCCGTCGCGTCGCCATCGCCGTTGAACCTTGCTGACACCGCCAGCAGTGGTCGGAGGAGCCGCCGTTGCGGGAGGAGGAGGATCGGAGGCTGCCGGAGCCCTAGCGAGGGGTGTGCTCCCGGAACCGTCCTGCTGGAGCTCTTCATCTTCCTCTCCCTTCTTCATCCGGCAAAAGGGGGTGTTAGGGATTCTCCGAACAGAAGGGGGTGGACAGGTGGAGGTACTCCGGGGATCGCCGGAGGCGGGGTTGGACGGAGGGGTGGTGATCGACGCGGTCGGAGATGTTGAAACGGACGGAAACGCAGGTGAATGGAGTCGGTAAGGGTCGAACTCGAACCGGTGAAGGGGGAAAGGGGAAGGAATGGCTCGGAGGCCGCTGGACGGAGGAGAAGGAGAAGGCACTCTCGCCGGAGGGTCGCGAAGGAGACCGGTCCTCACTGGGGGTGGAGTCGGACGACCTCCATCGTGGAGGGGGTGAAGGGGAAGGGTAGCACCCCAGCACAAGGGGCAGCCCCTCTAGGGTTCCAAAAATTCAACTAAAACTCTCTTTCTTCATTTCAACAAGTGAACCCTCTTAAATAGAGGAGCCCATTACAAATAAGACATCATAAATGACTATTTACATACATGTCCTCTTGAGGACCCAAATAAAAAGAAAAGACCACAAATAAAACTCAAATATTTACAAACATGTCCAAATGGACGTAAATACAAATAAACTCTAAAATGGACCGGACCGGGTCCCCATCAAAAAATCATTCTAAAATATGACCGTACAGAACTGTTTTCACTCATATTTCTAGGTCCACTCACTAAATTTAAATAGAAGAAATTAATAAGGGAAGGTAGATATATAGGTGACTAGAGGAGTTGGTAGTTTGATAGCCATATCCCATAGGGCCAATTGTCCCAATTGGTTCAATCAGCCCTGGTTCAGGCCAGTCTGCCTCAGCCTTATACCAGTTTAAATGTGGTACTGTGATTTTCAGATGGGTTTGGATATGGTCCAACCTTATTCAGTGGGTTCACCACAGTTCGATCTGTCATTTCCAACCTGCATCATTCACAATCATGCTTAAGGACTTAAGCCTCAAGGCATAAACGGACAACTTTGCTATGTAAGCCTCAATGCGCCATGGTGGTGTATTTTTAAACATTTATGCATGTAGATGACATTTTATCTAATGCTCATGATTTGTGGAACATAATTTGTTACTATTCTTCTATCAATGATCTCATCATATAAGATCATAGCATTATAAATTTTCTCAAATATAATTTTTATCTTAATTTATTTGAACAATAAATGAGATAATATTCATGATGAGAGAGAGAGAGACGTGTATAAAAATGACATTGATTAGGTGGTTAATAACTTTATATTATATTTGAACAGCCCTTTAGGTAGTTATTTAATGTAGGGATAAACTTGTAAGTTTTAGTATAGAAAATAATGGTACAAATAATGGTTAGATAAAAGTGAACCATCCACTGGGATATGGATGTGGTACCATTAATACACTTTGGTGGACATTCATTAGAAGTATGGGCTTACATTGGACTGCTTGCCAATAAAATGGTCAGTTTTTGAAGATTGGTGCCAACTTAACTTACTACTTAACTCAAGCGTTATCCCAAATTAAACGGGTCAGCCATATGATTATCTTCCTCCATTCATGTCAATTTTGACTTAATTCTTTAGAGATTTTTAATTCATTCAAATTACATTGAATTACCCTCCTCCAGGCTCCAGGTTAACTTAGGTTTACCCGATTCCTTTATATTTCAATTATTTTAATATTTTATATATTTTTTACTATTCTTCCTTTGGTCTATGCTTGATATGTTTGAACCATCTCAATCTCTTCTATTTCAATTTGTCTATAATTTCACTACTCTTACATTTTCTTTAATATATTCATTTATGATTGTATATAATCTAGTATGGCCACTCATCCATCTTAATATTCTCATTTCAGCGACACTTATTTTAAAAAAATATATATTTTTATAGTCCAATATTCACCACCATACAACATTGAATGTCTTATGGCTATACAATTAAATTTTATTTCAACTTTAGCAGAATCTTATGATCACTTAGAGCTTTTTAGCCAATCTTCATTTCATCTATCTCGTTTTAATCTTATGGTTAACGTCCTAATCATTTTACCATCTTTTTGAATAATTAAAACAAAATGTTTGAATTGAGTACCTTGAGATAAAAAAAAATTCTATTTTTAGTTTCATTAAAATTATAATACATATATTCTATCTTAGTTTAAGTCTATTTCTTCTTCTTCGTCATCATTCTCTAGCTCCACCTCTTTCGGCATCGTCTTCTTTACCTCCAAGTTTTTAGTCTCACTCTTGTGGGACCTTCTTCTTCACCTCCGGTTTCTTCTTCCTTATCACCCCTATGATCTCTGACTTCTCTCGATTCCAAACCTTCCTTCTAGCTCCTTTGTTTTTCTTCTTTGTTTGTCCGACACCAATCTTTGGATCTATTTGAGCTCTCGATCACTATTTGTGTTGGCCGCCTATTCTTTCTTGTCTGCTTGAGTATTGATTCTATAAAGTATCAACTAGTATCCAATTCTCTTCATGGAAGAGCTGCGAAACTTCTTCCCAAAGGAGACTCTACACACCTCTTGGTTCCGTCATCCATTACCGGAGTTCTCCGCTTTGTCGACCAATGCCTCTAGAGTTGCAACGTCCGAAATTACTTCTAATGTCTAGGCTCTGCCATCATTATCACAGTTAGACCATAGTTGTCAAGCGGACAAGGCATAATTGTTTAAGGGTGCAAAATCTACACGGGCAACAAGATGGCCGCTTAGGTACCGTCTAGGTGGTCAAGGCAATAGTATTTTTAATGTGTGGTAATATATACAATCATATATATAATTAGATGCTAACACTAATAGTTTTATGTATTCATACATAAATATATTTATATTTGTATGTTATAATTGAATATGTATGTTTATGTGTGCATATTTATAAATGTAATTTTATTTATGTAATTATATATGTGCTAGTATATGGCCAGTATATATATTTTGGGGAAGAGTTAATCTTGTTAAACTAAGTGTGTGTGTGTGTGTGTGAGAGAGAGAGAGAGAGAGAGAGAGAGAGAGAGAGTTAATTAAGAGAGAACTTATCAATTTAAAGTATTTAACATATATTTATAATTACAAATCTTTAATATATTTGATAGCATAAGCGAGTGAAATACATTAATATATTTACACTATCATTAAATGAATGCCCACGAATCATGGATTGACTTGCGTGGTTAGGTTGCTGGATTTAGGGGCAGCACCCATTGTGGGGGCTATCAAGGGGCAAAGCCCTCCAAAATAAAATTTTTTAATCATGTATAATGATGTGGGGCAACCTAGCCCAAACACCTTGGCAACTATGTTTCGGACACTGGAATCAAACCTCTAGACCGCATTGTTCCAGTTCAATACCTCCTGCCTGCACCAACCTCATGATCTCTGTCCACGCTCATTGCCTCCTGCAGTGCCTGCTCTAGCTCAGAATCTGCAAGGCAATGCAAGTTATGTCCAGCAGCCCTGCGAACAAAGCTGGAGTAGATACTGGCTAGACCCTCCAGCAGAGCCATTAGCCCCTGTTTCAGTCCTGCAAAACCCCATCCGATGAAGCCATAGTTCTTTAGGGAGGAACAGTGCCCGCACCTTACTTTGTGTTCTGTTACCTCATGTGGCATGCAGCCACTGGCCCACTGCCCTCCACGTGTCCAGCACCTCCTCACACTTGCTTTCACCGTCTGTCTCAACCCCAACATCAGATGGCCCATCTGCTGGACTGGGCTCAGCAGACTCACACTATATCAGAACATTTTACAACACTGCTGAACCACCGGAGGATTGGCACAATCTTAACCGGTTTAGTCTGGTTCATACTTGGGTCATCCAGGTTCCACCTGATGATCATATTCTTGATGAGCAGTCAGCCTGGATTATCACTAGGATCGGATCAATCCCTGGTCCAAGTCCAACAGCCCAACAAGTTCAATTATCTCTGGTCCAAGTTAATTTGCACTGCTTCAAACCTGTCTAGGTCCGGTTCAGCAACTTTCAGATTGGTTTGGCCCTGGATTGACCCAGTTCAGCTGGGTTCGGTCAGTTCAGCCGATCAAGTCAGTCTATTTGCATGTATAGATGGACTCTTCCATTTCTTTTCACATCAGCATACATAGCTTAAATTCTATGCTAAATTGAGTTCTATTAAGGATTTCTTTTCTTCAGAGCTACAAGTCTGCAGTGTTCATAACATGAATTAACATCTTAATTGCATCATAACATGAATTAACATCTTAACTGCATCAACTTCTATAGTGTCCCATATTGGTTGTCTCACAACATCCTGATGTCTATCACTACAGAAATCATATTTTTTGTAAATTATTATTAATCCTATTTTTCAGTCTAAATAATCATTTGGGATGAACTAATGAGATGTGTAAAATTACATTTGACATTTCTCAAAATTTTTGGAAAAATTATTTATTTAAAATTAGACAATTCTAGCAACAAAGCTTGGCCAATTAAAACCTCATTAACATGACTACTTGAACATCGCTTAACACGAGGTTTCATCAATAAATTGTGCAACATAGCTCCCATCTAAAATCAAAATAACTAAATTGAAGTTTCTTAAACATATACTGCATTGACATGTTCAATATCTAGATAAAGTTCTATTTCTCAGTCAATGCAACCATTATCTAAACAATGTGGAGTTGATACTTGTAATACATCCACAAGCAGATTAAACTCACAATGTGTATCAGATTCTTGGGGAATGGGAATGACAAACATTATTCATAGTGAATTGAAGCTTCTTTAATACTTTCTTGTTTCCGTGAATCACCTCTGCTGTTGGCCCATGACCGCTCCTTTCAAGAGATTAATACAATTGCATTATTTTGATTTCAAACTTCAATTTACTCTTATCTTAATTTCACTGATTCTGTCCTTCCTAATCTAAGATGGGAAAATATCTTAGATGCTCTAAAGAAACAAATAGCAAGAGAAGGTTTATATATAATCAGTATTCTTTTGTGGGCAAGGATTCCGGAATCGGAATCGGAATCGGAATCACCATTCCAGGAATCGGCCGGAATCGGCTGATTCCTGGGAAGAGAATCGATTCCGGATCGGTCCGGAATTGGTTTTTTTTTTGATTTTTTTTTTCGTCAAAAATATTCAAAAAATTCAGAAAAAATTCTAAAAAAATAGGAAATGAGTTAAATTTTTTTAAAAATAATCAATGCATTCATCCACAGGACCACATCGAATAAATACTAATGAACTCCAATTGAAGACTTGAAGTTAAGTACGTATTCGTTGATTCGAAAAAATCAAAGAGACGATACATCGTGAAAAAAAAAATTACATCGTATCAATCTACTACGAAATCTAGGATATAAATATGGGTCTTCCTCCTCTCACTCTTCACGCGCTTCGCGCTCCTCCTCGTGCTCGGTCTTGTATCTTGTAGGGACCGTATCCGTATGAAAATAATGCGCGATGCCATGCCATCGAGGTCGTATGGATCGGACGCGGACGACGGGGACGTAAGCGGAGGATGGTGGAGTAGTGGTGTAATCCCGGCCTTTGAGTCGACTTGGCGAAATCTTTGAATCTTGTGGCTCACTGTATATAAAAATCATGTGTATCCGAATCCGGCGTGTAATACGGCTTTGGAAGCCGTGAATCGGGAGACTCGAGCTGGCGATAGGCTGCGTACACGTCGGTATGCACTCCTCGTCGTCATCGCACGAGGAGTGAGAAGGAGCTGCGTCTTTGTCATACGGGGCGATAGGACGCACGACCTCTAGGCTTCCTTCTCTTCACCTCTTCGGCCATCTACGAAGTACGGAAGGTGCGGAACCGAAAGTTTTTCAACTTTGCGAAATCCTCCCATTTTCCCAAGTGCGGTCGCTTTTGTTTTCGTTTTCCCCGGTGCGAATGGGTTGAGTAGCGATTTCTTGGAGATGGGCGTGGAGGGCTGGGGGTAAAGGGGCGCGGTGGGCTGCTCGCGGATTCTTTGGGCGAGAAGAAGGCCTGCCCCGAGCACGAGAAGTAGATGGAGGTGGGTGGAGCCATCCTCGGCCGACGACACCATCCGACTCTCCTTGCCACGTGCACGGTCGTCGGGATCAAAGGCTCGGTGCATGATCCTGGCTTCCCTCTCCCCTCAGGAGGCAAGTGCGTGCTCCTCTGGAATATCGATCCGTGTCCACCTCCTCGGGTGGTGGTGTGGCGGAGGAATGCCTCTGCTCGTACGGACCACTGCGAATCGTACGGAAATCGTGCCTCGGCCCGATCTTCGTCGATCCTTGATGTTCTTTATGCGCGGCCTACGTATTTGTAATGACGAGAAGACCGGCTTCTCGGCCTTGATGCGAGGTCAATACATTTCCTCCTTTTCGTATGTATTAGGTTGAATGTACTCCGGTTCCTCTCGCGATGGGAGGAGCGGTGCTCAGGCGAGTATCCTGATACGATGGGTAGGCGACAGTGGATTCTATCACTCACAGTGTTCGCTGAACCCACCACTCGAGTTTGCGAAAAAACAAGAAGAGAAAAGATAAACAATTAGCCCGTAAATACACCGTAACTTATATGAAAGAAAATAAAATCTTCATCATTTATTCTTATACCCGGTGACAACTTTGTCGGCGAATATTTGAATCGACATACGAGTATACGCCGACCCTCGTCTTATACTTACACGTCGAAAATTTTATAAAAAAAACATTAGTTGCCTGGTAAGGCTACTCACGAGTATTGAATGAACTACAACACATCTCGGCCTACATCTGTCTGTTGAGATCGGCAGAGACGAATAACGACGAAGTGTACCCACGTCACCTCGTTGTCGTTCACCGCTGTCCTCCGTATTGGATGCGGGGGTTAAAAAATATCCTGCCAGATTTTATTAGTTAACGCTATGCGTATAAGGCAATTATTCGGCCAAAAATAATTTTTTAACCAAGTTACTGTGGCATGGACATTGTGGTGCAAGGTGTTTGTCCATCGGTCATCATGTTCTTCACACTTTTGTAACCTACGGGATTTTTTTCTTTTATTTTTTAGCTTTTCCTGGTCCGTGCGCATCGTACAACGTGCCCGTACGGTCCCAGTCGAGTACCCGACCTCGGAGACAACTACCGGTGGCTCGATGATTGCGAAGTAGAAGGCGATCCTCTCCGAAAAACCTCTTGTCGGTGATATGCTTCTCGGACACGACAAGAATCTCTTGATCTTTCTTGTCGTACGGGTTGTCCGCTATGGTTGTAATACTCCTCGGTGTGTGAACACAACGATGCATGCTTGTGCGGTGTAGACTCTCGACGCAATTGAAAGTCGTAAAATCGAGTCGGACCGGGCTGCAACGAAGATCGTGCCCTCGTGTGTGTGATCTCGTGATATGTAGCGGGGAGGGGATGCGAATAAATAAAAGATGTGATCGTACACGCTTTGCTGACAGTGTGGATACACCCTCTCCTTTTTATATCCTCGAAGATGTGATGCATGGAATGTCTTGCGCGGGGCACCGAAAGATGTGCTTCCTCTTCTCAGTCGACTTTCTCCCGGTCGCCTTATATGATGGTTCGTTGTCGGTGACAACTGAACCACATTGTCCTCCCCGATCTCCTCGCGCACCCCGTCCATCGGAGAAAAATAAAGTCGACATTTTTTATCTTCCGGAAGCATCTACCGACTTAGAATGTTGTCCCCCTCGAACGGTACACCGAAGCTTATCGTACTCCTCTTGGTGATACTGTCCACCCGTCGCGCATAGTTGTGCAACCCCTCTCCTTCGCAACTTAAATCCATCCATCCACTACTTCGACTCCTGGACCTCCTCGTCGGGCCGGCGCCGTATATGTGTCTCGCTGCCGGGATTGCAAACCCGGTCCCGGCCCTCGCCCACGGCATCCACCGTCTTACGGAAGTAGGGGTGGTGGTACACGTGTCTTGGGATGCCTACATCGAGTTAAAAAAAATTGGGATCGGTAAAATTAAGTTTAAGTAAATAAAACACACGTAATGTCGAATTTTAATTTAAAAAGTGATACTGCGTGTAAAAACCATTTCACGATGTGGCGAACGGCTCTCTTTGCGGCCGTTCTGTTGCGTTCACCCCTTTCATTGCTGTTTTAATCCCCGTTTATTGTGACACTGTGTTCTAAATAAATACTCGTCGCTCACTCGGTGTAAATCAAGTCTTGGTAGAAGTAGAATGGCGGTGTGGCTCACGCCTCTGGGTCGGTCTCTCGGTCCCGGCCCGAGGTCGGGCGAGCCGATCTTGATCGGCCGGCGGGTCGGCTACGGACCGAGACCCTCCTGCTCCCCTCCTCACTGTCCTCCTGCTCCTCGACGAAATGCGCGTTTGCTATTGTGCCTAGCATGTCTAAGCTCGGAGTCGGGGACTCGTCCTCGCTACGGCTCGGCTCGGCAGTGCCTTCCTGCCTTTCCTTTCGAGGTAGGCGAAATCGCGGTCCCTCCTCCTGCGGAGTAGCTCGTCGTGCGGCTCCTCCCTCTGCCTCGATCTAATCGCCCGTTGAGAGGATGCACAATCGTGTAGCCTCTCGTCTCCTCGCTCTTCTCCACAGGCACCTTGTCACATTTCTTGACATTCCCACCTGTTCCGGCAATACGTTGTTTCAGCCGGAACACCCCCCGTTCATCTCCTTCCCACACCATTTGCATTGTACCCTCTTTCTGACTGGGTCTACCATCTGCCCGTATTCCCAACCCACGTCAGAAGCACGTGCTGGTGCTGTATCACCTTGATCGGCCATTCCTTATATCTGCAAAAATTGTAAACAATGCACTAAAAATGATTAGATAACATAAAAATTGATTTAGACGCTGTTCGGGAAGCAGACAACCCAAGTAACACACCATTCGGTATGTTTAAAGGGTTACGTATTTGCCGGAAATGGTAGTAAATTAACGTACGGGATATTCGGAATTTTTCCCGTGCAAAATGAACTTAAACGGATAGTTCAAAACTTGGACGGACTTGTTTGGTCGGAAATCACAACGTTTAACGACGCTCGGACTCGTCGAAAACGCGTAAGAATGGACGTACGAAGTTTTCGGCGAAGAAATCTTACCAAAAACCGGTTAAAGATCGAAGAAGACGTTGATTCAAGGCCGATCGGAGCTTGGATCGGCAGAATCGGCTGAAGGAATCGCTTGGAATCGCTGGAATCGCCGGAATTGCCACCGGAATAGCTGGAATCGCCGTAATCGGTGCTCGAATCGCTGGAATCCTTCTGGAATCGGAGCTGGCAGCTCGGATCGACGCCTGGATCGCCGGATCGATGCTGGAATCGCCGCAAAATCGCCGGAATCGAACCCTTCCGCTGCGGGATCGACGGAATCGACCGCGGCGGTCGATTCCCGGTCCAGAATCGAGCCGGGAATCGAACCGGGCCGGTTGACCTGGTCTTCCGAAGGGATCGACCGATTCCACAAGGAATCGGTCGGAATCGGATTGATTCCGACCGATTCCAGGCGATTCATACCGATTCCGCGGAATTCTTCCCGGAATCGGTCCTTCCGCCAGGAATCGGATCAGAATCCACCGATCCGATTCCGGAATCGGTCGGAATCGGACCGATTCCGCCGATTCTTCAATCCATGTTTGTGGGTTATCCAGGATCTTTTAGAGTATTACATGCCTGCAAGGTGCATGAAATGCATGAAAAACTTTTTTTGTCAGTTTTGGTCTCTGTCAATATGCTTGACACTTTCTCAGCTTAAGCCATATCAACTGGAACTGATGCCTTTAGAGTCTGAAGGGCAACTTCGAACAGTAATTCCTGCCATATTAGTATCTTGTTAAATTGGATTGACTTAATTGCATAATTATCTTCAATACTTGAATGTGCAATATGAATGTACAGGAATGTGGTAAGACCATGCTCATGACTAGATTAACATGTCTCTTATGTCTAAGGGAGAAAAATAAATTAAGTTAAATAATCCTTTCATCTTATTTGTGCTATATCATTACTGTGAAGTTTCCCTAGTAGTAGTAATTATAAGCATGACTATCAATGTGACAAAGCAACCAAGGGGTCCTTTTACCACCTAAGTGACAAAGCACCTGCTTAAACGGTAGCGAATAAGACTAGTTGTGGTGAGCAGCCAGCCCACCAAATATAATAAAATTTTTTAACATGACTATCTTCTTGCGTTTATTTATCCAAGCTAACATTTCTTCAACGATTTCTTTTATGATTTTTGGGTTTCCTAATATCTTTATTGCTTTCTATCAAATGCTCTTTTTGTCCTTTTATACTGCCATTACTCATCAAACCACAAAGATCACACTTGATCTTATTTTCATCATGTTCCGATAGTCAATGTACATATTTCCATCCGAGATCATTTGACTTCACCTTTCTTCTTCCTTCTGACCTGACAACTCCATGCTATTACTACTAGAGCTCCCTCCATGAATAAGACCTATATGGCAAAATCCAAAACATAATTGTATTGTATTACATAAAACAATAAATAGATAACATCAACATATAACTCAACTCAACCTTAGTCCCAAATTATTTAGGGTCAGCTATATAGATTCTATTTTTTCACTCATGTCTATTTTGAGTTATAACTTTGGAGATATTTAAACTATCAAAATTAGATTGAATTACCCTTCTTTAATTTAGCCTAGGTCTACCATGTCATTTTCTTGCTTAGGCTATCTTAATATTTTTACTTTCTTAACTAGAGCCTCTTTAAGTTTATGTTTAATACGCTGAAATCATTTCAATTCCTCTTCTTTCAATTTGTCTACAATTGTCACCATGGTTCGCTGGGTCGGATTGGGTTGGCCAACCTGGTCGGTTTTGGGCAGACCAACTTGATCCCAACCTCGCGACTCCAACCAGGTGACTACTTTAAAATTAATTTTTTATTATTTTTTATTCTGACCCCCAAGCCGACCCGGGCCCAACCCTGACCCCGACCTCAGCCAACTCGGGTTGGTTTTGGGCCCAACCGACCCGGTCTTGACTCCCAACTTTGTCTTCTTTGATTGTCACTGCTCCTACAATTTTTTAATATATTTATTTATTATTCTATCCAAGGAAGGAAGGGTCGCGGGTCGCGAGACCCCTAGGCCGACCCGGTTGCGATTGGGTTGCGACCCTTTTTTATTAATTTTTTTGAAAATTCAAAAAACTTAAGAAAAATGCGATTTTTTTTAAAAAAATACATAAAAATCGGGAAAAAAATAAATGACATGATTTAAACAAATAATACATCAACTTTATTTCAATGTGACGTGTTCTACATTTTGTAGGTAGTTGATGTACTCTCCTTATCTCATTTGGGTTGAGTACATAGCTTGATACATATACACATGACGATCATATTCGTCAGTCCCTCGGGAAACTATCCTAAGACTTGATCCAAACGAGTCACCATAACTATAGGTCGATTGGATTGAAGAATCTGATGACTCCACATAATTCATTCCACAATACTCTTGATCGTATGTAGGGAACCAAGAGCCTTGGGATGAATCATATGCATAGTTGGAGGCATCGTGGTATTCTGCTCCAGCTCTATGGCTACTATGACCTCCTCTACCTTGCGGCCTTGTACCATGATCGGCGTCTTGGGTCATATGGGTATATTGCTCCTCGTCGGTAAACGTAGCGACGTTGTAGGAGATATGGGAGGATCTGGGGTCCCATGTACTTGTAAAATGCTCGCGCCCCCATATCCAGCACCATCATCGCTGCTACTCTTTGACGACGAATCCTCGGAAGTCTGGTACTGCACTCGGATGTTGGCTCCGGCGTATCTTCTCGATCGTCTTCGACTATATCAGCATCTGCAATATCAAAATGATCAGTCATAACTTGTTTACCTTTTCTCCTACTTTACGTACCTTGACTAGTTCCTTCTTTGGTCCTTTGTCGCTTTGCTAGGGAGAGAGGGATCTGGAATTCTTCGGCCAAAAGGACATCATCAAGCACTCCTTCAGCCCATTGTCAGTCTTCTGAGTTGAACTCCGGTTCTCCTATCCCTTCTCGGTCGTTGACCCAAGCTTCTAAGGAGTTCTTCTCGTAAAATATTTGATCCAAATCGATGTCCTCCTCTTCAATTTACGGCTTCTCGACCTAACGTCCCGCCGCCTGTGATATTCAACTCTTTTGTTCCATCTGGTTCTACTTCATTCTCTCCAAGTTCTTCAACTTTAACCTTATATTGTAGTGACAATACACGAGGTCTTTAAGTCTCCTTGATGTCAACATATTTCTTTGTTTCGTGTGAATCAAGCTGAATGTAGACCAATTCCTCTCGCAGCCCGAAGCCGAAGTGATTTGGCTTAGGACCCTGATGGCTACGTTCGTTAAGTCCTCGTACCTTGGTACTTTACCATGGTCCATCCACCAATCAGCTGCATAAATTGAATGTCTTACATTATTATCTAAGTAAACTTTGATTAATTAAGTGATGAAAAATATTGATACGTACTCGGACTTAGTAGCATCACAACTCGTTCAACTCTGCTCGTTCCAAAGTGAAAACTCCGCATTCTGTAATTGTACATCTTGTTGCATGCGATAATAGCCCGGTCGTTGTCACCGAGCAACCGTCAGATGACGCTCTTCACGTCATCTAATAGCTCGTTCGTTGTCTTGAACTATGGACTATAGCAATACCTTGGGTTGAAAAAGTAACCTATGAACCAAATAACATTAGTAAACAACTTATACATATCTAACATTAAAAAAGAGATTAGTAAATGTTTAAGAAAATATATTTGCTGCATGTATGGGTTGATGTAACGTATGTTCCCAGCGGCGATCTATGATATCTCACCACTTGGCGAAGTCGAACACTTTTTTGGAGATTTCTTCTTTCGCTCTCTCAACCGCATCGTATAAATACCCCATGTTTGCTTTCCTATATTCGTCAACTATCCTTATTACCTTTACTATGGGTTGGACAATGTCTAACGTCTTTTTTACAACTTTCCAAAAATCTCCACTCTCTATTGTCTCCTCTACTTTTCTTCACTTTCTCTTATTCGATTGGTTACATCTAGCTATCCAACTACCCCAACTCGGTGAAATGACCATCTGAGTTTGAGCTCTCCTTTGACTTAACGAACTTTCTAACGAAATATAGTGGGAGGCGAACCGGGTTGCACTGGGCCGTAACAACTCTCGCCCCTTAGTGTGTTCCCTCATAAGTGCAAGGACAAAGTTGTGGTTGTAAATAAATGAAGAAATAAACTGGGCTAACTTAACTACCCTGTCTATTTGAGGATCCTTGCCTATATCCTCCAACATCAAGTCTAAGAAGTGGGCGGAACAAGGTGTCCAATACAACTTTGGTCTTTTGACCATAAGCATCTGTCCGGCCGCTTTGTATGCGGCCGCATTGTTTGTGACTACTTGTACTACTCGACTCTCTTATTTTTTTATCACTCCATCTATCAATTGGTAAAGATATTCCGCATTCTTTACTTGTCCCGATGCGTTAACCAACTTCCAAAAGACTATGCCAGCTTGACTGTACATTAGAAAATTGATCATTGTCTTTCTAATTATACCTGTTAAGTATAAGATATTAACTAAGTTATACTAAAAAGAATGTTTGTACATTTAATATAAATGAGTACACGAAAATTTACTTACCGGTCCATCCGTCGGTCATTAATGTGCAACCTCGTTCATCCCATATTCGTTCAAATGATGCCTTATACTTCTTTGTTTCTTGCACCTCCATAGGAAGATATACATTGTATATCTCCTTTGGGTTTGGACCTGGCACTCCCCTCCATGGTTTGCAGAATCGGTCGATCTAAATCGGGATCGGCCGATTCTCGAATCGGATCGGTAGTCATCGATCCGATTCCGGACCAAACAAGCGATCCAGCCCAGAGCCCCGACTGGATTGGTCGGAATCGTCTGGACCGGTCAATCCCGGACCGATCCACTCGGATCGATCTGGGAATCAGTCGATCCAGACCGATTCTCTAGAAAACCAGAAGACCCGAAATCGATCCGATTCTGGAATCAATTCCGAACCGTTTTAAGGTCTGGGGGAGATCGGACTGATCCTCCCCCCAGAAGCCCTCTTCCTGCTTCGTCCCCTTCCCCTAAGTTCCCTTGGAGATCTAGGGCACTCTTCACCGGCAATCTAGGGTTGTGAGGGCCGATCCAAGCTTGTGAGGGGCCGATTCACCCCTACAACAGGTTTGTAAGGGGGGGGACCTCCGATCCCCCCTCCCCCCTGCCCTTCCCACTTCTCGGCACCCCTGAAGGCTGCAGGGGTGCCTCCGGGCCCTCCTTCCCCTTCCCCCTCCCCTGGCCTAGCACTGTAGGACCTGCAGTGCAGGGGTTTAATTCCCCCATTGGGAGGATTATTTCACCCCCAATGGGGGTTGAATTGCACCCCCGAAGGGGTGCTAATCACCCCTTCCACCCTCGAAGGGGTGACTGTTCAAACAGACCCCCCCTTGGGCAAGGTGGGTTTAAATTTTAATTCCCCCATTGGGGGGATTAATCCCCCCAATGGGGGTTGAATTGCACCCCCAAAGGGGTGCTAATCACCCCATTGGGGGTGACTGTTCAAACAGACCCCCCCTTGAGCAGGGGGGCTTAAATTTTAATTCCCCCATTGGGGGGATTATTTCACCCTCCAATGGGGGTTGAATTGCACTCCCGAAGGAGTGATATCTCACCCCTTCGGGGGTGTTGAAGGGTTGACTGTTCAAACAGACCCCCTCTTGGGCAGGGGGGTTTAAATTTTAATTCCCCCATTGGGGGGATTATTTCACCCCCCCAATGGGGGTTGAATTGCACCCCCGAAGGGGTGCTAATCACCCCTTCGGGGGTGTCGAAGGGGTGACTGTTCAACACCCCCGAAGAGGTGACTGTTCAAATAGACCCCCCCTTGGGCAGGGGGGTTTAAATTTTAATTCCTCCATTGTGGGGATTATTTCACCCCCCAATGGGGGTTGAATTGCACCTGGGCTTGGGGGCTGGGGGTGGATTTAATTGGCCTAATATTGTGTATGATTTTATATGGTGTAGATAAGATGTCGGACGAGGAGCATGGCACCGGCCCCACAGAATTTCGTGACATTGGATGGCAACATTGCCTTCTCTTTGATTCAGAGAAGAAGAGAGTTAGATGCAAGTGGTGCCAGAAAGATATGAATGACGGTGTGTATCGGCTAAAGCAACATATAGCCGGGATGGGTGGCAATGTAAAGAAGTGTGATAAAGTACCGGCTGAGCTTAGGGAGGAGATGAGGGGTTATTTAACTGGAAAGGCATCACAGAGGTTGGTGAGAATTGGTCAGAGACAAGACCTACATGACGAGTTGCTAGGTCGGAGAGACGCCGATTTTATGGCCGGAAAGAGTAAGAAAGGGAAAGGACCAGCACATGAAAGGGTCCAAGTTGATTCTTCATCTTCATTAGATGAGGAAGAGGCTCAGGTCAGGAGAGCTGTACACGAGAGTAGGGCTCATCCCGTGAGGATGAGGAACAAAGACGAGGAGCAGGAGGATCGGTTGCCAGACGTTCTGATGTGGGGGCGGGCACACGCCCTGTTTGAGAGCCTGAATTCCGGAGGACACATTCTGTTCGGCCGACGGGAGACACCGCCATGTATAGGGAGAGTGGCAGAGGTCAGAGGAGTATAAAACAACTGTTTAAAGGGGTGAAAGCCTCTACTGGGGTAGCAAATAAAGCCCTAAAGCATATGGTTAAGTTCTTTCTACATGCAGGTAAATCTTTGATGAAGTTGTGGTTAGCATTTGATTGTTGATATGAAGTTGTTGTTACACATTTCTATTAACAACGATCTCTTCTTATCTTGTTTTTGAATTTGTAGGTGTCCCGGCACATGCAACCACGAGTCCATATTTCCATACTATGGTTGATGCGATTGGTGAGACTGAGCCAGGGTTGAAAGCCCCCACATCAAAGTACGTATATGAGACAGGCTTGGATGAGGAGGTCGATGAGTTGACCTCATGGATAGATGGATTCAAAACCATCTGGAAGGAGAGGGGGTGCACTGTAATGTGCGATGGGTGGACTGGAATCACAAGGAGGTCACTTATAAACTTTCTTGTGTATTGTTCTGAGGCCTGAGGGTACTGTATTCCTGAAGTCTATTGATGCATCAGGTCAGGTGAAGAATGCGGACTACCTATTTGGGTTGATGAACACTGTGGTGGACGAGATAGGGGAAGCCAACATTGTGCAGTTTGTCACAGACAATGAGGCATCATATAAGGCTGCAGGAAAGAAGCTCATGGAGGCTCGACCTCACTTGTTTTGGGTGCCCTGTGCGGCACATTCTATTGACTTGATGTTGGAAGACATTGGTAGGGATCCTAATGTCAAGTCCTTGGTCAACCAAGGACAACTGATCACCTCATTTATCTATGGCCATCCACGACTTTTACATATCATGAGGCAGCACACCGATGGTCATGATTTGATCAGACCGGGTCCCACCAGATTTGCCACCCATTTTATTACTTTAGAGAGCCTTTACAGGTACAAGGCTAGTTTGAAAAGGTTCATCCTCTCCACTGCTTATCAGGAGTACATGGATACATACAAGAGCTCCTTGGATCAGTATGAGGTACTGCTAAAGATGGAGCAACTGATAGAAGACAACAGGTGGTGGGAGAAGGTGCAATACTACTTGTCTGTCATAGAGCTTTTAGTACATGTACTTAGGTTGGTGGATTCAAATGATAAAAATCAGATGGGGTACCTATATGATGCTATGGATAAAGTTAAGTTGAAGATTAAAGAGAAGCATCCTAAGGGTTTTAAAAAGTGGTGGAAAGTGATTGACAATAGATGTGACAAAACCCTACACCACGACATTCATAATGCGGGTATACTTTAGTAGTGTAATTTATTTGTATTACAACTTATATTCTGTGTATTACCTCCACTGTCTTTATACTAATGGAGTATTAATGCCGTCACAGGGTATTTCCTGAACCCGAGGATACAATATGGTGGCCAAGTATGCAATGATGGTGAGGTATTATCAGGCACACTATCTGTAATTAAGCGGCTCGGTAAGACCCAAGAAGACAGAACTTGCGCTGAGGTTGAAGTAAGTAATACGTTTGATATCTATTAAACTTAGAACTTTATCTCAAGAAGAGAAGTTAACTGATTTATTTTGGATTTTCAGATGACTTCATACAGGTACAAGATTGGGGTGTACGGGGATCCTGATTTGCAGTACTCACATGATAGAGTCCCCCTTAGTAATTTGCTTATCCGAATTAAAGTCTTTTTGCTTACCTGAATTTTTTAAATTAGTTACTGATGCATGTAATTGTCTTCTTTACAATTACAGCTGAGTGGTGGATTATGGTGACCAACAGAACTAGATGGAATCCACTCGCATCCGTTGCAATTCGGGTGCTAAGTCAGAGCACTTCCTCATCCCAGTGCAAGAGAAATTGGAGCACCTTCAACCTTATTCACACGAATAGGAGAAATAGGTTGAAGACAGAAAGATTGGAGAAGCTTATCTATTGCCATTACAATATGAGGCTGAGGTTCAAGACTATCAAAGATAGGAAGAAGACATCCGAGCAAATATTTGCATAGTTTGCAGGTGGATTGTACCAAGAAAGAGCTCAAGCCCAACCTACTCAGGCCTTGTCCCAGGGGGATGTGGACTTGGAATATCTATTTCAAGAAGAACATCCACTTGCATCATGGGTGGAAGACAAGGACGCTGAGGGAGAGCCAGAGTTCGACCCGAATGACAGATCATGGGTCGAAGGAGAGCTTGACAACGTCGTTGGTGAGGATGAAGACATGCAAGAAGGTCAAGAAAGTCAAGTTCCGTGCACAGCTCCACTTCCTGATACACCTCGGGCTACAGCTTCTCCAGAGAGACATCCAGCTCCCCCCCGGCCACTACAGCTCCAGTTCGGATTCCAGTTGCGGGTCCATCTACCACCACCACCACCAAGAAGAATGGTGGATTATTCAAGGCTTTAAAGATAGTTTTCTTACCTTCACAGCAAAGTAGTTAAGGAGATCCTACATTGAAGAGGAAGAAGACATGTATCAAACGGCGACATCATCTCCTTGACACCGAGACCACTCAGCCACCTTCATCAGATGAGGATGAAGAAGAATTTGTCCCACCCACACAACAACAGCGTACAGGGGTGGAGGTGGAGGTGGAGGTGGGGGTGGCAGCATAGGTGGAGGCGGCGCCTCAGGTGAGGGTGGCTCTCACTTCATAGTGTTTAATTGTGTTGTAGGGGATTCACAGAAAAAAAGTGCCTTTCTGTAGTGTTTTTCTTTGTGACAGAAGCTAAATGCACTATGTTCCAGTTGCAAACTAGATACCGTATTTGGAATTTGGACGTAGGACCGAAATTGCTTCTGCAATAGCTATGGTTGTACCGATGCGAGACCAAACAACATACTTGAATGTTCTACTTCTACATTCTTTGAGCTGTTTTTTAGATTGCTATCTGATAGCTTTGTGAGCTGAATATATGTTTTTCTTTAATCGATCTACAACTGAGAAATCTGAACTTTAGCTCCTTTCATTGCTTGCCTTGTGATGTTGATTCCACACGCATCTTGCATTTACCCGAGCATTGAGTTTCAAAATCTTCAGTGCATCTTAGATTTACCTGTGCATTGAGTTTCAAAATCTTCAGCGCATCTTAGATTTACCTGTGCATTGAGTTTCAAAATGTTCATTCTTCTTATTCATAATTTTTAATATAGCCACCACCAACACGTGCAAAATCTCCTAAGCTTGGCCGACGGAAGAGCTTCAGTGATGCAACCACTCAGGTCCAAAGTGATGTGAATAGCAGGAGCATGCAGTCAGCTGGATCGTCACAGCTTTCGGAGCCGGAATGAAATCAGTAACAAATTTCTTGGTAGTTCCAAGAAAGTAACTTTAGTGTATCCAGAAGGAAGAATCCAAGGCAGAAAAATGGAAAGAGTCCCATAGTCACTGCTGAAATGGTGACATAAAAATACATTCACTTAAGGAGCATTGGGAAAGGCTGGTGAACTTGTGCAGTTGCAATGTGCAAAATGCTGTCCATTGTTTATTTTCTTTCTTGCATCACTCAGAGACTCATTCATGAGATCTTTTTCCTTCTAAAAAACCTGCATATCTTCTGGGGACCATGTGATATCACTGTGGCAATTGTAAATTTCTTGAGTCAATATGAGATGAATCTAATTAATACAAGTTCATGGTTGTCCGGGGGAATGGGGTGATTTCTGTAGTTGTTTATTGTTTGCATACTTGGACTTGCATTGGAAGAAATATTGAGTAGCATCTTTCTGTTCTCGGCCTGGCATTTGATAATTCACGCTCGGAAACAATCAGCAGTCCAGTTTGAAATTAACCATGTCTACGAGCTATTTGGTCTTCACTGAATTTACAGCTACCTCTGCATGCATTTGTTCAACCATGGTTTGTCAGATCTGATTGCGTCCTGGTTAACCTTTACATTATCTTGTCAAAACTGCAAGGCAGGTAGGTTCAAAGCAATATTTGTCTCGAAGCTTAGATTGCTCTCCAAATGTTAGCGAAGAGGTTTCATAGACTTACCTGTTAGTTTCTCTCGCTTTCTTAGATCTTTCTCTAAGTTGAAACTTAATGTTTAACATGCCCTTGAAATGTGCAACAACTTGACAAGCTGGGGTCAGGTAGTCTGCTTATGCAAGTGCCAATTCCATTGTTGGTGTTAAACACAAGTAGCACTATCATAAAGAACACAACAAGAGTTGAAAACTTGGTTGAAGTGACATTTATGTAATTATAGAAAGAATGTGCAAATGGTGCACTCGAGAATAAGTTTGGGAAAAAAAGTCCCTTGATGGTTTCAACTTTCAAGGTCTTGACTACTGTATATCTTTAGCAAGATCTCGACCTCTTCTCTCTTGCACAATTCTAGTCTTAGAGATATAACTTATTTGTTGAGCCACCTATAGACAAGGAAGGCGGGGTCACGGGTCGGCCCCAAAACCGACCTAGTTGGACGGGGTTGCGACCTCGAGTCGGACGGATTTTATTTATTTTATTATAAAAATTTTATAATAATAAAAAATAGAAATTATATTTTGTATATTATATATTTATGTATAGATAAAATCTTTACATAAATATAAATATTTTTTTATATTATAATTGAATATGAGTGTTTATCTATATATACAAGTAAATATGATTTTTGTGTGTGATTATGTTGTATTAGTATATGTTGGGAAAGAGTTAATCTTAAGTGAGAAGGTAAAGATACTTATGGGGTGTTTGGTTGCATGATAATTGAGGTTTTTATTTTAATTTTTAAAATTTGTAAGAAAACTTGTTAAAAGAGGTGTTTGACAACCATGACAATTTTATGTTTTGAAAGTGATTTTCTTCTTAAACAAAAAAAGAGGGTCTCACCTCTTTCTTTTTTCTTGTGGTCCCCACTTTATTTGGTCATGTGCGGTGGTTACTCTTTTTTGTAATCACATCCCTCCAAACATGATAATTTTATGTCATGAGTTGGTTTACTTTTTATTTTAATACAATTTTTTATCATGAAAGTGTACAAAAAATTATCATGCAACCAAACACCCCATTAATAAACAATTTTATAAATTTTAAGATGTATCATATATTTATAACTATAAATGTTAACCATATGTAATAATATAAATGATAGCAAAATATTATTGTACTATCAATAAATGGAATGCTCAAAAACTAATTATTCTTGACAAACTTGATGTGTATGAAAGAGAAGAGAGTTAAAATAGATCTTTATAAATTTTAAGTATATAACACATTTATGATTATAAATCTTATATATATATGATAATATAAGTGATAGTGAAGTATTGTTATATTATTATTGAATGCGGCGCAGAGTAGTTGCGGATCGACTTGCGTGGTCAGGTTGTGAGGGTCAAGGGGGCAGTGCCTCTTGTGGGGGGTATTAGGGTGGCAACTCCCCCCGAAGAAAAATATTTTTATGGTGGTAAGGGGGAGGGGGAAGAAAAAAAATTTAAGTATGTAATAATAACTTTAAAAAAATGACCTAGGCCGGTCGCCTCAAAGTTGGGCGACTCGGCCGACCAGGTCACTAGGTCGCGCGACCCCCCGCCGGGTCGGCTTGGAGTCAGCCCGGAAACCGACCGGGTCGGGCTACCCAGTCAACCGGGTCGCCAACCCGGTATTCCATGCCTATAGCCATGATATTGCCATTGTGGGCTTCAACATAATTCATATTACTTATTTTGATGAATGTAATATTCTAATGCAAGTTATCCCCCACTCATTTTCTTTTTTTCTTTCTTTTGCATATTTTTTGTAATGATTTTTTCTCTTTATTGAAATAGGAGGTTATTTCACTCTAAACTAAGTTAGTGTTCTTGTGAGAACTAATGAACTTAAAAGTTTAACCCTAGTTGATTAGAGATCTTCTTAGTTAGGGTTAGTCTCTTTTAAATTTGTTTTTAGTTTAGCCATTCTCAGTACAAACATATTACAAAGTTGGGTTGCTAACTGAGATGAAATCACGAGCTACGACTTGGAGGTCCCTGGCGTGTGGGGTAAGTTTTTCTTTTATCACTCATGCCCGTGACACATTCTCTTATCCAATGAACAATGGGAACTGTTTAAATGGAATAGAAGGGTAATCTTGGGACCTAGTGAAGTTCACCTTACTTAATTAGGACTTGGCGTGCATACTTAAATTTATATTTTGGTATCACTTTTTTAATTTATTACCATTATGCATCACTGCGCTTCCTTCTGCTATACTCTTCTATGTGTCGTTTTATGTCATTCCCTTGTAAAGTCGACACCAAGACAAGACAAATTGTAAACACCAAATTTGGGCTAGTTGTCAAGCTCAATACTCCGTTTTCATGTATGATATTTGATTTTCTATGAAACATAATATTTTATTTTATGAATAGGAATGTAAACTAGCCATCAACACATAGCACCATGATAATAGGGTGTTAGACGCCCCAAGTTCATGGTGTCTGATGCCTTGATATCGGACTATTATGTTTTCCCACCCAAAGTCGATAGGGGGTTTGTCAATTGATGATGGATTTGATCAGAGTCATAAATGTGACCTGGTACAACTAACTCCCTAATATTGGGTCATTAGCCTATTGACTTGACCATGCTACAGATTTGATCGTTTGGACGGCTTGGGTCAAAAGGGTGCACGACATATTAAATGTGCTTCTCAAGTCAATATACCCCCGATATTTTGGTATTTTGTATAAAAGTTGACTTTTCTATGTCTGACACCTGGATTTGCATAAGTTTTATCCACGTCGCATTTAATGGGTTGCAAGTGCCTCGATATTGAACTACCTAGTGCCTTGTTCTTGGGTTGCTTTGGGCGCAACTGGAAAAATTTTTGATTATGAAAATACCCTATGTTTAGGCTATAAAAGGAGGCCATCTCCCAAAGTTTTGGAGAATACAAAAAGCTCCAACTCATCCCCTATTCATCCAAGGGACTCTCAAACATTCCACACATAGTCAACACCCCTCCCCAAATCCTTTAGGATCAACCCTAAGAAACCCCAAAACCTCCTTATCCACTTTTGCATGCTACTCCTCTCAAGCCAACTCCCACACCCATACTTCTAGAGATTTTTCCTATTCAACACACCGAAAGGAGTCTAGAGAACCTTGCCGGTGCACTATAGCTCATGGAGGAGTTTGGAGGCAAACAAGGAGCCAATTAGGGGCATCTTCAACAATCAACAACATAGAGCCCCAATATCGGAGCAATGGATGCCCCATTGTCACAGTGCTATGAGTTCCAGAAACCTTTGCCTCTATATTAATTGGAATGCTTGATGAAAAAGAAGGAAAAAGGGCACATGTCCTAAAACCACTCAAAATTGGTCTAATCAATGGTCATCTAATTAGCATAGTTCTTCACAAATGGATTTTAGGATTTCACCCTATAGGGAAAAATTTTTTATCATGTCTTTTTATGGGGCTATGACCCCCATCTACACCAATCCTTTCAATGAGCCCTCAAGCCCATTTTCATCCACATTAGTTAGGCCCTTGAGTCCACACTCATCCCTCAGGTCCTTCAACCCTCTCAGTTAGGGCTATGACCTTGTTTCCTATTGAATCAATTAGCATCCCATCATGCCTTAATGAAAATTTTAGAAAACAAGAGGATAGTTTACTTTTTGATTAAACTATGGTATATGAGAAAACCTAGTTAAATTGAAAGCCTGACCATGGCTGATTGGTATTTCTTGCATTAATCCGCTCAATCTATCTCAGTTCGGCACACAACATAGCTCTCTTCTTGCTCCATGAGTTTGTGACTCAGGGGCCTTCCCATGAGTCTAGCTATCTTTCTACCTAAACTATGCTCACAACACACTTTCATACCGATTGATTAATGTGATGGCTTGAAACATGGTGAAATCCACTTTACTTGATTAGGTCTCATCGTACATGTCTAGATCTACACTTTGATGTCACATTTTCACTCCATCGCCATTCCACTTTGCTACATTTCCCTATGCTCATCTCTACTTTGTTCTATGTCACTTGCAAAGCCGATAGTAAGGCAAGATAAGCTATATACATGACAAATTGACTTAATTACAAAGCACAAAAGTCTTGTTTTATGAATAATATTTAATTAGTCTCTTATGAGAATTAAGTGGAGATCAAAAAATTTGCCATTGGGAGGACAATCTAGTGCATGCATTGTAGATGGGCCCCAACGAGGGGCACATAGAGTTTCCCCTAGTTTGGGATGCATAGCCTTGTGCCCTTTGATCGGGGTGCTTCCATTTAGAACAAATTAAAAAATAAATTTTATTTTTTAGATCTGCACAAGTTTAATAATTAATTAATGATTTTTAGGTGGATGTGCCCTATACTCGGGGTGCATCAACTTACTTAAATGTGAGTCCTAGGAGATCCTCGTAGCTTTAACTACCATTTAAAAACCCAAATTTAATGCACCCTAGGTCTAGGGCATGCCTTAGCTAATGCGGCTCAGGCCAGGGCGCATCGGTTGCACATGGGCTAGACAATGAATAAGCATGGACTTCATGCCATACGATAGTTTTAATGCGAGGTTGGAGGTCCTCTCTATAAAAGAAGATGGCCTCCTACACCTTAAAGATCTAAAGGTTTGAGCCTTGATGCCTTGGAGATCCACCATTCAAGCCGTCATTGCCAGATGCGCCCCTAGCCTAGGGTACATGGAGTGGCACGTAATAGTTGTATCTATGTTCCTTTCTCTTCCAACATGTTCTCATTTTCATTCTAGCTCACATGTAGTCTATTTACATCATATTTTTATCTGAAATACAAAAACAAAGGTTAGGATCTCCATCCAGTTCATTCCAACCTTATTACCATTCATGTTCATTCATTTTTGGATTTTGCACTTCTTCATTAGCTCTAACCATCTATCAAATTTTCATTTTCTTTCTATGCATTATAGATAGATACATGATAGGCTAGACCACTTCTACAACAATGAGTATTTTCGGGCTCCTCATCCTCAGCTGGCCAAAGAGGAGAAAGTTAGGACCTAAATTTTGTCTCTCAAAGCATGCATGTTAGCTTCAATTTATTTTTACATTGAAACCCATGAAATTTGGCAATCGCACTTCTTAGTTTTTGATTTGACACCTCCAAAACTAATCCTCTGGTGCTCAAGTGATGTTGAGGATGCTGTCCATGGGATTTATGCACCATCCAAATTTGTGCCTACATCTTTTGATGACCATGGTAGAACTACTTTTGCCCAAAAGCTCTATGAAGACCCTATCTTGTTTTTCTACATGCAGATGATAGATGTGTCCTAGGTAGGGATGCATCTAGTATATAGGCTCTAGGTAGGGGTACATGTACAGTGCTTCATTAGCACCACTCGATTCAGTTTCCTCATGAATCCTAGTTGTATTCATATCTTTTTTTATCTCTATTACACCTTATTATCTCTTATTTTATATTGCAAACTTCCTCACATGGACAAGTTCATGTGTGAATTACTATACATGTTACGTGTAGTTTGTAGATGCACCCTAGTAAGGGGCACATCCAGTCAAATGTGCCTTACTTAGGGGCTCATGCACCAGAGTTAGAGACATAGAAACATCTATGAATTTTGCTAAAAACCACATCTTACATTAGCTAGTTGCTATTCTAGTTTTTTTGCAACATTTTTAGACTTGTTTAATTTCATAACTTTGCTTATATCATCTTGTTTATCAAAATTGTTTGTATATTTACTCAAAATTTCATTTTTTGCATTAAATTTGCATTGGGTATAGCATGCGTCTGACCCATAGAGCACCTAAGACAAGATCTCCCTCTCCCAACACACCATGTACCTTCCAAAACACCCCTATTAGTGGTTTCAACCTTTTTTATGGAAGATTCTCTCCTGGTTGACATTGTTTATTTCCACGAAGGCCTCTATAAGTTCTCAAACATGAATGATTCTCTCTTCACCGATTGGGTTGGTTATAACATTTTCTAAAAATCCCAATGTTACCTAGTTGACATAAACGTGATGAGATTATGTGAACCCTTGGTCACTCAAGTAGATGGAGCTTAGGTCCAAACTCAATTTGAGTAAACAATATTCTTCAATTCATTAACCTCAGGGTTAAAAAAATTATTGCGTTAATCATACCAAGTCTTTCCTACATTGTTTGGTAAAAATAAATTAGAAAAGCACACAAAATATAAGCATGATGATGACATTTAAGTCAGCAAAGATGATCAGCATAGTGAATTACTATACCAAGTAATAGCAAAACTACACTAAGCTTACTGCGAGTAGCAAGAGAGAGTTGCAACCGGCATGCCTGAAGAGCATGGTCAACTGGGTGCACAATGTCAATGAGCCTTACATGTAGCAAGATGTGCAACCTCCAATAGCCATTCTTAGTTCTATCTTGCGATCACTTGTCTCCCACATCAATTGTAATGTTAAGATATTTTTATTATTATTAAATAATATTTACTATATTTGATGTGAAATTAATTACATTTAATGTAGATTTATCTCTCTCTCTCTCCCCTTCTATTCCTATTCCCCCTTCTTTCCGTTTTCTCTCCTCCTCTAACCCTAGAGCCGTCGCTTTATTTTTTTTTCTCCCCTCTCTCTCTTTATCTTCCTGCAAGAGCGCCGCGGTATGCTCCCCCCTCCCCCCTCTCGGCGCCGTCGGCCGTCCCTCACCATCTCACCCTCGACCATCTCTCTCTCTTCTCACTGTCTTCCCCACCAATTGGCCCCCAGCCAGCCCGCTTAGTTCTATCTTGCGATCACTTTTCTCCCACATCAATTGTAATGTTAAGATATTTTTATTATTATTAAATAATATTTACTATATTTAATGTTAAATTAATTACATTTAATGTAAATTTATCTATCTCTCTCTCCCCTTCTATTCCTATTCCCCCTTCTTTCCGTTTTCTCTCCTCCTCTAACCCTAGCGCCGTCGCTTTATTTTTTTTCTCCCCTCTCTCTCTTTATCTTCCTGCAAGAGCGCCGCGGTCTGCTCCCCCCTCCCCACTCTCGGCGCCGTCGGCCGTCCCTCACCATCTCACCCTCGACCATCTCTCTCTCTTCTCACTGTCTTCCCCCACCAATTGGCCCCCAGCCAGCCCGACTACCATCCCGTCTGGCCAGACGCCGCGCAGGTCAACGCCGCAAGCCGCCCGCCTTCTTCTAGCCGCCCCTCGCCTTGCACGTCAGCGCCTCTCGACGCCAGCGTGCGTCGTCAACCCGCCAGCCCCACAACGCCATGCGGCGTCGCCCCATGCAGCACCACGCCACCACCATGCCTCCTTCGTCGCCGGCCGAAGCTGCAGCCCCGCCTCGCGACGTCACCCGCCCGGGCGAGCCCGCGCCACCCCCGCCAGTCTCGCGTTCGCCCTGTCCCGCGCCACCCCCCCATCGCCTGACAGCCCGTCGCCCAGCCGCCTGTGCAACCGCCATCGCCAGACGCCGACGTCCGCCTCCATGCCAACCTCGCTGACGCCTCCCCAACGTCAGTCACCCGCCCGTGCGCACCCTTTCGCGCGGTGCTGCCCCGCGCGGTGAGCTGCGGCTACCGCCTACACCGTGCGCCAGGTCGTCATCCAGCCTCCCTACCATGTGGAGCCGCGACCACACCCGCCAACATTGTGCGCTAACCCCCTTGCCGCCGAGCGCCGCCCCCTCTATGCGCCATTGTGCTCCTCGCCCTGTGTTAACACCGTAAGTACCTTCTCTCTCATACTTCTCTCTATTTTTCTCTCATACTTCTCTATTTAGCAGATTTTATTGGAGATCAATATTTTCTCGGATTCTTCATCATCGTTGTCGTTCTACAACCGTATTTCTGGTCGGGTCTTCTTGGACGTTGGTTAGTTGATCACCGTCTTTGAGGTAGACATCCTTGACGTGTCTATTAATTATCATTAAATTCTTATTTAATCCTCCATGACTTGTAGT
This sequence comes from Cryptocoryne crispatula var. balansae, assembly GCA_036172225.1. Taxonomy (NCBI): domain Eukaryota; kingdom Viridiplantae; phylum Streptophyta; class Magnoliopsida; order Alismatales; family Araceae; genus Cryptocoryne; species Cryptocoryne crispatula. The sequence goes on from CM069918.1 coordinate 30,317,578, forward strand.
GATTATTATTGAGTTAATTAACCGGTTTAGTGTTGTATGTCGCAGTTAACTAGCGTGGTTAGTCAGCTTGTTCTTTGTTGTGCGTAATAGGGCTCTTGTTAGGGAGATTATTCTATCATCTTCATCATGTTAATTTAGTAGATTGTTAGCTGATTTTAGTTCTTTTAGTTAGTATGTTTTTAGCTACCGTTTTGTTATATAGTTTGAGTTAACTTGTTATATAGGTGTGGTGATAGGTTAATAAGATTAGATAATATTTATCTAGTTTATTACATCTATTTTGGCTATGTTATTGTCATTAATTTAGGTGATAGGGTCTGATTGGGTCTGTTCCTATCATGTTTGGTTGGATAGTTGAGATGATATCATGTTTGGTTGGATAGTTGAGATGATATCATGTTAGTCTTTACTTATTCTTGTCATTTTATGGTTCTAGATCATGCATAGGTTGTTTAGGTGTGGTTGATCATGCTATTTGCATTGGTGGTATGTTTGTTCATGGCATGGTATAGTTTATATCATTTAATCTTGCATAAGTGTATCATGGCATGGCATGATTGAGGTGGATGCACTATGCATTACATATGTGAATGAAAACAACTACACCAAAAAACTAGTTAGTCGTGACCCGAGGGCAGCGGAGGTTAGAACAGTCCGGTGCATCATTCGATCCCGGATACTGCAGTTTGTCCCTATGCCACCACTGCCTAGGTGCACTATGGGGTTTTAATTAGTTATATGGTACTGCTATATATGATAGATCTGGTGTTAGCTAGTTGAGATGGTAAGACAATGCATTCCTTGCTAATAAGAAAAAAGTGTGGTTCTTATTAGAGGATAGGTGCATCTGTGTGAATGTGATTCTTATTAGAGGTTAGGTGCATTATTGCATGGTATGGTATAGGTGGTCTAGTGATGTATTTCATTTTGTTAAGTATCATGTTGTGTTGCATGGTGTATGCATGGTTTGTCCCATTTATAGTATATCATCTTATAGAGCATATAGTAAGTGATTATGCATATGTTTACCTCATCATTTCAGGTCATTTTAAGGTGTTTATAGGTTCTGGTTGGTGTGTTTATAGGTGTTGGTTGGCAATTTAAAACACGTGGATTAAGGCAAATGTTTAATATATTGACTAGTCTATATGTATATATAATGGTTGTAGGTCTGGGTACTTATTTAAATAACATCTAGGGCCTTTTGGCTATCTGATTTGGTGGATGATGGGTTGTCTTCTGAGTCATCGTACTCATTCCAATCCTCTTATCAATTTTCAGGTAATCAGGTTTAGCGTAGCAGAAGCGTGGTGGATCGATGCTTGAGAAGACAATTTAATGATCTTTATGTCTTAGACTGGTATATGTTTTATTAGATTGTATTATTAGCTTGATATTTTAGAAGGAATCTTTGGAATTGTGATATTAGTCTCATATTGTTCCAAATCGATATAATTTTGGGGTTATTTCCCCAGTTACGTCGTCAGATTATGTTCCGCTGTGCAGGATTAAATCTGGGGCGTGACATCAATCATGATGATGCTTCTATATACTATTATGGTCAGCCCATCTCTATTCTCTGATCGGTAGCTCGTCAATCCAATGTAGCCTTGGCCAACCATTCCTACAGTGGGTTTATTACTCCTTGTACTCATTCATGGATAGTTCCAATTAGCCTAGGTTCAACTTGCTGGTCCTCTCAACCTTTGGCCTATACCTTCAATCTTATTTCTTTCACCCATTCTCTGCTTAGTCCGCAATCAAATCTTGCTCACCTTGCCACATCCACTTCCCCCACACCTATTTGGGTATCTTCTACAATTTTTCTAGTGAAACCTTTTCCTGTCACTAAAGAACCCTCAATTGATCATGCCATAATCAACAAGCTCAATCAAATAGATGAGCAATATTGGGACATCAAAAGCCTCTTGGACCCCTAAGAAACTCCCAAATTCACTGCTCCCTCTCTTCCTACTTTCCTTCTCCCTCTCTCAGAGATGCCAATTTCAATTGGTATGATGGTACCGACAATCCATTCATCCACAGGAAGGCCAATGACTCCTTAGGAACTACCACAACTGGCTTCACACAATCAAGCTCTTTTGATTTCTCATGCATTTACCTTGGCATTAGAACTAGCTTTTCATGTCCATCATTGTGCCAGCTCAATTTCAACCATATCTCAAGAGCAAATCAATCAAGGACAAGATCAACAATTAAAAAAATATGAAATCAAAATAAATTATGATCAGCCCTTGTCTAACACCTAACCGATTCTCTCTGTCTTTCAAGTATCATTTAAACTAGGCACACCCTCTATCACTAAACAGCATTAAGAGAAGCCAACATTTGGCAACATTGGGTAAAAAGATAATGAAAAAACTTGGATATCAACTTGATAGAGGTCGAGGTAAGCAATTGCCAAGGTTGTTCGAGCCTACAACAAGCAATATTGATCTCAAGGAGAGGAATTGGTTACCAAGAACTAATCTACAAGGTGAAAGAAGACGAGATTGGATTGGTCTTTGATATGGGGAGAAAATCATCGACTTTTTACCTTTATGACCATTTTGTGAAATAAACAATGCATTTAGAGCAAAAGATGCATGGCCTACAATTGGCACACCAACCCTCGAAAATGCTAGTGTCATCTATAAGGTAATCAATTTGAAATCTTGTTAGAAAAGAAGGAAAAAGGGCACCTTAAAGGTTGGTAGGAAACATTCTAAGTGCTGTATTTTCACTTAGGGATGTTTGTAGATATGCCAAATTAGTCTAATTATGGAGATAAACGTATATTTTATGAATAACATTTAAGAATTCACTCTAAAAATGACTAAAAACTAAAATTTGCCAACTAAACACTAAGCTTGGGTGCACATCTTAGATGCACCCCAACTTGCGATTCATGCACCCAAGGCTCACGGTGGTGCCCTAGCTCAAGGCATCTCAAGTTGGCATAAATTTGATGAATTTTGAAATTTTGGACTCTCATAGGGAATTAAATGTTAATCAATCTGGTTTTTCATCAATGTGCCCCGTCAATGGGGCGCACTTGTTAAATTAAATACCAATTGTCTGTAGATCCACATTAGTGAAACTAGGGTTTCATTAACCCTAATCGAAGGCTCTGTAGTTTGGGCATGTCGCTTTAATGCATGCATAGTAGGCATTAAAAGACACTGATTTCTCACCATTTGATAGATTAATGAGGATTTCATAGGCCTTCTCTATAAAAGAGCTTGAAGATTGTCAACCTATTGCCTAGGGTTCTAAAGGTTTTCTAGAAGGATCTTTTCATGCCTGCCATTATTGAGTTGGGTCTCTACTATTGTGATCTTCAAGGTCGTGTCACCTCTAAATCTTCACCTCCAGCTGGCGAAGCTCCTCTTAATGCCAAACCCATAGCTACATGATAAACTCACCATTAGACCTGGAATTTGCCTCTTGAACCCAAGAAGATAGCTTCACCATCTTTCTAAGGTGCTCAATCTATAGGAAAGAAAAAATTAGATTAGAACATGTGCAGAAGGATAACATGGTTGGAAAAAAGAAAATAATTGGAGGAAAGCATTACCTTTACCTCTTTCTTCACTCTAGATGCCACATTTCCCTGATGAAGGAAAAACAAACAATTACCTCCACCTCCTTTTGTAAGAGAAGTTCTACTCAAAAGGATTCTACCTTTTGGACCCATGAGGATAGATCAATCTCATCCTTTTAGAGGCCCTCAGTTTGTAAATAGAGGGGGAGGTCAAGGTAGAAATATAGGTAAAAAAAATGTATAGAGTCAAAAGGAAGAAATCATCACCTCTATTGCCCTTTGCTAAAGAGGATGCACCCTCAATAACCAGTTCCTAAGCTCAGCGATTGTTGCACTATCCCTAGTAGATCTACTTCATGATTGCTGAGAAACAAAAGAAAAGGGGTTATCAGTTCCAAAGTTATATTGAATCAACTGCAAGCAATGAGATCCAGGGTCACATCCAATAAGCGAATATGCTCCTCTTGATCAACTACCAGGGTCTAAAGGTGTGCAACCTCGGTAGGAGTCATGAAAAATAAGAAGAGGTAGACAACACTAATTGGGCGTATTCCAGGTAGACGATAGCATAATAACATAAACAATTCACTAAGAGGGCAAACCTTTGAATTGCCGTGGAACAAATGTCCGTACATGGCCATTTATCAGTGGAAGTAGCCAACACTAATTGTAGCCACTATAGACACTAGGATGCCACCTCACTTCCAACTCTCGATGGCCAATTGATTCTTCTCTCTCTAGTTCATGCTTTGAATAGACCCCGGGTACCCCTCCCCAAGCATGGTGTCACTAGAGTAGTAGTTCACTTCTAATGGAGCCCCTCAAAGTGCATTGTCAAATGTACCCAAAGGGGCTCCATCTTGTTTAAGCACATGAGGTTTATGCCCTTGCTAAACCTCTCACAACCACTAGTACCCAGGGCTGGATGTTGTCATCTTCATTCTCTGAGGGCTGCCAACAGAACTACAAAAGTAGATCCATGTTAGAGCTACAGTTTAGACATGGCAATGAAAGAAAATAAAGTTGTTCGTGTTGCCTGATGATGGGGTAGGCACAATAGATCCTTCCTCAATAGTTGAAGCGCCATATTGGTAACTATGATGGTATGACCCAAAGGGATGTAGTAGTAGATAGACCCAATTCGGGGGCGCGGTCTGCATGCCCCCCTGTTTCAAAGGGAGTGGGGGCGCGTTACGCGTCTCACTGCTAAAAATTGACGGAATCTTCCGGAAATTGCTAAAAATCGACTTAACATACGTAACGCCCCCGAACCGGGGGTGCGGTACAAATAATCGAAAATCCTCCGCGAAAACCTTCCAAAAATCTGGTTTAGAAGGTGCTAATCGGGGTAATTTGCGATTTAAATAAATTGACCGCGCCCCCGCCTTTCAAAGGGAGCGGGGGCGCAGTACACTCTCTCTCCTGCGCGCGTGTTCCGCGGGCCGTATGTTGCAAACGGGATGTCCGATTCGGCTCCCGTTTGTCACGTTGGAAAGAGGGCCTTCAACCGCACCTCCTCAAGTTGGTAAACCAGCCGGCATGACTCCCGATATGTTCGCACGGGGCTTTCTACCGGTTTACCCTCTCGCGAAAAGCTGAAACCCGGGGTGAAGATCCGAAAGATCACAGTTCCGATCGAGAAATCTCGGGTCAACTCGGGATGACTTAAAATGATGACCGAACAAGTCCAGTACGACCGGAAAACCCGAAGTCATCGAAAAATTTGATATTAACCCGGTAAACGTGAACCGAAACTCGGAAAAGCCGGGAAACCCTAAAATTGACCGAAATGGCCATATGGCCCCGGTTGATGAAAATATTCGGCTAGAATCGACCCGGATGACTTGAAAAGACCCGGTGATGACTGGAAAGGCCTAACATGTGGTCCGGGATAGTCGTGTCAGCACAGATCGAAAAAGCCGTAACAAAAGCCGTCATTGACCGACGCCTACCAAAATGACTTCTCGGAAACCCTGAATGTTATGGAACACATGCGGGACTCCCGAGACCTTGAATTATGGACCATTCAAGGTCGGTCATCGAGCAGACTTCGTGTTTTTATGGTTCATGCGCGGTTCTCGCTTGAAGGTTTTGGCATAATTCCGGAAATCATTGATCCATTCTCAACTCACAAGGGGCTCCACCAATGTCCATAGCTCATCTCCACAAGGTAATCCGGATCAGATAATCGTCAAATAAAGGATACCGCCTATGGAATAAGATTCTGGGGCTCTGAATCAAGCCAATTTGGCGTGTCTACAGCTTGCCTCGCCTTGATGTCGGCTTTGCAAGGGAATGGCATGTAGCGGAGCGGAGTGAAACGTATAGAAAGCATAGTGAAATGAGATGGATCGTAGTGGAATGTAGTGGAGTGAAATGGCGATGGACTGAAAAGGTGGCATCAAGGTGTAGATATAGACACGCTCAACGACCAGATTCGGCAAGACGAATCTCCTCAAGTCTCCTGGTTAACTGCCATGTTTCATCAAGTCTTCCTATGTTCGATTGGTAAAAGATGTGCCATTGGCACGAGAGAAGAATAGCCAACCCCCAACGCGGTGGGGAGTCCCCAAAACATGGGTTCGTAGGTTCATCATCAGCCGGTAACCCGATCTTTGCGGTGATCCTGTACTGTGATGGGCTAAAGTTTAAAAAGAGATTTGTTTTAAAAAGTAAAGAATACCAATCGAGCACATTCAGGCTCTTAGATTCATTTAAGTCTTTCAAGAGACAAGATTCGATTCGGAATGGAATGATCTCAGATTCCGAAAGGCAAATGTTTGAGGATAGAACGTGAAGATAGTGACGGTGCAAGTTCTGATCAAATAGAAGGCCCTTGGCGGGACGAACTGGCTGCCATGGTGGGATGAATAGCAAGGAAGTGTTGTAATGGCCACAGTGGTGATGGAGGATTTGGAGGTATAAGGTGATTATCGAACACGGTGGGATTAACAGACACGGTGGGATATTAGAGAGGTTGGTGGGACTAGAAAACACGGTGGGATTAGAAAACATGGTGAGATTCAGAATGATTAGGATGAAAGGTTTAAAAATTAGGGTGAGCAGGAAATGATGTATGCAATGACAAAAAAGAATGTAATGCAAATAATGCTACATGATGCATGCTGGGCTCAATAAAACAAGACAAAACTTAACAATTAGTTGAAGATATAGATTGTCTATGAGGTCAAGATACCCATTCGGGAACCATCATCCCTCACAGCACAACTTTGGCTTATCCGTGAGCATTAGAGATGACCCGACCGTCGTAGATTTTGATGAAGGGGATCTCGGGTCAAGTCTTCTCCGTGCTCATGGTCTTCAACAAATAATGCATAAGATAATAACACACGACTAGCGACATATATGCTAGTCAGCAAGTTATGGGGGTTTCCCATGTCTGTTCTTCTGTTTCCGCGAGCAATTCCTGTCTTTCATCAAAATGTTAGTTCCGACTGAACAATGGTGTTCACTCGACCTTAATAAAGATCAAACATAAATATATTTGATTTAACAATTTTTTCTGAATTTTTTTCTGTATTTTTCTGAATTTTTGAGAAATTTCCAAAGAATTTGACCGAACGTGCCCCCAAACCGGGGGCACGGCCTGCGTACCCTCAGTTCGGGGGCGCGGCCTGCGCACCCTTAGTTCGGGGGCACAGCCTGCGCGCCCCCACCTCAGGGGCGCATTCGATCCCAGTTTCCTGTTTTGTTCGGATCCGAATCTGATTCAAATCGGGACCGATTTCCCCTATATAAACACCTCTTAGGACGACCAGATCGTCCTACCAACACCCAGGATGGCTCCTCCTTTGAAAAAGCAGCGTGTTGGCTTGGTTCGAGGTATTTCAAGCGTCCCGGGTCATCTGAAGGCCAGAATCGGCGCCGACTTGGTAAGTTTGCTGCCAATTTTAGCTTTTAGCAACTCTTTTCTTCTTTTTTCTTAATTTTTTTTCTCTTACCTCTTGTTTGGGTGTAGGATTACCCAAACTTCCCTGGGCCTCGCCGGTATTGCTCTCCTCCCTGGCTTTCCGGCTTCCTTGACGTCCTCGGCTTGTCGATCAGAGCGATTCTTCGAGATTGGGGCTTAACCGGGCTCTTGATCCATGCCAAGCAATATTCAGGCTACTCCCTTGACTTCAGTTCGATGGGAGCTCTTGTTGTGTTGTGGCACCCCGACACTCACACGTTCGTGTTCGGCAGCTTTGAGTGTACAGTTCTCCTTGAAGAGGCAGAACTCCTTCTCGGCCTTCCTCGGACTAAGAAGGGAGAGACTGAAGGAATGTTCATCCTTTTAGGACCCCTCTCTTGCTTAGAATTCTTGCAGGATTTTGTCAAGGCTCGGTAGATCAGCACCTTGTTAGCTAGCAAGCGAATCAGTGTTCCCAAGTTGGCGGCTTGGACAATCTCTCTTCTGACGGCTCCTGGTCTGGACGAGGACCGGATTCTATGCGGTGCAAAGGGTTTCGCGGCTTGCCTTGCCGCGGTGTTCTTGTTTCCTGCGGAGGATGGTTTCCTGGAGGTTGATCAACTTTCTTGCATCCACGGCATCTGGAGCGGAGCGCGGTTGGGGCCTTCAGTTCTGGGTTTCTTGTACTGCGGACTGTCCGCAGCTTGTGTGGGCCGTCCTCCCTTCGGCAGTGCGCTTCTACTGGCTTGCTGGGCCGATCTTCACTTTAAGTTCGATCTAGCCGGTGAGGTGGCCACCAGGTCGTAGCTCTTCCGCCGTAGCCCCTTGTTCCCATATGCCGATGCACTTGGCTTCGGCGAGAGAGTCGCCAATAGGTGTGCATCAGTGAAAAAGAGGCCGTACTGGCGTGCTCACTTTGCCTCCTTGAACCGTTCTAGCTTCTTGCACTCTTCTGCTGCCCTGATGCAGAAGGACTTCCAGGTGTGCTTTGTGCCCGGCGTTGATCTCTGCCTGGTTATGGGTTCGGCCTTTGTGTTGTACAACGCTCATCGTTGCCACTCTCAGATCGGCTTGCCTCGGTACGAGTTTCCCAAGCTGTCCCACTTGCCACCTATCAAGGGCAGGCAGCTTGGCTCAGCGGATGATGAGGAGGAGGCGATCTCAGCCATTGCCTTGTGGGAGATGAGTCGGGTGTGCCACCCAGGCCTCCTGATTGAGGAGGACCCTGACCGGAAGCGCCGCTACATCTCCACGTTGAAGCTTCTACTTGCCTGAGAGTCTTCTTTTCCTGCTTTAACTTGTCAGCCATGTTGTTTTTATTTTGAATAAACAATGAATTTTATAGAAAGTTTGAGTGAAAATTCAATAGAAATTTACCTTGTTTCAGAAAATTGCCTTGTCAGGGGGCGGAAGGCTCTTGAAGATAATGCCGTTAATAAAGAAGACAACAAGGTTAAGAAACTTACTTGTTGGCGAGATTTCCCCTTCCTTAACTCGTGTTTCTTTTCTGAAAAACTCAATAAAGGGGTTAGATCTGCTCTATGGCTGACCCCCTTGCCTATTGTCATCTTGCCTTGCTTACATGTCAAGGGGGGGTAGCCTTATTAACATGGTAATATGAACAAAATGACTAAAAATGAATAAGATAAGGGTTAAGAAAGCTTACCTGCTATGGTGAGAGTCATACCCTTCTTGATCTTAGCATCCTGAAACACTTAATGAAGGGGATCAAATCTTCACCATGGCTTATCTCTTTGCCTATTACTGTCTGCCTTGACTTAGGTCAAAGAGAGGAGCCTTCTTAACAAGGTGTAATAACCTAAATGATCGAAATGAAATGGTTAAGAGAACTTACCTGTCGTTGAGAGAACCTTCTCCTCTTATTTTAAAGTCCCTAAAAACACTTGATAAAAGAGGATTAGATCTTCACAATGACTCATCCCTTTGCCTATTATGGCCAACTTTGACTCAGGTCAAAGGGAGGAGCCCTCTTAATGGGGTGATAATATGCGATGCAGAAATGAAACATGCAAGACATAAAAATAAACATGAATGCTAGCAAAGGCAAAAATCAAGGTTATGCCAAGCTAAATGATGCATTTTTTTCTAGAAATTATTTATTTTTTTATTTTTGAAGATATTCAACTCTTTTTTTGGATTTTTGAAAATATTCAATTTTTTTTTTGAATTTTTAAAAATATTTGATTTTATTTTGGATTTTTTTGAAAATATTCATTTTTTTTGGATTTTTGTGGAGAATGTGCCGGTATTGAGACCATTCATCGATTTTTGAGTGTTGATCAAGATTCAAGTAATAAGCACCACGTGTGAATAAGGTTTCCTATCCAGAATCTTTCTTGCCCTCTTCTCTTGATCGGTTTGGATTCCCCCTAAGTTTGGACAGTTTACCCTACCCTGGGGGTTTTAAGATGGAAGAATAATAGAGGAAGTCTTTGACAGGATTTGGGGATGTTGAGGAGGGTTTCTCTACTCATGCCCAAATTGCCCGTTGGGGTTCGGCCTCTTCGGGTCTTTTCTACATGTGGCACTTACTTAGACAAGTCTTTGACCTGTGGGGTCATTGCCCTTTTTTTTGGTGCATTTTTTTCATTTTCTGTTCTTCCGGGTACTCATTCAGACAGGCCTATATTTGTTTAAACCTGTGGGGTTCATTGCCCATCTTTTGGCACCCTTTTGCACCCTATGAGACGGCTTCCTACTAAGACGGCGGGCATTTTTGATACTATCCTCCTATAGTCCCCTTCACCTATCTTAGACCGAATAGAAGAGAATAGGGTAAGGTTTCCTTTCCGCCTTTAGGGTTCTTCCTTGCCTCTCTCGAGTGTTGGGCTATCTAGATTCTGGGATCGGGAGGTGTTGTGTGTGCAAGGTGATGCCTACCCTTGACTTCTAGCTAACACTCTTGGATCGATGACTTAATATCACATCAGAAATTCTCCATTTTCTCTTCTAAGGAAAATATTTTTTGAGGTAAACGTCGTTCCATGGATGGTTCAATTTTTCTCCATCGGCGTTGGTTAGCTCATATGCATTGCCTGGATATTTTTCAGTTATAACAAAAGGCCCTTCCCAGTTAGGTTGCAACTTAGAGCGGGGACCACCCGGCTTAACGAATATACGTTTGACTACCATCTCACCGATTTCGAACTTTCTCTCTACCACCCTCTTTTGATAAAATCTTTTCAATCAGTTCTGATAAGTCCGGGCATGCTCGGAAGTGGCCAACCTTCTTTCATCTAGGAGTTCAAGTTGTGCAAGGAGAGATTCTCGTCTCTCATCGACAAGGATGTCCCTATCGAGTTGAACTCGGAGTGATGGAAGGAGTACTTCGTACAGGACCACCGCTTCCATTCCATATGCGAGAGCATACGGGGTTTGACCAGTGGGGGTCCGTACAGAAGTACGATAAGCCCACAGGGCATCTACAAGCTTATCTGGCCAGTCTGCGAGCTTGCTAGACTTACAGGTTTTCTTGATGATTTTAATCAAAGTTTTGTTGGTGGCTTCTGCTTGACCATTGCCTTGCGGGTAATAAGGAGATGAATGATGCAATGCAATGCGGTACCTGTTGCAAAGATCACGCAGATCTTGAGAGAGAAATTGCGGTCCGTTGTCGGTGATAATGTCGCTGGGTATCCCGAACCTGGCGATGATGTTGCGTTTGATGAAGGAGCACAGTGTTGATGCCTTGATCTCCACGAACGCTTCCGCTTCTGCCCACTTGGTGAAGTACTCTGTTGCCGTCAGGATGAATGATTTGGAACGGATTTCAGAGTTAAGATCACTTAGAGGGCCAATGATATCGAAAGCCCACATGGCGAAGGGCCATGGGGCATGTATCGGATGAAGGGAAGATGCGGGAGAATGGTCTTGTCGGCATGGAGTTGGCAAGAATGACAGTGCCGGACAAAGATGGAGCAATCCTCTTCTAGGGTTGGCCAATAATACCCCTGCCTGATGATTTTCTTGGCAAGAGCTTGAGCATTGACATGGCCCCCACAGACCCCGGAATGTGCTTCCTTAAGCACCAATTCTGCCTCTTCTTCATCAATGCATCTCTTGTAGAGCACCCCTCCTGTAGAGCACCCCTCCTAGGATGGTATACCTCTGGGATACTCTCCTGATGGCCTTCTTTTCTTTTGCATTTGATCCAGGTGGATATGTCTGATCTTGACAATACCTTGCAATCTCATCAAACCAAGGCTTCTCACCTTCGTCTAACTCTTCCAACTCGACTAGAGAAACTTCCTCTTTCTTCTCCAAATATTCCTTCTTGCCAAATCTCTCCTTGACTTTTAGAAATCGACCATCCTTAATCGCCGGTATCGACCTCCTACGGACATGGATAGTCCGCACCTGTCTACCTAGCGGGACTGATAGAGATGAAGCTAAGGAGGCTAGGGCATCAGCAATGATGTTCTGAGCTCGAGGAACATGGACAAAAGTGAGTTTGGAAAAGAGTTTGATGTAGCAAGAGGTGAGTTCTTGGTAAGGTTTGAGGTTTGGATGAGAAGTTCGGTATTTGGTTAGGACTTGGCGAAGAATTAGTTGGCTATCACCTATCGCCCTTAATTCCGTGGCACCATAGAAATGAGCGGCCTCCAGCCTGGCCAGCAAGGCTTTGTATTCAGCTATATTGTTGGTTGCTGGGAAGTCAAGCTGAAATGCCTGTGGAATGGTGACACCCTCGGGTGATAGAAGGATGATTCCTATTCCCTTACCGTGTGAATTCAGAGCCCCGTCAAAATATAATGTCCAAAGGTGGGAAGAACGGATCAACATTAGTTCGTCATCCGGGAGCTCCGATTGGACCGGGTCAAAGAGGGGTATAGGGTGATGGGCTAGATGTTCGGCAATGGCATAGCCCTTAATCGCCTTCTGGAGGACATAGGTGATATCAAACTGGGAGAGGAAGCTGCGCCAACGACCTAACCGATCGGTTAGAACAGTTTTCTCCGGAAGGAATTTGATGGGATTGATGCGGGCAATAAGGTTGACCTCATGAGCTAAGAAATAGTGTTTAAGTTTACGAACTACCCAGACTAGTGCAGCACAGGTCTTCTCCACTACAGTATACTTCTGCTCACATGGATCAAAGATCTTTGACAAATAGTAAGTTGCCCTCTCTTTCCCTTCTTCATCCACTTGTGCAAGAACTGCCCCAAGAGAATTCTCCAAAATCGAGATATACAAAACTAAGGGCTTGCCAGGGACTGGTGGTCTAAGCACAGGGGGACTAGCCAGGTATCTTTTCAAACCATCGAATGCATCCTGGCACTTCGAATCCCATTTGAACTCGGCCCCCGCCTTGGTCAACTCATAGAAAGGTTTACACCTTTGGGAGTGTTGTGAGATGAACCGGTGGACAAACTGTAGCCTCCCGATTAATCCTCGAAGTTCTTTCATATTTCTTGGAGGAGGCATACCAATGATTGCCTTGGCCTTCTTTGGGTCGATCTCTATGCCCCTTTTGCTCACTATGAACCCCCAATAACTTTCCTGAGTATACTCCAAACGTACATTTCTTTGGGTTCATCTTCAATTTATATTCCCTAGCCCTTTGCAAGATCTTTCTCAACACTTCCGGGTGATCTTCTCGGCTTTTGGACTTAACGACTAGGTCGTCCACGTACACCTCTACAAGGGTATGCATCATGTCATGGAAGATAGCCATCATTGCCCTCTGATAGGTAGCACCAGCATTCTTCAGTCCAAAGGGCATGACGACATAGCAGTAGGTTCCCCAAGGTGTGGTGAACGAGGTCTTCTCCTGGTCCTCTTCGGCCAACCAGATTTGATTATATCCAGAATAGCCATGCATGAATGACAACATCTCGAATCCAGCAGTGTTATCAACCAGTACGTCAATATGAGGTAGAGGAAAGTCATCTTTAGGACACGCTCGGTTCAAGTCCCTGAAGTCTATACAAATCCGAACTCGACCATCTTTCTTCATTAAAGGGACTATGTTTGCCACCCATTGCGGATAAAGGACAACCTTAATAAATTTTTCTTGATGTAACTTGTCGACCTCTTCTTTCATCTTAAGTGCAACATCTGGGTGGAATCTCCTTAATTTTCGTTTGACCGGGGTAGCTCCAGGTTTCAAAGTTAAACGATGTTCAACTAACGAGTTGTCTAACCCCGGCATGTCTTCATATGTCCATGCGAACGTGTCCTTATATTCTTCCAAAATTTTAATTAAACTCTATTCCTCAGTGGGAGTGAGGTTTGCGCTTAGGATGATTGTCTTGGGATCTTCTGGTGTTCCAAGATTCAGTTCTTTTGTCGGTTCATCCATCGTGTCCTTATATTCTTCCAAAATTTTAATAAAACTCTATTCCTCAGTGGGAGTGAGGTTTGCACTTAGGATGATTGTCTTGGGATCTTTTGGTGTTCCAAGATTCAGTTCTTTTGTCGGTTCATCCATCGTGGCTAATGGTTCTTCAAATCTTTTAAGTCCAGATGCATACACATCAGCCAAGTCCTCAATTCCATCCTCAAAATTAGGATCTTTTTCTGATAAGACCTCGTAAACTCCCAGTGTATGATTTACTTTGAATTCATCCTCATATTGGATTTCATTAAGCTGGATAGCATTTTCCAAAAACCTTGGCAGCCTTGCACATTCCTTGCATTTTTGAGCTATTTGCTGGAGGTATCTCTCTGGCACACGTTTACCTCAAATTTTCTTCTTTCCTACCCTAACTACTCCTAAAGAAGACGGAATTGAAAAGGTGGTATTTACAATGGGTGAAGGATCGAGCAGATCGATCAGTGAGTTGGAGAAGAGAGGTCCTTGGTTGGGAGCACCCTCCGAGACAAGTAGAGACGTCTCCTCAATGGAAAACTGAGTTTGCGAGAGGACGTTTTTTTTGGGTATTTTGGGTATTTTCAATAACAAAAAGAGAATGAGCCGATGGGGCTCGAGCAGAAATAGAAAGCTTAAGCAAATGGGAGAAAAATGGGCTCGCGGGCCCGATGATGACAAGAAATGGGCAGATAGGCCCAAAGCTAGTGAAAAGATCTAAGGGGCACGTGGGCCCAAATGGTGGGCACGCGGGCCCAAAGCAAGAAAATAAATCTAAAGGGCACGTGGGCCCGACTGGTGGGCATGTGGGCCCAAGGTTGTTGGATTGGAATGGGCATAGAAGCCCAGTGGAGTAAGAAGATTTGAATGGGCTCTCAGGCCCAATGATCAGTTCAGGTGGCCATTTTGGCCCAGAAACGGGAATTGGGCTAGATAGCCCATCAAGTGAATCCAAGAGAGATAGAGTGAGGATTTTGAAATACGTGACCGTAGGATACGGCTCACGTGGGATGTTGTTTGGAGGTGGGTTCGAGTGGACAAGTTGTTCAGAGATGGACTTGCCCTCGACTGGTTCTTCCTCCTCTGTGAACAACCGAGCCAAAGATGAACTCAGGTTGTCCACTTCCTCCTCTTGCTCTGGTGCCTTCTTCCTCTTGACTAGTTCTTCTTCTTCGTCCCCTGCCATCATCATGGTCTCCCATTTGATAAAGAATTTTTGGAGTCCCGTGGCATTTTTTAACCGGTAGACCATCCGCGGAGTGAAACTGGGCTCATAGCCAAGCCCGTGTCTCTTTGGTCTTTGTACAGCTTTAATGGGGTGCACAACCCCCTGCAGCTCCTTTCCCAACCCCTTTCCTAGCTGATAGCCCATCCCTTTCATCATCTGCCATGCAACTGAATCTTGAGGCGTCGTCAATACCATGACCTCGGGTAGCTTTGTAGTTAAAACCAACGGCTGGTCAGATTTTGATATTGGTAGTGAAGAAGAGGGGGCATCCACGTCATTCAGAATGGGGATGTTGGTTACTTTGATCACCTGGCCCTTGTATGGGAACTTCAGACACTGATGATTAGTGGAGGCGACAGCTCCTATTGCCTCCAGATATGGGCGTCCTAAAATAGCTTTGAATGTAGGGTCCAGTTCTAGAACATGAAACTCGGCGGTGATAGCACATGGTCCGAGTCCTACTTCTAACGTAACCACCCCTCGTGCCGGCTTCTGGGAGTTGTCATAAGCTGCCACCGTGACGGCAGAAGGCTCGATTTCTTCATCGGAGATGCCGCAAAGTTGCAATGTTTCTGGCGGCATGACATTTATCGACGCTCCGATGTCAATCAAGTAAGATTTAATCTCCACACCTCGGATGACTACTGCAACACGCAAGGCATACTTTCTGATCCCTGGCCGTGCCAACTCCTCCTGTGTAAATGTGAGTGCCGGATGTTCACTTCTCGGGGTCAGGACAGTAATGATCTTCTCAGGCGGGAGGTCCTCATTGACCATGACCCGCTGCAGATATTGTTGTAGAATATCCTGATGGTTCTTTGACCTCTTTATCAGCTCCAGAATTGAAATCCGTGCCAGCATTTTGTCCAGATGCTTCAATAGGTCATATAACGTGTCTGGCAACGGTTCTTCCACTACCTCCTCTTCTACTTGCTCCTGTGGTTGCATCCCGGCCTGGGGGAAGACCCTTTGGAACATCCTCCCGCTACGAAGTACCAGCACCAGCGTGGTAGGGGGAAGTGGTGATGATGGTGATGGTAGGGTTGGTTGGTAGGTTGAGGAGCCCATAGTAGGTAGGGGTGGTGAGGATCGGATGAGGAGGGGTCGTGGATTGGTGGAGGCCGGTGTGTTGGGTGATGGTTGGGGTGTTGGTGGTGATGGTATAATGATGAGGGGTCGTGGGGTGGCAGTGACTGGTAGGTTAGGTGATGTTTGGGGTGTTGGTGGCGGTCTAATGATTAGACGCCGTGGAGGATTAATGGTGGTTGGTGGGTTAGGTTGGGGTGATGGTTGGGGTGCTGGTTGGGAGGCTGGTGGCGGTCTAATGATTAAGCGCCGTGGAGGGTTAATGGTTGGTGAGGGTAGTGGTGTTTGGGTAGTTTGTGTGTTGGGAGCAGCTCTCGGTATGGAGAGTATGGTGCGGTTTGTAGGTGGGGTTGGTATGGCGGGCATGGAGGTGATTTGATCCTCAACCTGCCAACCCTGGGAATGGTGGGTTGACTCCTCGATGGCGGAGTGGACGAGGCCGAGTCATTGGTTTGGTGGTGCTGGTGCCGGTGCTTGTATGGGTGCATGTACCGGAAGCGGATCTTGGACTATGCCCAGGCCGGGCTGCTGTTGTACTTGCTGTCGCCGTGGTTGATTCTGACGTGCCTTCATATCTTGAATAGATTCTCCCATCTGTGCCCAGTCAATGTTCCCTTGATCATTAAGGTCATGGATGTAGTCTTTAAACGGGAAACATACATCCACCGTGTGCCCAGGATACTGATGATAAGCGCAGTACTTGGTTGTGTCAACATTGGCCGACCATCCTTCTCTCTCCTTTGGAAGCTCCAACTGTTGTTCCGCCATCATTGCATTAAAGATATTGGTGAGGGGGAATGGCAGTTGAGGATAGTATTCTCTCTTGGGTCCCCCCCTCCTAGGTCGGTTGGCTGGTGGTGGCACTTGGTTGTAGGCTTGTTGTTGTGGTTGTGGTCGTTTGTAGACATGTTGTTGTTGAGGCGCTCGGTTGTAGGCATTTGGTTGCTGGGGCGCTCGGTTGTAGGCATTTGGTTGCTGGGGCTCGGTTGTATGCAAGTTGCTGCTGGGGCTGAGGAGCTGGTTGAGGAGCTGGGTGGTATTGTTGATTGGGTGGTGGGTTACGGTATTGTCTTTGGCGATACCCACCCTGGTTACCCATGGCATTGATGCTCTCATTGTTTACTACCCCTTCGGTGGTGGGTCCTACAGGTGTAGGCTTTCTAGTGTTATGGGGCTTGGTGTCGAATGGGTTGATCATGGATGCGTCCTTAAAGTGGGCTTGGAGGTAGCGGGCGCTATCACACAACTCACTCATGGTTGTTGGGCGGTGCATGATCAGGAGGTTGCGAAGGTTGGGCGTGGTGTTCCCTATGAGCATTCTCACCTGCTCCCCCCCTGAGATGGTATCTACTAGCCTCTCAGCCATTCCCCTCCACCGATCAGCAAATCTGGCAAAGTCCTCATCCGGCCTCATCTTTTCGGCAATTAAATCAGTTATCAAGCAGGCTGGCCCCACCCGATCCTTGTACCTCTGTAGAAAATTTGCCTTGACGATGTCGAAATCTGCCGCCTCAATGGAATCAAGAGAATAGAACCAGTCCAGGGTGGATCCTTCCAATGACCGACAGAATAGGAAGGCAAGGGCTTTGCGGTCATTTTTCCAGAATGCGGAGTCGTAGAGAAAGCTCTTTAGATGGTTGAAAGGATTACCAGTCCCATTGTAACATTGGAAGACTGGTATCTCTGAAGGAGGAAGGTGTAGAACTGGGAAGGATGGGACCGCGATTTCAGGGATGGCTTTAGAATCGAGGCGGTGCCTCATTTCTTCAAAGCGCTCATCCATCTGGTTGAGTTTGTTCATTAATGCACAGGTGAGGCTGGATTCCTGAGCCACGGGAGCAAAGTGTTTAGGTGACTGAGTTGGAAGAGGTAGGTTGGAAACAGGAACTGGAATAGTGTTATGTGAATGCCCCACAACGGGGTGAGTGAAGACACGGCAGGGTTGCCCAGGAGAAGAAATGATTAGGGGCTTGACTGCCGGTTGGGGTGGTGAGGGGGCTTGATTTCCCTCGATCAGAGCTTGATTGGCGGGCATGTTGCCCTTAGTGGCATATTGGATAATTGCAAAGGTCTCGGGATCAAGGTGAAGAGATAGATCCTTGAGAGCTTGTTCTATACTATGTGAGGTGGATCGGTGAGCAGGATCTTGGACCTCAGGTTCCATCACGACATTAACATGGCCATCTGGTTGGACCATGGGTTGCTGAAGCTCGTAGTGACCTGTCTCGTACTCCTCTTCTTGGCCGTAGTAGTCCGACATCCCGACGTGTCTTCCGGACCTTAGAGTGGGCATCCTGTCAAATTTTCTTACAAAATGGTTGAAAGAAAGCAAATGAAAGGTGTAAAAGCAAAGAGAGCTTTTGTTTGGTTATGTTTTTTGTTTGATTTGATTTGGTTTCAATTTGGGTGTTTGGCAAGCAAGTTGAACACAAAAATTAAAAGGATTTTTTTTTTCTGTTTTACGTGTTTTGAAAGGAGAGAAATTTTGGTTGTTTTCAATTGTTGTGAGCAAGCAAGTTATGCAAACAAGGTTTTAAAATGACTACTCGACAATTTTTGGGTTGAAACCTTAGATTAGATAGATTGTTAGCAATTGTTCACTCAAGTAGGTATGGTTCATATTGCTTCAATCTTCAAAACCTAAGGTTATCACTCAATCACCACAAGTAGGTACTTGGGTTCTTCGGGTTTTGGGAAGTGGTACAACCGGCCCAATCGTGCGGAGAGGAATACTCCACGGATGGGGACTTACGGAGGTCTTGATGGAAACAACCAAATCAACTAGGAAGGAATATCCCATAAGAGAGGTTAGAATCCACCAAGAAGGTGTTTGGAGGGTGAGGGTGTGTTGGGAGAGAGAGCCCCCGCCTCGAATGCCCTACGGATCGGAGCAAGTCCGGTACCCGATGCAAAGCTAATGCAAAAATGAAAAATGGAGGGTAGAAGGAGAAGAAGCAATCAACATGCAAACATGAATGAAATCAATTAAATAATTCAAACCATGCAATCAAGACAAGCAATGATAGAGTAAACAAGTAACTAGCAACTAGCAACTAAAAGGTGATTCGCGCGGGAACCGGCTTGTGTTGGAGTGTCCAAGTGGGGACAAATCTGAAGTGAAGGTAAAAGGATGGTCCACGCGGGGACCGATTTCAAAATAAAGTGGCTCACGTGGGAGCCGGGTTTTGAAAAGGTAGGTGGTTCACGCGGGAACCGGTTTTTGAAGGAAAAGGGGTGGTTCACGCGGGAACCGGTTTGTTTGATTGGAAAAAGGAAAGGAGGGCCACGTGGGGCCAATCTAAAGTGGTGCTAAGGGGTGGTCCATGCGGGGACCGATCTGAAAGTGGATTGGTTCACGTGGGAACCGGTTTAGAAAAGGGGTTGGTTCACGCGGGAACCGTTTTTTTTTTTAAGAAAGGGATGGTTCACGCGGGAACCGGTGTAAGAGTTGACAAAATAGAAAGAGGGCCACGTGGGGCCAATCTAAAGGTGCTGTAAAGTGGTGGTCCACGCGAGGACCGATCTGAAAGTGAGTTGGTTCACGTGGGAACCGGTTTAGAAAAGGGTTTGGTTCACGCGGGAACCGGTTTTAATGAAGAAAGGGGTGGTTCACGCGGGAACCGATGTAAGAGTTGACAAAATAGAAGGAGGGCCACGTGTGGCCAATCTAAAGGTGCTGTAAAGAGGTGGTCCACGCGGGGACGGATCTGAAAATAAGTTGGTTCACGCGGGAACCGAGTTGGAAAAGAAAGGTGGTTCACACGGGAACCGGTTTATAAGAAGAAAAGTGGTTCACGCGGGAACCGGGTTGAAATGAAAGACAAGCAAATTAAGTCCACATGGGGGACAATCTTAAAGAAAGAGTAAATAACAATTTTAAAGGTAAATTGACATGGAAGATAAAAGACAAGCTGGTTCACTCGGGAACCAAGTTGGAAAACAACTAGTTGCACGGTTGAATCAAGCTAGCACGGTTGAAGACATTAGTTGTCCCACCGTGGTCGCCAAAAAAGCTGTCGACTCCGAAAACGGGTTCCGGATCGGCACCTCAAAAAGAAGGTGAAAGATAGAAGAGGGGGAAAAAAGGGGGGAGTGAATCAAAAGACACTCGGAAAGCGGTAAAATGTCCTCACCTCGATCCCACACTCACATTGATCCCCGAACTTTCATCTCACGGCGTCGCTCGAGCACCGGAGATGGTTCGGGTCATGTGGGAGGAGAGTGAGGAGAAGATGAAATTAAAACATGAAAGATGTGGTCGCCAGGAGCCGCGGGCTCCGCTTTGTAGAATAAAAACAAGAGATGAGTTGATTTGACCGTGTACCTTAGCGTGGGAGATCGTGATATGGGTTCAACCTTCTTCTTCTTCGGCCGGCCGATGAAGAAGAGTCTCCAGTCAATGCTAGCTTGTTCAACCTGTGCAACTAGAACAATAAATCAAGTGAAGAAAATAATTAGAACTATGGGAAGTGTAGTAACTATAGTAAGAAGATGAGAAAGAAGCAATTGGAATCAAACTCACCGGCTTCGGAATGAGCCTTAACCCCTTTTGTGTATTTTTTGTGATATAAAATTATGCAAAAAATAAATAAAGACGATGCTAAAATGATCTTGGATGAATGACGAAGACATAGAAACTCGAATGACTCAAATCGGAGCTAAAACGGAGAAGATATCACTAATATGGCCGGACAGCGCACTGGACTGAACGTGCCCTGGGTTTGGGGGCGCGGTGGGCGCGCCCTAGGTATGAGGGCGCGGTCTGCGCGCCCTTGGTTCGGGGGCGCGTTGCACTGTCAGGCGCGAATTCGGTACAGAGCTCACCACAGGCTGTCCTGATGTCGGAATTGAGTTCCGTTTATTGCAGTAGATAGAAGACTCGGAGAGGAAGAGTTCTTATGTTGATGAATTCTCCGAAATCCTCCTGTAGAAGTCTGTAAAAATTTTGAAAGTGGGCAGATGTAAAAAATAGAACCTGGATGCGCGCCCTCAGTGCAGCAATCGCCATGAACAAACGGCAAGTCGGAATTGAGTGCCGTCAGTTGGAGATGAAAGAGGACAAAGAGAGGAACAACTTCTTTGTTGAAGACTTTTGCAGAAAAGCCCCAGATTTTCTGCAGAAGTCGATGAAGATGGTTGATGCAGAACACCCGGATCGAGCCTTCTCTTTCACCTCGGGATCGATTCCTTGACTTTGGATCGCCTTTGGACGTCGGGACGGCTTTGGAGAAGAGCTTGGACGACCTCTGGACGAGCTAGGCACCGTGGATTAACCTTGGGTCGTTGAGAATGGCCCTCAATTTATAGGGGAAGGAAGCCAGTGCAAAATTTAGAAACTGGACCGACCGTGCCCCCGCTTTTCAAAGGGGACGAGGGCGCACAGGGCGCGCCCACAAACCAAGGGCGCGCAGGGCGCGCCCCCAGTTCGGGGGCACGGTCTGCGCGCCCCCCTGTTTCAAAGGGAGCGGGGGCGCATTACGCGTCTCACTGCTAAAAATCGACGGAATCTTCCGAAAATTGCTAAAATTCGACTTAACATACGTAACGCGCCCCCGAACCGGGGATGCGGTACAAATAATCAAAAATCCTCCGCGGAAACCATCCAAAAATCCGGTTTAGAAGGTGCTAATCGGGGTAATTTGTGATTTAAAGAAATTGACCGCGCCCCCGCCTTTCAAAGGAATCGGGGGCGCGCAGGGCGCGCTCCCGGTTTGAGGGCGCGCAGGGTGCGCCCCCGGGTTGAGGGTGCGCCCTCCTCTTTCAAAGGGAGCGGGGGCGCAGTACACTCTCTCTCCTGCGCGCGTGTTCCGCGAGCCGTATCTTGCAAACGAGATGTCCGATTTGGCTCCCATTTGTCACGTTGGAAAGAGGGCCTTCAACCGCACCTCCTCAAGTCGGTAAACCAGCCGGCATGACTCCCGATATGTTCGCACGGGGCTTTCTACCGGTTTACCCTCTCGCGGAAAGCCGAAACCCGGGGCGAAGATCCGAAAGAGCACGGTTCCGATCGAGAAATCTCGGGTCAACTCGGGATGACTTAAAATGATGACCGAACAAGTTCGGTACGACCGGAAAACCCGAAGTCATCGAAAAATTTGATATTAACCCGATAAACGTGAACCGAAACTCGAAAAAGCCGGGAAACCCTAAAATTGACCGAAATGGCCATATGGCTCCGGTTGATGAAAATATTCGGCTAGAATCGACTCGGATGACTTGAAAAGACCCGGTGATGACCGGAAAGGCCTAACATGTGGTCCGGGATAGCCGTGTCCGCACAGATCGAAAAAGCCATAACGAAAGCCGTCATTGACCGACGCCTGCCGAAATGACTTCTCGGAAACCCTGAATGTTACGGAACACATGCGGGACTCCCGAGACCTTCAATTATGGACCATTCAAGGTCGGTCATCGAGCAGACTTCGTGTTTTTATGGTTCACGCGCGGTTCTCGCTTGAAGGTTTCGGCATAATTCCAGAAATCATTGGTCCATTCTCAACTCACAAGGGGCTCCACCAATGTCCTTAGCTCATCTCCACGAGGTAATCCGGATCAGATAATCGTCAAATAAAGGATACCCCCTTTGGAATAAGAGTCTGGGGCTCCGAATCAAGCCAAATTGGCGTGTCTACATCACCTTCTCTTGAGGTGCCGATCTAGAACCCGTTTCTGGAGTCGACAACTTTTTGGCGACCACGGTGGGACAACCAATGTCTTCAACCGTGCTAGCTTGATTCAACCGTGCAACTAGTTGTTTTCCAACTTGGTTCCCGCGTGAACCGGCTTGTCTTTTATCTTCCATGTCAATTTACCTTTAAACTTGCTGTTTACTCTTCCTTTAAGATTGTTCCCTATGTGGACTTGAGCTACTTGTCTTTAATTTCAACCCGGTTCCCGCGTGAACCACTTTTCTTCTTATAAACCGGTTCCCGCGTGAACCACCTTTCTTTTCCAACTCGGTTCCCGCGTGAACCAACTTATTTTAAAATCGTTCACCGCATGGACCACCTCTTTACAACACCTTCAGATTGGCCCCATTTGGCCCTCTTTCTATTTTGTCAACTCTTACACCGGTTCCCGCGTGAACCACCCCTTTCTTCACTAAAACTGGTTCCCGCGTGAACCAACTCACTTTCAGATCGGTCCCCGCATGGACCACCCCTTTGCACCAATTAGATTGGCCCCACGTGGCCCTCCTTTCCTTTTTCCAATCAAACAAACCGGTTCCCGCGTGAACCGCCCCTTTTCCTTCAAAAACCGGTTCCCGCGTGAACCACCTACCTTTCCAAAACCCGGCTCCCACGTGAGCCATTTTATTTTCAAATCGGTCCCCGCGTGGACCATCCTTTTACCTTTACTTCAGATTCTCCCCCACTTGGACACTCCAACACAAGCCGGTTCCCACGTGAACCACCTTTTAGTTGCTAGTTGCTAGTTATTTGTTTACTTTATCATTGCTTGTATTGTTTGCATTCACTTGTTTGATTTATTTAATAGCTTTCATTCATGTTTGCATATTGATTACTTCTTCTCCTCCTACCCTCCATTTTTCATTTTTTTGCATTAGCTTTTGCATCGGGTACCGGACTCGTTCCGATCCGTAGGGCATTCGAGGCGGGGGCTCTCTCTCCCAACACTCCCTCACCCTCCAAACACCTTCTTGGTGGATTCTAACCTCTCTTCTGGGATATTCCTTCCTAGTTGATTTGGTTGTTTCCATCAAGACCTCCGTAAGTCCCCATCCGTGGAGTATTCCTCTCCACACGATTGGGCCGGTTGTACCACTTCCCAAAACCCGAAGAACCCAAGTACCTACTTGTGGTGATTGAGTGATAACCTTAGGTTTTGAAGATTGAAGCAATATGAACCATACCTACTTGAGTGAACAATTGCTAACAATCTATCTAATCTAAGGTTTCAACCCAAAAATTGTCGAGTAGTCATTTTAAAACCTTGTTTGCATAACTTGCTTGCTCACAACAATTGAAAACAACCAAAATTTCTCTCCTTTCAAAACACGTAAAACAGAAAAAAAAAATCCTTTTAATTTTTGTGTTCAACTTGCTTGCCAAACACCCAAATTGAAACCAATTCAAATCAAACAAACAATTATAACCAAACAAAATTCTCTTTGCAATTGCACATTTCATTTTCTTTTTTGAAACCATTTTGTAAGAAAATTTGACAGGATGCCCATGACACTAAGGTCCGAAAGACACATCAGGATGTCAAACTACTATGGGCAAGAAGAGGAGTTCGAGATGGGCCACTACGAGCTACAACAACCCATGGTCCAACCAGTGGGCCATGTCAACGCCGTCATGGAGCCTGAAGTTCAAAATCCTACTCATCCACCTGCTTCACTTAGTGTGGAACAAATCCTCCAGGGTCTATCCCTCCATTTAGATCCTGAATCCTTTTCACTTGTGCAATCTTTAACAAAGGGCAAGATGCCCGCCAATCAAGATCCGGTTGAGGGAAATCAAGCCCCCTCACCACCCCAATCGACAGTCAGGCCCCTCATCATCAACTCTCCTGCACAATCTTGCGATGCTACCTTGCCTACTCACCCTATTGTGGGTCACCTTTCTGATTCCATGCTAGTTCCTACTTCTAACCCGCCTCTTCCAGCCTTTTCATCCAAATACCTTGCACCGGTGGCTCAGGAACCCAGCCTTACTCAAGCATTCATGGTAAAACTCAACCAAATGTATGAGCTCTTTGAAGAGCTAAGGCACTATTTGGACTCGAAGGCCATCCCTAAAATATCTGCTCCATCTTTCCCAGTCCCACATATCCCTCCATCATAAACACAAGCATACCATCGCTACAAGGGCTTAGGTGATCCCTTCACCCATGTCAATGATTTCTTGAGCAAATCATCTCAATGGCTAAATGATCGAAGAGCTCTTGCTATTCTTTTTAAGCGATCATTGGATGGTGCAGCCCTAGAATGGTTCTTTTCACTAGGGGAAATAGAAATATGGGATTTTGAAATTGTCAAGGAAAAATTCTTGCGACGATATGGGCTGGGTTATTCAATAATTGGGAAAGCAAAAGGAGACGTGGAATTAATGCAATATCATGATGAATTGAGCCCCATGGCTGAGAAGAACATTGATGCTATGAACCAACCCAGGAGCCCTCCCCAACCCCATCCAGATCATCATCATTGGCCAACCCCTCGACGCCAGTTGATTAGGCTACCCATGCCCCAACCTCAGCCAGTCATGCAACCCAAGTTAATGGCACAATCAACCACGCTTAATAAAGCTCCTCTTGTCGCTTGTGCAAATACTTCGTTACCTAAACCGGTTTCCCAGCCTTTGACTCAACCAACATTTCCAAAGGCCCCTCGGCCAATCATTTGGCCCTTAGCTTCTCAGTCTACTTCACCAACAACTCCTCGGCCAACCATACAAGTCTTGGCCCCTCAACCAATTTCACCAGTAGCTCCCCAGCCTAACCCGACTTCTATGCCAGCACCACTTCATTCAATCCCTCAACATAGTGTTCTCCCGCAGTCAGTCAAACCAGTTGTTTCTTCTGTTGCTCCTGCCATGGTAGAGGAACTAGTCACTCCTATCCTTCATGCTCCTACCCTAGCAGAGGAACCAATTAATCTGATCATCCCTACTCCTACTATAGTAGATGATTTATTCACTTTAACCCTTCATGCTCCTACCATGGTAGAGGAACTAGCCACTCCGATCATTCATGCTCCTGCCATAGTAGATGATTCAGACACTTCGACCCTTCAAGCTCCTACCCTGGCAGAGGAATTAATAATTCCAACCATTTGTGCTCCTGCCATGGTAGAAGAATCAGCTTCTCATCATGTCGTTGCTATATCTCAAGATCAAAGTCAGCTAGTAGGGGAGTTAGAACCAAACCCTTCTACCTTTTTGGAATCCCCTAGACTAGGCATGCCCTCTTCCATACAACATCCTGAGGAGAAGCCTGCTATAGGGAGCTTAGATGAAGGAATCATAAACTTAGTTGATTGTCAATCCAATGATGAACTAGGCAAGGATTTGTCATGCATTGATCAATTGTTACCATCATTGGAATTGATCAATGAAGATGGTCAGATTGAATTGACCCCTGAACTGGGAAGTAAGGAGACCAAATTGGTTAGTGAAATGGGGAATGAATCGACAAGCCTCCTAAAGGATGTAGACCTTAGCAAGGGGATACTAGGACCTCCTCCAGCTAGGCAGGCAAATCCCTTAGCATCGATCTTAGGGCCACGACCCTTACCCCATTCTTCTCCTAAGCAACAATCCGGCCCATGGGCCCATGATCAATCAATCTTAGGGCCACGACCCTTTCTTTATTCTCCTCCAAATCAACGATTGGGCCCATGGGCCTACAATTCCTCAATCTTAGGGCCATTGCCCTTTCTTTATCCTTCTTACAACCATCAATCAGGCCCATGGGTCCAAAATCTGTCAATCTTAGGGCCATGGTCCACACCCCATCCCACTCAATTGGGCCCTTATGCCCCATTTTTGAGCCCTTATGCCCCATTTTCAGGCACTTATGCCCCTTTTCGTCAATTGGGCCCTTATGCCCCTTTCATCCAACCAGGACCATGTGCCCCTTTCCATCAGCCGGGCCCACGTGCCCCCTTTATCCAACCGGGCCCATGTGCCCCTTTTAATCAACTGGGCTCTTATGCCCCTTTTTTTCAACCGGGCCCACGTGCCCCTTTTAATCAATCGAGCTTGCATGCCCCTTTCCTTCAACTGGGTCCATATGCCCCCTTTCCCCAACTGGGCCTATGTGCCCCTTTCCTTCCATCGGGCCCACGTGCCCATAATTCTCCCCAATCGGGCCCATGTGCCCTTAATTTTTCGAAATCAGGCCCACGTGCCCGCAATTCACCTCAACCGGGCTCACATGCCCATGTTTTTCTGCAATCGGGCCAATGTGCCCAAATTTCTTCTAAATCGGGCCCACGTGGCCACCTTCCAACAAACTCGGGCACACATGCCCACACTTCAACTTCGGGCCTGTATGCCCCCATTTCTTCACCATCGGGCCCACGTGCCCATACTTCTTCAAAATCGGGCTCACGTGCCCCCACTTCTTCGAATTCGGGTTTGCGCACCCATACTTTTCAATGGCGCCTGCGAGCCCATCACAAATCACAATCTTGCTCCCAACCATTTAAATCGGGTCCATGTGCCCACTCTTTTCATTGGGTCCCTCGGGCTCAACCTCCAATCGGGCCCTCATGCCCATCAACATCAACCGGCCTCTCTAGCCCACATTCAAATCTTGGGCCCACGTGCCCCCTGATTCCGACTACTCCTGGGCCTTCAAGCCCACTTTCAACTCACGGGCCCAAGAGCCCATTTTAACTCACTTTTGTTTCCAAGCATGTTTTTGTCCTTTTTGAATTCTCTTTCTTTTTCCAAGTTTTACTTTCAACAAAAAATCAAGGTAGAGAAAATTTTTGGGTGATACCACAATCTTTATCTTTTACATCAATACATTTGACTCCGTCATGCTAAATAAGATCCTCCACATCTTTCACTTCATCATATGACTCTGAATCTTCAATCCAATTAGATATGGAGCATATCAAAGTGGAAGCAGTTGGGCAAGGAAAGGCAAGGCAAGCACAAACAAAGTCGTCATCAGCAATGAACTTCTTCTTCTCTCAGGTATTACATTGCATTTATCATCTTTGTGTCATACGCAAAGCAATATTTTTAAAAAATGATTTTGAATTTCACATGACAATTTTAATTGAGAGAAATTCATGACTGACGATATTTGTAGCTACCTTGTTCTTATTAAACAATTTCTTTACGTTGCAAGGCATGTTTTCAATTTATTCACCTATGGAATGTAATCTACCTCAAAAATGGAGAGAACTACCAGTATGACTTGAGTCCACATGTCCTAGGTTGTTGTCTAGGAGTCGAGGGTAGATACCATTCTACACACACAACACGTCCTGATCCCAGAATCCGGATGACCCAACACCCGAGAGAAGCTAGGCAAGGCTTAGAGATGGAAGGAAAACCCTCACCATATTCTCTTCTGTTCGGTCCAAGATAGGCAAAGGGGACTAGAGGGGGAGAGTATCGAAAGCATCCACCGCCTTAGTAGGAGGCCGTCTCGAAAGGTCCAACTTTTCAAAAGAAAAGGGTGCCAAAAGATGGGCAATGAACCCCACAGGTTTAAACAAATATGGGCCTGTCTGAATGAGTACCCAGAAAAGTAGAAAATGAAAAAAGGCACCAAAAGATGGGCAATGACCCCACAGGTCAAAGACTTGTCTAAGTGAGTGCCACATGTAGAAAAGACCCAAAGAGGCCGAACCCCAACCGGCAATTGGGTGTGAGTAAAGAAATTTCTCTCAACATCTCCAAAGCCTATCAAGGACTTCCTTATCAAATCTTCATTCTTAACCCCCCAAGGTGCGGGTGGACCAACCAAATCAAAGCTAAATTCTAGCCGATCAGAGGTTGAAGGTTAGAAAGATTCTGGGCAAGGAACCCCATTTTGCACATGGTGTCTACCAACGAACCTAGAAAAACAACCAAGTGATGAGAACTTGTGTCAATACTGATTTTTCTCTCCCCAAAAAAATATTTTCAAAAATAAAATAAAAAAGGTTGAATATTTTCAAAAGCTCCAAAAAAAGTTGAATATCTTCAAAAACTCAAAAAAAATTAATATTTTCAAAAACTAAAAAAAAAGAATATTTTCAAAAGTCCCAAAAAAACTTTTATCCTTTAACAAAACTTCTTTTCAAATTTAGACAAAATTTTCAAAAAACTTTTTTTTACCATGCTTGGTTTGAATTCTTGTCTTTACATTCATATTTATTCTTAGTTTCTCATGTTTCAAATTTTTCATTGCGTATTCTCTTCTTTATTTTTTTACACCCTTAAGAAGGCTATTACCCCTTGACAAAGGTCAAGGCATACTGCAACTTGCAAGGGGGATAAGCTACATTGTTGTTCTAATCTCTTCCTTCTAAGTGTTTCAGGCACAAGAAAAACTTTACACCCCTTGACAAAGGTCAAGACATACTGCAACTTGCAAGAGGGATAAGCCATATTGGCATTCTAATCTCCTTTTTCGAGTGTTTCAGGCACGAAGAACAAACGAGGAGAACTACACAACAAGGCGATGCTCGCCACTTCCCTCCCCTAAGGATTCTTAGGAGGAGGTGTCACCATAACCTCGGCTTCAACTCTACCGAGGAGCTTTCTTTGCAAGACTTCAATGAGGCGATGCTCGCCACTTCCCTCCCCTGAGGATTCTTAGGAGGAGGTGTCACCATAACCTCGGCGTTAACTTTGCCGAGAAACCTTTTGCAGGCGACACTCGCCACTTCCCTCCCCTGAGGATTCTCAAGAGGAGGTGTCATCATTACCTCGGCCTCAACTTTGTCGAGAAGCTTTTTCTCTGTGTCCTCATTAGGACACATGAACTCTTTTGTGAGAATGCATGTCATCACATCGCAAACTCACTGTTATCATTTCCTTTCTTAGCATATGTTAGGTGCATTCCTATTTGTTTTATGCATTGATGTTGAAGACCGTGATGCAAATAAGACCAAGCCCGAGATCCCCTTCATCAAAATTCACGACGGTCGGGTCATTCTTTGTGCTAACGGATAAGCCAAAATTGTGCAGTGAGGGACGATGGTTCCCGAATGGGTATCTTGACCTCATAGACAATCTATATCTTCAACTAATTGTTAGACAAGTTTTGTTTTTGTTTTCTTGAGCCCAACATGCATCATATAGTATTAGTTTCATTGCATTTTTCATTATCATTGCATACATCCTTTCAAAAGCTTCACCTTCTCACCCTTTTGTATCATAATTCTGATCATTCTGAATCCCATCATGTTTTCTAATCCCACTGTGTTTTCTAATCCCACCGTGTTTTCTAGTCCCACCAACCTTTCTAATATCCCACCGTGTCTGTTAATCCCACCATGCTCGGTAATCACCTTGTGCCTTCAAATCTTTTATTTCTATCCCCACTGTGGCCATTGCAACTCTTTTGCTATTCATCCCACCGTGGCAGTCAATTCGTCCCGCCAAGGGCCTCCTATTCGATCAGAACTTGCACCTTCACTATCTTCACAGTCTGTGTTTCAACATTTGCCTTTCGGAATCTGAGATCATTCCATTCCGAATCAAATCTTGTCTCTTGGAAGACTTAAAAGAATCTAAGAGCCTGAATGTGCTCGATTGGTATTCTTTTACTTTTTCAAAACAAATCATTTTTTAAACTTTAGCCCATCACAGTACAGGAACACCGCAAAGATCGGGTTACCGGCTGATGATGAACCTACGAACCCATGTTTCGGGGACTCCCCACCGCATTGGGGGTTGGCTATTCTTCTCTCGTGCCAATGGCACATCTTTTACCAATCGAACATAGGAAGACTCGATGAAACATGGCAGTCATCCAGGACACTTGAGGAGATTCGTCTTGCCGAATCTGGTCGTTGAGCGTGTCTATATCTACACCTTGATGCCACCTTTTCAGTCCATCGCTATTTTACTCCACTGCATTCCATTACAACTCATTTCGCTTCACTACATTCCTCTACATTTCACTTTGCTTCACTACATAACATTCCCTTACAAAGCTGACATCAAGGCGAGGCAAGCTGTAGACACGCCAATTTGGCCTTATTTAGAGCTTAAACCATTATTCCATTGGCAACATCTCTTTTAGACCATCAAAATCATGATGAACCACCCTTTTGGATGAGACAAGGTGCTTATTGGAAATATGAGAATCATTTGCTAATTTTTAATCAAATCCATGTTTATCGAACAAGAGACTCTTGGTGGTGTGTCAGATTATGCTTTTCCCAGCATATCCTCTATTTGGAAATTTTTCACAGGATTATATGGACGTCTAATGAAAAAGTATTCAACAATGATATTATTCTTCTAGGAGTTATCTTTCCATTTCAATAAACGACATTCAATTCTGATCTCCCATTTGTCCGCAGCGCCTTTTAGAAGTCAGACGTGCAGTTCTGTCCGTACGCAGCACCGATCAAGCCCAATTGCATGCAAACCCAGCCCATTGGGCACATATCTGACCAATTCACGACCTTACCTTCCTTTTTCCTCCTCCATATCAGTTGTTATAGTATCTGGAAGCTTCATGGTCGAAATTAGCATCATCTAATGATGGCAATCCAACTTGTTGTCTTATATATCAAAACTTGCCATTTTTAGACTAGATTTGTTTCCTCTTCAAGTGGAGACATATTTTGAACATGGGAAAGGTGATCCACGGTTTCCAATCCCTCTCAATCATTTGGTTAAGTTTCTAGATGCCTCAGGATGA
This sequence comes from Cryptocoryne crispatula var. balansae, assembly GCA_036172225.1. Lineage (NCBI taxonomy): Eukaryota > Viridiplantae > Streptophyta > Magnoliopsida > Alismatales > Araceae > Cryptocoryne > Cryptocoryne crispatula. The sequence continues at coordinate 30,349,025 of CM069918.1, forward strand.
AAATTAGCAACATTAATTGAAGGAAATCCAACCTATGGTCGGATGTATCGAAACTTGCTATTTTTTGACCTATTTTTCATCCCCTATAAAGGGAGACGCATATGAACGACCTAAGGGGGCATCCCCATCCTCCAGCACTCCTCTCATCATCCTCTATCAACCCTAGGCTCATCCCAACCTTCCCAAATCGTTCTATCTTCGTCCCGGTGCCCGGAGATCATCCCGAAGTGAAGAAGAAACCGGTCTATGCTCCAACGTGCTGCACTGCTGATCATAGGCTTCTACAGATCTTTATAGTCATTTTCCAGCCTGACTTACTTCATAAGAAGTGTGTTTCATCAAGATATCTTTCATCTCCAACAAACATAGATCAATTCTGACATTCTCTCAGCTTGTTACGGCTTCAACACCAGCGCTGCACAGACAGATCCGAAGTCTTCTCTTCTAAGTCATCATATTCTCAGTCAATTTCAGTACATTTAATGGTGGATTCAGCCTATACATACTTCAAAGAAATTTTTCCCCGGTGAGTTATCTTTTATCTCTAATAAGAATCATTCAATTTCGATATCTTTGGTGCCCATAGCATGTCCTACATCGACATTGTGCTGGGAGTTTCCAAAACTTCACTGTCCAAGATCCGGCTTATCAAGTAAATTCAGATTACTTATAATAAGATTCAAGCAAACCTATCTTCATATAAAACCACCCTTCGTGAGTCCTATTTATTTTAAAACAAACATCACTTTATTTTGATGTCGGTGCTGTTCGTTATGATCTCTGCATCAGAGCTGCGCAGTTTACATTGAATCTGTCCAACCCGGTTGCCACTTTGCCTGGGTTGTGTTGTCTTTAACTATTCATGTTCTCTTTGCTAACTCTTCATTCATATCATTTAGTTCATATTTAAGCATTTTTTATTCAGTTTTTCATCATTTCATATTGTGGACGCCGGGAGAGAGAGAGTGTGGGGAGGGGAGAGATGTGTTCTCGTGTGTGTGTGTGTGTGCTTCTTTTCTTACGGTCTTGACAGGGTGGGTTCATGTTAATCACGCCATAGACACGGTCATGGATGATTCCGATGGACCGATCTATTTCCTGCTTCTCTTCCTTCTTTCCTTCTCCGCACTCACCTTGATCCCCGAACTACTCAACCCTTGATGTCACTTGGGCATCGAAGGACCGGTCCGGGTCGTGAGGAGAATCGAGGGGGAATAAGATCAGATAGCCGGTGGCATTTTCAACACTAACTTAACCTACAAACCGAAAGAGGAAGGGATGGTGTGGTCGCCAGGAGCCAGAGAGGCTCCGATGATAGAAATAAGAGAGATAAACTAGTAAAGAAAGTGAGAGTGACCGGTTACCTCGATAGGCGGGAGATTGCGGGGTTCTATCTTCTCCTTCCTCGGCCGGCCGGGGAAGAAGAGCCTTGGAGAAACTCGCTTGCACGAAAAGAAAGTATGAATGAAAGCACAACGATTAGAACTAAAGATGGAGCGAATCGTTCGTAAGAATGAAGAGCAATGACAAAAGGGGTTGAACGAACCGGATTAGGACTAACTCCTAACCCCTCCTTAAGGGAGGATCTAAATGACCTAAGCCTAAGATGCGTTATGCCATACTAATGCGACATGCATAATGAAACCCAAACGAACAATAAAGGAAAGGGTAAGGTAAGGAAGAAGATCGTAGAGAAGCCCGATGCTTCGGCACGGAAATTGCGGGCGCTCCAACCACGGGTCGCCCGGCGTCGCGTCGGGGAGCGCTTCGGTCCCTTTCCGCGGTCTTCAATACAATCTTCTACCGGTTCCAATGACGAAGGATCAGATTCCTAGCCTATTTTGGAGATTCCTTGGCACTCTTCGTATGGTTTGCAATGGCTTTTAATGGTATGATGACGGGGGTCTTGAATGGTTTTGAGTGGTACTGAATGAGCGGAGTGGAAGAGGTGTAATGGAGGATGGATAGGCTTGGGAGTGGGATGGTAGACTCTAATGGGGGTTGGAAGGTGGTGGAAGGATGTTGGGAGGCTCAAGAAAACTCTTGGGGAGTTAAGGCTCTGGGAATCCCTCTTTTAAGCTCCTTGGAATCTCTCTCTTGGAACCTCTCAAATGTGGGAGAAGGGTCTCCTTTTATAGGTGTGCAAAAGTGACCCTCTCCGCCCTGAGGACGCCTGGCGTTGTGTCATGGGAGCGCCTGAAAATCCGTCGACAAGTCGGCGGGTTAGCACGTCCGACCATACCTGTCACCACCTACCACCCTGTGTGTCAGGCGGCGGTTGTCAGCGGAAATCCTGGCGCTCTGATAGGGGAGCACCTACGACCTACGGCTGTCAGACTGAATTCGGCGCACGCGAAGCTTGCGGTGACAGTTGTCAGGCGGGAATCCAGGTGCTCCGACGGCGGAGCGCCTGGACCCTAGGTACGATTTCGACAACGCATCGCTGACCGTCTGAAAAGCCAGCTGTCACGCGCGGAATTGCAGGCACTCTGGTAGAGGAGCGCTTGTACTATCGTGCGTCTTATGGTACGATGTCGTCCGGCCGGTCAGAAGGGTGAAAAGGCGGGAAATGCCAGGCGCTCTGACGTCGCGACGCTAGGCGTCGCGGCGTCGGGATGCCTCCAGATTTCCCAAAATTCGGTCGTTTTTATGTCAAATCAACCTCTCTGATCGGGAGAAAACAAGTGTTACCTATAGAAATGATATTGTTCTTTCTGTAATCGGGCAAAATTCGCGTATCTACAGCTTGCCTCGCCTTGACGTTGGTTTTGCAAGGGAGTGGCACGGAGTGTAGCGGAAGTGACCGTAGCGAGATGAAGCGGAGTGAAGTGGTGGCGGACTGAAAAACTGACGTCAAGGCGTAGATTTAGATACGTGACTCCTGACCTGACCAGGTGAATTGAGCCATCTCAAGTTCCGCAATTGCCTTTTGTATCTTCTAGACCGCTTCCGTGGTTGATTGGAGACGAGATGTGCCGTGGGCACGAGAGAGAAAAATAAAAGCCTGTTCCCTACGTGCGGGGAACCTCCGAGCGCGGCTCGTGAGTTCATCTTGGTTAGCGGCCCAGCTTTGTGGTGTGCTTGTACCAAGAAGGGCTGAACAGAAGTTGATTTTAAAACTAAAAGAACCTCCAATCAATTGGGATTAAGTCTTTGGGATTCATCCGGGTCCTTGCGGGAACATGATCTGGCTCGGATTGGAATAACTTCTCATCTCAATAGAAACACTCGTTTGCTTTGTCAGAAAAAAATGACTCTTCACGAAGACAACCATAATGATGATAGCCAAATGCAGATGATGCATGCAGATGTATGCTGGGTGAAAGAAAGAAATAAAAATTAATATTAAGAAACATAGTTGAAGATATAGATCATGAGTGGTGGGTCAGGATACTGATCAGGAACCGTCGTCCCCATAACTCGTGATTTTGGCTTATCCGCAAGTTCATTGAACAACCGTTCCGTCCTTGATTTTGTTGGAGGGGTTCTCGGGCCCGGTGTTTTCAGAACTTGTGGTCTTCAACATTTCAAATACTATCATAGGTAACATGCAAGAAGATACTGGTTTTTAACCATTTTTAATTATTTTTCTCTTCCTCTTTTCGGATTCATTCAAAGCGCTCCTTCGACGCGACGCCAAGCGTCGCAATGTCAGAGCGCCTGCAAACCTGCGCAGCTTTCCGTCAAGGGCCTGTCGCCCATCTCGTCGAGGGTAATGGGGGGCTCCCCCTCTCTCTTCCCCGCCCCTATATGTGCCCTAGGTCGCCCAAGGGGAGGAGAAACCCTCCAAACTCTCCTTGGGCCGCCCCTTGCTCTATCTCCTCTCCATTTTTTGCTTTCCACTGCTGCCATGGAGCTCCCTCACCGACCCGATACTCCATTGAAGGCGAGGCGGTTTTCAGGCATTCCGGGGTATATTCGGAACCGAGTTTCGGCGGGAGTGGTAAGTTTCTGCCTTCATTTGGCCTTTGAAAGTTCGTTTATGTCGTTTTGCTCCCTTGTGGGCCCTCTTTTTGGCCGGTTCCTTCTTCCATTTCCGCCCCTTTTCTGGTTTTCTGTCGGATTCATACAAGCGCTCTGTCTTCACGACGCCAGGCGTCGCGTCGTTGGAGCGCCTGCTATTTCCGATGACAATTTCTGATTTTGTTCAAACATGTTCTGTGCAGGAACCTCCCCCATTCCCGGGTGCACGCTGCCGTGGTCTGTTCGGCTGGATGGACCGCCTCATTATCTGCCTCTTTTATCACAACCGTGCCTTCCTTCGCGAGTGGGGCCTCCTGGGCCTTCTCACCCATGCCCGCAACATATTGAAATATCATTGGGACTTTTCCCTCCTTGCCGCCCTAGTAGAGTGTTGGCATCCTGAGACCAACACCTTTATCATGGGCACCTACGAGTGCACCATCCTTCTAGAGGAGGCCGAGATTCTTCTCGGTCTTCAAGCAGTTCCTGGCCGCCGAGCTTTTCACCTTCGTCCCTTCTGATCTTTTGTCTTCCCAGGAATTCCTCGAGGAATTCATGAGTCCTACTTCAGCCCGTCTAATCATCCTGGGGGACAGGATTAGTGTAGAGGGCCTCCTGAAATGGACCATCGGCGCCATAGAAGGAGCCGGTAGTGACGTTGACCTTCTCCCTGGCATGAAAGGGGCTGCCACCCTTCTTGTCTCCACTCTTCTCTTTCCGGCTGAGGACGGCTGGATCCACCCCGGGTGCCTATCTAGTATCCGGGGTGTCTGGCGGAAGGAGAGGATCATCACCTCCGTCCTCGGTTTCTTGTATGATGGCTTATCTTCGGCCTGCATTGGTCGGCCTATGCATGGCAGCCTCCTTCTTTTGGCATCGTGGGCCGATTGGCATTTCAAGTTTAGTGTGACCGATCATCGCGTGTCTTCTTCCCGCTATTTCCTTCATAGCCCTCTCCACACCATTACCCATGTCTTAGGTATGGAGGAGAGGGTTGTGAACACTTGTCCATCAGTAAAGACTCGCCAGGATTGGCGTGCACATTTTCTGGCCAATGACCTTTCTGCCTTTCTGTGCCCTCCTCCTCCCATGATAGGGAGAGAGGTTCGAGTCTGCCACTCTCCTGGTGTGGACCTGAGGCTGATCACTAGTTCATCATTTGTCTTGTACAACCCACACCGCTGTTTTCCTCAGATCAGTGTCCCTCGATCCAGGGTGCCCTGTCTTTCTCACCTTCCTGCGATCAAGGATCGCCACTTTGGTACCCCTGATGACGCGGAGGAGTGTCGCAGCATCATCGAGCTCTGGAGGGCTTGTAGGACTTTCCAGGTGGGCGAGGCGGTGCAGGAGGACGGCGATCGACTGGCACGTTACTCTGCTAGGCTGCGGGCCCTTCTTTAGTGATTGGTCTTGACGGTCTTGACTTGTAGTCTTTTCTGGGTCGTGTGGCCAAAATACGTTCTGTTTGTTCTTCCGGGCCCTGCGTGGCCGTTCATGCTATCTTTGTCTTTCTGGGCCCTGCGCGGCCATTTATCTTGGTTGTTGTATTTCTGGGCCCTGCGCGGCCGTTGTGTTGTTGTTCTTTCGAGCTGGGTGTGTATGTTTGTATCAAACTTGCTTTTTCTGCAAAGTTGTTAGAATTTTCCGAAAGAGTGCATGTGCATGGATATATGAATCGAGTAAACAAGTATAAAATGTTATGACATTTGGCTAACAAAAGGCAAGAAATGTTAAAACAAGGATTTTTTTTTTTGGCTACAGGTGCTCCGGTAACAGGTTTCTTGGCGTTGCGACGTGACGACGCCAGGCGTCCCAGATCCGGACTACCGGGCTTTTCAGTGACCCTTCACATTCCCCTCGATTTTCGACCCGTTCGTTGACGGAAGATCCTCGAGGTTGGTGGTTTTGTAACTTTTGCGATTTTTAGGGAATTATGAAGATTTTTTCAGATTTTTTTGGAATTTTTCAAAAATTTTGCCTTCACTATATATACAGAGTTACTGTAGTAACTTCATTTTCACGCGAGCATTTTCCAGTTCCAGTTAAAAAAGGTCGCATTTTCCGGGGCTCCACGCGTCTTCCACATACATCCAGGTCAGTTGGTTTCTTCTTGGAGGTTGTAGAATAGGTTGTGAACTTTCCGTTTGCATGAGTTTTCCGAGATTTCCGAAATTTTTCGACCGAATTTGGCGGCGTCAAAGTCGGTCAAATCTGGCTGGCCAGGCGTCGCGAAGCGGCGACGCCAGGAGCCTGGCGTCGCGAAGGCAGAGCGTTATTCAAGCGCTCTGTCTTCGCGACGCTTTAGGTAGCGTCGTGAAGTTGGAGCGCTAACCTAGCGCGCTGACTTCAGGACGTCAGCGAAAGCGCTCCGAAGGGAGAGCGCCTGCTATTTCCGGAAACTGGTTTTCTTCTGATTTCTGTTCATTCCTGTATGACACTAACCTGTTGATTCCTTACCTTGCAGATGGCGCGGCGATCACGCTCCTCCCGAGTACGCCGGAGGCCTCCTCCGCCGGCCCCGGAGTCACCTCCCCCAGCCGAGGAGGTTCCCTTGGTTGCACCAGAGGCCCGTCCGCACCCCCGCCTCGAGGTAAGCCCCTTTTTTTGCCTTGCTTTTGACAATCCACCTATACTTTTATGAAACTGACAAAAGTATTCTTTTCTGTATGCAGGGCAAGCTCCGCTCCCGCATCTCGTGGGAGTTGGTTATCTGCGTGTACGAGGGGCTGCAGGAGTTCCAGAAGAGCAGATTGAGTGCCATGGGCTTCGGTCTGCTCCTTTCCTGCACTGCGATCTGGGAGGATCTCTCCTTGATCCAGGCCCTGAGGGAGCGGTGGGACTCGGTCTCCCGCTCCTTCATCTTCCCCTGGGGGCACATGGTGCCTTCTTTGGAGGATGTGGCCCGTATTACGGGCCTACGTGTACGCGGCCGGCCGGTGACCGGCAAGACCTATGAGGACTATTCCGGTTTTTGCCGGGACCTCTTGGGTCTTGACACTCCGACCCTCCCTGGTGGCACGAGGATGCTAGAGCGGGAGGTCATTGGGCAGATGGTGGGGTTTCGCTCGGCAGTGGTCCCCAAGGAGGGTGCCCTTCTCTCGGAGGTCAGGGGTCGCCTGACCGCCGAGGTGAAGGAGGAGCTCTGTGGCGAGGAGGGCACGGAGCAGGCAGATAGGGACCTCCGTCGGTTCCTGTTGTTCTTGCTTACCGGCTTTTGGCCGGGCGGCAAGGGTGACGGGATCCACCCGAGGTGCTGCCTTTACTCGCCCGCCTTTCGCGGGTAGGCGAGTATGCTCGGGGTGCCGCCATGTTGGCGCATCTCTTTGCCTCCCTCGCCATGGAGTCGGGCCCCGTTGGCGTCGCCGGCTTTACTCCCTTCCTCCAGGTAATTACTTTTACACAGTCTATTTTAAATAAATTGCATATTTCATACCTGTGTATCTGACATGTTTGCCATGCTCAGGTCTGGAGTTACCTGCACTTGCCCCTCCGGCAGGCGGTGCGACAGAAGGGACCAGTTCGCTACCCGCTCCTCCGGCAGTGGGTGGCACACCGGGCCGCATCTCCTCACCAGTACCAGGTGGAGAGCCTGCGGAAGGCCCTGCTTCACCTCCCCCATGACCGGGTAAGTGTTTTTGGCTTTCGCTCCTTTGATTCTTTGGCTTGTCTTGTCTAGTGCTGCTTTCTGACATTTGTTTGCCTCTCTTGCAGGTGGTGTGGAGGCCCTATCTCTGGAGGATGACACTGCCCACCTTGGGTGGTGGAGTCCCGGGCGGTGTTTGGTAGGGACACCTACCTTATGCGCTCGAACGAGATTGAGCCCCCGTGGCGGCGTCTCTCGATGCGGTCACTGGGGTTCAACCTGGAGTGGGTGACCCTTCCTCCCTACCCGAAGATGGGGAGGAGCACTCGTGGGCTGGTCCACAAGGTGGACTGGCGGGAGTCGGGCCGGCTGGCCCTGGAGATCTGGGACCGGGGTGGCACCCGGGTGGTCTGCCAGGCGAGTGACTGCTCGGAGTATCTACGACGGTTCTCCGAGTTTTACGGTCACCTGTTCGCAGTGACCGACACGGTACGTTGCTTCTCCTTCTGATTATTCTTGTGCTTGCTTGTTCTGTTCTGACCAATCCTTCCTTGTAGGCGACCCAGATAGAGCTCACCCGCCTTCGCGACCAGATCACGGAGCGGGATGACAGGATTCGGGAGCTGGAGGCCCAGCTTGCTCAGGTACGGTCTTCTCTTGATCATGGTAATTCTTTTCCTTGCCTTCTCATCGTCTTCTCTTTTCAGCGTGCTGCGGCTCCATCTCCGAGGTCACAGGGAGAGGTGGGGTCGCGTGGCATTTGGCGGCCTCCGCGAGCGCGTAGACGCTGCCGCACTTCTCAGGGGGTGCCCTAGATGGAGGAGGAGGGGGAGCCGTCCGTCCGCAGGCCGCCCGAGCAGGAGGGTGAGTCGGCGGCTTTTGAGCCGGTCGTAGGGAGTCCGGCATCGGTGGGGCCGACAGCGTACTTCCCAGAGGTGGAGGTTCCGTCGGCGGCAGAGCTGGCAGTGGAGGTCCCGATAGAGGGACCATCAGAGGCGGAGACCCTACTTCGCGAGGAGGTAAGCCTCAGCTTTTCTTCCTTTTATTGCTTAGCTGTGCTGCTCTAATGCTTGTTCCATGCAGGTTCGAGAGCTTCGGGCCCGGGTGGCCGAGCTAGATGGTGCTCGAGGAGCTGCCGAGGAGACGGAGCGAGCCCTCCGGGATCAGGTATGCTCCCTGATTTGCTTCATTTTGCTTTCTCGTGGTATTTAATCTCGTTCTTTGCAGGTTGCTCGACTTCAGGCCCAGGTGGCAGACTTGGAGAGCCGCCCTCCTCCGGCCGACTCCACCCTTCTGACGGAGGCGAGTTTCTTCTTTTGAGGCTGTTCCAGTCCTGTTCTTTTCTTTGCTTGTCGTTGCTGATCTTTGTTTGACCTTGCAGCTGGAGCAGTTAAGGGCTCGGGCCCTCCCCGAGAGTGAGCAGATCCTCCGGCTGCGGGTCCAGCATCTGGAGGAGATGCGGGCACTGGAGGCACGGCGGGCGACGGAGCTATTGGAGCTGGCCCGCTCTCGATCACAGGGTCGGTCACATCGAACCGACTCTCGGCGGACGACGCTTCACGGCCCGAGCCGGTCGGGCACTACTTCTCGAGCGGGCGGCGAGAGGACTCCCCTTCCCCCTCCTGTAGCAGAGCCAGCTCCTCAGGAGCCGGCGGCGGAGGGAGGCAGCGATTCTGATGTGCCGGCCCCCTGTGCCACATGATACACTTGTATACATTTTGAGCCCATAGTGGATTTGTTTTGGCCATCTGCTTCTGCTATATTCGCACCTGTTGACTGTCTTAATGAACCAGAAGAGCGGTTAGATTTTGTTTAGGCTTAGCCTCTTGCAAGATGTCAAGAGGCATGGGCCTTCTTAACTAGGCAAATAAGAACATAACTATGTAGTGCAGAAACGAAACGTGCATGACAAAAAATTAAACATGAATGCAACTAGACATGCGGTCAACTTACAAGCACTAACTCTTTAGTTTTGGGGTTTTCTCTATTTTTTTTTTGGATTTTTTTTTTGGATTTTGAATTTTATAGATTTTTTTGGGGTTTCGGATATTCAAATTTGTAGGAAGTTTTGAGGATTTGCAGATTTTTTTGTTCTTTTGAAATTTCTAGATTTGTTTGGATTTTAGATATATTCATTTTTTTGTTCGTGGACGAAGTAGATGTTCTCACCATTTGCCCTGCTTGCAATTGGGTTCCCCCTTCCACAGTACATGTAGTGGCTAAGGATAAGTGCCACGTGTAGGTGATGTGCCTCCTCCCCGGATTCTTAGGCTTTCTGCCTTCAACAAACCAGGGTCCTGCAGGGGCTCGGTTGATCAACCCTACCCATGGTGGTCGAAGAAGGAAGAAATTAAGATAAGCCTCTGGCCAAACTCAAAGGATATCAAGCGGGTTCCCGTACTGACGCCCATCTGCCAAGTTTAAATCCTTTTGGGTCATTCCTTCTTGCCCATTTTTGTGGCCCACATTCGGACAGGTCATTTTTGCCTGAGGGGTTCATTGCCCATCTTTTGGAGCCTTTTCTTTTTTTGGGGCTGTTTTTAAGCACTCATTCAGACAGGTCTATGCATTTTTTTCGGTTGACCTGAGGGGTTCATTGCCCATCTTTTGGTGCCTTTTTCTTTTTGAGAAGACAGACCCCCTAGGATTTTCTACTCTTCCAGATGGTGGATGTTTTCGGTATCCCTCGCCTGAAGTCCCTTGAATCTTTCCTCGGGCCGAAGTGAGAGAAGAATAGGGCATGGTTGATCTTCTTTGCCTAGCGCTACCTGATTTTCTTTTCCGGCTTTGACCATAGAATCCCGGAGCCTAGGCGTGCGATGTGCATAGTGTGATGCTTATCCTTTAACCCTCACTTGGACGGGTGGGCCTAATAGCAAGCAAGGACAGGTGAGAACAGACTCCTCCCACAATTTTGAGTGTTTCACACCTTTTTTTGTCATTTTTAGGGAAAATATTTCTTAAGATAGAGTCCATTCCAAGGGTGGGTCAATTCGTCTCCATCTGCGTTAACTAGCTTGTAAGAATTGCCAGGGTATGTTTACGAAATCACAAAGGGTCCCTCCCAATTTGGTTGAAGCTTTGAGCGGGGACCGCCCGGCTTTATGAAAATTCTTTTAAGCACAACCTCACCGATTTCAAATTTTCTCTCAACCACCCTTTTCTGATAAAATCTTTTAAGCCTATTCTGGTAAGTCCGGGCATGTTCGGCGGCGGCTAGCCTCCTTTCATCCAAGAGTTCGAGTTGGGCCAGGAGAGATTCCTGCCGATCATCCGTAGGGATGTCTCGATCGATCTGAACTCGGAGGGAGGGAACAGGTACTTCATATGGGACTACTGCCTCCATTCCGTATGCCAAGGCATAGGGAGTCTGGCCCGTTGGGGTTCGGACCGAAGTGCGGTAGGCCCATAGAGCATCGATCAACTTATCCGGCCAATCCGCGAACCTGCTGGACTCACATGTTTTCTTAATGATTTTTATCAGGGTTTTGTTAGTGGCTTCTGCTTGACCGTTGTCTTGAGGGTAATATGGGGATGAATGATGCAATTTTATGCGATACCTGTTGCAAAGGTCTTGCAACTCTTGAGAGACGAACTGAGGCCCATTGTCGGTGATGATGTCGCCGGGGATTCCGAATCTGGATAGGATGTTGCGCCTGATGAAGGTGCACACCGTTGATGCCTTGATCTCCGTGTAAGCACGCCGGCCCATTTGGTGAAGTACTCTGTCGCGGTGAGAATAAAAGACTTGGTTTTGTTTGCGGAGTTGGGATCACCAAAGGGACCGATGATATCAAAAGCCCACATAGCGAAAGGCCAGGGGGCATGAATAGGATGGAGAGAGGATGCTGGAGAGTGGATCTTATCGGCATGGAGTTGACATTGGTGGCAATGCCGGACAAAGATTGAGCAATCCTCCTCCAATGTGGGCCAGTAATACCCCTGCCGAATGATCTTTTTGGCAAGGGCTTGGGCACTAACGTGCCCCCCACACACCCCTGAGTGAGCTTCTTCAAGTACTACTTCGGCTTCTTTCTCATCTACACAACGCAACAGAACCCCTGTCATGCTTCTTTTAAAGAGTGTTCCGCCCAGCACTAGATATTTCTGGGAAATTCTTCTAACAGCTTTTCTTTCATCAGATGTAAGCTCGGGCGGGTAGGTCTGATTCTGGCAATATTGAGCAATCTCATGGTACCATGGCCTCTCTTCTTCTTCATTCAATTCTTCAACCTCAATGATTGACAATTCCTCCTTTTGCTCAAGCAATTCCTTTCTTGCGAACTCCTCTTGGACATCGAGAAATCGAGCATCCTTAATAGCAGGTATCATCTTCCGCTGGACAGAAATGGTCCTATCAGACATGCCTAGCGGGATTGATAAAGAGGATGCCAACGACGCCAGAGAATCAGCAAGGATATTCTGAGCACGAGGGATATGGACAAATTCGAGCTTGGTGAAGAGCTTGATGTAAGAAGAAGTGAGTTCTTGATATGGCTTGAGTCCAGGATGAGATGTTCGATATCTGGAGAGTACCTGCCGAAGAATCAGTTGGTTGTCGCCTATAATTCTTAACTTGGTGGCTCCGTGGAAGCGAGCAGCCTCTAATCCAGCTAAGAGGGCCTCGTATTCAGCAATGTTGTTGGTGGCGGGAAAGCAGAGTTGGAAGGCTTGGGGAATAACAACCCCTTCCGGGGACAGAAGGGCAACTCCGATTCCTCTTCCTTGGGAATTTAAAGCACCATCAAAATAAAGGGTCCATAGTTCAGAATGATGGAGGGACAAGAGCCCTTCGTCGGGCAGTTCAGACTGGACCGGGTCAAAGTTAGGGATGGGATGGTGAGCCGGGTGTTCGGCAATGGCATACCCTCGGATTGATTTGTGTTGGTTGTAAGTGATGTCAAATTGGGAGAGAAAACTTTGCCATCTGGCAAGTCGGTCAGTGAGGACAGATTTCTCGAGGAGGAATTTGATAGGATTCATTCGGGCGATGAGATTGACCTCATGAGCAAGAAAATAGTGCCTGAGTTTTTGTACCACCCAAACTAGAGATACACAAGTCTTCTCCATGGTGGTGTAGTTCATCTCACAGGGGTCAAAGATTTTAGAAAGATAGTAGGCAGCCCGTTCTTTCCCTTCCTCGTCTATTTGTGCCAACACGGCACCTAAGGATTCGTTTAGAACCGAGATGTACAAAATTAAAGGCTTGCCTGGATTCGGGGGTTGGAGTACAGGAGGGCTAGAAAGGTATTTCTTCAAACCGTCAAAAGCCTCCTGGCACTTCTGATCCCATTTAAATTCTATTTTTGCCCTGGTTAACTCATAAAAAGGCTTACACCTTTGAGAATGCTGCGAGATAAACCGGCGGACAAATTGTAATCTTCCAATCAACCCCCTAAGTTCTTTCAAATTTCTTGGTGGGGGCATATCGATGATAGCCTTGGCTTTATTGGGATCAATCTCAATTCCCCTTTTGCTAACAATGAAACCCAGTAATTTGCCGGATGCTACACCGAACACACATTTCTTCGGGTTCATCTTTAGCTTAAACTCTCGAGCTCTCTGCAAGACCTTTCTTAAAACCTCAGAATGTTCACCTCGGGTTCGGGATTTGACCACTAAATCGTCCACGTACACCTCTACACATTGGTGCATCATATCATGAAAGATCGCCATCATTGCCCTCTGATAGGTAGCTCCTGCGTTTTTTAGTCCGAAAGGCATGATGACATAACAATACGTTCCCCAAGGCGTAGTGAACGATGTTTTCTCTTGATCTTCTTCTGCTAGCCGAATTTGATTGTACCCTGAATATCCATCCATGAACGAGAGGGTTTCAAAACCGGCTGTATTATCAACAAGTACATCGACGTGAGGGAGAGGAAAATCATCCTTAGGGCAGGCTTTGTTCAAATCTCTAAAATCAATGCAAATGCGGACTTTGCCATCTTTCTTCATTACCGGGACAATGTTAGCCACCCATTGAGGATAAAGGACGACTCTAATGAATTTGGCTTGATGCAATTTATCGACCTCTTCTTTCATTTTTAGGGCCACTTACCGGGTGAAATCTTCTAAGCTTTTGTTTCTTGGGACAGCTCCATCCTTAAGTGTCAAACGATGTTCGACCAGTGAATTGTCTAGTCCCGGCATATCCTGATAAGTCCATGCAAATGTATCCCGGTATTCTTGCAAAGTCCTTATCAAATCTGATTCTTGGGAGGGGGATAGACTAGCACTGATGAGAACAACTTTTGGATCATCCAACGTTCCAAGATTAAGTTCCTTCGTAGGCTCATCAGCAGAAGCTAAGGGTTCTTCAAATCTCCTCAAGCCTGAAGCATAGGCATCTGCTACATCCTCTTCCTCATCTGTATCAACGTCTTTTTCTGAACCGACTTCATATACTCCCAAAGATTTATCCATGTTTTCTTTGTCCTCATAGAAGACTTCATCCAGCCGAATACTGTTATCCCAAAATCCTGGCAATTTCGCACATTCTAAGCTCTTGCCAGCTAGTTGATATAAATACCGATTTGGTACCCTCTTACCCTTAGCCTGGACTCTTTTGGACACTAACCCTAGGGGAAATGAATGAGATGATGAGGAGGGGAGGTTAGGAGAAGTGATATCTACAGGGGGTGAAGGGCAGAGCAACTCGCTCAAAGACTCGGTCCCCGAGGTCAGAAAGTCCTTGGGGGCAAAGATGGATGTTTCCTCGATCGAAATGCGAGTTGTGAGAAGGACATTTTTTTTTGGGTGGTGCCAATCATATGTACAGGACGGGTCATGGCACTGTTTTCACTACGAAGGGAAAGGAATGTGAAAGCTTGAGAAAAATTTTGGACGGGGTCGTGGTCCTCCTTGATCGGAGATGAGTCGGTTGACCCTAGAAGGGGAAGATTTAGTGGATCGGACGGGCCATCTGGTCTGACCCAGGATTGAACTTGCTCAACGGCCAAAGAGGCAAAGGCTTCGATTAATGTAGAATGGAGAGGGCTCTCGGGCCCAATGGTGATGATTGTGTGGGACGGGGGTAGTTCATTCCTTGCATGGGCCGGGAAAGGCCTGCCACAGAAGGGCATTGGGAGCCCATGGGAGAAGCTTAATTGAAAGAGGGGCTCAGCCCCAGAGAATGAAAAGTTGAGGGAAGGTCCTCGCGGAATGATTAGGGGGGAATGGCAAATTTGACTACCGGGGTGCCTACTGATCCTTGGCGACTCAAGCGGTTCTTTCCTTGATTCTTCCTCCCCGACCGGAAATAATAACGATAAAGGTAAGAACAATTCATCCTCACCTTCGTCGATCTTCTGCCTTTTCCGTGGACGATTGTTGATGTCGTTGAGATAGCCTGGTTCCTCTTCTTTAATCTGGATTATTTCCCCTTTCAGAAAGTATTTTGCAAGGCCTTCCGCTACTGACTGTTGTTCGGGCCTTTTGCCACTCTGGATTGTCCCATCATATCCCAGGCCAGTTTTAGTAAGTCGATTGGCGGGGTTGATGGGTTTTGTGATGCCTTGCAAGAATTTGCCCAACCCTTGGCCCTCTTGATACCCCAGAATTCTCATGATGTGCCATCCTATCGGTTCTTCTGTGTTCTTCCTTTTTTGCTTTGGCTGCCATCTTTTTCTTGGTGGTTCTATTAATGTGAAAACTGGCTGGCTTGGTAATCCAGTAGCTGGCGTCACTGTTACATAACTGGTTACCTTTACAATTTGCCCCTTGTGAGGGAATTTGATACACTGATGATTAGTAGATGCTACCGCCTCTAGTGCTTCAAGATAAGGACGACCCAAAATGACCCGGTAGGTAGGATCCATCTCCAACACATGGAAGTCAACCGTGACTGTCTTGGGACCGAGCTCGACATCAAGAAGAATGGTGCCGTGCGCGGGTCGTTTCATATTGTCAAATGCCATCACAGTGATGTGAGAAGGCTGGATCTCTGTTTCTGAAATGCCGCAACAGTTCAATGTCTCGGGAGGTATGATGTTTAAGGAGGCACCGGTATCTACCAAGCATGAATCTATCGGGGTGCCTCGAATGCTTACTGTTAAGCATAATGCACACCTCCTGACTTCAGGGGCTGCCAACTCCTCATCAGTGAAAGTTGGGGCTGGATGTTCACTCCGGGGAGCCAAGACAGCAGTGATTCTCTCGGGCGGGAGGCTTTCACTGACAAGCACCTTTTGTAAATACTGCTGGAGCACTTCTTGGTGAACTTTGGACCGCTTGATTAATTCCAGAATAGAAATTCTGGCTGATGTTTTATCGAGGTGTTTCAGCAGGTCATATGTAGTTCCTGGTATCGGTTCCTCAACTGGTTCTTCCTCAATTTCTGGGGCTACTTGTGTTGCACCGGCTTGGGGAAAGACGCGTTGGACCATACGTCCGCTCCGTAGGATGGTAGCAAGAGGTGGTGTAGGCCCGGCAGGTGATGTTTTGACGGGGACTGGCGTGTGTTCTAAGTGACTGGACTGGGTATGCTTGGGCGGAGGTGGTGGGGCATTGACAGGGCTAAGCGGGGTTGTTACTGGGCTAATGGGCCGAATGGTGAGGGGTGATGGTTGTGGCATTTTCTTGGCATGGTGGATCTTTGGATTGGTCAACGGGGGTGCTGGTCTAATGATGGGTGGTAGAGGGGGTGTGACAGCTAATGGAGGTGGTGCACGTGGTCGGATAATTGGTCCTAAGAGAAGAGGGGTTGCGGTGATAGACCCCTCTGCAGGTCGTGGCGGTGTACGGATGATAGGTGGTAGATTGGGAGAGGTACGGGGGATGGACAAGATGGCCCTATCAGGGTGGTGAGGGGTGTATGTTTGGAAGGAGGCGGTAACCGGGTCCATTTGCCAATCTTGTCCTCGGCGGGACGATTCTTCGGCCGGGGTTAGGATAGGATTTATGGGATGGCGAGGGGGTCTTGCTATTGGAGCGGGCGCATGGTTTGGCAATGGGTTGCGCACTATCCCAAGGCCCTGATCATGCGGCTGTTGTTGTTGTTGTTGTTGTTGTTGTTGTTGTTGCTGCAGCTGCTGCTGCCCTCGAGGTCTTGACTGTTGTGTTTTCAAAGACTCAATATATACCCCCATTTGTGCCCAATCAATACTCCCTTGGTCGTGAAGATCATGGATGTAGTCTCTGAATTGAAAACAATCCTCGATCATGTGACCCGGGTATCGGTGATACATGCAATACCGTCCAGTGTTTGCCGTGCCTGGCCAGACAGGTCTTTCTTTTGGGAGCTCTATCTGTTGTGCGGCCATCAAGGCATTGAAGATATCTGTAAGTGAGTAGGGCAATGGCGGGTAATTTTCTCGTCGGGGACCGGTTTTCCTTGGTTGGTGTGCAACTGGAGGAGGGGCTCGGTGGTAGGTTTACGGGGCCCTGGGTTGTGGGGCTCGAGGTATCAAGGGTTGTTGGTTACGGGGTCGGTATTGTTGGACTTGGTATTGGGGAGGCTGTGGGGGAAGTTGGGGCCGGGGCTGGTCTTTGGAGGCTGGAGCATTCTGTTAGGAGGAGGGTTTCTATGTTGGTGTGGGTAATTGTTAGGGGGTTCCCCACAACACTAACATGCTCATGGCTTACTATCCCCTCGATTCTTGGTCCGGAGGTGGAAGGAAAGGTTTTCTTGGTGACCCGAGGTCGGGGATCAAATAGGTTCATAATAGGTGAATCCGGAGCCGGGTCTGGATGTACCGCGCCTTTTCATATAACTCACTCATGGAAGTGGGATGGTGAAGGGCAAGCATGTTCTTCATGGCCGGGGTTGCATTTGTTATGATCAGCTTGACCTGCTCTTGTTCTGACATCGGATCTGTGAGCTTCTCTGCCATGGCCCTCCATCTATCTGCATACACGATAAACTCCTCATCTGCTTTCATTTTCTCAGCTACAAGGTCGGTGATGGAGTAGACTATTCCAACTCGGTCTTGATATCTCTGCAAAAATTTGGCTTTGACAATATCAAAGTTACCGGCCTCCGTTGAATCAAGTGAATAGAACCACTCAAGCGCCAAGCCCTCCAATGATCTTCTAAATAGAAAAGCAAGGGCTCTCGGATCATTCTGCCATGTGACGGATTCGTATAGGAAGTCTTTGACGTGGAGGAAGGGGTTGCCGGACCCGTTGTAACGGCGGAACACCGGCATTTCGGAGTGAGGAAGATGGAAAGTAGGGAGCGAGGGGAGAGATATTTCAGGGGCAACTTTGGTGCCAACCAGACGGCGAATTTCTTTGTACTGCTCCTCCATCTGACTTAGGCGGTTTAGCATGGCCTGGTCAATAGAGGGCTCTCGAACAATTGGAGGGGGAGGGGGTGTTTGATACACCGGAGGGGGGGCCAAGTAGGCCGAAGCGGCCGGACATGGAATGTGGGTTGGTGGACATGCTGCTTGACGGGGAAGATTAAGATGATTAGAAGAGAAGACTGGTGGCCGTGATGGTGCGGCCAAATTTGGATCCGGGTGGTTTAGGATAGCCACCGGATGAGGAGAACTTGGGGGCGATGGCCCGGTATAGGAATGGCCATGGGCGGCCGCATCGGGTCGACGTGCTACTGAACGAGGGGTAGAAACACGTAAACCACCGGCGAGAGGGTCATGATCGGCGGGCGACTTGCCCTTGAGAATAGCCTCGATGGCTTGAAGTTGGGTGGGGTCGGCATGAGAGAATGCCTCCCAAAGGGAACCCGGGTTGGGTGGAGGAGAAACTTGATCCGGCTCAGCGGGAGCTCCTGGTTCGTTAACGGCATAGACAGCGTCGGGGAGGAGTGACGGCTCGCCTTCTGCCCCAAAGTAGGCCTGTTCATACTCTGCTTGCTCGCGGTGTTGATCCATGATGACTCGTCCGAACCTGAGCGACACAGGCATAAAGCAAAGAAAGACGAAGTTTTCTTCTTTTGGGTGTTTTCTTTTGAGCAGATTTTTCTTTTTGGGTTGTTTAATTCTAGAAGACAAGTTTTTATCCGAAAGCAAAGTTTTCTTTGACAAAGATTTTTGGATTGCTTCTTAGAGGTTATTTTCTTTGATTGTCGTGATCAGAGAAGTTTTTTACCTCAAAGGAACAACTTCTTTTGGTGACTTTTTTTTTTTAGATTTTTTTTTTGTAGGAGAGAGTCTCCCCCCCTTTTTTCCTTTTTCTTTTGGTTACACAAACAAGTTAAAGCAAAGACTTGGAATGCTTAGCGCAAATTTTTGTTCCAACCTTAGATTAGTGGCTTGTTTAACAAAGTATTGTCCACTCAAATAAATGGGTGGGACCCTATGCTCTCACAACGCCGAGCAACGTAAGGTGAAATGATTTCTCACACGGATAGGTAATGGGTAAACTTTGGGTTTTGGGGAAATGGTACAACCAGCCCGATCGGTGAAGAGAGAATCCTTCACGTCTGGGGACTTATGGAGGCCTTGGCGGAAACCAACTTAGTCAACCGAGAGGGAATCCCCGGAAGAGAAGTCGAGATCCACTAAGAATGGTGTTTTGGATGTGTATGGCTTTGGGAGGAGAGTGAGCCCCCCTTCTCGGATGACCTACGAGGCCGGATGGAACCGGTACCTCGATGCAAGCTAATGCAAGAGAATAAGCAAGGATAAAGGAGCAAGCAAAATAAAATAAAAGCAACACAACGTGAGAGAAGTACAAAGAAACTTAAGAGATGATGGTGCACAAAGAAATTTAAACACTAAGACAGGTTTGCATGCTGAAAATTAGAAGGTAGTAAGAGTGATAAGGGTTGGAAGTGAAACAAGAAGCAGGAACTAAAAGCAGTTTCAGGGAATTTCAGGCGCTCCGGTACCACGCCGTCAGGCGTCGCGGTATCAGGACGCTTTTAACGGGAATCAACAAATTTTAAGAAAAGCTAGAAAGCAAGGGTCCCGCGGGGACATAAAGGTGATATGATGCTGAGAAAGCAATAAATGACAATGCTTTTTAAATGAAAAGGTATTAAAAGTAGAGTTGACTCGCGCGGGAGTCGGTGCTTGTAAATGCTTCGGGCTCGCGGAGCTCGGTTTGCAAACGTCCTAGCAAAGGGAAGCAGCTGGTGCCCCTTTGATAGGATCAACGGAAAGAGATGGCCACGCGGGGCCGATGATGTACCACTCACGCGGTGAGTGGGGAAATGAGAGGTGGCTCACGCGGGAGCCAAGGAGTAGTGGCCCACGCGGTGAGCAAGAGAGGTTCTAACTTTTAAAGGAGGAGGATGAAATACAAATAAACGTGGAGATAAAGAGAGTGAATAGAAGACTTACTTGATGGAAGAGGCTTTCATTCAAAGAAATATGGCAAGCGACTTTCCCTTGGCTTTAGAGGTCCCACCGTGGTCGCCAAAAGATGTGGACGCCGGGAGAGAGAGAGTGTGGGGAGGGGAGAGATGTGTTCTCGTGTGTGTGTGTGTGCTTCCTTTCTTACGGTCTTGACAGGGTGGGTTCGTGTTAATCACGCCATAGACACGGTCGTGGATGATTCCGACGGACCGATCTATTGCCTGCTTCTCTTCCTTCTTTCCTTCTCCGCACTCACCTTGATCCCCGAACTACTCAACCCTTGATGTCACTTGGGCATCGAAGGACCGGTCCGGGTCGTGAGGAGAATCGAGGGGGAAGAAGATCAGATAGCCGGTGGCATTTTCAACACTAACTTAACCTACAAACCGAAAGAGGAAGGGATGGTGTGGTCGCCAGGAGCCAGAGAGGCTCCGATGATAGAAATAAGAGAGATAAACTAGTAAAGAAAGTGAGAGTGACCGGTTACCTCGATAGACTGGGAGATTGCGGGGGTTCTATCTTCTCCTTCCTCGGCCGGCCGGGGAAGAAGAGCCTTGGAGAAACTCGCTTGCCTGAAAAGAAAGTATGAATGAAAGCACAACGATTAGAACTAAAGATGGAGCGAATCGTTCGTAAGAATGAAGAGCAATGACAAAAGGGGTTGAACGAACCGGATTAGGACTAACTCCTAACCCCTCCTTAAGGGAGGATCTAAATGACCTAAGCCTAAGATGCGTTATGCCATACTAATGCGACATGCATAATGAAACCCAAACGAACAATAAAGGAAAGGGTAAGGTAAGGAAGAAGATCGTAGAGAAGCCCGATGCTTCTGGCTTCTGGAAATTGCAGGCACTCCAACCACAGGTCGCCTGGCGTCGCGTCGGGGGAGCGCTTCAGTCCTTCTGCGACAGTCTTCAATACAATCTTCTCCCGGTTCCAATGACGAAGGATCAGATTCCTAGCCTGTTTTGGAGATTCCTTGGCACTCTTCGTATGGTTTGCAATGGCTTTTAATGGTATGATGACGGGGGTCTTGAATGGTTTTGAGTGGTACTGAATGAGCGGAGTGGAAGAGGTGTAATGGAGGATGGATAGGCTTGGGAGTGGGATGGTAGACTCTAATGGGGGTTGGAAGGTGGTGGAAGGATGTTGGGAGGCTCAAGAAAACTCTTGGGGAGTTAAGGCTCTGGGAATCCCTCTTTTAAGCTCCTTGGAATCTCTCTCTTGGAACCTCTCAAATGTGGGAGAAGGGTCTCCTTTTATAACTGCGCAAAAGTGACCCTAGCGCTCCGCCCTGAGGACGCCTGGCGTCGTGTCATGGGAGCGCCTGAAAATCCGTCGACAAGTCGGCGGGTCAGCACGTCCGACCATACCTGTCGCCACCTACCACCCTGTGTGTCAGGCGGCGGTTGTCAGCGGAAATCCTGGCGCTCTGACAGGGGAGCACCTACGACCTACGGCTGTCAGACTGAATTCGGCGCACGCGAAGCCTGCGGTGACAGTTGTCAGGCGGGAATCCAGGTGCTCCGACGGTGGAGCGCCTGGACCCTAGGTACGATTTTGACAACGTATCGCTGACCGTCTGAAAAGCCGGCTGTCACGCGCGGAATTGCAGGCGCCCTGGCAGAGGAGCGCTTGTACTATCGTGCGTCTTATGGTACGATGTCGTCCGGCCGGTCAGAAGGGTGAAAAGGCGGGAAATGCCAGGCGCTCTGACGTCGCGACGCTAGGCGTCGGGACGCCTCCAGATTTCCCAAAATTTGGTCGTTTTTATGTCAAATCGACCTCTCTGATCGGGAGAAAACAAGTGTTACCTATAGAAATGAGATTGTTCTTTCTGTAATCGGGCCAAATTCGCGTATCTACACATATATCACAAAATAACTAAAAGAAAAGGGGTTAGGGCTAACCCCGAATCCGGTGAGTTTGTTTCCAATTGTCGTTTTATGTTATTACTTTTACAAGTTACTACACTTCACTCAGTTCTAATCCTTCTTTACTTGTTTTATTATCTTATTGTTTTCTAGTTGCACAAATACATCAAGCTAGCATCGGTTGGACTCTTCTTCATCGGCCGGCCGAAGAAGAAGAAGGTTGAACTCACATCCCAATCTCCCACGCTAAGGTGCACACGGTCAACTTCTTTCTATTTTCAATACATAAAGCGGAGCCCGCGGCTCCTGGCGACCACTTCTTCAATCTTTTTATGCATTAATTCATTTATTCCTCCCTCTCCACCCACATGACCCGAACCATCTCCGGTGCTCGAGCGATGCCGTGAGATGAAAGTTCAGGGATCAATGTGAGTGTGGGGTTGAGGTGAGGACTTTTTACCGCTTTCCGAATGTTTTCCGATTCACTCCCTTCTCCCTATTCTATCTTTTACCTTCTCTTGAGGTGCCGATCCCGAACCCGTTTCTGGAGTCGACACTTATCCTAGAAAAGATAGTTGACATCAATATCTTCAATAGGTCCTTGATGTGCTTGTGCTTTAACCCTTTCTTTATATGCTTCACCTATAAATATTGCAAGGCTCTATTTTGAAATTTTTTGGTAGTCTTTGATGTTCTTTATCCTCAGCCACATGTTGTAATGACAAAATACAAATTTCTTCAATCTTTTAGATGTTAGCCTATTCCTTCTTTTCTTGGGAACAATGTTAAATGTACTATAATTTCTCTCACATTGGGAAGAACTAGTGTTTTGACTCAGAATCCAAATCATAATAGTAGCAAGTGGATTTCATCCAGTTTTTTTGTTGACCTATACCCACCACTTGATTGCAAGAATGAAAAATAGACAATGATGTTACTCCCACAATAATATCAAATTATAATATCAAAATATAATGACATGTTCTTCTAACAGAACAAAAGTAGCCTTGTTAAATGAGTATTTCAGATCTAGAGTGGAGTAAACTCCAACCCTCATTTGATAGAATTGCATTTGGGAAAGGAGAGAATACAAATAATTAGTGATTATGCACACTCACATATATATATATAAAGAATAACAATTTTCGCATACTTTTAACTCAACTTCTACTTTGTTTTACTAAGTTCTTGAAAGGTGTAGTATAAGTCTCTCTCATGAATTCTTGATCATTACACACTTCTCGTCCATATTGTTTCCGAGAGTTCAAAAAATATCCTACATTGACACAATAAGACATAAGAGCATATTATGATTGCTTGCAATGATTAAATTAAAGATAACAAGAATTACATGCGACATGCTTATCATGGTGTAGTGTCCTATCCCACCTCCCATTTATTATCTTCCACCACTTCTTATAACATTTATGATGCTTCTCATTTATTTTCATCTTTGTTTTGTCCATGGCATTGTAAAAGTAGCCCATCTAGTCCTCTTGTCCGAGTCCACTAATCTCAACACTTGTACCAGTGGCTCAATAATGGACAAGTAGTATTAAATTCACTCCCAAAAATACTCGTCCATTATCAAATGAACCATTTGTGTAATGATTTCCAATTGATCCATCCTATTGTGTAGGTCACCCATGTAAAAGATATACTCAGGTGATGCAATGAATTGAACAAGTGTTTGTCTATGCTAGTGCAAACTCTCCAAGACACTAAAATAGGTAGCAAACATAGTAGGACTAGGTCTGATTAGTTCGTGCCAATCAGTATAATCCCTTGTGATATGAAGTAAACAAGGATGTGAATAGATAAATGAGGTGATCAATTGTGCTTAGCTGAAAATTGTAGATATTGATGCCCCTGTTCCTATGTCCTTTAACATTAGATCGGTGGAGTGTGCTGCACAGGGAACCCAGAAGAGGTGTGACCTTCTCTCAATCAACTTTCTCTATATCGCCTTATATAAAGACTCGTAATTTATTGTAAACTATACAATATTTTTCCCCCTATTCTCTTATATGACTAGAAGCATCAATGAACTTTAGAAATGTTGTGCCCTCTGAACAATAAACAAGAAAATTAATCATTATTCTCTTTATGATGCATGACCACCCATCACACATCACTATGCATCCCCTTCCCTCTTGATCAACTTGAAACCATCTATGCATACCTTAAGCTCATCTACTTTGTCATCTAGGCTGACAGTGTAAATATATTGGCTGGATGGGACCATCAATCTTGATCTAACCTCTCAAATTGCATCAACCATAGTTTGGAAGTATAGGCTAGTGGTAACATGGGCTAGAGCACCTACATTTAGCATCGATGAAAATAAATGTTATTGACTCACTGAAGACAATAAAAGATACAAATGCCTAAGATGATCAATGACATATTTTTACTTGCATGTAAGAACCACTTGTAAATATACTTTACTACTTGCTTTGCTATTGAAGTTGTTGCCTTGACCAATTTGAATGCTTGTTTTATTATTCTTTGCAAGCTATTCTATCCACTGAACAAGTGAGCATCCTCACTGGGCACTGGTTGTGTCGAAGCTAATCAAAAAAATGCTCTCTCTTATTCTCACATCATTTGTGGGTGTGTGACGTGTGGGTCAGGTTGAGTGGGATTGATGATATCTTGGCTCCCTGGTTCTAGAGCCTCTTGCTACCCTCCTCCTGCCCTCATCTTCTCTTTGTGATTATTTGCTTTCATGAAACAATCTTGTCATGTCTTCATCTTCATCAGACATAGTCAAGTCTCAACCTTCTGAGCTCATTCTTTACCCTTGCCTTTTTGTCTTGGCTTGTTATCATTTCTTCCTAAAAAGTCCTCATGCAACTCTTCCTTCTATTTAGTACAAAATTTTCTCTGAGTCTCTCCCTATGAGGTATGCCCTCATAGATTCATTGCTCTTTGTAGACAGCTTGTCACATATTTTTGACATTTTCACAAACCCCACCAATATGTTGCTTCAAGCAGAAGACTCCCCCATTCATTTTCTTATACACCACTTACATTGTACCATCTTTCTATCAAAATCCACAGAAGCCATGTTCTCTCTTGTTATCATGTGTACCATCACTACCACATTCTCAACCATTGCTCATTGTCACTAGTCTAAAATATTAAGACATTAATAAAAATTAAGATGTTAACTTAAGCATTTAAAGAAAGCTAAATGGTGAGGGACATGAAGTGTCCAACTACCAAAAAGAAAAAGTAGGCCCCTAGGGGGTTGTGCTCCAACAGAAGTAGTCAATTATAGGTGACTATTTTAGGGTGATCCTTGTAGACATGCCAATTTGGCCTTATTTGAGACTTAAATCCTTATTCCATTGGCAATACTCTTTATCTGACCATTATCAGATCTGAATCACCATGTGGAGATGAGTCAGAGATATCAGTGAAGAACCGCATGAGTTGAGAATGAACCAAAGGTTTCCAAAATGATGTCGTAACCTTCAAGCGAGAGCCGCATGTTAATTGTGGAAACACGAAGCCTGCTCAATAGTCGACCCTTAATGATCTATAATTGAATGTCTCGGAAGTCTTGCATGAGTTTCGCAACATTCGGGGTTTTCGACAAGTCATTTCAGTAGTCGCAGGTTTATAACTACTTTCATCATGGCTATTCGATCCATACCATTACGGCTATTCTGAACCATGTGTTAGGCCTTTTTGGTCATCATCAGGCCTTTCCGCATCCTCCAGGTTGACCACTAGCCGTATACTATCACCAACCGGTGTCGTAATGTCATTTCGGTCAATTTTAGGGTTTCTCGATTATTCTCCACTTTTTCAAGGTTCGTTTCACGTTTACTGGGTTATTCTCGGATTTTTTGATGATTTCAAGTTTTCCAATCATACCGGACTTGTTCGATCGTGGTTTTAAGTCATCACGAGCTGACCCTAGGTTCCTTGACCAAAACTGTGCATTTCAGATCACCGCCTCGATTTTTGGTATCCTGCGAGAGGGTAAACTGGTAGTCAAAGACCCGTACGAAAGCCTCAGGAGTCATGTCAGGTTCTACACTTCCCATAGTTCTAATCCGTTTCTTTTACTTGGTTTGTTGTTCTAGTCGCACAGGTTTATCAAGTTAGCATCGATTGGAGACTCTTCTTCATCGGCTGGCCGACTTGGAAGAAGGTTGAACCCACATATCATCTCCTGCGCTAAGGTACACACGGTTAACTTCATCCCTTATTTCCATTGCATAAAGCGGAACCCATGGCTCTTGGCGACCACATCTTCAATCTTCTCATGCTTTAAGTCTTTTATTTCTCGCTCTCCTCCCACTCAACCCGAATCGTCTCTCCGGTGCTCGAGCGACACCGGGAGATGAAAGTTTGAGGATCAATGTGAGTATGGAACTGAGGTGTGAGAATTGTTTTTCGTAAGATGACAAACCCATTTTCAGAGTTGACAATCCTTAGCTAATTAAAGAGGGTGGGGTGGGAGGGGGGACATAGGGGAGGGAGTAGGAGGAGGAACAGCAAAACGTGACTATTTTAGGCTTCCCATGCTTTGATGGCTATGGGAAGTAGGGTTTACCCACCCTTCATAATCCAATGCCCTCCCTACCTTAGAAGCCTACCCCTAACAAACTCCCTATTCTACGACCCGACACAAGAAAAAATAAGGTTTGAATTCATAAAAATTGAATTGACATTAGTGTTATGTTGGTTGTCATCTACCACAATCCTATTATTTTCTCATATGGGCTTGGGACCAACAATGTTAGAAGAGTTAAATAATAAATAATAACAAATACACAATAAGTACGAAGCCACTGGAACCTATAAATGACAAAGGCACAATATAGAGCAAGTGACTCACAATGTATAACAATAGAATAAGAATATTACCATAATGAGAAATAGGTGTACTTAAGTACTACTTTTATGAATGTTTAACAATAATGAATAAGAAACTTAAGAACAACATGTGAAGTAAATAACTAATTATTTAAACATACAAATCACTTTAAGAAGATAGTCTATCTTCAAGTCAACTAATTAGCATAAATAAAAGGAATTAAAAGTTTAAGATAAATCTAATTTTTTGAATTTTTACAAAGATCAATTTTATGTAGGATAACAAAAAAGTAACTTGCCTACAAACAACACATTTGACTATATATACAACTTACTAAGCTAAAGAGATAATAACACCATCAAACATTACCCAAATTAGCTGATTGAGGACAACACAATGGGGAGGGAAAAGAGAGGGCTCATGGAAACAGGGAGATGTAGTGAGGGAAGTTAGGGGTGGTGTAGAGAAGATCATGAGCAACAACCACAGCTATGAAGGTGGCAAAAGTGGAGAAAATGGCAATGGGATAATCAGCAACAAGTGGGAGGCTTGGGCACCTTGCAGATCAATAGTAATGACATAATGGAGGAAGCATTGACCTAACAGGAGGAGAAGGGTTACGACTAGAGGAAATACATATTGGACAAGGAAGATTGTCAGACTAGAGGAGGCACACAGGATTGGGAAAAGTAGGATTTAGCTTGCCACCAGGACCATAGACTTGCTCATGATTGGAGGAGGAGTCGATTCGTGAGTCCAAGGAGGAGCACTGGTGAGGGTTCGCCTCACTCTAAATAATTGTTCTTGTAATCATGATTTCATTATGATCCAATTATCATTGAATATGATCAAAGACTTAATTATGATATACACCTCTAATAAGAGCTGGTAGTGAGGTATTGTCAATTTATATTGAATGAGATATTTCAAGCAATGTCCAATCATATCAAATATGATTGGCTTGTAGGGCATATATTTCTATCATATGCACATTGATTGGGTAAAGTTAAGCTTCATTTTAAATCTATCTCTATAGATCCTAATACCCAAAATATAGGATGCTTCACCTAAATCAATCATGGAGAAATAATTTGATAGTCAGGATTTCATTGATGAAAATATGCGTACATCATTCTTAATAAGTAGTATGTCATCCACATAAAATATCAACAAAGTGATAGCACTTTCACTTGTATGTTTGTACAAACAAGGCTCCCCTTCATTCTTAAAGAAGCTATATGATTTAATCTCATCAATTCTTGTATTCCAACTATTGGAAGCTTCTTTCAGTTCATAATTGGGCTTCAATATCTTGTACACTCTATTTGGATGTTCATGGGACTCAAATCCCTATAGCTATATCATACACACCTCTTTTTAAAGATTTCTATTTAGAAATATCCATAGACACACAAAATTTTCTAGTTGTAAAGATCAATGACGGGCACACATCTTCAAAGAACTCGTAGGGAAGAGTGACTAGTATGCCATCACCAACAGCTTCCTCTATTTGTAGAAGAACTGGCTATGGGGTGGCCTAGCGATCGTGGTCAACAAAGAGGGGGAAGGCTAATGCAACCTTGCAATCGAGAAGGGAGAAGTCAATGTTGAGGGTTCACGATGTAGCCGAGAAGGGTGGAGGCAATGTCAAGGGTTCACGATGGCTTGCGCGGAGGAGAAGCATAGAGGAGGGTTCGAACGGGGTTTGTACGGAAGGCGGTGTCAAAGGTTGGAGGTGGTGTCGAGGGTTTGTGATGCCTTACGCGGAGAAGGTTAGAGGAGGGTTTGCATTAGGGGCTATGTGGGAGGTGATCTGGAGGGTTATGAATGCAGGAGTGATTTTTTTGGTGGATTAGGTTTTTTTATAATTTAATATATTTATTTAATATGAGTCCAATAAATATTCATAGTATTTATACATTTTAAATAAAATTACAAGAGAAAAATATATAAATTAATAAAATAATATTTACATGTTCATTTAATATGTTATATATTTATTTGATAAATTATATTATTATTAATATTAATATATTTTAACTTGTAATATATTTATTGTATTATATATTATAATATGATATTAAATGATTACTAAACTATTATTATTATATTATTATATATATTTAATAACATATATTGTATATAAATATTAATATATTATTTAAATATAAAATATTATTTTTAAACTATTTTTATTATTATATTTTTTATTATATATTTAATATTTTCCTGGTTTTAACCAGCTTTTATGGTTAGAAATCATTCAGAACAAAAACGAGGTAAGGCAAGAATTGTAATAAACTATAAAAAAATAAATAAACATACAAAATTTGATGGTTTCCATATACCCAGTTGCGATAGTATCTTCAAAAAATTACAGAATAAAAAATGGTTTAGTAAATTTGATGCAAAATCAGGATTTTGGCAAATAAAACTAGAAGACCAAGAATCTAGAGAATTAATTTCATTCTCTACACCATATGAACACCTAGAATGGAATGTAATGCCATTCGGAATAAAAAATGCACCACAAATATTTCAAAAATGGATGAATTCAATCTTTAAAGACTATGATGATTTTATTGTAGTCTATATAGATGATATATTAGTTTTCTCCAACAATTATAATGAACATAAAAATCATCTACAAATAATAAGAGAAATTCTTATAAAAAATGGTATAATTCTATCACCTAACAAAATTGAACTTTGTAAACAAAAAATAGAATACTTAGGAAAAATTATAGATCAAGGTTCTATTGAACTTCAAAATCACATTATAAGCAAAATAAAAGAATTCCCAGATACATTTACAACACTTAAATAACTACAAAGTTTTTTAGGAATTTTGAATTATGGTAGAAAATATATTCCTCGATTAAGTGAATTAATAAAAGAATTACAAGGAACGATTAATTCAGAAAATAAAAAATATAAAAAGAAAATGATAAAATCATAACCAGATGGGAAACCAATAAAATTAAAATTAAACTCTCCTCAGAAGCAGAGAAAGAAATTAAATATATCAAATCTATAATAACAAAGATACCAAAAACTATTATACCAAAAGAAACTGATAAATTAATAGTCTCCACTGATGCTAGCCAACTTTATTGGGCAGGCATATTGACAATAGGAAGAGAAGATGTAGGATATAACTCTGGAAAATTCTCTAAACCAGAAATAAATTATTCTACATATGAAAAAGAATTTTTAGCCATATTAAAAACTATCAAAAGTTTTAAATATTGGTTATTACCAACTACTTTTCAAATCAATACTGATAATAAAGGCTTATATCACTATATAAAAAATCGTAAAGAAGATCAAAATAGTAGAAGAGTGCGTTGGCTAATGCAATTAGAAGAATATAGTTATTCAATACATTTTTTACCTGGATATCAAAATATAGTTGCTGACTACTTGTCTCGACCTTTTCAGCATGCAGAATAATTTTCTTCAAGCAGCAATGAAGAATAAAGAGATATCTTTCAATAAGCCTGAAGCCAGCAAAAATACTGTAGTTCCTAAGAATATTCCAATAACATCATATATTACTCCTATTAATAAAGGAGAACCAAAAATCAATATAAATTTTGTAGAAGGGAATATTATTATAGATATGGCAAAAGCACAAAACCAGAAGGTAATACATCAAATAGCTCAAGCCAGAAGCTCTTACAGGAGCAATAATAACTTGAGTAAAAATATTCATGAAAATCTCAACAAAATATGGAAGAGTACAGGAGGACTACAAAGTAATCCCGAATATATCTCTGCTATGAGAAATATGGAAGAATATCTAGTAACTTTAGAAGCAAATATAATATGCAACCAAAATACAATTTTCCATCTACAGAATCAAATAATAAATCTCAAACAGCAAAATGCAGCTGAGAGAAATAATTATCTCAATATTTGCTATCATCATATGTTGCTTCTTCTAGAAAAAAATATTCATCTAGAAGAAACAGAAAAACAACTTAATATTATAAATGATCTTGAAAATACCTCCATATTCTCAAGAATATTAGAAAAAGCAAAAAGAATAGCTCTTTATAATTATGCAAATGAAAAATTTCCGCCAGAATTAGTACAAAAAATAAATGAAAAAATATGGGATTCTCATATAATGAGACTCATGATGGAATATGCAGATTGTTTAACTGAATATAATGAGAAAAGAAGAATAACTCTGGTACACCATGAAATAGATGAACAAAACATTCATGCTATTGAAAAAGGAATAGTAAATAAATTAATAATTACTAGAGAACAAATAAATAGTTTGAATTTGCCCATGATAATAAAAACAATAATTGGATGGATTCCCCTCCTTATCCAAGTATTCGAAATAGACATCACTGCTACATTTCAAGAAATAACAATTGGAAATATTTACCCTTCAATACAAATATGGAGACTTAAACCACAATATTCATATGAGATAAATTATAAAGAATTTAATGGACTCTTTAATGAAGAAAAAGAACAGTAAATAAATATCAGAGGAATGAAGAATGAAAGAGGATGGCCAATAACTGTTCCTAGCTGGACGGATGGCAGAATAATGATTCAAGATGAAGGCAAACTTGTGAATAAGAGTCACCATGAAGGACCCAGCTATCACCAGAGGCTGGATATTAATATTTTAGGACCAAAGACAATGGCACTCTGGCAAGATACAAATACAAGATGGGCTGACGAAATTGATGATGACATGGAAGGAACAGTATAAGATTCGATCTGAGCCTCGGGGAGCCGATCGACAATAATTGATACTGTTGTAAAACCATGGGCGCCCCTGGTATTAAGCCCCTGGTATTGTACCCATAGTTTTCCGGACTTCAAGCATGTTTGAGTCCAGAATAGTGTGTGAAATACTCCTATATAAGGAGATGTAAACCGTTGGTGTAAGGCACCTTGTGAAATACTAGTAAGCGATCCTTTGAGTGTTGTCTACTCGCTCTCCATTACTCCCTCTGCCAACGCTGCGTCGAGCTTCTTCCGCAACGCATTCTTCACCTTAACGCAACGCACGCTTCTTCTACTACCTCAACGCAACGAGATGCCCCCGTAAGACAACGCTCGTCCGATTTGGTATCGGAGCAAGGTCAGTATAGAAATTATTAGATTTTAAGAAATCTTTGTAAAATTCAGCAGACGTTATTACTCTAGTGAGTAGTATTGATCTTATTCAGTGTGTAGTACCCATTGTTGCTATGAGATTGAGCTTAAGGGGAATATCTGAGTATAATCAAGAACATCTAGAGTAAAAATGTCTGCTGAACGTAACGATGATTATCTTTTAGATAGTAATTTCTGTACTAATAGTAAAGATAATTACCAACATATAAGTCATAATAAAGAAGCTACTAGTGATGTTAAGCAAAACTTCCAAAATATATTCAATCAACAAAATACTATAATTGATTATGGAATCAACTCATACAAAATACTTAAAATACTAGAAAATAAGTTTAATACACCTAAAGATAGTTCTATTATACCACATAGTCCTCATCATAGATATAATTATAATCAAACTCCAACCTTTATTTTTAATTATAAAGATTTATTTAAATCATATAATACACAAGAATCAATAAATGTTTGTCTTGAATCTGAATTTGAACAATTCTTACAGTATAAAGAAAATATAAAAACTAAAATTAATAATTATACAATGAATCCAGAACTTAATAAATTAAGTGAAATTCAAGAATATTATGAACAATATTACGATACATTTAAACAATATAATTTCGCACCAGACTTTGAGATACAATCACAATCTTCTAAAGATTCAATAGATGAATTAAACTTAGATAAACTTAATATAAATACTGCCGAAGAAATAATGGAAAACCCCCCTACAATAGAGCAAGGAGAAACTTCTAGAGTTCAAGCTCAAGCTTCTTCACCTAGTCAACAAATACTAAGAACACAGCAATATGGTAAAAGACCAGTAACTTGGGGACCGCAAGGTTACTATAGCTGGAATGATTATAATATCAATACAGAATCTAAACGAACTGAAAGAACACCTTATAATTATTATCAATCTAATATTAAAATTCCTCCAAAAGAAAATCATACATAGATAGAAAATTATTTTAATATAGATAATATCTCAGTACAACATAGGGCAGATTATATAATACAATGGTGTCATTCTATGTTTTCATTACAGTTTTTATATCCAAACTTAACTACTCCTAATTTAATAGATTTTATAATTAGTAAAATGAGAGGTAGTGCAGCTTATGCATTAATATCTCAATATGATAATAAAATATTCCAAGAAATAAGAGAACAATCTTCGTTTGAAAATGCTTTAATGCAATTTCAATTTATTTTATTACAATTCTTCACGGCATCAACTAGACATGATGCAATAAATATTGATGATATAGAAACAATTCTAGGAAAAATGAAATTATGTAATATATGCTATTTAATAGAATTTTCTACTGATTATTCAACATATGTATGGAAATTACCACCCCCAAATTGGAATCATTGGGAATTAGAATATTTTAATAAATTTCCATCCCCTTGGGATGCTAAACTAAAAGATTATTATCATACATTCTTAAAAGAAACAGAATTACGAAAAGCGAACGAGATAGTCTTTCAACAAGAATAAATTGTGCAATAAATTGCTTTAGAAACTATTGTAAAGAAACATCTATTATACAATCATTTAATAAGTCAAAACATATTTATCAAAAATACTCCAATTCAACCAATATTAATAGTGCTGTGAAAAACTCTTACCAACGCTATTATATGGTTGCAGCATCACCGCGCAACAAGCGTGGTGGATCTAAAAGCAAAACCAATACTTATAAAAATTATAAAACATCAAGTCAAAATAAAACCTATAGAACACTAAGTCAAGGTTCGTTAATAAACCACGAACCAAGAGATATCCTTACGAAGGAAAAGATTTCAAGTTAGATCTAAATCTAACTCTATAAATCCGAATAGTCAATATTTAAAAAAGAAACCTAATACTAAAAAATGTAAATGTTTTAAATGTGGAGAAGAAGGACATTATGCAAATATGTGTCCTAAAAGAAGACAAATTAATATGGTGGATATGAATATTATTGAAGAAATTTACGATATAAGAATAGGTTATGAACTTTCTGATTTAGAAAATTATGAATATGAGTTAATAACTGAAAGTGAATATGAAATTATTTATAATTCATCTGATGAAGAATACTATTATGATAGTGATAATGATATAGATGAATTAATAGATGAATTTGACCCTTTTCAACAAAATAATATTCAATATATTTATATGATGACTACTCAAGACTCGTCTAAAGAAGATGAAGGAACTTTTGAAATATTTAATTTAGAAGAAGATCAAGAAGACCATAATAGACAAATGATAATTTTCAATGAAGAAATATATAATAAAATCCAAAATGCACCATGGGAAATAGAGAAAAATAAAGTTTATAAACTAAAATGGAATTTATGGAGAAAAGATAAATTATTAATAGAAAGATTTGAACAAACAATAGACTCTGTAGAAACTAATCGATCTATTACAAATATACAAATTATAAAAAAAGAAAAGATAACTCAAATGCTAAAAAATTCTAAAAGAAAAGATAAAATTAAATATCTACATTTAGGTGCCATAGATATTACTATAAAAGCAAATTTTAGAAAAGGAATTGACTCACCAACAACAATAATAATTGCTGATAAAATATTTATAAATCCATCACAATCTATTATAGGAATGATACAAAGTAATTTAATTTATCAATACTTAAAATTTAGAATCTTTCCTCAATATTCAATAAGTCTAAATGATAAAAATATAGATGAAGGTTTATATATATACCATGAACTTAGAAATATAGAAATGACTCCTGGAAGTAAACCATTAACAATAACAACCAAATTATTGGCAAGTCTGTCAGAACATAATGATATGCCAACAAGACCAGTAAATCAAAACATAATAATGATAGAAGATCAACAAAATTATTCAGAAATAATTGAACCAAAAATAGACAAAATTAGTCTTCCTAAAGAATGGCATATAGCCTTAGAAGATTTAAAACAAAAAAAATAAACCTCAAATTAATAGAGAGTTAATAATAGATAATAAAATGATTAAGTTAAAAAATCTAGAATATCCTTCTAGCCGATTAACAATAAAAGATATTGATGAAGAAGATATAGAACAACCTAGATACTCTTATTGTATAGATAAATATCTAAAAAATGATCAAAATGAAATAATGACTATAACAAAGAAAGTATATCCTAAGTTAACCATGATCAAAATACAAGTTAAATTAAGTCCAATAAAATTTATTTGGATCAATGCTATAATAGATACATGAGCTTCAATATCACACATAAATAGTAAAATTATAGAAGGAAACATCGAAAAAAGTAATCATATAGAACAATATATCACATTTGATGGAAACATAGTAACATTTGAAAATACTGCTATCATTAATGAATTAAGAATTGAAGACGTTAATAAAAAACTTCATAATTTAAAATTTAAAACTTTATACACTTCTCCTGATGCTGTAGCATTAATAATTGAAAATGATATTTTAAATCAATATAATCCAATCACAATAAATCCTTATACTATTACTTTTACTATTGAGACTAAACAAATAACAGTTGAAAAATTCTTAACAGAATCATCAAATATGATAAGAATGGAACGACCTCTAAATAGAGAAGTAAAAGAATATCTATTTAAAGATTATAAAATTTATGTTATTAAATATGACAAATCTGTAGATTGGCCAGAAAAATCAGAAATAGGTTTCACATTATTATCGAATGAAAATGTAAACCTACAACCTACCGAACGAAAAATTTTATATACAGGATTAGGCTTTATAATACCAGATGAATTTTATGGTATAATAAAAGGAAAAAATGGTTGGTTAAAAAATGTAGATTTACAAATTACCGAAGGAACTATAAAATCCACATATAGTGGAGAAGTAACTATAATAATAAAAAGTTTTGAAAAATCATCCATTATTAGAATTAAAAACAGAAACAAGTGAGCTGATCTCATAATAAATAAAATTTATAATTTTATCTAATGGAAATAATAACAAGACAGATAAATAGAATATGTATTAAAATTAAAGTAGAAAATGGACAAAATTATAATATTTTTTCTATCTTAGATTCAGGAGCAACTAAGAGTATTGTAGAGGAAAAATTTTGGCCTATAAATTTAACTGAATATCTTAAAAAACCACAATTATTTAGTGGATTAGCAGGAAATACTAATTCAACTAAAATATCTAGAAATGTTTCCATATATATTTTAGATAAAAATGAAATAGAAGAGGAATTTATTATTCCTGAAGTATATATAATAAAAGAAGGATTGAGTAATATGATCCTTGGTAATAATTTCATAAACAAATATTCACCTATCATAATTGATAAGATGTTCAATACGTTTACAAAGAATGATAAAAAAATTATTATACCACGATATTTTATTGTACCAAGAATTTTTAAGTTACCAATAAATATATCTAAAGAAAGTTTTCAAGATATATATTTAAATAGTTTAAATGAACTATTTTCAGAAAATCCTTTAAAATTCTGGGATAGAAGCCCAAGATATTGTAAAATAGAACTTTTACCGGAACATAAAGAAAAAAATCTGAGGACAAAACCCTTAGTCTATTCAAAAGAAGATGTAATAGAATTTCAAACATAAATTAATGAATTAAAAAAATTAAATTTAATACAAACCAGTAGAAGTCCACATATATCACCAGCTTTTATGGTTAGAAATCATTCAGAACAAAAACGAGGTAAGGCAAGAATGGTAATAAACTATAAAAAATAAATAAACATACAAAATTTGATGGTTTCCATATACCTAGTTGCGATAGTATCTTAAAAATATTACAGAATAAAAAATGGTTTAGTAAATTTGATGCAAAATCAGGATTTTGGCAAATAAAACTAGAAGACCAAGAATCTAGATAATTAAGTTCATTCTCTATACCATATGAACACCTAGAATGGAATGTAATGCCATTCGGAATAAAAAATGCACCACAAATATTTCAAAAATGGAGGAATTCAATCTTTAAAGACTATGATGATTTTATTGTAGTATATATAGATGATATATTAGTTTTCTCCAACAATTATAATGAACATAAAAATCATCTACAAATAATAAGAGAAAGATAATATCTCAGTACAACATAGGGCAGATTATATAATACAATGGTGTCATTCTATGTTTTCATTACAGTTTTTATATCCAAACTTAACTACTCCTAATTTAATAGATTTTATAATTTTTATAAGTATTGGTTTTGCTTTTAGATCTTCGGTAAGTTGTAGGTTTACATTTTCATTCGATAATAATGTCAGAACATAATGATATGCCAACAAGACCAGTAAATCAAAACATAATAATGTTAGAAGATAGTCTATTATGGTATTTTATTGATTAGCGGCCAATCTCATATATAATGTATTCTTCATCAGATGAATTATAAATAATTTCATCTTCACTTTCAGTTATTAACTCATATTCA
The DNA here is from genome assembly GCA_036172225.1 of Cryptocoryne crispatula var. balansae. NCBI lineage: Eukaryota > Viridiplantae > Streptophyta > Magnoliopsida > Alismatales > Araceae > Cryptocoryne > Cryptocoryne crispatula. Next base: position 30,386,134 of record CM069918.1, read on the forward strand.
TGAGTGTTCGACGATAAGTTAAGGATATTGATAGGGGATCGATGATTCGTTTAACTTGACAAATATATATATAATCGCGAGATGCATCGTAATTAATAAAAATCATTCGGCGTGCAGATGTTGGTCCCTGCAAAGGAACGAGATCAGACCATATATATATACATATATATATATTATATATTTAATAACATATATTGTATATAAATATTAATATATTATTTAAATATAAATATTATTTTTAAACTATTTGTATTATTATATTTGTATTATATATATTTAATATTTTCTATATTTATATTTAAATATACTTATTTTTTATACTTTAATAATATTAATGTATAATATATTATTAGTAGACATCATTTTATTTTCTTGGATGGGCTTGAGATTGATCTATAACATTGAATTTACCTATGGAGGTGAATCTGCAAGTAGTTCGTAGGTGTTGTTAGAGTTACCTACGGATTCTCAAATCAATATGTATAGAGAGTAAATAAAGATAATTTTTACCTACTAATTCTTACCTGAGGATAATGTTTCAATAGATATAACATGTAGGTTTCTTGTAGTGTTACCTCTTTATCGAGCGGTGGAAAAGATCCCAAAAATTGTTATTATATTCATAATTCAACTAGGATACGAAATGCACCAAATAAAACTCCTAAAAAATTTCCAATCTCCGCAAATATAGGGTAGATCAAGGAACTACCGTGGAGATCTAATCTACTTGAAATTTGCCAAAATTTGCCTCTTCATCACTCTTGAATTTTAGAAAATTTATGGAAACAATAAAGAATACCTAATGCCTTCCAAAGGCTCCCTCCTCTCCATAGAGAAAGAAAATCAAATACCAAACACCATCTTTTTGATGCCATAATGGACAATCTAGTGATCCAAAATTCGAATGGAGGATAACGTTGAAAAGCCCTATGTCATGAGAATAGAGCTAACCTTTTTTTGCTAAATGCATAACATTCAAAGTATTGATGCCCCATCAAAATGAGGCTTGTACAATTTGGAGAACACATAGAATCACATGAAATAACATCAAAATGATGTTTTGATTGAGACTTAAATTCAACTTTAATACAACTAAAAGGAATCGTTCTATAGTAATAGAAACATTTGATTGCTTAAATTTTGTAGTCATTATTTCAATTGGAAACGAACAACATTACCGAGAACCAGATTTGAACTAAATTAAAAATATCTTTACCGCATTCAATCAATCTAATCTCAACTCTTCTTTTCTTATCTTTAAAAAGTGTCAAATGGGATCATCGTTTGACACTTACTTCATCAAGAGTAGGTTCGTTTAAAATTAATTGTGTATTTCATTTCTTATATAATTATATAATTATATATATTTTTTCTCTATAATTTTAAAAAAACTATTAGTTTATATGAGTAATTTAATCAAATCTTAAAAAGATATCTCCAACATATTTGATTCTAGGTATCTTTAAAGGATTGAGAAAATTTTAAATTATGCTTTTCATGAATGTCAGACCTAATTTAGACATAACTAGAATAAAAATTTAATTCAATGTCTTTGTAAAAAATGTCGCAACACATGGTTGCAACATCTATTAGTTGAATGTATATCAATTGAGGTACAAATGACCAAAAATTGAATGTTTATCTTATCTATCTATCTATCTATCTATATATATATAGTATCATGTTCGATTCAAGGGTGATTGTGTTGCCGAAACAAACAAACAAACATAAAATAACCTGTGCAGATATCCATAGGGGTTCCTTTTCCCCGCCCCCCCCCTTTCTCTCTCTCTCTGCCGCCGACTATGAAGACGACCCGGCCCTTTTCCTCTGTTTCCACTAGGGTTGTAAATAGGTTGGATTCGGTAGCAGATTCACTAGAATCTGATTCTGATTCTGATAAGATTAAGGGGTTCCGATTCTGATTCTGATAATTTCGAACTCACTATGTTCCGATTTTGATCTGATTTTGATTTTATTTTCAAAATCGGAACCGAATCCGATAAATTCTAAAATACATATTAATTTTTAATTTTTATTCAAAAGTGAGACAATAATTCACATATAATTATTAAAATTTGATATAATCTTCTTGAAACTTTATTTTTATCATTTTATCAATTTATATATTATATATTATAAATCATTTAACTTTATTTTATTTTATTTTATTTATATATAATTATTTGTTATCGAAATTAGATTAACGAAAACGGAATTAACTGATTCTGATTTCACTTCTGATAAACTACCAAAATATTCGATTCTGATTTTGATAATTTGGATACAAAAATAAATTTTAAATTGATTAAGTTTTATCAAAATCAAATCAAAATATAAGAATATCAAATTCTGTTTACACACCTACTTTTCACGCACCTGTGCGGCATCCGCTATTCAATTTCACTAACGCCCGAGCAAAAGCCGCTCCCTCCTGCAAGGTTTCTACCCCCACCGGTCTCTCTCTCTCTGCTGTTACCATGCAGACCACGCGTTATTTCTCTCTCCGTTCTGGATGACGCCGTGCTTCCGGTGTCCCTCGTCGGCATGCAGCCGCGTGCCTCCGTCTCCACCGTGAGCGCCTCCTGGTGCTGCCCTCGTCGTCGCCGCCGCCCATGGCCAACCTCAGACCCGCGTATCAGTCCTCTGCATCGCTAGACCAGCCTGCCCTCCCGCTGCCATGCGAATAGCGCTGACCAGCACCCGCGAGGCCCGCAGCCCCGAGCGCCCCGGTGAACGCCGGTCTTGCACTGCGATTAACGGCCTGCCTCGTCGTTAAGCGCGCCTGGCCCGGCTCGAACGCCGCGCGCTGATCCAGTCGACGCGCACCCAGGCGAGCCCGAGCGTCGCTACCCCAGCCCGCTCGGCCCAGAAGAAGCACAATGCTACAGTAACCGTAAAGAGTTATTTCGGAGGATGAAAATCTGAAAAATGGGAGGTTAAAGAAAAGAGAATTTTCAAAAATTTCGTAAAATTCTAGATAACTGTTATTCTCGATCAGGTATGCTTATTTGACCATTTTTATGAAAACGTTACATGAAACCTTGTTAATTATGTCCTGCACTATAGGAAAAAGGGTCCAACAAGTAAAAATGCATCACTAATACATATTAACAACAGCTCCAACACTGTTGCAAGTCTATCGCAAATAAGTTCATCGTCATTTCTATTAATGATAGCTTAACAGAAGCCGTCGCCAAAACTGTTAATTGCGACCTCTAAATGCCGTGCAACTAAATTTACTAGTAACTACTAAAGTGCTGTCGACAGTAACATTATTTGCGGTGGCTAAGAACTTTTGCAACAAATGATTTTGACATCAACTTACGTCCTTTGCAAGAGGATATTTAGGAAAGTGATATGTTTATTGGCGATGGCTTGAAGCCGTCCCCATAAATTATTTGCGACGGCCTATAGCCATCACAAAACTAGATACCTCGACTCCCAAAATATTTCTGGGTGTGAGATTACCTGCTTAAGTCATCGCCACTACATTTTAGTTGTCACTGAAACAATTATCGATGATGGTTACAAGCCATCGCTAAACTAGACATCTCAAACATTTTCGGAAGTGACATTGCCTGGTTTGGCGACGGCTTATAACCATCACTAAAGGAATTATTGATGCCATTAATGTATTTGAAGAAAAAAATAAATTGCATATTAATATAAAAATTTTATGTAAGACTATACCCATGCATGAATATACAATACACATGTATTTCATGCATGATAAATATTCACAACGAACAAAAACATTCACATATCGTTCACATCCACATTCACACCCACACAAACATTCACATATCGGTTTGGTTCCACATTCACATACACACAAACATTCACACCCACATTCACACATCTATTCATAAAATTATAAACATTTCAATTCACATTCACACAAAGAAAGTTTACAATTCATACATATATTAACATAATAGAGATAACACGGAGGAAAGAAGTCTCTTATTCTTTTTCCCCAAATGATCCCTCCTCCTCATCCTTGTCCTGGTCCTTGTTCTCGTCCTCTCTCAATCCTCAAGTGGCCTCGAACTTGACGGATCCGCTAGTGGGGGCAGTCTCTGATATATCTTGACTAATATTTGTTGTGTTAACCGTTCCATATTTATCAAACATGTTTTTCTTGGTCATTCAATTTTTTTAGAGAGAGTCAATCACCGAGTTTTGCTTCATGATTTGACTTGCTTAATTGTGGAGTAAATTACTTTGCCTCTCTACTTTCTCCATCAACTCTTAAATGACTGAACTTGCAAAGATACTCGCACCTCCACCGCTTACACCATACCAGGTGTTGTGGGTCTATCCTCTCCCCCCATATCAAATCTGCCCTAGCTTATCTTTGCTAAACACAATAATGAATACTTCCTCAATAGAGAATGGATGCTCAAAATCCTTAGCATTTGATTCTCTTGATTAGGGACAACTAGCGCATATTATCATAAAAAGTGTAAATATGTCAATTGATATATGAAATCAAAATTGGCTAATAGTATAAATAATTTAAATATCTACAATCATTTCATGACTTTTTCATTACTCCAAATGATGGATCCATCTGCCTCTTTATGTGTCTGGGTCATTTTAAAGACCTCTGGACGGGTAGGGCAACGCCCTTCTCTTTTGTCTGTTCAGAGAACAAGTATTAGAATATATTGTCTAAGTGCTACTTAATAAATAACGATAATTTAAAATACTTATAAAATTTATCTCGAGCTAACGAATGTTTGTCCTTCCTCTTATATATGGCATAGTCAAATGAGTCCTATTGTTTATTTTTTCGACGAAGTGCCTATGAAGAAATTCTTAAGATGTTATTTATCGATAAAAATGACATGTTGAAATTGAAAACTTTTAAATAAAAGGGATTTTTTTTTACCTTACTCTCATCTTTATCCCATATCTCACACATATGGCACCACTACTCCGGGTCCCATTGTGGAGACACAATTGCAAATGCCTCCTCCAATGAGTGTCTTGTAAAATACTGCATGCCAAAATGTTATTAGTTATAATAGACAACAATGAGACAAAAAAAACTTATTACTTCTTTAAATGATTTCTTTATTTTTTTGCATCTCCCCATATGTCATAAAATTTCAATATCTATGGATGGAGATCGGTAAAATGTTGTTGCATGCATAATAATTATAGATTAGTTTTTTACAATTAAAAAATCATATATAGAACTAATTGTATTTACCTCAAGATCTTTGAAGATGACTTCTTTTTTGTCATTTGCAAGGGTGATGTAGTTATGTTGTTATAGGTTGCAATGAACCCTGTTGCAAACTCTAAGATAGGCGGTGAATTCTTGGCCATTTGGACCTACACCCGATCCTCTTATAACTTGGTTGTTCAAGGTCTCTATACTTGGGAGGCCTTATCTGGAAGCAATAGGAGTCATGGCTTCAACAAACCACCAGTGCATAAAGTTTTCCTTAAGGGACAAGTGGTCAAGGTGACTATCATGCCTGTAAGGGACGAGATGAATGATACCTCTTTTACATCACCCTTATGGTTATCAATACAATCTTAGATCTCAGTAGGACAGTTGTCAGAAGTTGGTTGCATGACTGCCTCTCTACCAAACACTGTGGGATGGCAGATGATGATGAAATTGGGTTATCAACCTAGAAAAGGTTTGGGCAAGGATCTTCAAGGCATCACTCAACCGATCGAAACTGTGAAAAGGCCACATAGGCAGGGGTTGGGATATGAAGAAGATTTCATCCCAATGAGGGTCATTCAGCCAGGATATGCCATGGGACTCCACGCATTCTTTATCAAAGGGGAGACCATGATGATGGCTGAGGATGATAAGGAAGCAGTAACAACTATCAAGAGAAGGAAGGGTCCAGATGAAGAAGAAGACGTGGAAGATCTGTGCTTGTCATTGACTCATTTGTTTTCAACCAAGGAAGAGCATCAAGAACCACACAAGGGCAGACCAATCTTGGATAACCAGGTTGACCAAACTACCACCCAAGTCAGAATCATTCCACGAGGCCCGAATACAACAATTCCATATGTAAACCTCGTGACATTATTCTTGGATTTATTGGATGGCCTTCCGAGCCCACTTTCTTTCACTAAATTAACAACTCACTTTGGGCCCATGCGCCCTCTCCAACCTTCCATTCTCACTGGGCCTACTTGCCTATCTACTTTCCTTGTTAGTTTTAGGACTAAGGGCTCTTCCCATCATGGGCTCACATGCCCATCCATATCCAAATATGGGTCTACGTACCCGTTCACATTTTTCATCAGTCTTAGACCCATGTGTCCACTTTCTGTTAGCATTGGGCCCACGAGCCCCTTCTTTCCATTTATTCTTAAGTTTTTCTCTTTGTTAATTCCATCAGCTTTTAGCAAGTATCGAGTCATCCTGACCCATTCTATCTTTTTACTTAAAAATACAAAAATATGTCTTTTTTGAAACTCACATTTTCATCGAGGAGACATCTCTACTTATCCTAGAGGGTGCTCCTAATCAGGGATCCCTCTCTTCTGAATCATTGATCAATTTACTCGATCCTCTCTCTAGTGTGAATACCATCTTTCTAGCTTTGTCTTTAGTAGGTCAGGTTAGATTAGGAAATAGGAAAGTCAGAGATAAACGAGTTCCATGTTGATATCTATAACAATTAGCACAGAAATGCATAGAATGTGCAAGGCTACCAAACTTTTTAGAGAATACCATCCAACTAAATGAAATCCGATATGAGGATGAGCATAACATAGATCATAATTTAGGAGTATATGAGGTAGTATCAGAAAAGGATCCTGAATCTGATGATGAAATTGAGGACTTGGCTGATGCATATGCATCTGGACTTAGAAGATTTGAAGAACTATTAGTCACAGAAAATGAACCAACCAAGGAACTGAATTTAGGAACCTTGGAAGATCCTAAGACTATCCTCATCAGTGTAAATCTCACTCCCTCAGAAGAACAACATTTGATCAAAGTTTTGGAAGAATATAAGGACACTTTCACATGGACATATAAAGACATGTCGGGATTAGATAATTCATTGGTTGAACATAGATTAACTTTGAAACCTAGAACTACCTAAGTTAAACAAAAGCTCAGGAGGTTTCACCCTGACATTGCACTCAAAATGAAAGAAGAGGTCGACAAATTACACCAGACAAAATTTATTAGAGTCGTCTTTTATCCGCAATAGGTGGCTAACATAGTCCCTGTTATGAAGAATGATGGATGGGTTCGGATTTGCAGAAATTTCAGGGACTTGAATCGAGTGTGTCCCAAGGATGATTTTCCTTTACCTCATATCGATGTTTTGGTTGATAACACAGCTGGATTTGAAATGCTCTCATTTATGGATGGCTATTCTAGATACAATCAGATCTGGTTAGCTGAGGAAGATCAAGAGAAGACCTCGTTCACTACTCCTTGGGAAACATATTGCTATGTTGTCATGCCCTTTGGGTTAAAGAATGTTGGTGCTACATATAAGAGGGCTATGATGGCTATCTTTCATGACATGATGCACACCTTTGTAGAGGTATACGTGGACGATTTGGTTATCAAGTCCAAGAGTCGGGAAGATCATTCTGAAGTACTATGGAAAGTTTTGAAACAAGCTAGAGAATACTAGCTGAAAATGAACCCTAAGAAGTGTACATTTGGTGTTTCATCAAGAAAACTACTAGGGTTCATAGTAAGCAAAAAGGGCATAGAGATCGACCCAAACAAGGCCAAGGAAATCATTGGAATGTCTCCTCTGAAGAATACGAAAGAGCTTCGGGGATTGATTGGGAGGCTACAATTTGTCTACTAGTTTATCTCACATCATTCCCAAAGGTATAAACCTTTTTATGAGTTAACTAAGGCGGGGGCCGAAGTTAAATAGGATTCGAAGTGCCAGGAAGCATTTGATGGGTTGAAAACATACCTGGCAAATCTCCCTATACTTAGACCACCAATTCTTGACAAGCCCTTTGTCCTCTACATTTCAGTTCTCAAAAACTCCTTTGGGGTAGTTCTTGCACAAGTTGATGAAGAAGGGAAAGAGCGAGCTACCTACTACTTGTCCAAAATCTTTGATACTTGTGAGCTGAAGTACACTATGGTAGAAAAGACATGTGCTACTTTTGTTTGGGTGGTTCAGAAACTTAAGCACCATTTCCTTGCTCACCAAGTCAAGCTCATTTCTCGTATCAATCCCATCAAGTTTCTCTTAGAGAAAATTATAGTTACTGATCGATTAGGATGATGGCAGAGTTTCTTGTCTCAATTTGATATCACCTATGTTTCGCAGAAGGCAATCAAGGGCTATGCTATTATTGAACACCTTGCCCATCATCCCATACCCATCTTTGATCCAGTCCGGTCGGAGTTCCTGGATGACAAACTAATGTCAGTCCAATCTTCCAATCTTTGGACATTATATTTTGACGGGGCTCTGAACTCTTATGGTAGAGGGATAGGTATTGTCCTTCTGTCACCCGAAGGTGTCACCATTCCACAGGCCTTTCAATTCGACTTTCCAGCAACCAACAACATAGCTAAGTATGAAACCTTGCTGGCCAGACTGGAGGCCGCTCACTTCCATGGTGCCACCGAATTGAGGGTGATAGGTGATAGTCAATGGATCCTATGCCATGTCTTATCCAAGTACCGAACTTCCCATCCAAACCTCAAACCCTACCAGGAGCTCACCACCTGCTACATCAAGCTTTTCTTCAAACTCACGTTTGTCCATGTCCCCCGTGCTCAGAATGTCCTTGCTGATGCCTTAGCTTCACTAGCTTCATCTTTATTTGTCCCGCTAGGTAGGCAAGTGCGGACTATCCACGTCTGTAAGAGGTCAATTCCAGCAATTGAGAATGGACATTTTCTAAAGGTTAAGGAGAGGTTCAACAGAAAAGAATACTTAGAACACAAAGAAGAAATCATTTTAATTAAATTGGAAGAATTAGAAGAAGGTGAGAGACCTTTGTATGATGAGATTGCGAGGTATTGCCAAGATCAGTCATATCCACCTGGATCAACTATCAAGGAAAAGAAGGCAATCAAAAGAGTATCCTAGAGGTATACAATCCTGGAGGAGTGCTTTACAAGAGGAGCCTAAGTGAAATTTTACTTAAGTGTCTTGATGAGGAAGAAGCGGAGTTGGTGCTAAAGGAAGCACATTCTGAAGTTTGTGGTGGTCATGTGAATGCCCAAGCCCTTGCTAAGAAAATCATCCGACAAGAGTATTATTGGTCAACTATAAAAGAAGACTGCTCCATTTTTGTCTGGCACTGTCATTAATGTCAACTCCATGCCGACAAGATTCATTCTCCCTCATTGTCCCTTCATCTAATCCATGCCCCATGGCCTTTCACCATGTGGGCTTTTGATATCATTGGCCACTTGAGTGACATCAACTTCGAAATGCGCTCAAAATCATTCATTCTGACAACAACGGAGTACTTCACAAAGTGGGCTAAAGAGGAAGCATTCATGTATATTAAAGCATCAACAATTTACTACTTCATCAAGTGCAAGATCATTGCGAGGTTCGAGATCCCCAACGACATTGTCATTGATAATGGGCCGCAATTTCTCTCTCAGGATCTGCGTGATCTTTGTGACAGGTATCACATTTCATTGTATCATTCATCACCATACTATTCTCAAGGCAATGATCAAGTAGAAGCCACCAATAAAACCTTAATTAAAATCATCAAGAAATCTTGTAAGGCTAGCAAGTTTACCAACTGGCCTGATAAGCTCATAGACGCTCAATGGGCTTATCGTACTTCTGTAAGGACTCCCACTGGATAAACCCCATATGCTTTGGCATATAAGATGGAAGCAGTGGTCCCCTACGAGGTATTACTTCCATCTCTCCGAGTTTAGCTCGACAAGGATATTCCTGTTGATGAGAGATGAAAATCTCTCCTTGCACAGCTTGAACTCTTGGATGAAAGAAGGCTAGCCACCACCGAGCATGCCCGGACTTACCTGAATAGACTTAAAATGTTTTATCAAAAGAGGGTGGTTGAGAGCAAATTCGAGATCGGTGAGATGGTCATTAAAAGAATTTTTGTTAAGTCGGGGGGTCCCCACTCAAAATTGCAACCTAATTGATTAGGGCCTTTTGTAATCACTAAAAAGTATCTAGGCAATGCATATGAGTTGACTAATGCAGATGGAGAAAAATTGAATCATCCCTGGAATGGAGTTTACCTCAAAAAGTATTTCTATAAAAATGAAAAAACCACAGGTATAATATCAAGTTATTGATACTAGGCTATTCGTGAGAAGTTAAGGGAAGGTACCATCCTACACACACAACACCTCCCATTCCTAGAATCCAGACAACCTGATACTTTTGAGAGGCAAGACAAAAATCAAGAAACGGAAGGAGTACCCTTACTCTGCTCTCTTCTACTCCGTCCAAGATAGGAAGAGAAGATTAGAGAGGGGTAGTATTGAAAATACCCACCACCCTAGTAGGAGGCCATCTTGGAGGGTGCAAAAGGGTGCCAAAAGATAGGCAATGAACCCCTCAGGTTAAAGAAAATGATCAACCTATCTGAATGAGTACCCAAAGTGATAGTCAAGGCAAGAAGGCAATTTTTCTGATTTTTGGGATATTCTTCAATTGCTATATATTGTCTTAAAACTAAAAATTGTAAGGAATCAATACATGATAGCGAAAAAATTTTGATTCCTTAAAACCATGATCTTTGCCTTGGTCGATGCCAAATGAGTAAAACTGGGAACTGAATATGAAGTACAACAAGAGTATCTCATGAGATTTTCAAAATATCTCAAAATGGATGAAGAGAGGACATTCCTCCTTGCTAAAAACTATTCAAGTGTACGATCTCTAGCAGTATACACACGATCTGCTTCAATAGACGAGTTCTCTTTTCCTTCAGGCCTCCAGAAACCTTCCAGATCCAAGCTTGACCATGGGAGATCACCTTCTAAAGGAGAGAGGAGTAAGAGAGGCTTCTTGGGATGTGCTCCATCCCTATGGCTTGTTAGGGTTTGGCTTCATAAGCCATTTGTATATAGAAGATGGAATTTTTCACAAAAATTCAAAACTTCTATAAAATTATGTCCATGCCCTCATCTTATTGACCAGATCTAATGTGTGTGACCCACTAGGCCCAATAGTTAATTTGGTTGAAGCCTTAATTAATTTAAAAGAACAATTCCTTTAAATTAATTCAAAACTGTTATCCGATAATAGTTTTTACGGTTTTTCGATCATAAAGGGTACAAGCCACATCTTATGATACCAAATGACTTTGGGGAGTTAAGTAAAATCCATTGAGCCTTTCCATGATCAATTACTATGCAAATTTAAATCTTCGTTCATACAATGTCCCGGTCGGTCAAGGGTTCGACAACGACTGTCAACCCCTAAATATTCCAACTCTATGGGATCCTATACTCAGGTTTGGATCAATTGGAAAACTCAATTTTCAATTATCCTAAGTACCTTGGCCAAGAATTTACAGTACTATACCATAGGACATTCTTTCTCTCCTACCAAGAGTGAACGATCCCTTGTTGTCCACTCAATTGCCTCCACCGGGTTTCTCTTGCACCTAATACATCAACTATACTAGACCATCAAGATGGTGATCCATTAGTCAATAATCAAAGTACAAGATATATCCGGTAAGACATCTTTGGCGACTTAGGTCAAAGATCAAACCGTGCTATTTAGATTTAAGGATAACCTGATAGATAGTTTGGTAAGAAACCGATCAGGTTTTCTTAAATTGGTCAGTTCAGTGAACTCATTCCACTAATGAGCACCTATGTGTGTATCTCAATGTCCCCACACTGATGACCAATGATATCGGTCATCATCATCACATGAGAAGACATCACACACATTAATCTATCTGAATCCTTAATGTCCTGTCTCAAAGATCCTATAACTAAAAACATTTAGATCACATACCTCTCGATAATCGATCTCATTATCATAATATCATCATGATTCAGTCATCATTACTTGTGATCAAGGACTTCATTATCATATACGCTTCTAATAAAAGCTAGTAATGAAGTTTTTCCTATTTAATTGAATTAGATATTCCTAGAAATGTCAAATCATATCATATATGATTGGCTTGCAGGGCATACATTTCTATCAATCTCTCACTTGTACTAAAGCCAATCACCAATCTGGCTTATCTCTATCAGCTCAAGGTGAAGCTCAAACACTCTTTGAGTAATTTCTTTAGTTAGTGGATCTATAATGTTATTAGCGGAAGATACTCTATCTTTAATTATATCTTTGTAAGTTGCATTCTCTTTGATTCTATGGTATTGCCATAGAAGTTTTAAACTTCTAATGAGACTTTGGCTCTACCCCATTGTTTTCCCAAAACAATGATACACTTTCAGAGAAGGTGGGGACAATCCCATTAGCTAGATGAACATCTTCATCTGGTCTGCTTCTCAAGCAATATACAACCATTATACAATCTACTTTAGATTAGTTGTAGAATTAACAGTGTTTTCTTGCATGGAACTCTTCCAGCTCACTGCACCACCATTATGTTGACTTATTATCAGACATGATTTCACTAGAAACTTGTGTACATAAAACTACAAGACTTTAAGTCTTATCCTCTATACATTAGAGATACATCCTTAGTACTTCTCAAGTACTCAAGGACACATCTCTTAATTATCTAGTGACTCTCACATGGATTTACTTGATGAATGCTTAAAACACTTAAAGCATTAATGAAGACATGTATATAGCATCACAAATGTGATAGACCCTATTGCAAAAGCATAAGGGCTATACTAATGTGATCTCTTTATTTCTCAAGAAAACTATTTCTTTAAAGAGATCAACTCCACACTACATAGGTAATAAACCTATATTGGATTTTACCAAGTCAAACCCTTTGACAATATGTACATAAACTGGAATAAGGTCAAGTAACCTCTTAGATTTATCTCCATAGATCTTAAAATTCATATTTAGTTTGGAGGATTAATTTCATAACTAGGCTCAGTTATAATAACATAGTTACTTCATTCTTAATGAGTAGTATGTCATGCATATACCATGTCAAGAAGAAAATAGCACTCCCACTTATCTTATATGAATACACAAGGCACGTCTTCATTCCTAATGAAGTCATAAGATTTAATCTCATTAAACCTTATCTACTATCTATGGGAAGTCTTACTTGAGTCCATAAATGGACCTTATACACACATTATTTGAATGTTTTGGAACTTGATTCCCAAAGGTTGTATCATATACACCTATTACTCAAAATAACAAAGAGAAACACTATCTTAACATCCATGTGACATATCTTATAGTCATAGTGTGTAACAATCAAAATCTAAATAGCTTAATTCTATGGCATAGGTAAAAGGTTTTATCATAGTCAACTATTTGACTTAGATGATATCTCTTTTAACTATCCTTACTTTGAAGGTCTCTACCTTCTAATCTTTCTTTTAGTGATCCATTTATACCTTATGGATACTAAATATTTAGGTGGATCAATTATGTTCTGAACTTGATTAGAATAGATAGAGTTTATATCAAATTTTATTATTTCTTTTCATTCTAAATCAATATCTTATATTGCTTCAATATAGATCTTAGGATCATTATCCTTTTATCTTATGTCTCATTTCTTTCATCAAAGATATGTCTCACATATCTCTTAGGTTGATTGGACACAAGAAAAGGTCTATGATTTGGCCTTGCGTAATTATTAACTAATACCTTAATAAAAGTGTCCTTAGATTGTGGGACTAGAACAACTCCCATTTATACCTTGCTCCCACTATCTTTCTTAAGGAGGAACTCTTCCTCTAGAAATATTGTGAGATGAGCAACTTATACCCTTCTCCCTAAGGGTGGCATTAATATCCTTAAGTTTCTTTAGGATATCCCACAAGCCAACACGTTATAGTCTTAATTCCAACTTGATAGGGTTAAATTTATTCACAAGGCTATACATTCTGAACCTTAACTTGCTTAAGGTCAAGCTTTAACTCTTTTTATATCCTATATGAAATAATTGGAATAGACTTGTAAAGTACCAATTTAAGATCAAGTGCCTATATTGAGTATTAACCCTAAATAGACAAAGAAGAATTTTGCAAAGGTTGTCATTGTCCATATTATGTCCTACACAATATGACTTCTCATTTTAGCTACTCAATTAAGCTAAAATGTATAAGAGGTGTCCATCAAAATTAGATTCTACTATCCTTCATTTATGTGTGAATTATGTACTTAAGTATTCCTCTCCTTGATCTCATCAAAGAGTTCTAATACTCTTTCCATTAAAATTTCTACTTCATTCTTAATCTCAAATAATTTCTCAAAGGTTATGGATTTGTACTTCAAAAAGTACATGTGTCTATACCTAGAGAAGTCATCTTTGAAAATTAATGAAGTTGAAATATTATCCTCTAACTTTAATAGATATGGGTTAACATACATCTAGATGCATGAGTTCTATAAACTCATTAGCCCTTTCTCCATGTCTTACTAATGGAGAGATGGTCATTTTGCTTAATAAGATAAGACTTACATATAATTAATGATTCCAAATTATTTACCTATATGTTTATATCTGAATAGTACTCTTTAAGTCTTTTCTTATAAATATGACCATACTACTAAGAATAGATTGATCAATATCAATCTACTTCAGTTAATGAGGATTATTCACACATATTATAAGAGTATACAAATTTGATATGAATAAACTCTTTATTATGCTCCCACTGGTAAACACTTTACCAGTTATTATAGAACAATTATCATTTTCATACCATTGAATAAATCACCATTTATTCAACTAGGAAATGAAAACAATGTTCTTATGTAAGGATAATTAAGACAACTCTAGGAAGTTATAGAAAAATTGTATCTCCCACTAGTAATGATGCAACATTTTGTATCATTTCATATGTAGGTCAACAATCTTCTTCATTTACTTGCTATTATCTACAACTCATTATAGATATATGATGCATATTTGGTATCTCATACTATTATATGCATCCTTGTATCTTATACTATTGAATGTGTATTTAAGCCAAGTAAATATTAATGACTTTGATACATGAAGCTTTTCAAGCTCCACCTTTGCATTATGTGCAATACACTTTGCTCTTCATCTTCCACTTATCATCATGATAGTAGAAGAATGCTATGTCTAATTTGGGTTTTAATATCTTGACTTACTTCTTTGACTTTTAACTATCTTCTTCTATTTCTATCTAATGATCATACTTCTTTCTATTGGTCTCATCAATAAGAAGTATTCGAGATGTATTATTCTTATTTACCTTTAATTAGCTCATCACCATAAGCCAAGATGGATATCATATTTATCTATCCATGTTGCCACTACTATTTTTATCTCATAGAGGCTAACATTCAATAAAAGGTAATCAATACATATTTTCAATATTATGAGATAAGATCTTAACTTCTCTCACATCATTAGATAGTGTAGGAGATATCTACTTCTCAAGTAGGATAGTTAATAGGTCAACTAAGAGAACTATTCTCTTAGTTCTAAATCGATATAAGAAGTGTGAACCATTAAACTACTTAGCATCTAGCATGCTAGACTAATGGTGGTTTACAATATTCTACAACTGAGATATAATTATATTAACATTACAAACATTCATTAAAATTAAGATATGACCTTTCATCTTAATTTATACTACCACTAATTTTCGACGAATTTGCATAACCCTCATTGTGCAAAGACTGGATATCACAATGAAATTGTAGTGGGGACTAAGACCCTACTAACTTTATGGTGATGACCTTATGGTAGCACTAATAGAAATGTATGGCCTACAAGCCAATCATATATGATATGATTTGACATTTCTAAATATATCTCATTCAATTAATTAGGAAAATCTTCATTATAAACTGTTATTTGAAGCAAATATCATAATGAAGTCTTTGATAAAATACAATGATGATTAAATCATGATGAGATCATGATAATGAGATTGATCATCCAGAGGTAATTGATCTAAATGTTCTTAGTCATAGGATACTTGAGACGGGACATCAAGGATCCGGATAGACTAGTGTATGTGATATCTTCTCATGTGATGAGGATAACCAATCTCATTGGTTAGTAGTGTGGAGACATTGAGATACACATACAGGTGCTTATTAGTTGAATGAGTTCACTGAACTGACCAAATTAGAAACCCTGAATGGTATCTTATCGAACAGTCAATCAGGGTTTTCTATCATTACAGTTGCATGTTTGGACCTTTGACCTGAGTCGCCAAAGATACCTTGTTGGGTGGAACTTATACTTTGACCATTGACTTATGGATCACCGTTTAGATGGTCCAGTATAGCGATGGATTGGGTACAAGGAAAACCCGATGGAGACAATTGAGCGGACAACAAGGGATCATCCACTCTTGGTAAGTGAGAGTGAATGTCCTATGGGATTGTACTCTAAATCCTTGGCCAGGGTAGATAGGATAATTGGAAAAGGAGTTTTCCAATTGATCCAATTTTGAGTACAAGATCCTTTAGAGTCGGTATACTAAGGAGTTGACAGTCGATGCCGTACTCCTTTCTGACCAAGACATTGGATGGACGAGGGTTTATATCCATGCGGTAACCGATGATGGAAATACTCAATAGAGATAAGATTATCCCTATAGCCGTTGGGATCATGAGATGTGGCTTGTACCCTTCATGATCAGTAGGCTGAATAATTTGTTATTAGATAACGGATTTAATTAAATTAAATAGAATTATTTTATTTTATTTAGGCCTCAACCAAATAGGTTATTGGGCCTAGTGGGTCACACACAAAAGGACTTATCCACAAGTACAGGGGCAATGGCATAATTTATAGAGATTTTAGGTTTTCATGAAAAATTCCACAATTCTCTATAAATACTAATGGTTTCAACCAGACCCTATCAAGCCAAGAGTGAAAACCACGTCCCTAGCCTCCTTCCTACCTCCTCCTCTCTCTAGAACGTGTCCATGATCGATGGAGCTCCATTCGGGAAGAGTTCTCGAGGCTGGCGTGAAGGGAGAACCTACTGTGGATGAAGTTCGTGTGGATATTGCTGGAGACTAGACATTTGAACGGTTTGAAGAGCTTGAGATGCTCATCTCCTTCCTCTCCATGGGATTATTTGAATCCCTATCAGGTATATTCGAACCCGATTTGATTGATTTTTGGTTTTCGTTGTTCAATTTCATTTGAGACAGATTCTAAAAGAACCCATTGGAATCGTCATTTCCGCTGCACCAAATTTTTATGGACGATTCCTTACAAGCACAACAAATCATCTCATACTTAATAGGTAGGCAACTATTGCCAGTTGCAACTCTTAGTCATTTAGCCTCTAGAGTTATGATCTTGTGGTAGCACAACAAACCATATACTCTAGTTAGGTCAAACCCACTTGTTACGTTATGAGAATGGATTCTTCACACAGCCCTTGTGGTAGCACAACAAAGCCATGCAAATGGTCCACCCCAAAGTTTGGCTAATGCCTTGGCCATGATCTCTAACCCTTGTTGAATAGGCCTTGTGGTAGCACAACAAAGCCATCCAATCTAAGATTGGCTCATCAAGATCATAACAATGGAAGACTATGTGAGTCACTCTTAATGTCTCACGTTTATTGATCTAATTAGAATGATGAGAGATTTTATTTTAGTCTCATCAACATGGGTGATACATATAAATATTAATATACCTTTTGAATATCATATATTTAAGGTATAACCTGTAACACGCAGCCACATATCAAATATGATTAAAACATAGGTGATCATGGACTTAACCCAAAGCATACACCTAAGGTACCCTATAGGTGCAATTCCTTGCTTCAGAAGCTTGAGTTGGCATGTTCCCACTTCAGAAGGGTGCTTCTCCAAGTGGTCCCTCTCACCAAGCTTCCATAAACCAACTTCTAACTATTACAAGCGGCTTAAGGGTACACAGACCCACAAATGTACAAATCATCATCAGAAACCTTGGCTTTAACCAAGGGGAGTACATAAATGGGTGGAGGTAGAATGTACAATCAGATTATATAGAGAGAGGAGGCACACACAGGCCCCATTTAATAACATAACCAACTTAATTAACCAAGCAATCATAAATAAATCATATTTAAGTCTATGATCACCTCCATACACACACTAACATTCATCACATGAACATAAAGTGCATATGTGATAATTATATGAGATATATCAAATATACCTTCATAAAATTATATACTATAATTTTTTTAAAAAATTTTAATTTTTATGCTTGTCGAAGTTACATGAAATAAATAACATGAAATATACATATAAGCAATTTGCATGCATAAGACAAGCAATATAAAACAATTAAGATGATTCATGCTTTTATAAAATTTCTCAAATCATTACATTAATTTATAAATCATAATTTTTCAAAATCACATTTTTTAGAATTTATTTAAACACTAATTTAATCAATAAAAATTTTAAAACATTTTAAAATCATTTACAAAATGATTCTATGGTAACCAGAGCCCAAAACAATCTAACAGGTTCATAAAACTTTTATAAACATATTAAATAATTTACCAGAACTTATATAGTCATTAATTTCATTAATTTTAATTTTATAACAATTTTAAAATAAAAAAATATAATTTAATGACAAAATAGTAAAACTCTATTTAATAAGCTTTTAAACACTTTAATAACTTATTAAATAAATTATAAACTTTTTTATAATTTTCTAAGATTTTTTTGGCAATTTATAAAATTTAAAATAAATTTTAAACAATTTAAAAATTATTTTATAATTAATTTTTCTATCTAGCGCAAAGAGCAGACCAATGGGTGTCGACCACGACACCCGCTCGGCTGCCGCGCGCATGGTCGCATTGCCGCGTACCCCTGCCTCTGCGTCGCTTTGTCGGTTATAGTAAACCTCCGGCCGTGCGCCCGCCTGTACCGCCGCGTGCCTCCGGAGCCAATTTAGCACATTCGTGTACCCTAGCTGGGCGCTCTCTTGTGCTGTTGCATACCCCACTGCCGCCCCACAAGTCCGGACACGTCTTCTCCGCCCAGTAAGGGTGGGGCACCGCACTGTAGCACGCAGAAACCCTAGAAAAATTCAATTTTTAGGCAACTTTTAGGGTTCAAACGGTGTCAAAAAAATACGTAAAAATATGCGTTGAAATCCTTAAAGAATAAAAAATTTATTGGAATAAGTTTAATCTTAAGAAAAATTCTATCCAATGTGCAGTTTACGGAAGAAGTTTCCACGGCCGCAATTAATCTAACTGCAAATACCACTCAAATCCGGCACCTCCAAGGGTCGTTAAGTGTCCAATAACTTAAAGAAACTAAAGAAAACTTAATTTCCTATCTTTCAACGCCATTATACAAAGGTATTTGTTTCTAAATAGGTAAGTTCATCAACTCCCCTAATTTCGGCAGGATATTCAAACATGATGATCTTACCATTTTTCCAAACCCTTACTGGACTCTCCAGATGGCCAAAATTCATAAGGTTTGAGGCATTGAAAAGATCTCATCCACGAGAATCTATTGAAACTAACCACACAGTTTGGTATCTTATATGAACTGTGGTGATCAAATCAATACAGCTCTGTACACAGTTTCGGGAAAGCAAGAAATCACATGAAATCATGCCAATTTCATGCCAACCTCAACCAAGGCTTCAACCTGGCTTTGATACCACTGTAAGGAATCAATACATGATAGCGAAAAAATTTTGATTCCTTAAAACTATGATCTTTGCCTTAGTCGATGATGAACGAGTAAAACCGAGAACTGAATATGAAGTAGAACGAGAGTACCTCATGGGATTTTCAAAATCCCTCAAAATGGATGAAGAGAAGAGATTCCTCTTTGCTGAAAACCATTCAAGTGTACGGTCTCTAGCGGTATCCACATGATCTGCTTCAATAAACAAGTTCTCCCTTCCTTCAGGCCTCCAGAAACTTTCCAGATCCAAGCTTGACCATGGGAGATCACCTTCTAGAGGAGAGAGGAGTAAGAGAGACTTCTTGGGATGTGCCCCAGCCCTATGGCTTGTTAGGGTTTGGCTTCATAAGCCATTTGTATATAGAAGATGGAATTTTTCACAAAAATTCAAAACTACTATAAAATTATGTCCATGCCCTCATCTTATTGACCAGATCTAATGTGTGTGACCCACTAGGCCCAATAGTTAATTTGGTTGAAGCCTTAATTAATTTAAAAGAAAAATTCCTTTAAATTAATTCAAAATTGTTATCCGATAATAGTTTTTACGGTTTTCCGATCATAAAGGGTACAAGCCACATCTTATGATCCCAAATGACTTTGGGGAGTTAAGTAAAATCCATTGAGCCTTTCCATCATCAATTACCATGCGAATTTAAATCTTCGTTCATACAATGTCCCGGTCGGTCAGGGGTTCGGCAACGATTGTCAACCCCTAAATATTCCAACTCTATGGGATCCTGTACTCAGGTTTGGATCAATTGGAAAACTCCCTTTCCAAATATCCTAAGTACATTGGCCAAGGATTTAGAGTATTATCCCATAGGACATTCTTTTTCTCCTACCAAGAGTGAACGATCCCTTGTTGTTCGCTCAATTGCCTCCACCAGGTTTCTCTTGCACCCAATACATCAACTATAGTAGACCATCAAGATGATGATCCATACGTCAATAATCAAAGTACAAGATATATCCGGTAAGACATCTTTGGCGATTTAGGTTAAAGATACAACCGAGCTATTGAAATGTAAGGATAACCTGATAGACAGTTTGGTAAGAAACCGATCAGGTTTTCCTAAATTGGTCAGTTCAGTGAACTCATTCCACTAATGAGCACCTATGTGTGTATCTCAGTGTCCCCACACTGATGACCAATGAGATCAGTCATCCTCATCACATGAGAAGACATCACACGCACTAGTCTATCCGAATCCTTAATGTCCCGTCTCAATGATTCTATCACTAGGAACATTTAGATCACATACCTCTCGATGATCAATCTCATTATCATGATCTCATCATGATTCAATCATCATTGCATGTGATTAAGGATTTCATTACAATATACGCTTCTAATAAAAGCTAGTAATGAAGTTTTGCCTATTTAATTAAATGAGATATTTTTAGAAATGTCAAATCATTTCATATGTAATTGGCTTGTAGGGCATACATTTCTATAAAAATTACATTAAGAATTATTTGAAATGAATGATGATATTAATACTGATAAATTAGGTATTTATTACCATTTGACAACTTTCTTCATTACTCTAAATGATAAATCCATCTGCCTTTTGATGTGTTTGAGTCATTTGAAAGATCTTTGGATAGGTAGAGAGGCATTCCTCCTTTTATGTCTATTCAAAATAATTAAAAGCACTAAAAACATTGAAACTTTACATAAAAATAAATAATATTTGAATTAAATACTTACATAATATAACTTCAACTAATGAATGCTTCCCCTTCCTCATTTATAAGGCATTGTTAGAAAAAAATTCATTGCCTTTAATTTTTTCACTAATGGCCTACAAAAAAATTTATAAGAGTTTAATAACTGATAAAATGTCATGATCAAATGAACAAGAATTTAAATTAACAAGAGTTCCTATCCTATTCTCATCTTTGGTTCATATGTTGTACATATGATCTGAAGATCACATTATGGAGGCACAATCTCACCGGTCTCCTCCAATGATTGTCTTATAAAATTCAAAATACATAAAATTTATTAGTTTTAGCATACAACAATAAAGATAAAAGATTAAATATGTGTTGTTACCCTTTCTTTAGATGGTTTATTTATTTTCTCTACATTTTCTCCATATATCTTAAAATATCCATGTTCAAATGTAAAATGTTATTGTACAATTGTAAGAAATTAATAATCACTAAAAATATATTATTAACCATAATGTATAAATTAAAATTATAAATATAATCAATATATTTATATCAAGATCTCAAAAACTGGCACTTTTCTTCTTTTTGTGAAAGAGTGATACAATTTTGTTATCATAAATTACAATGCACTTTGTTGTAAACTCCAAAGTAGATGGTAAATACTTGGCTTTGTGGGTCTTCACCTGACCCCCTATCAATTAGACATTCAATGTCTCTCTAGGTGCTAATTTTGTAGGAAAATTTCTTATAGTGGTATTAGAGCTAGATTCAAGTCTTGGTCGAAACCGACGTTAAATTGATGTTATTTTATGTAATTTATGTGTTCCCAAATATGTGAAAATGTCTGTTGCTGCCATAATATGTATGTGATGTAGATAAGAGATTGGTTGGCACTGGCACTGCAAATCCTTTAAATTTTGGAGAAGCCTAAAATATTGGTGTTCTTGTCATGCCTGAACTCACACCCGGAGTTGGGGATTTTGTGAAAGTTCTCCGTCCATGGAAGAAATTAAAGCTTATAAAATGCTTTAGAAGATGGGTAATGAGATTACCAAACCTTTCTCTATGATCTCTTCTTTTAATGGTGGTGGATGAAAAGAATTTTAGATTTATCTGACAAACTAGGGTTCTACTGAGTTTGGCGGTGGCATCCTGATTCTCCCTAATTTCCTGTCAATATAAATTTTTTATATGAAATAATATATACACATTTAAAAATGTCATTTGATGAAGATTTCATATTGTATTTTTAGAGAATTTTTGGCTTCCAGGATAAGGAGTTATGCTCGTTGCAAGATGGTGATTTCTGCTATGTAGTTTGGTTGACTGCCACCTCTTATTTCTCATTTTCTGGTGTATTTCGATTTTTAATAGAGATAGGATCAACTGTTTCGGAATCCTCATTTGATGAGAATTCTAACGCATTTTTTTAGATTTTTCTGAGCTCGGGACAAGGAAATAAGGACAGTTTAAGGGGGAGTTAATCCTCTCGATGAATAGTGCATTGGGAGGTAGGCAGCCGGCGTACGCGACAGTGCACCAAGGTTGCGCAACACATAAAGATGACTAGCACACCTGGTGGCACACACGGGTGAATGCCTGAGTGACATTGTGCGCCGATGGATTTGGCACAATGCACCCATCGTATTTTTCAACTGATTTTAAATTGTTTAAAATCATAAAAAAATCTGAAAATTTGTCATAAAATTTGTCATAAAATTATAAAATTTTTATAATATTATTTAACACATTTTAAAGTGTTTAATAATCTGTTATATGATTTTAAACTCTGTTTACATAGATTTACTCATAGTTAAACTTTAAAATTATTTTAAAGGTTTAACTTAATTAATTATTGTCTTAATTAATTCGTTAAAATGAAATTTTAAAAAATATAAATTATGACATTAATTAACAACTTTGCATAGTATTGGGAATGCATAAATGTTCTAAATAGTTTATATATGCATGTAAATTTTATTTAAATTGTTGATATGTTGTTTTACATGTTATTTTCATGCTATTTATTTCATGAAAATTTGACATGCATGAAATTGAGAATTTCAAATATTAAAGTATATAATATTATGTTGATATATATGATATATATTTTATAATTATCACGCATGCACTTTATGTTTATGTGATGAATGTTAGTGTGTGTATGAAGGTGATCATGGACTTAAATGTGCTTGGCTTATGATTGCTTTTTAATTGTGTTGGTTATGTTATTAAATGGGGCATGCATGTGCCTCCTCTCTCTATATATATATAATTTGATTGTACATTGTACCTCCTTTCACTAATGTACTCCCATTGGTTAAAACTAAGGTTTCTTAATAAGTTATGTACATTTGCTGGTCTGTGTACCCTTTAGCTACTTGTAATTATTAGAAGCCGGTTCATGGAAGGTTGGAGAGTTGGATCACTTAGAGAACCACCCTTCTAAAGTGGGAGTAACTCAAGCTTTTAAAGTAAGGATTTGCACCTATAGGGGTGCCTTAGGTGCATGCTTAGGGTTAAGCCCATGATCACCTATGTTTTATGCATATTTGATATGTGGATGTGTGCTACATGTTATACCTTAGATATACGATATTCCAAAGGTATTATATATACTTAGCACATATTATTAATGAGACTAAAATAAAATCCCTTCTTGTTTTAATTAGGTCGATAAACGTGTAACATTAAGAATGGCTCACGTAGCCTTCCGTTGTTATGGTCTTTATGAGCCAATCTTATATTGGATAGGTTTGTTATGCTACCATAAGGCCCATTCAGCAAGGAATTGGTGATCATGGGTAAGGTATTTGCCGAACCTTAAGGTGGACCATTTGCATGGCTTTGTTGTGCTACCACCAGTGTTGTGTGAAGAATCAATTCTCATAATGTAACAAACAAGTTTGACCTAACCAGAGTATATAGTTTATTGTGCTACCATAAGATCATAACTCTAGAGGCTGAATGACTAAGAGTTACAAGAGTTGCAATTAGCAATAGTTGCCTACCTATTAAGTATAGAGTGATTTGTTGTGCTACCATAAGGTCATCACCATAAAGTTAATAGGGTCTTAGTCCTCACTAGGATTTCATCGTGATATCCCATCCTTGCATAATGAGGGTTATGCAAATTCGTCAAAAATTAGTGGGGGCATAAATTAGGATAAAAGACTATATATTAATTTAGTGAATGTTTGCAATGCTATATTAATAAAATTATATCTCAGCTGTAAAATACGATGATGCACCACCATTAGTAAGGCATATTAGATGTCAAGTAGCTTAATGGCTCATGCTTCTTAGACCGGTTTAGAACTTAAAGAATTATTCTCATAGTTAACCAATTAACTATCCTGCTTGAGAAGTAGGTGTCTACTAGACTATCTAATGATGTGCAAGAAAGATAAGATCTTATCTTATAGACAACATGCATTGTTTGCCTTAAACTAGATGTTAGTCTCTATGAGATATAAATTGTAGAGGTAACATGGATAGATGCATATAAGATCCATCATGGCTCATAGTGATGAGCTAATTATGGGCAGGTCAAAACAACAATACATCTTAAATATTTCTTGTTGGTGAGACCAATAGAAAGAAGTAAGATCATTAAATAGAAATAGAAGAGATAGTTAAAAGTCAAAGAAAGTTGTTATGATAATAAAAGCCTAAATAAGACAGAATTCTTACACTATCATGATGATGGTAGGTGGAAGAGAAAGTGCAAAGTGTATTGCACATAATGCAAAGGTGGAGCTTGAGAAGATTCATGCATCCAAGTCATTGACATTTACTTGTCTTAAATATACACTTCATAGTATTATATGCTATATGTGTATATCATAGTATTAGATACTAGGGTTGCATCTAATGGTATGAGATACCAGATATGCATCTCTTATCTGTAAGGAGTTATAGATGATGACAAGTAAATGAAAGCTTACTAAAGAGAATGTTGACCTACATATGAAATAGTGCAAAAGCTGCATCATTACTAGTGGGAGAAACAGTTCTTTTATAGCCTTGTAGAGATGTCATGATATTTAAAATTACTATTATATCCTCCAACAAGAACATTATGTGATTTCCTGCTTGAATAAATGTTGATTTATTTTGAGCTATGGAGATGATAGATGTTCTAAGACACTAAATGGCAAATAATTTGTTAGTGGGAGCTTGATAAATATTTAATCATATTAAATATGTTAGCTCTCATGGAAAGAGTATTAGAACTCTTTGATAAGATCAAAGAGGGGAATACTTTATTATGTAATTCACACATAATTTAAGAATAATATAATCTAATTGAGTAGATAAAATAAGAAGCAATATTATGTAGGACATAATATGAACAATGACAACCTTTGAAAATTTCTTCTTTGTTTATTTAAGGCTAAGTACTCAATGTAACCATTTTATTTTAAATTGGTACCTTTTAAGTCTATTCTGACTATTCTATATGGGAAATGGAAAGGGTTAAAGTTTGACCTTAAGCCAGTTAAGGTTTCAAAATGTCTAACATGGTGAAGCAGCATAACCCTAACTAGTTAAAATATAAGACAATGAAGTGTTGGCTTATGGGATATTATAAGGAAACTTCTGGATATTAAATATGCCATACTTATTAATAAGAGTATATGTTACTTAGTTCATTGTATCTTTATAGGAACAATTCCTCTTTAAGAAAGATAGTGGGAGCAAGGAATGTATGGAAGATATTCCAATCTCACAACCCAAGGTCACTTCTATTAAGGTACTAGTTAGTAAATACACATTGGTAATTTATAGGTCTTTTCTTATCCATTTAACCTAAAAGATATGTGGGACATATCTTTGTTGGAAGAAATGAGGCATAACATAAGAAGAATATTGATCCTAGATCTTTGTAGAAGAAATATGAGATATTGATTCTAAAATGAAAAGACAATAAAATCTGATATAAACTATATATATTCTAATCAAGTTTAGAACTTGATAGATCTACCTGAGGATATAGTATCCATAAGGTATAAATGGATCAATAATAATTAGATTGGAGTGGATTAGAAGGTAAAGACCTTCAAGTTACAAATAGTTGAAAAGGATATCATCTAAGTTAAATAGTTGACTATAATGAGATCTTTTGCCTATTACGTGGATTAATCCATTCAGATTTTGATTGTTACACACTATGACTATAAGATATGTTAATTGGATGTAAAGATAGTGTTCCTCTAAGGTATTTTGAAAAACAAGTGTATACGATACAATCATAAAGAATAAAATCCCAAAAACATCAAAATATAGTGTGTACAAGGTCTATTTATGGACTGAAGTAAAGCTTTTCATAGTTGGTATGTAAGGTTTAATGAGATTAAATCTTATGACTTTGTAAAGAACGAAGATGAGCCTTGCATATTCAAGAAGATAAGTGAGAGTGATGTTACTTTCTTGACATTTTATGTAGATGACATACTACTAATTAAGAATGAAGTAGGTATGCTGTCATTAGTGAGCCTAGCTATCAAATTAATCCTCAAAACATAATTTGATTTTTGAGATCTATGGAGATAGATCTAAAAGCAATGCCTAATTAATGTATGTAGTCACCATAGTCAAAGGATTTGACATGGTAAACTCTAAGATAGGCTTCTTACCTATGTAGTGTGGAGTTGATCTCTTTAAAGAGATGTCTTTATAGACTTCTTGAGATATAAATAGAGAACATAAGTAGAGTCCTTATGCTTTTGCCATAGGGTCTATCATGTATGTGATGCTACGTATATGACATGATCATGATCAATGCTCAAGTGTCATGAGCATTCATCAGAAAGATCCATGTGAGAGTCACTAGATAGTTTAGAGATGTATCCTTTAGTACTTGAGAAATATTAAGGATGCATCTTTGTATAATGAAAGATAAGACTTGAAGTTTTGTAAATTTGCAAACACAAGCTTCTAGTCAATTGAGTTTGCTAATAAGTCTAAATATTGGTAGTACAGTGAGCTGGAAGAGTTCCATGCAATAACAAACTGTAAATTCTACAACTAGTGTAAGAAAAGATTACATAATAGCTACACACTACATCAGAAGTAATTTAGAAGAAGATGTTCATCTAAGATATGAGATTATCACAATTCTCTGAAAGTGTACCATTGTTTTCAGAAAACAATGAGGGTAGAGCTGACATCTCATCAGAAGTTTACAACTTCTATGGCAATACCATAGAATCAGAGAGATTGCAACTTATAAAGATATAATTAAAGATAGAGTATCTATCATTAATAACATTGCAGATTCACTAACTAAAGCAGTTACTCAAAGAGTGTTTGAGCTTCACCTTAAGCTGATTGAGATCAGCCAGATGGATGATTGGCTTTAGTGCAAGTGAGATATTGATAGAAATGTATGCCCTACAAGCTAATCATATATGATATGATTCAACATTTCTAAAAATGTCTCATTCAATTAACAAGGTAAATATTCATTACCAACTCTTATTTGATGCGAATATCATAATGAAGTCCTTGATCATATGCAATGATGATTAAATCATGATGAAATCATGATAATGAGATTGATCATCTAAAGGTATGAGATCTAAATATTCCTAGTTATAGGATCCTTGAGATGGGACATCAAGGATCCGGATAGACTATTGTATGTGATGTCTTCTCAAGTGATAAGGATGACTGATCTCATTGGTCATTAGTGTGGAGACACTAAGATAAACATATATGTGCTCATTAGTCGAATGAGTTCACTAAACTAATCGAATTATAAACCCTAAATGGTATCTTATCGAATTGTCGATAAGGTTTTCTATCATCACAGTTGCATGGTTGAACTTTTGACCTAAGTCGCCAAAGATGCCTTGCTGGCAGAACTTGTACTTTGACTAGTGATTTATGGATAACCATTTAGATGGTCCAATATAGCGATAGATTGGGTACAATGGAAACCTGATGGAGGTAATTGAGTGGACAATAAGGGATCATCCACTCTCGGTAAATGAGAGTAAATGTCTTATGAGATAGTACTCCAAATCTCTGGCTAGGGTAGATAGAATGATTGGAAATAGAGTTTTTCAATTTTCCAATTTTGAGTATACGATCCTATAGAGTTGGTATACTAAGGAGTTGACAGTCGATGCCGTACTCCTATCCAACCAGGATATTGAATGGATGAGGTTTTATATCCATGTGGTAATTGATGATAGAAAGGTTCAATGGAGATAAGATTATCCCCATATCCATTTGAGATCATGAGATGTGGCTTGTACCTTTCATGATCAGTTGGTCAATTAATCTATTATCGGATAATAGATTTAATTAAATTAAATAGAATTTTTCAATTTTAATTAGATCTCAACCAAATAGGCTATTAGGCCTAGTGGGTCGTACACATAAAGACTTATCCATAAGTACAAGGGCAAAGGCATAATTTATAGAGATTTTGAGTTTTATGAAAAATTCTAAAATTCTCTATAAATATAAGGGTTTCAGTCAAAACCTTCAAACCAACGGTGAAAACCACATTCTCAGCCTTCTTCCTACCTCCTTCTCTCTCTTAAAGGCATCCCTAGGCGATGGAGCTCCGTTCAGGAAGAGTTCTCGAGACTGACGCGAAGGGAGAACCTACTATGGATGAAGTTCGTGTGGATACCGCTAGAGGTCGGACACTTGAACAATTTTTAGAGCTTATGAAGCTCATATCCTTCCTCTTCATGTGATTATATGAATGACTATCAAGTATATGCGAACCCGTTTTGATCGTTTTTGGTTTTCATCGTTCGGTTCCGATTGAGACAAGTTCTAAATAAACCTATAGGAATCATCGCTTTCACTGCACCAAATTTTGTAGGACGATTCCTTATAGAAGTGCTTATAGATGTAAGTGTTGTCAGAGTATGGCGAGATATGAATGTCTAAGATGGTTTAGGCTTAGCAAGTGTTCTCGATGTAGGTCGAGATTCACCTAGCTAAGATATACTAGGAGGTGGATATCATTGAACATGAAATCTACCGGACCTAGTAATAGATCCATTCTTTCAGGCATTGGTGGTGTACATGTCTGAGATGTCCACCATTTCTTACTAACATTCTTCAACTATTGCATAATAAAATATAGTAACTATTAAGTTATTAGAAATCAATTGTGTTTGGCATAAAAGAAGTTAGAAACCAAACCAAACAAATTTACCTATTTGATTTCTACTAAAAGGCCTAAAAGATTTCTTTATTTTATTGTCTCTCACAATTTTTGTCTACTCTACTTTCAACATTGTCACCACTTCCCTTAATTCCATACATAAAGCAAAGTGCTGACAATATTCGAGGCAGTGTGGATGAAAATAGCTACAAATAGTGAAAAAGTAATTAGGATTTTATGATCAGTTTGGGTTAGCCTAAATGGCCAAGGTTTGGGCTCTAACTTCTTTATTTTTTTTACTTTCAGGATCGTGTAGGCCAATCCAAATGGTTTGGATTTACCTAACTAGCTATGTTTTGGGTTTTAACTCTATTTTATGGTTGTTTTGGTCAATTCAAACTAGTTGCCTATTTGGAATGGCCTAATCGACCATAGTTTTGGTTTTAATTTTTTTTTATTTTTTATGGACAATTAGGCCACTCTAAACTAGTTATTGGTCTAGATTGGCCTAATCAGCCATGGTTTGGGTTGTGACTCTTTTTTATGGTATTTTAGGCCCATCCACACCTTAAACCATCTATCCTTATTATACACATCCCACCATTCACATTTAAAAAGTATTAAATGACTACTTCTATCAAACAAATGATATCTCAAGCATATTTAATATTTGTCTATAATATCCATCACAACACTATTGAAGTTTGTCATTCATAAAGACACCACATAGTTGAGTTGATTTGGTGGAATATAAATCCATCATTCAAAATCTAAATCCATTACATATATATCCAGATAATGATGATGCAAATCTTGATGGAATAAACGATAGAATATCAATTTCTTTATTATACCTAGAAGAGCCTATGTTCTTTAACTTTTGAACCTGTAACCTAAACCATACTAAAAACTTTTGTTCTATACTTTCTTCATTATTAAGAGCATCACTATGCTTTTGACCTAAATAATATATATCATCAATTTGATTCAACACATGTATGGATTAAATCATATCATCTTTCCTTCAAAATTCTAAGCTCATGTCTACATCTCAATGGATGGCCAAATAATTTAAATATTGAATTTTCTTTATGATCATTTTCATACGGACCTCCATCATAGTTTCGATTCCTATTATTTTTGCTCGCATCCCACATTTTCCAACTACATTCCTGGGCAATTGAACCTTAAACTGTTGCCTTGTTGCCCACATAATCTTTGAGTATTTTTAAATATCTTTCAATTGAATACATTCACTAGTATTGAACTAGTCCAAACATTTTTGCCTTATAAGCCAAATGCTCAACTAGATGAATTATCACAACAAAAATGATGGTGAAAATTTTTGTTCCAGTTTACACAACGTTATTATATTCTTAGAATATCAATCTCTCAAAATGTTACTATTCAAACCTTTAGCACAAATGATCTTAAAATACTAATATAACTTTATAGTGGGACTAAGTACATCCTTTGATATGATCCATTGAAATGCTAGAAGAATAATCACCAGTATCACAATCATGGCTTTTTAACCTATTTACAACTAACTCGTTTTGGGTTTGTATGGTTGTTTAGGCCAATCAAAAGCAGTAACCAGTTTGGATTGGCCTAACCGGCTATTGTTTGTATTCTAAATTCTTTTATTTTGTTTTTATAACCATTTAAGCTAATCCAAATTGGTTTGAATTGGCCTAACTTGCCATGGTTTGAGGTTTGACTCTTTTTTTTATGTTTTACGACCATTTAAGCCAATCCAAATCGATAACCAATTTGAATTGACCTAATCGTCTATGATTTGAGTTTTAACTCTTTTGTTTTGTTTTAAGGCCATTAAGCCAATCTAAAATGGTAACTAATTTGGATTTGCCTAACTGGCAGCATTTTAGGTTATAACCCTTTTTTTTGCTTCTATGACGATTTAAGCCAATCTAAACTAGTAACCAACCATAGTTTGAGTTCTAACTTATTTTTTGGATATTTATGGACGGTTAGGCCGATCCAAATCGGTACTAGTTTGGATTGGCCTAACTAGGCACGATTTTGGTTCTAACTCTCTTTTTGGTTTTATGGTCGTTTAAGCAAATTCAAACTAGTTATCAGTTTGGATTAGCTTAACTGATCAAGTTTTAGGTTCTAACATTTGTTATGGTTTCTATGAGCATTTAAGGCAATCTAAATTGATACTACTTTGTATTGGTCTAATTGGCCATGTTTGGATTCTAACTTTATTTTTTAGATTTTTATGTCCAGTTGGGACAATCAAAATAGGTTACCCATTTTGATTAGCCTAATTGGACACTGTTTGGGTTCAAACTCTTTTCTAGGTTATTATAATCGTTTAGACCAATCAAAATTGATATCCAATTTCTAACCCTTCCTTTATTTGGTTTACTGGCTTCATTTGTTTTGAAAGTGCTTAGAATTAATTAATTAAGGATAGGAAGAATTCTATATTAATTTATGTCTTTGATGCCTTCCCCTACTACACTTATATGTACCTTATCTAAAGCCCAGTAGAAAAAGATATCCGACAATCATTATACAAAAAGGAAGACTTTTTTTCTAACATAATCATAAATATACACAAAATATAATAGACAATCAATAGAAATCAAATAAATATATTTAAAAAAGGTTAAATAACATTTAAATAATTTTTAACAAGCTAAACATTTGTAAAACAAAATTAACATATTCTTAACACTATTAAAATTGCATTAAAATAATATGTATATAAAACTTAAACTGACGTGCTTAAACTAATGAAATTAACATGCTTAAACCCCAAGTAACATTCAAATAAACCCTAATCTTGCACCCAAAACACCTAATTAAGCATGTAATAAACAAACTTAACAATTTAAAAGAATTTTTGGGGTTTAAACATATCAGAGGAAAGATTTGGCGTGAGGGTGACAATGATGGCCGGAGGTAGCGATCGTGGTGGCCGATGGCTGAGCTCTGTTGGTGTCGAAGCTTTGTCTCATGAAGGATCCCCGTAGATGTTGAGTGCGCTAGTGGAGAAGGAGAAGCTCCCATTGGTGTGGGTAACCGATGTATTGGTGTGGGTAACCGATGTTGGTGATGGTTGTGGCAACTTGCAATTGGTAGTGGGGTGGAGATAGTTTTGTAAGAGAAGGAGAAAGCGGAGGCAAAAAGAAGGGAGAAGGAAAGAGGGATGCACGCCTTAAAATATGAAAAATAATTGGTGATGACTTTTAAGATGTTGCCAATAGTACATTTAATTTTATTAGCGATGGCTTAGGCTGTCATCACTACCTTCTGATCGTTGAATGCTCGACTTGGGTCATTAGCAACAATTTAAGACATTGCTAATAAAATATATTAGTGATGACTTGTAGAACCCATTGCGAATGACATTCTAAAATCAAATGTCTTGATTTTTTTAGTTTCGACTTAAGCAGTCACCATTAACTCTTTTTGTGATGGCTTAAGATTGACGTCACTAATGGTTGTGCATATGCAATGATTTCTGTTTATTCATCACCTAAAGTGGCAATGACTTCCCAGTTCCCTCTAGTTGTTACTGTTGCCCCTTATTAGGGATGATTTTTACAAATCATCGCCATTAGCT
Source organism: Cryptocoryne crispatula var. balansae (assembly GCA_036172225.1). Lineage (NCBI taxonomy): Eukaryota > Viridiplantae > Streptophyta > Magnoliopsida > Alismatales > Araceae > Cryptocoryne > Cryptocoryne crispatula. Next base: position 30,419,333 of record CM069918.1, read on the forward strand.
TATCCCTAACGGTGGTAATTCTTGTAGTGTCAATTTGGAAACTAGTAATATATTCTAACTACATCAGGTAGTATCTAACTTTTTTTCTCAAAATGTAAATTTTTTTGGTCAGGATGTCTTTTTTTTGAACAACATGATCCAGTGATCGGAGATGCGAGCGATCGAACTACGTGAAACTGTTCCCTAGAACAACTGGACCAGATGGGCCTAAAAGATTCGAACGTCTGCTACCCTACTCCCCGTGAACAGGAATGATGCCCATCGACCTTTGGTCGATCGGCCAAGATGTCAATGAACATCTTAGAATCTAAGGAACTAGCCGTATGGCCCCAGCTGAACTCTATCCGCATAGGACTGATGTGACCTCAGACGTCACACCAATGATGCGTAATTCACTTCTCTTTGCAAAAAATTTATTTTATTTGCGAAAAGAAAATTAAATATGAGCCAGCGCATGAACGAATCAGTACAGCTGACATACAAACTTACGACCCTTCCGTTGTTCCATTTACAGGTGACTTCCATTAGCCGCAATTATATCCATATAACTTGCGCATGTGGACGGCCCCCGGGTTGTCCTTGACCTGAGTTTCCGGGCTGTGCAAGCATGTGACGCCTGGATTTTTCTCTGCTATGTATGCCTCCCCTCTGGCCGTGATACTGGAATCCGCTTGATTTCTCTGCCAATGATATTATTGTAACTATACCCTATAAACAAAACGTGCATTTACTTATGTATTGTTTATTAAGTATAGCAAATGAATATATTCATGAATTATTTTCTACTATATATCCGTTAAGAAACAATTAAAGATAGGTTAGTGAATACATAAAGATAACCATGTAACGCCGAGTTACGATCGAGAATGGAATCAATTGGCAGATTAGACTTGACCTAGTCGGTTTTTTGGTGACCTGATCAGTTGTGGCCCAACCCCGCCACTCCTGGTGCCCACAAGAGTGCAATCGAGTCGAGCCGAGTTGAGCCGAGCAGAGCACTGTCCCAGCTCGGCTCAATCAATTATTTAATTGTTCAAACTCGGCTCAATATTTGACAAATTTTCAAAAATCTTGTTCAAACTCAACTCAATTTAAGTTCAACGAGTTCGAGCTCAGCTCATCGAGTTGCTCGTTTATATAAACAAGCCAACTTAATTCTAACTCAAATAAAAAATGTGCTTGAACTTGAATCAAACTCATATTCAAGCTCATTTTCGAGTTCGAAATTGAGCTCGTTTACTTAAAGTTCGAGTTCAAGTTCGAACTCGAATTAAAATTACTTTTAGACATAAAAAATATATTTTTATATAATAATTAAAAATATTTATATAATAAATATAATATATTTATAACTTAATTATTTAAATAAATATTTAATTGAGTATTTAATTGAGCATTTAAACTATGTGCTCGTGAATTTATTGAGCCGAGTTGGTCTCTATTCAGACTCGACTTGTTTATAAGTTGATTTTTTTCTATTCAAACTCATTTATTTAATGTAATAAACAATCAGAGTCAAATTTTTAACCAGTCGAGTATCGAACTACTCGTCGATTATATTAGTTCTCTTACACCCCCTGGCCAGGTTGCACATGGTCGTGTGATCCCGCGCTATTTGGGCCGCTGGGTGGCCTAGTGGCTGACCAACGGTGATTTGATTAAAAAAACATAAAATATAAGATTTGAATATAATTGAGTAAAAACTTTTGACAAAATTTTGTTTATTGTTTTATTAATTTTTGATCCAGATCCAATCAGACTTGGTTCAGAACCTAGGGTCAACGACCTGGGTTGGTCTAGATCCAACTTAACTAGTCGCAACCCATTTCACTTTTCTTGAAAATAATATACAATAATTTAATTAAATTTATTGACGAATCAAATTAATTAAAATTTAAACTCACGACAAAACATTAGATTTGAATCTGAATAAAATATTTAAAGTCGAACCTGCCCATGCAAAACGAAATTCAAGGAACAAACATACCCCGCCGTGAATGTTAGTGAGGAATGATCCTGCCTGGCTTGTGCGTACGTATCTGAGAACCTTGTTAATACAAGTATCTTTTGGTGGCACCATAAAAATCTCTCCTTTTCCGTTTCCATCCGTCTGCGTGAAGAGCAGTCAAGTACCCGTTGTGGGAATTCGGGTTAACCCGTGTACGTTCTCATGTCAAGGCCAGGGGTGCAAACGAACCAATACACTTGACAAGTAACTTTGAAACTCGACTCGATAAAAATTCGACTCGGCTCGCTTATTAAGTTAAATGAACAAACTTGAATAACAAATAAAGTTTGATTCATTAAACGAGTCGAGCTTGAACAGACTTTTGCTCGGCTCGATAAGCTCGCGAGTAGCTCGATTAAATATTATATTATATATTTATATTTAAAATTTAAATTATGAGTATTAATATTTATATATTATCGCTTAAATATATTAATTAATCCAAAATTTGAGTTTAAACTTAAATTGAATTTCATAAATGAGCTAAATCTAGAGTTTCATGAATGACTTTTCATTGATTTTGAGTTTTATAAACGAATTTGTATATAGTTTGAGCTTGAATGTGAATTAAATTTTAGTCTAACTACTACTCGAGTTCGAGCTCGACTCTGTTCGATTAATAAACGAACCAAACTTGAACAAGGGTTCCACATACTCGCTAAAACTCGAGCTCGAGCTCGAACTCGTGTAAAATAAACGAGCCAAGCTTGAACACCATATTACTCGGCTCGGCTCGACTCGTTTGCACCCCTAGTCATGGCCTTCCGAGGGAAATCCGCTTCCCATGCGCGCGCTGCTGATTTCTTCTCTCCCTAGAAAGAACTCAGTTGCCCATAGGCGCTCGGCAGAAGATTAATACGTTTATCCTTCTTTGCAAGGTACAACCATCACTGGTTTGAGCAATTTATTAATGGCGCGCATGCGGCCAGACACTCAACAACAACAAATGCCTTCTGAAACAGGAGACGCATATACATACTAGGAGAAGAGTTTCATAACTCTCATTTCAGGATCTTTTGCGTGCGGCGTAATTATCCCTAAGAAAATCCGGTTAATCAGGTAGAAGTACGATTTTTTCTTTCGTCCTAGTCTCTTTGATTCGAGGATAAGACCCGCCATCATCTTTCTCTTTCCCCGGGGGGCCCTCTCCGGCTGCAATTGGAAAAGCGGGACGGAGTCATTTTGATCGGCGCTTCGGAAGGGAGGGACCATTCTCTCCTTCTGCGGTGCTCTTGCCATGGAGAAATCCTCCGTGGAGAGGGATCTGGATGACTGGGAGTTCCTGAGTGACGATGGTTTTCTCGATCTCGCCGGAGCCGCCCACCACGAGGCCGGCAAGGGCTCGTCGTTCCTGAGGGGGCCGGCGGTCAGGGGCCTGCTTGATGTTAACTACTTCACCTGCCCGCCCAGCCCGCCCCATCTGATCATTGGAGCGGCGGAGGGTTTGGTTCACAGTCCCGCCAAGGGGGGGAAGAGATCGGAGACTGCGGTGGCCGAGAACCTGGACGAGAACTTCATCAGGGAGATCCATGTGGCGCCGCCGGTGATGCTGGCCAACCAGGAGGTCGTCGCGCAGGTTTTCTTCAGGAAACTCGGGGATGAGAAGTTCGCTGACATGAAGTTGGAGTCGCCGCCCCGGTCCCCCACGGCGAGGAGCCTGAAGCAGCATCCTGTAAGGGAGGTAGCCGGCGGGGAGAGCGAGGAGAAAGGCGGCGGAGACGGGGATGCCGTCAAAGGCGGGTCTTGCGGCGAGGCGCCGGAGAAGAAGGGGGAGGACGAGGGAGAGGAGATGGTGGTGAAGGGGGAGGGGGGAAAGAACGGGTGCTGGGAGGGAATCGAGTTCAATATATGGAAGTGGAGGGTCACGGGTCTCGGTGCTCTGTGCTCTCTGGGGCTGGCGGCGGCCACCATCTGCATCTTCGTATTAAGCGGACGCCAGCGGCAGAAGCACCAACAGCAGATCCAGAAGCTCCAATTCCAGATCTATCACGACGACAAGGTCTGCTAAAAATCCCATCTTTCTCTTTCTTTTCTGCTTGAAGGAGCCGAGTCCGCTTTCTCCGATCTTTATGAATACTCTGGAGTTCAGTTTAAACCCTGTTCTCATCTTCTTGCTGGGGACTTGGGCTTTGAATTTGGTGGCCTGGCTCCTGATTTTGTCTGGATTCTTGGCTGTTGCTGCGGTCTGATTTCTCCGTATTTCAGAACTTCTTCTAGCTACGTGTTGATTCCATGAATTTTACTTATTAATATGCTACAAGGTTTTCGAAAATAGGATGGCAAGATAAGACCACAAGTGTCATGGTTTCATAGATCAATCATTCAGACGAAGATTCGTGGTTTTATAGAGGGGTCAGTCATTGTGTTTCACGTTTCATGTATCCATCCTTACCTGGGGTGTTTAAGCGCCCTTGTTGCTAATAAAATTTGAAATGGTTAAGACGTACGGAGGTCTTTTTAAAGCCCGATTTAATCCAATCCGCATGACTCAAAGTTGATATTAGGATAATGGAGTTCCTTGAGACTTGAAGTAAAAGGTGTGGAGATCTTTTCACGGAAAATGAAGAAAATGGCTCTTATGCTTGGATGCTTTTGTTAAATTTATTTGCTGCGGTTGTCGTGATGCATCATCATGCATCATCCTCTTTCGCTTCTTCTCGTCTCCTTTTACTCTTGTTAAGCTAGGAATCATTTTGCTCATATTGATGAGCAATTTCAGGGCTGTTCTTGCTTTTATACTGACAGCATTAATGCTTAGTTGATTTTATTTTCTCTTTTTATTGCACGTGGGGTGACCACTGTAATATACGAATGGTATCTGTTTTCAAATAAATAAGAGTATTATATATATATATTTGTGTGTGTCTGAGAGAGAGAGAGAGAGAGAGAATCTTTAATGGGGTGTTTGGTTACCCAATAATTTTATAAAAGTTTACATTAAAATAAAATCTAAGATGGTTAAATGCATAAACTTGTCATGTTTGGTGATATATGATAACAAGGGGACCACAAGGGGAGAAAAGATGTTCTCACCTCTTTCTTTGTCAAAAAATGTTGTATAAAAATATATTTTTGTAATGACCGCCGCATAATAACAGATTTTTGTAACAAAAACTTAATTTGTCGTGCAACCAAACACCCCACAATGAAAGTTACACTTATTTCTTCCATTAAACCCATGTTGACAGTTTGAGGCTTAATAATCCTGACCATGGGGTGTTTGGTTGCACAGCACATGTTAAAATAAAATCTAAGATACCATAGGACAGAATTATCATCTATATATGGTGAGATCATGTATAACTATGAGGGGGAGAGGAGTCGGTCTCATCTCTTTATTGTGTAAGAAGGAATCATCTACAAAACATATTTTTGTCATGATTGTCGAACGTCTGTTTCAGCAAGTTTTGTTACAAAAACTATATTTTTATATCCAAAACCCAATTTTTCATCCAACCAAACAGCCCCCTTATATTTTTTCTGATGCATTGTGAATCCAAATTTCAATGTCACAAGATTTGCGTCTCGCCCTAGCAGAATTGCCTCGAGCAACAGCTTGCTAGCTTGCCTTCTGTAACTCAGGGCCCTTACTGTGTTTCTTCGGGCGATCGATTTCAGAGCTTTAAGCAGGTGATGCAGCAAGCAACGAGGATAAACCAGGCGATCTCGGTGGTGAAAGGAGTCCCTATGCCCAGAGCCCACATATCCTTTGGCGGCTACTATGACGGACTGTAACCGGAGAGTATTTCTGCATCCGGCGCCTGGGGCAACAGCAGAACTGCGTCTTCCTTGTCCAAGCATCCCGCGGTACATGCCTGTCCTGCTTGGGTACGCAAGCATAACTATGCAATATGTTGTACATAGACACTAAGTCGACGAGTGTTCGTCGGTGGTTCATACGAGAATACTGGAGGTGTATCGGACCTTGTTGCAGTGCATATTATATACGTCTGTTTATGGAGCGTAGCGATTAAAGAACTTGTGTTGATGTTGGTTCATCGGCCTCTGCAACGATGCTCAGCTCTGTGCAGGGTGCAAAAGAGCCGAGCCAAATGGAGTAGCGATGGAGTAATATGATGTTCAAGTTTGTCTTCGTTATTTTTCGTAGTTCATATTTGAGTTTTCATAACTATGTTTAACTTTTGTTTTCAACGAAGTTCAAACTTGAGATTGAATGACTATTTGATTTAACTTCAATTCATACACAATACGAAGTCGTTTATAAAATTCAAACACTTTCGAAATTCATGCGAAACGCCAATGATTAAAGTTCTATTTAAGTTAAAACTTAAATTAGATTTTTATTTTAACTCATTATGTATATTTAAATAATATTATATAATTAGTAATATTCGCAATTAAAATTTTAAAATATTTTTTTAAGTTGATCTTGATGTTCAAGTTGGGCTCGATGATAAAATAAAATTATTTTCTGTTTAAATGTATTTATAGTTGAATGCGAAGAAGTAGACCCGGAGACACCGCGCAGCACTCTGGATCTGGAGAACACTCAGGAAGCAGAGGTGGAGACGACTGAGCCTGAGGCGGGAATTTGGACGCGCAAAGGGCACTGTGGCCCGTCTGTGTTTATTTATACTATGTACCCAAATGGGTAAAGTTGTACATTGTAAAGAATACATGTATGAAAGAAAAAATACTGTTATGACGTATGTATCAATGTACAGGTTACAAATGTATTGAATTCAACACTCCCCCTCAAGTTGAACTTCGGATCAACTTGGAAGCATGTGTATGAAAAATGTCTTTTGGCAAAACCTTGGTGAATATATCTGCTAATTGCTCAGCCGATCTTGTGTGTATTAATTCTATCAGACCCGGTGGACCTTTTCTCTTATAAAATGACAATCAATCTCTATGTGCTTGGTTCTCTCATGGAAGACCGGATTTTGTGCAATATGAATGGCAGCCTTGTTATCACACATCAACTCTACCTTCCCAATGCTTTGTCCTGTATCTTCAAAAAGGAATTTGAGCCACTGTACTTCTGCTGTCCCGGATGCCATGGCTCTATATTCGGATTCTGCTGAGGATCTGGATATAGTGTTTTGCTTCTTTGTTTTCCAGACTATGGGATGGTCCCCAATCAACACCACATATCCGGTAGTTGACTTTCTTGTAGTTGGACATGATGCCCAATCGGCATCTGTATAAACCCTCACCTTAGGAATGGTCCGGGAACTGTAAAATAACCCTGCATTGATGGTTCCTCTAACATATTTCAGAACATGGATAGCTGCAGCAAGATGTTTTTCATTTGGTTTACTCATGAATTGAGTAAGAAGATTCACAGCATATTGAATGTCCGGTCGGGTGACTGTGAGGTACATGAGTCTACCTACCAATCTCCTATAAGTCCCTGGTTCTGCAAGGTCTGTATCTGGTTCAAATAAATCCTTCTTTTGTTCAATCGGTATTCCAGCTGCCTTGGTCTCATACAGTCCTGTGTCCATGATGATATCCGAAGCATATTTGTTTTGGCTAAGAAAGATGCCCTCGACAGTCCTCTGAATTTCTATTCCAAGAAAATACTTTGGCTTTCCAAGATTTTTCATGTGAAATGTCTTGGACAATTCAATTCTTAATTCTTCAATAAGATTTTCATCATTTCCAGCTATAAGGAGGTCATCAACGTATATGAGAATAGTGACAATTAACTTACCTTGTCTCTTGACAAACAATGTGTAATCTGCCTTTGATTGCTCAAATCCCAGATTTTGTAAGGAAGAGGTGAGCTTCTCAAACCAGTTCCGAGAAGCTTGTTTTAAACCATAAATAGATTTCATCAATTTGCAAGCATAGTTGTGTCCTTGTTGGGAATGTCCAGGAGGTAATTCCATATACACTTCTTCATTTAAGTTTCCATGGAGAAACGCATTGTTAACATCAAGTTGCAAGAGGCTCCAATTATATATGGAAGCCATAGAAAAAATAAATCTTATTGTGGTCATTTTTGCTACCGGAGCAAAGGTATCATGATAATCCAATCCCTCTATTTGAGTATAACCCTTTGCAACGAGTCTGGCTTTATGTCTAGCTATGGACCCATCTGAATTGTACTTTATTTTATACACCCATTTACAACCAACTATTTTTTTTTCTGCTGGTGGTGTTGTGAGAGTCCATGTTTTATTTCTTTCCAAAGCCTCCAACTCAAGTTCCATTGCCTTTACCCAAACCTCTTGGTTACTGGCTTCATGATACGACACAGGTTCAGTATCCTTCAGAACTGTCTCATAACTTTGATCAGTTGTAGCAGTGAACCCCGTAATGTAATCACTAAGGTATTTTGGTGGTTTCCTTACCCTCTGATTAGGTTGTCTGTCAGTCGGTATATGTTCTGTTTCAGGTGTTAATTCTGGCTCTTCTTCTAGCTCAGTCTCGTTGGAGAGGTTGGATGGTTGTATGAGAAGATCATCATGCTGTGTATATGTCTCAGTCAAACCTTGTTGAGTGTCACTATGATTGAAAACCTCTTCATTTCCTTCGGTCACAGGTGTTGGAACAGGGATTGATGAAACATTTTCCTTTGAGTAAGTATATGGAAATATTCTCTCATGAAAGATAACATCACGGCTAGTGAACACATTTTTTGATTCAATATCCATAAGAATGAATGCCTTTTGATAAGGAGGATACCCAAGGAATATACAAGGCCTAGCCCTTGAGTCAAATTTATCAAGATGTAAATGTGAAGTGGATGAGAAAGCAAGGCAACCGAAGCTCTTGAGAATGCCATAATCAGGTGGCTTATGGAAGAGTAATTCATAAGGTGTCTTTCCTTGAAGCCTCTTTGAAGGGTGTCTATTTATTATATATGCTGCTGTCAACACACAGAAACTCCAAAAGACCTTGGGTAATTTTCCTTGAAATCTAAGGGCTCTAGCCACATCTAGAATGTGTCTATGTTTTCTCTCCACAATGCCATTTTGCTGAGATGTATATACACAAGTGCGCTCATGAATTATGCCATTTGTACTTAAGAAGGAACTGAGGTTATTGTTAATAAATTCTGACCCGTTGTCACTCCTAATTCTCTTAACATTAGAATCAAATTGTCTTTGTACATGTGAGATGAACTCCTTGATAATCTCTGGAACTTGGTGTTTAAATCTTAGCATGAAGACCCAAACAAAACGTGTGTGATCATCAACTATGGTAAGGAAAAATTTTGCACCAGTTTTTGACTCAATGTTAAAAGGACCCCATACATCACATGCCAAAAGATCAAAAGGTTTCTTACTCATATTTAAACTACCTTTGAAGGGAAGACGAACTTGTTTTGCCTTAGGACATATAAGGCATTGGACTGGAGTGGGTTTCATACCTATGAATGTAGACAACACCTCTAACTTCTTATTTGAAATGTGACCCAAACGTTGATGCCAGATTCTGGTATCAATTGTCTCACTGGATAGGCAGGTTGGTGAAGCCATCTCTTCTGCAAAATAGTATAGGCCACCGGCTTCAAGGCCCCGACCAATCAATCCTTTGGTGGCTAAGTCCTGTATCATGCAAAAAGATGGATAGAATGTGATAGAACACTGTGCTTCCTTAGTTAATCTGCTCACGGACAAAAGATTGTGCTTAAATGAAGGAGCATGAAAAACAGTAGGCAATTTAATCTTATCACTTAATTGCCTAGAACCTGAATTATAAATCTGTGTAGATGTTCCATCTGGAAGTTGAATCTGAGAACCCAAATTGTTTGCATTCGGATTTGTGGAAGAAGACCCATCTCCATTAACAGCACCTGTCACATGTGCAGTGGCACCCGAATCAAGTATCCATAGATTAGAAAATCTGTTTCTGCCTTGAATGGAATTGTTAATCACAGTGGCATTATTACCGGATTCAAGTAACCTAATCAAGTTTGCATACTGTTCATCTGTCAGATTTGCTTGAAAGGACTTCTGGCCTTGAGGTTTCTTAAAACCTTGAGGGTAACCGTGAAGCTTATAACATTTTTCTTTCGGATGACCAACAATTTGACAGTGAGAACATTTGATTCCATTGAACTTATAGCAAATTTCCTTAGTGTGTCCTGTCATGTTGCAGTGTGAACACCATCCTTTTCTGTCCCCCTTTGTGGTGTTTTTTGAATACATGGCAGAATGTTCTGAAATGCTAACATTATGTATCATCCTTTGGGTCTCATCTTGTAAAATCAGAGAGTATGCTTTATTCACAGGAGGGAGCGGATCCATGAGGAGGATCTGACTCCTCACTCCTGCATATACGTCATCTAGACCCATGAGAAACTGAATGAGACATCTCTTGTCATTATAATTCCCTTGTATGCTAGGCTCAAGTTGAGTTAATTCATCCCAAAAACCTTTCAAATTGTTGAAATATTTTGCAACAGGTTCGTTGCCTTGTTTGAGATTAGCAATTGACCGCTCCAGGCTATAGATCCGAGGACCATTGGCTGGAGAGTACCTTTGTTTTAAATCATTCCATATTCCATAAGCCGTATCGATGTATAAGACGGAATTTACTATGTCCCTGTGGATCGAATTCAAGATCCAAGAGATAACCATGTTATTTACCCTCTCCCAGGACTTGTAAAGAGGATCACCAGTAATCGGTTTCAGAATCTCTCCATTGACAAAGTCATATTTATTCTTGGCAGATAAGGCAACGATCATGCCTCGTTGCCATGGAATGTAATTGTCTCCGATGAGAACGGTAGACACGAGGATAGATCCAGGACTATCCGAAGTGCTTAAGTAGTAAGGGCTTACAGTTTCATTGAAGGGGTAATTTCCGTAAGCTCCATTGTTGATGCCAGACACTGGCAATGCAGAAATCGGTGACGAACTGCCTTCTTGACCTTCCATGAAGAATGAGCGGAAGAGGACAGAGATGCAGGAGACCTGCTCTGATACCAAGTTGAATGCGAAGAAGTAGACCCGGAGACACCGCGCAGCACTCTGGATCTGGAGAACACTCAGGAAGCAGAGGTGGAGACGACTGAGCCTGAGGCGGGAATTTGGACGCGCAAAGGGCACTGTGGCCCGTCTGTGTTTATTTATACTATGTACCCAAATGGGTAAAGTTGTACATTGTAAAGAATACATGTATGAAAGAAAAAATACTGTTATGACGTATGTATCAATGTACAGGTTACAAATGTATTGAATTCAACATTTATTTACATAATAAATATAAGAGTTTATTGATTTGTTTGCATCCGGATCCCTGTGGTCGTACAGGGTGACAAATGAAGGCGAACCTGATCCCAACATGGAGCACTTGTGACTTGTGAGACAACTAATGGCATGTTTGGTTAGATTTTGGTATTGATATTATAAGAGGACTGAGTATCAATATTAAAATTTATATAAATAAACATTTATGTTACATAGTTTCAAAATTCTGATACAATACTAGTCAACATCTTTTAATCATTGATATCTATATCAATTTCAAAATTGATATAATGGACATTTGTATTACATATTTTCAAAATTGATACTATAATATAAGTCAAACTTTTGACTATTGATATCAATATCATTTCAAAATTGAAAGGTGATAAATATATCTAAATACTCTTTTCCAACGAGTCCTATTAACCTTTGAAATCTCCAAGAGGTACGGTATGTTGATGTTTGCAGTAGAAATGGACTCCACTTGTATGGTCTTCCAAGAGTTCAGAAGTGCTTATTGGTTATTACTCAATTACGACAAGTGTGTTCCCCAAGAGAAGGTACAACGGTATTTTTCTTCTTCAGCTCAAAACTCAATGAGGAAGGAACTAGTGAGATGTCTGGTTGTACGATAAATTGAGTTTTGGTTATAATTTTATGTTTTTAAAATAAAATTTGTTAAAGGAACCGTTTGACAATCATCACAAACCTATGTTTGTAAAGTGATTTCATTCTTAAACAAAAAAGATGGTCTCATCTCATTTGGTCTCTTAGTTGATTTAGTCATATATGGTACCTACTCTTTTTTTGTCATCATATCCCTTCAAACATGATAGTTTTATGTCATTGGTTAGTTCATATTTTATTTTAATGCAACATTTTATCATGAAAATGTACAAAAATTTATCATGTAACCAAATACCTTACAAGGTTCCATTTGGTGTTGAGGTAAAAATAAAGAGGAAGGAGACAACTCATTCCTTGTGATTGTACCTATCCTCGTGATGTTTGGTTTGAGTTAGAATAAGTTTTGAGGATAATCCAATCTTATGTTTGGTATGACAAAGAGAAATTTAAAAATAAGTTTATCATAAATATTTATTGAATATAACATTATATTCAACAAAATTTATTGCAATTTAATGTAGAAATCATAAAATATTTATCTTTTTAAAATAATTTACATAATCATATAATGAATTTAACACATAAATGATACAATTAATCCAATTCAAGCTACACAGTAATACATGTGATGCATTTTGTTCTCTATAGAAATCATAATATGTGGCAATCTAGTTTGCCATATTACCATGTGCATACAAACTTGTGTGAAAAGAAATTCATGTAATACATTTACAAGTGTAAATGCATGTATATAAGAAAACAAGCCTTATAAGTTGAACATAAATATGCTGCTCTCAAATATCAAACTATTTCAACACTTTAAATTGTTTTTACATCAAAATTTAAGACTTCCAAGTAAGCAACTCGTTGCATAATCAAAGTTGGAACATGGTGGAGCATGGCACTGGGTCATCTCTAGCAGCTCGATAGAGTTGACGAGTCTCATCACACAGTGGTTCAGACTGAGGATGAAGGAGATGAAGTGCTACTTTGTTTTTTCCATCTTGAGCTAGTGGATCTCCTTTTAAGATTTTTACATTTTATGACCATACATTTTACTGGGATTGATGTACAAAAATTATCTTTAAATAAAAATCTATATCAGTTTTAACTTAACCAACCAGAGGAGAAAGAAGACATTGTCCATAACAACTTTTCCCTAAATCCAAGAAAGCATATCCTAATAAACAAATCATGTGTCCCCAACTCCCTAACAAGGATTTACCATTTTTACCATAGCAACATTTTTTTTGTCATTTCATCTATCATCCACTCCTTGTGATATTAATAAGCTTAAAAATAATACAATAAGTAACAATGATTCTCAACGCATAAATCTAGTAAAATCATGCTCAAAGAAAATGAAAAGCAAAAAAATTGAACTAGGTTTGTCACCTACATATTAACAAGGAGTTGCCATCCAAGGATAGAAAATACTGTAGAAATCAATGAGTCAGAGAAATGATAGGAATGAAGATCTTACCACGATAATCTAGTGGAATATTAAGAAGAGTTATATTGTAACATTTCGGAAAAAAAAATTATTTTTCTCTAATGTCTGCCCCGCCCCGCCCTCTCTCTCTCTCTCTCTCTCTCTCTCTCTCTCTCTCTCTCTCTCCGGTTACGTCTGCCCCGCCCCCTCCCTCCTCTCTCACCGGTTACGCCCGCCCACCCCTCTCGCCGTTACGCTTGCCTCCTCCTCTCTCGCCGATTTCGCCTCCGCCCCGATCTCCCCCTTTCTTGCTCTCTCTCACTGCTCCCCTGCGCTGATCTCCTCCTCCCGCCTGGACTCACCAGCCGTCGACGCATGCACACCACCGCGTCGCCATCGTCTTCCCGCACCAGTGCCAGTGTCAGTGCCTATGCGACCCACGGGCCACCCTCCCGCCGCGTTGATGCATCGTGCACCCGCGACTGCACGCCACCGTGGCGACCCCCCCTTTTCTACTGCTAGCCTCTGGCCTCCGCCCCCCCCTCAGCGCGTTGCCTGCCAGCCGTGTAGCCCGGTTGACCCCCCTCCACCGTCGCCAGCATTCCCCCCTAGCCAGTGGCATCACCGTCGCCGTCCTGCCACAGCCGCCGCCGTGAGCCAACTTGCCGCCATTGATAGCCAGTGCCGGCGTCCCCTGTTCCAATTGGAACTGTCGCCGAGAGGAACCTCCCTCGCCGCTGCCGCTGTCACCGGCCTGCCCTCTCCTTGCTACTGCCGCTATCGCCGGCGTCATCCCTACTATCTGCCCTCAGCTTCTGCCCCTCTGCCGCCGCCGTCGAGCGCCAACCGTATCCTCTTCGCCCCCGCCCCTCGCAAGCGCCGCACACGCGTGCGTGCGCAGACGGGCCAGTCCGCCGCCGCCTTTGATTCCCCCCTGTCATCGAACTCTTTCTCTCCCTCTCCCTCTCTTCTGGTCGATCGCCGCCGCCCTCCTCCCTTCTTCTCTCGTCGCCGCCCACGCGCACGGTCGCGCCCCTATCCACCGGAAACCCGCCGCCGAGGCCTCCACGCTGCCATTTCTCTTTCTCTTCACCCTCGCCATCGCCGTTCGGCCGCTGTCCAGCCACCGCCGCCAACGTGAGCCCCTCCGTCGCCATCACCGGAAGCCCCGCCGGCCTCCCTTGTTCCGGCTAGCACCGCGGCGAGACTCCCTCCCTCGCCGCCGCCGCCGTTGTCAGCCTCCACCCCCATCTCGTCGCCGTTCGTTGCTGCAGCCCCCTCCCCTCGTCGTTGTCGTCGTGGGTCAGCATCTCCCTCGCGAGCACTGCCACCCATTGCTGCAGCCTCCCCCCCCTCGTTGGCCATCGCCGTTGTCGCCGCCTCCATCGCGAGTGTCGCTGGCCGCTTCCCTCTTGCGAACGCGCAAGTGTGCGCACGCGCCCGGGCCGACTGCCGGCCCAGCCACCGGCCCAGTTCCCTCGCCGCCTGGTCCGACCGCCCGGTTCAGCGGGTTCGAGCCGCTGGTTCAAGCTTTGGAATTTTTGTATTTGATTAATTCCATAAATCAGAGTTAAAGCCAGGAAAATACCATAAAATTTCAAAAAAATCCAGAAAATTCACAGGAGCTTACAGGTAGGTTTCTCAAGCTTGTCTATGTATTTGACTCCATTTTGATTAGAAAATATGCATGATTTAACTTATGGACCTTGATTTGACTAGTTTAGACTTTTGACTCAAGATCAGTGATTTTTATCAAAATCCTTGAAATCAGAACCTAGAAAATGATATTTTGAATATTATGAAACATGTTTAGTATGATTCTGGATGGGTAGAAATATTTTTCATGAGATTTGACCATATGTTATTTATGTATATGATTACGTGATAGAATGGACCTAGAATTGAAATATAGCTAAGTGGAGGTTTGGAGAAATCATAAGTCATCAAATTTCACTTTTTGGAAAATTTTTAAGTCATATTTTGTCTGATTACATCAGAATTTAATTTGTTTAATTATGTCAAGCTTGATTTAAGTTAATTGTCTTGTATATGTAATTAAGTATGTTTAGTTCGGTTTGTTATTTCATGTATGTAAATCAAGTAAATTTTGGTTAGTTTGGTTTCAGATTACGTAATATGTCATGCATGATATGATTATGTTCATATGGTTAGGTATGGTATATGTTTGATTCAGAATATGTCAACCAAGTCGGTTAGTACAAGTCTTGTCTAGTTATGGTAAAATATGTTTAATTTGATTTCAGATCATGGGCTATGCTATGCATAGTTAGTCATGTCAATTTGGTCATGATTAGTACGAGTTGTCATTGAGAACAAGTTCAATTATGTCGGGTCATCATATGTCTTGTCAAGTTCGTTGTGGATGTTATGTCTTGCATGAAGGGCTATGAAATTGGATGGTTATGTCATGTATGCATGGTATGGTCAAGTATGTCATGATTTGAAATTATGTTATGAACTCTTGATATGATGTGCTATGAAGGCTTCACCAGCCTATGTTAGTCAATTGCCCGTGGGCAGCGGGAACTTAGATGAATCCGGCCCTCTCACAGATCCCGGATTACCGCGGTTTTCCCTTAGTGTCACCACTGCCTAGGTGCACTTTGGGCTAGCTTAGTATATACTACTTCTATATATATTAGAGCTGGTGAAAGTATTTGTACATGTGAAGCAAGACGACCAATTCCTTGCTCTTTAGCTTTGTGTTTTGGAAAAGATATGAAATATGTTACTTGTGTGTAATGTATGGAGGTTAAACCATGCCATGTTAGAAAAATCAGATATGTCTTGTTTTAATTTGATCATGTTAAGTTAAGTCTTGAGGTCATTTAGATGATATTTGTCTAACTTGTATGGTCTTGTGTGCATTGGTCTAGAATTGAGTAGCATTGGCATAATCTTTTTCCTTAAAAGATAATCATGATTTGGTTATGGGTTATGGATAAATATAGAAGACATGTTATTATCATTTGTATTACATCTCAATCTAGATATGTTATCTATCATTTCTTGATTATATGTTACTTATCCAATTGGCAAGAAAAGGGTGTAAATCCTACGGAGTCTCCGGACTCACCCTGTTGTGGGTTAAATTTTTCAGCAGGTTTTGAAGATTTAGAAGCTTGAAGATGAAGTTCAGGTGAAACCAAAGGAAATCAGAGTCATTTGCACTTGGAGATTATTGGTATTCTCTACTTAGGTAGATGGTCTTGGTTGCTTTTGAGCAAGAGTGTGTTAGACTTAGTAGTATGGTTCTATTCTCTTGTTTTGATGGATCTTATGAATATAATTGTTTAAGTTTGGGTTATGGAATTCAAGTATTGGGTTTCATCCCACTGTCATGACGTTGTGTATTTTGGCTGCAAATTTGTGTTTATGTTATTTAAATTCCGGGTCGTGACATATACTCACCAAATCCAAAAAAAGCCAAGAGGAGCATCACAGCAATAATAATAGTACTTCTCATAATAAAATTTTAAAATTAGGTGATGAATGATTTTGGCAAAAGCTCACATCATCCAAAATGTCATTTTATTTTCTTTGCATTATCTTTTGTCCTGGAATTCTCTATTAGAAATAGGCAACAGATTGATAACTAGTATATAGGTAAAAGGAAAGAAGAGAAGTGCATAGAAGACATAGACTTACCCACATAGAAGTTAAGAACGCATAAAATTCATCAAAGAAGGGCCATTAAAGTAATCTCGGGTTTTCCAAATAATCAATTTTCTTATCAAACTTTAATGATAATTCTATGAAAGTAACAGTTATTTTCACTCTGAACTAAGCTGATATTTCTTAGAGGACCCAATGAAGGTGAAGAACCCAACTCGGGTCGATTAGAAATTCCCTTTAATTTACTTTCAATTTACCTGCAATTTAATTTCTATTGCACTTCTTGGTTTAGCACACCACATAGTTTGGGTGCTAATTGATTCCCACGATGTGTGGATGCCTTTTATTTTTGATATTCCTTCTCCATAGGGTTTGTCTTTTATTTTACTCCTCTTCGTGTTTGAGTAATCCTTTAAACCAATCAACCATGAGTGATGGTTCAAATGAAACAAAAGGGTGGCCTCAAAATTTTGCGAGCATGTCTAAATGTATGCATTGGCATCACTTTTTCAATCCATACCAATTGAGCTCTACTACACCTCATTACACTTCATTGCCTTCACCTATGCTTCACTTCATGCTATTCTCTTACAAAGCTAATGCCAAGGCGAGGCAAACTGTAGACACATAAAAAATGGCCTAGTTGAAGAACCCAAACCCCTTGCTTTATGAATGATATTCAATTCATCATCCAAAAGTACTAAGGATTTTTGAAGTACCCATGTTTTTTGTGCTTTTCTAGCTTCCGATGGGTTGGGAAGAAAGTACCAGGGTGCCCCTTTGTTGGGCACACTAACATCTTAATAATAGGACACTGGATGTCCTATTATCAGGACATCAAGCATCCTGTTATTAGGATGTCAGCCCTTAGTCCTCTTTTCCTTGTTTTCCTTCCTTCTTGAACTAGTGCATAGCTGTGCATAGTGGTCTTGACGTCCTAATGATGGAACATTTGGTACCAATTTGACCTAGATGGCTAACAAAGTTGCACAAGTGGTTAATGTCAGGTACATGTGCAGCATATTAATTTTGTTGAGTGACCTGAAGTCCCGATAATGAGACATTAGGTATAAAAGTCAACCCTCCAATCATGTCGAGATTGCAAATGTAGGAGGGCATGGTGCATTTAATGCACCACCCAGTCAAAACATCTTGTTAATGGGCTTTGTATACATATTGAGGACTTTTTATGTTTTCCATTTTTGTCCTTTATTGGGCTATAAAAATGACCCCTCTCCAAGAGAGAAAAGGCTTTGGAGCTACTCCTAAGATCCATCACTTGGTTCAAGAAGGCCCCCAGCCTCTTAAATACCTTCACTAAATGCCACCAACTTCATCCTCACTCTTTTTAGAGTTTCCCCTTTATCTCTACCCATTCTTGGGTGTCAAGAGACCCCCAAGGAGCTTCACTGATGCACCAAAGGCCTAACATGAGCTTGGAATAGAGTGAGGAAGTTTCCCTTTCAACATCTTGCCTCAGGGACATGATACTCTGATGTCAGGATGTCAAGACTTCCTGCACCCCATTTTGACTAATTTTTCTAACTTTTCTCTCTCCATTGTCATTAAATTGCACCTTAGACTTGTTTATATGCATCTAAGCACTTGTTTCATGCATCTGAGTACTTGTTTCATGCATCATATGCTCTCAAAAACACCTAAAAAAGAAGGGTTTGGCTCTAACCCTCATCCATTCCATTCTCTTCCAATTGTCATTTATATTTATTTCTTTTACAAATATGACACATCACTCATAGTTCTAATGTTCTTTCACTTAGTTTATCTTTTTTATGTAGTACCACCAAAATTATCCAATAAAAAGAGCAAGCTTAGGCTCTTCACCTTTGACCAGCCAAAAAAGAAGAAATTGAAACCCTCACTTCTTCCCCCATTAAGGTACACAGTCAAAAACTCAAATCTTTTGCATTCTATTACCATTTATTTTCGAAGCCATCAACTCCTAGTGACCACTTTCTTTTCTTTTCTCCTCCTTCCCACTCCACTTTCCCTTTGTTTTTTTTCTATTATGCATTACCCAAACCACCCGTCTGATGCCTAGGTGATGTCAAGGGTCGAACATTTGGGGGTCAAAGTGAGTGCGGAGAAGGAGGAAACTGAGGTAGTGTTGATGAGATTCCCCTTCCCTTTGCTCATTCTGTCTCCTCCTTCCGCATGACCCAAATTAGTCTTTGGGCATCCGAGTGACTTCAAGGGTCAAATGTTTAGGGATCAATGTGAGTGTGGAACAAGAGGGAGTAAGAGAAGCAGATTTTACCTCTATTCGAGCACATAAATGAGTCTCTCAGAAATGCAAGCTCACATGTCTGTTCTTGATTTGACTCTACTTGTACATACTTTGTTGGTATGGAGGCCTTGTTTGTATTATTTTTTGTAGCAATATACAACAAACATCTTCAGTACATAATGAAAATGAGCACAATTTTAAAAAATACATTTATAACTATAGCAAATGTTGTTGCCAACGCTTTGAGTTGGAAGGTTAGGTAGAAACACACACATTAACTGGAAGAGTATTTTGTAGGGATAAATTTGCATATTGAACCATGGTAAAAATATTTCATTTTTGGAATATATTTTAGATATATCACACTTATTTGGAAACATATTAAATGGGCAAAAATATGACCAAGAGATATAAGGCCTTGTAGCCATCAAGGCATCACTATGTTTATTGGTAATGGTGGTATACTATGATGTAGGGTTTATGTACCAAGTGTACTACCAAAAGAGCTTTTAAAAGAGACTCACAATCAGTATTTCATTCACATAGGGAATAGAAAGATGGATAAAACTTAGGAGATATTATTTCTACTTAGCAGGTTTCAAGGGAGACTAATAGTGTATGTCTCAAAGATGTTTTACATGTCAAAAGGTAAAAGTGGAGCATTAGAAGCTTGGTAGCAGAAGATTCGAATTTCGATTTTGATAAAGAAGTAAATTACAATAGACTTTATAATAGGAATAACAAGGACATATGCTAACTATGAGTCATTTATGATATTGAATGATAGAGTCAACTCATTTCATTCAATTAAGAAGTCACGATGTGAACGAAAGTTAACTCAACTACATGTGAATTGCATTATTAGACTTCATCAAATACCAAAGTCAATTATAAATGATCGAGATTTTATATTTACCACCAAGATATAAAAATTACTACTAAAGTCCTTTGGTAGGTAGGTAGATACATTTTTGTATTTTTAAACTTAAATTTTAAATAAAGAAATAAGGTGTTTGGTTTATCAGTCTATCTTGATCTTTGTTAAGAGGTGTAAGGTTCTCCTTATGCTAGAAACACTTAGAAAAGGGGATTAGAATTGTAATGTGACTTATCCCCCGTGCAAGTAGTAGTCTGCCTTAGCCTTTATCAAGGGGTGTAAAGTACTCCTTGTGCCTGAAACACTTATAAAAAAGATATTAGAATTGTAATGTGACTTAACCCGCTTACAATTTGCAGTCTGCCATGACCTTTGTCAAGCAGTGTAAAGTACTACTTGCGCCTTAAACACTAAGAAAAAGGAGATTAGAATTGTAATATGACTTATCACCTTTGCAAGTTACAATCTGCCTTGACCTTTGTCACGTGATGTAAAGTTCTCCTTGTGCCTAAAACACTTAGAAAAAGTAGATTAGAATTGTAAGGTGACTTATCCCCCTTACAAGTTGCAGTCTACCTTGATCTTTGTTAAGGGGTGTAAAGTTCTCCTTGTGCCTGAAACACTTAGAAAAAGAAGATTAGAATTGTAATGTGGCTTATCCCCCTTGCAAGTTGCAGTCAGCCTTAACCTTTGTCAAGAACTGTAAAGTTCTTCTTGTGCCTAAAACACTTAGAAAAAGAAGATTAGAATTGTAATGTGGCTTATCCCCCTTGCAAGTTGTAGTCTGCCTTAACCTTTGTCAAGGGACGTAAAGTTCTACTTGTGCCAAAAACACTTAGAAAAAAAGATTAGAATTGTAATGTAGCATAACCCCTTGCAAGTTGTAGTCTACCCCGACCTTTGTAAAGGGGTGTAAACTTCTCCTTGTGCTCGAAACACTTAGAAAAAAAGAATAGAAATATAATGTGGCTTATCCCCTTTGAAAGTTGTAGTCTGCCTTTACCTTTGTAAAGGGGTGTAAAGTGCTCCTTGTGCCTGAAACACTTAATAAAAGAAGATTCAAATTGTAATGTAGCTTATCCCTCTTGAAGTTATAGTCTGCCATGACCTTTGTCAATGGGTGTACAGTTCTCCTTTTGCCAAAAACACTTAAAAAGGAGATTAGAACTATAATGTGGCGTATCTTCCTTGCTAGTTGCAGTCTGCCTTAACCTTTAGCAAAGGGGTGTAAAGTTCTCCTTGTGCCTGAATCACTAAGAATTGTAATGTGACTTATGCCCTTTGTAGGTTACAGTCTTCCTTGACCTTTGTTAAGGCGTGTAAAGTTTTCCTTGTACCTGAAACACTTAAAAAAAAGAGATTTGAATTGGAATGTGGCTTATCCCCCTTACAAGTTGCAGTCTACCTTGATCTTTGTTAAGGGGTGTAAAGTTCT
The DNA here is from genome assembly GCA_036172225.1 of Cryptocoryne crispatula var. balansae. Taxonomy (NCBI): domain Eukaryota; kingdom Viridiplantae; phylum Streptophyta; class Magnoliopsida; order Alismatales; family Araceae; genus Cryptocoryne; species Cryptocoryne crispatula. Next base: position 30,440,763 of record CM069918.1, read on the forward strand.
CCTTGTGCCTGAAACACTTAGAAAAAGAAGATTAGAATTGTAATGTGGCTTATCCCCCTTGCAAGTTGCAGTTAGCCTTAACCTTTGTTAAGGGGTGTAAAGTTCTCCTTGTGCCTGAAACACTTAGAAAAAGAAGATTAGAATTGTAATGTGGCTTATCCCCCTTGCAAGTTGCAGTCAGCCTTAACCTTTGTCAAGGGACGTAAAGTTCTACTTGTGCCAAAAACACTTAGAAAAAAAAGATTAGAATTGTAATGTAGCATAACCCCTTGCAAGTTGTAGTCTACCCTGACCTTTGTAAAGGGGTGTAAACTTCTCCTTGTGCTCGAAACACTTAGAAAAAAAAGAATAGAAATATAATGTGGCTTATCCCCTTTGAAAGTTGTAGTCTGCCTTTACCTTTGTAAAGGGGTGTAAAGTGCTCCTTGTGCCTGAAACACTTAATAAAAGAAGATTCAAATTGTAATGTGGCTTATCCCTCTTGAAGTTATAGTCTGCCATGACCTTTGTCAAGGGGTGTAAATTCTCCTTTTGCCAAAAACACTTAAAAAGGAGATTAGAACTATAATGTGGCTTATCCTCCTTGCAAGTTGCAGTCTGCCTTAACCTTTAGCAAAGGGGTGTAAAGTTCTCCTTGTGCCTGAAACACTAAGAATTGTAATGTGACTTATGCCCTTTGTAGGTTACAGTCTTCCTTGACCTTTCTTAAGACGTGTAAAGTTTTCCTTGTGCCTGAAACACTTAAAAAAAAGAGATTTGAATTGGAATGTGGCTTATCCCCCTTACAAGTTGCAGTCTACCTTGATATTTGTTAAGGGGTGTAAAGTTCTCCTTGTGCCTGAAACACTTAGAAAAAGAAGATTAGAATTGTAATGTGGCTTATCCCCCTTGCAAGTTGCAGTCAGCCTTAACCTTTGTCAAGAACTGTAAAGTTCTTCTTGTGCCTAAAACACTTAGAAAAAGAAGATTAGAATTGTAATGTGGCTTATCCCCCTTGCAAGTTGTAGTCTACCTTAACCTTTGTCAAGGGACGTAAAGTTCTACTTGTGCCAAAAACACTTAGAAAAAAAAGATTAGAATTGTAATGTAGCATAACCCCTTGCAAGTTGTAGTCTACCCTGACCTTTGTAAAGGGGTGTAAACTTCTCCTTGTGCTCGAAACACTTAGAAAAAAAGAATAGAAATATAATGTGGCTTATCCCCTTTGAAAGTTGTAGTCTGCCTTTACCTTTGTAAAGGGGTGTAAAGTGCTCCTTGTGCCTGAAACACTTAATAAAAGAAGATTCAAATTGTAATGTAGCTTATCCCACTTGAAGTTATAGTCTGCCATGACCTTTGTCAAGGGGTGTACAGTTCTCCTTTTGCCAAAAACTATTAAAAAGGAGATTAGAACTATAATGTGGCTTATCCTCCTTGCAAGTTGCAGTCTGCCATAACCTTTAGCAAAGGGGTGTAAAGTTCTCCTTGTGCCTGAAACATAAAGAATTGTAATGTGACTTATGCCCTTTGTAGGTTACAGTCTTCCTTGACCTTTGTTAAGGCGTGTAAAGTTTTCCTTGTGCCTGAAACACTTAAAAAGAAGAGATTTGAATTGGAATGTGGCTTATCCCCCTTACAAGTTGCAGTCTACCTTGATCTTTGTTAAGGGGTGTAAAGTTCTCCTTGTGCCTGAAACACTTAGAAAAAGAAGATTAGAATTGTAATGTGGCTTATCCCCTTGCAAGTTGCAGTCAGCCTTAACCTTTGTCAAGAACTGTAAAGTTCTTCTTGTGCCTAAAACACTTAGAAAAAGAAGATTAGAATTGTAATGTGGCTTATCCCCCTTGCAAGTTGTAGTACGCCTTAACCTTTGTCAAGGGACGTAAAGTTCTACTTTTGCCAAAAACTTTTAGAAAAAACAGTTTAGGATTGTAATGTAGCATAACTCCCTTGCAAGTTGTAGTCTGCCCTGACCTTTGTCAAGGGGTGTAAACTTCTCCTTGTGCTCGAAACACTTAGAAAAAAAAGAATAGAAATATAATGTGGCTTATCCCCTTTGAAAGTTGTAGTCTGCCTTTACCTTTGTAAAGGGGTGTAAAGTGCTCCTTGTGCCTGAAACACTTAATAAAAGAAGATTCAAATTGTAATGTAGCTTATCCCTCTTGAAGTTATAGTCTGCCATGACCTTTGTCAATGGGTGTACAGTTCTTCTTTTGCGAAAAACACTTAAAAAGGAGATTAGAACTATAATGTGGCCTATCCTCCTTGCTAGTTGCTTGCCTTAACCTTTGGCAAAGAGGTGTAAAGTTCTCCTTGTGCCGAAACATTTAGAAAAAAGAGATTAAAATTGTAATGTGACTTATGCCCTTTGTAGGTTATAGTCTTCCTTGACCTTTGTTAAGGCGTGTAAAGTTTTCCTTGTGCCTGAAACACTTAAAAAAAGAGATTTGAATTGGAATGTGGCTTATCCCCCTTACAAGTTGCAGTCTACCTTGATCTTTGTTAAGGGGTGTAAAGTTCTCCTTGTGCCTGAAACACTTAGAAAAAGAAGATTAGAATTGTAATGTGGCTTATCCCCCTTGCAAGTTGCAGTCAGCCTTAACCTTTGTCAAGAACTGTAAAGTTCTTCTTGTGCCTAAAACACTTAGAAAAAGAAGATTAGAATTGTAATGTGGCTTATCCCCCTTGTGAGTTGTAGTACGCCTTAACCTTTGTCAAGGGACGTAAAGTTCTACTTGTGCCAAAAACACTTAGAAAAGAAAGATTAAATTGTAATGTAGCATAACCCCTTGCAAGTTGTAGTCTACCCTGACCTTTGTAAAGGGGTGTAAACTTCTCCTTGTGCTCGAAACACTTAGAAAAAAAAGAATAGAAATATAATGTGGCTTATCCCCTTTGAAAGTTGTAGTCTGCCTTTACCTTTGTAAAGGGGTGTAAAGTGCTCCTTGTGCCTGAAACACTTAATAAAAGAAGATTCAAATTGTAATGTGGCTTATCCCTCTTGAAGTTATAGTCTGCCATGACCTTTGTCAAGGGGTGTACAGTTCTCCTTTTGCCAAAAACACTTAAAAAGGAGATTAGAACTATAATGTGGCTTATCCTCCTTGCAAGTTGCAGTCTGCCTTAACCTTTAGCAAAGGGGTGTAAAGTTCTCCTTGTGCCTGAAACACTAAGAATTGTAAGGTGACTTATGCCCTTTGTAGGTTACAGTCTTCCTTGACCTTTCTTAAGGCGTGTAAAGTTTTCCTTGTGCCTGAAACACTTAAAAAAAAGAGATTTGAATTGGAATGTGGCTTATCCCCCTTACAAGTTGCAGTCTACCTTGATCTTTGTTAAGGGGTGTAAAGTTCTCCTTGTGCCTGAAACACTTAGAAAAAGAAGATTAGAATTGTAATGTGGCTTATCCCCCTTGCAAGTTGCGGTCGGCCTTAACCTTTGTCAAGAGCTGTAAAGTTCTTCTTGTGCCTAAAACACTTAGAAAAAGAAGATTAGAATTGTAATGTGGCTTATCCCCCTTGCAAGTTGTAGTACGCCTTAACCTTTGTCAAGGGACGTAAAGTTCTACTTGTGCCAAAAACACTTAGAAAAAAAGATTAGAATTGTAATGTAGCATAACTCCCTTGCAAGTTGTAGTCTGCCCTGACCTTTGTCAAGGGGTGTAAACTTCTCCTTGTGCTCGAAACACTTAGAAAAAAAAGAATAGAAATATAATGTGGCTTATCCCCTTTGAAAGTTGTAGTCTGCCTTTACCTTTGTAAAGGGGTGTAAAGTGCTCCTTGTGCCTGAAACACTTGATAAAAGAAGATTCAAATTGTAATGTAGCTTATCCCTCTTGAAGTTATAGTCTGCCATGACCTTTGTCAATGGGTGTACAGTTCTTCTTTTGCGAAAAACACTTAAAAAGGAGATTAGAACTATAATGTGGCCTATCCTCCTTGCTAGTTGCAGTCTGCCTTAACCTTTGGCAAAGAGGTGTAAAGTTCTCCTTGTGCCTGAAACACTAAGAATTGTAATGTGACTTATGCCCTTTGTAGGTTATAGTCTTCCTTGACCTTTGTTAAGGCGTGTAAAGTTTTCCTTGTGCCTGAAACACTTAAAAAAAGAGATTTGAATTGGAATGTGGCTTATCCCCCTTACAAGTTGCAGTCTACCTTGATCTTTGTTAAGGGGTGTAAAGTTCTCCTTGTGCCTGAAACACTTAGAAAAAGAAGATTAGAATTGTAATGTGGCTTATCCCCCTTGCAGGTTGTAGTCTGCCTTAACCTTTGTCAAGGGACGTAAAGTTCTACTTGTGCCAAAAACACTTAGAAAAGAAAGATTAAATTGTAATGTAGCATAACCCCTTGCAAGTTGTAGTCTACCCTGACCTTTGTAAAGGGGTGTAAACTTCTCCTTGTGCTCGAAACACTTAGAAAAAAAGAATAGAAATATAATGTGGCTTATCCCCTTTGAAAGTTGTAGTCTGCCTTTACCTTTGTAAAGGGGTGTAAAGTGCTCCTTGTGCCTGAAACACTTAATAAAAGAAGATTCAAATTGTAATGTGGCTTATCCCTCTTGAAGTTATAGTCTGCCATGACCTTTGTCAAGGGGTGTACAGTTCTCCTTTTGCCAAAATCACTTAAAAAGGAGATTAGAACTATAATGTGGCTTATCCTCCTTGCAAGTTGCGATGCCTTAACCTTTAGCAAAGGGGTGTAAAGTTCTCCTTGTGCCTGAAACACTAAGAATTGTAAGGTGACTTATGCCCTTTGTAGGTTACAGTCTTCCTTGACCTTTCTTAAGGCGTGTAAAGTTTTCCTTGTGCCTGAAACAATTAAAAAAAGAGATTTGAATTGGAATGTGGCTTATCCCCCTTACAAGTTGCGGTCTACCTTGATCTTTGTTAAGGGGTGTAAAGTTCTCCTTGTGCTCGAAACACTTAGAAAAAGAAGATTAGAATTGTAATGTGGCTTATCCCCCTTGCAAGTTGCAGTCAGCCTTAACCTTTGTCAAGAACTGTAAAGTTCTTCTTGTGCCTAAAACACTTAGAAAAAGAAGATTAGAATTGTAATGTGGCTTATCCCCCTTGCAGGTTGTAGTCTGCCTTAACCTTTGTCAAGGGACGTAAAGTTCTACTTGTGCCAAAAACACTTAGAAAAAAAAGATTAGAATTGTAATGTAGCATAACCCCTTGCAAGTTGTAGTCTACCCTGACCTTTGTAAAGGGGTGTAAACTTCTCCTTGTGCTCGAAACACTTAGAAAAAAAAGAATAGAAATATAATGTGGCTTATCCCCTTTGAAAGTTGTAGTCTGCCTTTACCTTTGTAAAAGGGTGTAAAGTGCTCCTTGTGCCTGAAACACTTAATAAAAGAAGATTCAAATTGTAATGTAGCTTATCCCTCTTGAAGTTATAGTCTGCCATGACCTTTGTCAAGGGGTGTACAGTTCTCCTTTTGCCAAAAACTATTAAAAAGGAGATTAGAACTATAATGTGGCTTATCCTCCTTGCAAGTTGCAGTCTGCCATAACCTTTAGCAAAGGGGTGTAAAGTTCTCCTTGTGCATGAAACAGTAAGAATTGTAATGTGACTTATGCCCTTTGTAGGTTACAGTCTTCCTTGACCTTTGTTAAGGCGTGTAAAGTTTTCCTTGTGCCTGAAACACTTAAAAAGAAGAGATTTGAATTGGAATGTGGCTTATCCCCCTTACAAGTTGCAGTCTACCTTGATCTTTGTTAAGGGGTGTAAAGTTCTCCTTGTGCCTGAAACACTTAGAAAAAGAAGATTAGAATTGTAATGTGGCTTATCCCCTTGCAAGTTGCAGTCAGCCTTAACCTTTGTCAAGAATTGTAAAGTTCTTCTTGTGCCTAAAACACTTAGAAAAAGAAGATTAGAATTGTAATGTGGCTTATCCCCCTTGCAAGTTGTAGTACGCCTTAACCTTTGTCAAGGGACGTAAAGTTCTACTTGTGCCAAAAACACTTAGAAAAAAAGATTAGAATTGTAATGTAGCATAACTCCCTTGCAAGTTGTAGTACGCACGACCTTTGTCAAGGGGTGTAAACTTCTCCTTGTGCTCGAAACACTTAGAAAAAAAGAATAGAAATATAATGTGGCTTATCCCCTTTGAAAGTTGTAGTCTGCCTTTACCTTTGTAAAGGGGTGTAAAGTGCTCCTTGTGCACGAAACACTTAATAAAAGAAGATTCAAATTGTAATGTAGCTTATCCCTCTTGAAGTTATAGTCTGCCATGACCTTTGTCAATGGGTGTACAGTTCTTCTTTTGCCAAAAACACTTAAAAAGGAGATTAGAACTATAATGTGGCCTATCCTCCTTGCTAGTTGAAGTCTGCCTTAACCTTTAGCAAAGGGGTGTAAAGTTCTCCTTGTGCATGAAACACTAAGAATTGTAATGTGACTTATGCCCTTTGTAGGTTACAGTCTTCCTTGACCTTTGTTAAGGCGTGTAAAGTTTTCCTTGTGCCTGAAACACTTAAAAAAAGAGATTTGAATTGGAATGTGGCTTATCCCCCTTACAAGTTGCGGTCTACCTTGATCTTTGTTAAGGGGTGTAAAGTTCTCCTTGTGCTCGAAACACTTAGAAAAAGAAGATTAGAATTGTAATGTGGCTTATCCCCCTTGCAAGTTGCGGTCAGCCTTAACCTTTGTCAAGAACTGTAAAGTTCTTCTTGTGCCTAAAACACTTAGAAAAAGAAGATTAGAATTGTAATGTGGCATATCCCCTTGCAAGTTGTAGTCTGCCTTAACCTTTGTCAAGGGACGTAAAGTTCTACTTGTGCCAAAAACACTTAGAAAAAAAAGATTAAATTGTAATGTAGCATAACCCCTTGCAAGTTGTAGTCTACCCTGACCTTTGTAAAGGGGTGTAAACTTCTCCTTGTGCTCGAAACACTTAGAAAAAAAAGAATAGAAATATAATGTGGCTAATCCCCTTTGAAAGTTGTAGTCTGCCTTTACCTTTGTAAAGGGGTGTAAAGTGCTCCTTGTGCCTGAAACACTTAATAAAAGAAGATTCAAATTGTAATGTGGCTTATCCCTCTTGAAGTTATAGTCTGCCATGACCTTTGTCAAGGGGTGTACAGTTCTCCTTTTGCCAAAAACTCTTAAAAAGGAGATTAGAACTATAATGTGGCTTATCCTCCTTGCAAGTTGCAGTCTGCCATAACCTTTAGCAAAGGGGTGTAAAGTTCTCCTTGTGCCTGAAACACTAAGAATTGTAATGTGACTTATGCCCTTTGTAGGTTACAGTCTTCCTTGACCTTTGTTAAGGCGTGTAAAGTTTTCCTTGTGCCTGAAACACTTAAAAAAAGAGATTTGAATTGGAATGTGGCTTATCCCCCTTACAAGTTGCAGTCTACCTTGATCTTTGTTAAGGGGTGTAAAGTTCTCCTTGTGCCTGAAACACTTAGAAAAAGAAGATTAGAATTGTAATGTGGCTTATCCCCTTGCAAGTTGCAGTCAGCCTTAACCTTTGTCAAGAATTGTAAAGTTCTTCTTGTGCCTAAAACACTTAGAAAAAGAAGATTAGAATTGTAATGTGGCTTATCCCCCTTGCAAGTTGTAGTCTGCCTTAACCTTTGTCAAGGGACGTAAAGTTCTACTTGTGCCAAAAACACTTAGAAAAAAAAGATTAGAATTGTAATGTAGCATAACTCCCTTGCAAGTTGTAGTCTACCCTGACCTTTGTCAAGGGGTGTAAACTTCTCCTTGTGCTCGAAACACTTAGAAAAAAAAGAATAGAAATATAATGTGGCTTATCCCCTTTGAAAGTTGTAGTCTGCCTTTACCTTTGTAAAGGGGTGTAAAGTGCTCCTTGTGCACGAAACACTTAATAAAAGAAGATTCAAATTGTAATGTAGCTTATCCCTCTTGAAGTTATAGTCTGCCATGACCTTTGTCAATGGGTGTACAGTTCTTCTTTTGCCAAATACACTTAAAAAGGAGATTAGAACTATAATGTGGCCTATCCTCCTTGCTAGTTGCAGTCTGCCTTATCCTTTAGCAAAGGGGTGTAAAGTTCTCCTTGTGCCTGAAACACTAAGAATTGTAATGTGACTTATGCCCTTTGTAGGTTACAGTCTTCCTTGAACTTTGTTAAGGCGTGTAAAGTTTTCCTTGTGCCTGAAACACTTAAAAAAAGAGATTTGAATTGGAATGTGGCTTATCCCCCTTAAAAGCTGCAGTCTACCTTGATCTTTGTTAAGGGGTGTAAAGTTCTCCTTGTGCCTGAAACACTTAGAAAAAGAAGATTAGAATTGTAATGTGGCTTATCCCCCTTGCAAGTTGCAGTCAGCCTTAACCTTTGTCAAGAATTGTAAAGTTCTTCTTGTGCCTAAAACACTTAGAAAAAGAAGATTAGAATTGTAATGTGGCTTATCCCCCTTGCAAGTTGTAGTCTACCTTAACCTTTGTCAAGGGACGTAAAGTTCTACTTGTGCCAAAAACACTTAGAAAAAAAAAGATTAGAATTGAAATGTAGCATAACCCCTTGCAAGTTGTAGTCTACCCTGACCTTTGTCAAGGGGTGTAAACTTCTCCTTGTGCTCGAAACACTTAGAAAAAAAAGAATAGAAATATAATGTGGCTTATCCCCTTTGAAAGTTGTAGTCTGCCTTTACCTTTGTAAAGGGGTGTAAAGTGCTCCTTGTGCCTGAAACACTTAATAAAAGAAGATTCAAATTGTAATGTGGCTTATCCCTCTTGAAGTTATAGTCTGCCATGACCTTTGTCAAGGGGTGTACAGTTCTCCTTTTGCCAAAAACACTTAAAAAGGAGATTAGAACTATAATGTGGCTTATCCTCCTTACAAGTTGCAGTCTGCCTTAACCTTTAGCAAAGGGGTGTAAAGTTCTCCTTGTGCCTGAAACACTAAGAATTGTAATGTGACTTATGCCCTTTGTAGGTTACAGTCTTCCTTGACCTTTGTTAAGGCGTGTAAAATTTTCCTTGTGCCTGAAACACTTAAAAAAAAGAGACTTGAATTGGAATGTGGCTTATCCCCCTTACAAGTTGCAGTCTACCTTGATCTTTGTTAAGGGGTGTAAAGTTCTCCTTGTGCCTGAAACACATAGAAAAATAAGATTAGAATTGTAATGTGGCTTATCCCCCTTGCAAGTTGCAGTCAGCCTTAACCTTTGTCAAGAACTGTAAAGTTCTTCTTGTGCCTAAAACACTTAGAAAAAGAAGATTAGAATTGTAATGTGGCTTATCCCCCTTGCAAGTTGTAGTCTGCCTTAACCTTTGTCAAGGGACGTAAAGTTCTACTTGTGCCAAAAACACTTAGAAAAAAAAGATTAGAATTGTAATGTAGCATAACCCCCTTGCAAGTTGTAGTCTACCCTGACCTTTGTAAAGGGGTGTAAACTTCTCCTTGTGCTCGAAACACTTAGAAAAAAAAGAATAGAAATATAATGTGGCTTATCCCCTTTGAAAGTTGTAGTCTGCCTTTACCTTTGTAAAGGGGTGTAAAGTGCTCCTTGTGCCTGAAACACTTAATAAAAGAAGATTCAAATTGTAATGTGGCTTATCCCTCTTGAAGTTATAGTCTGCCATGACCTTTGTCAAGGGGTGTACAGTTCTTCTTTTGCCAAAAACACTTAAAAAGGAGATTAGAACTATAATGTGGCTTATCCTCATTGCAAGTTGCAGTCTGCCTTAACCTTTAGCAAAGGGGTGTAAAGTTCTCCTTGTGCCTGAAACACTAAGAATTGTAATGTGACTTGTGCCCTTTGTAGGTTACAGTCTTCCTTGACCTTTGTTAAGGCGTGTAAAATTTTCCTGGTGCCTGAAACACTTAAAAAAAAGAGATTTGAATTGGAATGTGGCTTATCCCCCTTACAAGTTGCAGTCTACCTTGATCTTTGTTAAGGGGTGTAATGTTCTCCTTGTGCCTGAAACACTTAGAAAAAGAAGATTAGAATTGTAATGTGGCTTATCCCCCTTGCAAGTTAAAGTCAGCCTTAACCTTTGTCAAGAACTGTAAAGTTCTTCTTGTGCCTAAAACACTTAAAAAAAGAAGATTTGAATTGTAATGTGGCTTATCCCCCTTGCAAGTTGTAGTCTGCCTTAACCTTTGTCAAGGGACGTAAAGTTCTACTTGTGCCAAAAACACTTAGAAAAAAAAGATTAGAATTGTAATGTAGCATAACTCCCTTGCAAGTTGTAGTCTGCCCTGACCTTTGTCAAGGGGTGTAAACTTCTCCTTGTGCTCGAAACACTTAGAAAAAAAAGAATAGAAATATAATGTGGCTTATCCCCTTTGAAACTTGTAGTCTGCCTTTACCTTTGTAAAGGGGTGTAAAGTGCTCCTTGTGCCTGAAACACTTAATAAAAGAAGATTCAAATTGTAATGTAGCTTATCCCTCTTGAAGTTATAGTCTGCCATGACCTTTGTCAATGGGTGTACAGTTCTTCTTTTGCCAAAAACACTTAAAAAGGAGATTAGAACTATAATGTGGCCTATCCTCCTTGCTAGGTGCAGTCTGCCTGAACCTTTAGCAAAGGGGTGTAAAGTTCTCCTTGTGCCTGAAACACTAAGAATTGTAATGTGACTTATGCCCTTTGTAGGTTACAGTCTTCCTTGACCTTTGTTAAGGCGTGTAAAGTTTTCCTTGTGCCTGAAACACTTAAAAAAAGAGATTTGAATTGGAATGTGGCTTATCCCCCTTACAAGTTGCAGTCTACCTTGATCTTTGTTAAGGGGTGTAAAGTTCTCCTTGTGCCTGAAACACTTAGAAAAAGAAGATTAGAATTGTAATGTGGCTTATCCCCCTTGCAAGTTGCAGTCAGCCTTAACCTTTGTCAAGAACTGTAAAGTTCTTCTTGTGCCTAAAACACTTAGAAAAAGAAGATTAGAATTGTAATGTGGCTTATCCCCCTTGCAAGTTGTAGTCTACCTTAACCTTTGTCAAGGGACGTAAAGTTCTACTTGTGCCAAAAACACTTAGAAAAAAAAGATTAGAATTGAAATGTAGCATAACCCCTTGCAAGTTGTAGTCTACCCTGACCTTTGTCAAGGGGTGTAAACTTCTCCTTGTGCTCGAAACACTTAGAAAAAAAGAATAGAAATATAATGTGGCTTATCCCCTTTGAAAGTTGTAGTCCGCCTTTACCTTTGTAAAGGGGTGTAAAGTGCTCCTTGTGCTCGAAACACTTAATAAAAGAAGATTCAAATTGTAATGTGGCTTATCCCTCTTGAAGTTATAGTCCGCCATGACCTTTGTCAAGGGGTGTACAGTTCTCCTTTTGCCAAAAACACTTAAAAAGGAGATTAGAACTATAATGTGGCTTATCCTCCTTGCAAGTTGCAGTCTGCCTTAACCTTTAGCAAAGGGGTGTAAAGTTCTCCTTGTGCCTGAAACACTAAGAATTGTAATGTGACTTGTGCCCTTTGTAGGTTACAGTCTTCCTTGACCTTTGTTAAGGCGTGTAAAGTTTTCCTTGTGCACGAAACACTTAAAAAAAAGAGATTTGAATTGGAATGTGGCTTATCCCCCTTACAAGTTGCAGTCTACCTTGATCTTTGTTAAGGGGTGTAAAGTTCTCCATGTGCCTGAAACACTTAGAAAAATAAGATTAGAATTGTAATGTGGCTTATCCCCCTTGCAAGTTGCAGTCAGCCTTAACCTTTGTCAAGAACTGTAAAGTTCTTCTTGTGCCTAAAACACTTAGAAAAAGAAGATTAGAATTGTAATGTGGCTTATCCCCCTTGCAAGTTGTAGTACGCCTTAACCTTTGTCAAGGGACGTAAAGTTCTACTTGTGCCAAAAACACTTAGAAAAAAAGATTAGAATTGTAATGTAGCATAACCCCTTGCAAGTTGTAGTCTACCCTGACCTTTGTAAAGGGGTGTAAACTTCTCCTTGTGCTCGAAACACTTAGAAAAAAAAGAATAGAAATATAATGTGGCTTATCCCCTTTGAAAGTTGTAGTCTGCCTTTACCTTTGTAAAGGGGTGTAAAGTGCTCCTTGTGCTCGAAACACTTAATAAAAGAAGATTCAAATTGTAATGTGGCTTATCCCTCTTGAAGTTATAGTCTGCCATGACCTTTGTCAAGGGGTGTACAGTTCTCCTTTTGCCAAAAACACTTAAAAAGGAGATTAGAACTATAATGTGGCTTATCCTCCTTGCAAGTTGCAGTCTGCCTTAACCTTTAGCAAAGGGGTGTAAAGTTCTCCTTGTGCCTGAAACACTAAGAATTGTAGTGTGACTTGTGCCCTTTGTAGGTTACAGTCTTCCTTGACCTTTGTTAAGGCGTGTAAAGTTTTCCTTGTGCCTGAAACACTTAAAAAAAAGAGATTTGAATTGGAATGTGGGTTATCTCCCTTACAAGTTGCAGTCTACCTTGATCTTTGTTAAGGGGTGTAAAGTTCTCCTTGTGCCTGAAACACTTAGAAAAAGAAGATTAGAATTGTAATGTGGCTTATCCCCCTTGCAAGTTGCAGTCAGCCTTAACCTTTGTCAAGAACTGTAAAGTTCTTCTTGTGCCTAAAACACTTAGTAAAAGAAGATTAGAATTGTAATGTGGCTTATCCCCCTTGCAAGTTGTAGTCTACCTTAACCTTTGTCAAGGGACGTAAAGTTCTACTTGTGCCAAAAACACTTAGAAAAAAAAGATTAGAATTGTAATGTAGCATAACCCCTTGCAAGTTGTAGTCTACCCTGACCTTTGTCAAGGGGTGTAAACTTCTCCTTGTGCTCGAAACACTTAGAAAAAAAAGAATAGAAATATAATGTGGCTTATCCCCTTTGAAAGTTGTAGTCTGCCTTTACCTTTGTAAAGGGGTGTAAAGTGCTCCTTGTGCCTGAAACACTTAATAAAAGAAGATTCAAATTGTAATGTGGCTTATCCCTCTTGAAGTTATAGTCCGCCATGACCTTTGTCAAGGGGTGTACGCTTCTCCTTTTGCCAAAAACACTTAAAAAGGAGATTAGAACTATAATGTGGCTTATCCTCCTTGCAAGTTGCGAATGCCTTAACCTTTAGCAAAGGGGTGTAAAGTTCTCCTTGTGCCTGAAACACTAAGAATTGTAATGTGACTTATGCCCTTTGTAGGTTACAGTCTTCCTTGACCTTTGTTAAGGCGTGTAAAGTTTTCCTTGTGCCTGAAACACTTAAAAAAAAGAGATTTGAATTGGAATGTGGCTTATCCCCCTTACAAGTTGCAGTCTACCTTGATCTTTGTTAAGGGGTGTAAAGTTCTCCTTGTGCCTGAAACACTTAGAAAAAGAAGATTAGAATTGTAATGTGGCTTATCCCCCTTGCAAGTTGCAGTCAGCCTTAACCTTTGTCAAGAACTGTAAAGTTCTTCTTGTGCCTAAAACACTTAGAAAAAGAAGATTAGAATTGTAATGTGGCTTATCCCCCTTGCAAGTTGTAGTCTGCCTTAACCTTTGTCAAGGGATGTAAAGTTCTACTTGTGCCAAAAACACTTAGAAAAAAAAGATTAGAATTGTAATGTAGCATAACCCCCTTGCAAGTTGTAGTCTACCTTGACCTTTGTCAAGGGGTGTAAACTTCTCCTTGTGCTCGAAATACTTAGAAAAAAAAGAATAGAAATATAATGTGGCTTATCCCCTTTGAAAGTTGTAGTCTGCCTTTACCTTTGTAAAGGGGTGTAAAGTGCTCCTTGTGCCTGAAACACTTAATAAAAGAAGATTCAAATTGTAATGTAGCTTATCCCTCTTGAAGTTATAGTCTGCCATGACCTTTGTCAATGGGTGTACAGTTCTTCTTTTGCCAAAAACACTTAAAAAGGAGATTAGAACTATAATGTGGCCTATCCTCCTTGCTAGGTGCAGTCTGCCTGAACCTTTAGCAAAGGGGTGTAAAGTTCTCCTTGTGCCTGAAACACTAAGAATTGTAATGTGACTTATGCCCTTTGTAGGTTACAGTCTTCCTTGACCTTTGTTAAGGCGTGTAAAGTTTTCCTTGTGCCTGAAACACTTAAAAAAAGAGATTTGAATTGGAATGTGGCTTATCCCCCTTACAAGTTGCAGTCTACCTTGATCTTTGTTAAGGGGTGTAAAGTTCTCCTTGTGCCTGAAACACTTAGAAAAAGAAGATTAGAATTGTAATGTGGCTTATCCCCCTTGCAAGTTGCAGTCAGCCTTAACCTTTGTCAAGACCGGTAAGGTTCTTCTTGTGCCTAAAACACTTAGAAAAAGAAGATTAGAATTGTAATGTGGCTTATCCCCCTTGCAAGTTGTAGTCTACCTTAACCTTTGTCAAGGGACATAAAGTTCTACTTGTGCCAAAAACACTTAGAAAAAAAAAGATTAGAATTGAAATGTAGCATAACCCCTTGCAAGTTGTAGTCTACCCTGACCTTTGTCAAGGGGTGTAAACTTCTCCTTGTGCTCGAAACACTTAGAAAAAAAAGAATAGAAATATAATGTGGCTTATCCCCTTTGAAAGTTGTAGTCTGCCTTTACCTTTGTAAAGGGGTGTAAAGTGCTCCTTGTGCCTGAAACACTTAATAAAAGAAGATTCAAATTGTAATGTGGCTTATCCCTCTTGAAGTTATAGTCTGCCATGACCTTTGTCAAGGGGTGTACAGTTCTCCTTTAGCCAAAAACACTTAAAAAGGAGATTAGAACTATAATGTGGCTTATCCTCCTTGCAAGTTGCGATACCGCCTTAACCTTTAGCAAAGGGGTGTAAAGTTCTCCTTGTGCCTGAAACACTAAGAATTGTAATGTGACTTGTGCCCTTTGTAGGTTACAGTCTTCCTTGACCTTTGTTAAGGCGTGTAAAGTTTTCCTTGTGCCTGAAACACTTAAAAAAAAGAGATTTGAATTGGAATGTGGCTTATCCCCCTTACAAGTTGCAGTCCACCTTGATCTTTGTTATGGGGTGTAAAGTTCTCCTTGTGCCTGAAACACTTAGAAAAAGAAGATTAGAATTGTAATGTGGCTTATCCCCCTTGCAAGTTGCAGTCAGCCTTAACCTTTGTCAAGAACTGTAAAGTTCTTCTTGTGCCTAAAACACTTAGAAAAAGAAGATTAGAATTGTAATGTGGCTTATCCCCCATGCAAGTTGTAGTCTACCTTAACCTTTGTCAAGGGACGTAAAGTTCTACTTGTGCCAAAAACACTTAGAAAAAAAAAGATTAGAATTGAAATGTAGCATAACCCCTTGCAAGTTGTAGTCTACCCTGACCTTTGTCAAGGGGTGTAAACTTCTCCTTGTGCTCGAAACACTTAGGAAAAAAAGAAAAGAAATATAATGTGGCTTATCCCCTTTGAAAGTTGTAGTCCGCCTTTACCTTTGTAAAGGGGTGTAAAGTGCTCCTTGTGCCTGAAACACTTAATAAAAGAAGATTCAAATTGTAATGTGGCTTATCCCTCTTGAAGTTATAGTCTGCCATGACCTTTGTCAAGGGGTGTACAGTTCTCCTTTTGCCAAAAACACTTAAAAAGGAGATTAGAACTATAATGTGGCTTATCCTCCTTACAAGTTGCGATGCCTTAACCTTTAGCAAAGGGGTGTAAAGTTCTCCTTGTGCCTGAAACACTAAGAATTGTAATGTGACTTATGCCCTTTGTAGGTTACAGTCTTCCTTGACCTTTGTTAAGGCGTGTAAAATTTTCCTTGTGCCTGAAACACTTAAAAAAAAGAGATTTGAATTGGAATGTGGCTTATCCCCCTTACAAGTTGCAGTCTACCTTGATCTTTGTTAAGGGGTGTAAAGTTCTCCATGTGCCTGAAACACTTAGAAAAATAAGATTAGAATTGTAATGTGGCTTATCCCCCTTGCAAGTTGCAGTCAGCCTTAACCTTTGTCAAGAATTGTAAAGTTCTTCTTGTGCCTAAAACACTTAGAAAAAGAAGATTAGAATTGTAATGTGGCTTATCCCCCTTGCAAGTTGTAGTCTGCCTTAACCTTTGTCAAGGGACGTAAAGTTCTACTTGTGCCAAAAACACTTAGAAAAAAAAGATTAGAATTGTAATGTAGCATAACCCCTTGCAAGTTGTAGTCTACCCTGACCTTTGTAAAGGGGTGTAAACTTCTCCTTGTGCTCGAAACACTTAGAAAAAAAAGAATAGAAATATAATGTGGCTTATCCCCTTTGAAAGTTGTAGTCTGCCTTTACCTTTGTAAAGGGGTGTAAAGTGCTCCTTGTGCCTGAAACACTTAATAAAAGAAGATTCAAATTGTAATGTGGCTTATCCCTCTTGAAGTTATAGTACGCCATGACCTTTGTCAAGGGGTGTACAGTTCTCCTTTTGCCAAAAACACTTAAAAAGGAGATTAGAACTATAATGTGGCTTATCCTCCTTGCAAGTTGCAGTCTGCCTTAACCTTTAGCAAAGGGGTGTAAAGTTCTCCTTGTGCCTGAAACACTAAGAATTGTAGTGTGACTTGTGCCCTTTGTAGGTTACAGTCTTCCTTGACCTTTGTTAAGGCGTGTAAAGTTTTCCTTGTGCCTGAAACACTTAAAAAAAAGAGATTTGAATTGGAATGTGGCTTATCTCCCTTACAAGTTGCAGTCTACCTTGATCTTTGTTAAGGGGTGTAAAGTTCTCCTTGTGCCTGAAACACTTAGAAAAAGAAGATTAGAATTGTAATGTGGCTTATCCCCCTTGCAAGTTGCGATCGGCCTTAACCTTTGTCAAGAACTGTAAAGTTCTTCTTGTGCCTAAAACACTTAGTAAAAGAAGATTAGAATTGTAATGTGGCTTATCCCCCTTGCAAGTTGTAGTCTACCTTAACCTTTGTCAAGGGACGTAAAGTTCTACTTGTGCCAAAAACACTTAGAAAAAAAAGATTAGAATTGTAATGTAGCATAACCCCTTGCAAGTTGTAGTCTACCCTGACCTTTGTCAAGGGGTGTAAACTTCTCCTTGTGCTCGAAACACTTAGAAAAAAAAGAATAGAAATATAATGTGGCTTATCCCCTTTGAAAGTTGTAGTCCGCCTTTACCTTTGTAAAGGGGTGTAAAGTGCTCCTTGTGCTCGAAACACTTACTAAAAGAAGATTCAAATTGTACTGTGGCTTATCCCTCATGAAGTTATAGTGGGCCATGACCTTTGTCAAGGGGTGTACAGTTCTCCTTTTGCCAAAAACACTTAAAAAGGAGATTAGAACTATAATGTGGCTTATCCTCCTTGCAAGTTGCAGTCTGCCTTAACCTTTAGCAAAGGGGTGTAAAGTTCTCCTTGTGCCTGAAACACTAAGAATTGTAATGTGACTTATGCCCTTTGTAGGTTACAGTCTTCCTTGACCTTTGTTAAGGCGTGTAAAGTTTTCCTTGTGCCTGAAACACTTAAAAAAAAGAGTTTTGAATTGGAATGTGGCTTATCCCCCTTACAAGTTGCAGTCTACCTTGATCTTTGTTAAGGGGTGTAAAGTTCTCCTTGTGCCTGAAACACTTAGAAAAAGAAGATTAGAATTGTAATGTGGCTTATCCCCTTGCACTTTGCTTGCAAGTTGTAGTCTGCCTTAACCTTTGTCAAGGGATGTAAAGTTCTACTTGTGCCAAAAACACTTAGAAAAAAAAGATTAGAATTGTAATGTAGCATAACCCCCTTGCAAGTTGTAGTCTACCTTGACCTTTGTCAAGGGGTGTAAACTTCTCCTTGTGCTCGAAATACTTAGAAAAAAAAGAATAGAAATATAATGTGGCTTATCCCCTTTGAAAGTTGTAGTCTGCCTTTACCTTTGTAAAGGGGTGTAAAGTGCTCCTTGTGCTAGTAACACTTAATAAAAGAAGATTCAAATTGTAATGTAGCTTATCCCTCTTGAAGTTATAGTCTGCCATGACCTTTGTCAATGGGTGTACAGTTCTTCTTTTGCCAAAAACACTTAAAAAGGAGATTAGAACTATAATGTGGCCTATCCTCCTTGCTAGGTGCAGTCTGCCTGAACCTTTAGCAAAGGGGTGTAAAGTTCTCCTTGTGCCTGAAACACTAAGAATTGTAATGTGACTTATGCCCTTTGTAGGTTACAGTCTTCCTTGACCTTTGTTAAGGCGTGTAAAGTTTTCCTTGTGCCTGAAACACTTAAAAAAAGAGATTTGAATTGGAATGTGGCTTATCCCCCTTACAAGTTGCAGTCTACCTTGATCTTTGTTAAGGGGTGTAAAGTTCTCCTTGTGCCTGAAACACTTAGAAAAAGAAGATTAGAATTGTAATGTGGCTTATCCCCCTTGCAAGTTGCAGTCAGCCTTAACCTTTGTCAAGAACTGTAAAGTTCTTCTTGTGCCTAAAACACTTAGAAAAAGAAGATTAGAATTGTAATGTGGCTTATCCCCCTTGCAAGTTGTAGTCTGCCTTAACCTTTGTCAAGGGACGTAAAGTTCTACTTGTGCCAAAAACACTTAGAAAAAAAAGATTAGAATTGGAATGTAGCATAACCCCTTGCAACTGACCTTTGTCAAGGGGTGTAAACTTCTCCTTGTGCTCGAAACACTTAGAAAAAAAGAATAGAAATATAATGTGGCTTATCCCCTTTGAAAGTTGTAGTCTGCCTTTACCTTTGTAAAGGGGTGTAAAGTGCTCCTTGTGCCTGAAACACTTAATAAAAGAAGATTCAAATTGTAATGTGGCTTATCCCTCTTGAAGTTATAGTCCGGCATGACCTTTGTCAAGGGGTGTAAGGTTCTCCTTTTGCCAAAAACACTTAAAAAGGAGATTAGAACTATAATGTGGCTTATCCTCCTTGCAAGTTGCGGTACCGCCTTAACCTTTAGCAACGGTGTGTATAGTTCTCCTTGTGCCTGAAACACTAAGAATTGTAATGTGACTTATGCCCTTTGTAGGTTCCAGTCTTCCTTGACCTTTGTTAAGGCGTGTTTAGTTTTCCTTGTGCCTGAAACACTTAAAAAAAAGAGATTTGAATTGGAATGTGGCTTATCCCCCTTACAAGTTGCAGTCTACCTTGATCTTTGTTAAGGGGCGTAAAGTTCTCCTTGTGCCTGAAACACTTAGAAAAATAAGATTAGAATTGTAATGTGGCTTATCCCCCTTGCAAGTTGCAGTCAGCCTTAACCTTTGTCAAGAATTGTAAAGTTCTTCTTGTGCCTAAAACACTTAGAAAAAGAAGATTAGAATTGTAATGTGGCTTATCCCCCTTGCAAGTTGTAGTCTGCCTTAACCTTTGTCAAGGGACGTAAAGTTCTACTTGTGCCAAAAACACTTAGAAAAAAAAGATTAGAATTGTAATGTAGCATAACCCCCTTGCAAGTTGTAGTCTACCCTGACCTTTGTAAAGGGGTGTAAACTTCTCCTTGTGCTCGAAACACTTAGAAAAAAAAGAATAGAAATATAATGTGGCTTATCCCCTTTGAAAGTTGTAGTCTGCCTTTACCTTTGTAAAGGGGTGTAAAGTGCTCCTTGTGCCTGAAACACTTAATAAAAGAAGATTCAAATTGTAATGTGGCTTATCCCTCTTGAAGTTATAGTTTGCCATGACCTTTGTCAAGGGGTGTACATTCTCCTTTTGCCAAAAACACTTAAAAAGGAGATTAGAACTATAATGTGGCTTATCCTCCTTGCAAGTTGTACCGCCTTAACCTTTAGCAAAGGGGTGTAAAGTTCTCCTTGTGCTCGAAACACTAAGAATTGTAATGTGACTTGTGCCCTTTGTAGGTTACGGTCTTCCTTGACCTTTGTTAAGGCGTGTAAAGTTTTCCTTGTGCCTCAAACACTTAAAAAAAAGAGATTTGAATTGGAATGTGGCTTATCCCCCTTACAAGTTGCAGTCTACCTTGATCTTTGTTAAGGGGTGTAAAGTTCTCCTTGTGCCTGAAACACTTAGAAAAAGAAGATTAGAATTGTAATGTGGCTTATCCCCCTTGCAAGTTGCGGTCGGCCTTAACCTTTGTCAAGAACTCGTAAAGTTCTTCTTGTGCCTAAAACACTTAGAAAAAGAAGATTAGAATTGTAATGTGGCTTATCCCCCTTGCAAGTTGTAGTACGCCTTAACCTTTGTCAAGGGACGTAAAGTTCTACTTGTGCCAAAAACACTTAGAAAAAAAAGATTAGAATTGTAATGTAGCATAACCCCCTTGCAAGTTGTAGTCTACCCTGACCTTTGTAAAGGGGTGTAAACTTCTCCTTGTGCTCGAAACACTTAGAAAAAAAAGAATAGAAATATAATGTGGCTTATCCCCTTTGAAAGTTGTAGTCTGCCTTTACCTTTGTAAAGGGGTGTAAAGTGCTCCTTGTGCCTGAAACACTTAATAAAAGAAGATTCAAATTGTAATGTGGCTTATCCCTCTTGAAGTTATAGTTTGCCATGACCTTTGTCAAGGGGTGTACAGTTCTCCTTTTGCCAAAAACACTTAAAAAGGAGATTAGAACTATAATGTGGCTTATCCTCCTTGCAAGTTGCGTACCGCCTTAACCTTTAGCAAAGGGGTGTAAAGTTCTCCTTGTGCCTGAAACACTAAGAATTGTAATGTGACTTGTGCCCTTTGTAGGTTACAGTCTTCCTTGACCTTTCTTAAGGCGTGTAAAGTTTTCCTTGTGCCTGAAACACTTAAAAAAAAGAGATTTGAATTGGAATGTGGCTTATCCCCCTTACAAGTTGCAGTCTACCTTGATCTTTGTTAAGGGGTGTAAAGTTCTCCTTGTGCCTGAAACACTTAGAAAAAGAAGATTAGAATTGTAATGTGGCTTATCCCCCTTGCAAGTTGCAGTCAGCCTTAACCTTTGTCAAGAACTGTAAAGTTCTTCTTGTGCCTAAAACACTTAGAAAAAGAAGATTAGAATTGTAATGTGGCTTATCCCCCTTGCAAGTTGTAGTCTGCCTTAACCTTTGTCAAGGGACGTAAAGTTCTACTTGTGCCAAAAACACTTAGAAAAAAAAGATTAGAATTGTAATGTAGCATAACCCCTTGCAAGTTGTAGTCTACCCTGACCTTTGTAAAGGGGTGTAAACTTCTCCTTGTGCTCGAAACACTTAGAAAAAAAAGAATAAAAATATAATGTGGCTTATCCCCTTTGAAAGTTGTAGTCTGCCTTTACCTTTGTAAAGGGGTGTAAAGTGCTCCTTGTGCCTGAAACACTTAATAAAAGAAGATTCAAATTGTAATGTGGCTTATCCCCCTTGAAGTTATAGTCTGCCATGACCTTTGTCAAGGGGTGTACAGTTCTCCTTTTGCCAAAAACACTTAAAAAGGAGATTAGAACTATAATGTGGCTTATCCTCCTTGCAAGTTGCGTACCGCCTTAACCTTTAGCAAATGGGTGTAAAGTTCTCCTTGTGCCTGAAACACTAAGAATTGTAATGTGACTTATGCCCTTTGTAGGTTACAGTCTTCCTTGACCTTTGTTAAGGCGTGTAAAGTTTTCCTTGTGCCTGAAACACTTAAAAAAAAGAGATTTGAATTGGAATGTGGCTTATCCCCCTTACAAGTTGCAGTCTACCTTGATCTTTGTTAAGGGGTGTAAAGTTCTCATTATGCCTGAAACACTTAGAAAAATAAGATTAGAATTGTAATGTGGCTTATCCCCCTTGCAAGTTGCAGTCAGCCTTAACCTTTGTCAAGAACTGTAAAAGTTCTTCTTGTGCCTAAAACACTTAGAAAAAGAAGATTAGAATTGTAATGTGGCTTATCCCCCTTGCAAGTTGTAGTCTGCCTTAACCTTTGTCAAGGGACGTAAAGTTCTACTTGTGCCAAAAACACTTAGAAAAAAAAGATTAGAATTGTAATGTAGCATAACCCCCTTGCAAGTTGTAGTCTACCCTGACCTTTGTAAAGGGGTGTAAACTTCTCCTTGTGCTCGAAACACTTAGAAAAAAAAGAATAGAAATATAATGTGGCTTATCCCCTTTGAAAGTTGTAGTCTGCCTTTACCTTTGTAAAGGGGTGTAAAGTGCTCCTTGTGCCTGAAACACTTAATAAAAGAAGATTCAAATTGTAATGTGGCTTATCCCTCTTGAAGTTATAGTCTGCCATGACCTTTGTCATGGGGTGTACAGTTCTCCTTTTGCCAAAAACACTTAAAAAGGAGATTAGAACTATAATGTGGCTTATCCTCCTTGCAAGTTGCAGTCTGCCTTAACCTTTAACAAAGGGGTGTAAAGTTCTCCTTGTGCCTGAAACACTAAGAATTGTAATGTGACTTATGCCCTTTGTAGGTTACAGTCTTCCTTGACCTTTGTTAAGGCGTGTAAAGTTTTCCTTGTGCCTGAAACACTTAGAAAAAAGAGTTTTGAATTGGAATGTGGCTTATCCCTCTTGCAAGTTGCAGTTTGCCTTGCCCTTTCTCAAGGGGTGAAAAGTTCTCCTTGTGCCTGAAACACTGAGAAAAAGAAAATTAGAATTGTAATGTGGCTTATCCCCCTTGTAGGTTGCAGTCTACCTTGACCTTTGTCAAGGGGTGTAAAGATCTCCTTGTGCCTGAAACACTTAGAAAAAAAATATTAGAAATCTAATATGGCTTATCCCCCTTGGAAGTTGTAGTGTACCTTGACGTTTGCCAAGGGGTGTAAAGTTCTTTTTGTGGCTAAAACACTTAGGAAAACAATATTAGAATTGTGATGTGGCTTATCCCCTTCACAAGTTTCAGGCTGTCTTGACCTTTGTAAAGGTGTGTAAAGTTCTCCTTGTGCTTGAAACAATTAGTAAAGGAAGATTAGAATTCTAATGTGGCTTATTGCCTTGTAAGTTACAGTCTACCTTGACCTTTGTCAAGGGGTGTAAAGTTCTCCTTATGCCTTAACCACTTAAAAAATTGAGATTAGAATTTTAATGTGGCTTATCTCCCTTGTCGGTTGCAGTCTACCTTGACCTTTGTCAAGGGCTGTAAAATTCTTCTTGTGCCTGAAACACTTTAAAAAAGAGATTAGAATTGTAATGTGGCTTATCCCCTTGTAAGTTGTAGTGTGACTTAACCTTTGTCAAGGGATGTAAAGTTCTCCTCGTGCCTGAAACACTTTGGAAAAGGAGATTATAATTGTAATGTTGCTTATTCTCCCAGCAAGTTGCAGTCCACCTTAACCTTTGGCAAGGGATGTAAAGTTCTCCTTGTGCCTGAAAAACATAGAAAAAGGAGATTAGAATTGTAATGCGGATTATCCCCGTTGCAAGTTGCAGTCTGCCTTGACCTTTGTCAAAGGTTGTAAGGTTCTCGTTGTGCTTGAAACACTTCAAAAAATGGATTAGAATTGTAATGGTTCTTATCCCCATTTAAAGTTGCAGTCTGCCTAAACCCTTGTCAAGGGGTGTAAAGTTTTCCTTATGCATAAAACATTTTAAAAAGAGAGATTAGAATTGGAATGTGGCTTATCCTCCCTGCAAGTTGCAGTCTACCTTGACCTTTGTCAAGGGGTGTAAAGTTCTCCTTGTGTCTGAAACACTTAGAATAAAAAGATTAGAATTGTAATGTGGCTTATCCCCCTTGCAAGTTTCAATCTACCTTGACCTTTGTCAAGGAGCGTAAAGATCTCCTTGTACTTGAAACACGTAGAAAAAGAAGATTAGAATTCTAATGTGGCTTATCCTCATGTAAGTTGCAGTCTGCCTTGACCTTTTTCAAGGGGTGTAAAGTTCTTCTTGTGCCTGAAACACTTAGGAAAAGGATATTTGAAATGTAACGTGGCTTATCCGCTTTTCAACTTGCAGTCTGACTTAACCTTTGTAAAGGTGTGCAAAGTTCTTCTCGTGTCTGAAACACCTAGAAAAAGGAGATTAGAATTGTAATGTGGCCTATCCCTTTGCAAGCTACAGTCTGCCTTGACCATTGTGAAAGGGTGTAATGTTCTCCTTGTGCCTAAAACACTTAAAAAAAGTGATTAGAATTGGTATGTGGCTTATCTCTTTTACAAGTTGCAGTCTACGTTGACCTTTCTCAAGAGGTGAACAGTTCTCCTTGTGTCTGAAACACTTAGAAAAAAAAGAGTAGAATTGTAATGTGGCTTATCCGCCTTGCAAGTTGTAGTATACCTTGACCTTTGTCAAGGGGTGTAAAGATCTCCTTGTGATTGAAACACTTATAAAAGAAAGATTAGAATTGTAATGTTGCATATCCCCCTTGCAAGTTGTAATCTACCATAACCTTTGTCAAGGGTTGTAATGTTCTCTTTGTGGCTAAAAAACATATAAAAAAGAGATTAGAAATGTAATGTGGCTTATCCCTGTTGCAAGTTACAGTCATCCTTGACCATTGTCAATGGGTGTAAAGATCTACTTGCAAGTTGCAGTCTGTCTAAAACTTTGTCAAGGGGTGTAAAGTTCTACTTATGCCGGAAACACATAAAAAAATGATTAGAATTGGAATGTGGCTTTTCCCCCTTGCAATTGCAGTCTACCTTGACCTTTGTCAAGGGGTGTACAGTTCTCCTTGTGCTTGAAACACTTAGAAACAAGAGATTAGAATTGTAATGTGACTTATCCCGCTTGTAAGTTGTTGTCTGCCTTGACCTTTGTCAAGGGTGTAAAGTTCTCCTTGTGCATGAAACACTTAAAAAAAGATTAGAATTGGAATGTGGCTGATCTCAATTATAAGTTACAGTCTGCATTGACCTTTGTCAAGGGTGTAAAGTTCTCCTTATGCATGAAACCCTTAGAAAAGGTGATTAGAATTGTAATGTTGCATGTCCCCCTTGCTAGTTGCAGTCTGCCTTGGTCTTTGTCAAGGGGAGTAAAGTCTCCTTATGCCAGAAACATTTAGAAAAAAGAGATTAAAATTGTAATGTGACTTATCCTCTTACAAGTTACAGTCTGCGTTGACCCTTGTCAAGGGTTGTAAAATACTCTTTGCACTTGAAACACTAAGAAAAAAGAGATTAGAATAGTAATACGGCTTATCCCCCTTGCAAGTTGCAGTTTGTCTTGAAGTTTGTCAAGTGGTTTAAAGTTCTTCTTGTGCTTGAAACACTTCGAAAAAGCAAATTAGAATTGTAATGCGTTTGATACCCCTTACAAGGTGAGGTCTGCCATGACTTATGTCAATGGGTGTAAAGTTCTCCTTGTGCCTGAAACACTTAGAAAAAGGAGATTAGAATTAAAATGTGGTTTTTCCTCCTTGTGAGTTGCAGTCTACCTTAACCTTTATCAAGGGGTGTAAAGTTCTCCTTCTGCCTATAAAAAACATAAAAAAAGGATATAAGAATTTTAACGTAGCTTATCCCCTCTGCCACTTGTAGTCTGTCATAACTGTAGACACGCAATTTTGGCCTAGTTGGAGAGCTTAAATTCTTGTTTTCATAAAGTATATTTGAGTAACATTTCAAGGGAACCGAGTTTTCCAGAAAAATTAAGGTCTTTGGCGCATTTCGAAGAGGGCAAAACCATGTGTATAAGGGCTCCTGGCGCCCTACTTATAGGGCACCAGGCGCCCTATAAATAGGGCACCAGGCGCCCTGTTTATAGGGCACCAGGCGCCCTATAAACAGGGCACCAGGCGCCCTGTATATAGGGCACCAGGCGCCCTATAAACAGGGCGCCTGGAACCAAATCCGATCGATTTGATAGGCTGATTTGACCCCCCGCAGTGACTTGTCTTGTCGATCTGACATATCTCATGATGCTAGCGCCCCATATACAGGGCGCTATGCCACATGGCACTGTTTTTCGAAAATGGCCAAAGTGCCCTCTTTTGGGCTATAAATAGAGCCCCATTTGGAACTTAGGAGAGGTTCCAACTCCGTGCCACCCTAGAGATCACCCAACACTACGATTCCAAGCCACATTCACCCTCCAAAAGCCTTCAAACCGATCCAAAATCTTCCACCAAAAACCCCAAAACCCTCTGTTTCTGTCACCCAGAAATATGATTTTTCTCCAACTTTGAGAGCTTCTACCCGTCTCTCCTCTTATATCCAGCACCCAAACCCTCTTCCATGGGCTTCATTTGAGTATTGTCTACAAGGAGGAGCCCCTACTTCGTCCCTGGAAGCCTCCCGGCACTCCGGAGCAGCGCCGCAAAGAGGAGAAGAAAATCTGTTCGGGCCGGACTTAGTGCCCCATATACGGTGGCGCTTTGACTTGGTCAACGCGCCCTATAAACGGGGCACCTTCTCCTGGTGCCCTAGATACAGGGCACCAGGAAGGACAGAAGCTTGTTTTCGTTATTTTTAGATTCCGATCGTCCGTTTAATCGAGTTTTGTCTCCCTTTTTCGCTTTTGCATCGATCATCAAGTTATTTAGCACGTCTTAGAGCATCTTTGCATTTCATATACGTTTAAAACCTACAAAAAATAGGGGTTGGGATTTCGTCCCAATCCGGTTAGTCTTTTCCCATTTGCATGTTTGAATCTAAATTCGAGCTCGATGCTATGCTTTCGTTAGAACTAATGAAACCTTCACTTGTCTACATGTTTTCTTATGGACATTCTTAGGTAGATCCAATCGAGGCGGAGCTTCAACCGGATTGAAGGCAAGGGATTCACTAAGCTCTCTTCTTTCGGCCGGCCGAGAGAGGAGAAGTCGGAACTCAACAATCTCCCCGCTTCCGGAGGTACGACGGTCATCTTTCTATTTCATTTTCTTTCATCCCATCATACTTTGGAGCCTTTGGTTCCTGGCGACCACACACTAACATCCCATCCACCGACGAACACCGAGGCCGGGCGTAAGGGGGTTCCGGGGGGGAGATCCGCGGATGTCCCGTTCCGGGTGCTTACACCTTTTGGCGACCACGGTGGGACCGACTTTGCTTTAGTGAAATCCCACTTTTATTTTCCTAAGAATGTCCATCTGAAAATCATGTTTACTTTCATTTCCATGTGAGTCATTTCCATTTCCTTACATTGTTGCTTGTTTACGTTGCTTACTTTTCTTCGAAGCATCATCTTGTCTCTTCCAAGTTTACTTGCTCTCCGTTTATCTTTTAAAAAAGCATATCCATCTGATTTCCAGCTTTGATAATCAACTTATTTCACCTTAGTATTTTAGATATCATCTTCTTTGTTAAGTCTAGTTCTCCTTTAAATCTTTCAAAGCATGCTTAGTTAAATTAGTTCTTTCTTCCATCCTAGCTTAATTTTATATCATTGCCTTTTTCACTTGCTTCCTACAAACATCTCATTAATCATTGTATGCTTTTATTTTCTTCTTGGTTGCTTCTTATTCCTTGAAATTTCACTTGCATTTAGTTTGCATCGGAGCTTCGGGTCCGCCCGTCTCCTTAGGACATCCGAGAAGGGAGGCTCTCTCCTCCCAAAGCCCCACACATCCAAACACCCCTCTTGGTGGTTGCCAACTCCTCCTCCGGGGATTCCCTCTCGGAAGGACCGGGTAGCTTCCATCAAGGCCTCCATAAGTCCCCAGACGTGAAGGATTCCCTCTTCACTGATCGGGCTGGTTGTACCACTTTATCCCAAAACCCGGAATACCTATTACCCATCGTTGTGAAAAGAGTGACAACCTTAGATTGCTCGGTGTTGTGAGAGCATAGGGTCCTACCCATTTATTTGAGTGGACAATATTTCTCTTAACAAGCCATTAATTTGAGATTGAAACAAAAAAAATTGCGTTAATCATTCCAAGTCTTTGCTATTACTTGTTTGCAAACAAAAACCGAAAACTAAACAAAAATCCCAAAATCACCTGAAAAGAACCAAAACAAAAAAATTTACTTGAGGTTAATTTGCTTGACAACTTGCTTGTCCAAACAAAAGAAAATCGAAACAAAAGAGGTCAAAAATCAAAACCAAAAAATTCTTGAACTTTTATTTGCCAACCTTCTTTTTCTGTCGTGTTTATGAACTTGAGGTCAGGTCGAGTTATCGGAATGGCGGATCAAAGATGCGAGCAGCGCAATTGGAATACGACCGGTCTTACTTCTACCCCGATGCTGTATGTGCCGTCAACGAACCCGAAGTTCTCCCTGAACCTAGTCAAACTTCTCCTCGACCCAATCCAAATTCACTTTGGGAGGCATTCTCTCATGCCGACCCTACCCAACTCCAGGCTATCAAAGCCATTCTCAAGGGCAAGTCCCCCACCGACCACATTCCTACCGAATGTGGCCTTCATATCTCTACTCCTCGGTCAGTGGCACACCAACCCAATGTGCCCACTCATGGCCATTCCCATACCGGGCTCCTAGCCCCAATTTCTCCTCATCCGGTGGCTAATCTAGATCACCCCTATACGAATGTGGTCGTCCCTTCTAGACCACCAGTTTATTCTTCTAATCATCTCAACCCTACTCCCCCTTTGGTACATCCCCCAATATACCCTTCTCATCCGGTCACTTCGGCCCACCAAATCCCGATCCCGGTGCACCAAGCACCCGCTCCTCCTCCTCCTCTTGGGGAACCTTCTGTCGATCTGGCTATGATCAATAAAATCAATCGCATGGACGAACAATATAGAGAACTCCGACGTTTGATCGACGCCAAGGCAGCCCCCGAAATTTCTCTTCCTTTTCTCCCTACTTTTCATCTACCCCCCTCTGAGATGCCGGTATACCGTCGCTACAACGGAACCGGTAATCCCTTCATTCATGTTAAAGACTTTCTGTATGAGTCAGTAATGTGGCAGAACGATCCGAGGGCCCTGGCTTTTCTTTTCCGAAGATCATTGGAGGGCTCAGCTCTAGAGTGGTTTTACTCGCTTGACCCTTCAGAGGCGAGTAACTTTGAAATCGTCAAGGCCAAATTTTTGCAAAGATATCAAGATAGGGTCGGACCAACTTATTCCATCACCGACCTTATGGCTGAAAGGATGAAGAATGATGAAGATTTCATCAGGTATGCTGATAGGTGGAGAGCAATGGCAGAAAGATTGACAAATGCACTGTCCGAATCGGAACAAGTTAAGATGATCATCACCAACGCCACTCCCGCTTTAAAAAATGTATTGGCATTACATCCCCGCGCCACGATGAGCGACCTCTATGAGAGAGCACGGTATATCCAAACACAGCTCCGAGACTCTCCCATTATGAACCTTTTCGACCCTAGGCCCCGAGTCACCAAAAAAACAACCACCACCACTTCTGGGCCCGTGACTGAAGGCGTGGTAACCAACGAACACGTCAATATCCTAGGGAACCCGCCCATCAACCACCAACTGCAATACGGGAATCCCCGGTATAGAAACCCACGCCAAATCCAACCGGCACCTCGCCCCGCATCCAACCCCATCCTTTCCGCCACCAAGCGCCGAACCAATACCCCCAACAACCAATACAGACACCAGTCCCCCAGCACCCCCGGCAGTTGGCCGTACAGACCTTTGCACCTCAACCTCCCCGCCAGCCGACCACCTACAACCAGGCACCTCCCCCCGGCACCTATGTACCACGAAGAGTAGGGCCTAGGAGAAATCATTACCCGCCATTACCATACTCTCTCGTAGATATTTTTAACGCTCTTATGGCGGCAGGGCAGATCTCATTACCGAGAGAAAAGTTGGAGTGGCCACAGAATGCCAACACGGACAAGTACTGCTTGTACCACAGATTCCCAGGGCATACAGTGGAGAACTGCTTTCAGTTTAAAGATTACATCCATGACCTCCACGAGCAAGGGAGCATTGACTGGGGCCAAATGGGCGAATACATCAAAGCAGTGAAAAACCAACCCCAGCAGCAGCAGCAGGCACCAGCTCGACAACAACAACAGGAACCCGGCCTGGGAATTATTCAGAACCCGCTACCCGCGCACGCACCGGCAACAGCACCAGAAAACCAGAGGGTTAACCCTATCTTAACCTCCACTGATGAACCCCGCGATAGAGGTCAAAATTGGCAAATAGAGGGACCTGCTTCCTTCATAAACACCAACCCTCCAAACCACGTTAACCGAACCGTTCACTCCATACCCCGAGTTATCCCCGCCAGAAGAAGCCAACCGCCGATTATCCGCACGCCACCACAACCAACCATAACACCACCAGCCATACAACTCCAACCGGGTAGGACCTTGATCCGCCCAGTCGAGCCCCCACAAATACCACCGCCACTAGGACCCATCATTGTACCACCTCGTGCAACCATGCCACCACAATCCACTCGTACCCCTACAACTCGGACCATCATCACTACACCCCTGCCTAGGCCTCCTATCATCCGACCTAACCCTCCGTCTATCTCCACTACACCAACCATAACTCCCCAGCTCGCCACGGTGCTTAGAAGCGGGCGTATGTTCCAAAGAATTTTTCCCCGTGCCGGTCAACCAGGACGACCGCAAGAAGAAGAAGAAGAACACCCGGAAGAGCCGGTACCGGGAACATCTTATGATTTCGAAGCACCGGATAAAACCCCCGCGCGAATTTCCATTCCGGAGCTAATTAAAAGGTCCAAAGCTCATCAAGAAGTACTTCAACAATATCCGCAAAGAGTGATGGTCAATGAAACTCTCCCCCGTAAAAGATTACATCGCTTTTAACCCCGAGAAGTGAACATCCTGCTCTCATTTTCACTAATGAAGAATTGGCCGAACCAGAAACAAGAAAATATGCACTATGTATCACTATCAGTATCAACAGAACAGATATTGAGTCTTGTCTAGTTGACACCGGTGCATCTATTAATGTCTTGCCACCAGAAACACTACAGTTGTGTGGAATCCCAGAAGAAGATATTCGGCCATCGCAAATCACCGTGACAGCATACGATAATTCCAAGAGGCCCGCCCATGGCATGGTCACACTTGAAGTCAAACTCGGACCCCGGGTTGTTACTATCGACTTCCATGTTTTGGATATGGATCCAACTTACAAAGCCATCCTGGGAAGGCCTTACCTGGAAGCATTAGAGGCCGTAGCTTCAACCAATCATCAGTGCATCAAATTTCCCTTCAAGGGACAAGTTGTCAAAGTAGTGAGTATGCCCGTGGATTGCTTGGTTACTCTCCCCCCTGGCTTGCCGAATCAACCAGTATTTACAATCCTTGATCTACCAAGGGATAAAAGACAGTCTAGGCAAGTTTGGAGAAAGAAGAAAGATAACGCCAAAACCCTTGGGTGGCGTATGATGGAGAGTCTGGGATATCAAGAAGGCCGAGGACTGGGGAAAGAAGTGCAAGGCATCACAGAACCCATTCAGCTAGTGAAGACGACATCAAGGAATGGGGTAGGGTATGATGGGACACGTGATAATGGCCAGAAAAACGGCCAAAAATACTTCCAAGGATGTCTGCGCAAGTTATTTGATAAAAGAGAAACAATACAAATGATTGAAGAGCAGGAACCACAAGAACAAGTGAAGAGGAAGAAGGTGGGCGACCTAGGGGGGGAGACACATATTGACGTATCATGGTTATTTGCCGAAGAAGGGTCAAGTGATGAATCGTTACGCAACGAGCCTTCTAACGGTCGAATCCGGGGCATTCAACAAGTGTCATCTCCTCGGATCTAGCAGACTCATTCCCGACAAATCCATTGTCAGTTCCAGATAGCAAAGACGGATGCCCTCTTTACCTGTCTTTGCTTGATTCGTTCCCCTCTCTATCAATATCTCAACCCCCGTCGGAAACAACAACCAACCAAACCCCCACTGTATTTATGTTTAGTACTTCTCAAAAAGATAAAAAAAAAACGTCCTTTTCTCAAACCAAATCTCGCTCGAAGAAACATCCCAACTCGCTCCGAAGGACAACCCGAATCAGGAGGCCACCCGATCTCTGATCGATCTCCTTTGCCCTTCGTCAATAAATTCCACTCCATCCACCTCCTCCTCACCTCCTTATTTACCTTCTTCTTCTTTAGGTTTAGTTTACAGCAAAAGCAAAACAAAAATCAGAGGTAGAAGAGTTCCAGGGAGATATCTGCATCAGTTAGCTCGGAAAAGCTTAAAATGCGCCAAGCTACCGGAATATTTAGAGGGTGTAATCCAGATAGGAGAAATTCAATATGAGGAGAGAAACAATGTTGATCCAACTTTGGGGGTCTACGAGGTTGTATCAGAAAAGGATCCTGACACCGAGGATGAAGAGGAGGATTTGGCTGATGCCTATGCATCCGGTTTAAGAAGATTCGAAGAACCATCAGCCACGGTGGATGAACCGACTAAGGAACTTAATCTTGGAACACCGGAAGATCCTAAGAATATCCTCATCAATGCCAACCTCGCCCCTTTAGAAGAACGAGAATCTAATGGGGGTATTGCAAGAATACAAAGACACGTTCGCTTGGACATACGAGGATATGCCGGGGTTAGATAAATCATTGGTAGAACATCGACCGACTTTAAAACACGAGGCTACCCCGGTCAAGCAAAGGTTAAGAAGATTCCACCCGTACGTGGCATTAAAGATGAAGGAAGAGGTCGATAAGTTGCACCAAGCAAAATTCATTAGAGTCGTCCTCTATCCACAATGGGTGGCAAATATAGTCCCGGTCATGAAAAAGGATGGAAAGATTCGAATTTGCATTGACTTCGGGGACTTAAACCGAGCGTGTCCAAAAGATGATTTCCCCTTCCTCATATCGATGTTCTTGTTGACAACACGGTGGATACGAAACCCTATCATTCATGGATGGATACTCAGGGTATAATCAAATCCGGTTAGCATAAGAGGATCAAGAGAAGACCTCATTCACTACACCTTGGGGAACTTATTGTTACGTTGTCATGCCCTTCGGATTAAAGAATGCCGGAGCAACTTATCAAAGGGCCATGGTAGCAATATTTCATGATATGATGCATAAATTTGTAGAGGTGTACGTGGATGATTTAGTGGTCAAATCTCGAACCCAAAAGGAGCATGCTGAGGTATTGAAGAGGGTTTTGCAACGAGCCAGGGAATATAAGCTCAAGATGAACCCCAAGAAATGTGTGTTTGGAGTATCGTATCGAAAATTACTTGGGCTCATTGTCACCAAAAGTTGCATCGAAATCGATCCCCACAAGGCCAAAGCTATTATTGACATGCCTCCACCAAAGAACCTAAAAGAGCCGAGAGGGTTGATTGGCGAGGTTACGGTTCGTTCGCCGGTTTATCTCACGGCACTCCCAAAGGTGCAAACCTTTCTATGAGTTAACCAAGGCGAAGGCCGAATTCGGATGGGATTCGAGGTGTCAAGAGGCATTCAATGGTTTGAAGAAATATTTGTCAAGCCCACTGTGCTCAAACCTCCGGTTCCCGGCAAACCCATGATCTTATACATCTCGGTCTTGGAGGGATCCTTGGGAGCGGTGTTGGCACAAGTAGATGATGAAGGGAAAGAGCGAGCGGCATACTATCCGTCCAAAATCTTTGATCCTTGTGAACAAAAGTATACAACCATGGAGAAAACTGTGCCGCCCTGGTTTGGGTGGTCCGAAGCTCAAACATTACTTTACGGCTCACGAGGTTAATCTCATTGCTCGCATGAACCCCATCAAATTTCTCCTTGAAAAATCGTCCCGACCGATCGTTTGGCACGCCGGCGAGTTTCCTCTCCCAATTTGACATCACCTACACCCAACGAGAAGGCAATCAAGGGCTATGCAATTGCCGAGCACCTTGCCCATCATCCTATCCCAACCTTTGACCCTATCCGGTCAGATTTTCCCGATGAAGAATTGATGTCCATTCAATCTTCTAATCTGTGGACTCTATATTTTGACGGGGCATTAAACTCCCGGGGTAGAGGGATAGGGATTGTTCTTCTATCTCCCGAAGGTGTCACCATTCCACAGGCTTTTCGGCTCCATTTTCCGGCAACAAACAATATAGGCGAGTATGAAGCCTTGTTGGCCGGAGGAGGCCGCTCCCTTCTATGGTGTCACTAAACTAAGGGTAATCGGCGATAGTCAGTTGATACTTCGCCAGGTACTTGCCAAATATCGCACATCTCATCCTGGGCTCAAACCATACCAAGAACTCACCACTTGCTACATCAAGCTATTCTCCAAACTCGAATTCGTTCACGTTCCTCGTGCTCAAAATATTCTTGCCGACGCTCTTGCCTCTCCGGCATCTTCACTATCCGTCCCGCTAGGCGAACGGTGTTAGGACGATCTATGTTCGCCGACGTACCATTCCGGCGGTAGAAGATGCACGGTTCTTGAAGGTTAAGGAGAAGTTTGAAAGGAAAGAATATATTGAGCAAAAGGAGGAAGTATCTTTGGTCGAGTTGGAGGAACTAGAAGAGGGTGAAAAACCATGGTATCATGAGATTGCAAATTACTGTCAGGATCAGACATACCCGCCAGGATCAGCGCCGAAGAGAAGAGAGCCATAAGGAGACTCTCCCAGAGATACACCATCTTAGGCGGGATGCTTTACAAAAGGAGCTTGGCCGGTGTTCTGTTAAGATGCGTAGATGAAGAGGAAGCTGAATTGGTACTCAGAGAAGCACACTCCGGAGTATGCGGAGGCCATGTAAATGCTCAAGCCCTCGCCAAGAAGATCATCAGGCAAGGGTATTATTGGCCTACTCTGGAAGAAGATTGCTCGATCTTTGTCCGGCCCTGTCATCAATGTCAACTCCACGCCGACAAGATTCACTCTCCCGCATCTTCCCTTCATCCGATCCACGCCCCATGGCCTTTCGCTATGTGGGCTTTTGATGTTATCGGACCTCTCGGTGACCCAAACTCCACAAACAAAACCAAATCATTCATCCTAACTGCAACGGAGTACTTCACCAAATGGGCAGAAGCGGAAGCATATGCGGAGATCAAGGCATCAATACCGCACCTTCATCAAGCGCAACATCATTGCCGTGTTCGGGATCCCGAGCGACATCATCACCGACAATGGACCGCAATTCATCTCTCGGGAGCTACGCGACCTTTGCAACAGTATTGCATCAAATTGAATCATTCATCTCCATATTAACCTCAAGGAAACGGGCAAGCTGAAGCCACCAATAAAACCATGAAAAAGATCATTAAGAAGACTTGGAAGTCTGGCAAGTACGCAGACTAGCCAAAAAAGTAAGTTGATGCTCTATGGGCCTACCGCACTTCTATTCGAACCCCAACGGGTCAGACCCCTATGCCTTGGCATTTGGGATGGAGGCGGTAGTTCCATACGAAGTAATCATTCCTTCTCTCCGAGTCCAGATCGATCGAGATATCCCAATGGATGAACGTCGAGTTTCTCTTCTCACGCAACTCGAACTCTTGGATGAGAGGAGGAAGGCCGCTGCCGAACATGCTAGATCTTACCAAAATAGACTTAAAAGATTTTATCAGAAGAGGGTGGTGGAGAGAAAATTTGAAGTCGGTGAGGTTGTGCTTAAAAGAATATTTGTTAAGCCGGGCGGTCCCCGCTCCAAACTTCAACCAAATTGGGAGGGTCCTTATGTTATTTCGGTCATTAATCCCGGTAATTCATATAAGCTGACTAATGCAGAAGGAGAAGAGCTAGCTCATCCCTGGAATGGTGTCTACCTCAAAAAATATTTCCCTTAGAACAAAAATCACAAAAAATCTATAAAATCCAAAGGTGTGAAGTATAATGATAGCATCCAACGCTTACTTACCCGGAGCATCAACTTGTCACTTAGGGAAATAAGGATAGGCATTATACTGCACACACTACACACCTAGCTTTGAGATCCGATGATCACAAGTCAGAGACAAAGCTAGGCAACGCTTGGCAAAGGAAGGCCAACCTACTCCCATTCTCTTCTTGTTTCGGTCCCGAATAGATGAAAGGG
This sequence comes from Cryptocoryne crispatula var. balansae, assembly GCA_036172225.1. NCBI lineage: Eukaryota > Viridiplantae > Streptophyta > Magnoliopsida > Alismatales > Araceae > Cryptocoryne > Cryptocoryne crispatula. The sequence continues at coordinate 30,476,243 of CM069918.1, forward strand.
GTTAGAATGAGGAGTATCGAAAATGCCCATTGCCTTAGTTGGAAAATGCCTGCGAAGGTCTGACCTTTTTATTAGAAGGAAAGGTGCCAAAAGATGGGCAATGACCCCTCAGGTCAGCAAAAGAATAGACCTGTCTGAATGTGTACCAACAAAAGTCCAGAAGAAAAGGGCTCCAAAAGATGGGCAATAACCCCTCAGGTCAAAAATCAAGCAAAAAAGAAGAAAGACCTGTCTGAATGTGGGCCATCAAAGAAAATGGGCTAGAAGGAAGGACCCGAAGAGGTCAAAACCCAAACGGGCAATGTAGGTATTAGTAGAGAAACAAGTTCGACACCCCTAAATCTTAGTAAGGACTTACCATCAGTCCTCTTCCCTCCTTAACCTTGCGGGTAAGGTTGACCGACTAGACCCAAGAAGAACCATAGCCTATCAAGGGCAAAAGGTCAGGAGATCTCAAGCTAGGCACTTCCTTACACGTGATGCCTACTCTTAACCCTTAAGTAACAATAAGAAGCACCTATGGCAAGCAGGGCAAAGGATGAAATGATCGTGTCCCTCACACCAACAAAAAAAAAAAAATCAAATACTTTGGAAAATACCAAACGAATCTTAAAAATCAAAATTCTAAAAAAGAGAGAATATTCAAAACCCAAACAAATCAAAAATCCCAAAACACCTAAAAATTTGCTTTGCTAGTTGCCTTTGCATTCATGTTTAATTTCAGTCTTGCATGTTTCCTTTCTATGCACACTTATGTTTTTCGTTATTTTACCTTGATAAGGCCTATGTCCCTTGACAAAAGGTCAAGGCAACTTTGCCCTCTCCTCGCAAGGGACTAAGCCAAAATAAAGTTCTAACCTCTTTTCTCAAGTGGATGCAGGAACAGGAGAAGGCATGCCAACTTCATATCCCCAGACACTTGGAGGAAGCAAAAACACAAAAAAATCAAAAATAAAAAATCAAAAAGTGGACTACTCCGACCCCTATTAGGACTTGCATTTAGTATTGCATCTATCAAAATAAATAATATTTGAGATGTTGAAGACCTCAAGTCTAGAGGGGGCTGAGCCTGAGAACCCCTTCAACAAAATCAGTGAGGGCTCAGTCATTCCCTAAGCTTGCGGATAGGCCAAAGTTGAATATGCGGGGACGGCGGTTTCTTCATAGATGTCACGACCCGTTATGTTCAACCTATATCTTCAACTATTTTCTTATACTTATTTGTATTTCTTTAAACCCAGCATGCATCATTTCATACATGCATCATCCCACCACAACCATTTCCTGCTCCCTTCCAGTCCCGTCATGAACCTTTTTAAAAATGGTCTTTTATAGCCCCTAGAGGAGGTCTTGTTTTTCCGAAAAATCGGCTTTCAATATGTTTCAACGATGTTTTCATCGAAACAAGAAGTTTTTCCATGTCAAACTGAACCGGTATTTCTGAGTAAACCTCATGAATTTGAAGAACCCAACCTTGGTTGATTGGCTGTCTCCTCTTTACTTTTCGCAATTTACCGCATTTCTGCCGAGTCCAGCACACCATGCAGTTCGGGTCCTGGCCGGTAACAATTCTCCCCCACGTGGGATTTTAGTTATTTTCAGTACTGTTTTTCTCTTTAACCAATCAACCAGAGGGAAGGTTTCGATAAGACAAAGGGTAATCTCGGAGTCCGGTAAAGTTTTATTCCACTCAACTAGGCCAATGAGGGCGTGTCTAAATCTACACCTTGCCGTCACCTTTTCAGTCCATTACCACTTCACCCCGCTACGCCTCATTACGCTTCGCTACATTCGCCGACGCTTCATTCGTGTCACTCCCCTACAAAGCCGACGCCAAGGCGAGGCAAGCTGTAGACACGCAATTTTGGCCTAGTTGGAGAGCTTAAATTCTTGTTTTCATAAAGTATATTTGAGTAACATTTCAAGGGAACCGAGTTTTCCAGAAAAATTAAGGTCTTTGGCGCATTTCGAAGAGGGCAAAACCATGTGTATAAGGGCTCCTGGCGCCCTACTTATAGGGCACCAGGCGCCCTATAAATAGGGCACCAGGCGCCCTGTTTATAGGGCACCAGGCGCCCTATAAACAGGGCACCAGGCGCCCTGTATATAGGGCACCAGGCGCCCTATAAACAGGGCGCCTGGAACCAAATCCGATCGATTTGACATATCTCATGATGCTAGCGCCCCATATACAGGGCGCTATGCCACATGACACTGTTTTTCGAAAATGGCCAAAGTGCCCTCTTTTGGGCTATAAATAGATCCCCATTTGGAACTTAGGAGAGGTTCCAACTCCGTGCCACCCTAGAGATCACCCAACACTACGATTCCAAGCCACATTCACCCTCCAAAAGCCTTCAAACCGATCCAAAATCTTCCACCAAAAACCCCAAAACCCTCTGTTTCTGTCACCCAAAAATATGATTTTTCTCCAACTTTGAGAGCTTCTACCCGTCTCTCCTCTTATATCCAGCACCCAAACCCTCTTCCATGGGCTTCATTTGAGTATTGTCTACAAGGAGGAGCCCCTACTTCGTCCCTGAAGCCTCCCGGCACTCCGGAGCAGCGCCGCAAAGAGGAGAAGAAAATCTGTTCGGGCCGGACTTAGTGCCCCGTATACGGGCGCTTTGACTTGGTCAACGCGCCCTATAAAGGGGCACCTTCTCTGGCGCCCTATATACGGGGCACCGGGAAGGACGAAAGCTTGTTTTCGTTATTTTTAGATTCCGATCGTCCGTTTAATCGAGTTTTGTCTCCCTTTTTCGCTTTTGCATCGATTATCAAGTTATTTAGCACGTCTTAGAGCATCTTTGCATTTCATATACGTTTAAAACCTACCAAAAATAGGGGTTGGGATTTCGTCCCAATCCGGTTAGTCTTTTCCCATTTGCATGTTTGAATCTAAATTCGAGCTCGATGCTATGCTTTCGTTAGAACTAATGAAACCTTCACTTGTCTACATGTTTTCTTATGGACATTCTTAGGTAGATTCAATCGAGGCGGAGCTTCAACCGGATTGAAGGCAAGGGATTCACTAAGCTCTCTTCTTTCGGCCGGCCGAGAGAGGAGAAGTTGGAACTCAACAATCTCCCCGCTTCCGGAGGTACGACGGTCATCTTTCTATTTCATTTTCTTTCATCCCATCATACTTTGGAGCCTTTGGTTCCTGGCGACCACACACTAACATCCCATCCACCGACGAACACCGAGGCCGGGCGTAAGGGGGTTCCGGGGGGGAGATCCGCGGATGTCCCGTTCCGGGTGCTTACAATAACCTTTGTCAAGGGGTGTAAAGTTCTCGTTGTGCCTGAAACACATTAAAAGAGGTATTAGAATTGTATTGTTGCTTATCCCCCATGCTAGTTGCAGTCTGTCTTGACAATTGTTAAGAGGTGTAGAGTTCTTCTTGTTCCTGAAACACTAAAAAATAGATTAGACGTGGAATTTAACTTATCCCCATGCAAGTTGTAGTCTACCTTGACCTTTGTCAAGGGATGTATAATTGTCCTTGTGCTTGAAACACTTCGAAAAAGGAGATTAGAATTGTAATGTGGCTTATGCCCCTTGTAAGTTGATGTTTGCCTTGACCTTTGTCAAGGGTTGTAAAGATCTCCTTGTGCCTGAAACAATTAAAAAAAAAGATTAGAATTGTAATGTGGCTTATCCTCCTTGCAAGTTGCAGTCTACCGTAACTTTTGTAAAGGGGTGTAAAGTTCTTCTTGTGCCAGAAACACATTGGAAAAGAAGATTAGAATTTTTATATGGTTTATCCCCCTTACAAATTGCAGTCAGCCTTCTTTGTAAAGGTTTGTAATATTCCCCTTGTGCCTGAAACAGTTAGAAAAGGCTGATTAAAATTGTAATGTGACTTATCCCTTTGCAAGTGTGCTTGAAACACTTTGTCATAGGATGTAAAGTTCTCCTTGTGCTTGAAACACTTAGAAAAAAGAGTTTAAAATTGTTAGTGGCTTATCCCTCTTGTTGGTTGTAGTCTACCTCGACCTTTGTCAAGGGGTGTACAGTTCTCCTTGTGCCAGAAACACTTAGAAAAAGGAGATTAGAATTGTAATGTGACTTATCCCTCTTGTAAGTTGTTGTCTGCCTCGACCTTTGTTAAGGGTTGTAAAGATCTCCTTGTGCCCGTAACACATAGAAAAATGATATTAGAAGTGTAATGTGGCTTATCCCCTTTGCAAGTTGTAGTCTACCTTGTCCTTTGTCAAGGGGTGTAAAGTTCTCCTTGTGCCTAAAACACTTAAAAAAAGATTAGAATTGGAATGTGGCTGATCTCAATTATAAGTTACAGTCTGCAATGACCTTTGACAAGGGTGTAAAGTTCTCTTTGTGCATGAAACCCTTAGAAAAGGTGATTAGAATTGTAATGTTGCATGTCCCCCTTGCTAGTTGAAGTCTGCCTTGGTCTTTGTCAAGGGGAGTAAAGTCTTCTTATGCCTGAAACATTTAGAAAAACGAGATTAAAATTGTAATGTGACTTATCCTCTTACAAGTTACAGTCTGCCTTGACCTTTGTCAAGGGTTGTAAAATACTCTTTGCACCTGAAACACTAAGAAAAAAGAGATTAGAATAGTAATACAGCTTATCCCCCTTGCAAGTTGCAGTCTGTCTTGAAGTTTGTCAAGTGGTTTAAAGTTCTTCTTGTGCCTGAAACACTTCGAAAAAGCAAATTAGAATTGTAATGCGTTTGATACCCCTTACAAGTTGCAGTCTACCATGACTTATGTCAATGGGTGTAAAGTTCTCCTTGTACCTGAAACACTTAGATAAAGGAGATTAGAATTAAAATGTGGTTTTTCCTTCTCGTGAGTTGCAGTCTACCTTAACCTTTATCAAGGGGTGTAAAGTTCTCCTTCTGCCTAAAAAACATAAAAAAAGGATATTAGAATTTTAACGTAGCTTATCCCCTTTGCCACTTGTAGTCTGTCATAACCTTTGTCAAGGGGTGTAAAGTTCTCGTTGTTCCTGAAACACATTAAAAGAGGTATTAGAATTGTAATGTTGCTTTTCCCCCATGCTAGTTGCAGTCTGTCTTGACAATTGTTAAGGGGTGTAGAGTTCTTCTTGTCCCTGAAACACTAAAAAATAGATTAGACGTGGAATTTAACTTATCCCCATGCAAGTTGTAGTCTACCTTGACCTTTGTCAAGGGATGTATAATTGTCCTTGTGCTTGAAACACTTCGAAAAAAAAATTAGAATTGTAATGTGGCTTATGCCCCTTGTAAGTTGCTGTTTGCCTTGACCTTTGTCAAGGGTTGTACAGATCTCCTTGTGCCTGAAACAATTAGAAAAAAAAGATTAGAATTGTAATGTGGCTTATCTTCCTTGCAAGTTGCAGTCTACCGTAACTTTTGTAACGGGGTGTAAAGTTCTTCTTGTGCCTGAAACACCAAGAAAGAGAAGATTAGAATTGTAATATGGCTTATCTCCTTTACAAGTGGCAGTTAGCCTTGACCTTTGTAAAGGTTTGTAATATTCCCCTTGTGCCTGAAACAGTTAGAAAAGGCAGATTAAAATTTTAATGTGACTTATCCCTTTGCAAGTTACAGTCTACCTTAACCTTTGTCATAGGGTGTAAAGTTCTCCTTGTGCCTGAAACACTTAGAAAAAGGAGTTTAAAATTGTTAGTGGCTTATCCCCCTTGCTGGTTGTAGTCTACCTTGACCATTGTCAAGGGGTGTACAGTTCTCCTTGGGCGTGAAACACTTAGAAAAAAGAAGATTAGAATTGTAATGTGAGTTATCTCTCTTGTAAGTTGTTGTCTGCCTTGACCTTTGTTAAGGGTTGTAAAGATCTCCTTGTGTCCGTAACACATAGAAAATTATATTAGAAGTGTAATGTGGCTTATCCCCTTTGCAAATTACAGTCTTCCCTAACCTTTGTCAAAAGGTGCAAAGTTCTCCTTCTGCCTAAAAAACATAGAATAAAATGATTAGAATTGTAATGTAGCTGATCCCCTTTGCATGTCGTAGTCTGTCATAACCATTGTCAAGGGGTGGAAAGTTCTCGTGATGGCTGAAACACCTAAAAAAAGGAATTAGAATTGTAATGTTGCTTATCCCCCATACAAGTTACAGTCTGTCTTAACCTTTGTCAAGGGATGTAAAGTTCTCCTTGTGCCTGAAACACTGAAAAAAAAGATTAGAATTGGAATGTGACTTATCCCCCTTGCAAGTTGCAGTATACCTTTACCTTTGTCAAGGAGTGTAAAATTCTCCTTATGCCCAAAATGCTTATAAAATGGAGATTAGAATTGTAATGCGGCTTATGCCCCTTGTAAGTTGTTGTTTGCTTGACCTTTGTCAAGGGTTGTAAGGATCTCCTTGTGCCTAAACAAATAGAAAAAAAGATTAGAATTGTAACTTGGCTTTTCCCCCTTGCAAGTTGCAGTCAACCTTGACTTTTGTCAAGGGGTGTAAAATTCTTTTTATGACTAAAACACTTAGGAAAAGAAGATTAGAATTGTAATGCGACTTATCCCCTTTGCAAGTTACAATCTATCTTGATGTTTGTCAAAGAGTGTAAATTTCTCGTTGTACTTGAAACATTTAATAAAAGGGATTAGAATTGTAATGTTGTATTTCCCCCTTGTAAGGTGCAATCTGCCTTGATCTTTGTCAAGTAGTGTAAAGTTCTCCTTATGGCTGAAACACCCAAAAAAATATTTAGAATTGGAATGTGGCTTATTTTCCATTCATGTTGCAGTCTGTTTTGACCTTTGTTAAGGGGTGTAAAGTTCTCTTTTTTCCTTAATCACTTAGAGAAAGGAGTTAGAATTGTAATGTGGCTTATCCCTGTTGCAAGTTGCCATCTGCCATTACCTTTGTCAAGGGGCGTAAAGTTCTCCTTGTGTCTAAACACTTAAAAAAAGGATTAGAATTGGAGAGTGACTTATCCTCCTTGCAAGTTGTAATCTGCCCTGACCTTTGTCAAAAGTGCAAAGTTTTCCTTGTGTTTGAAATACTTAAAAAAGGGAGATTAGAATTGTAATGTGGCTTATCCCCTTTGCAGGTTACAATCTAACTTGAGCTTTGTCAAGGGATGTAAAATTCTCCTTGTGCTTGAAACACTTAAAAAAACAGATTAAGTATAATGCGGCTTATCCCCTTTGCAAGTTGTCGCCTACCTTGACCTTTGTAAAAAGGTGTAACGTTCTCCTTGTGCCTGAAACACTTAGGGAAAAAAGATTAGAATTATAATGTGGCTTATCCCATTTGCAAGTTGCAGTCTGACTTAACCTTTGTCAAGGGGTGTAAAGTTCTCCTTGTGCTTGAAACACTTAGAAAAAGGAGATTACAATTGTAATGTGGCTTATCCCCCATGTATGTTATAGTCTGCCTTGACCTTTGTCAAGCGATATAAATTTCTACTTATGCCTGAAACACTTAGGAAAAGGGTATTATAATTTTAATGTTGCTTGTCTCCCCTGTAAGTAGTAGTCTTCCTTGACCTTTGTTATGGGGAGTAAAGTTCTCCTTATACCTAAAAAACATAGAAAGAGGAGATTAGAATTGTATTGTGGTTTATCCCCTTTGCAAGTTGCAGTCTGCCTTAACCTTTGTCATGGGGTGTAAAGTTCTTGTTATGCCTATAAAACATAAAAAAGGATTTGAATTGTAATGTTATGCAAGTTGCAGTCTACGTTGACCTTTGTCAAGGGGTGTAAAGTTCTCCTTATGCCTGAAACACTGAAATAAAAGAGATTAGAATTGTAATGTGGCTTATCCCCCTTGCATGTTGCAGTCTACCTTGACCCTTGTCAAGGGGTGTAAAATTCTCCTTGTGCCTTAAACACTTCGAAAAAGGAGATTGGAATTGTAATGTGGCTTATGCCTCTTGTAGCTTGCTATCTGCCTTAACCTTTGCCAAGGGGTGTAAAGATCTCCTTGTTCCTGAAACCCTTAGGAAAAGAAGATTAGAACTGTAATGTGGCTTATCCCTTTTACAACTTGCAGTTTGTCTTGACCTTTGTCAATGGGTGTAAAGTTCTTCTTGTGCCTGAAACACATAGAAAAAGAAAATTTGAATTGTAATGTTGCTTATCCCCCATGCAAGTTGCAGTCTGCGTTGACCTTTGTTAAGCGGTGTAAAGTTCTCCTTATGCCTGAAACACTGAAATAAAAGAGGTTAAAATTGTAATGTGGCTTATCCCCATTGCATGTTGCAGTCTACCTTGACCCTTGTCAAGGGGTGTAAAATTCTCCTTGTGCCTTAAACACTTAGAAAAAAGAGATTGGACTTGTAATGTGGCTTATGCCCCTTGTAACTTGCTATCTGCCTTAACCTTTGCCAATGGGTGTAAAGATCTGCTTCTGCCTAAAACACTTAGGAAAAGAAGATTAGAATTGTAATGTAGCTTATCCCCTTTACAACTTGCAGTCTGTCTTGACCTTTGTGAAGGGGTGTAAAGTTCTTCTTGTGCCTGAAACACTTAGAAGAAGGAAATTTGAATTGTAATGTTGCCTATTTCCCTTCCAAGTTGTAGTCTGCCTTGACCTTTCGTAAGGGGTGTTAAGTTCTCCTTGTGTTTGAAACACTTAAGAAAAAGATATTAGAATTGGAATGTGACTTATTCCCTTTGCAACTTGTAGTCTGCCTTAACCTTTGTCAAGGGGTGTAATGTCTTCCTTGTTCCTGAAACATTTAGAAAATGGATTAGAATTGTAATGTGACTCATCCCCTTTGGATGTTTCATTCTACATTGACCTTTGTCAAGAGGTGTAAAGTTCTCCTTGTGCCTGAAACACTTAGAAAAAGGTGATTAGAATTGTAATGTGACTTATGCCTCTTGCATGTTGCAGTCTACCTTGACCTTCGTGACTTAGTGTTGTAAAGTTCTTCTTGAGTCTAAAACACTTTGAAAAAAAAGATTAGAATTGTAATATGGCTTATCCCTTTTGCAAGTTGCTATCTAGCTTGACCTTCGTGAAGAGGAGTAAAGTTCTCCTTGTGCCTGAAACACTTAAAAAAAAGATTAGAATTGGAATGTGGTTTATCTTTCTTGCAAGTTCCAGCTTGCCTTAACCTTTTTCAAGAGGTGAAAAGATCTCCTTGTGCCTGGAACAGTGAGAAAAAAAAGATTAGAATTGTAATGTGGCTTATCCCCTTTGCAAGTTGCAGTCTGCCTTGTCCATTGTAAAGGTGTGTAAAGTTCTCCTTGTGCCTAAAACAGTTAGAAAAAGGAGATTGGAATTGTAATGTGGCTTATCCCTTTGCAAGTAAAAATCTACTTTGACCTTTGTCAAGAGATGTAAAGTTCTCCTTATGCATGAAACACTTAGAAAAAGTAGATTATAATTGTAATGTGGCTTAAACCCCTTGCCGGTTGCAGTGTACCTTAACCTTTGTTAAGAGCTATAAAGTTCTCCTTATGCTTGAAACACCTAGAAAAAAATTAGAATTGTATTGTTGTTTATCCCCCTTGCAAGTTGCAGACTTCTTTAACCTTTGTCAAGGTTGTAAAGTTTTCCTTATGCCTAAAAAATATAGAAATAGGAGATTAGAATTATAATGTGACTTATCTCCTTTCCAAGTTGCAATCTGCCTTAACTTTTGTCAAGGGGTGTAAAGTTTTCCTTGTGCCTGAAATATTTAAAAATTGGATTAGAATTGTAATGTGACTTATCCCCCTTGCAAGTTTCATGTTATGTTGACCTTTGTCAAGAATTCTAATGTTCTCCTTGTGCCTGAAACACTTAGAAAAAAGAGATTAGAATTGTAATGTGGCTTATGCTTCTTGCACGTTGCAGTCTGCCTTGACCTATGGCAAGGGGTGTAATGTTCTTCTTGTGTCTAAAAGACTTTGAAAAAAAAGATTAGAATTGTAGTGTGGCTTATCCATTTTTCAAGTTGAAGTCTACCTTGACCTTCGTCAAGGGGTGTAAAGATCTCCTTGTTCCCGAAACATTTAAAAAAAGATTACAATTGGAATGTGGTTTATCATTCTTGCAAGTTCCAGTCTGCCTTAACCTTTCTTAAGAGGTGAAAAGATCTCCTTGTGCTTGGAACAATTAGAAAAAAAAGATTAGAATTGTAATGTGGCTTATCCCCTTTGCAAGTTGCAGTCTACCTTGTCCATTATAACGGTGTGTAAAGTTCTCCTTGTGCCTAAAACAGTTAGAAGAAAGGAGATTAGAATTGTAATGTGGCTTATCCCTTTACAAGTTACAATCTACTTTGACCTTTGTCAAGAGATGTAAAGTTCTCCTTATGCCTGAAACACTTAGAAAAAGTAGATTATAATTGTAATGTGGTTTAAACCCCTTGCCGGTTGTAGTGTACCTTAACCTTTGTTAAGAGCTATAAAGTTCTCCTTGTGCTTGAAACACTTAGAAAAAAAATTAGAATTGTATTGTTGGTTATCCCCCTTGCAAGTTGCAGACTTCTTTAACCTTTGTCAAGGTTGTAAAGTTTTCCTTATGCCTGAAAAATATTGAAATAGGAGATTAGAATTGTAATGTGGCTTATCCCCATTGCAAGTTGCAGTCTTCCTTAACATTTGTCAAGGGGTGTAAATTTCTCGTTGTGCCCAAAGCACTTCAAAAAAGGGATTAGAATTGTAATGTTCTTTATCTTCCTTGGAAGTTGCAGTCTGCCTAAACCTTTGTCAAGGTGTGTAAATTTTTCCTTATGCCTGAAACACTTGTAAGGTGCAGTCTGCCTTGAGCTTTGTTAAGAGATGTAAAGTTCTCCTTGTGCCTGAAAGACTTAGAATAAGATGATTCGAGTTGTAATGTGGCTTATCCCCTTGTAACTTGCTGTCTGCCTTGACCTTTGTCAATGGGTGTAAAGATCTCCTTATGCCTTAAACACTTATAAAAGAAAGATTAGAATTGTAATGTAGTTTATCCCCTTTGCAAGCTGCTGTCTGTCTTAACCATTGCCAAGAGTTGTAAAGTTCTTCTTATGCCTGAAACACTTAGGAAAAGAAGATTAGAATTGTAATATGGCTTATCCCCTTTGCAAGTTGCAGACTGCCTTAAGCTTTTTCTAGGGGGTGTAACGTTCTCCTTATGCCTGAAACACTTAGAAAAAGAAGATTAGAATTGTAATGTGGCTTATCCCCCTTGTAAGTTGTTATCCGTCTTAACCTTTGTCAAGTGTTGTAAAGAACTCCTTATGCCTAAAACACTTAGAAAAAAAGAGTAGAATTTTATTGTGGCTTATCCCCCTTGCAAGTTATAGTCTATGTTATTCTTTGTCAAGAGGTGTAAAGTTCTCCTTATGCCTGAAACACTTGAAAAAAAGAGATTAGAATTGTAATGTGTCTTATCCCCTTTGCAAGTTACAGTCTGCCTTAACCTTTGTCAAGGTTGTAAAGTTCTGGTTATGCTTGTAACACATAAAAAAGATTAGAATTGTAATGTTTCTTATCCAACTGGCAAGTTGCAGTTTGCCTAAACCTTTGTCAAGGGGTGCAAAATTCTACTTACGCCTGAAATACATAAAAAAAATAGAATTGGAATGTGGCTAATCCCCCTTGTAAGTTGCAGTCTGCCTTGAGCTTTGTCAAGTGGTGTAAAGTTCTCCTTGTGCTTAAAAGACTTAGAAAAAAGTGATTAGAATTGTAATGTGGTTTATCCCCCTCGTGAGTTGTTGTTTGCCTTCACCTTTGTCAAGAGGTGTAAAGATCTCCTTATGCTTGAAACACTTAGAAAAAAAATATTAGAATTGTAATGTGAATTATCCCTCTTGCAAGTTGCAATCTACCATAACCTTTGTCAAAGGTGTAAAGTTCTCAATCTTCCTGAAACTCTTATAAAAAGGAGAGTAGAATTGTAATGTTGCTTATTTTCCTTGCAAGTTGCAGTCTGCCTTGACATTTGTCAAGGGTTGAAAAGTTCTTTTTATGCCTAGAAAACATAGAAAAAGGAGATTTGAATTGTAATGTAGCTTATCCCCTTTGCAAGTAACAGTTTGCCTTGACCTTTGTCAAAGGGTGTAAAGTCGTCGTTGTGCCAGAAACAATTAAAAAAAGGGATTAGAATTGTAGCGTTGCTTATCCCAGTTGCAAGTTACAATCTGCCATTACCTTTGTCAAGGGGTGTAAAGTTCTCCTTTTGTCTGAAACACATAAAAGAAGATTAGAATTGGAATGTGGCTTATCCCCCTTGTGAGTTACAATCTGTCTTGACCTTTGTCAAGGGGTGAAAAATTCTACATGTGCCAGAAACACTTAAAAAATGGATTAGAATTGTAATGCTGCTTATCCCCCTTGCAAGTTGCAGTGTGCCTTGAACTTTGTCAAGGGTGTAAAGTTCTCCTTGTGCCTAAAATACTTAGAAAAAGAGATTAGAAATGTAATGTGGCGTATTGCATTGCATGTTGCAATCTGCCTTGACCTAAGTAAAGGGGTGTAACATTTTACTTGTGCGTGGAACACTTAGAAAAATAAGATTAGAATTGTAATGTGGCTTACACCCTTTGCAAGTTGCAGTCTGACTTAACCTTTGTCAAGGGGTGCAAAGTTCTCCTAAAGCCTGAAATACTTAAATAAAGAAGATTAGAATTGTAATGTGGCTTATCCCCCATGTAAGTTGTAGTCTGCCTTAAAATTTGTCAAGGGGTGTAAAGATCTCCTTGTGCCTGAAACACTTAGAATAAAAAGATTAGACTTGAATTGTACCCTATCCCCCTTGCAAGTTGCAGTCTGCCTTCACCTTTGTCAAGAGATGTAAAGTTTTTTTTTTGTGTTGAAAACACTTTGGAAATGAAGAATAGAATTGTAAAGTGGCCTATCCCCTTTGCAAATTGTAGTTTGACTTGACCCTTGTCGAGAGGTGTAAAGTAATTATTGTGCCTGAAACACTTAAAAAAAGAATATTTGAATTATAATGTGGCTTATCCCCCAAGAAAGTTGCAGTTTACCTTGACATTTGTCAAGGGATGTAAAGTTCTCCTTGTGCCTGAAACACTTAGAAAAAAAGATTATATTGTAATGTGGCTTATGCCCCTTGTCAAAAGGTGTAAAGTTATACTTATCCTTGATAAACACTTAGAATTGTAATGTTGGTTATCCCCTATGCAAGTTGCAGTCTGTCTTAACCTTTGTCTAGAGGTGTAAATTTCTCCTTGTGTTAGAAACACTAAAAAATATTAAAATTTGAATGTGGCTTATCCCCCTTGCAAGGTGCAGTCTGCCTTGACCTTTGTCAAAAGGTGTACAGTTCTTCTTTTGCCTGAAACAATTGAAAAAAAAGATTAGAATTGGAATGTGGCTTATCCGCCTTGCAAATTGTAGTCTGCCTTGACCTTTGTCAAGGGTGTAAGGTTCTCCTCATGCCTAAAACACTTAGAAAAGGAGAGATTAGAAATGTAATGTGGCCTATTCCCCTTGCAAGTTGTAGTCTATCTCAACCTTTGTCATGGGGTGTAACATTTTCCTTATGCCTGAATCACTTTAAAAAAGGATTAGAATTGTAATGTGGCTTATCCCCTTTGCAATAAAAAAGGATTAGAAATGTAATGTGGCCTATTCCCCTTGCAAGTTGTAGTCTATCTCAACCTTTGTCATGGGGTGTAACATTTTCCTTATGCCTGAATCACTTAAAAAAAAGATTAGAATTGTAATGTGGCTTATCCCCTTTGCAAGTGGTAGTCTGACTTGACCTTTGTCAAGGGGTGTAAAGTTCTCCTTCTGCCTGAAACACCTAGAAAAAGAAGATTAGAAATGTAATGTGCCTTATCACCCATGTAAGTTGTAGTCTATCTTGACCTTTGTCAATGGATATAAAGTTCGACTTATGCCTGAAACACTAAGAAAAAGGGGATTAGAATTGTAAGTTTGCTTAACCCACTTGCAAGTATTAGTCTACCTTGACTTTTGTCAAGGGAAGTAAAGTTCTCTTGATGCCTAAAAGATATAGAAAAAGGATATTTGAATCATAATGTGGCTTATCCCCCTTGAAAGTTTCAGTCTACCTTGACCTTTGTCAAGGGTGTAAAGTTCTCCTGATGCCTGAAACACTTAGAAAAAAATGTGAAAATTGTAATGTGGCTTATCCCCTTTGCAAGGTGCAATCTACCTTAACCTTTGCCAAGGGTTGTGAAGTTCTCCTTATGCCTGAAACATTTGAAAAAATGGATTAGAATTGTAATGTGGCTTATCTACTTGCAACTTGAAGTCTACCTTGACCTTTGTCAAGGATGCAAAGTTCTCATTGTCAGTAAAACACTTAAAAAACAGGATGAGAATTGTAATGTTACTTATCCACTTGCAAGTAGCAGTCTGTCTAAACCTTTGTCAAGGAGTGTAAATTTCTCCATATGCCTGAAATACTAAAAAAGGAGATTAGAAATGAAATTTGGCTTTTCTCCCATGGAAGTTACAATCTACCTTTATCGTTGTCAAGGGTTGTAAACTTCTTGTTCTTGAAACACTTAGGAAAAGAAAATTAGAATTGTAATGTGGCTTATCCCCTTTGCAGGTTGTAGTTTGACTTGACCTTTGTCAAGGGGTGTAATGTTCTCCTTTTGCCTGAAATTCAAAGAAAATGGAGATTAGAATTGTAATGAGTCTTATTCCCTTGTAAGTTGTTGTTTGCCTTCACCTTTGTCAAGAGGTGTAAAGATCTCCTTATGCTTGAAACACTTAGAAAAAAATATTAGAATTGTAATGTGAATTATCTCCCTTGCAAATTGCAGTCTACCTTAACCTTTGTCAAAGGTGTAAAGTTCTCATTCTTCCTGAAACTCTTAGAAAAAGGAGATTAGAATTGTAGTGTTGCTTATTCCCCCTGCAAGTTGCAGTCTGCCTTGACATTTGTCAAGGGTTGAAAAGTTCTTCTTGTGCCTACAAAACATAGAAAAAGAAGATTAGAATTGTAATGTTGCTTATCCCCTTTGCAAGTTACAGTCTTCCTTGACCTTTGTCAAAGGGTGTAAAGTTGTCGTTGTGCCAGAAACAATTAAAAAAAGGGATTAGAATTGTAACATTTCGTTTCCTAGTTGCAAGTTGCAACTTGCCATTACCTTTGTCAAGGGGTGTAAAGGTCTCCTTTTGTCTGAAACACATAAAAAAAAGATTAGAATTGGAATGTGGCTTATCCCCCTTGCGAGATACAATCTGTCTTGACCTTTGTTAAGTGGTGAAAAGTTCTACATGTGCCTAGAACACTTAAGAAATAGATTAGAATTGTAATGCGGCTTATCCCTCTTGCATGTTGCAGTGCGCCTTGATTTTTGTCAAGGGTGTAAATTTCTTCTTGTGCCTAAAATACTTAAAAAAAGATTAGAAATGTAATGTGGCTTATTGCCTTGCATGTTGCAATCTGCCTAAAACACCTCGGAAAAGAAGATTAGAATTGTAATGTGGCTTACACTCTTTGCAAGTAGCAGTCTGACTTAACCTTTGTCAAGGGGTGCAAAGTTCTCCTTCTGTCTAAAATACATAGATAAAGAAAATTAGAATTGTAATGTGGCTTATCCCCTATGTAAGTTGTAGTCTGCCTTAACATTTGTCAAGGAGTGTAAAGATCTCCTTGTGCCTGAAACACTTAGAAAAAAGAGATTTGAATTGAAATGTAGCTTATCCCCCTTGCAAGTTGCAGTCTGCCTTCACCTTTGTCAAGGGGTTTCAAGTTCTTCTTGTGCCGAAAACACTTAGGAAATGAAGAATAGAATTGTAAACTCTGACTTGACCTTTGTCAAGAGGTGTAAAGTAATTCTTGTGCCAGAAACACTTAAAAAAGAAGATTTGAATAGTAATGTGACTTATCCCCTGGGCAAGTTGCAGTTTACCTTGTCCTTTGTCAAGAGATGTAAAGTTCTCCTTGTGCCTGAAACACTTAGATAAAGGAGATTGTATTGTAATGTGGCTTACCCCCCTTGTCAAGAGGTGTAAAGTTCTACTTATCCTAGATAAACATAGAAAAAAGACATTTGAATTGTAATGTGGCTTATCCCCTTTGCAAGTTGCATTATGCCTTGACCTTTGTCAAGGGGTGCAAAGTTCTCCGTATGCCTAAAGCACATAAAAAAGGGATTAGAATTGTAATGTGGCTTATTCCCCTTGTAAGTTGCGGTTTGCCTTTACCTTTCTCAAGGGGTGTAACATTCTCTTCGTGCCGAAAACACCTAGGAAAAGATGATTAGAATTGTAATGTGGCTTATCCCCATTGCAAGTTGCAGTCTGTCTTCACCTTTCTCATGGGGTGTAAAGTTCTTCTTATGCCTGAGACATCTAGATAAAGGAGATTAGAATTTTATTGTGGCTTTTCCACTTTTCAAGTTGATGTTGACATTGACCTTTGTTAAGGCGTGTAAAGTTCTCTTTGTGCCTGAAACATTTAGAATAAGGAAATTAGAATTGTAATGTGGTTTATCCCCCTTTGCAAGTTGTAGTCTGCATTAACATTTGTTAAGGTTGTAAAGTTCTTGTTATGCCTGTAACACATTGAAAAAGGGATTAGAATTGTAGTGTCACTTATCTCTTATGCAAGTTGTAATCTGCCCTAACCTTTGTTAAGCGGTGTAAAGTTCTCCTTTTGACAGAAATATTAAAAAAATATTAGAATTGAAATGTGACTTATCCCCCTTGCAAGGTGCAGTCTGCCTTGACTTTTGTAAAGGGGAGTAAAGTTCTCCAGATGCTTAAAAGATATAGAAAAAAAGATTAGAATTGTAATGTGGCTTATCCCTTTTGCAAGTTGTAGTCTTCCTTAACCTTTGTCAAGGTTGTCAAGTTCTCGTTTTATATGTAACACATAGAAAAGGGATTAGAATTGTAATGCTGCTTATCCCCCATCCAAGTTGCAGTCTATCTTAACCTTTGTCTAGATGTGTAAAGTTCTCCTTGTGCTAGAAATACTAAAAAATTATTAAAATTGTAATGTGGCTTATCCCCCATGCAAGTTGCAATCTGTCTTAACCTTTGTCAAAAGGTGTAAAGTTCTCCTTGTGTTAGAAACACTAAAAAAGTATTAAAATTAGAATGTGGCTTATCCCCCTTGCAAGGTGCAGTCTGCCTTGACCTTTGTCGAAAGGTGTAAAGTTCTTCTTTTGCCTGAAACAATTAAAAAAAGATTGGAATTGGAATTTGGCTTATCCCCCTTGCAAATTGTAGTCTGCCTTGACCTTTGTCAAGGGTGTAAGGTTCTCCTCATGCCTAAAACACTTAGAAAAAGAGAGATTAGAAATGTAATGCGGCCTATTCCCCTTGCAAGTTGTAGTCTAACTTGACATTTGTCACGGGGTGTAACATTTTCCTTATGCCTGAAACACTTAGGAAAAGAATATTACAATTGTAATGTGGCTTATCCCCTTTGCAAGTGGTAGTCGGACTTGACCTTTGTCAGGGGGTGTAAAGTTCTCCTTCTGCCTGAAACACCTAGAAAAAGAAGATTAGAATTGTAATGTACCTTATCACCCATGTATGTTGTAGTCTGTCTTGACCTTTGTCAATGGATATAAAGTTCTACTTCTACCTGAAACACTAAGAAAAAGGGGATTAGAATTGTAAGTTTGCTTAACCCCCTTGCAAGTATTAGTCTACCTTGACTTTTGTCAGGGGAAGTAAAGTTCTCCTGATGCCTAAAAAATATAGAAAAAGGATATTCGAATCGTAATGTGGCTTATCCCCCTTGCAAGTTTCAGTCTACCTTGACCTTTGTCAAGGGTGGAAAGTTCTCCTAATGCCTGAAACACTTAGAAAAAAAAGGTCAAAATTGTAATGTGGCTTATCCCCTTTGCAGGTTGCAATCTGCCTTAACCTTTGCCAAGGGTTGTGAAGTTCTCCTTATGCCTGAAACTTTTAAAAAAATGGATTAGAATTGTAATGTTACTTATCTCCCTTGCAAGTAGCAGTCTGTCTAAACCTTTGTCAAGGAGTGTAAATTTCTCCATATGCTTGAAATACTAAAAAAAAGAGATTAGAAATGAAATGTGGCTTTTCTCTCAGGGAAGTTACAGTCTACCTTTACAGTTGTCAAGGGTTGTAAACTTTTTGTTCTTGAAACACTTAGGAAAAGAATATTAGAATTGTAATGTGGCTTATCCCCTTTGCAGGTTGTAGTCTGACTTGACCTTTGTCAAGGGGTGTAATGTTCTCCTTTTGGCTAAAACTTTTAGAAAAAAGAAAATAGAATTGTAATGAGTCTTATTCCCCTTGGAAGTTGTTGTTTGCCTTCACCTTTGTCAAGAGGTGTAAAGATCTCCTTATGCATGAAACACTTAGAAAAAAATATTAGAATTGTAATGTGAATTATCTCCTTTGCAAATTGCAGTCCACCTTAACCTTTGTCAAAGGTGTAAAGTTCTCATTCTTCCTGAAAATCTTAGAAAAAGGAGATTAGAATTGTAGTGTTGCTTATTCCCCCTGCAAGTTGCAGTTTGCCTTGACATTTGTCAAGGGTTGAAAGGTTCTTCTTGTGCCTACAAAACATAGAAAAAGAAGATTAGAATTGTAATGTTGCTTATCCCCTTTGCAAGTTACAGTCTGCCATGACCTTTGTCAAAGGGTGTAAAGTTGTTGTTGTGCCATAAACAATTAAAAATAGGGATTAGAATTGTAACATTTCTTTTCCCAGTTGCAAGTTGCAACTTGCCATTACCTTTGTCAAGGGGTGTAAAGTTCTCCTTTTGTATGAAACACATAAAAAAGATTAGAATTGGAATGTGGCTTATCCCGCTTGCGAGTTACAATCTGTCTTGACCTTTGTCAAGGGGTGAAAAGTTCTACATGTGCCTTGAACACTTAAAAAATGGATTAGAATTTAAATGCGGCTTATCCTTGCAAGTTGCAGTCTACCTTAACCTTTGTCAAAGGTGTAAATTTCTCATTCTTCCTGAAACCCTTAGAAAAAGAAGATTAGAATTGTAATGTTGTTTATTCTCCATGCAAGTTGCAGTCTGCCATGACATTTGTTAAGGGTTGAAAAGTTCTTCTTGTGCCTACAAAACATAGAAAAAGGAGATTAGAATTGTAATGTTGCTTATCCCCTTTGTAAGTTATAGTCTGCCTTGACCTTTGTCAAAGGGTGTAAAGTTGTTGTTGTGCCAGAAAAAATTAAAAATTGGGATTAGAATTGTAACATTTCTTTTCCCACTTGCAAGTTGCAACTTGCCATTACCTTTGTCAAGGTGTGTAAAGTTCTCCTTTTGTCTGAAATAGATAAAAAAAGATTAGAATTGGAATGTGGCTTATTCCTCTTGCGAGTTACAATCTGTCTTGACCTTTGTCAAGGGGTGAAAAGTTCTACATGTGCCTAAAACACTTAAAAAAATTAGAAATGTAATGTGGCTTATTGCCTTGCATGTTGCAATTTGCCTGAAACACTTAGGAAAAGAAAATTAGAATTGTAATGTGGCTTACACCCTTTGCAAGTTGCAGTCTGACTTAACCTTTTTCAAGGGGCGCAAAGTTCTCCTTCTGTCTTAAATACATAGATAAAGAAGATTAGAATTGTAATGTGGCTTATCCCCCATGTAAGTTGTAGGCTGCCTTAACATTTGTCAAGGGGTGTAAAGATCTCCTTGTGCCTGAAACACTTTGAAAAAAAAGATTTGAATTGAAATGTAACTTATCCCCCTTGCAAGTTGCAGTCTAACTTCACCTTTCTCAAGGGGTGTAAAGTTCTTCTTATGCCTGAGACATCTAAATAAAGGAGATTAGAATATTATTGTGGCTTTTCCACTTTTCAAGTTGATGTCGACATTGACCTTTGTTAAGGGGTGTAAAGTTCTTCTTCTGCCTGAAACACTTAGTAAAAGAAAATTTGAATTGTAATGTGGCTTACCCCTTTGCAAGTTGCAGTCTGCATTAACCTTTGTCAAGGTTGTAAAGTTCTCGTTATGCCTGTAACACATAAAAAAAGGGATTAGAATTGTAATGTCACTTATCGCTCATGCAAGTTGCAATCTGCCCTAACCTTTGTTAAGGGGTGTAAAGTTCTCCTTGTGCCAGAAACATTAAAAAAATAGAATTGGAATGTGGCTTATCCCCATTGTAAGGTGCAGTCTGTCTTGACTTTTGTAAAGGGTAGTAAAGTTCTCCAGATGCTTAAAAAATATAGAAAAAAAAAGATTAGAATTGTAATGTGGCTTATCCCCTTTTCCTAGAGGTGTAAAGTTCTCCTTGTGCTAGAAACACTAAAAAAAGTATTAAAATTGGAATGTGGCTTATCCCCCTTGCAAGGTGCAGTCTGCCTTGACCTTTGTCAAGAGGTGTAAAGTTCTTCTTTTTCCTGAAACAAATAAAAAAAGATTAGAATTGGAATGTGACTTATCCCTTTGCAAATTGCAGTCTGCCTTGAGCTTTGTCAAGAGTGTAAAGTTCTCCTTATGCCTGAAACACTTAGAAAAAGAAGGATTAGAAATGTAATGTGGCTTATCCCCCTTGCAAGTTGCAGTCTATCTTGACCTTTGTCAAGGGGTGTAACATTCTCCTTTTGCCTGAAACACTTAGGAAAAGAAGATTATAATTGTAAAGTGGCTTATCCCCTTTGCAGGTTGTAGTCTAACTTGACCTTTGTAAAGGGGTGTAAAGTTCTCCTTCTGCCTGAAACACCTAGAAAAAGAAGATTAGAATTGTAATGTGCCTTATCACCCATGTAAGTTAAAATTGAAGTCTACCTTGACCTTTGTCAAGGGTGCAAAGTTCTCGTTGTGCCTAAAACACTTAAAAAAGAAGATTAGAATTGTAATGTTGTTTATTCTCCATGCAAGTTGCAGTCTGCCATGACATTTGTTAAGGGTTGAAAAGTTCTTCTTGTGCCTACAAAACATAGAAAAAGGAGATTAGAATTGTAATGTTGCTTATCCCCTTTGTAAGTTATAGTCTGCCTTGACCTTTGTCAAAGGGTGTAAAGTTGTTGTTGTGCCAAAAAAATTAAAAATTGGGATTAGAATTGTAACATTTCTTTTCCCACTTGCAAGTTGCAACTTGCCATTACCTTTGTCAAGGGGTGTAAAGTTCTCCTTTTGTCTGAAACATATAAAAAAAGATTAGAATTGGAATGTGGCTTATTCCTCTTGCGAGTTACAATCTGTCTTGGCCTTTGTCAAGGGGTGAAAAGTTCTACATGTGCCTAAAACACTTAAAAAAAATACAAATGTAATGTGGCTTATTGCCTTGCATGTTGCAATCTGCCTGAAACACTTAGGAAAAGAAAATTAGAATTGTAATGTGGCTTACACCCTTTGCAAGTTGCAGTCTGACTTAACCTTTTTCAAGGGGTGCAAAGTTCTCCTTCTGTCTTAAATACATAGATAAAGAAGATTAGAATTGTAATGTGGCTTATCCCCCATGTAAGTTGTAGGCTGCCTTAACATTTGTCAAGGGGTGTAAAGATCTCCTTGTGCCTGAAACACTTTGAAAAAAAAGATTTGAATTGAAATGTAACTTATCCCCTTGCAAGTTGCAGTCTAACTTCACCTTTCTCAAGGGGTGTAAAGTTCTTCTTATGCCTGAGACATCTAAATAAAGGAGATTAGAATATTATTGTGGTTTTTCCACTTTTCAAGTTGATGTCGACATTGACCTTTGTTAAGGGGTGTAAAGTTCTTCTTCACGCTCGAAACACTTAGTAAAAGAAAATTTGAATTGTAATGTGGCTTACCCCTTTGCAAGTTGCAGTCTGCATTAACCTTTGTCAAGGTTGTAAAGTTCTCGTTATGCCTGTAACACATAAAAAAGGGATTAGAATTGTAATGTCACTTATCGCTCATGCAAGTTACAATCTGCCCTAACCTTTGTTAAGGGGTGTAAAGTTCTCCTTGTGCCAGAAACATTAAAAAAATAGAATTGGAATGTGGCTTATCCCCATTGTAAGGTGCAGTCTGTCTTGACTTTTGTAAAGGGTAGTAAAGTTCTCAGGATGCTTAAAAAATATAGAAAAAAAAATTAGAATTGTAATGTGGCTTATCCCCTTTTCCTCGAGGTGTAAAGTTCTCCTTGTGCTAGAAACACTAAAAAAAGTATTAAAATTGGAATGTGGCTTATCCCCCTTGCAAGGTGCAGTCTGCCTTGACCTTTGTCAAGAGGTGTAAAGTTCTTCTTTTTCCCGAAACAAATAAAAAAAGATTAGAATTGGAATGTGACTTATCCCTTTGCAAATTGCGATGCGTTGAGCTTTGTCAACAGTGTAAAGTTCTCCTTATGCCTGAAACACTTAGAAAAAGAAGAATTAGAAATGTAATGTGGCTTATCCCCCTTGCAAGTTGCAGTCTATCTTGACCTTTGTCAAGGGGTGTAACATTCTCCTTTTGCCTGAAACACTTAGGAAAAGAAGATTATAATTGTAAAGTGGCTTATCCCCTTTGCAGGTTGTAGTCTAACTTGACCTTTGTAAAGGGGTGTAAAGTTCTCCTTCTGCCTGAAACACCTAGAAAAAGAAGATTAGAATTGTAATGTGCCTTATCACCCATGTAAGTTAAAATTGAAGTCTATCTTGACCTTTGTCAAGGGTGCAAAGTTCTCGTTGTGCCTAAAACACTTAAAAAAGAAGATTAGAATTATAATGTTGTTTATTCTCCATGCAAGTTGCAGTCTGCCATGACATTTGTTAAGGGTTGAAAAGTTCTTCTTGTGCCTACAAAACATAGAAAAAGGAGATTAGAATTGTAATGTTGCTTATCCCCTTTGTAAGTTATAGTCTGCCTTGACCTTTGTCAAAGGGTGTAAAGTTGTTGTTGTGCCAGAAAAAATTAAAAATTGGGATTAGAATTGTAACATTTCTTTTCCCACTTGCAAGTTGCAACTTGCCATTACCTTTGTCAAGGGGTGTAAAGTTCTCCTTTTGTCTGAAACATATAAAAAAAGATTAGAATTGGAATGTGGCTTATTCCTCTTGCGAGTTACAATCTGTCTTGACCTTTGTCAAGGGGTGAAAAGTTCTACATGTGCCTAAAACACTTAAAAAAAATTAGAAATGTAATGTGGCTTATTGCCTTGCATGTTGCAATCTGCCTGAAACACTTAGGAAAAGAAAATTAGAATTGTAATGTGGCTTACACCCTTTGCAAGTTGCAGTCTGACTTAACCTTTTTCAAGGGGTGCAAAGTTCTCCTTCTGTCTTAAATACATAGATAAAGAAGATTAGAATTGTAATGTGGCTTATCCCCCATGTAAGTTGTAGGCTGCCTTAACATTTGTCAAGGGGTGTAAAGATCTCCTTGTGCCTGAAACACTTAGAAAAAAAGATTTGAATTAAAATGTAACTTATCCCCCTTGCAAGTTGCAGTCTAACTTCACCTTTCTCAAGGGGTGTAAAGTTCTTCTTATGCCTGAGACATCTAAATAAAGGAGATTAGAATATTATTGTGGCTTTTCCACTTTTCAAGTTGATGTCGACATTGACCTTTGTTAAGGGGTGTAAAGTTCTTCTTCTGCCTGAAACACTTAGTAAAAGAAAATTTGAATTGTAATGTGGCTTACCCCTTTGCAAGTTGCAGTCTGCATTAACCTTTGTCAAGGTTGTAAAGTTCTCGTTATGCCTGTAACACATAAAAAAAGGGATTAGAATTGTAATGTCACTTATCGCTCATGCAAGTTGCAATCTGCCCTAACCTTTGTTAAGGGGTGTAAAGTTCTCCTTGTGCCAGAAACATTAAAAAAATAGAATTGGAATGTGGCTTATCCCCATTGTAAGGTGCAGTCTGTCTTGACTTTTGTAAAGGGTAGTAAAGTTCTCCAGATGCTTAAAAAATATAGAAAAAAAAATTAGAATTGTAATGTGGCTTATCCCCTTTTCCTAGAGGTGTAAAGTTCTCCTTGTGCTAGAAACACTAAAAAAAGTATTAAAATTGGAATGTGGCTTATCCCACTTGCAAGGTGTAGTCTGCCTTGACCTTTGTCAAGAGGTGTAAAGTTCTTCTTTTTCCTGAAACAAATAAAAAAAGATTAGAATTGGAATGTGACTTATCCCTTTGCAAATTGGGGTGTGCCTTGAGCTTTGTCAAGAGTGTAAAGTTCTCCTTATGCCTGAAACACTTAGAAAAAGAAGGATTAGAAATGTAATGTGGCTTATCCCCCTTGCAAGTTGCAGTCTATCTTGACCTTTGTCAAGGGATGTAACATTCTCCTTTTGCACGAAACACTTAGGAAAAGAAGATTATAATTGTAAAGTGGCTTATCCCCTTTGCAGGTTGTAGTCTAACTTGACCTTTGTAAAGGGGTGTAAAGTTCTCCTTCTGCCTGAAACACCTAGAAAAAGAAGATTAGAATTGTAATGTGCCTTATCACCCATGTAAGTTAAAATTGAAGTCTACCTTGACCTTTGTCAAGGGTGCAAAGTTCTCGTTGTGCCTAAAACACTTAAAAAAGAAGATTAGAATTGTAATGTTGTTTATTCTCCATGCAAGTTGCAGTCAGCCATGACATTTGTTAAGGGTTGAAAAGTTCTTCTTGTGCCTACAAAACATAGAAAAAGAAGATTAGAATTGTAATGTTGCTTATCCCCTTTGTAAGTTATAGTCTGGCTTGATCTTTGTCAAAGGGTGTAAAGTTGTTGTTGTGCTAGAAAAAATTAAAAATTGGGATTAGAATTGTAACATTTCTTTTCCCACTTGCAAGTTGCAACTTGCCATTACCTTTGTCAAGGGGTGTAAAGTTCTCCTTTTGTCTGAAACATATAAAAAAGATTAGAATTGGAATGTTGCTTATTCCTCTTGCGAGTTACAATCTGTCTTGACCTTTGTCAAGGGGTGAAAAGTTCTACATGTGCCTAAAACACTTAAAAAAAATTAGAAATGTAATGTGGCTTATTTCCTTGCATGTTGCAATCTGCATCAAACACTTAGGAAAAGAAAATTAGAATTGTAATGTGGCTTACACCCTTTGCAAGTTGCAGTCTGACTTAACCTTTTTCAAGGGGTGCAAAGTTCTCCTTCTGTCTTAAATACATAGATAAAGAAGATTAGAATTGTAATGTGGCTTATCCCCCATGTAAGTTGTAGTCTGCCTTAACCTTTGTCAAGGGGTGTAAAGATCTCCTTGTGCCTGAAACACTTAGAAAAAAAAGATTTGAATTGAAATGTAACTTATCCCCCTTGCAAGTTGCAGTCTAACTTCACCTTTCTCAAGGGGTGTAAAGTTCTTCTTATGCCTGAGACATCTAAATAAAGGAGATTAGAATATTATTGTGGCTTTTCCACTTTTCAAGTTGATGTCGACATTGACCTTTGTTAAGGGGTGTAAAGTTCTTCTTCTGCCTGAAACACTTAGTAAAAGAAAATTTGAATTGTAATGTGGCTTACCCCTTTGCAAGTTGCAGTCTGCATTAACCTTTGTCAAGGTTGTAAAGTTCTCGTTATGCCTGTAACACATAAAAAAGGGATTAGAATTGCAATGTCACTTATCGCTCATGCAAGTTGCAATCTGCCCTAACCTTTGTTAAGGGGTGTAAAGTTCTCCTTGTGCCAGAAACATTAAAAAAATAGAATTGGAATGTGGCTTATCCCCATTGTAAGGTGCAGTCTGTCTTGACTTTTGTAAAGGGTAGTAAAGTTCTCCAGATGCTTAAAAAATATAGAAAAAAAAGATTAGAATTGTAATGTGGCTTATCCCCTTTTCCTAGAGGTGTAAAGTTCTCCTTGTGCTAGAAACACTAAAAAAAGTATTAAAATTGGAATGTGGCTTATCCCCCTTGCAAGGTGCAGTCTGCCTTGACCTTTGTCAAGAGGTGTAAAGTTCTTCTTTTTCCTGAAACAAATAAAAAAAGATTAGAATTGGAATGTGACTTATCCCTTTGCAAATTGCAGTCTGCCTTGAGCTTTGTCAAGAGTGTAAAGTTCTCCTTATGCCTGAAACACTTAGAAAAAGAAGGATTAGAAATGTAATGTGGCTTATCCCCCTTGCAAGTTGCAGTCTATCTTGACCTTTGTCAAGGGGTGTAACATTCTCCTTTTGCCTGAAACACTTAGGAAAAGAAGATTATAATTGTAATGTGGCTTATCCGCTTTGCAGGTTGTAGTCAAACTTGACCTTTGTCAAGGGGTGTAAAGTTCTCCTTCTGCCTGAAACACCTAGAAAAAGAAGATTAGAATTGTAATGTGCCTTATCACCCATGTAAGTTAAAATTGAAGTCTACCTTGACCTTTGTCAAGGGTGCAAAGTTCTTGTTGTGCCTAAAACACTTAAAAAAGAAGATTAGAATTGTAATGTTACTTATCCCCCTTGCAAGTAGCAGTCTGTCTAAACCTTTGTCAATGAGTGTAAATTTCTCCGTATGCCTGAAATACTTAAAAAAAGATATTAGAAATGAAATGTGGCTTATCTCCCATGCAAGTTACAATCTACCTTTACCTTTGTTAAGTGTTGTAAACTTCTCATTCTTGAAACACATAGGAATAGAATATTAGAATTGTAATGTGGTTTATCCTCTTTGCAGGTTGTAGTCTGACTTGACATTTGTCAAGGGGTGTAAAGTTCTCCTTTTGCCCGAAACTCTTAGAAAAAGGAGATTAGAATTGTAATTTTGCTTATTCCCCTTGCAAGTTGCGGTCTGCCTTGAACTTTGTCAAGGGATGTAAAGTTCTTCTTATGCTTGAAAAACATATAAAAGGAGATTAAAATTGTAATGTTGCTTATCCCCTTTCATGTAGCAGTCTGCATTGACCTTTATCGAGGGGAATAAAGTTTTTCTTATGCTTGAAATACTTAAAGGAAAGATTAGAATTAGAATGCCGCTTATCTTCTTAGCAAGTTGATGTCTGCCTTGACCTTTGTCAAGGGATGTAAATTCTTCTTTTGCCTGAACACTTAAGAAAATAGATTATAAATGTAATGTAGCTTATCCCTCTTGCAAGTTTCAGTCTGTCTTGACCATTGTCAAGGGGTGTAACGTTTTCCTTGTGCTTGAAACACTTAGGAAAAGAAGATTAGAATTGTAATGTGGCTTACCCCCCTTGCCGGCTGCAGTCTACCTTGACCTTTGCTAAGGGCTGTAAAGTTCTCCTAGTGCCTAAACACTTGGTAAAAGGAGATTTGAATTGTAATGTGGCTTATCCCCCATATAAGTTGTAGTCTGCCTTCACCTTTGATAAGGGATGTAAAGTTCTCTTTGTGCATGGAATACATCGTAACCATACATCTCATCTTATTATAAACCTCCAGTGCTTAATTAGTAGATGGTTGTTTGGTTGCATGATGTAAGGGATTCTCTTAACGATTACAGTTAAGTTTGTCAAAAAAATGATAAATAAGGTGTTTGGCAATCCCGTCTTCCGGACGACAAAGCTTTGGTTTGGATTTCATTTGGATTTCGACGAGGATAACTCGCTCCAAATTCAATTCAAATTAAACCAAAATAATGATATCTTGGTTCTTTGTAATTTAAATTTTGGAATACTATCATTTCAGAATTGAAACAATCATATTGACTCTTAAAATATTTCATTTATCTAATTTTTTAGTAAAAATAAGATAATAAATATTATATAATTATTAAAATTTTAATACCTTGTCTGATAACTTTATTTGGATTGATTTTTATATCAATTCAATCATTTGTGTGTTATTCATTTATTAATATATTAATTTTGAGGATAGATTATTTTTGTATGTAAATTGGTGAAACAAATTTAGGATTGATTGTTTTCAAATCTAATTCTAATTAGGCATTGGGATATAATATTTTTATTTCAGTAATTTAAAAGATACAAAAAATAATCTTGTTAATCATTGTTTCATCGAACCAGATTATTTTAATGAATGATCTATTTTCAGCCCTAATAAAGTATTACGCAAAAAATGGAATCAAGTTTCGATAGAATCAGGAATTCAAAATTACCGGTTAAAAACTAAATATATACGAAGTCAATGGAAAAACCTCCTAGGGATTGATGCACCCAGCAGTGGCGTGAACAGTCGCCGTTTAGGACTCCCGAGCAGCTATTGCATAATACATGGATATAATAGTCATAACGTGTTTGGTAATAATATTAAACATCTCTTTCATTATAAAATTTTAAAATCAATATTGATATAGATCATCACAAGATGTTAATTTTAAAATCTATATTACAAAAAAAATATTAATTAATCATGATACAAGTGGCTATCTATATCATGTTTACTCTAGCTTGTGAATATCAATATCAAAATTGAAACAATATAAAATTTAATATTTTACACCTTCTTTGGGAACGAGTCCGGATCATCTCAGTCCCACGGTGAAAGGAACACTCTCAATCTCCTATCAGAACATACCACAATCCCATATCACTTAAGTGGTGATTCAGTAACAACCGGTTAATCGTTACTAAATAGTTACTAAACTGGTTTAGTAACAAGTTACACAGGCTTCAGTAACATTTCAGTAAAATTTCACTAATGGTTTAGTAATGAATTACACTGACTTCAGTAACAATTCAATATGATTTCAGTAATGTTCAGTAACGAGTTACACTAGCTTCAGTAACGAGTGTCACTGACTTCAGTAATAGTTTAGTAAGACTTCTGTGAATATTCAGTAAAACTTTAGTAATGGTTTAGTAAGACTTCAATAATGTTCAATAAGACTTCAATAACACTTCAAAAAAGCTTTAGTAATGATTTAGTAACAAGTAAGACTTTAAAAGTGTTCAGTAATGGTGAACTAGTTTAGTAACTATTCAGTAATGGTGAATTAGTTTTACTAAACTGCCACTTAAGTTAAGAGCCATGGAAATTGTGGCATATTCTAATTAGGGACTGAGGGTGCTCCCTTCACTATGGGACAACAATTATTTGTGCTCTTTGGGAACAAATTAACAGTATACGGAGCTCCATTATTAAGAATTTTTGAAACTAATATCAGAATACTTTGTTAGAAAGTGTTTTTCTATCGATATCAATTTTGAAATTTGTAAAACACAAAGTATTGTTTTTACTAAATAGTTAAAATACGTCAAGAACCTTTTACCCGTAGCACAGTCAAAACACTACCTCTTGGCGAGCAAGCTCTGGTTCGAACCCAAGTTGATGCCCTCATGATTTGCAACACTTTTAGAGTGTTTGATTGCATGATAAATTAAATTTTTCTTAAATTTTATGTTTTTACAACAAAACTTGTCAAAATAAGTTTTTGCCGACCATTACAATTTTATGTTTTAGAGTGTTTTACTTCTTTAACAAAAAAAGAGGATGTCATCTTTCTTTTAATATTGCGATCCATCACTTTGTTTAGTCATATATGATATTCACTCTTTTTTGTTATCTACGTATATTTCCAAACATGATAACTTTATGTCAATTGATTAGCTCGCATTTTATTTTAATATAATCTTTTACAATAAAAGTGTATAAAAATTTATTGAGCAATTTTGTTAACAAAAAAAGCTATCAAAAATTGTGCGTTTGTTTTATAGCATTTAACATCTTGGCGGATGATCGCTCCGACTTTGTCTGAATCCCAGTCCCAAATTGGACAGGTCAACACATAATACCTGGCCCATTTTCACCTCTACGTCTCTGCTCGACACTGATTAGATGGGTGCAACACAACAGTTATAATAATTAGAACTTGAAAAATTCTTAAAAAATACACAATTTACTCGTGTAAAAAAATGCATTCCGATGGAGAGATTGGAAATTAAATAAGCTTGTCTGCGCAAACTGGGTAGATTTAATAAAGACAACCCATTGATGAATCAAATTTGTTCTAGTTGGTTCTTTTCTTTTACAAATGAGGTGAACTAAATAGTAAGACTCAATTGGGTGACAGTACTAATTGATAATTGAGAAGAAGTAAGACCAAAGAAAATTATGTTAAAATAAAAAGTGAACCAACTCGTGACAATTGGGTGACAGTACTAATGGGGTGTTTGGTTGCATGATAATGAAGGTTTTTATTTAAAATTTTAAAAATTATAAGAAAACTTGTTAAAAGAGGTGTTTGGCAACCTTGACAATTTTATGTTTTGAAAGTGATTTTCTTCTTAAACAAAAAAAGAGGGTCTCACCTCTTTCTTGTTTCATGTGGTCCCCCACTTTGTTTGGTCATGAATGGTAGTTATCTCTTTTTATTATCACATCCCTCCAAACATGATAATTTTATGTCATGAGTTGGTTCATTTTTTATTTTAATATAATTTTTTTCATAAAAATATACAAAAAATTGTCATGCAACCAAACACCCCATAATGGTAGTAACTCTTTTTTGTTATCACATGGGGTGTTTGGTTGCACGATAATTTTTTGTACACTTTCATGATAAAAAATACGGAAAATTAATAGTAGGTCCATTTAACTAAATCACTGTAGCACCAGATCCGTCGACCAAATATCTATTACACCCAGTCCATTGACCGAAATTTTTGTAACACGGTGTCCATTCCGTCATAACACCGTATATACACCGTTTATATTTTTTTTCTTATTCCAACAATGCCCATCGCCCAATGTCGTAAGCTTCGTCCCTAGTCGTCGCCGCGCGGTGGACACAGCACAGAAACGGCGCGGTGGACACAGCAGGAGAGAGAGAAACGGCGGAACGGAGCAGCGATTTAGGTCATCCTCGCCGCGCGGTGGACACAGCACAGCGGCATCGCATCCTGCTCACACTGCGTACGGCGGATGCAGCTCACGGCGCACGGCGAAGCTCACAGCTTGGTCCCTCTGGCAGTCTGCGTTGGTGCTCTTCTCCGCGAAGGTAACAGCTCTTCCTCCTCCCGGCAAAGAAAAGGGGCAAAGCGGCGGTGCTTCACTATTTCACCAAACATTCGCTACAATGTCTGTGCTCATTGTAGGATAAGCGGCAGTTCTCCCCTTCTCGACAAAGGAGGCGGCTCCTATTCCTGACGGAAAATCAAAGGGAAAGCGGTCTCTTGACTAAGAATAGGGTCGACACATACGCTCCGCTAAAGGTAAGACTTCTCTCATCTAAGGTAGGGGAAGAAGTGGGCGAAGGTGAAGCTGGTTGATGTCGGCTTCCTAGGTCACGAGGACAGTAAACGGTTGCTTTGCATTAGTGGCTGCTTTGCATTGTTGGGTGGTATATACCGCTGGATATTTAGAAACGGCCGATGTATGCTTTTTGTGTGGTTAAATAGAGCTATTGTTATCTTGTAGTCTGGTCTACTACCATACATGCTTTGCATTAGCAGCTGAATTTGAGTCTCAACCCGATCCAAATTATCCTGATCTTGTGGCCAACGTCAATGGACATCGGGCTCCATACTACTAGATAGGCTTGGTTTGGCCTATTATAGAGCAATTTGGAGCTAATCACAATTAGGTCAGGGGCGACAGTAGGCTACTGCTCCGTGTCCTGAATAGGTGGACATGAGGACCATTTATTCCTTACTACATTGTGCTCTATAGCTCCTTACAAGCTTTATTTTTGTTCTTTCGTACATTTTTTCACATGCAAATTATTCAACAGGCCGTGAATTATGGAACATGTTTTGATTATATTAAAGTTCAATGGGGAAGGACATATTATGCAATATACACAAAATATGACTTTAGAAAAAGTCATTCAATCTGTATCTAATAGATGGGCATTGGATGATTCATGTTTGGATCTTAGATATATCATACCAGAGCAAGATTCGACATTATTTCGTATTATGACTAATGAAGATCTGCACAATGCTATAAACAAATACATGTCTTTTGGTAAGAAGATTTTGAATGTCCAAGTTACATCCACAACTTCGGAAGGTGTGTCACAAAGGTAAGGTTCATATATTTACATATAAAGTAAATTTGGGAGTATAAGGTGTGTCAAATATCACTCATAAATGTGTCAATTGGTTGTACAGATGTGCGAGTCAAGCATTTGACAATCAAATTGGGAGTAACAATATTTCAAAGAATATTTCTTTTACTGTTCCTTCAAGCAGTAGTAGTGGCGAAAAGAAAAGTTCTCTTTGGAATGATTTGATTCATTCCAAAGGTCAAATATTTGAAAGTGTTGAGCACTTGAGACAGGATGTCATTAAATATGCTATTGCAAGAGGGTTTGATTATAACTTTATTAGAAATGAGTTGACACGTTTCACAGTTTCATGTAGATTTGGTCATTGTCCATGGTTTTTACAAGCACTTAGAATTGGTGGTGGTCCAGCATTCATCATAAAGAAGTTGCATAATGAACACACATGTGGAGGGGGTCTTAGTACACAAAAACACCCAAGGGCATCAAGAAAGTTTGTAGGATCACTAATAATGGATAAGGTTGCTGATTCTCCATTGTATCGACCTGCTGACATTAAGAAAGATATTTTTAGAGAGTTTGGACTTGATGTCCCTTATCATCAAGCTTGGCTTGGTAAGGAGGTGGCAAGTAAAGATGTGCTCGGTGATGAACGTTGTTCTTATGATTCTTTGCGGTGGTATGTGAATGCAATAGAAACTTCTAACCCTGGTAGTATTGTTGATTTTGAGGTTATAGAGGAGGGAAGGTTCAAGCGTATTTTTGTGTGTTTTCATGCATGCCAAGTTGGTTTCAATGTTGGTTGCAGACCAATGTTGTTTCTTGATGGAACATTTTTAAAAGATAAATACAAAGGGATTCATCTAGGTGCAACTGCTTTGAATAGAGAGAATGAGTTATTCCCGTTTGCATGCAGTTTGTGATATTGAAAATGAAGATAATTGGACATGGTTCATGAAACGTTTGAGAAATGCTATAACACCTTCTAAGAAGTTAACATTTATATCTGACAGATGCAAGGGACTTATCGAGGCTATTACAAATATATTTCCAGATGCAAACAATGCTTTTTGTTTACGTCACTTGAAGGCTAACTTTGCAAAACAACTGGCCGGAAAGTACAAAGGTACAATGAAAAGTGAATTGTTATCTTTATTTGACAAAGCAGCATATGCTTACACTGTAGAAGAACATGAGAGTGCTATGTCTAGCATCGGCATTATTTGTAAAGAAGCTGAAATGTGGGCAAGGAATTCTAATCCCAATCATTGGGCAAATGCGTATTTCCCAGGTGACAGATTTGGGGAGATGTATTCAAATCCCGCCGAGTCGTTTAATGCATGGGTTTTAGAGGAGCGGCACCTTCCAATTTATCACATGCTTGACAAGATACGAATGAAGATAATGAACATGGCCCCAAAAGAAAAGAGAACAGTGGGTTATGGGAGACTTTTTTATGCCCTACAATTGATAAAAAGATTAAAAAGTTGATGGACGACTCTCGAGGGTATGGAGTAAATCTTTCCGACAGTATTGTGTATGAAGTATGCACTAAGCCGTCACATGTGGTTAATCTTGTAGAGGGTACATGCACTTGTAGAGGATGGCAACTTATTAAGTTACCATGTAAGCATGCATGTGCCGTAATTCATAAAATAGGTGGAAACATAGAAAACTTTGTGTCCTCGTTTTACACTTCAGATGCATACAAAAAGTGTTATGAGAAGATCATTGCACCGATATCTGATATGACAAAACCCATACCAGACTTTGAGAGTATTCAAGTGAAGCCCCCTTTGACAAAGAAGAGAGCAGGGAGAAGTAAGAAAAAGAGGATTCCTTCACAAAGAGCATTAGAAATAGATCGAACAACATATACATGTTCTAGATGCAAACAACCTGGCAATAATCGACAATCTTGTAAAAATCCTATAGCCGAATAGGTATGAAATATAAAACTTTTCTTATTCGTGTATTTTACATTTATGAATTGATGCTTTCTTTTGTTGTAGGTTTGTAACTCTTTTTAGAACATGGCAAAGAAGGTCAAATTTCTACCAAAAATTGGGAGCAACTATAAATTTATGTCTATACATTAAGTTATCAATCTTACATTTATGTATTGATGTTGCAGCGATTTTTTCTTACTTGTTAGCAAATGGCTAGTGCTCTTCTAATTTCGTCGATGCGTTGTTCTCATGGACATGGCTACTGTGCTATCAGAGTGAGTCATACTGAAAAAAACCATAGTAGAAAGTTTTATAAATGCAAGGTTAGCCATTCTTAGAGTGTTCTTGTTCCTAACTTCTTTTTCTTAAATAATAGTGCTGATATATATGCTATTATATGTTGATTTTTGTAGGTTGATGGTTGTGATTTCTTTATGTGATGTGACGAGCTGGTTAATTTTATCGATTCATGTACTCCTTGTTGTTGTGAGAGGGCATACCGCAATCGGCATTTGGAGAGGCGTATAGCTTTCTTATGCCCTGTTTGGTAACACTATTAGACACCTCTATCATTATTAATTTTAAAATTGATATTGTGTTGGTAATCACTCTGAGGTGTTTGACTAATAATATCAATTTTGAAATTTAGAGTGCAAACAACACATGTTATGTAATACAATTGTCAACTTGTATCGATTTTGATATTGATACTCTATCTTCTAGAAATATCAATATCAATACTAATATAGTATCATTTTTGATACTCTAACCAAACACGCCATTAGAGAGCGAGTTAAAAAGGGAGAAGAAACTTAGATATAAAGTGAAGAGGCTTGCAAAATGTCTAATGAAAATGGTTACCTTTTCCGATGATGATGGTGATGCTAGTGATAATGCTTCCAATGAAGTCATGAGTGTGTCCTTGGGATGATTAAGACTTGTATGTCTATGTTATGTATTTTGGATATTACATTTCAAAACTTGTACGTTAAACTTGTTTACGGTCTTGGCAGGTTGCCAAGAAACAATGGTTCAGCGCTGTTTTTGTGATATTGGTAGGTTCATATATTTATAGTCCTCTTCTATTTTTAGCAGCATGTGTTGTATGATTTGGACTCCAAAAATTGTCTTTTCCTTTTCGTTTTTAGCAGCAGGTGTTGTATGATTTTTTGCATTTCAAACCTTGCTTGGTCCTACCTTCTTAGCAGTTAAAATTTGACAGAAATCAGAATGCCTATATATCACTATAGGGGTCATGTATCTTGACCGTGATGGTGCAAAAAATTCTGCAGCAAACAAATTTGGAATGTAAGTGGTGCAAAAATTATTGGACGAGTCAATTTTTCGATGAAGACAGCACCTATATATGTTTAAATTAGATTATATATTATACTTGATAAAAATGCGGAACAATCAATTTTTGTACCGCCATATTATACTTGAATATTTTCAGAATAAGACAGAATGTTCGACCAAGTGATATATTAAAAAGGACTAGATCTTATTATTTTAACGGTAATGTCATAAAGAGTCCACTTTTAACGAAGCAACGGTAGAATTGGACAGCAACTGCATACGGTTCACATGTAACACCCACCTAAGGGGTATTTTAGGAATTTTTATTTAAGTCTAACACCCCTCTAACGTCAAAGCTTCAAAATGGAGTGGGCTTGATGAATATTTGAAAAAATAGACCTAGTGTTAAAGTGATTTTAACAATGGACCTAGTATGAAAGTTAATATTTGAAACCGGACCTAGTGTGTATTTCCCGTAAAAAATATATTAAAATAAAAAGTGAACCAACTCATGACATAAGGTTGTCAAGTGTGGAGGTATGTGATAACAAAAAAGGGTAACTACCATTCATGGCGAACACTAAGCGGGGGACCACAAGAAAAAAGAAAAGAGGTGAGACCCTCTTTTTTTGTTCAAGAAGAAAATCACTTGCAAGACATAAAATTGTCAAAGTTGGCAAACACCTCTTTCAACAAGTTTTCTTACGATCTTTAAAAATTAAAATAAAAACCTCCATTATGATGCAACCAAACACCCCATTAGAGTTTGCTCTCTCTCTCTCTCTCTCTCTCTCCTATTATAATTAGAATGCCCAAAAGTCCAAAATGTATGTGGGCTGTGTCAACACAGATGAACACGTTTCGGCCCACTAGATCTTCGTTTGTCATGAAATACCTCTCTTTCAAGGATGCAAAGAGAATTTGAGACTCCACAAGATCGATTAAATTTATATAGAAATTAATCCGTTCAAAATACAACCTTATAAACTATCAGAATTGAGGTGAGATATTTTGAGAACTATCGAAATCAAGATGGGAATCGATCAATTTCGTATTTAGTTTTCCGATTCCTATAAGACGATAAGATCGAATGGTAATAGGATTGTCACTAACTTATTTTGAATGAAATATCAATCGACGGGTGAACACCTCGAAATAGAGGAATTCGATCGGGAACGAAATTTGAAATCCTGAATAATATCAAAATACTATAATCTTAACTCAATCGAAATGAAAAACAATGTGTGATAGCTTGCATTAAAGTCAAGACCAAAATAAAAATCGAAAAGAGTTAATAATGGCAAAACAAAATAGAGGACCTTCCTCTCGGACCAAGACATCGGACGGTCTTCGTCCTGACACGTCTCCCAACAGCAGCGGAGAAGAGTGGTAGGGCGGCCAAGGAGGAGGCTAACGGGGAGACGATGAAGGCGTGACGTGACTGGAGATTTTTCATACTCCTCCATTTTAACTAGAGTCTAGGTCACCTCAGTTCTATAGAGAAAACAGTCTTAGTCTCCAATCAGAAATAGTCACAACCATTGGTCCCTTAGGTGACGGTTCAGTAAAAACTAATTCACCCATTACTGAACCAATCGGCTCAATGTTATTGAACTCTTATTGATCTATTACTATACCATTATTAAAGTCAGTGTAATTCGTTACTGAGCCGTTGTTAAACCGTTATTAGATATTATCGAAGTCTTATTGAATTATTACTGAAACTTAATTGATCTGTTATTGAAGTCAGTGTAACTTATTACTAGATCGTTACTGAAGCCAATATAACTCGTTATTGAACTGTTACAGAACCGTTACTGAAGCCATACTGAACGGCTATTGAAGTCAATGTAACTCGTTACTGGATCGTTACTGAAATCAGTATAACTCGTTATTGAGCTATTACTAGACCGTTATTTGACATTATCGAAACACTACTGAATTATTATCGAACAGCTACCGAAACCTTACTGAATCGTTACTGAAGTCAGTACAAATTATTATTTAACCGTTACTGAGGTCAGTGTAATTAGTTACTGAACCGTTACTAATTTACTGAACCGGCTCAGTAATGGTTCAATAACAATGAACCGATTGTTATTGAATTGTCACTTAAGTGACATGGAGGTTGTTATTTATTTTGATTGAAAAATGAGAGTGTTCTTTCTACAGTGGAGTTGAGGTGATTCGAACTCTTTTAACTATTATGTCTTTTATGACTGATCTTCCTCTGTTTTTGGTTCATCGGTCTTAACCATCGTATTTTTGTATTTTTGTACATGACTTAGGATACTTTTGGAGTTTTCAGATCCCACGGTTTCCAAAATTTTGGTCTTTCTGAATTTTAATTGTGATTTGCATACTTTTGGGATTTATAAACTTTTCAAGTTCTCAGAATTAGACGATTCTTATATTTTCATTTTTTTTAGATTTTTACATTTAAAATTTAAAATTTTGTGTACTTTTAAATTCTAAGGTTTTCTGGGTTATCTTATTTTCGATCTGTATTAATTTCAGAACTAATAATTTTATAATTGTTAGACCAAATAGATACGTAACCGAATGACTTTACATAATTTTACAAACTCAAATAGATACATAACCGAATGACTTTACATTTGATGGCATTTAAACATCTGCATATATATGTCCCATATGAAAATCTTGTCTTCCTTGATCTCTTAGGGCCTATTTGGCACCATAAAATTTGTTTATCCCCTAAATTTTGGGAATAAACCAGGGTTATCCCCAAGTTATCCCCGTACCAAACATGTGGTTAGTTCGTCCTCCTCTCTCGAACACAAATCTCATCTCTCCTCTCATGTCCCTACAGCACACAGTCCACATCAACAGTGACAACCCTTTTCCTTTCATGGTTAGGCTATTTTTGAATTTGATATTCTGCGGTACTCATCATATTATATGAACTTGTTGACGATGGTGCAAGATATATAGAAATGAACATTATAATTACACTAGTCACATTTCTATGTCTACTCTAAGTGGTGCCTCCGTAGCGGGCTCTCTCTCTCTCTCTCTCTCCTAATTTTTAGGCAATCGTAAACTTTTCTCTCTCTGGGAAATAATTTATCCGTTAAGTAGATATTATAATATAATTCGTGGATAAACTTCTTCATGATAATTAATTAATAATAAATAAAACTATCTTTTCTTATTGGAATCGGTTGACATTTCTCGGTTGTTTTGCTTGCCGATCGTAATACTGCATGAAACATTAAACACGAGCAACAAGATCGATCCTCTGCCCCCTTCTATACACACCTTAATACACGTAGCTTCAAAAAAAAATCATCTTACTGTGTAATTAAATTGATTATTTTAAATATTTTTTAGGATGAAACGTTTAGAATGAAGGGTGTAGAGTTGGAGCCGGTGTCATCTGAAAAGGATAGTAAAGAGAATACTTTCTATTTTAAAAAAAAAAAATAAGATCAACGAAATCATTTTAAGTCAAATTATTATATAAATATGATAAATCTTATTTTTTGTGAGAGTCCGTCACCTACCTTGCTGAGTGACCTGAACTCGTATGATTGCGAGTTGCTAAATGGCGTCTTTGGCGCAAGGTATGTTAAAATCATGTGAGTTATGTTACCGTAGCACCAAGAAATTGGTGAACCTAGGTTTACGATTAGTTGATTTTTCGAAGCAAAAATACACAGTATCCGATTCCCGCCGCAACTAGCGTCCAGCCGAGAGAGAGAGAGAGAGAGAGTGCACGTTAAAAGATTTAGTCTCGTATTAAATATCAAAAAAGGTATTTTTTATGTTTACAAGTTTGATCTTGGTTATTTCAATGTCTAAATTTTGAAAATTTTCACCTAGTATCAGAATAAATGGGCTTGAATATGTCCCTCCGGTGGATCCAACTCCTATTTTAAGTCCATCTTCTATTTTTCTTCGTTCTTGTCCCCTGTATTCTTATCGTGACTCCGATAGTGATGACTGATCGATCGAGAAGAAGAGTGTCGAAAGATTTAGCCTTACCGAAAAAAATATTCTCATATTTATAATCCATACCACAATACTTAAATTTTGAAAATTTCTCAGTGACGCGCGAACATGGATGGCTAGATTTCCAATACAAGAGTAACAATACATATATATAAAATAGCACAAGAACAACAGAGAGTTCGATCAGATTAATGAGCAGCTTCCATGGACGATGGATATGATCTCCGGGAGAGAAGGGCACTAGTAATTTAGTAAAACAGAAGCAGACGGGTAGTGCGAGAGAGAGAGAGAGCGCTAGGGACCGGCACTCCTCCGGTGAGTCGTCTGTGTCCTCGCCAACAATTAATTAATTAATCTAGATCTTGTTCTTGTACCAGAAGATGCCGGCGGATGAGTGCTCGTCAGGCTCCACATAGATGCATCCCTTCACCTCCCTCCAGACCGCCATGGGGACGGGCGTCGGGTCGAAGTGGTAGTACTTGTAATACCCCGATTATTTAAGTAAATAAATAATAAATAGTTATTATATTTATTATGAGTTTATTTATATTAATCTACCTTCCTCCTTTATCCTTTCCAATTTTCTCTCCCTCCGGATAATCTTCCTAAACCGCCTCCCCCTCTCCCAATCAAACTCTATTTCTCCCATTTGGATCGAATTCTAATTCTAATCCCGGTCGGACTCTCCTTTCCCCCACTATTTAATCCCCGCGTGCACACAGCAGCCCCGCACCCTCGCCTCCCTCTTCTTCTCCCGCTGGCACGCGTACAGCAGTCCCTCCCCCCCTCCTTCTCCTTCCTTTCTCCTTCTCTGCCGCGAGCCTGCGCAGCCAGCCCGCTTTCCTCCTTCTTCTTCCTCTTCTCTCCTGCCCGCAGCGCCGCGCGCACCAAGTCCCGCGCTCATCATCATCATCATCTTCTTCTTCTTCTTCTCTCCGGCTTGCACTCACGCCCGCGACGCCGCCTGCGTTTTCCTCTGGCCGCCGCGTCCCCCCCTTGGCCTCCGCATGCAGAGCGCACACGCCCCCCCCAGCGCCTCTCTCTCTCTCTCGCGCAGTCTCTCTCTCCCGTCCTCACCTCCTCGTTCGCCCCCTCTCTTCTGCATGGCTGCTGGCCTCCCCGCACGCTGCCCTCCGCCGCCGCCGGCCACCGCGCGCCACCCACCTGCACCGCGCCGGCACCTTCCGCTGTCGCCACCACCCCGTCGCCGGCCTACGCCGACGACGCCACCCACTCGCACCGGCCACACCCAGCCCCGCCGCCGCCGCTCGCGCTCCCTCCGCCGTCGCCGTCCGCCGTGAGCAGCCACGGCGACGCTGCCGCCCGCGCATGCGCCCTCCGCCGGTCGCCGCCGTCCGACGTTCCCTCCGCCGTCGCCATCGCCCGACGCCAACCCCGCCGCCCGCCGCTCGTCCGCCGCCGCCGGGCCGACGCCCCGCCGCGCCACCCGTGCGCTGCGCCCTCCACGCGTACCCCGCGCGGTGCGCCACCCCGCGCGCGCCAACCTCTCCCCCCCCTCCGCCGGTCTCTCTCTCCTCTCTCATATCTCTCTCCTATCTATCTCTCCCTCCCTCTCTCTCATATCGCCTCTCTCTCTCTTCTATTCTCTCTATTATTTCATTCAATATTCTTCTCTATTTCTTCTATGTTATTCTATTGTCTCTTTTTCAGTATATTATCAAGATATCGTTCGGTTCGGTCTTTCGTCGTCGTCATGACCACGACGGTATATTCTTCACCCGGATCGACTCCGTTGGAATTCCGTGCGCCGTTCGCCGTTGCCGTCAAGGTAGGCGTCTCGGCTATTCTTAGCACTCTAATATCTTTGATTAAACCGTAAGAATCATGCTTAGATCACCAGGATTAGAAGATTGTAGTTAATGGGCTGTTTTGGATTTATTAGCATGTTTAGATAGAGTTAGATTAATTTGTTTAATCTGTGCATGCTTAGATTAATTTGGTTATTCATGTATGTTAGACATCATGGTAGATTGTGTATGTTTAATTTAGCTAGTTTAGTGTGTTTGCATCACGATTAACTCTAATCATATATATCCCGATTTGATAAAAAGCCGATGTAGGGTTTAGGCATAGTGATGGTAGAGTTTAGTTTATTTTCTTTTATGTGATAGGTAGTTCTGTTTAAGCATGTAATTGTCATGTGTAGGTTTTAACTTGTGTAAGGAATCGTCCATTAAAATTTGGTGCAGCGGAAGCGACGATTCCTATGGGTTCCTTTAGAATCCGTCTCAATCAGAACCGAACGACGAAAACCGAAAATCGATCAAATCGGGTTCGAATATACCTGATAGGGATTCATATAATCCCATGGTGAGGAAGGAGAAGAGCTTCTCAAGCTCTACAAACCGTTCAAGTGTCCGGTCTCCAGCAGTATCCACACGAACTTCATCCACAGCAGGTTCTCCCTTCGCGCCGGCCTCGAGAACTCTTCCCGAACGGAGCTCCATCGACCATGGACACCTTCTAGAGAGAGGAGGAGGTAGGGAGGAGACTTGGGACGTGGTTTTCACCCTTGGCTTGATGGGGTTTGGCTGAAACCATTATTATTTATAGAGAATTATAGAATTTTTCATAAAAACCCAAAATCTCTATAAATTACGTCCTTGCCCCTGTACTTGTGGATAAGTCCTTTTGTGTGTGACCCACTAGGCCCAATAACCTATTTGGTTGAGGCCTAAATAAAATAAAAAAATTCTATTTAATTTATTTAAATCTATTATCTGATAGCAGATTAATCGGCCTACCAATCATGAAGGGTACAAGCCACATCCCATGATCCCAAATGGCTATGGCGATAATCTCATCTCCATTGAGCATTTCCATCATCAGTTACCGCATAAATATAAACCCTCATCCATCCAATGTCCCGATTGGAAAGGAGTACGGCATCGACTGTCAACTCCTTAGTGTACCGACTCTATAGGATCATGTACTCGGAATTGGATCAATTGGAAAACTCCTTTTCCAATTATCCTATCTACCCTGGCCAGGGATTTAGAGTACTATCCCATAGGACATTCATTCTCACTTACCGAGAGTGGATGATCCCTTGTTGTCCGCTCAATTGCCTCCATCGGATTTTCCTTGTACCCGATCCATCGCTATATAGGACCATCTAAATTGTGATCCATAAGTCAATGGTCAAAGCACAAGTTCCACCCAACAAGGCATCTTTGGCAACACAGGTCAAAGGTCCAACCATGCAATAGTGATGATAGAAAACCCTGATCAACAGTTAGGTAAGATACCATTCAGTGTTTCTTATACGGTCAGTTCAGTGAACTCATTCAACTAATAAGCACATGTATATGTATCACAGTGTCTCCACACTAATGACCAATGAGATCGGTCATTCGCATCACATGAAAAGATATCACATACACTAGTCTATCCGGATCCTTGATATCCCATCTCAAGTATCCTATGACTAGGAACATTTAGATCAAATACCTCTAGATGATCAATCTCATTATCATGATCTCATCATGATTTAATCATCATTGTATTTGATCAAGGACTTCATTATTATATTCGCATCTAATAAGAGCTTATAATGAAGATTTGCCTAATTAATTGAATAAGATATTTCTAGAAATGTCGAATCATATCATATATGATTGGCTTGTAGGGTATACATTTCTATCAACTTGCATGATCATATTTAGATGCATCATATGATAGGTTGGTCCTGATTTATGTTAGACTGTGGT
The DNA here is from genome assembly GCA_036172225.1 of Cryptocoryne crispatula var. balansae. Lineage (NCBI taxonomy): Eukaryota > Viridiplantae > Streptophyta > Magnoliopsida > Alismatales > Araceae > Cryptocoryne > Cryptocoryne crispatula. The sequence continues at coordinate 30,518,786 of CM069918.1, forward strand.
ATGGTATGCAAATATGTGGTGCATAGAACCATGGGTGTTCATCTATGTATTTCATGTTTGATTGCCAATTAAATGTTCCTGTTTTACTGTCTGAGTTAATTATATGCTTGCATGGTGTGGAATGTGGTTAGTACAGTGAGCTGCATTGTGTTGGAAATGTACTTCACCGGACTAAATTAGTGTCCCATGGGCAGCGGAGATTAGTTGAATCTGGAGCATCCTTCGATCCCAGATACCGCGGTTTATCCTAAGTACTCCCCTGCCTATAGGGTACTATGGGATTTAGTTACTATATGTTACTTCCTACTAAATGGTAAATCTGGTGCTAGTTTTGTGATGTGACTACATTTTATCAGATGGAGCATGGTATTTACTCAGACAGGTGTTTTGTTGTGTATGTTGGCATAGATGTTAGTGTTCTAGATGTGTCTTTGGTTTTATGTCAGGTTGTGTATATTGTGAGCATACCTAGAGTAGTCTAATGAGCAGGTTGTGATGGTTTTTAATGCATATAGAGTCTGTCATCATTTAGGGTAGTTGAATGACTTTGTAATCAATTAATTAAAGATATATGATTAGTTTAAACCCTATGTATTAAATCTGATTTTTAGGCTTATTATGTATTGTATATCACTAGAAATCACTATTATAGTGGGGTAGTTCGGGTGTAAGTCCTACTGGGTCTGTTGTGACTCACCCCTTCCGTTGTTAATATTTTCAGGATTGCAGGTTTAGCGCAGCAGAAGCATAGTGGTGTTGTGGAATTCGAAGAGCTAGTGGATTTCTCATTCAATGTCGGTATTTAATTTGTCTAGATAGGTGTTTGTTTATGGTGATATTATGTTGTAAAGTGTGGAATTATGAATTTGGATTGTGATTTTAGTCTTATTTGGTTCCAGACCGATATCCTTTCCCGTTGCGTCGCCGGATTATCTTCCGCTGTGCATGTTAAAAATACGGGTCGTGACAGTACTCCCCGAGGATGGGCCTGATCGCCTCGGTCGCCGCCGCGGCGTGGTAGTGGGGAATGGTCGAGAACAGGTGGTGGGCGACGTGGGTGTCCGTGATGTTGTGGAACACCCTGTTCAGCACGCCGTAGTCTTGGTCGACCGTGGCCAGCGCCCCGCGTAGCCAGTCCCACTCCGACGAGTCGTAGTGCGGCAGCGCCGGGTGGGTGTGCTGCAGGTAGGTGATCAGCACGAGGCAGCCATTCGCCACCACCAGCGGCGCGCCGTACACCCGCACCACCCATCCAACCGAGCGGTGGCACGCCAGGCGGAGGAGAACGCAGGCCATGCCGAGGACGCCGGCGTCCGAGACGAAGATCTGCGCGCGCTCGCGGTCGGAGTAGATGGGGCCGTACGGGTCGAAGTGGCAGGCGATGCGGTCGTAGTGGCGGCCGCTGAGGCTGAAGGCCAGGTACATGGGCCAGCCCAGTGTCAGGGCGACGAGCACTTTGATGCAGTGGGCGGGGGGGTTGTTCGTGTGCTTGGATAAATACCAGGGGAGCCCCGCCTTGGGCTTCGGGACGAACGCCTCGTCCCTCTCGAGGCTGCCCGTGTTGGAGTGGTGCCGGCGGTGGCTGTACTTCCAGGAGAAGTAGGGAACGAGGAGCGCTGAGTGCAGCACCAGCCCGACGATGTCGTCGAGCGGCGCGTAGTCGGAGAAGGCATGGTGGCCACTGTCACAATCCAAAATTTAAATAACATAATCTCAAAATATGCAGCGAAAATACATAACGTCGTGACAATGGGATGCAACCCAACACTTAGATTTCATAACCCAAACTTAAATATTTTCATAAGATCAATCAAAACAAGATAATAGAATCACACTACTAAGTCTCACAACACTCTTGCTAAAAAACAATCAAGATCATCTACCTAAGTAGAGAGTACCAAGAATCTCCAAGTGCAAATGACTCTGACTCCTCTGGTTCCACCTGAACTTCATCTTCAAGCTCCTAAATCTTCAAAAAAAAAATGTGCTGAAAAATTTTTATCCCGCAACGGGGTGAGTCCGGGGACTTCGTAAAATTTACACCCATTTCTCGCCAATCGGATACTAACATATAAACATGCAATGATAGATAGCATATCTAAATTGAGATATAATACAAATGATAATAACATGTCTTCTATATTTACCCATAACCCACAACCAAACCATGATTATCTTTAAGGGAAAAGATTATGAAAATGCTACTCAATTCTAGACCAATGCACACAAGACCATACAAGTTAGACAAATATCATCTAAATGACCTCAAGACTTAACTTAACATGATCAAATTAAAACAAGACATATCTGATTTTTCTAACATGACATGGTTTAACCTCCATACATTACACACAAGTAACATATTTCATATCTTTTCCAAAACACAAAGCTAAAGAGCAAGGAATTGGTCGTCTTGCTTCATATGTACAAATAATTTCACCAGCTCTAATATATATAGAAGTAGTATATACCAAGCTAGCCCAAAGTGCACCTACGCAGTGGTGACACTAAGGGAAAACCGCGGTAATCCGGGATCTGTGGGAGGGCCGGATTCATCTAAGTTTCCCGCTGCCCATGGGCAATTGACTAACATAGGCTGGTGAAGCCTTCATAGCACGTCATATCAAGAGTTCATAACATAATTTCAAATCATGACATACTTGACCATACCATGCATACATGACATAACCATCCAATTTCATAGCCCTTCATGCAAGACATAACATCCATAACGAACTTGACAAGACATATGATAACCCGACATAATTGAACTTGTTCTCAATGACAACTCTTACTAATCATGACCAAATTTACATGACTAACTATGCATAGCATAGCCCATGATCTGAAAACAAATTAAACATATTTTACCATAACTAGACAAGACTTGTACTAACCAACTTGGTTGACATATTCTAAATCAAACATACACCAAACTTGACCATATGAACATAATCATATCATGCATGACATAATACATAATCTGAAACCAGACTAATCAAAATTTACATGATCCTCACACATGCAATGACAAACCGAACTAGACATATTTAATTACATATACAAGACAATTAACTTAAATCAAGCTTGGCATAACTAAACAAATTAAATTCTGATGTACTCAGCCATAATCTGACCTAAACAGGTCCTAAAAGGTATAATTTGATGACCCATGAGTTTTTACAAATCTCCACATAATTATATTTCAATTCTAGGTCCATTCTAGCACATAATCATATACATAAATAACATATGGTCAAATCTCATAAAAAATATTTCTACCCATCCATAATCATGCCAAACATGTTCCATAATATTCAAAATATCATTTTCAAAGTTCTGGTTTCAAGGATTTTTGAGAAAAATCACAAATCTTATGTCCAAAGTCTAAACTAGTCAAATCAAGGTCCATAAGTTAAATCATCCATATTTTCTAATCAAAATGGAGTCAAATACATAGACAAGCTCGAGAAACCTACCTGGAAGCTCCTGTGAATTTTTCGGATTTTTCTGGATTCTTTGCTGATTTCTATGGCCTTAACTCTAATTTTCGGATTTAATAATTCCGAAAATCAGAAAATGTTGAACCGGCGCCGAACCGAGCGGTTCGACCGGCTGGACCAGGCGGCACGAAGACGCTGGACCGGCAGCTGGACCGGGGTGCTGGGCCGGCTCGACCAGCGGCTCGCGACGTTCGCGGCGGCGGCGGCAACGGCACTCGCCGGCGACGGCGATCGAAGTTGCAGGGGCACGGCGGCGGCGGCGACTGGACAGCGGCCGAACGACGAAGGCGAGGGTGAAGAGGAAGGAGGGGGGTACCGACGGGGAGGCACAGCAGTGGTTGGTCGCGCGGACGCACGGGAAGACAGGGCACGATGCTGGCGCACGAGACCGGCTGACCGGCGGTGGGTCGCGTGGACAAGGCGGCAGCAGGGAGGCGGCTGGGTGGGGGCGGTCGAGCGAGCTGGGAGAGGGGGGGTAGCCATGGCTGGGCGACTGAGTGCGCCGAGGGGGGCGAGAGACCGGTGCAGCCGGCAGCTGGGCGCGAGGCCACACACGCAGGGGGGGAGGCGCCGTGGAGGGGGGATTCGTGCGGGAGAAACCAAAAGAGAGAGAGATAGAAATCTGGGGAGGGGAAGGGAGCTACGCGTGAGAGAGAGAGAGAGAGGGGCGGAGGCAGCCGCGGGGCTGAGGGGGGGAGCCGGATGGCCGCGGGGCGGCTAAGCGCGCCCAAGGGGGTAGGGGGAGGAGACGGCTGCGGGGCTGAGGAGAGGCGCCACGGTTCGCGCGCAGGGGGGAGGCAGCTCGATCGACGGCACGCTGGGTAGCAGGGGGCTAGGCGCTACACGGAAGGAGGGGGCTGGGCGGCCAAGGGGGTTGGGTATTGCGCGGCTGGGAGCAGAACCGGGGGGACGTCGAGGGCGGAGGGGCAACTTGCCATTGGCCGCTGCGCGCAAAGGGGAAGGCTCCGCGGAGGCGCCGCGGCTCTGGTCAGCGCAAGGGGGCCGCCGGTGCGCGCGGGGGGCAGCTCGGTCCATGGCCGCGGTTGCGCGCAAGGAAGGGGGAGGCTTCGCGCGGGCAGAACCCGAGGAGGGGGGAGAGCTGCTATGCGGCTCGGCGCACGGGGACGCGGGGTTGGCCGGCGAGGCGAGAACCGAGGGGGGTCGATTTCGTAGCCAGGAGGGAGACGGGAGCAAGAGTCCCGATGGGAGGGGGAGACTGCGCAGGGGGACGGAGAGAGAGAGAGAGAGCGAGAAAGAGTGAGATCTAGGCAGAGAAGAAATCGAAAGAAGAGGGGGAGTAGGCCTGTGTAACCGGCGGCGAGGGAGATGGGCGTAACCGGCGGGGGCGGGGATGAGGGTGAGCGCGACGGCAAGGAGGGGGAGGGGACGTTACACAAGAAAAAAATAATTAACCCCTCTTTTTTTTTCAAATCGTTACATTCTCCACCCCTTAAAATAAATTTCGTCCTCGAAATTTCGAAACCTACTTCCAAGTCGGAGGGAGAGTCAAGATGATTCAATTCTCATACACTCATAAATAGATGCCCGAATCATCACATCATATGCATAGTAAAACTCTCATCATCTACTAATGTTATCCATATCAAAATTTCTAATTATACACTCTTCCTTCTATATCATACCATTCATGATAATCTGATTATTGTATCTCAATTTCACAAAAATTATTTCATTTAGCTCTCTCTAATTTATCATATGTCTATACCATTCCTTCATAATAATTAACTCTCCAATCTCTAACTTTATCCAAATGTTTGATCTTCAAATATCATCACCAATCATCATTTTCAATTCTAATCTCCTTATACATCAATATTCTTCAATCTTCTTATCAATTATAACACTTAAATCTCATCTTTATTATCATATCTCAAACATGCCATAATCATCATTGAAAATTTTCTAAAACAATGAAGATTATATTATCCTTATGAGACAAGATTATCAACCTAGTCCCCTTATCCATTTTTTTCCAATGATAATCCCCTAATATCTTCTAAATAATTATCAAGTTTTCACAAAGATCTCTAATATTTTCTTTCTAATACATTTGGGATTCATTTGTCATGCATTGCACTTCCTCAACTATCAAGTCATTCCAAATCTCAAGGAACCATAACTATTCTATTGTGATTCTTATATATTCATTTAATCTCCACCAGTTGGAACTCAATCTCTAAACACTTCGGATGTTTAATAAATTTATCAAATTCCAATCACTTTCAAACAACTAGTATGATATCACCAACTTATTCTTCTATCTATAGTTGACTTGAAGATCATCTCAACTAAACCAAAGTCTGAACTAAATATTCATAATTATCTGACATAATCTATATTCACTCGAAACATAATTCCACTTAATATTGACAAATCAGGGATGAGTGGTAACAAGTACTCCTTGATTGGAGAGGTTATGCAAAGATGATAGATAGAATAATTCTCAAGTTCATGATTCGAAAAGAATAAGGTTATAATCTTGGATGTCATGAGATAACATCAACTAGATTTTTTTTGATAACTTACAACAAGTGACCATAACCCTACCAAAACAAGTACTAATCCTCAAAACTAATATTACAATATCTTATCTTTAATAACACAAGAATACTACTAATACAATCACACTAAACAATTTAATTCTTCTTAAAAGTTTAGATTTATAATCTCGTTTCCATATCCAACTCTTCCATTCGAACCTCTTAATCAAGTAATATTTCAAAATGTTCTTTCCTAAGATAGACTCAACATCATACTCCAGGTAACATATGTCATCTTAACCTCATACCACATATATGCATCGTTCCACTAATTACACATAAATCAGATTACCCTCACGTATCATCAATTGAATAATTCAAATTATTCTACATACGTTATCCAATGAAATCAATCTAGTGATTCAACAATCTCTCTTATCTTTCAATCTATCAGATGATATCATGTCATGTATCATACACATCTAACTATTATCTAAAGCAAATAAAATTCTATTATCCTTATAAAACAAGAGTATCAATCATAATTCATCATTCATTTTCTTTTTCTAAATGATAGACCTAAACACCATTATCATCAAATTATCACCAACATTCACTTTCTTATAATTTGAAATCTAGATTCTGATCATCTTAATTAACAATCAAATTATTCCCATGTTTAAAGAGCCACAATCTAATGCCAAAGACATCCAATTCCCTTAAACCTCAACAAGTATACCACGATCTCTAATTACTTTCTCAATAGAAGTTAAATCACAATTTCCAAATTACTCCAAACAACTTAAATAATACTCTTAATACGAATCAAAGTCTTAACAAATCTATATCTAACAAAATTGTCCACGATACAAATTTAACTCATAATTATCAAAATTTGAATCACCTAGAGCCTATATACTTCCTATGATTTAGAGATTCATGAATCAAAGATTTCAAGTCCTTAGACAAGGATATTGTTTGGGAGAGTATTTACTCAGATTCTAGATAGGCAAATAATAACTATGATTTTAGATACTATGGTCATAATATAAACTAGATTGTGGTATCTTATAATTATCTAAGCATAGCACCACTTAAACAACCTTATATACATGATCTTATAGATATTTCATCCTCAATTCTATGATTGACTGATCTCATTCCTTCTAATAATACATGATATTATATCCTCATATCACAAAAAAAATATCCCAATTAACTTACACCGACAATTCAGTTATTCTCATGTAGATCATCCTATAAAATCATTATAAAATCCACTTTATTTCACAATATGAAAAATCTACCAATCTATCTAGCTCTCTATCTACACTTAAATAAAAATCATATCATCATGAACTCAATCATATTCATTTAATCAATACAATTCACCGGTTACACAAAATTTGAACCTCATCTCATAAAAAAATACTAAACCATATGATATCCAACAACTATTAAACACTAAAATTCTCTACACCAATGACAATAAAATATTCCCAGAATTGATAAATTAATTTCTATCAATCTGAACTTCAAGATCAACCAAATCTAAAAGTTGATTATCATACATTGATTGATCATCTAATTTAAATCTCTACATATTAAATCATCATCTAATATAAAAATCAAATTGACCCAAATTGAAAATCTCCTCCTATTGTCATAAACTAAAGCTTCAAGATTTACCAAAATCTGAAAATTGATCCTCATAAACATATACAATCAATTATCCAATCTAGACATCCAATAATGTAATCTTCAAAGTCTAAAATCAGATCTAATTGATTCAAATAGATAATCCAAGTATCAAATCTAATTCACCCAAATCGATATCAAACACCCGGGCAAGTCAAGATAGACCTTCCGGCCGGGTTAATGCTCTGATACCACTTCTGTCACGACCCGTAATTTAAATAACATAACCTCAAAATATGCAGCGAAAATACATAACGTCGTGACAATGGGATGCAACCCAACACTTAGATTGCATAACCCAAACTTAAATATTTTCATAAGATCAATCAAAACAATATAATAGAACCATACTACTAAGTCTCACAACACTCTTGCTCAAAAACAATCAAGATCATCTACCTAAGTAGAGAGTACCAAGAATCTCCAAGTGCAAATGACTCTGACTCCTCTGGTTCCACCTGAACTTCATCTTCAAGCTCCTAAATCTTCAAAAAAAACCTACTGAAAAATTTTTATCCCACAACGGGGTGAGTCCGGGGACTCCGTAGGATTTACACCCATTTCTCGCCAATCGGATACTAACATATAAACATGCAATGATAGATAACATATCTAAATTGAGATATAATACAAATGATAATAACATGTCTTCTATATTTATCCATAACCCACAACCAAACCATGATTATCTTTAAGGGAAAAGATTATGCCAATGCTACTCAATTCTAGACCAATGCACACAAGACCATACAAGTTAGACAAATATCATCTAAATGATCTCAAGACTTAACTTAACATGATCAAATTAAAACAAGACAAATCTGATTTTTCTAACATGACATGGTTTAACCTCCATACATGACACACAAGTAACATATTTCATATCTTTTCCAAAACACAAAGTTAAAGAGCAAGGAATTGGTCATCTTGCTTCACATGTACAAATACTTTCACCAGCTCTAATATATATAGAAGTAGTATATACCAAGCTAGCCCAAAGTGCACCTACGCAGTGGTGACACTAAGGGAAAACCGCGGTAATCCGGGATCTGTGGGAGGGCCGGATTCATCTAAGTTTCCCGCTGCCCATGGGCAATTGACTAACATAGGCTGGTGAAGCCTTCATAGCACGTCATATCAAGAGTTCATAACATAATTTCAAATCATGACATACTTGACCATACCATGCATACATGACATAACCATCCAATTTCATAGCCCTTCATGCAAGACATAACATCCATAACGAACTTGACAAGACATATGATAACCCGACATAATTGAACTTGTTCTCAATGACAACTCTTACTAATCATGACCAAATTTACATGACTAACTATGCATAGCATAGCCCATGATACGAAACCAAATTAAACATATTTTACCATAACTAGACAAGACTTGTAATAACCAACTTGGTTGACATATTCTAAATCAAACATACACCAAACTTGACCATATGAACATAATCATATCATGCATGACATAATACATAATCTGAAACCAGACTAATCAAAATTTACATGATCCTCACACATGCAATGACAAACCGAACTAGACATATTTAATTACATATACAAGACAGTTAACTTAAATCAAGCTTGGCATAACTAAACAAATTAAATTCTGATGTACTCAGCCATAATCTGACCTAAACAGGTCCTAAAAGGTATAATTTGATGACCCATGAGTTTTTCCAAATCTCCACATAATTATATTTCAATTCTAGGTTCATTCTAGCACATAATCATATACATAAATAACATATGATCAAATCTCATGAAAAATATTTCTACCCATCCAGAATCATGCCAAACATGTTCTATAATATTCAAAATATGATTTTCAAAGTTCTGGTTTCAAGGATTTTTGAGAAAAATCACAAATCTTATGACCAAAGTCTAAACTAGTCAAATCAAGGTCCATAAGTTAAATAATGCATATTTTCTAAACAAAATGAAGTCAAATACATAGACAAGCTTGAGAAACCTACCTGGAAGTTTCTGTGAATTTTTCGGATTTTTCTAGATTCTTTGATGATTTCTATGGCCTTAACTCTAATTTCCAGATTTAATAATTCCGAAAATCAGAAAATGCTGAACTGGCGCCGAACCGGGCGGTTCGACCGGCTGGACCGGGCAGCTCGAAGAGGCTGGACCGGCGGCTGGACCGGGGTGCTGGGCCGGCTCGACCGGCGGCTCGCGACGTTCGCGGCGGTGGCAACGGCACTCGCCGGCGACGACGATCGGAGCTGCAGGGGCACGGCGGCGACGGCGACTTGACAGCGGCCGAACGGCGAAGGTGAGGGTGAAGAGGAAGGAAGGGGGGTACCGACGGGGAGGCACAGCGGTGGTTGGTCGCGCAGACACATGGGAAGACAGGGCACGATGCTAGCGCACGAGACCGGCTGACCGGCGGTGGGTCGCGCGGACAAGACGGCAGCAGGGAGGCGGCTGGGTGGGGGTGGTCGAGCGAGCTGGGAGAGGGGGGGTAGCCGTGGCTGGGCGACTGAGTGTGCCAGAGGGGGGCAGAGACAACTGCAGCTGGCAGCTGGGCGCGAGGCCCAAGGGGGGAGGCGCCGTGGAGGGGGGATTCGTGCGGGAGAAACTGTAATATTCCGAGTTTTCGTAGTATTATTTAGGCTATTATCGTTGTGTTTTAATTATTTGTGTATGGTGTTTAAATTATTTTTAAGACGTTTATATAGATAGGTATATATTTATTTATTTATTTATATTATGTCTTATTAGTTTAGTAGATCGTTTATAGTTGATATTAAATAATTATTTAGTCTTTTTAATATTCTCTCTCTCCCCAATTAAAGCTCTCTCTTATCCTAGTTATTTCACCCGCCGTTACCTCTTTTCGGTTTCTTCTCCTAGCACCGTTTCCTTCTTTTTCTCCCCTTCCTCCGAATGCTCTTTTTTTCTTTGCCCAACGCCATCGCCGCTTTCTCTCTATCTTCTCTCCGTCGCCGCCCTCGTCCGCGGCGCACCCAACGCCGCCCTCGCCGCGTGCCGCGGCCAGCCGGTCCCCGCCGCTCACCACTCACCCTCGCGCCGCCCTCGCCGTCGCCTCGCCTGCCGGCTGCACAACCCGTCGGCTGCCCACGCGTGAGCGCGCACCGACGTCGCCCGCGCGAGCCCCGCACCACCCCTACCGGTTGCCGTCCACCCCGAGCCGGCGATCGCCGCCCGCCGCGTGTGTGCCGCGCCGGCCTCGCGCTTCTCCGCCATCCCCTTCCGCAGCCGCGCAGCCGCCTCCCTTGGCGCTAACCCACGCAGCCGCGTGCGGCTCTCCCTCCCTCCCCACGGATCTCTCTCTCTCTCTCCATCACCCGCGCGTTGGTGTTGCCCCCCCCTCGCCTTCGCGTGCCACCTGCGAGCAGCCGCCCTGCCAGCCACAGCCCACCGGTCGCCGCCGCCCATGCCACCCCGCCACCCCTTGCGCTGCCGCCCACACGTGCACCGTCGCCGCCTCGTCGCCTCCCTCCGCGAGGCTGCCATCCCCGCCAAGCCCGTCGACCCCCTTGCGTCGGCGGCTCGCCGACGCCCGCCCACCCCGTGGCCACCTCCGCGGCCCGCCGCCACCCCGCGAGTGCATCGCCGCCCCCACCGCACGGCCGCCTTCCCGCCCGGCGCGCCGTGCGGCGCCGCCGCTCACGCGCGCTGCCTTGCTCCCCCCCATCGCTTGTCGACCCCATCGCCCGGCCGCGCAACCGCGCGTCGCCGTCCCCGGCCAGCCCCAGGCCGTCCGGCCGTCGCCATGGCCGCCGTCCCACCCTCACGCCTTTTTGCACCGCCAGCCCCGCCGAGACCATCGACCCCCCCCAGCCGTCGCGGCCCGCCGGCGCCGTCCGCCGCGCGGCCACCCGCCCTGCGCTGCCGCCCCGCGCCGCGCCGTCGCCACGCCGCGTTGCCCGCTCGTGCCGTCGCCACCCGAGCGCCGCCCTCGACGCGGCCAGCCTCGCCGCGTGCCGTGCGCCACCTCCCATGGACCGCCGGTGCACCCCGCCTCATCGGTGCGAGCTCCTCTCCTCTCTCTCCTATTCTTCTTCTCTCTCTTGATTATCGATCATATAATCCCCCTTATTTTCCCTCTCCATTGATCAATGGCATAACCCCCCCCACCATTCTAATTGTATTTTCCAGCAGCTTTTGAGAAGGGAGTACCCCGTCTTCTTAAACTGATTTGATTTTGTAGCGTCGTCAACGTTCGATATCGTTTTCGGTTGCCGATTCCCGACTTTCTCCGACGTCGATCGGTAGGCATCCTTGACGTGGCTACTATCATTAAAAATTCATATTTAATTCTTCATGATCCATATAATTGACCTTCTAATTAAAGGGATGTGTGTAGTTATGTTTTTACGTAATTTGTGAGTTAGCAGGGGTTAATTAGATAGAGGTGCATAGTATCATGTGATATATGTTTATGTCTCTATTTTGTGAATATGAGATCATGCTTTGTTAATAGCATAATATGCTTTCTTTTAGCTTGTCATCCTGTTACTTTTTATCATATTTAGATTATGTTAATCTTGCTAAGTAAAATTGTGATAAGTTATCAAAATTAGTTAGTGTGGTGATTAATCTTCCAACATCTAGTTACATTCATTATTTAATCATGTTTAGTTAGTTATATGTGATGTCGTTTCATTTTGGTTTATTTCTAGCAGGGTTGTCTAGCATGGATTAGTTGTGTATATATTCAAGTTAATGTTCATAGTTGTGTTGTTATGTCATGGCATAGTATTGTTGATGTTTATTGATCTTGCATATTGGTGATCATGGCATGGCATGATTGAAGTGGATGCATGATGCATTGAAACTGTGAATAGAAAACTGAGGCCACACCGGACTAGTTAGTCGTGACTCGAGGCGTGAGGGGTTAGAACCATCCGGTGCATCCTTCGATCCCGATCCCCGGGCATCCTACGTGCCACCACCTTGCTAGGTGCACTATGGGATTTCGATTAGTATTTGGTATTAATATATGTTAGATCTGGTGTAAGCTAGTTGAGGTGGCAAGACGTCCCATTCCTTGCTAATCAAAATATGTGTACATGATATGTGCATTTATTAGAGGATAGGTGCATATGTGTGAATGTGATTCTTGTTGGAGGATAGACGTATTTTGCATGGTATGGTATAGATGGTGTAGTGATGTATTTTATTTTGGCAAATATCAGGTTATGTAGCATGGTGTATGTATGATGTGTGTCTCATTTATAGTATATCATCCTATAGATCATATAGGAGGCGGCTATGCATATGGTCATACCATCTTTCTAGGTCATGTTATGATGCATATAGGTGCTGGTTGTTGTGATTATAGGCTTTGGTTGGTGGTGTAAAACACATGGATTAAGTCATATATCTGATATATTGACTAGCCTATATTTACATATAATTGGTGTAGGTCTGGGTACCTATTTAATTAACATATATGGCCTTTTGGCTATCCGATTTGGCGGATGATGGGGTGTCTACTGAGTCGTCGTACTCATCCCAATCCTCTTATCAAGTTTCAGGTAATCGTGTTTGGCGCGACTGAAGCGAGGTGGATTGATTCCCAAGAAAGCAAATTGGATGATTCTTGTAGTTAGATGGTAATTAGATTTGTTTAGATTATAGCATAGCAATGTATTTAATTTGATTCTGTGGATGTATAAACTGGGACCTAGTTGTCTTCATTTTTCCCAAACCGATGTTTTTACGGGGTTAATTTTCCCCGATCGCGTCGTCGGATTATCCCGCTGTGCAAGTTAAAAATCCCGGGCGTGACAGAAACCAAGAGAGAGAGAGAGATAGAAATCTGGGGAGGGGAAGGGAGCTACGCGTGAGAGAGAGGCGGAGGCAGCCGCGGGGCTAAGGGGGGGGGGGAGCCGGACGGCCGCGGGGTGGCTAAGCGCGCCCAAGGGGGTAGGGGGAGGAGACAGCTGCGGGGCTGAGGAGAGGCGCCACCGTTCGCGCGCAGGGGGGAGGCAGCTCGATCGACGGCACGCTGGGTAGCAGGGGCTAGGCGCTACACGGCAGGAGGGGGCTGGGCGGCCAAGGGGGCTGGGTATTGCGCGGCTGGGAGCATAACCGGGGGGGACGTCGAGGGCGGAGGGGCAGCTTGCCATTGGCCGCTGCGCGCAAAGGGGAAGGCTCCGCGGAGGCGCCGCGGCTCTGGTCAGCGCAAGGGGGCGCTGCGGTTGCGCGCAGGGGGGCAGCTCGGTCCATGGCCGCGGTTGCGCGCAAGGAAGGGGGGAGGCTTCGCGCAGGCAGAACCCGAGGAGGGGGGGAGAGCTGCTATGCGGCTCGGCGCACAGGGGACGCGGGGGTTGGCCAGCAGAGGCAGAACCGAGGGGGGGTCGATTTCGTAGCCAGGAGGGAGACGGGAGCGAGAGTCCCGACGGGAGGGGGAGACTGCGCAGGGGGTCGGAGAGAGAGAGAGAAAGAGCGAGAAAGAGGGAGATCTAGGCGGAGAAGAAATCGGAAGAAGAGGGGGAGCAGGCCTGTGTAACCGGCGGCGAGGGAGATGGGGGTAACGGGGGGGGGGCGGGGATGAGGGTGAGCGCGACGGCAAAGAGGGGGAGGGGACGTTACACAAGAAAAAAAAAAATTAACCTCTCTGTTTTTTTCAAATCGTTACAGTCGCACTCGTGCGCGATGACCCAGACGCCGTTGAGCAGCCCTGCGCCGCCCAGTGGAGGGGCCAGGCGATGAGATGCAGCGGGGAGGGGAGGAGGGGGAAGAAGGCGAGGAAGACGTAGAGAAAGGCGGAGGCGACGGCGAGGTCCTGCGCGAGGTAGGAGAAGGATCGGACGGCGGAACGCTGGAAGCAGTGCGGAGGGATGGCCTTCTTGAGCTCCCCCAGGGTGAACGGCGGCTTGGCGGTGGGCACCCGGCGCAGCGGGTCGCTCCCCACGCGCGCCTTCTGCTCCTCGCCGTAGCGATCCTCAGCGACCACCATGCGGCCCCCGGCACCCATTCTCGCGCGCGTTCGCCGGCGGAGGACGGAGGAGAGATGAGCAGAGCAGACCGCCGCGCCCCACCCTGCAGGAAGGAAGAAGAGAAAGAACTTGGGTTTGCTTAAATAATAATAAACCCCGGACTGGAGCAGCAGACGCTTTCCCCGAATCAAATTGTACCGCTCGCGTCCACGGTACCAAAAAAGAAGGTTAAGAGTAGATTTGAACCAAAAATAAAGTTCAGTATAAGATATAATTTATTAAATATTTCATATTAATATAAAAAGTCATCTGTTCAATATAGACCATCAAATAATTTTCAATAAAATTGTATTTAATTCTATTTAAAATTAAGATAAATAATACTATAGTCGAAAACTCATTCTTTTTTTAAGATGTAAAAATGATGTACACTTAATAAAAAAATATTCTCGTAATAAATACATAAGTGAAACCAAAAACCATATAATACATTTTTGTTAACGTAAAAATATACTTTCAGGTGATGGAAGAGTGTTCAGAGAGAGAGAGAGAGAGTTCCTCCGATTTATATGAAGCGTGGTGACAATTGAGGAGAGGAAACTAAAGTAAAATCATAAAACAAATTCATAAACATTATAACATATTAAAATTTACTATCATTTTATCTTGCTAGATACAACTAAATCCCATAGAAACGGAGCTCTTCTGATTTTTTTTTGTAATGCAATCAGGTGGCAGTTGATAAGAGAGGGCATATTTCTCATACTTTTAAAAGGAACTTATAACACCCTATAAAGAAGCAGGGGGAGCATATATACGTTTCAGTCTGATTTGATCTAAATGATTTTTTTGCTCAAACTGAATTGAATCAAACGGATTTCAATTCCATTCGGCTCAATTTAATTTAATTTAAATTATATATATAAATAATTAAATTAAATATTTTTTGCATACATAAATATTGATTCTAAGTTAAAATAATCGAAATAAATATTACTTTATTATAGAAAATAAAAAATTTGTATTTTTTAAATATTATAAAATTTTTTATAATTTATAATTAAATTAAATTTAATTTAGAAGACTCTGAGTCAAATCAAAATGATTCAAATCGAATAGGATCGATTCAAACAAGTCTATTCAACTTGAATTTTCTATTCGAATCGTTTAGGACATGTTTGGTACCATAAAATTTTGAGGATAAACTTGGATTATCCTTCGAATTTTAAGGATAACCTGAGTTTATCTCCGAGCTATTCCCGTACCAAACTGTATTTTAGTGTTCAATGTTCACCGCTACAGAGAAGAAGACAAGATGGATATGGGTGAAGCGGGGGTTGCCGCGTCGGGAAGTTGGCAGAGGCGGCGATCGAGCGGCAGCGCGGCCGTCTCTGACCGGCCCCTTCAGGATATGAAGTGGCGTGATGATCAAGATGAAGATATAAAGAATATTAGCGAAGCCGCGCACGGCGGCAGTTCGACGACCAAACGGGATCTGCGTACACGACTTTGGGATGGAACGGCAGCGGAAGATAGCGTTACAAACGTAATCTGATCTAGGCCACATTTTCTTCGTCTTCTTCATCATGTTCGAAGTGATAGCGTTGCGTGCGTCTCTCTTCTCGGTCGTCGTTTCTTCGTCTTCTTCATCTTGTTTTAACTTTTCTTCTTCCCCACGCTAGTCTCGGAGAACCGATAAATGTCGTCCGATAGGTGTCTAGTGGACCGTCCCAAATCCCTACACGGCGGAGCAGCGCAGCTCCAGCTCTATGCACAAAAGCCAACAGCTCTGACAATACTAGCGACAGAGCCGGTCGCTCCCAGATCTCACGCAGGGTTTGATTTACATCTCTCCCCTCCTGTCTCACGATGGTCAGATTGATTGCACATGGGGTGTTTTGTTGCACATGGGGTGTTTGGTTGCACGATAATTTTTTGTACACTTTCATGATAAAAAATATATTAAAATAAAAAGTGAACCAACTCATGACATAAAGTTGTCAAGTGTGGAGGGATGTGATAACAAAAAAGAGTTACTACCATTCATGGCCAACACTTAGCGGGGGACCACAAGAAAAAAAGAAAAGAGGTGAGACCCTCTTTTTTTGTTGAAGAAGAAAATCACTTTCAAGACACAAATTTGTCAAAGTTGCCAAACACCTCTTTTAACAAGTTTTCTTACAATCTTTAAAAATTAAAATAAAAACCTCCATTATGATGCAACCAAACACCCCATTAGAGTTCTCTCTCTCTCTCTTTCTCTCTCTCTCTCTCTCTCCTACTATAATTAGAATCCCCAAAAGTCCAAAATGTATGTGGGCTATGTCAACACAGATGAACTCGTTTTGGCCCGCTAGATCTTCGTTTGTCATGAAATACCTCTCTTTCAAAGATGCAAAGAGAATTTGAGACTCCACAAGATCGATTAGATTTATATAGAAATTAATCCGTTCAAAATACAACCTTATAAACTATTAGAATCGAGGCGAGATATTTTGAGAACTATCGAAATCAAAATGGGAATCAATCAATTTCGTATTTAGTTTTCTGATTTCTATAAGATGATCAGATCAAATTATAGTAGGAATGTCACTAACTTATTTTGAATGAAATATCAATCGATGGGCGAACACCTCGAAATAGAGGAATTTGATTAGGAACGAAATTTGAAAACCTGAATAATCTCAAAATACTATAATCTTAACTCAATCGTAATGAAAAACAATGTGTTATAACTTTGCATCAAAGTCAAGACCACAATAAAAATCGAAAAGAGTTAATAGTGGCAAAAAAAAATAGAGGACCTTCCTCTCGGACCAAGACATTGGACGGTCTTCGTCCTGACACGTCTCCCAATAGCAGTGGAGAAGAGTCGTAGGGCGGCCAAGGAGGAGGCTAACGGAGGCGACGATGAAGGCGTGACGTGACCGAAGATTTTTCATATTCCTCCATTTTAACTGGAGTCTAGGTCACCACAGTTCAATAGAGAAAATTGTCTTGGTCTCCAATAAGAAATAATCACAACCTCAGGTTCCTTGAGTGACGGTTCAATAAAAACTGATTCACCCGTTACTGAACCAATCGGTTCAATGTTACTGAACTCTACTTGATCTATTACTGTACCATTATTAAAGTCATTGTAATTCGTTACTGAGCCGTTGTTAAACCATTATTAGATATTATCAAAGCCTTATTGAACTATTACTGAAACTTTATTGAACTATTACTGAAGTCGATGTAACTTGTTAGTGGACCGTTACTGAAGCCAATATAACTTGTTATTGAACTGTTACATAATCGTTATCGAAGCCTTACTGAACGGCTATTGAAGTCAATGTAACTCGTTACCAGACCATTACTGAAATCAGTATAACTCGTTATTGAGCTGTTACTGGACCGTTATTTGACATTATCGAAGCCCTACTGAATTATTATCGAATAGCTACTGAAATGTCACTGAATCGTTACTAAAGTCGGTACAAATCATTATTGAACTGTTACTGAGGTCAGTGTAATTCGTTACTAAAGTGTTACTAATTTACTGAACCGGCTTAGTAACGGTTCATTAACAATGAACCGATTGTTATTCAATTGCCACTTAAGTGACACGGAGGTTGTGATACATTTTGATTGAAAATTGAGAGTGTTCTTTCTACAGTGAAATTGAGGTGATTCGAACTCTTTTAACTATTATGTCTTTTATGACTGATCTTCCTCTGTTTTTGGTTCATCGGTCTTAACCGTCGTAGAAAGTGCAACATGGGCCGAGCCCACGGATCGAACCTAGAGTGCTTCCCATATTGTTTTCATACATTTCATTCTCAAAACAGTTTTCAAATTTTTATTTTCATGAATTTTAAGCTATTGAGATTCATAACTTTTATTTTCCGGATCTTATTTTATGATGTTTAAAAATTTATTCGAAAAACATAGACTAGATGTCAATAAACTAAAATTTATTCAAAATTTAAAATTTCTACAAATTCTCAAACTCTTAAATTTTTTAATCTTGAGCAGTCTCAGAAATCTACCCTAAAAAATGCCTGATTTTGGGGTGGGTGGGGGGTTTGGATTTTTTTACATGGCTTAGGATACTTTCAGAGTTTTCAGATCCCAAGGTTTTCAAAAGTTTGGTCTTTTTGAATTTTAATTGTGATTTGCTTACTTTTGGGATTTCTAAACTTTTTAGGTTCTCATAATTAGTCAATTCTCATATTTTTTAAAACAATTTTAATTTTTAATTTTAAAATTTTTTATTTTGTGTATTTTTAAATTCTAAGGCTTTTTGGGTTATCTTATTTTCGATCTTAATTAATTTCCAGATTCCTCATATTTGAAAGGTTTTATAGTTTCGAAACCTCGAAAAAAATCAGATTCTCACTTTTCATATTTTCACATATTTTATCATATTTAGAATTTCAACCCTCTTTGAATACTCAGATTCTAACATTCAAATATCTTTTTTTACTTATTTAACAGTTTGTTTGTTTATTGATTTCTTCGGATTTTCGATTTTTGCTGAGTTTCATAATTTCATATTGCTACAGATTTCCAGACTCATGAGTTTTATTTTTTTAATTTAGAGAAGTGTCAGATATCTAACCTCTCTGATGTTTGACTCTTTAGGAGCTTTGGATGTTTTTAGTGATGACCATTGAATTCTAACCTGCCAAGTATGTCAAATAATCCCCTTCTATGATTAAAAGTTGTAGACATAAAATTATTTCTCTATTTAAGATGACAACCTTGGACCATTACTAAATTACCTATTACACTTTGTATTGGGAATATCATTACCGGTGTCGGTTAATTGAGGTAGAAAAATAGTCTGGATGGTTTAGCATTCAACTAATAATGATGTGTTCCTTTGTGAGCCTTTTGTCAAGGAAAGAGAATGGTGACCTTTTGTCTTTTGATCTATCAGATGTTAGTGTTGAAGGATTGAGTGGTGGTGGGGGTAGTGAGCAATTGAAGTGCAGCTACTCCTCTTCACACTTTGTTTGGTTCTTTGTATTTTTATCAGATTCTTCATCTCTTTTAAATTCTTCTCTCTTATATTTACATATAAGATAGTATATATATGTATACACACACACACACATCCATTTGTATATGTCTCTTCTATGTTCTTGACCATGGAATAGGGGTCCATCATCGTGCCTAAAGTGCATCTAATGAGGTTTGTTTTCATATCTGTCGATTGTCTGATTTGTTTCTATCTCTTTTGCTTTGTCATAGAATATGACCGTCTCTTTCATATTGCACTATGATAACACTCAATTGTGTTGATTGGTCTCTGCCTCTGTGTGTTAACAAAGAGTCTTAATTGTAATTACTTTTATATCTTTATGTGATTATATCATAGATACGGAATCATCTGAATCAAATGTGGTCTCTTGGTTGATAACACTAATGAGGTGTTTGGTTGAACGATAATTTTTTTGTACATTTTCATGATGAAAATTTGTATTAAAAAAAAAAAAACCAACTCATGACATAAAAGTATCATGTTTGGAAGGACGTGACAACAAAAAAGAGTAACTATCATACATGATCAAACAAAGTGGGAGACCACGAGAAAGAAAAAGAGGTGAGGTTCACTTTTTTTTTGTTTAAGAAGAAAAAGAGGTGAGGAGAGAGCCGGGGATAAGCATGGGATAAGAAGATCAGGAGGGGAGCGCCCGACAGAGTCACCTTCTCGCTTCTCTTCCCGCCCTTCCCCCGGCTCTTCGCCGCTGCTCCACCGGCCGTGATGTCCACCGAATGATCTGGCACTGTTCCTTTTAAGCGCGTCCGTCCCTGACCTTGGAGAGGGTGGATCGCCTAATCAGAATGGACCACGTACTCTTGTTACTTAAGTTACGGTTCAAATATCGATTCGGTGAATCACTATCGAAAAAGACTGAATCGTTACCGACATCTTAATAACTCACTCCCTGTCGGTAACGAGTTGTATTGAGTTTGGTAGTGAATTAGTAAAGCGTCGATAACGGTTCAATAACATCTTAACTCTTTACTCCAAAGTCTTGAACACGCTACTGAAAAGGACTAAATCACTACCAACACCTTAGTAACTTGCTACTTGTCGATAATAAGTTACAAGACATCGGTAGCAGTTCAGCCCTTTTTGGTAGCGATTCATCAAATCGGTATTTGAACCATCACTTATGTGACAGGGATATGTGACCATTTCTGATTGAAAACTGCGATGATCTACTCGGGACTGAGGTGATCCACTCTCGACCTTGAAACGCGACATAGGTGATAACCGTGCAGTTGATCTCCGCCACGTGGTACCCATTCATTGGACTCTCGGGTTTCCTGTGAGCTTGAGTCCGACAGCGGAACTATCGGATGGGGGGCTCTGTCAAATGGACGGTGCGGATGACGTAGATGGAGCAGCAACCGGCGTGGCCGGTGGCCGTGCTGTGTTGCGTCGTGTCTTAACCAAGTTGGATGTGTTCCTCATGGCCACGTGGATCTAGGTAATGGTCGTCGTCATGTCATGAATATTTGCATCGCTGCCATGGGAAAAAATTATGATTATGTAAAATTATCATTTACGATAATATAAAGGTCGTCAGAATAGACACCCTGTGTGATACGTCACAGTAACGTAGTTTGCTTATATATATATCCCAATTTAGTGGTAACACCAAGTAACAGTGTCGACTGGTAAGGTCAGTCGACTCTATTGAATTTTAAAAATTTTATGTAAATTTTGAATTTTTTATCAAAATATTTTATGTAGAAAATATTTTTTTAAAGAAAGTAGCCCAATAAGATGTCGAGTGAAGTGACTTGCCGAAGAAAATTCTTTGATTAGTCCTTGGCAAGTGACATAAAACCAATATTCTTTCTTTTTTCCAACCTTGAGCTTTTTTTCAAGGCCTATTTGGCACTAGTTTAATTCTGAGATCAACTTAATTAGTTTATCCTCCAAACATATAAAGCACGGGTGTAACCAAATTGGAGTCGATAACCGAAGCATCAAAATTTGATTACGATTCGACGGGGGTTAAGGTGTTCCGACTCTGTTATCGGAATCTAAATCGAAATTCAATAATTTCTATTTTCAATATTAAATATTAATTATTGTTTAAAATAAGTTAATAATTCATGTGTAACTACTTAAGTTTAATATGATATTTGTAAAATTATATTTTTACTGTTTTATTAATTTATATATCATACTTTATGATTTATTCGACTTCATTTTAATTATTTTTATCTGTATATATCTTATCGCAACGAGATAAACGGAAACGAAATCACTTAATTCCGATTTTGATTCCGATAAACTATCGGGCTATATGATTCCGAATCTGATAATTTATATATAAGATGAGATAACAATTTTCAAATCAATCAATCTTTATCGGAATCAAAATTTCTCGAATTCCTTTTACACCTCTATTATAAAGTGATGTCCGGATAAAGTATCTCAATCATAAACACATTATTTTTTATATGAAATATGTATTTGTAGAAATTTGGTTTCAGAGATTGATTGATTTCAACGCTGTCACACCAAACTTATGCCCAAGGAAACTTTTTGCCCACGTCGGTGTGTGGTTTTAGCTGAAATCCAAAGAGTAATTAATTCCAATGTAACTCCATCTGAACTGATCTGATAACTAGACGTTAGCTAACAACCGCCGGCAACAACTAATTGATTTATGAGAATAGAGTTGTAGGCATGTGGAATTCGGTTGCATGACAAAATACTCTCCTCTAGCAAGTGTATTTTTCTGTTTAATAAAGTTTCTTCTTCAGAAAGTGTTTGGAAAGCATGATCAAAATAAACTTTGCGGAATATTTTCTTTTCGACTAAAAAGGAAATGATGTCATTTTTTTCTCTATCTTGAGGGGGGGGTGTGTGTGTGTGTGTGTGCGCGCGTATATATACACACACACACACCCGCTTTTGTTAGATATTATTTTAACACCGGGTATGATAATTGAAGAAATATACAAAATACATCGTAACCATACATCTCATCTTATTATAAACCTCCCGTGCTTGATTTGTTGTTGGATTAACTCGCTCCAAATTCAATTCTAATTAAGCCAAAGTAATTAGGGATTGAGGGTGCTCCCTTCACCATGGGACTGCGATTATTTGTTCTCTTTGGGAACAAATTAAGAGTATACGAAGCTCCATTATTAAGAATTTTTGAAACTAATATCTGAATACTTTGTTAGAAAGTGTTTTGCTATCGATATCAATTTTGAAATTTATAAAACACAAGTATTGTTTTTACTAAACAGTTAAAATTAATACGTCAAGAACCTTTTACCCATAGAACAGTCAAAACACTACCTCTTGGCGAGCAAGCTCGGGTTTGAACCCAAGTTGATACCCTCATGATTTGCAACACTTTTGGTGTGTTTGATTGCATGATAAATTAAGTTTTTGTTAAATTTTATGTTTTTACAAGAAAACTTGTCAAAATAAGTGTTTGCCGACCATTACAATTTTATGTTTTAAAGTGTTTTACTTTTTAAACAAAAAAAGATGATGTCATCTTTTTTTAATCTTGCGATCCATCACTTTGTTTAGTTATATATGATATTCACTCTTTTTTGTTATCTACGTATATTTCCAAACATGATAACTTAATGTCAATTGATTAGCTCACATTTTATTTTAATATAATTTTTTGCAATAAAAGTGTATAAAAATTTATTGAGCAATTTTGTTAACAAAAAAAACTACCAAGAATCGCGTGTTTATTTAATAGCATTTAACATCTTGGCGGATGATCGCTCTGACTTTGTCTGGATCCCGGTCCAGAATTGGACGGGTCAACACATAATACCTGGCCCATTTTCACCACTACGTCTCTACTTGACACTGATTAGATGGGTGCAACATAATAGTGATAATAATTAGAACTTGCAAAATTCTAAAAAAAATACACAATTCACTTGTGTAAAAAAAAGCATTCCGATAGAGAAATTGGAAATTAAATAAGCTTGTCTGAGGAAACTGGGTAGATTTAATAAAGACAACCTGTTGATGAATCAAATTTGTTCTAGTTGGTTCTTTTCTTTTACAAATGAGGTGAACTAAAAAGTAAGACTCAATTGGGTGACAATACTAATTGATAATTGAGAAGAAGTAAGACCGAAGAAAATTATTTTAAAATAAAAAGCGAACCAACTCTTGACAATTGGGTGACAGTACTAATGGGGTGTTTAGTTGCATGATAATGAAAGCTTTTATTTTTATTTTTAAAAATTATAAGAAAACTTGTTAAAAGAGGTGTTTGGCAACCTTGACAATTTTATGTTTTGAAAGTGATTTTCTTCTTAAACAAAAAAAGAGGGTCTCACCACTTTCTTGTTTCATGTGGTCCCCCACTTTGTTTGGTCATGAATGGTAGTTATCCCTTTTTATTATCACATCCCTCCAAACATGACAATTTTATGTCATGAGTTGGTTCACTTTTTATTTTATATAATTTTTAATCATGAAAGTGTACAAAAAAATATCATGTAACCAAACACCCCATAATGGTAGTAACTCTTTTTTTGTTATCACATGGGGTGTTTGATTGCACGATAATTTTTTGTACACTCTTGTTCTCTCTCTCTCTCTCTCTCTCTCTCTCTCTCTCTCTCTCTCTCTCTCTCTCTTCCTATTAGAATTAGAATACCCAAAAGTCCAAAATGTATGTGGGCTGTGTCAACACAGATGAACCCGTTTCGGCCCGCTAGATCTTCGTTTGTCATGAAATACCTCTCTTTCAAGGATCGATGCAAAGAGAATTTGAGACTCCACAAGATCGATTAAATTTATATAGAAATTAATCCGTTCAAAATACAACCTTATAAACTATCAGAATCGAGGTGAGATAGTTTGAGAACTATCGAAATCAAGATGGGAATAGATCAATTTTGTATTTAGTTTTCCGATTTCTATAAGATGATCAGATCGAATGATAGTAGGAATGTCACTAGCTTATTTTAAATGAAATATCAATAGACGGGTGAACACCTGGAAATAGAGGAATTCGATCAGGAACGAAATTTGAAAATATCAAAATCTTATAATCTTAACTCAATCGAAATGAAAAACAATGTGTGATAACTTTGCATCAAAGTCAAGACCAAAATAAAAATAAAAAAGAGTTAATAATGGCAAAACAAAATAGAGGACCTTCCTCTCGGACCAAGACATCGGACGGTCTTCGTCCTAACATGTCTCCCAACAGCAGCGGAGAAGAGTGGTAGGGCGGCCAAGGAGGAGGCTAACGGGGAGACGATGAAGGCGTGACGTGACTGGAGATTTTTCATACTCCTCCATTTTAACTAGAGTCTAGGTCACCTCAGTTCTATAGAGAAAACAGTCTTAGTCTCCAATCAGAAATAGTCACAACCTTTGGTCCCTTAGGTGACGGTTCAGTAAAAACTAATTCACCCATTACTGAACCAATCGGCTCAATGTTATTGAACTCTTATTGATCTATTACTATACCATTATTAAAGTCAGTGTAATTCGTTACTGAGCCGTTGTTAAACCGTTATTAGATATTATCGAAGTCTTATTGAACTATTACTGAAACTTAATTGAACTGTTACTGAATTGTAACTTATTACTAGACCATTACTGAAGCCAATGTAACTCGTTATTGAACTGTTACATAACTGTTATTGAAGCCTTACTGAACGACTATTGAAGTCAATGTAACTCGTTACTGGGCCGTTACTGAAATCAGTATAACTCATTATTGAGCTATTACTAGACCGTTATTTGACATTATCGAAACCCTATTGAATTATTATTGAACAGCTACTGAAACCTTACTGAATCATTACTGAAGTCAGTACAAATTATTATTGAACCGTTACTGAGGTCAGTGTAATTCGTTACTGAACCGTTACTAATTTACTGAACCAGCTCTGTAATGGTTTAATAACAATGAACCGATTGTATTGAATTGCCACTTAAGTGACATGGAGGTTGTGATATATTTTGATTGAAAATTGAGAGTGTTCTTTCTACAGTGAAATTGAGGTGATTCGAAATCTTTTAACTATTATGTCTTTTATGACTGATCTTCCTCTATTTTTGGTTCATCGGTCTTAACCGTCGTAGAAAGTGCAACATGGGTCGAGCCCACGATTCGAACCTGGAGTGCTTCCCATATTGTTTTCTTACATTTCATGTTCAAAACAGTTTTCAAATTTTTCTTTTCATAAATTTTAAGCTATTGAGATTCATAATTTTTATTTTCCAGATCTTATTTTATGATGCTTAAAAATTTATTCGAAAAACATGGACTAGATGTCAATAAACTAAAATTTATTCGAAATTTAAAATTTCTAAAAATTCTCAGACTCTTAAAATTTTTTAATCTTGAGCAGTCTCAGAAATCTACCCTCTTAAATGCCTGATTTTTTTTTGGGGGGTTTGGATTTTTTTACATGACTTAGGATACTTTCGGAGTTTTCAGATCCCAAGGTTTCCAAAATTTTGGTCCTTTTGAATTTTAATTGTGATTTGCATACTTTTGGGATTTATAAACTTTTCAGGTTCTCAGAATTAAACGATTCTCATATTTTCAATTTTTTTAGATTTTTAGATATAAAATTTTTAATTTTTAATTTTGTGTACTTTTAAATTCTAAGGTTTTCTGGGTTATCTTATTTTCGATCTGTATTAATTTTAAAACTACTCATATTTCAAAGGTTTTATAGTTTCGGAAGCTTGAAAAAAAAATCAGATTCTTCGTTTTCATATTTTCACATATTCTTATCATATTTATATTTCCAAACCTCTTGGATTTTTTGGAGGGTTTTGAATTTTTTTCTTACTTGGCTTAGGATACTTTCGGAGTTTTCAGATCCCAAGGTTTCAAAAGTTTGGTCTTTCTGAATTTTAATTGTGATTGCATATTTTTGGGATTTCTAAACTTTTCAGGTTCTCAGAATTAGCCAATTCTCATATTTGTTAAAGAAATAAAAAATTTAAATTTATAAATTTTTATTTTGTTTCTTTTTAAATTCTAAGGCTTTTTGGGTAATCATATTTTCGATCTTAATTAATTTCCAAATTCCTCATATTTCAAAGGTTTTATAGTTTCGAAACCTCGAAAAAAAAATTAGATTCTCACTTTTCATATTTTCACATATTTTATCATATTTAGAATTTCAACCCTCTTTGAATACTCAGATTCTAACATTCAGATATCTTTTTTTACTTATTCAACAGTTTGTTTGTTTATTGATTTCTTCGGATTTTTGATTTTTGTTGAGTTTCATAATTTCATATTTCTACAGATCTCCAGACTCATAATTTTTTTTAATTAAGAGAAGTGTCGGATATCTAACCTCTCTGATGTTTGACTCTTTAGGAGCTTTGGATGTTTTTATTGATGACCGTTGAATTCTAACCTGCCAAGTATGTCAAGTAATCCCCTTCTATGATTAAAAGTTGGAGACATAAAATTATTTCTCTTTTTAAGATGACAACCTTGGACCATTACTAAATTACCTGTTACACTTTGTATTGGGAATATCATTACCGGAGTCGGTTAATTGAGGTAGAAAAATAGTCTGGATGGTTGTAGCATTCAACTAATAATGATGTGTTCCTTTGTGAGACTTTTGTCAATGAAAGAGAATGGTGACCTTTTGTCTTTTGACCATGGAATAGGGGGCCATCATCGTGCCTAAAGTGCATCTAATGAGATTTGTTTTCATATCTGTCGATTGTCTAATTTGTTATTACATAACATATGTTTTTTTGGACTACAGATTTAAAATTTTTATCATCAACTAAATATTTTTTTAGTGAATACTATCAATATCAATTTTGAAATTATCCGTGACAGATATTTTACAATGTTATAGAGTGGAGTGTAAATAAGTGATTTCGATTATAATAAAAAGCTTGTGACTTGAATTCTGGTCGATCGAAGCGCTGGAAAGGCCGTCCGGGGCTGCCGACCGGGTCCGGTCCAAGAAAATAAATGGCACCCGAATTTAGGGGTTCAGACACTGACCCAGTTTAAGAATTTATCTTTTAGTTCCAATTCTGGCATCGTGATATCACTATTTCTATCATCGAATTCATCGACGTTGAAATAAATAATCTTATCACCGCTATTTTATTTACAGTCGAATTCTTGTTCATCTTGGTTGATAACACTAATGAGGTGTTTGGTTGCACGATAATTTTTTTGTACATTTTCATGATGAAAATTTATATTAAAATAAAAAATAAACCAACTCATGACATAAAAGTATCATGTTTGGAAGGATGTGACAATGAAAAAGAGTAACTATCATACATGATCAAACAAAGTAGGAGACCACGAGAAAGAAAAACAGGTGAGATTCTCTTTTTTTGTTTAAGAAGAAAATTACTTTCAAAATATAAAATATCTACAACTCTAACTGGCCATGAATTTCTTAGAGCTCTAGTTGGCGGAAAAGTTTGATGCAGAACATAGATACAAATCAAATATAATTTAAATTTTATGTACATAACCAATAATGTAATATAATATAATATAATGCGTGTAAAATAAATTATATAATTTATAACATGTAATATATGGTTTAATGTAAAATGTTAAATGTCAATACATAAATTTAACATTATATATAATAAATCTAATTTTGAGACACAATGTCTAAACTATTCAATTTATTAGCATATCATATTTATGTAAACACATAACATAATTAAAAATAGTTAATTAATAGGTAATATAGCATATAATACTAAGCAATACATTATAGATATATACTATGGGAAGTTCAAGGAGGTGGTGTAACTCATTCCACTTTCCTTATTCTATGTACCACCTCTTATCCAACCATTTCCCATTGGAATAAGAGGTGTTAAATCCATTGGGTCATCCAACTAAACCTTAGGGCATGTTTGATATCAGAATATAAATGATTAGAATGGGTATAAGATATTATAATTACCTTGTGCAATTTCCATGTTATGTGGTACAATGATAATAATAGTAGAATAATTATGAGGATAAACTTATAGTTTGGTAAAAGGACGGATAGCTGTATAAATGAAAAACAATAAATTATGGAAATGCCCATGTAACTAACTTATTTTGTGATACGAGGTTATAATGGTAGAGTTTATAAAGTGAAGTCCATAAACTAAATTAGATTTGATTTATCGTAGTTAAGGACAAAAAATAGATATCTTATAAGTAATATAATTTAATATTAATTAACTAATACTATCAATAAAATATATTGAAATAAATTAATTGATTTTTATAATGAGTGAATCATTAAATTATCTAATTTAATTTCAACAGCATCAAGTATATATATATCCTAATAAAGTTATGATTCTTCAACCAAAAAAAAACATGTTTTGTGCCATTGAGCTTGTTTCCATTTTGGAATACGTACGTTATGAATATCTTAATCCAGAATGCACATCCTCTTATTTTTAATGACTATTTCTAGTATAAGATGATCCATAGTTGAATGTTACTAATTAATTTTTCATATACCAAACAACGGCTAGGTTATGAGTGAAGTAAGCGTAGTAATTTTATTTTGCCAAATCATTTTAAAATATCTAGAATGAAATCATTATAATGTGCACCCTCACGTGTACGTTGATTTGCTTTAATTAGGTTCTGTCACGTGGATGGCAAATATGAGTAAGATCGAAATTAAATGATGAGTTCTAATATCATGTCAAATTTATTAGATCAACTAATTAACAATTTTAAAATATGAATAAAGTTGACACCGTTCTTACAATTTTGACAAACTCTCTTTTAATATCTAATGAGGTATTTGATTGTATAATAGTATTTCGTACACTTCCGAGTAATGTTACAGTAAAATATGAACTAATCAATCACAAAAAAATATTATATTTGGAGAGATGTGATAACAAAAAGAGTAATTATTATATATGATCAAATAAAATGGAGAACCACTAGAAAAAAAAAGAGAGAGAAACCCTCTTTTTTGTTTAAAAAATATTTTAAAACTATAAAATTATCGTGATTGTCAAAAATCTCTTTTAAAAAATTTTATTTTAAAAATATAAAATTGTAACAAAAACTCAAATCCTTCGTGTAACAAAACACCCCCAAGAGAAGAGTTATTCTAACAAAAGGAATAAGCCCTTTTATTTCTCCGCTCATTCTGGATTCAAACTGAACATGCATATAAATACTGGATTTATCATGCCAAATAGGCATCTGCTGCAGAGGACTCCACGGTGATGGTATACATGCAACTGTAGAGGTGTTCATCCAAAATTGATAAATAAGTAAACCGAACCGAACCGATCGGTTAAGTTCGGTTTGAAGAGTTGTCCATTCGGTTTGTTGAACCGAATTGAATTGATAACTTTTTATTGATTTCGTTCGGTTAAGCACCTATCCAAATCGAACCGAATCGGTAAACCGGTTGACATGATTTGATTCACTTTTATTTACATATTATATTAATTTCAAATAAATATTATTATAAATTTAGGTTAATTAGTATAAAGATATAATTATATATTATAAATAAAGTATTAGTCTTCGTATTAACTTTAATTAATTATTATAAATTTTAATTTATTTTATTTAAATATACATCAAACTGACGAACCAAATCAAACCAAACTGAACCACAATCGGTTCAGAGTTCAATAAAACTGGTTAGGTTCAATTCGGTTCCAATTTTTTGTTCAATTTCGGCTTGAAAAAAATGTCTAATCGAACCGAATCAAACTATTTACACCCCATGCAACTGCACACGGTCGGTTGTAAACACGAATCGAATCAAAAGGTACAAGAAACACAGAGATTAAGTTTGTTAGAATGATCACATTGAGAATTAGAAGGAAAAATAGATTTCTTTATCATCTTGTATCGAAACCGATTAGTTCGATTTGGGTCTTACTACATGCATGCATGTACCTTGTATTTCGAGATCTTGCGACAGTATCTAATGTAAAAAGAGATATCTGAGTTTCACAAGCGAGGGAATGTGTTAAAATAATCTAAAAATTTTGAGTTAGACAATCTATTTGTTTAATTAACAAATTAAGCTGATATATATAAATTGTTGTATAATGTTGTGTAATGTGTCTGTAACACCTTGGTTCGTGAATATGTTTAAGACATTAAATCAGTGTACTACCAGCCATATCGGTTAATTATTTTTTGGAGGTTGAGTTGAAAGAATTTCAAATTTAAATATATTTTGTTGAAAGTAAGTCGAGAATGAGTGATCACCCGAGAAGACTACTGATTAATATAATTGTTGGACCAAATAGATACGTAACCGAATGACTTTACATAATTTGACAAACTCAAATAGATACGTAACCGAATAACTTTATATTTGATGGCATTTAAACATCTGCATATATATGTCCCATACGAAAATCTTGTCTTCCTTGATCTCTTAGGCCCTGTTTGGTATGCGGATAACCTAGGATAAGCATAGTTTATCCCTAATCTCATGTTTGGTACATACTTAAATATGAGTTTAAACTGGATTATGTTAATCCAGATTATCCCCAAAATTAACGATAAATATGGGGATAAATCATCCCACCTCACATTTGGACTAAGTTGATCCCGAAACATTTCGAGGATACAACGTCCGCGCGGCGCTGTCCGGGGGGGGGAGTAGGTGCTCCGTCCGGGGAGCGGATCTGTCTGCGGGGGAGCGGATCTGTCCACCGAGAATAGTTTTTTAATAATATTATAATATATTTTTATATTTTTTGATTAAGTCGATTTAAACGGTTTGGTTTGATTTAAATCGGTTTAGAGGGTTTCCAAATCAAACCAAACTGAAAGGGGTCCCAAACCGAACCGAATGAGCTAGAGGGGGGCCTCCGTCCGCCGGAGGGGGGGCGCTTTGTCCGCCGAGAATAGCTTTTTTTAATAATATTGTAATATATTTTTATATTTTTTTATTAAGTCGATTTAAACGGTTTGGTTTGATTTAAATCGGTTTAGAGATTTTCCAAATCGAACCAAATCGAAAGGGGTCCCAAACCGAACCGAATGAGTTGGTTCGGTTTGGTTTCTCAGTTTGAACCATTTTGTGTCCACCCCTAGCTGAGAAGGGGGGGCGGGAAGCACCATCCGTCTCCGTCCGCCAGGTTCTGTCCGAAGGGGGGGCGGATTGAGCTCCGTCAGCGTTTAAGTTTTTTTTATTTATATATTTAAATAATATTTTAAATTTATTATATAAATATGTAAGTGAGTTAAGATGTTTATGAATATGCTATGAATAATAGAATAAGATAATATAAAAATAAAGATAAAAATATAAAAATTTAAGGTTATCCTCGAATTTATTGTTAACATATCAAACATATGATAAGATTATCCTTAAACTTATCCTAAGTTAAACCAAACGTAATGAGGATAGGATTAATCACGAGGATTGGTTTATCCTTATCCCCGTTAAGTTTATCCCGATTGAAAAAAAGAGTAATTATTATATATGATCAAATAAAATGGAGGACCACTTGAAAAAAAAGGGAGAAACCCTCTTTTTTGTTTTAAAAAAATTATTTTCAAAATGTAAAATTATCGTGATTGTCAAAAATATAAAATTGTAACAAAAACTCAAATCATTCGTGTAACAAAACACCCCCAACAGAAGAGTTATTCTAACAAAAGGAATAAGCCCTTTTATTTCTCCGCTCATTCTGGATTCAAACTGGACGTGCATATAAATACAGGATTTATCATGCCAAATAGGCATCTGCTGCAGAGGACTCCACGGTGATAGTATGCATGCAACTGTAGAGGTGTTCATCCAAAATCGATAAATTAGTAAACCGAACCGAATCGATCGGTTAAGTTCGGTTTGAAGAGTTGTCCATTCGGTTTGTTGAACCAAATTGAATTGATAAATTTTTATTGATTTTGTTCAGTTAAGCACCTGTCCAAATCGAATAGAATCGGTAAACCGGTTGACATGATTTGATTTACTTTTAATTACATACTAATCAAATCACGTACTTCGCACATGTTCGAATGATATATTATATACTAATTATATATAAATTTATAGGATAATTGAGAAAAATTCTTATGATAGATAAGTACATTATAAAAAATAGTTAAATTATAAATGTTATAGTTTACTTCTCAAATATACATATAAATCGGTAATCAAACTGACATTGATTTGAGCAACATTTATATGAATTTAACAACTTTCATTTATAAAGATTGTTTACAATATTATAAACAACACTCCTTTTGTATTATTATTTTTTATTATTATCATATTTATTTATTTGCAACCAATGTAAACATTGATTGATTCTGGTTAGTTATGATATATTTTTATATTTCTAGACTTATACATTCCAAATGAAAATGAACATAATGTTGAAAGCAAAATAAGATGAGAAGAATGAAGACATCCACCACAACCTAGCAAGAAGTACATATTACAACATAAATTATCATAGATCAATCTAAAATAGGTAGGAAAAAAATATTATGTCAATTAGATACGAAGTAACAAAAAGGCCACTCATGCTTTTGATACAAAACTTTTACTTAGTCATCAAAAATTTGAGTCATGATAAGTTACCGTCCATGCATGAATACATCTCAAATAAGCTATATAAAGAGGTAAGTGAGGAATATGTTTTCAAATTTTACTTTGTTCATAGCAAGTCAGATTCCGAATTGACAACGTTAATGTGTCCCACCTGACCAACAAACTTTCTACTTCACAAAAAAAATCCTAAAATAAAGAAAGTGGGATCCTCTTGCATCAACAATAACAATGCACAAATGTTTTTGGCACACGAAAGAACTTGAATGGGAACGAACATTCAGATCTAGTCTAATTTTCACTTAAACTAAATTCACCTTATGACGACATCACCCAATCCCAATTGGATTAGGAATAAAAATTAATCCAAATCTTAATTGGGTTTACAAAGCCTAATTCTCTTAATTGGTCCACTACTGAGACCTACAGAAATTGCTCCAAATCCTAATTGAGTCTACAAAGCCTAATTCAAATTTTTAGTTAAACTTCGGAGATAAAAATTTTAAATTTGATAATTTTATTTTTAGTTAAGAGCTTACATTTTATTTTATTTCATTTTTACTTTTGACATTTTAGGTTTATAATGTGAACTGACATTTTTCAATTTTCCGATATGATTACCTTGGTCATAATCAAGAAGTGGCAAGTTAGATTAGATGACTTTGATTTAATCATATTTTGAACCAATTTCAAATTGACTCAAGTCCTTCCTTAAACTTTATAAATTTTATTAATACAGTTGCTTTATCTTACATTCACCAAAAAAATTAAAAATATTCATTTATTTAAAAATACTAATTATAAGAAATGGCTACCTTCTTTTGAGTGAAACTTTCAATAAAATATCTAGGTCATTTATGGTACAAAACTGAGCTTAAATCATAGTATATAATCAGGGCATTTGGATTGGCATTTATAAAAAATAAAGTCACATTTGTTAGACATTTATTTCCAATTTTAGAACCTCTAATTCTATTACACTTCTTGCTAGGTAGTAGAATAATAAATTGGGATTTCCCACCTATCACTCTTTGACTTCTTTCTCATATATAATGAGAAATGCGGGATGGGAATATGAAAAGAGTGTAACCTATGGTGGAAAAGGAATGGAGAAGTAAAGATAAAAATTTAACAACGTATGTAAAGAGAAAAACACGAGAAATGTAATATGTGACTAAAGACATCTCAATTGCCAAGTGTACACATAAAGAGAAAAATATTGAAAAACAAATAGAATATAAAAAAGATAATCACATATAGAAAAAATATACAGAATGAGAAAATATTTTTAACATTACCATTAAGTCTCCTTATATACTTAACAAGTAGCATTTGGGTGTGTCAAGGCTCTTTTTCATGTAGAGTACAAAAGTTGATGACCAACCTATTAAGAATAATAAGAAAAGAGAGTAAAGTTGCTCAATGAAAAAAGGAATGATGAAGTGTAGATAAAAAAAATATAATCACATATATAAAAGAAAAAGCATAGGAGCTCAGGGGAAGGGGTAAAGCTACTCCATGAACTGCACTCCAAGGCTAGCCATTGTAACCATTGAGGGGTCTAGCGAGAACTCCTCTTACCGTGTCAAGTTAAGACGTTACTGGCCGGAAAGAGGGGAATCATGAAGCCAATCAGAGTCCAGAGAAGGTGAAAAACTGACATGAACTGGTGAGAGGTAAGGGAGGGGTTTCATAGGCTGTAGATATCCTCTTTACTTCACTTTAGCAAATCTCCTCTAAAACAACAACACTGTAGCCACTACAAGAAAACATGTCTTTAACAGCTTTTTTTCAGGTAGCAAATAATAATTTGCTACTAATTAATAGCCATTTAAGATCAAACGCTGTTAATAGTGTCACATTGAGATAAATATATTTAATAGCAATTTTATTTGTTATCAATTTGACTATATTAATAGCAAATATGAAATTTGCAACTAAATACGTATCCTTCCGTATCTCCATGTTCACGACGTGTGCGGAAGGGATTAGTTCCCCCCTTCCGTGGGAGCGGATCCTTTGCATGTGCACTCCCGTCCATGATGGACATGTTTAAACGGGGAAACCACCACGCGGCGGAACAACCGAGGGATGAGATAATAGAAAATGTCACAAGAGGATTAGGAGAAAAAAAGATAAAATAAAAAATGGAATCGGTGATCTTAAGAAAACATAAACTGACAACTTCTACGGAACAGGTGGTTGTTCGATTGAATTAAAATGTACCTTCTATATTAACAAACTTTTAGATATAATATAAGAGCAAAACAAATCAAACGACAGGAACATTATAAAAAATCAGATATATGCATGAAAGAAAAATAGTAGAGTTTATATATTTTTAAAATTTTTTACAAAAAAAAATGAAGATAAACAATAATCAAGCGAGACACTATAAATTATTATTTTATCTTTTTTATTCCAATCCTCTTGTTACATTTTCTATCTTTTTATCCCTCGGTGGTTCCATAACGTGGCAGTTTCCATGTTTCAACATGCCCATGCATACGTGGACAAATAAAAATTGTGCACGGGAGCGCACATGTGAGTAAATAGAGGATTAGCTCCCCCCTTTTGTAGCCAGAGAGTGGATATGCCTCGCGTGCGCAAGCCCTTTTCCCCATCCCAGAAAAAAGAAACAGCGTTGTTGGCGCGTTGTTACGGCGACGACTGATTCCTCACAAAGCGTTGTAGCCAGCGAATACTTAGGAAACCCAACTGTATGTGCGGAGACCTTGCGCTGCACTGGAGGCCTTCAGGAAACCCAATTGTGCGAAGATCTTTGTGATCCCTTCCCCCTCCTCATACACTCCACCCACAGAGCCTCACAACCCTTCTGAAGATATGTGCGTGCTATGATCTTTGCGTTGCGGAGCCCTTGTGATGTCTAGAAACGCATCTATGCGATTCATTGCATTGCAGAGTCCTAGCGACAGTGAAATCTTCAGAAGGCCCAGTTGACGCGTTGCAGATCGAGCCACTGAAGTATCGTTGTCGATCGAAACTTCAAGTTACCCGGTATATATGTGCCTTTCTCTCCTCTCCTCTTCTCGTTCTCTCCACCTCCATCGATACATCCCCCTCCTTATAGACTCCACCCCCACAGTGCAGAGCCGCACAACCCATCGGAAGCCCATCTGTATGTGCAGAGATATTTACACTACGGATTCCTTCGACGGCAAAATGTTTAGAAGCCCCAATCAATGCATTGTGGATCAAGCCCCTGAAGTTGTGCTGCGGATCAAAAGCTTCGGAAGCCCGGGTATGAATGATTGAAACTTATTAATTCAAAAACGAGTTAAACTCTTCTACGGTAAATCTTTATGCTCGTTAACCTTACAAATTGATTTTGTTACAGCCACTTCACATTTTTTGTTTTCATTTTTGTTTAATAATCTTTTTCAATGCAATAATTAAATTGTTTATAATGTGTCAGCATCATTCGAGATTACTATAGCAATCTATAGCAATTTGCTAATTAATGTTCAGAACTAACTTGAGTTCTTTGGACTCTCTATTACTAGGTGCATTATATCCTAAATGATTGGCATAAATGTCCTAATGCCTAATAATGGCTAAAAACCTTAATACTAAGTCACTCAAATTCTAGGAGTTACCCTTCCATGGCTCCCCCATATTTATGTATTTCGCATAGAGCAAGTAATGGGAATATTATGTTTAGTGCACACTTGATATGGAGTGGAGGATTAATAGCCTCATTACGTTGATGTAATGCAAGAAACAAGAAGAAATATTAAATTTTTGAAAATGATAAACCTTTCAAGGAAGGCCGGGTCGAGGGTCGGCCAGGGATCGGTCGGCCTCAAAACTAACATAGTTGGATAGGGTCGGATTTTATTTATGTTATTATATAAAATATTAAAAATATAAAACATTATGTAAAATAAATTAAATAAAAATGACATTTTTTATATTATATATTTATGCATACATAAAAATATTTACATAAATATAATTATATTTTTTGATATAATTAAATAAGTAAAGAATTCGTAGAAAGAATTTTTTCTACCTCCATAGCTGTAAAGTTAGAACTACTTTTTGCATTT
The DNA here is from genome assembly GCA_036172225.1 of Cryptocoryne crispatula var. balansae. Classification (NCBI taxonomy): domain Eukaryota; kingdom Viridiplantae; phylum Streptophyta; class Magnoliopsida; order Alismatales; family Araceae; genus Cryptocoryne; species Cryptocoryne crispatula. The sequence goes on from CM069918.1 coordinate 30,556,038, forward strand.
CTTTATTTTCAATCAATTAGCTTGCCTGTATAGAATTCCATGCGAAAGAATTTTTTCTATCTCCATAGTTGTCTAGTCTTTTGTCCATTTTAATTAAAAAAATTTAGCACAAATCAATCCTAACCTTTTTGTACTATGTTGGTGTAAATTTTTTCGGCTTGATTTCCCATACTAATTATTACTTTTTTTCTTTGCATCTAGCTCTTCCAAAGTTATGAAGAGACAAAATAACAATCTCAACGAAAGAGATAGAGCCATGGATTTTGTTAACAAACCTGAATATGTACAACAAGGCAACAATCACAACATGAATTCAAGTGGAACCCGTCCGACTTCAATTCCTCCCACTGTGAGTAAATTTACGTATTTCAATTATTTTCTAGTTCTTTATAAAAATGAAGCATTTATGTTTGGAATTATGTTCATATTTTACTTATATTGATTCATGAAATATGTAGGAAGTAAATAGTTATATAGTAAGCAACAAGTTGGACAAGAGTTGGATGCAACAACCAAGGTACGATAGTTTAAAGTTGTGTGATATGATTAATAAAAATAAAATTTGCCACATTCAACATAAGGGCGTAACTCATATTTTTTATTTAAATAGGGCAAGCAAAGAGTACATACTTGGACTCAACAAATTTCTAGATTATGCATTTGAGGTGTCATGTTCTGGGAATCGAATATTGTGTCCTTGTAAGAACTGCAACAATTGTCTTTTAATGGCTAAAGATGATGTTTTTGATCATCTTGTATGTGAAGGTTTTGCTAGAGATTATACTTGTTGGTACTTTCATGGAGAAACAAGTATTCAAACAGAGGGTCAAAATCTAGGTTATCCTATAGATTTAAATCAACGAGATGACATGCAGACAATGTTAGAAGAACTTTATGGAAATCCAATGCAAGGTGAGGATGAAAGTCAAGTAGGCATTGATCAGGCAGCTTATAGTAAATTAGAACCAGACAAGTTTTTTACTCTATTGAATGATGCTGATGTACACTTATATCCCGGTTGTGATAGTTATACTAAGCTTTCGTTCCAAGTTGAATTATTTCACTTGAAATGTCTTAATGGGTGGAGTGATAAATCAATGACTATGTTACTTGAGCTATTAGGCAAAGCACTCCCAAATGGTCATACATTACCAAGATCCTATTATGAGATGAAAAAATTGATTGTGCAATTGGGACTTGACTATAAAAAGATACATGCTTGTCCTAATGATTGTCAGTTATATTGGAAAGAACATGCTAATGAGGTATCATGCCAGACGTGTAAAACTTCACGTTGGAAGACCAATGAAAAAGTATTAAAAGAGAATGGTAAACAAGACAAGAATGCTTCAAAGAATGGTTCTAAAGTGCCAACAAAAGTCCTTCATCATTTTCCCCTAATTCCAAGACTTCAAAGATTGTTTATGTCCTCAAAGACATCTTCTTATATGAGATGGCATGAAGAAGAACGGATTAAAGATGGTTTACTACGTCATCCTGCAGACTCACCTGCTTGGAAAAGTTTTGACTATCATCATCCTACGTTCTCTGCAGATTCTAGAAATATAAGGCTTGGATTGGCTAGTGATGGTTTCAATCCATTCAGAACTCTGAATACTATGCACAGTACATGGCCAGTTTTGTTAGTGATATACAACATGCCTCCATGGATGTGTATGAAACAACCTTCTATTATTATGTCACTTCTTATTGAAGGGCCTCAAAGTCCAGGCAATGATCTAGATGTCTACTTGCAACCTTTAATTGAGGAATTGAAAGAATTATGGATTGTTGGTGTAAACACATATGACATATCAAAAAAGGAAATGTTTAAGATGCATGCAGCTTTAATGTGGACTATTAGTGATTTTCTAGGTTATGCAAATTTATCAGGATAGAGCACTAAAGGTTATTTAGCATGTCCTAGATGTAACAAGGAAACATGTTCGAGACAACTAGTGCATGGAAGAAAATTATGCTACCTAGGACATCGTCGATTTCTCCAACGTGATCATAAATTTCAAAAAGATAGGATGTCATTTGATGGTAATGAAGAGCATTCATGTGCACCAATGCTTTTGACAGGTGAAGATGTGTTGACACAAATGAAGGATGTTAATGTTACATTTGGAAAGAGGAGTGTCCGAAAATCTAAACGAAAGAGAACGAACATTACCTATACTGAGCCACCATATAATTGGAGGAAAAAAAGTGTTTTCTTTGAATTACCATATTGGAAGGATAATCTTCTTCGTCACAATTTGGATGTTATGCATATTGAAAAGAATGTGTGTGATAATATTATTGGGACTTTACTGGACATTGAAGGAAAAAATAAAGATAATAGTAGCTCTAGATATGACTTGAAAGAAATGGGCATAAGAAAGGAGTTACATCCACAACAACATGGATCAAGGATCTATTTCCCCCCAGCATGCTTTCACATGGATAAAAAAGAAAAAAAAGTTTTTTGTAAAGTTTTAAAGGATATTAAGCTTCCAGATGGGTATGCATCAAATATTTCTAGATGTGTGAAAGAAACAAAACTTCAAGGTTTGAAAAGTCATGATTGTCATGTTTTGATGCAACAACTACTTCCCCTGGCTCTACGAAAAGCTTTGCCTAAAAAAGTCAGCTTAGTTTTGGTTGAGTTATGCAAGTTTTTTAATGCAATTTGTTCAAATACTCTATCAATTTGCAACCTACAAATTTTGGAGTCACACATTGCTATAGTTCTATGTCAAATGGAGAGAATTCCCCCCCCCATCATTTTTTGATATCATGGTGCACCTACCTATTCATTTAGGCGAGGAGGCAAGACTTTTGGACCGGTGTATTATCGATGGATGTATCCTATTGAGAGGTATGTAAGACTTTACTCATTTATTTAAACGTACATGGCCCATCAGAATATAATAACATTTCTTTTATTTTTGTAGATATCTAATGACATTGAAGTCTTATGTACGCAACAAAAGTCATCCAGAAGGCTCTATTGCACAAGGTTATCTTGCAGAAGAATGTCTAACATTTTGTTCTAGATACCTTCATAATATGGAAAGTAGGGTAAATCGTCCAGTGAGAAATTTTGATGAAAATATGGACGCAATTGACTTAAAGGAGTTTTCTATTTTCTCTAAGTGTGGACATGGAATAGGTGGATCTTCATGTCAATTATTGAATCATATAACTTTGGTCCAAGCCCACCGATATGTGTTATTCAATTGTGATGCAGTGAGCCCTTTTATTGAGTAAGTAATGCATATTTTACATTAATATTCTAGAAAGTATGGATGCAATTAACTTTTATTTTTGTATGCATGCTTCACCTTAACACTTTGGCTAGACAATATCGTAATGCACGTGCTAGATACATAGAGAAAAAACACAATGAACAATTTCATATTTGGTTTAGAGAAAATGTAAGAGATAAATTTATTGTCACTCTGTCCGTAGAAATTAAAGGCAATGTCATATATTTTGTTTTTGTTTTTCAATATTTGTAGGTGAAGGAACTCATACAAGGCAAAGGTGAACTTGAATGTATTAAACTTCAACGGTTAGCACATGGTCCAAATAGCTTAGCTAAGACCTACAAAAGGTTTGTCATTAATGGCTATAGGTTTCACACGAAAGAACTTGAAGAGGAGCGAAAGACACAAAATAGTGGAATTGTGGTGAAGGCTAAAACATCAAGCTTTTCAAGTGTTAAAGATAAAAATCCAATTGTTGGAGAAGTTTCATACTACGGTGTACTTCAAGATATAGTAGAAGTGGAATATGATCATGACATGAAGATTGCATTATTTAAATGCGATTGGGTTGATGTTTTATCTCATGGAAGAGAAGTTAAAGTAGATGACTTCGGATTAACACTTGTTAATTTTTCAAAGTTATTAAGCATTGATAAAATTTCAGATGAACCTTTTATTTTAGCATCACAAGCAGAGCAAGTGTTCTATTCTATAGATCCTATAGACAACAACTGGCATGTTGTGTTGAAAGCTCCACCTAGGGACTCGATAGATTCCGAACAAGACATTGCAAAAGAAAATGATCAAAGAAGTTTTAGCTTTGATCCAAATTTATTTCAAGTGTTACCTGCACATATCGAAAATATTGAAGATGAAGACATAAGTTGGCTTAGAACAGATGTTGAAGGAACGTATGGAAACAATGATTCATAGGTATGCTCCATATATGCTATTGACATGACATGATTGTAATCCTACTATCTAGCATTTCTTGTACACATGTTTGACTTTGTATGTACACTTGATGTTTCTTTTGATCAAAATATTATATCAAGTGTCATGATAATCTGACGTTTGTATTGATGTATGTTTTTATTGTATTAGAGCACACAATATGTTCCTCAAGTACAGATTCATCATAGATCGGAGTCAAAGTTTCCATCCAGACATCACATTCAACGAAAAGAGAAAGACAAAACATCCGTAGAAGTTAATGAATTTTTTAATATCATTGATCCATCTTCGGCAAAAGTGCATATTCATCAGAAGAATGGCAATAAAGTGAGAAATTTGTATACATACAATCTTCTTTACTTATGAACATGTCTGTAAGCACCCGAAACGGGACATCCGTGGATCTCCCCCTTCCAACCCCTACGCTTGCTTTGGGGACTTGGTGGATGGGATGTTAGTGGGTGTGGTCGCCAGGAGCCAAAGGCTCCAAAATATAGTAGAATGAAAAGAAATGAAATAGAGAAATGACCGTCGTACCTTTGGAAGCGGGGAGATTGTTGAGTTCCGACTTCTCCTCTCTCGACCGGCCGAAAGAAGAGAGCTTAGTGAGTCCTTCGTCTTCGATCCGGTTGAAGCTCCGCCTCAATCAGATTTACCTAAGAATGTCCATAAGAAAACATAGAAAGAAGTGAAAAGATCATTAGTTCTCGTGACAGTGTAGAATCATGCTCAAATTCAAATGTAAACATGAAAGAGGGAAGGAACTGACCGGATTGGGACTAAATCCCAACCCCTATTTGGAAGGTTTAAATATGCATGAAAATACAAATGAGTGGCTTAATGCATGCTAAATAACATGTTAATGAAGGTTAAAATGAAAGGGGGGAGTAAAAGATCGACCGGAAAGGTAAATAAACTCAAAAAAATGCAAAACGGGGTCTGCCCCTGCTAGTGCCCCATATATGGGGCGCCTGCTGCAGGTGTCCCCTTGATGGGGCGCGTTGACCAAAGCCAAAGCGTCCTATATACGGGGCACCAGGGACTGGCTTCAGCAGATTTTCTTCCCTTCTTCGCGGCGTCGCCCCGGAGTGTAGGAAGACCTCCAAGACGGAAAAAGGACTTTTTCAAGCAGACAATACTCAAGTGAAGATAATGGAAGAATGTTTTGGAACTAGATGTAAGATAAATAGAGTGTAGAGGCCCTCAAAGTTGGAGAAAAATCATATTTCTGAAGAAGGAAACTGCAGGTTTTTGGGTTTTTGGGGAAGGATTTTGGGATAATCTAAGGGCTTGAGAGGGTGTTATGAAGGCTTAGATTCGTAGTGGTGGATGAGATGAGGTGGGAGACAGACTTGGGGTGTCCAAAAACCACCATATGGGGGTCTTTCTACAGCACAAAAAAGGGCAACTTCATTCTGCTGGAATATCCCTTCAAGAAGCAACTATGATTTTTTTGGGTTTTGGGAGATGGTTTTGGGACGGTTTGAGAGCTTGGAGGGGGGTTCCAAGGCTTGGGATGTGTAGTGGTGGATGAGAGGAGGTGAGGGACTCCCTTGGTCTCTCCTAAACCTTCCAAATGGGGGTCCTTTTATAGGCAAGGAGAGGGCAACTTTATCTGCAGAACTGTCCCATCAACCTGTCCAGTCAATCAGACCAGATGGAGGTGCCCCATCAGTAGGGCGCCTGGTGCTTTGTTTATAGGGCGCCTGGCGCACTGTTTATAGGGCGCCTGGTGCCCTGTTTATAGGGCACCAGGTGCCCTATAAGCAGGCACGTTGACCTGGTCAACGCTCCATCAATCTACTTCGAAATGTGCCGAAAAACTTGATTTTTCCGGAAAACTTGGTTCCCTTGAAAGGTTACTCAAATATACTTCACGAAAACAAGAATTTAAGCTCTCCAACTGGGCCAAAATTGCGTGTCTACAGCTTGCCTCGCCTTGGCGTCGGCTTTGTAGGGGAGTGACATGAATGAAACGTAGGCGAATGTAGCGAAGCGTAATGAGGCGTAGCGGAATGAAGTGGTAATGGACTGAAAAGGTGATGCTAAGGTGTAGATTTAGACACGCCCTCATTGGCCTAGTTGAGTGGAATAAAACTTTATCGGATTCCGAGATTATCCTTTGTCTTATCAAAACTTTCCCTCTGGTTGATTGGTTAAAGAGAAGAACAGTACTGAAAGTAAATAACTAAAATCCCACGTTGGGAAGAATTTTTACCGACCAGGACCCGAACTGCATGGTGTGCTGGACTCGGTAGAAATGCATTGAAAAGTAAATTGCAAAAGGTAAAGAGGAGACAGCCAATCAACCATGGTTGGGTTCTTCAAATTCATAAGGTTTTACTCAACAATACTGGTTCAGTTCGACATGGAAAAACTTCTTGTTTCGATGAAATCATTGTTAAAACATGGTGGAAACCGATTCTGCAAAAAATCAAGACCATCTTTAAAAGGGTTCACGATGTGATTGGGAGGAGGTTATGGGGTTATGGTAGGATTAGGAAACAGGAAATGGTTGTGGTGGGATGATGCATGATGGTGTATGAAATGATGCATGTTGGATTTAAAGAAAGGCAAATAAGTATAAGAAAATAGTTGAAGATATAGGTTGACTATAACGGGTCAGGACATTTATGAAGAAACCGTCGTCCCCGCATATTCAACTTTGGCCTATCCGCAAGCCTAGGGAATGACTGAGCCCTCACTGATTTTGTTGAAGGGGTTCTCAGGCTCAGCCCTCTCTAGACTTGAGGTCTTCAACGTCTTAAATATTATTTATTTTGATAGATGCAATACTAAATGCAAGTCCTAATAGGGGTCGGGGTAGTCCAGTTTTGGTTTTCAATTTTTTGATTTTTTTTTGTTGTTTTTGCTTCCTCTAAGTTTCTGGGATATGAAGCTGGCATGCCTTCTCCTATTCCTGCATCCACTTGAGAGAAGATATTAGAACTTTATTTTGGCTTAGTCCCTTGTGAGGAGAGGGCAAAGTTGCCTTGATCTTTTGCCAAGGGACATCGGCCTTATCAAGGTAAAGACAACAGAAAAACATAAGTATGCACAAAAGGAAATATGCAAGACTGAAATTAAACATGAATGCAAAGGCAGCTAGTCATTCTAGATAGCAAACTTTAGGTGTTTTGAAATTTTTGATTTGTTTGGGTTTTGATGGTTTTATAATGTTTTTGGTATTTTGGTATTTTTATGATTTTTTGGTGTTTTGGATATTTGATTTTTAAAATTTTTGATTTTATGAATTTGTTTGGTATTTTTTGAAGTTTTTAATTTTTTTGGTTTGATGTGAAAGAAACGACCATCTCATCCTTTGCCTTGCTTGCCATAGGTGCCTCTCATTGTTACCTAAGGGTTAAGAGTAGGCATCACGTGTAAGAAAGTGCCTAGTTCGAGATCTTCTGACCTTCGGCCTTCGATAGGCTATGGCTCTTCTTGGACCTAGTCGGTCAACCCTATCCTTTGAGGTTGAAGAAGGAAGATGATTGGTGGTAAGTCCTTAGTAGAATTCAGGGATGTCGAACTTGTTTCTCTACTAATACCCACATTGCCCGTTCGGGTTTTGACCTCTTCGGGTCCTTCCTTCTAGCCCATTTTCTTTGATGGCCCACATTCAGACAGGTCTTTCTTCTTTTGCTTGATTTTGACCTGGGGGGTCATTGCCCATCTTTTGGAGCCTTTTCTTTTGGACTTTTGTTGGTACACATTCAGACAGGTCTATTCTTTTGCTGACGTGAGGGGTCATTGCCCATCTTTTGGCACCTTTTCTTTTAATGAGAAGTCGGACCTTCAGAGTCATTTTCCAACTAAGGCAATGGGCATTTTCGATACTCCTTATTCTAACCCCTTTCATCTATTCTGGACCGAAACGAGAAGAGAATGGAATTGGGTTGATCTTCTTTTGCCAAGCGTTGCCTAGCTTTCTCTCTGACTTCCGATCATCGGATCTCAAAACTAGGTGTGTAGTGTGTGCAGTATGATGCCTATCCTTATTTCCCTAAGCGACAAGTTGATGCATCGGGCAAGTAAGCGTTAGATGCTATCATTATACTTCACACCTTTGGATTTTATAGATTTTTTTGTGATTTTTTTTCTAAGGGAAATATTTTTTGAGGTATACACCATTCTAGGGATGAGCTAGTTCTTCTCCTTCTGTATTAGTCAGCTTATATGAATTACTTGGATAAACAACCGAAATTACATATGGACCCTCCCAATTAGGTTGAAGTTTGGAGCGGGGACTGCCCGGCTTAACGAATATTCTTTTAAGCACAACCTCACCGATTTCAAATTTTCTCTCCACCACCCTCTTCTGATAAAATCTTTTAAGTCTATTTTGGTAAGATCTAGCATGTTCGGCAGCGGCCAGCCTCCTTTCATCCAAGAGTTCGAGTTGCGCGAGAAGAGAATCTCGATGTTCATCCATTGGGATATCTCGATCGATCTGGACTCGGAGGGAAGGAATGATTACTTCGTATGGAACTACCGCCTCCATCCCAAATGCCAAGGCATAGGGGGTCTGACCCGTTGGGGTTCGAATAGAAGTGCGGTAGGCCCATAGAGCATCAACTAACTTATCTGGCCAGTCTGCGAACTTGCTAGACTTACAAGTCTTCTTAATGATTTTTATCAGGGTTTTATTGGTGGCTTCTGCCTGACCGTTGCCTTGAGGATAATATGGAGATGAATGATGCAATTTGATGCAATACCTGTTGCAAAGGTCACGCAGCTCCTGAGAGATGAATTGCGGTCCATTGTCGGTGATGATGTCGCCTAGGATCCCGAACCTGGCAATGATGTTGCGCTTGATGAAGGTGCAGACTGTTGATGCCTTGATCTCCACATATGCTTCCACTTCCGCCCACTTGGTGAAGTACTCCGTTGCAGTTAGAATGAAGGATTTGATTTTGTTTGTGGAGTTTGGGTCACCGAGGGGTCCGATGACATCAAAAGCCCACATAGCGAAGGGCCATGGGGCGTGGATCGGGTGAAGGGAAGATGCAGGAGAATGAATCTTGTCGGCGTGAAGTTGACATTGATGGCAGTGCCGGACAAAGATCGAGCAATCTTCTTCCAGAGTAGGCCAATAGTACCCTTGTCTGACGATCTTTTTGGCGAGGGCTTGAGCATTTACATGGCCTCCACATACTCCGGAGTGTGCTTCTTCAAGCACCAATTCAGCCTCCTCTTCATTTATGCATCTTAACAGAACACCGACCAAGCTCCTTTTGTAAAGTACTCCACCTAAGATGGTGTATCTCTGGGAGACCCTTCTTATGGCTTTCTTCTCTTTGGCAGTCGATCCCGGTGGATATGTCTGATCCTGATAGTAATTCGCAATCTCATGATACCATGGTTTCTCACCCTCTTCTAATTCCTCCAACTCAATCAGAGATACTTCCTCCTTTTGCTCAATGTATTCTTTCCTTTCAAATTTTTCTTTAACCTTCAAGAATCGTGCATCTTCTACTGCCGGAATGGTACGTCGGCGGACATAGATCGTCCTAACTTGCCTACCTAGCGGGACAGATAGTGAAGATGCTAGAGAGGCGAGAGCATCGGCAAGAATATTTTAAGCACGAGGGACATGAATGAATTCGAGTTTGGAGAATAGCTTGATGTAACAGGTGGTGAGTTCTTGATATGGTCTGAGCCCGGGATGAGATGTGCGGTATTTGGCAAGCACTTGACGTAGAATCAACTGACAATCACCGATCACCCTTAGTTTAGTGACACCATAGAAGTGAGCGGTCTCCAGTCCGGCCAACAAGGCTTCATACTCAACTATGTTGTTTGTTGCTGGAAAATGGAGCTGAAAAGCCTGTGGAATGGTGACACCTTCGGGTGACAGAAGAACAATCCCTATCCCTCTACCCTGGGAGTTTAATGCCCCCGTCAAAATATAAAGTCCATAGATTGGAAGATCGAATGGACATCAATTCTTTATCGGGAAATTTTGACTGGATAGGGTCAAAGATTTGGATAGGATGATGGACAAGGTGTTCAGCGATTGCCTAGCCCTTGATTGCCTTCTGTTGGATGTAGGTGATGTTGAACTGAGAGAGGAAGAAACCCCAAAGTTTGATCAATGTTATCCTTCTCCTCATATCGGATTTCATCTAGCTGAATCGCATTTTCTAGATACTCCGGTAGCTTGGCACATTCTAAGCTCTTCTGGGCTAACTGATGCAAGTATCTTCCTGGAACTCTTCTACCTCTGATTTTTGTTCTATTTTTATTGGAAACTAAACCTAAGGAAGAATAAGAGGAAGAAGAGGAGGTGGATGAAGAAGAATTTATTGGAGAGGATGGAGGGCAAAGGAGGTCAATCAAGGATCTGGTGGCTCCTTGGGTCGAATGCCCTTCCGAGGCAAGTTGAGATGTTTCCTCGATCGAAATTTCAGTTTCGAGGAGGGCATTGTTTTTTGGGGAGTGCTAAACATAAAGACGAATGGGCTTCGGGTGCCCGATTTGGGTTGAGATCAACTACGGGGGTCGAGTAGGCGAAGATATTGATAAAGAGGGGAAGACTTCGAGTAATGTTTGATAGAGGGGGCTTTGGGCCCAATGTTGACAGAAAGAGATGATGGGCCAGTAGGCCGGATGATCATGGAAGAAGGTGGGTTCATGGACCCAATAAGAGGAGGATGTGGGCTCGAGGGCCTGGGTTTAAGAGATAGGCTTGAGGGCCCAAGAGTTGGAGAAAATGGGCACAAAGACCCGGATTCAATAGAGGGGCTCGATGGCCCAAGAGTTGGAAGAAATGGGCACAAAGGCCCAGATTTAGTAGAGGGGCTCGGTGGCCCAAGAGTTTGAGAAAATGGGCACAAAGGCCCAGATTTAGTAGAGGGGCTCGGTGGCCCAAAAGCAACAAGTGGGTTCGTGGACCCATAAGTTGGGCCTGAGGGCCAAAAAATAGGGATCGGGCGAAGAAGCCCGGGGAGAGCATCACGGTGAATTGGGGCATCGACCCCAAAAGATGACATAATGAGGGAAGGCCCTCGTGGAGTTGGTTGGACTTTTTCTCGAGTCGGTTTGGTAATATGACCCTCCGGTGGGTCAACAGGTGGTTCAGCCTGGAGTGGTTCATTGCTTGACCCTTCTTCATCAGTGGAAAACAAAAGAGATATTTCAGGATACAAGTTATCTTCAGGGTCGTCAGTTCTTCTTCTCTTGTCTTTCTCAATCTCTTGTTCTTCCTTGTTCTCAGCCAGTTGAATGGTTTCTTTGTAACGTTATGGTATTTATTTGAATTAAATAATATTTATTATATTTTTTTTTGTTATGAGATTAATATTATATTTACTTCCCTTTCCATTACATCTCTCCTCCCGTTTTTCTCTCCTCCCGATTACCCTAGCAAAACCGTCCCCTTTCTATCTCCCTTGCGCCTGCCCGCGGCCACTGCAGAGCCGCCGCTTCCCACGGCAACCACCCCCCTCTCGGATGCCATCCCCACCCTTCTGCCTCTGCGAGCGCGACGCCTCCCGCCCATGCCGTCGCCGGCCCAGTGCCATGCGGCCGCCGTCCTACCCTCGCGCTGCCTTCCACCTCGCGCCGTCGCCGCCCTGTTAGCCGCTCGCCTGCCGCGCCAACGCGCCCGCGCGCGTCTTCCCGCCCCCCTCGCCTTCGCGTGCCGCCCGCGAGCGGCCCGCCCAGCCGCTGCATCCGTAGCCCGGTCAGCGCGGCCAGCCGCCGCTGCCCGCGCGCCCAGGCCGCCATTGGCATCTCGCCTCCTCGTCGCCTTGTCCACCTGCGTCGTCGACCACCCGCTCGCCATCGTCAACCGCCGCCAGCTACCTCTTCTTCCCTTCCCCCCCCCCATGCGCGCCTCCGTCCGCGGTCAACGCCGCTCTCGTCCGCCGGTGCCCAGCGTCGCCTCCGCGCCCGCGTGAAGCCACGCCATGCGGCCACCGCGCAAACGCCGCCATGCGCCGCTGTGTGCCACTCGTGCGCCCGCACCCCTATCCGCCGTGAGCTTCCTCTCTCTCCTATCTATTCTCTTCATCGTATTATTATGGATATTACTTACTCTCTTTTTCTTTTCCCTTGATCCGATGGCAACCCCCCTATTCTGTTTATTTTTCCAGCAACATTGATGGAGGGAGATAGCCGATTTGAGTTGGTTCGATTTGTGCACCGCGTCGCCATCGTCCGGTATTATTTTCAGCCGCCGATCCCCAACTCTTCGGCATCGATTCCGGTAGGCATCCTTGACGTGTCTATTAATTATCATTAAATTTCTACTTAATCCTCCATGACTTGTAGTGATTATTATTGAGTTAATTAGTCGGTTTAGTGTTGTATGTCGCGATTAACTAGCATGGTTAATTAGTCTACTTGTTCTATGTTGTGCATAATAGGGCTCTTGTTAGGGAGATTATTATACCCTCTTCATCATGATTAATTTAGTAGATTGTTAGTTGATTTTAGTTCGTTTAGTTGGTATGTTTTTAACTACCCTTTTGTTATACGGTTTTGAGTTAACTTGTTATATAGGTGTGGTGATAGGTTAATAAGATTAGATAATATTTATTTAGTTTATTACATCTGTTTCGAGATATGTTATTGTCATTAATTTAGGTGATAGGGTCTGATTGGGTCTTGTTCCTATCATGTTAGTCCTTACTAATTCTTGTCATTTTATGGTTCTAGATCATGCATAGGTGGTTCAGGTGTGGTTGATCATGCTATTTGCATTGGTGGTATGTTTATTCATTGCATGGTATAGTTTATATCATTTGATCTTGCATAAGTGTATCATGGCATGGCATGATTGAGGTGGATGCATGATGCATTGAAATTATGATGAAAACGACTACACCGGACTAGTTAGTCGTGACCCGAGGGGGCGGCGGAGGTTAGAACGATCCGGTGCATCCTTCGATCCCGGATACCGCGGTTTGTCCACTGTGCCACCACTTTGCCTAGGTGCACTATGGGATTTCGTTTAGCTATATATGGGACTGCTATATATGATAGATCTGGTGGTAGCTGGTTGAGGTGGCAAGACGACGCATTCCTTGCTAATAAGAAAAAGGTGTGGTTCTTATTAGAGGATAGGTGCATTATTGCATGGTATTGTATAGGTGGTCTAGTGATGTATTTTATTTTGTCAATTATCATATTGTGTTGCACGGTATATGCATGGTTTGTCTCATTTATAGTGATATCATCATATGGAGCATATAGTAGGTGTCTATGCATATGCTCATACCATCTTTTTACGTCATGTTATGGTGCATATAGGTGCTGGTCGGTGTGATTATAGGCTTTGGTGGGTGGTGTAAAACACATGGATTAAGTCATATATCTAATGTATTGACTAGCCTATATTTACATATAATTGGTGTAGGTACGGTACCTATTTTAATTAACATCTAGGGCCTTTTAACTATCCGATTGGGCGGATGATGGGGTGTCTACTGAGTCGTCGTACTCATCCCAATCCTTTTATCAATTTTCAGGTAATCAGGTTTAGCGCAGCAGAAGCGTGATGGATCGATTCCCAAGAAGCAAATGGATGATCATTATGTCTTTAAATGGTATTTAGTTTTGTTTAGATTGTAGGGATTGGTGATGTATTTGAATTGAATTTTTGTGAAATTATGAACTTGGATCTAGTTGTTTTCATTCGTTCCAAACCGATATATTTTAGGGGTTATTTTTCCCCGGTTACGTCGTCGGATTATGTTCCGCTGTGCAGGATTAAATCCGGGGCGTGACATTCTTTCTTGATGAAAAACCTTTGTAAGCATCCTGAAAAGTATTTGCTTTTGAGATTTTGACCATTGGCTGTCGTTCCATCATATCCAACCCCGCTCTTTGGTTGTAACCTCACTGGATTGATTGGCTCAGCTATGCCTTGCAGTTCTTTGCCTAGTCCTCGGCCCTCCTGGTATCCCAAAATCTTCATTATATGCCACCCAATAGTTTCATTTTCTTCTCTTTTCCTTCTCCACACTTGCCTGGGTTGCCTACTCATTTATGGAAGATCCAAGATTGTCAAAATTGGCTCGTTTGGCAACCCAAGGGGTGGTGGTGGAGAAGATGGATGATCTAAGGGCATGCTCGTCACCTTAATCACTTGTCCCTTGTGAGGGAATTTAAGACACTGGTGATTGGTGGATGCGACTGCCTCTAGTGCTTCCAAATAGGGTCGTCCCAGAATAGCTTTGTAGGTTGGATCCATCTCAAGTATGTGGAAGTCAACAGTGATTGTTCGAGGTCCAAGTTTCACATTTAATGTAATCATGCCATCGGCAGGCTTTTTCGAATTGTCATACGCAGTCACTGTTATTTGAGATGGCCGGATGTCTTCCTCGGAGATTACACAAAGATGTAATGTTTCTGGTGGCAAAACATTAATGGATGCTCCAGTATCGACTAAACATGACTTAATGCCTACACCATTGATGTGGACTATGATGCACAAGGCACATTTCCTTATTTCCGGGTCGGCTAACTCTTCCTTTGTGAATGTGAGGGCCGGGTACTCACTTCTCGGGACCGTAATCGATGAGATTTTTACGGGGGAGGCTCTCATTCACCATCACCCGCTGTAAGTATTGTTGGAGAACCTCTTGATGGACTTTGGATCTTTTGATCAACTCTAAGATAGAGATTCGTGCCGGGGTTTTATCAAGATGCTTCAATTAGTCATAGGATGTCCCATGCAATGGTTCTTTGATGAGTTCTTCTTCTATTTCTGGTACCAACCCTGACTGACCAGCCTGGGGAAAGACCCTTTTGAACATGCGCCCACTCCTGAGTACTGTGGCAAGTTGAGGAGCTATAGCTGGGGTGGTAGTGGTGGGTGGCGGGTTAGGTCGAATGATGGGAGCTCTTGGGACGGGCGTAATGATGGTGGTTTGAGGCATGGTAGAGTAGGTAGGTATGTTTGCACGAGGCGGGATAATGATAGGTCCTAGTGGTGGTGATGTTTGTGGTGGATTAGCCGGGCGGGTTAGGGTCCGTCCCGATTGGAGTTGAATGGCTAGTGGTGTAATGATGGGTTGTGATGGTGTTCAGATGATGGGCATTCTGTTTAATGTGATGGGATTATGTGACATAGTTGTTCGGGGTATAGAGTGGACGGTTCGGTTAGGAGGGTGAAGTAAGTTGATGTGCATGGAGGAGACGGCTCCCTCGACTTGCCAATTCTGGCCCCGATCATGATACTCCTCAGAAGAAATCACGATGGGATTAACGTGTTGATTCCCAGGCGCGGGTGCATGTGGAGGTAAAGGGCTTTGGATAATCCCCAGGCCGCGGTTCTGTTGTTGTTGCTGCTGAGCTGGTGCATGCTGCCGTTGCGGTTGATTTTTCACTGTTCTGATGTATTCCCCCATCTGGTCCCAGTCAATACTGCCTTGCTCATTAAGATCGTGGATATAGTCTTTGAACTGAAAAAATTTTTCCACGGTGTGCCCAGGATATCTATGGAACAAGCAGTATCGCTCTGTGTTGGCATTCTGAGGCCACTCCGACTTCTCCCTTGGCAATGCAATTTGCCCTGCCGCCATGAGTGCATTAAAGATGTCCACGAGGGAGTACGGCAAAGGCGGGTAATGGTTCCTCTTGGGTTCAACCTTTTGGGGTTCATAGGCCATGGGAGGGGGTGCTTGGTTGTAGTTG
The DNA here is from genome assembly GCA_036172225.1 of Cryptocoryne crispatula var. balansae. Classification (NCBI taxonomy): domain Eukaryota; kingdom Viridiplantae; phylum Streptophyta; class Magnoliopsida; order Alismatales; family Araceae; genus Cryptocoryne; species Cryptocoryne crispatula. The sequence goes on from CM069918.1 coordinate 30,571,892, forward strand.
GCCAGTTGTTGCCGCGTTGGTTGGGGAACCGGGGCTTGCGGTCGCTGAGGGATCGGAACTTGTTGTTGACGAGGCTAGAACTGAGGTTGATGTTGAGGTTGACGAGGGTTTCTAAATGGTTGGTTTTGTTGAGGGTTCCTAAACTGGTGTTGATAATTGCTAGGTGGGTTCCCTACAACATTGAGGTTCTCATTTGTCACTACGCCCTCGATCCTTTGGACCGGTTGTGGTAAAAGTGGTTTTCTTGACAGCTCGGGGTCTAGGATCAAACAAGTTCATGATAGGTGAGTCCCTAAGCTATGTCTGAATGTACCGTGCCCTTTCATAGTGTTCACTCATGGAGGTGGGGTGATGCAAAGCTAGCATATTCTTTAAGGCCGGAGTGGCATTGGTGATGATCATATTTACTTGCTCCGGCTCTGAAATGGAATTAGTAAGCTTTTCTGCCATGGACCTCCACCTATCAGCATATCTGGTAAAATCTTCATTATTTCTCATTTTTTCATCCATGAGGTCGGTGATGGAATATGTTGGTCCGACCCTATCTTGATATCTTTGCAAGAATTTAGCTTTGACAGTTTCAAAGTTACTCGCCTCCAAAGAGTCAAGCGAGTAGAACCACTCTAAAGCTGATCCCTCTAATGATCTTCTGAAAAGAAAAGCAAGGGCCCTTGGATCATTTTGCCACATTACCGACTCATAAAGAAAGTCCTTGATATGAATGAAGGGATTACCGGTTCCGTTGTAGCGATGGTGTACCGGCATCTCAGAGGGAGGTAGATGAAAAGTAGGGAGGGAAGGAAGAGAAATTTTAGGGACTACCTTGGTGTCGATCAAACGTTTAAGCTCTCTATACTGCTCATCCATGCGATTGATCTTGTTAATCATGGCCTGATCGACAGAAGGTTCCATAAGACGAGGAGGAGAAGTGGGTGCTTGGTGCACCGGAATTGGGATTTGATGGGCCGAAGTGGCCGGATAAGAAGGGTACATTGGGGGATACACCAAAGGGTGAGTAGGGTTGAGATGATTAGAGGAATAAACTGGTGGTCTAGAAGGAACAACAACATTTGGATTGGGATGATCTAGATTAGCCACCGGATGAGGAGAAATTGGGGCCATGAGCCCGGTATGAGAATGGCCTTGAGTGGGCACATTGGGTTGATGTGCCCCTGACCGAGGGGTAGAGATGTGAAGACCACCTTCGGGAGGAATGTGGTCGGTGGGCGACTTGCCCTTGAGGATGGCTTTGATAGCCTGAAGTTGGGTAGGGTCGGCATGAGATAATGCCTCCCAAAGTGAATTTGGATTGGGTTGAGGAGAATTTTGACTAGGTTTGGGGAGAACTTCGGGGTCATTGACGGCACACACGGCATCAGGATAGAAATAAGATTGGTCATACTCCAACTGTAGTTGCTCGTATCCTTGATCCGCCATTCCGATAACTCGACCTAACCTTAAATTCATAAACACAATAGAAAAAGAAGGTTGACAAATAAAAGCTTAAGGATTTTTTTTAGTTTTGATTTTTTACCCCTTTTTGTTTTGATTTTCTTTTGTCAGACAAGCAAGTTGTCAAGCAAATTAACCTCAAGCAAATTTTTGTTTTGGTTCTTTTTAGGTGATTTTGGGATTTTTGTTTAATTTTCAGTTTTTGTTTGCAAACAAGTAATAGCAAAGACTTGGAATGATTAATGCAATTTTTTTTTGTTTCAACCTGAAATTAATGGCTTGTTAAGAGAAATATTGTCCACTCAAATAAATGGGTAGGACCCTATGCTCTCACAACGCCGAGCAATCTAAGGTTGTCACTATTTTCACAATGATAGGTAATAGGTACTCCGGGTTTTGGGATAAAATGGTACAACCAGCCCGATCAGTGAAGAGGGAATCCTTCACGTCTGGGGACTTACGGAGGTCTTGATGGAAGCTACCCGGTCCTTCCGAGAGGGAATCCCCGGAGGAGGAGTTGGCAACCACCAAGAGGGGTGTTTGGATATGTGGGACTTTGGGAGGAGAGAGCCTGCCTTCTCGGATGTCCTAAGGAGACGGGCGAACCCGAAACTCCAATGCAAACTAAATGCAAGTGAAATTTCAAGGAATAAGAAGCAACCAAGAAGAAAATAAAAGCATACAATGATTAATGAGATGTTGTAGGAAGCAAGTAAACAAGACAATGATATGAAATTAAACTAAGATGGAAGAAAGCATTAATTTAACTAGGCATGCTTTGAAAGATTTGCTAAAGGAAAACTAGGCCTAGAAGGAAATAGACAAGTATACTTAACAAGAGATGAAACAAGATGATATCTAAAATGCTAAGGTGAAATAAGTTGATAAACCAAGCTAGAAATCAGATTGTATGTTTTTAAAAGGGCCAAGGGAAGGCAAGTAAATCGGAAGAAACAAGATAATGCTTCAAGGAAATAAACAAGCATGTAAGCAAGAAAATAGAAATGCAAAGAAATAGAAATGGCTTAAATGAGAACTAGATTGAAAAGAAGCATGTTTTCAAGTGGACATTCTTAGGAAAAAAAAGAGAAGAACTCACTAAAGCAAAGTCGGTCCCACCATGGTCGCCAAAAGGTGTAAGCACCCGAAACGGGACATCCGTGGATCTCCCCCTTCCGGCCCCTACGCTTGCTTTGGGGACTTGGTGAATGGGATGTTAGTGGGTGTGGTCGCCAGGAGCCAAAGGCTCCAAAATATAGTAGAATGAAAAGAAATGAAATAAAGAAATGACCGTCGTACCTTTGGAAGCGGGGAGATTGTTGAGTTTCGACTTCTCCTCTCTCGGCCGGCCGAAAGAAGAGAGCTTAGTGAGTCCTTCGTCTTCGATCCGGTTGAAGCTCCGCCTCAATCATATTTACCTAAGAATGTCCATAAGAAAACATAGAAAGAAGTGAAAAGATCATTAGTTCTCGTGACAGTGTAGAATCATGCTCAAATTCAAATGTAAACATGAAAGAGGGAAGGAACTGACCGGATTGGGACTAAATCCCAACCCCTATTTGGAAGGTTTAAATATGCATGAAAATACAAATGAGTGGCTTAATGCATGCTAAATAACATGTTAATGAAGGTTAAAATGAAAGGGGGGAGTAAAAGATCGACCGGAAAGGTAAATAAACTCAAAAAAATGCAAAACGGGGTCTGCCCCTGCTAGTGCCCCATATATGGGGCGCCTGCTGCAGGTGTCCCCTTGATGGGGCGCGTTGACCAAAGTCAAAGCGCCCTATATACGGGGCACCAGGGACTGGCTTCAACATATTTTCTTCCCTTCTTCGCGGCGTCGCCCCGGAGTGTAGGAAGACCTCCAAGACGGAAAAAAGACTTTTTCAAGCAGACAATACTCAAGTGAAGATAATGGAAGAGTGTTTTGGAACTAGATGTAAGATAAATAGAGTGTAGAGGTCCTCAAAGTTGGAGAAAAATCATATTTCTGAAGAAGAAAACTGCAGGTTTTTGGGTTTTTGGGGAAGGATTTTGGGATAATCTAAGGGCTTGAGAGGGTGTTATGAAGGCTTAGATTCGTAGTGGTGGATGAGATGAGGTGGGAGACAGACTTGGGGTGTCCAAAAACCACCATATGGGGGTCTTTCTACAGCACAAAAGAGGGCAACTTCATTCTGCTGGAATATCCCTTCAAGAAGCAACTATGATTTTTTTGGGTTTTGGGAGATGGTTTTGGGACGGTTTGAGAGCTTGGAGGGGGGTTCCAAGGCTTGGGATGTGTAGTGGTGGATGAGAGGAGGTGAGGGACTCCCTTGGTCTCTCCTAAACCTTCCAAATGGGGGTCCTTTTATAGGCAAGAAGAGGGCAACTTTATCTACAGAACTGTCCCATCAACCTGTCCAGTCAGTCAGACCAGATGCAGGTGCCCCATCAGTAGGGCGCCTAGTGCCTTGTTTATAGGGCGCCTGGCGCCCTATTGCCCTATAAGCAGGGCGCGTTGACCTGGTCAACGCCCCATCAATCTACTTCGAAATGTGCCGAAAAACTTGATTTTTCCGGAAAACTTGGTTCCCTCGAAATGTTACTCAAATATACTTCACGAAAACAAGAATTTAAGCTCTCCGACTAGGCCAAAATTGCGTGTCTACAATGTCTAGTTATGTTATTGCTTGTTCATTGTGTTACATGTGATTATAATAAGGCTTTGATTGCATTAGAGCACAGAACATGTTCGTCAAATGCAGACTCAGCTTAGAACAAAGACAGCGAATACATCCTTAGCAAAAGTGCATACTTATCAAAACAATGACCACAGAGTAAGAAAACTTGGTTTTACTTATCTATGATTTAAATGTATCACTTGTTCATATTATTCTTTCTTACTTGATGATAATGTGGCTTTGGAATGTACTCAAAATTCTTTTATACTAGAGTACACATGTGTCTCAACTTCAAGATCATGTTAGATCAAAGACAACAAATCAATCTACACATGTCATCCAGGGTAAAGAGCAAGATAAAAGGTCTACGAGAAAATAATGATTTGTTTAATCGTAGTGATCCACCTTCAAGAGAAGTCAACTTTAATGATAATGATGTCGATGGAATAAACTCACAAAATGATGTTGAAGAAATGACTACAGGTATTTAGATTTGTAATGTATATATCTTGATTTTTGCGAACACATCTATACAAATGTTTTATGTCATGTGTTGTTAAACATTACAGATGTGCAAAAGAAGACACGTGGAGTTACTCGATGTATTGATTTATTGAACGTGGACAAGAGACAAGCTTTACATGTGGATATAAATGATTTCGGTCAGCCAGTTGGACAAAATGCAAGAAAGTTGGCAAGTTATCTTGGCGTCATTGCTCGTAATCCACAAAAATCTCCATTAACATGGGAAGATTGGAGAAAGGTGCCACAAGAGGATAAAAGTAACATGTGGGAACTCGTAAAGGTATAAATGGAAATTTTATTGTGTTATTTGAAACAGTAAATAGTTCTAAAAATTATGTCTTGTGTGTAGGACAAGTTTGATGTTGATGACGCCTTATACCCATGGGTGATGAGAAGTCTTGGTTCAAAGTTGTAAAACTTCAAGTGCAAACTAAAGAAAAAGTTTGAGGATGATATCAATAATAACCATGGTACACCAACTATAAGTGATGCACGTGTAGATCCCAACCAATGGAAAGAACTCGTTCAATATTGGAGATCTGAAAAAGGGCTGGTATGTAAGGATGGTCTTTATTTTATTGATGTACATAATGAATAATTTGACATCTTATATTATCAAGAAAGGAGTATCACAAACAAAGTAAATCGTGGGAAACAAATAGTTGGTCACACATCTGGATCAAGGAGTTATGCTATGATACGTGAGGAAATTGTAAGCATTCATTTGTTTCATAAAATACTTTCAGTCTGATTACTATTGATATTGTACTAATTAATTACATCTTTATTATGTTAAACAGCGTCAGAAAAATGTTGATAAAAAAAATCCCTCACGAGCTGAGTTATTTACCATAACACATACAAGAAAGGATGGGACACCAGTTAATGAAGATTCGTCAAGAGTTATGGTACATGTTCAGTCAATTTGTTCTTGTTATGATAAGTAATAGTTAAATATGTCTAACATTTTCTTCTTGTTTTTTAACTATAGGCAATATTGCAAGAACGAACCTCTCATGAAGAAGAAAATTTAACTACTACACTGAAAGATGACATTCTATCTCAAGTATTAGGAAAGGAGAAATATGGATGTATAAGAATGCTTGGCTTGGGCCCCACTCCTTCAAGTGTTTATGGTCCAACTCCTACTCGCTCTCAAGCCCTCCAAATGGTGAATCAAATCAGAACATCATCTGAAAGTATAATGTCAAAGTTGTTTGAGAAGATAGAGGAGATGAAAGAACAGAATGAGAAAATGAAGGAATCATATGAAGGTCGTCTTAATAGTATACAAGAAGAGTTTAATATGTTCAAGGAGATAGTGAACAAAAAAAATGCTGACCAATAGGTATATATATATATTTTTTCTTATCATCAACTTTTGTTTGAAATGTATTTTAAAAATCTTGTTTAAATTGCTTGTTAGGTACAAGAAGAGAGCTCATCACCCTCTATTCCTTCCTCTGCATCAAGTCATGAAGTGCAACATCACCTTTTTCAGGTAAAATAAAGTACATGTTCAATGCATGGTAAAATGATGACTTATGAGTGTTATATTGTTCAGACGAATATTCAAATCCCTAGATCTCATCACAAAAATAAGAGGAAATCAAAATTTGAGGTATATGTTTAAAACATTAGCTTTTATTTTTTTTAAATGTTCCTATGATATAATATTTCTAGTTTAACAAATTGACAGGTGCCTCAGATGTTAAATATGAAAAAAAGGGTGATTAGTCTTAATAATATGCAAGTAAATGAACATTTTATAAAATTGATGTTTTATTATGTTATAATAGTGATGGAAATTTGACACTAAGTTTTGTATAGGTGAGAAGCACGGTCTGTTTAAAAAATGTGAAAAAAGTTGGTGTGGCTCTTGGAACTATTGAATGTAAAGATCCAAATAAAAAGGTTGGAGGTTGTGAATTGGGATATGAATATTGGGAAATAGCCATATATGTTGCATTAATACATGATGAACCTCTTCCAAGACCATATGGGAATATTAAAACAATTGGAGATGCAATTGGGACAAGTATTGCATGGTCATTTACTCTTGTACGTATATTCTAAAAATTTTGATTATTATTTATAAATAAATAAAATTTATCTAATGATTATTTTTTTATTGTAGGTAAGCAGGGTAGAAGACTGAAAGACTACACATGAGGGGTGCTTTTCGAACAATGTTGTTTAAAGCAGATGAAACTTCAATTTACACTACATTTCAATTTCAGTTATGGATATGTTTGGATGAACTTTGGAATTCTTAGTTCCTATCTAAACTCATTGTATTAGATGTTTGAATGAACTTTGGAATTTTTAGTTCTTGTTTTGGACATGTTTGGATGAACTTTGGAATTCAAGTTACGCTATAATTTTGTCTATTATCATGCACTTCTATTACATTATGCAGCAAAAATGTACATTTGAAAGTGGTCAAGAAGATGGCAAGGAAGTTACTTCACAAGTGAGGTAATTTATATCAGCAATGGGAACAAAGCAAGGTGACGATTTATTTTTGTCTTTCATTAAAAAGCAAGGTTAACTATATTCTTCAAGGATATATATCAAGGTGAGATTTCTCACCATGCATAATAGGGAGTGTATGTCTTCTTACCTCTACTTGTATACATATCATGTTTATTTTCACATGCATGATTTCATTTTGTAGGATTTACTTAAGAATTTTGGTTTCTTATTCATTAATGTGAAAGCATTAGCAGTTATCAAGCACAAAACTCAACATGCTTCTATTGTGTATCTGTTTCCTTTTATCTGTACAACTTGCTACCATTATTTTGCCAAATGCATGTACTAATAAATCATTACTATTAAACTATCTTTTTCTTCGGTCAGCATTACTAGCATTTACTATTGAATGAAGAAATGAGATATGTAAGTTCTTAAAAAATTCTTATGTCCATGTGTACAAATGAATTCTTCAAATACAAAATTTCTATCTTGGGCAAAAGAAAATTATTTTGCTGATTACTCTTCAAGTCATGTGTGGATTCAAATAGGTTTTTCAATAATATTACTTTTTAAGTATATGATGCATCAAATTTTATTACTTAAATATTGTAGACATGTCTATCAACATCTTATGCTGAAGACTAACTCATTATTCTTCATTTATGGCAGGTGATTCTTCTTATATTGTTGAGGATTGGGAGAGGTTCTAGAGGAGGAAAAAGGAGGAGATACGAAGAATGTTTGAAAGCAACATCGTGTTCTTGTGAATTTATACATAGTGAATTTGTATAGCTTCATGTACTTGATTGTAATGAGAGGAAGAGATGCAAATTAATATGTTTGATTGTATGTGTATGCATGGGTACATGAGATAGAAATTAAATGTTCTTTCACTAAATCTGTACTTTGGGTAAAGATGAAAATTAACATTTTTGATTGTATGTGTTTGAATGAGTACATAAGATTGTGATTGTGCAAATTAATATAGATTGAAGATGGAAATCTAATAGGTTTAATTTAATTACGAAGAAAATAAATTTTTTATTGTTATCAAAATTAACATTAGCAACATTTGTATTGGTCGCTAATAGCGGACTATGTGATTAATAATTCTTTTCATTTGATAAAGTAGTATATGATAAAATACCGTTAATAGCAAATGAAATTGGTATTGTATGTATCTTTAATAGCCAATTTGATTGTCATTATAACATAATATGTATAGTAGCTATTTGAATTGTTTTCTTTTACTATCTTCAGTAGCCAAATCAAGTGTCGTTAATTCTTTTTGTGACTAATAAGATGTGAAAAAATGATATTTTTAAATATATACAAAGGCAATTAAAATTGCTACTAAATATTACTTTAATAGCAATTTAAAATAATGGCTACTATAGATTTTTAGCGACGGCCTTTATAGTAGCCAAATTATGTATGGCTGCTAATTTGTTTTAGTAGCAAATCCGATTCTTTTTGTAACAAATATAATTGGTGTTAAAAGTCTATTTTGGCGTAGTGAGCCTTGCATAGAGAGGAGAGCGGTGTTTTCTACATGGACGAGGTGTCATTCTTCGATGCATACACCAAGCCCATAATGCAGGGCCTATGGTGTTATGTGGGATGCGACGTGTTCTGTAAGAATGGAAGGCTGACGGAGGAAAGTTGGTGGAAGAATTGGAGGACGAATCGAGCGGCTCAATGTTGATCGGACGATCGGGGGAGACAGGATGAACAAACAGTGTTCACCCGAGCAAACCAACCAGGAAGGAAGAGAGGGGGAGAGAGAGAGAGCAAGAAGGAGAGAGAGAAACGGCAAGGAGGGAGAGGCGGTATCAGTGAGGAGATGGGGGCGGAGATGGCACCGAGAGGTGGAGATGCCAGTAGGCACTTGTAACATAGGTGAAAATCAGACGATTGGACGAAACACCTCTGTTCACGTAGTTTAAATAACATGATGTATTTTATTTTGAAGACAATATTTTAGATAGTTTGTGGATTTCATGATTATTTATTTAAATGTATTAGCTAAGTTTGAATTAGAAAGCACTTAAAGGTTTTTAATTGAATATGAGAGACCTTGAAATTTTAGTGAAAGGTCCAAAAGTAACTACTTTGATGACTTAGTTCACAATATGTTCCATTAAAATATATGAGATTTAAAGTAACTACTTTGATGACTTGGTTTGCAATATAAAGTTTTCTTATTTATTTGACTCTTTCAACTTCCAACATCTTCAACAAAATATGAGAGAGAGAGAGAGAATTGCTCAAATGATAACATTTTGTATTGCAAACTAAACATGTATATTTACAAGAAGTGAAATGGTATAAGTCAAATATGCTTTGGTCATTATAATGAAGATCAAAGATAATGTTGTGTAGCCCAGTAGGAAGTAGCTAACTCCTACTTTAGTGAATAAAATTGATTAATTAATAGATAGAAAATAGAGAAATTTGCAAAGTAGAAAATTTTAATTAATGTAAAAAATATAAATCATATATATTATAGAAACATTAAAAGTTATGAAATCTAAAAAATTAGAAAGGGTAGGGATTCAAAATATGGAAACTTCGAAAACTTAGAAATCTGAAAAGATTGGAAAAATGAAATTTGAAAATATTAGAAATATGAAAACTAATTAAACACTTGAAAAGTTCAAAAATCCCAGATGTTTGAAATTCTTAAACCGTAAAAAGTAAGATCCTAAAGGTACATTAAATCTTGACAGTCTAAAAATTGTGAAAGAAAGAATTTTAATCTAACCCAACCAATACATTTTTATTATTGAATTTATTGTATTTTATATAGAAAAATACCACAAACAATTTTCATAATGGGATGTTTGTATGCATGACAAATTAAGATTTTATTACAATTTTATATTTTTGTAACAAAACTTCTTACAAGAGGTGTTTGACAATCATTACAATTTTATGGTTTTAAAGAGTTTTACTTTATGAACAAAAAAAAGCAAGTGATACTTTTTTTATCTTGTCATCTCCCATCTTGTTCAGTCATATATGGTATCCACTATTTTTTTATTATCATATCTTCCTAAACCTGATAAATATATTTTATTGATTAGCTTAGATTTTATTTTGATACAATCTTTTATCATGAAAATGTACAAAAAATTATTGTTCAACCAAACACCCTACGTGTTGTAAAAGTAAAGCTAGGATGTGAATGAATACATGCCAAACAAATTTTTAAATTTTATAACAGCGTAATATAGATTATAAATTTTAAAAATAAAACTACACAAATAAAAAATCAAGTCTTAAACACTTTATGAATGCATATAATTAAGTTGCTGTCAAAATTTTATGTTACCCGAGAATCTATTAGTAAAATATTTTGTAATTTATCATCACTATGTCCTAGAACTATTCGACCATTGTTGATTTTACATTTATAAAAAATATCCTGATGTCATATTATATTGTTAAATCATATTTTACAACAATAAGTATCAAGCAATAAATAGATTTATCGATAAGATTATCATTTTTAGATGCTTTCATTTTTTATCTTTATTTAATTTTCTAGTAAATACATATTTAGATATTTTAAATTTATGTCATACTTTAATAATGATATAGCATTTATATTTACACAAAATACATTTATAATACCAACAGATAAAATAATAATAGAATGCAATGTTAGTTTTATTTTAAAAAAATAGATAATATCAACTATTAAAGATGCAATGTTGACAATTATTATAAAACAAAGTTTGTAAAAAGGGTGATTAACATTACATTTTTTACACACACACAAAATGAGACCGTATAAAGAAAAATAATGACGTCAGATGTTAAGTTTAGAGTTCAGGTACACTCTATTAGTTATCAATATAATGTGACAAGGATAGTGGATTTTGGTAATAGATATTTCTATTATCATGAAAAGGGTTAAGTTATTTTGAATAAATTGAAACTTTGTTCTAATTTTAATTTTTTATAAAAAAATAATTTGATTTATGAAAATATAATTTACATTAATATATAAAAAATAAATTAATAAATGTCATATTACTATTGCATCTAATCTAGCATCGGTAGTATTTACTTTTATTTTGTATTCTTTATATAACAAATTTGTAACTATTTATATATTTATTTATCACAAATCTAAGATACTATTAACTGACCACGAGTTCACCGTGAATGTATTACTATTACATCTATTTTACTATCATTGATATTTACTTTGATTTTGTATCCTTTATATAACAAAATTGTAACTATTTATATAGTTATTTATCACAAATCTAAGATGCTATTTACGTTCAAAGAAAAAGACCACGACGAGTCCATGATAAATATAGACAATAAAAGACTATTTTTCTGAGGTATAATAAAATGTATACACCACCAATCAATTGAATAGCTATAAATCAAAACGGTGAGGAGAGAGGATGTATCTAGACAACAGGGGAGGCTATATGCTTGTCGATGAAACAAGGACTCCCGCTTCTAATAGATAATAGATTATATTAATTTCAAATAAATATTAGTATAAATTTAGGTTAATTAGTATAAAGATATAATTATATATTATAAATAAAGTATTAGTCTTCGTATTAACTTTAATTAATTATTATAAATTTTAATTTATTTTATTTAAATATACATCAAACTGACGAACCAAATTAAACCAAACTGAACCACAATCGTTTCAGAGTTCAAAGAAACTGGTAAGGTTCAATTCAGTTCCAATTTTTTGTTCAATTTCGGTTTGAAAAAAATGTCAAATCGAACCGAATCAAACTATTTACACCCCATGCAACTGCACATGGTCGGTTCTAAACACGAATCGAATCAAAAGGTATAAGAAACAGAGAGATTAAGTTTGTTAGATTGATCACATTGAGAATTAGAAAGAAAAATAGATTTCTTTATCATACTGTATCGAAACTGATTAGTTCGATTTGGGTCTTACTACATGCATGCATGTACCTTGTATTTCAGATCTTCGACAGTATCTAATGTAAAAAAAGATATCCAGCTTTCACAAGCGAGGGAATGTGTTAAAATAATCTAAAAATTTTGAGTTAGATAATCTATTTGTTTAATTAACAAATTAAGTTGATATATATAAATTGTTGTATAATGTTGTGTAATGTGTCTGTAACACCTTGGTTCGTGAATATGTTAAGACATTAAATCAGTGGACTATCAGTCATACCGATTAATTATTTTTCAGAGGTTGAGTCGAAAGAATTTCAAATTTAGATATATTTTGTTGAAAGTAAGCCGAGAATGAGTGATCACAAACTACTGATTAGTATAATTGTTGGACCAAATAGATACGTAACCGAATGACTTTACATAATTTGACAAACTCAAATAGATACGTAACCGAATGACTTTACATTTGATGGCATTTAAACATCTGCATATATATATGTCCCACAGGAAAAATCTTGTCACTTCTTTGATCTCTTAGGGCTTGTTTGGTATGAGGATAACTTGGCGTTAAACTTGGTTTATCCCCGAAATTTTGGGGATAAACCTGGTTTATCCCCTAAATTTTGGGAATAAACCAGGGTTATCCCCAAGTTATCCCCGTACCAAACATGTGGTTAATTCGTCCTTCTCTCTCGAACACAAATCTCTTCTCTTCTCTCATGTCCCTACAGCACACAATCCACATCAACAGTGACAACCCTTTTCCTTTCATGGTTCGGCTATTTTTGAGTTTGATATTCTGCAGTACTCATCGTATTATATGAACTTGTTGACGGTGGTGCAAGATATATTGAAATTTACATTATAATTACACTAGTCACATTTCTACGTCTACTCTAAGTCGTGCCTCCGTAGCACGCGCTCTCTCTCTGCCCTAATTTTTAGCTTTTTCTCTCTCTGGGAAATAATTTATCCGTTAAGTAGATATTATAATATAATTCGTGGATAAACTTCTTCTTGATAATTAATTAATAATAAATAAATCCATCTTTTCTTATTGGAACCGGTTGACATTTCTCCGTTGCTTTGCTTGTCGATCCTAGTACCGCATGAAACATTAAACACGAGCAGCATTACTATCGCAACAAGATCGATCCTCCGCCCCCCTTCTATACACACCTTAATACACGTAGCTTCAAAAAAAATTTCATCTTACTGTGTAATTAAATTGATTATTTTAAATATTTTTTAAGATGAAACGTTTAGAACGAAGGGTGTGTAGAGTTAGAGCCCCGTCATCCGAAAAGGATAGTAAAGAGAATACTTTCTATTTTTTTAAAATAATAAGATCCACGTAATTTTTTTAAGTCAAATTATTTTTTAAATATGATAAATCTTATTTTTTGTGAGAGAGTCCGTCACCTACCTTGCTGAGTGACCTGAAACTTGTATGATTGCGAGTTGCTAAATGGCGTCTTTGGCACAAGATATGTTAAAATCATGTGAGTTATGTTACCGTAGCACCAAGAAATTGGTGAACCTAATGGGGTGTTTGGTTGCTTGATAATTTTTTGTACACTTTCATGATAAAAAATTATATTAAAATATAAAGTGAACCAACTCATGACATAAAATTATCATGTTTGGCGGGATGTGATTACAAAAAATAGTAACTACCACACATGACCAAACAAAGTGGGGGACCACAAGAAAAAAGAAAGAGGTGAGACTCTTTTTTTTGTTTAAGAAGAAAATCACTTTTAAAATATAAAATTGTCATGATTACCAAACACCTCTTTTAACAAGTTTTGTTACAATTTTTAAAAATTAAAACAAAAACCTTCATTATCATGCAACCAAACACCCTATAAAGGTCTGTTTGTTTGGCCGGATAACAAGATGCATGGCCCAGTTTTCCCGAAAACCCCATCAACCAAATTATTTGGCTGCACGAAAAAGGTGAATCCGGTAAAATGAAATACGTGACGCCTAGTAACAATTTGGATTTTGGCATCCGTGCGAACGGGATGGATGCCCTTTTTAGTGAATGATCGGTAAAAGTTTTTAAAATTATATTTTATTAAAAAAATATTATTATATAAATATTATTAATTTTAATCAGTAAATTATTTAAAATTAAGTTTTCAAAGACATATCAGTATATATAAAAATTATTTTATTCTTATGTGTTTTAAAAATAAAATAACTTTATTGAAAAGCTATTTTATTATACAAATCACTAGTTTAATAAATTTTTTAGTAAAATTTTAATCCAAATTTGAGTTTGCAAGTGTTTGAATCATTTTTAAATCAAATTATTTTATATAGAAATTACAAGAACGCTATTATGTATTATATATTTTATTTAATTGTCAGTGTATTTCTAGGTTTCCAAAATATGAATTTTAGTAAAAAAATTATAAAAAATTAGTTTAAAAAATTTTTATTATATACTTAATTTGAAAATATAAGAATAATATTCAGTAATTTTTTCTACCAAATAAATGTGGTACTATATTAAAAGTTTACATAAAATTTTTAAATATAATTTAAAAAATAAAAATAATATATTTTGTTTTTAGATAAATATTTTACTAATATCTAAATAATAAATTATGTTTTAAATTTCACTTAAAATAAATTTATATAAAATGATTTTTAATTTAATTTTGTATGAATATTTTGTTATAAATAAATAATTTAATTATATAAATATTGATAAAATTATCTTTGGTTATTATGTTCTCATTAAAATGTTTAATAAATTTTTTTAGAAAGACAACTACAGGTAATCAAATGACCAGCGTTTTTTTCATTTTCCTTGAAAATAGTATTCATTGAAAAACTTTTTCTTTGGTTTTGATTGTACATGAAACCAAATGGACCCTTAGTCAGGCGTCTATCTCTTGTTTTCTGTGCGTAATACCCTAAATGGTGTTGTTAAGTCCTATTAAAAAATATTTAATGTAACCAAATTAATCGTACGATTAGTTGATTTTTCAAAGTGAAAAGAAACAGGATCCAATTCCTACCGCAACTAGCGTCCAGCCGAGAGAGAGAGAGAGAGTGTGTGTGTGTTAAAAGATTTAGTCTCATATTAGATATTAGAAAAGATATTTTCATGTTTACAAGTTTGATCATGGTTATGTCAATGTCTTAATTTTGAAAATTTTCACCTAGTATCAGAATAAATGGGCTCGAACTCTGTCCCTCCGGTGGATCCAACTCCTATTTTTACTCCGCAAGTCCATCTTCTATGTTCGTTCGATCTTGTCCCCTGTATTCTCTTATCGTCACTCCGATAGTGATGACTGATCGATCGAGAAGAAGAGTGTCGAAAGATTTAGTCTTACCGAAAAAAATATTCTCATATTTATCCATACCACAATACTTAAATTTTGAAATTTTCCCTGTAACGCGCGCACATGGATCGCTAGATTTCCAATGCGAGAGTAACAATATATATATCTAACTTAGTATATAGAAGTGGGAATCCAGTTTTTTCGTCCTTAGTATTTGGCCTACCTGTTTGTCTAGATACTTACTTTCCATTCTGTCTAGATACTTCCCCCGCTAAAAATGTTAACGGCCGCCTTTACTCCAGCCGCGACCCTTTTCCGTGAGCCAAGCCCGGTCTCTTCTCTGCCAAGGGTTCGCGGTATTTGCGCGGCCCCCTTTTTTTTGTCCTCCTATTTGCGAATGTACGATCATCGAGGTTTATGTTTACAGCCGTCCGATGCTCCGCCCCGCAGCGTCTCCGTCTCTCTTGCCATCTTCTCCGTCCCGCAACTCCGTCACACAATGGAAGTCCTGCCCCCCGCCCACTTCACCAACGATTTTGCCATCCACCGCCGCAATGCACCTTCTCTGCCCCCTCCCTCGACGGTTTCGCCCCCTCTTTACAACCGTTTCCCCATGTTCCTTCATCCAACTGGTCTCTGCCCTTGGCCGATGCTCTTCCCTGCAGCGTCTCTATCTCTCTTGTCGTCTTCTCCGCCCCGCAGCTCCGTAGCACGATGAAAGTCTTGCCCTCCGCCTCCTTCGCCGACGGTTTTTCCATCCACCGCCGAACGCGCCTTCTTTACCCCCTCCCCCGATGGTTTCGCCCCCTCTTTACAGTCGTTTCCCTATATTCCCTCATCCGACCGGTCTCCGCCCTTGGCCGCGAAGGATCTCACGACCGCCGTGCGCACCCTGGCTTCACCATTGGATGTCTTTGCCTTGTGTCCGTGCCTGTTTGCCCTTGGGTAACAGGTACCGCCTCCACCCAGTCGATCTCCACCCATCGCAGTATTCATTGTCTTCGAAGCAGAAAACCATTGGTGGTTATGCCGACGCCGAACGGGCCTCCTCACCAGAGCCCTTCCTGTGGCCGAGATTCACCTATCCGACCCTCCTCTATATGCAAGAGTATCTTAGTTTTTTCTCTTGCATTCTTCTATTTTCAACTGAATCACATTTCTCTAGGTGCTAAATTACGATACATCAAGGTTTTCCTACTGACTAGCAAATTTCCACATATAGACGCACACCAAAGGCCTTATGTTTCTTGATGGGGAGTGGGCTGCAGGTTCGCCCTCTTTGTCTTCTTTTTTTTACATTTCATAGCGAAGGATGGTTTCATGATCCTGTTGGTGTTAGCGCCTTGTTGCTTTGTACAGTTGTTTACTAGTATTTGCATTGGATGAAATTTCAGTCCGGACTGATTGGGAATGAGAGTAAAAGCATTCCCTTTTCATTTTTTGCTTCTTACATTTGTTTTCTGGTGTTGGCACCTTCTGTCCTATATGTTTTACTTTGTTTTGCGATGGCATAAGAAACAGTTTTTTTTTCAATCTACAATTAAAATTTTGAATTCTTCCTTCCCAATATGATATGAAATGATGTGTTGATGGTTTGGCTTGTGACACATTTTTTTCCTAAGATGCCCCTTCAATAAGATTATTCGTATTTCTCAACTTTTAGATTTCTGTAAATTTTTATATTATATATACATTATATTTTCAGAATTCTTACATTTCTGACAATTTCTTGATTTTCTAATTTCTCGAAGGCAAATTTCTAAATTTTATATTTTTTAGAAATCTACAGGTCTCTGATATTTTGGGCTCCCATTTTTTGGTCATTCAGAAAATTTTAGATTTATGTCTTTTGTGTTCTTTTTAGGTTAGAGATTCTAATTTCTCTGACTTAGTTCTTTTTCAGATGTCATGGTTCTTTATTTTGGCAGACTTGCAGATTAATCATTTCTTGTGTTGAATATATCCAAATTTATGTTGCTCCTTGGATGCTCCCTCTTCAGATAGAAGTGTCTACTAATGGAATATCCCTTCGTATAGAACATCATGGCATAGTGATTTTAAATGTGTTAGTATTTGTATTTTTTCTAGGTTGACAAAGCAAATAAAAGGGAAGTTGCATTTCTGGTTGGATTTGCTAACATAAAACAGGAGATTTATGGTTGGATTTGCTAACATTTATTTATTTTTGCATTATGTCGCAGATTTTATTTACATAGAAATTTGTCACAACTTTCTATAATTTAACATCAAGTTAAATAATATTCTTCTGATGGACAGTTGTAAAAAAACCAATGATTTGGTTCACAAACCGGTAACAACATGGGTGCTTGCTAGAAAAAGCCCATCTGATATATATCGGTCTTTTTGAGTTTACAGAATTTAAATATCTGAACTTTCAAATTTCTTTGAACTTTTCAGATTTTCAGATCATTCATATTTCTCAACTTTTAGATTTCTGTAAATTTGTATATTATATATACATTATATTTTTAGAATTCTTACATTTCTGATAATTTCTTGATTTGTAATTTCTCGAGGGCAAATTTCTGAATTTTATATTTTTTAGGAATCTACAGGTCTCTGATATTTTGGGCTCCCATTTTTGGTCCTTCAGAAAATTTCATATTTATGTCTTTTGTGTTCTTTTTAGCTCAGAGATTCTGATTTCTCTGACTCAGTCTTTTTCAGATGTCATGGTTCTTTATTTTTAGCAGACTTGCAGATTAATCATTTCTTGTGTTGAATATCTCCAAATTTATGTTGCTTCTTGGATGCTCCCTCTTAAGATAGAAGTGTCTACTCATGGATAAATAAAATATTGCTATTTTTTTTTCAAGCTCCGATTGTCTATCATACTCTGGGTTTTCAAGGTTCAAATATTGCAATTGGGTTAGTCTACTTGGTTGACCCATTCCACTAGGCCCTGATGTTGGTGTCAGAATGTAGATTACTTTTTAAATTTATATATGCCAAATACTTTCGCACACATATTTTATATATGTTTTAGCCTCTTGGAAATGTAAAACAAATACGTGATGCATCCAGTCATAAATTTGCTGGGGTGTTGTCAAGGAGAACAAGGGGAAAAAGCAAATTCTATCCATTTGGCTTCATAACAATGTGGCATGATGGAATTACTTAGAATTCTTACACTTAACCAAGATTCATTGTAATATTGCTTCTCATCCTATGTTAATTGGAATTTTATCATATAAAGCCAAGTCATGCATTGCATCCTATACATACATACATATATATATATATTGTAGCGTAAGCCAATTATCCAAAAGCCTTTAAGGCGATGATAGGCTGACGTTTAGGAATCAAATAGGCACCTATTGCTACAGCCCCCCCTAGATGTGTGCTAATTTGGATTATAAAAATGTAGTTGGCGCTTTTCATATTGCTATAAAAATGTGGAAGGATCAATCTTGTTGTGAGAACTAGGAAACAAGTGATGGTGCAAAGAATTGAGAGAAGGTATGTGTCTATGTGACAACCTCTAAATGAATAAAATGAACTTTGAAAATGGTGCTTTTCATACTTTAGACAATTCCATTTGGATGAACTTTGAAAAAATAAATGTACTCTTTGTTCAAAGTTAGCAATTAGCATAGGTTCTTATTCTTGAAAGTGAATAGAATTTATGCATCGTGTACACTAACTTCATTATGCAAGGTTCCTTTTTTACTTATCACATTATCCATTCTACTTTTGTTGTTGAGAAAGGTTTTGGTGCAAACATCTAAGGTGAAATCTGCATTTTCACTCAAAAGTGTAGAAACTTATTGCGCTTGCAATATGTATGGCAATTAATTTAGGTAAATGTCATGGTGAGCAAAAGAGGAATATAGTCCAAAGGTTGATTTCAGAGAATATTCATTCTTTGACGACCCATTACTGCCTTAGCAGGTGTGAGTGGACTGAGCTTTTTTTAGTGAATTACGAAGTTATTCTTTTCTCTGTCACATTATTGAGACAATTTTTCTTACTAATGCCATATAACTCAAAGAATCACATCTAGACGTTCGACTATGTGAGGAGGGGTCTGCAGATTGCCATTTGTTGAATGAAGTTAAACAGGGAGTTATTCAATTGCCTAAGCGTAGTACTGAATAAACGGTAATGCTGATTGGTTTCTCACGTGAACTCAAGTGATCAGTTTTGCGATATGATTGTTTGACTGTCCATTTATTCATGAAAAATTATGTTTGCAACTATCCTCACGCTACTCTGAGAAAACTCAATAGCATTCAATTGGTCTTAACACACCTTTGAACTCTAAGTCGTTGAGATTTGTGATCTAGACTGTGTTTCAAAATCAACCTCTGAAACACATCTCATATTTCCTAACAAATATCTTAAAAATAAATTGTATGATTTGGCTTTTTAATTTTCATGTTGTCATGGGTAAAGATCATGTGGAAGAAAAGATATATCAGAATAAAAAGTGGTCGGAAAAGCTCAAAGCACAAGCGATTACTTTTGCTCTTGTTGTTGTTGCTAAAGCATGTCAGGATTTGTTGAGTGCTAATAGCGAAGGTTAATTTTAGGTGCATATCCTAAAATCTTTCTTAAATATGCTTCATTCTCTTAGTTGGCTTCTTTCATGTCATCATGACAAAACCTTGGTGACAATTTTTAACTTACAGGGAAGAAAAACGATGAGTCATTTATGAGGCTACTAGATTTACAATTGAAGGAGATTAAGTCTTTGAGGGAGGTCATGCATTCATGGGAGAGGAATATAGCAGATGTCCAGTCTGCAGTAGATAACGGTATGCTTTTATTCTTTTATCAATAATTCTTATCTTTAGGTTCAAATCTTGTGGAGTTTATAAATTACTATAGGCTTTTTTATAAATATTTATATTATTGGTATCATCTTGTGGAGTTTATACTATGGTAGAAGATATAATATGGATATGTATAAAATATATATTATATTTTCGATAGTCATAACAATAATGTCTTCATCTTTTAAACACGCTGTTGGGAGCAAATAGTGTTGCAGTTGCACTGCACATATGTAAACCAATAAGTTGTGGGTGCGAAATGTTTATTAAACTTTGTGAGATTCATGGTTGATTTCATTTGGTCTTGTATTTTATAGGTCCTTGCGATTGCCCAACAAAGACAGTTCTGATGGCTGATGGCCAATCGTATCCTCCTCTTGCATGGTGGAAGACCGGTGGAGGTGAGTCGTTGGTCCTTTCTCTCTCAAGAGCTTACCTATGGCTGTGGCGAATGGGGTAGTTTTATAATGCCTGATATACGTAAATTGCTAATCAGTCCGACAAAGTTCAGTTCTCTATTACTCATCATTGGATACAAAAGGTTTAATTCTAGAGTTCGTTATATATTTACTCATGACATATCGATCTCAACTTTGGCAACTGCTCCTAATATGTATTGTCTCATTTGTGTGTTTTACTGAAATAGAACCATATTGGTTCTTGAAAGTTCTTTCTTAATGTACATTTGAAAGGGAAAGTTATTATGTAAAGTCGACACTTAATTTTATTGAGAAAATCGGAATCATTTATATTGTCAGCAATTTGTTTAGTGCTTGCGAGCACCTTGTGTTCACGTTGTTGGCTATCATTATGCTTCAACATCTTATCTGCAGTCACTTAAAGTCATATATTTCAGATAACACTTTCTCCACGGGTCATATTTACCAAGTTTTGCACCTCGATGGAACTGGAACAATCAACTTCAAACCACCCGAATCTGGAACATTCCATATATCTTGAAAAGGTAACATGATATAAAAAATAATTTATAATTTTTATTCTAATTTTATTTATATATAATTTATATAATATTTTCATAACATTTGAGTTAAGAACATGATATAAATAGACATCACGATTAAATTGAATAAAAGTAATAAGTAAGACGACATTTTATATTATATATGTATAATTATTTTAAAATAATTTTTAATTCATCCGCACACGTGCGAACGTTTTATTAACTAGTATATATATATATACTCTATTAGAAGTGTGAGTACCCTTTCCATTGACAAGCATCTGGCCAACAGGGGTGTCTAAATACATCCTACGTTTATGGTCGTTGAATCAATCGGTCTAGGTGAATATTACGTATGTGTGTATATATTGTTGGTCATTTCTATACGATGGATGTTTCAATAAGATTTTTTATGCTTGGTCATTTCAATTTTAGGTATTTATACATATTAGCATATCTTGATATTTTTGGTCTCAAATTTTTGAAGTTTAAACATATTATACTTTGTTGTTCCCTTCTTTTCCGTCAAATACAAACATTTGGCTATAAAATCAATGTTATACATGTACTTATCACTGAATCTATTTTACTAATTGTGGTCACTCTTAAGGATGGATAAATTTGAAGTGTCAAAATGCCGCGGTTCATAAGAAAGTTTTTAAGATTTACCTACTTCTTGGGGATGTACGGAAGATGAGATTTCAATTCAATTTCAATAAAAAATTAAATGTTTCAGTACTTATTAATATTTCCTATAACTTATTACAATGGAAATTGAAATCAAATATTCGATAACATTTTATTTTACTACTTTTGAATATATATTGCTAAAAATAATATTATAATAAAATATAAACAACTAAATTTTAAAAAACATGATATATAGTCATGAGAAAGGTAAAAATAAGATATTAAAGGGATTATGGATTACCGGGTTGCAGTCGGGTCGATCGACTCGGATGGGTTCGGGCTAACTCAAATAGACCAATCAAGCCACCTCCTGGCTAAACCGAGGCTAGCCCAATGGCTAGCCGCAAGGGCACTTAAGACACCACCAAGCCCCTCAAGTGCCTAGATAAGACCTGCATGGGCTCTCCTATCCTCCCCACACCTTCTCCACCCCCAATTCTCTCTCTCTCTCTCTCTAAAAACTTCTTATATTAATGGAAATCATTAATAAAGTCATGGGGTCCTTCCATGTATGGTGGAGATTCTTTCATTGTGTGTTATGTTGTAATCCTGTTTTTTCTTACGTTTCAAATAAATTGTTACCTTCTTTATGCCATGTTTGGTAACACTATTAAGTACCACTCTTACTATCAATTTTAAAATTGATATTGATAAGAACCATTAAGAGGTGTTTGGTTGATTGTATCAATTTTAAAATTTGTAGTGTAAATAAAGCATATTATGTAATACAAGTGTCAACTTATATTACTTTTGATATTGATATTCCAACATTTAAAATTATTAATATCAATATTGATATAGTACCAAAAATAAAACTCTAACTATACAGGATATTAAGTTACCTTCAAAAATCTATTATCGGATTGTAGAATTATAGAATTCATGTGGATAATCTTTTTCACCTGCTTTTGCTTAGAACAAAAGTAACAATGCAATTTTGGTTCCCTATTGTTAAGATGGGGTAACAAGAACATTCAGCCAATTATGGAACATAAAGTTACCTATGATAATGTCCTTGTGTAGAATTTTTTTAAAATTTTGGCGCTGCTAATTATTAATGTCGGT
Source organism: Cryptocoryne crispatula var. balansae (assembly GCA_036172225.1). Lineage (NCBI taxonomy): Eukaryota > Viridiplantae > Streptophyta > Magnoliopsida > Alismatales > Araceae > Cryptocoryne > Cryptocoryne crispatula. Next base: position 30,594,741 of record CM069918.1, read on the forward strand.
TTTGGTTTTTTGCATATGTTTTAGTAAATTATATGATAAAATCACATTCAATTTTTCTCTTAAATCTATACTATAAAATATGTTCATAATTTAAAATGAGATATACGATGCCAAGGCTGGTTAATCATCTACTCAAGGTAGTCAATTTAATGATGGCTGATGGTTGAAGGAGTATCGTAACATTCTTTCATATTCATATTCTTTGGATGTAAGAGTTTTTTTTGGGAGCCGAAGGGTGCTTTTTTTTGCAATGTTCTCATGTTAGGAATCGTCTACGAAATTGTAAAGGAAGACTTTCTCTTTCGCCGTCTCTTCTAAATTCAAGTATCCTTGAGTGTTCCTATATGTTTATGATACTCTTGTTATTTTGTTTTGTATAGGCAGTATATTTTCTCTTATCTTTTTTCTTATATGCCATGTAGTTACTCTTAATTGAACACATACCCTTCTAAAAAACTGTTTTTTATACCTCATAAAAATGAAATGTTATGGACCATTGCATTGATTTTTCTATTTTTACTTTAACATAACTTTTATTACCTAATGCTATCCACTAAAACTCAAACACTACTATCCATGTTTGTTTTATTCAAGCCTAACACATTAACAAGTCTCGAGACTTATGCCTTAGAGGCATTGAGAAAACACCTCATCACCATCTCAAATCTTTATAAATAGAGTTATAAACACAATATAGAATGAGTGATTTATTTCAACAATCAGCTCTTGCTAAGATAAGAGTATAAGACAAAATTGACACTTTTTTTCTCTTCTTGATTGATTGTGTTAGATAAGGCTAAAGGACTATGTTCTAGAAGGATTGTCGGGACAATGGTATGCCTCTTGATTTGCCATTCCCTAATTTGCGCAAGCTAGATGTGAACAAGAATGTGTGTTAGTGTTCTCATTAGGATAGTACAGCTATATAAGTTAATTGTATTTCTTTTTCACCTATTCTATTACTATCTATTAGAAGTGTGAGTGCCCTTTTCATGGACAAGTATCTGCCCATCCTTCCTGTCTAAATACATATAGCTTCTAATCTTCATTTACATCGTTGGATTTATCATCAACATTTAGGGTCCATTTGGATCCCCGTAAAACTGGGTGGCATAGTAGGTTTCCCAAAAAGTTTAGTACCATGACTATTTGGCTGTCTGTAATATACATAGTCAACTAAAAATACTTTCTGTTGATTACGTAAAACCCAGATTTTGGCGTCGGCTGCCATGCGATGTATGCCATTTTCCAGAGACAAGGCCTAAGGCAGAACAGTTGTTGGCCAAATTAAATAAACATACTTATATTTATTTACATTTTTAAAAAAATTAATCATGATCTCTAAATAATATTTTATTAAATAGTAATTTTAATTATAGGTCTTTAAGTTGTTAAAATTATAAAAATTAATCAATTCAAAATTTATACAGTTTCACGTCAGTATTATATCATAAGAAAAAAAGAAACTTATATATAATTTGTAAACTTATATAGAATTATAATATTTTTATAAAAATTGATTAAGTGAAATTAAAAATCAAATCCTATTTTGAAAATTAATGAGAGAATCATGAAATAGAACATGTTTTAGGTTTTTCTTCAAATTACTTTAAAAGAAACATTTCAAGAAAATTGTTTTCAGATCTACCAAATAAAACATATGGGCATACTTTTTCGTGAAAAGTTAATTCAAGGTAAAATAATTTCAATGTTTTTCATGAACCAAATGGATCCTTAGTTTCTTCCCCCTCCGTTGAGATTCCCTTCGTTGCCTCCCCACCCCTGCTCCATTTCCTCCGCTAGCGGCTCACAATATCCTTGGAGAAGCTCTTGGCCCTCCCCCTTCGCCGCCTCACCCCACTCCGTTTTCTCTGCATCTTAGAACCTCCTCATCTTCATTATGTAAGGATCTACACTTCTTTTTTCCAAAGGAAGAAGGTTGTAGCTAGCCTCTCGATCGTTCGTCTTCTATGCATATTTCGATAACTTTTATTATTGGATATGTCCATGTTCCTGCTTCAATCCTTGCTCTGCTACTTAATAGTGCATTCGATCTACCCTTTAAGTGTGCCTCTATTTGTTTAGTGTTTGTTGGCACATACATTGTGCACTCCTATATTTGTGAGAGTTACCAAATTTAATGCTTATCTTTTATGAAATTATTGTGTTTAATATGTGGGTTTGTTTCTAAATGAAATTTTGTGTGTTAACCTTCAAAAATTAAAAGTTTTTTATGAAATTATTGTGTCGTTAATGTGTGCCGACACATACACTGTTCACTCTTGTATTTGTGTAAGTTACCATTAGAGTTTGTTCTTAAATGAACTTTTCTTTGTCAACCTACAAAAAGTGAAAGCTTAACTTTTTTATGAAATTCTTGTGTTTAGTGTGTGCGGGCTTATACATTGTGAACTCCAGTATTCATGTAAGTTACTATTAGAGTTTGTTCTAAAATGAATTTTTCTGTCAAGTCAACCTTTAAAAATTGAAAGCTTGTTTTTTTTGAAATTACTACTTTTGCTTATTGTCTATATGCCAATTAGCTAAAATTATGCATTAGATTAAATCTTATGTGATCAATCTTTTTGCAGGAAATAAAGATTGTTGAGTTAATGAAACCCGTTGGTTGGGTGTATTATCCTTATCTGGAACAGATCCTTGGTCAATCACTTGCTTGTTTGTGAAAGTGATGTAACTTTTGCTTTAATTCTATGCTTTTCTGAAGTTTCATCTATATGCAACTTTAATTATAAAAGGTCACGGTCGTAGCAGTGTTATGATTTGTTGACTTTAAATGAGTACCTGTCATGAGTTATTCGGTATAATTAATGTTTTGTAGCTTTTTTCTCATTTCCAGAAAGAAAGCACATTTTTTCCCAAAGTCTCTTGAATGGGCTAAACATGCATGTATCGTGTTTTTTTTACTTTATAAAACCATTTTTTAGGATTTGTAACGCGCGCACATGGATGGCTAGATTTCCAATACGATAGTAACAATATATACATATATATATATATAAAAGAGCACAAGAACAACAGAGAGTTCGATCAGATTAATGAGCAGCTTCCATGGATGATGGATATGATCTCCGAGAGAGAAGGGCACTAGTAATTTAGTAAAACAGAAGCAGACGGGTAGTGTGAGAGAGAGAGAGAGAGCGCGCTAGGGACCGGCACTCCTCCGGTGCGTGTCTGTGTCCTCGCCAACAATTAATTAATTAATCTAGAACTTGTTCTTGTACCAGAAGATGCCGGCGGATGAGTGCTCGTCGGGCTCAACATAGATGCATCCCTTCACCTCCCTCCAGACCGCCATGGGGACGGGCGTCGGGTCGAAGTGGTAGTACTCCCCGAGGATGGGCCTGATCGCCTCGGTCGCCGCCGCGGCGTGGTAGTGGGGAATGGTCGAGAACAGGTGGTGGGCGACGTGGGTGTCCGTGATGTTGTGGAACACCCTGTTCAGCACGCCGTAGTCTCGGTCGATCGTTGCCAGCGCCCCGCGCAGCCAGTCCCACTCCGACGAGTCGTAGTGCGGCAGCGCCGGGTGGGTGTGCTGCAGGTAGGTGATCAGCACGAGGCAGCCGTTCGCCACCACCAGCGGCGCGCCGTACACCCGCACCACCCATCCGACCGAGCGGCGGCACGCCAGGCGGAGGAGGACGCAGGCCATGCTGAGGACGCCGGCGTCCGAGACGAAGATCTGCGCGCGCTCGCGGTCGGAGTAGATGGGGCCGTACGGGTCGAAGTGGCAGGCGATGCGGTCGTAGTGGCGGCCGCCGAGGCTGAAGGCCAGGTACATGGGCCAGCCCAGCATCAGGGCGACGAGCACTTTGATGCAGCGGGCGGGGGGTTGTTCGTGTGCTTGGATAAATACCAAGGGGAGCCCCGCCTTGGGCTTCGGGACGAATGCCTCGTCCCTCTCGAGGCTGCCGGTGTTGGAGTGGTGCCGGCGGTGGCTGTACTTCCAGGAGAAGTAGGGAACGAGGAGCGCCGAGTGCAGCACCAGCCCGACGATGTCGTCGAGCGGCTCGTAGTCGGAGAAGGCATGGTGGCCGCACTCGTGCGCGATGACCCAGACGCCGTGGAGGACGCAGCCCTACGCCGCCTAGTAGAGGGGCCAGGCGATGAGATGCAGCGGGGAGGGGAGGAGGGGGAAGAAGGTGAGGGCGACGTAGAGAAAGGCGGAGGCGACGGTGTCACGACCCGGAAATTATAGCGCAGCGGAATATACCGTAGTCGAGACAGTGGAATTAAAATTCCAAAAAGTAGGAGAACAATATAAATTCCAAACCGACACTACAACTTAAACAAATGACCTATGGTGTTCAACCTAAAACAACCAACTACTAAATACTAACTAAATAAACTCTATTACATTGCAAGAAATAAACTCAAACCACCTAGACAAAAATAATCACTCTTCGCCAAACTCTTGATCTTCTGGATCCTCAGGTGGAGCGAGATCTCCTTCAAATTCCTCCTCAAACTCTTCTTCAGGCAAGGGTTCCTCGAACTCAGCTAAAAAAAAATCAATAAAGGAAAGGGGTGAGTCATGAAGACCCAGTAGGACTTACACCCAACCACCCCCACTATAATAAACAAGTCCTAATGATAATAACAATATAAACCCCAAGCAAAATCAGATTATAACAACCATAAGTAAAGTTAATTATCAAGGTTCAATTAACTAAATAAGATGCTTTTCTACCCATTGTATAGAATAACATGATTCACCAATGTACTACGGTTCTAATCATGACATAACCACATTTAACATAACTATATATGCACCTATCACAAGGACTTATCATAAAGATGAATCAAAACGCAATAAATCACTAATCTACATGCAATAATGAAGTCAACACTAAATTATTTGTCTGAGTAAAACACATGCTTCACTTGGACATTGTAGCTATGTTCCAGGACTAGCACCAGATTTACCATATAGTAGAATGTAACATATAGTAAGCTAAATCCCATAGTACACCTAGGCATGGGGTGTACTTAGGATGAACCGCGGTATCCGGGATCGAAGGATGCTCCGGACTGTTCTATTTCATCCGCTGCCCACGGGCAACTAACCATAGTCTGGTGAAGTGCAAATCACATTACAAAATGCAGCACACTGCATCAACTACATCTCACAAGCTGAAGGCATAAAATACTCAGACATACACCAATTAATCCAATTAGACATGCTAAGAGCAAACTGACATAAAATATACCTATATGCAACCTTATGCAATGACATAATTTAGAAAGAATACAACTACACCTACATGCATGTTGAGCCATAACTAACCAATCTAATGCACAACTAATAAGGCAATGCACTATTCTAAAATCATGCAATCTACTAGGAATTTATATGCCATGGAATTGATTAAATTAATTATGTTCAACTTACTTATATTAAATCAACTCTAAGTTTTCTATTAATTAACTCTAAATAATTATAGTTGGTTCATAACTTAAATCAGAATATACATATATATATAAGATCATGGCATGCTAAAATTACATACTTAAATACACTCAAACTATCTAAACATGGTATTATTCATATTAAATAACCATCTAAGTGTAAATAACTAGATCAACTTCTAATTGAGATTAAGCACACAACTAAACCCATCTACTAACTAAATATATTTTTCTAACCAAAATTAACTAATCATATTTCAATGCCTTAATTAATATATTTAAAATGATAAGAGATAGTTGAGATGCCTACCTGAATAGTGGCGACGATTAAAATCCAAAAAGAACTGATTAACAATCTATCAAAATAAATAAATGACAATAAATAAAAATTAGAGATAAGAAATCGGTGGAAGAAGCAAGAGATAGGAGAGAGAAATATTGAGGAGAGAGAGAGATAGAAAGAGAGAGAGCGCATGGGAAAGAGAGAGGTACCGCGGAGTGGGGGGGAGAGGACACAGCCGCGAAGGAGGGTGCTTAGGCGAGTGGCGACGGCGGAGAGAGAGCAGGTGGTGGCAACGCGAGGGAGGGTGCAGTGGTGTCACCCGGCGGCCGGCGGACGGTGCAAGCGGCGTCGCCGGCGACCGGGTGGCAGTGCGAGGGCTGGCCGGCGGTGCGGGCGATGCACGCGCGCAGAGAGGAAGGAAGGAGGGAGGGGCGAGTCCGGTCTGCTGCGCAATCGTGGAAGAGAAGAAGAGGGAGGGTGGAAGGTGTAGGCTGCTGCACGCGTGGAATAAATAGAGGGGGAAAGGAGAGTCCGACCGGGACTGGGGAAGAGAGGTCGAATTCGATCCGGAGAGGGAAGCAGAGTTCGATCGGGAGAGTAAAAATAATTAAAATATATAATCTAATTTAAATATTCAAATTATAATAATAAAATAAAAAATCAAAATATTACAGACGGCGAGGTCCTGCGCGAGGTAGGAGAAGGATCGGACGGCGGAACACTGGAAGCAGTGCGGAGGGATGGCCTTCTTGAGCTCCCCCAGGGTGAACGGCGGCTTGGCGGTGGGCACCCGGCGCAGCGGGTCGCTCCCCACGCGCGCCTTCTGCTCCTCGCCGTAGTGATCCTCAGCGACCACCATGCGGCCCCCGGCACCCATTCTCGCGCGCGTTCGCCGGCGGAGGACGGAGGAGAGATGAGCAGAGCAGACCGCCGCGCCCTGTTAACCAACCCAAAACCGTGGTCCTGAGTTAGAGAGACCCAGGCTTATAAGCATAAGTACCTCCCCTCATTGTCCAATATGGGATTATTCTAACTCGCCCCCTCACGTGCAAGCTCTTCTGACTTTGACACGTGTACACTGTTTACGGGTGATGGTCTGAGGGAGGTCCACAGCCCTTGGCTCTGATACCATGTTAACCAACCCAAAACCGCGGTACTGAGTTAGAGAGGCCCAGGCTTATAAGCATAAGTACCTCCCCTCATTGTCCAATATGGGACTATTCTAACTCGCCCCACCCTGCAGGAAGGAAGAAGAGAAAGAACTTGGGTTTGCTTAAATAATAGGGGGGGTGTTCGGTTGCATGATAATTTTTTTGTACACATAAAAATTTGTATTAAAATAAAAAAAGAACTAGCTCATGATATAAAATTATCATGCTTGGAGGGATGTGATTACAAAAAAGAGTAACAACCACACATGAACATGACCAAACAAAGTGGGGGGACCACAAGAAAAAAGAAAGAGGTGAGACCCTCTTTTTTTGTTTAAGAAGAAAATCACTTTTAAAACATAAAATTGTCATTGTTACCAAACACCTCTTTTAACAAGTTTTCTTACAATTTTTAAAAATTAAAACAAAAACCTTCATTATCGTGCAACCAAACACCCCATAATAAACCCCGGATCAAATTGTACCACCCGCGTCGACGGTAGCAAAAAAAGAAGGTCCAGGGTAGATTTGACTCAAAAATAAAGTTTAGTATAAGATATAATTTATTAAATATTTCATATTAATATAAAAAATATCGTCTTCCATGTTGTATGTCATTGAACCCACCTCATCTTTTATCTTCTGTTCATTATAGACCATCAAATAATTTTCAATAAAATTGTATTAAATTCTAATTTAAAATTAAAATAAATAATACTTATAGTCGAAAACACATTCTTCTTTTAAAATATAAAAATGCTGTACACTTAATAAAAAAATATTCTCATAAAAAATACATAAGTGAAACCAAAAACTATATATTACATCTTTGTTAACGTAAAAATATACTTTCAGGTGATGGAAGAGTGTTCAGAGCGTATGCCGAGAGAGAGAGAGAGAGAGAGAGAGAGAGAGAGAGAGAGAGAGAGAGAGAGAGAGAGTTCCTCTGATTTATATGCAGCGTGGTGACAATTGAGGAGAAGAAACTAAAGTATTTGGTAAAATCATAAAACAAATTCATAAACATTATAACATATTAAAATTTACTCTCATTTTATCTAGCTAGATACAACTAATTAAATCCCATAGAAACGGAGCTCTTCTAATTTGTTTTTTGTAATGCAATCAGGTGACAGTTGATAAGGGAGGGCATATTTCTCATACTTTTAGAAGGAATTTATAACACCCTATAAAGAAGCAGGGGGAGCAATTGAGAGAGAGAGAGAGAGAGAGAGAGAGAGAGAGAGAGAGAGGTAGAGTTCTTCCGATTTATATGAAGCGTGGTGACAATTGAGGAGAGGAAACTAAAGTAAAATCATAAAACAAATTCATAAACATTATAACATATTAAAATTTACTCTCATTTTATCTAGCTAGATACAACTAAATCCCATAGAAACGGAGCTCTTCTGATTTTTTTTTGTAATGCAATCAGGTGGCAGTTGATAAGAGAGGGCATATTTCTCATACTTTTAAAAGGAACTTATAACACCATATAAAGAAGCAGGGGGAGCATACGTTTCAGTCTGATTTGATTTGAATCAAACGGATTTCAATTCCATTCGGCTCGATTTAATTTGATTTAAATTATATATATAAATAATTAAATTAACTATTTTTTGCATACATAAATATTGATTCTAAGTGAAAATAATCGAAATAAATATTACTTTATTATAGAAAATAAAAAATTTGTATTTTTTTAATATTATAAAATTTTTATAATTTATAATTTAATTTAATTTAATTTTGAAGACTCTGAATCAAATCAAAATGATTCAAATCGAATAGGATCGATTCAAACAAGTCGATTCAACTTGAATTTTCTATTCGAATCGTTTAGGACCTGTTTGGTACCATAAAATTTTGAGGATAAACTTGAATTATCCTTCAAATTTTAAGGATAACCTGAGTTTATCTCCAAGTTATTCCCGTACCAAACTGTATTTTAGTGTTCAATGTTCACCGCTACAGAGAAGAAGACAAGATGGATATGGGTGAAGTGGGGGTTGCCGCGTCGGGAAGTTGGCAGAGGCGGCGATCGAGCGGCAGAGCGGCCGTCTCTGACCGGCCCCTTCAGGATATGAAGTGGTGTGATGATCGAGACGAAGATATAAAAATTATTAACGAAGTCGCGCACGGCGGCAGTTCGACGACCAAACGGGATCTGCGTACACGACTTCGGGATGGAACGGCAGCGGAAGATAGCGTTACGAACGTAATCTGATCTTGGCCACATTTTCTTCGCCTTCTTCATCATGTTCAAAGTGATAGCGTTGAGTGCGTCTCTCTTCTCGGTCGTCGTTTCTTCGTCTTCTTCATCTTGTTTTAACTTTTCTTCTTCCCCACGCTAGTCTCGGAGAACCGATAAATGTCATCCGATAGGTGTCTAGTGGACCGTCCCAAATCCCTACACGGCGGAGCAGCGCAGCTCCAGCTCTATGCACAAAAGCCGACGGCTCTAACAATACTAGCGATAGAGCTGGCCGCTCCCAGATCTCACGCAGGGTTTGATTTACATCTCTCCCCTCCCGTCTCGCGATGGTCAGATTGATTGCACATGGGGTGTTTGGTTGCACATGGGGTGTTTGGTTGCACGATAATTTTTTGTACACTTTCATGATAAAAAATATATTAAAATAAAAAGTGAACCAACTCATGACGTAAAGTTGTCAAGTGTGGAGGGATGTGATAACAAAAAAGAGTTACTACCATTCATGTCCAACACTAAGCGGGGGACCACAAGAAAAAAGAAAAGAGGTGAGACCCTCTTTTTTTGTTGAAGAAGAAAATCACTTTCAAGACACAAAATTGTCAAAGTTGCCAAACACCTCTTTTAACAAGTTTTCTTACAATCTTTAAAAATTAAAATAAAAACCTCCATTATGATGCAACCAAACACCCCATTAGAGTTCTCTCTCTCTCTCTCTCTCTCTCTCTCTCTCTCTCTCTCTCTCTCTCCTATTATAATTAGAATCCCCAAAAGTCCAAAATGTATGTGGGCTATGTTAACACAGATGAACTCGTTTCGGCCCGCTAGATCTTCGTTTGTCATGAAATACCTCTCTTTCAAAGATGCAAAGAGAATTTGAGACTCCACAAGATCGATTAGATTTATATAGAAATTAATCTGTTCAAAATACAACCTTATAAACTATCAGAATCGAGGCGAGATATTTTGAGAACTATCGAAATCAAAATGGGAATCAATTAATTTTGTATTTAGTTTTCTAATTTCTATAAGATGATCTGATCAAATTATAGTAGGAAGGTCACTAACTTATTTTGAATGAAATATCAATCGATGGGCGAACACCTCGAAATAGAGGAATTTGATTAGGAACAAAATTTGAAAACCTGAATAATCTCAAAATACTATAATCTTAACTCAATCGTAATGAAAAACAATGTGTTATAACTTTGCATCAAAGTCAAGACCAAAATAAAAATCGAAAAGAGTTAATAGTGGCAAAACAAAATAGGGGACCTTCCTCTCGGACCAAGACATCGGACGGTCTTCGTCCTGACACGTCTCCCAATAGCAGTGGAGAAGAGTCGTAGGGCGGCCAAGGAGGAGGCTAACGGATGCGAAGATGAAGGCGTGACGTGACCGGAGATTTTTCATATTCCTCCATTTTAACTGGAGTCTAGGTCACCACAGTTCAATAGAGAAAATTGTCTTGGTCTCCAATAAGAAATAATCACAACCTCAGGTTCCTTGAGTGACGGTTCAATAAAAACTGATTCACCCGTTACTGAACCAATCGGTTCAATGTTACTAAACTCTAATTGATCTATTACTGTACCATTATTAAAGTCATTGTAATTCGTTACTGAGCCGTTGTTAAACCGTTATTAGATATTATCAAAGCCTTATTGAACTATTACTGAAACTTTATTGAACTATTACTGAAGTCGATGTAACTTGTTAGTGGACCGTTACTGAAGCCAATATAACTCGTTATTGAACTGTTACAGAATCGTTACTGAAGCCTTACTGAACGACTATTGAAGTCAATGTAACTCGTTACCGGACCATTACTGAAATTAGTATAACTCGTTATTGAGCTGTTACTGGACCGTTATTTGACATTATCGAAGCCCTACTGAATTATTATCGAACAGCTACTGAAACCTCACTGAATCGTTAATGAAGTCGGTACAAATCATTATTGAACTGTTACTGAGGTCAGTGTAATTCGTTACTAAACTGTTACTAATTTACTGAACCGGCTTAGTAACGGTTCAATAACAATGAACCGATTGTTATTCAATTGCCACTTAAGTGACATGGAGGTTGTGATACATTTTGATTGAAAATTGAGAGTGTTCTTTCTACAGTGAAATTGAGGTGATTCGAACTCTTTTAACTATTATGTCTTTTATGACTGATCTTCCTCTGTTTTTGGTTCATCGGTCTTAACCGTCGTAGAAATTGCAACATGGGCCAAGCCCACGGATCGAACCTGGAGTACTTCCCATATTGTTTTCATACATTTCATGTTCAAAACAGTTTTCAAATTTTTCTTTTCATAAATTTTAAGCTATTGAGATTCATAATTTTTATTTTCCGGATCTTATTTTATGATGTTTGAAAATTTATTCGAAAAACATAGACTAGATGTCAATAAACTAAAATTTATTCAAAATTTAAAATTTCTACAAATTCTCAAACTCTTAAATTTTTTAATCTTGAGCAGTCTCAGAAATCTACCCTCTTAAATGCCTGATTTTGGGGTGGGTGGGGGGTTTGGATTTTTCTACATGCCTTAGGATACTTTCGGAGTTTTCAGATCCCATAGGTCTTTTTGAATTTTAATTGTGATTTGCTTACTTTTGGGATTTCTAAACTTTTCAAGTTCTCATAATTAGTCAATTCTCATATTTTTTAAAACAATTTTAAATTTTAAATTTTAGTTTTTAAATTTTGTGTATTTTTAAATTCTAAGGCTTTTTGGGTTATCTTATTTTCAATCTTAATTAATTTCCAGATTCCTCATATTTGAAAAGTTTTATAGTTTCGAAACCTCGAAAAAAAATCAGATTCTCACTTTTGATATTTCTAAAAAGTCGAAGTATGAACATCAATATAATTCGACACCTGTATTACATAACATATTTTATTTGGACTATAGATTTAAAAATTATTTCATCAACAAAATATTTTTTAGTGAATACTATAAATATCAATTTTGAAATTATTCGTGACAGATATTTTACAATGTTATGGAGTGGAGTGTAAATAAGTAATTTCGATTATAATAAAAAGCTTGTGACTTGAATTCTGGTCGATCGAAGCGCTGGAAAGGCCGTCCGGGGCAGCCGACCGGGTCCGGTCCAATAAAATAAATGCCACCCGAATTTAGGGGTTCAGACACTGACCCAGTTTAAGAATTTATCTTTTAGTTCCAATTCTGGCATCGTGATATCACCATTTCCATCATCGAATTCATCGACGTTGAAATAAATAATCTTATCACCGCTATTTTATTTACAGTCGAATTCTTGTTCATCTTGGTTGATAACACTAATGAGGTGTTTGGTTGAACGATAATTTTTTTGTACATTTTCATGATGAAAATTTGTATTAAAATAAAAAATAAATCAACTCATGACATAAAAGTATCATGTTTGGAAGGACGTGACAACAAAAAAGAGTAACTATCATACATGATCAAACAAAGTGGGAGACCACGAGAAAGAAAAAGAGGTGAGGTTCACTTTTTTTTTGTTTAAGAAGAAAAAGAGGTGAGGAGAGAGCTGGGGATAAGCATGGGGTAAGAAGATCAGAAGGGGAGCGCCCTACATAGTCGCCTTCTCGCTTCTCTTCCCGCTCTTCCCCCGGCTCTTAGCCGCTGCTCCACCGGCCGCGATGTCCACCGAATGATCTGGCACCGTTCCTTTTAAGCGCGTCCGTTCCGGACCTTGGAGAGGGTGGATCGCCTAATCAGAATGGACCACGTACTCTTGTTACTTAAGTTACGATTCAAATATCGATTCGGTGAATCACTATCGAAAAAGACTGAATCGTTACCGACATCTTAATAACTCACTCCCTGTCGGTAACGAGTTGTATTGAGTTTGGTAGTGAATTAGTAAAGCGTCGATAATGGTTCAATAACATCTTAACTCTTTACTCCAAAGTCTTGAACACGCTACTGAAAAGGACTAAATCACTACCAACACCTTAGTAACTTGCTACTTGTCGATAATAAGTTACAAGACATCGGTAGCAGTTCAGCCCTTTTTGGTAGCGATTCATCAAGTCGGTATTTGAACCATCACTTATGTGACAGGGATATGTGACCATTTCTGATTGAAAACTGCGTTTATCTACTCGGGACTGAGGTGATCCACTCTCGACCTTGAAATGCGACATAGGTGATAACCGTGCAGTTGATCTCCGCCACGTGGTACCCATTCATTGGACTCTCGGGTTTCCTGTGAGCTTGAGTCCGACAGCGGAACTGTCGGATGGGGGGCTCTATCAAATGGACGGTGCAGATGACGTAGATGGAGTAGCAACTGCGTGGCCGGTGGCCGTGCTGTGTTGCGTCGTGTCTTAACCAAGTTGGATGTGTTCCTCATGGCCACGTGGATCCAGGTAATGGTCGTCGTCATGTCATGAATATTTGCATCGCTGCCATGGGAAAAAATTATGATTATGTAAAATTATCATTTACGATAATATAAAGGTCGTCAGAACAGACACCCTGTGTGATACGTCACAGTAACGTAGTTTGCTTATATATATCCCAATTTAGTGGTAACACCAGGTAACAGTGCCGACTGGTAAGGTCAGTCGACTCTATTGAATTTTAAAAATTTTATGTAAATTTTGAATTTTTTATCAAAATATTTTATGTAGAAAATATTTTTTTAAAGAAAGTAGCCCAGTAAGATGTCGAGTGAAGTGACTTGCCGAAGAAAATTCTTTGATTAGTCCTTGGCAAGTGACATAAAACCAATATTCTTTCTTTTTTCCAACCTTGGAGCATTTTTTCAACGCCTATTTGGCACTAGTTTAATTCTGAGATCAACTTAATTAGTTTATCCTCCAAACATATAAAGCACGGGTGTAACCAAATTGGATTCGATAACCGAAGCATCAAAATTTGATTACGATTCGACGGGGGTTAAGGTGTTCCGACTCTGTTATCGGAATCTAAATCGAAATTCAATAATTTCTATTTTCAATATTAAATATTAATTATTGTTTAAAATAAGTTAATAATTCATGTGTAACTACTTAAGTTTAATATGATATTTGTAAAATTTTATTTTTACCGTTTTATTAATTTATATATCATACTTTATGATTTATTCGACTTCATTTTAATTATTTTTATCCATATATATCTTATCGCAACGAGATAAACGGAAACGAAATCACTTAATTCCGATTTTGATTCCGATAAACTATCGGGCTATATGATTCTGAATCTTATAATTTATATATAAGATGAGATAACAATTTTCAAATCAATCAATCTTTATCGGAATCAAAATTTCTCGAATTCCTTTTACACCTCTATTATAAAGTGATGTCCGGATAAAGTATCTCAATCATAAACACATTATTTTTTATATGAAATATGTATTTGTAGAAATTTGGTTTCAGAGATTGATTGATTTCAACGCTGTCACACCAAACTTATGCCCAAGGAAACTTTTTGCCCACGTCGGTGTGGTTTTAGCTGAAATCCAAAGAGTAATTAATTCCAATGTAACTCCATCTGAACTGATCTGATAACTAGACGTTAGCTAACAACCGCCGGCAACAACTAATTGATTTATGAGAATAGAGTTGTAGGCGTGTGGAATTCGGTTGCATGACAAAATACTCTCCTCTAGCAAGTGTATTTTTCTGATTAATAAAGCTTCTTCTTCAGAAAGTGTTTGGAAAGCATGATCAAAATAAACTTTGCGGAATATTTTCTTATCGGCTAAAAAGGAAATGATACGTCATTTTTTTCTCTATCTTGAGGGGGGGGGGTGCGCGTATATACACACACACACACACCCTCTTTTGTTAGATATTATTTTAACACCGGGTATGATAATTGAAGAAATATACAAAATACATCGTAACCATGCATCTCATCTTATTATAAACCTCCAGTGCTTAATTTGTTGTAGGATAACTCGCTCCAAATTCAATTCTAATTAAGCCAAAGTAATTAGGGATTGAGGGTGCTCCCTTCACCATGGGACTGCGATTATTTGTGCTCTTTGGGAACAAATTAACAGTATACGAAGCTCCATTATTAAGAATTTTTGAAACTTATATCTGAATACTTTGTTAGAAAGTGTTTTGCTATCGATATCAATTTTGAAATTTATAAAACACAAGTATTGTTTTTACTAAACAGTTAAAATACGTCAAGAACCTTTTACCCATAGAACAGTCAAAACACTACCTCTTGGCGAGCAAGCTCGGGTTTGAACCCAAGTTGATACCCTCATGATTTGCAACACTTTTGATGTGTTTGATTGCATGATAAATTAAGTTTTTGTTAAATTTTATGTTTTTACAAGAAAACTTGTCAAAATAAGTGTTTGCCGACCATTACATTTTTATGTTTTAAAGTGTTTTACTTTTTAAACAAAAAAAGATGATGTCATATTTTTTTAATCTTGCGATCCATCACTTTGTTTAGTCATATATGTTATTCACACTTTTTTGTTATCTACGTATATTTCCAAACATGATAACTTAATGTCAATTGATTAGCTCACATTTTATTTTAATATATTTTTTTGCAATAAAAGTGTATAAAAAATTATTGAGCAATTTTGTTAACAAAAAAAAAACTACCAAGAATCGCGTGTTTATTTTATAGCATTTAACATCTTGGCGGATGATCGCTCTGACTTTGTCTGAATCCCGGTCTAGAATTGGACGGGTCAACACATAATACCTGGCCCATTTTCACCACTACGTCTCTGCTTGACATTGATTAGATGGGTGCAACACAATAGTGATAATAATTAGAACTTGCAAAATTCTAAAAAAAAATACACAATTTACTTGTGTAAAAAAAAGCATTCCGATAGAGAAATTGGAAATTAAATAAGCTTGTCTGAGCAAACTGGGTAGATTTAATAAAGACAACCTGTTGATGAATCAAATTTGTTCTAGTTGGTTCTTTTCTTTTACAAATGAGGTGAACTAAAAAGTAAGACTCAATTGGGTGACAATACTAATTGATAATTGAGAAGAAGTAAGATCGAAGAAAATTATTTTAAAATAAAAAGCGAACCAACTCGTGACAATTGGGTGACAATACTAATGGGGTGTTTAGTTGCATGATAATGAAAGTTTTTATTTTTATTTTTAAAAATTATAAGAAAACTTGTTAAAAGAGGTGTTTGGCAACCTTGACAATTTTATGTTTTGAAAGTGATTTTCTTCTTAAACAAAAAAAGAGGGTCTCACCTCTTTCTTGTTTCATGTGGTCCCCCACTTTGTTTGGTATGAATGGTAGTTATCCCTTTTTATTATCACATCCCTCCAAACATGACAATTTTATGTCATGAGTTGGTTCACTTTTTATTTTTATATAATTTTTAATCATGAAAGTGTACAAAAAAATATCATGCAACCAAACACCCCAAAATGGTAGTAACTCTTTTTTTTATCACATGGGGTGTTTGATTACACGATAATTTTTTGTACACTCTTGTTCTCTCTCTCTCTCTCTCTCTCTCTCTCTCTCTCTCTCTCTCTCTCTCTCTCTCTCTCTCTCTTCCTATTAGAATTAGAATACCCAAAAGTCCAAAATGTATGTGGGCTGTGTCAACACAGATGAACCCGTTTCGGCCCGCTAGATCTTCGTTTGTCATGAAATACCTCTCTTTCAAGGATCGATGCAAAGAGAATTTGAGACTCCACAAGATCGATTAAATTTATATATAAATTAATCCATTCAAAATACAACCTTATAAACTATCAGAATCGAGGCGAGATAGTTTGAGAACTATCGAAATCAAGATGGGAATCGATCAATTTTGTATTTAGTTTTCCGATTTCTATAAGATGATCAGATCGAATGATAGTAGGAATGTCACTAGCTTATTTTGAATGAAATATCAATCGACGGGTGAACACCTGGAAATAGAGGAATTCGATCAGGAATGAAATTTGAAAACCTGAATAATATCAAAATATTATAATCTTAACTCAATCGAAATGAAAAACAATGTGTGATAACTTTGCATCAAAGTCAAGACCAAAATAAAAATAAAAAAGAGTTAATAATGGCAAAACAAAATAGAGGACATTCCTCTCATACCAAGACATCGGACGGTCTTCGTCCTAACACGTCTCCCAACAGCAGCGGAGAAGAGTGGTAGGGCGGCCAAGGAGGAGGCTAACGGGGAGACGATGAAGGCGTTACGTGACTGGAGATTTTTCATACTCCTCCATTTTAACTAGAGTCTAGGTCACCTCAGTTCTATAGAGAAAACAGTCTTAGTCTCCAATAAGAAATAGTCACAACCTTTGGTCCCTTAAGTGACGGTTCAGTAAAAACTAACTCACCCATTACTGAACTAATCGGCTCAATGTTACTGAACTCTTATCGATCTATTACTATACCATTATTAAAGTCAGTGTAATTCGTTACTGAGCCGTTGTTAAACCGTTATTAGATATTATCGAAGTCTTATTAAACTATTACTGAAACTTAATTGAACTGTTACTGAATTGTAACTTATTACTAGACCATTACTGAAGCCAATATAACTCGTTATTGAACTGTTACAGAACCGTTATTGAAGCCTTACTGAACGGCTATTGAAGTCAATGTAACTCGTTACTGGACCGTTACTGAAATCAGTATAACTCGTTATTGAGCTATTACTAGACCGTTATTTGACATTATCGAAACCCTATTGAATTATTATCGAACAGCTACTGAAACCTTACTGAATCGTTACTGAAGTCAGTACAAATTATTATTGAACCGTTACTAAGGTCAGTGTAATTCATTACTGAACCATTACTAATTTATTGAACCAGCTCTATAATGGTTTAATAACAATGAACCAATTGTATTGAATTGCCACTTAAGTGACATGGAGGTTGTGATATATTTTGATTGAAAATTGAGAGTGTTCTTTCTACAGTGAAATTGAGGTGATTCGAAATCTTTTAACTATTATGTCTTTTATGACTGATCTTCCTCTGTTTTTGGTTCATCGGTCTTAACCATCGTAGAAAGTGCAACATGGGCCGAGCCCACGAATCGAACCTGGAGTGCTTCCCATATTGTTTTCTTACATTTCATGTTCAAAACAGTTTTCAAATTTTTCTTTTCATAAATTTTAAGCTATTGAGATTCATAATTTTTATTTTCCAGATCTTATTTTATGATGCTTGAAAATTTATTCGAAAAACATAGACTAGATGTCAATAAACTAAAATTTATTCAAAATTTAAAATTTCTACAAATTCTCAGACTCTTAAAATTTTTTAATCTTGAGCAGTCTCAGAAATCTACCCTCTTAAATGCCTGATTTTTTGGGGGGTTTGGATTTTTTTTACATGACTTAGGATACTTTCGGAGTTTTCAGATCCCAAGGTTTCCAAAATTTTGGTCTTTCTGAATTTTAATTGTGATTTGCATACTTTTGGGATTTATAAACTTTTCAGGTTCTCAGAATTAGACGATTCTCATATTTTCAATTTTTTTAGATTTTTAGATATAAAATTTTTAATTTTTAATTTTGTGTACTTTTAAATTCTAAGGTTTTCTGTGTTATCTTATTTTCGATCTGTATTAATTTCAAAACTACTCATATTTCAAAGGTTTTATAGTTTCGGAAGCTTGAAAAAAAATCAGATTCTTCGTTTTCATATTTTCACATATTCTTATCATATTTATATTTCAAACCCTCTTGGATTTTTTGGAGGGTTTTGAATTTTTTGCTTACTTGGCTTAGGATACTTTCGGAGTTTTCAGATCCCAAGGTTTTCAAAAGTTTGGTCTTTCTGAATTTTAATTGTGATTTGCATATTTTTGGGATTTCTAAACTTTTCAGGTTCTCAGAATTAGCCAATTCTCATATTTTAAAAAAAAATTAAAAATTAAAAATTATAATTTTTTTATTTTTTTTATTTTTAAATTCTAAGGCTTTTTGGATTATCTTATTTTCAATCTTAATTAATTTCCAAATTCCTCATATTTCAAAGGTTTTATAGTTTCGAAACCTCGAAAAAAAATTAGATTCTCACTTTTCATATTTTCACATATTTTGTCATATTTAGAATTTCAACCCTCTTTGAATACTCAGATTCTAACATTCAGATATCTTTTTTTACTTATTCAACAATTTGTTTGTTTATTGATTTCTTTGGATTTTTGATTTTTGCTGAGTTTCATAATTTCATATTTCTACAGATCTCCAGACTCATAAGTTTTTTTTTTAATTAAGAGAAGTGTCGGATATCTAACCTCTCTGATGTTTGACTCTTTAGGAGCTTTGGATGTTTTTATTGATGACCGTTGAATTCTAACCTGCCAAGTATGTCAAGTAATTCCCTTCTATGATTAAAAGTTGGAGACATAAAATTATTTCTCTTTTTAAGATGACAACCTTGGACCATTACTAAATTACCTGTTACACTTTGTATTGGGAATATCATTACCGGAGTCGGTTAATTGAGGTAGAAAAATAGTCTGGATGGTTGTAGCATTCAACTAATAATGATGTGTTCCTTTGTGAGCCTTTTGTCAAGGAAAGAGAATGGTGACCTTTTGTCTTTTGACCATGGAATAGGGGGCCATCATCATGCCTAAAGTGCATCTAATGAGATTTGTTTTCATATCTGTCGATTGTCTGATTTGTTATTACATAACATAATTTTTTTGGACTATAGAATTAAAATTTTTATCATCAACTAAATATTTTTTTAGTGAATACTATCAATATCAATTTTGAAATTATCCGTGACAGATATTTTACAATGTTATGGAGTGGAGTGTAAATAAGTGATTTCGATTATAATAAAAAGCTTGTGACTTGAATTTTGGTCGATCGAAGCGCTGGAAAGGCTGTCCGGGGCTGCCGACCAGGTCCGGTCCAAGAAAATAAATGGCACCCGAATTTAGGGGTTCAGACACTGACCCAGTTTAAGAATTTATCTTTTAGTTCCAATTCTGGCATCGTGATATCACTATTTCTATCATCGAATTCATCGACATTGAAATAAATAATCTTATCACCGCTATTTTATTTATAGTCGAATTCTTGTTCATCTTGGTTGATAACACTAATGAGGTGTTTGGTTGCCCGATAATTTTTTTGTACATTTTCATGATAAAAAATTATATTAAAATAAAAAATAAACCAACTCATGACATAAAAGTATCATGTTTGGAAGGACGTGACAACGAAAAAGAGTAACTATCATACATGATCAAACAAAGTAGGAGACCACGAGAAAGAAAAACAGGTGAGATTCTCTTTTTTTGTTTAAGAAGAAAATCACTTTCAAAATATAAAATATCTACAACTCTAACCGGCCATGAATTTCTTAGAGCTCTAGTTGGCGGAAAAGTTTGATGCAGAACATGGATATAAATCAAATATAATTTAAATTTTATGTACATAACCAATAATGTAATATAATATAATATAATGCGTGTAAAATAAATTATATAATTTATAACATGTAATATATGGTTTAATGTAAAATGTTAAATGTCAATACATAAATTTAACATTATATATATAATAAATCTAATTTTGAGATACAATGTCTAAACTATTCAATTTATTAGCATATCATATTTATTTAACACATAACATAATTAAAAATAGTTAATTAATAGGTAATATAGCATATAATACTAAGAAATACATTATAGATATATACTATGGGAAGTTCAAGGAGGTGGTGTAACTCATTCCACTTTCCTTATTCTATGTACCACCTCTTATCCAACCATTTCCCATTGGAATAAGAGGTGTTAAATCCATTGGGTCATCCAACTAAACCTTAGGGCATGTTTGATATCAGAATATAAATGATTAGAATGGGTATAAGATATTATAATTACCTTGTGCAATTTCCATGTTATGTGGTACAAAGATAATAATAGTAGAATAATTATGAGGATAAACTTATAGTTTGGTAAAAGGACGGATAGCTGTATAAATGAAAAACAATAAATTATGGAAATGCCCATGTAACTAACTTATTTTGTGATACGAGGTTATAATGGTAGAGTTTATAAAGTGAAGTCCATAAACTACATTAGATTTGATTTATCGTACTTAAGGACAAAAAATAGATATCTTATAAGTAATATAATTTAATATTAATTAACTAATACTATCAATAAAATATATTGAAATAAATTAATTGATTTTTATAATGAGTGAATTATTAAATTATCTAATTTAATTTCAACAGCATCAAGTATATATATATCCTAATAAAGTTATGATTCTTCAACCAAAAAAAACATGTTTTGTGCCATTGAGCTTGTTTCCATTTTGGAATACGTACGTTATGAATATCTTAATCCAGAATGCACATCCTCTTATTTTTAATGACTATTTCTAGTATAAGATGATCCATAGTTGAATGTTACTAATTAATTTTTTATATACCAAACAACGGCTAGGTTATGAGTGAAGTAAGCGTAGTAATTTTATTTTGCCAAATCATTTTAAAATATCTAGAATGAAATCATTATAATGTGCACCCTCACGTGTACGTTGATTTGCTTTAATTAGGTTCTGTCACGTGGATGGCAAATATGAGTAAGATCGAAATTAAATGATGAGTTCTAATATCAGGTCAAATTTATTAGATCATCTAATTAACAATTTTAAAATATGAATAAAGTTGACACCGTTCTTAAAATTTTGACAAACTCTCTTTTAATATCTAATGAGGTATTTGATTGTATAATAGTATTTCGTACACCTCCGAGTAATGTTACAGTAAAATATGAACTAATCAATCACAAAAAAATATTATATTTGGAGAGATGTGATAACAAAAAAGTAATTATTATATATGATCAAATAAAATAGAGGACCACTAGAAAAAAAAGAGAGAGAAACCCTCTTTTTTGTTTAAAAAAATATTTTAAAACTATAAAATTATCGTGATTGTCAAAAATCTCTTTTAAGAAATTTTATTTTAAAAAAATATAATTGTAACAAAAACTCAAATCCTTCATGTAACAAAACACCCCCAAGAGAAGAGTTATTCTAACAAAAGGAATAAGCCCTTTTATTTCTCCGCTCATTCTGGATTCAAACTGAACATGCATATAAATACTGGATTTATCATGCCAAATAGGCATCTGCTGCAGAGGACTCCACGGTGATGGTATACATGCAACTGTAGAGGTGTTCATCCAAAATCGATAAATCAGTAAACCGAACCGAACCGATCGGTTAAGTTCGGTTTGAAGAGTTGTCCATTCGCTTTGTTGAACCGAATTGAATTGATAACTTTTTATTGATTTCGTTCGGTTAAGCACCTATCCAAATCGAACCGAATCGGTAAACCGGTTGACATGATTTGATTCACTTTTATTTACATATTATATTAATTTCAAATAAATATTATTATAAATTTAGGTTAATTAGTATAAAGATATAATTATATATTATAAATAAAGTATTAGTCTTCGTATTAACTTTAATTAATTATTATAAATTTTAATTTATTTTATTTAAATATACATTAAACTGACGAATCAAATCAAACCAAACTGAATCACAATCGGTTCAGAGTTCAATAAAACTGGTTAGGTTCAATTCGGTTCCAATTTTTTGTTCAATTTCGGCTTGAAAAAAATGTCTAATCGAACCGAATCAAACTATTTACACCCTATGCAACTGCACACGGTCAGTTGTAAACACGAATCGAATCAAAAGGTACAAGAAACACAGAGATTAAGTTTGTTAGAATGATCACATTGAGAATTAGAAGGAAAAATAGATTTCTTTTTATCATATTGTATCGAAACTGATTAGTTCGATTTGGGTCTTACTACATGCATGCATGTACCTTGTATTTCAGATCTTGCGACAGTATCTAATGTAAAAAGAGATATCCAGCTTTCACAAGCGAGGGAATGTGTTAAAATAATCTAAAAATTTTGAGTTAGACAATCTATTGGTTTAATTAACAAATTAAGCTGATATATATAAATTGTTGTATAATGTTGTGTAATGTGTCTGTAATACCTTGGTTCATGAATATGTTAAGACATTAAATCAGTGGACTACCAGTCATATCGGTTAATTATTTTTTGGAGGTTGAGTTGAAAGAATTTCAAATTTAAATATATTTTGTTGAAAGTAAGTCGAGAATGAGTGATCACCTGAGAAGACTACTGATTAGTATAATTGTTGGACCAAATAGATACGTAACCGAATGACTTTACATAATTTGACAAACTCAAATAGATATGTAACCTAATAACTTTACATTTGATGGCATTTAAACATCTGCATATATATGTCCCATACGAAAATCTTGTCTTCCTTGATCTCTTAGGCCCTGTTTGGTATGCGGATAACCTAGGATAAGCATAGTTTATCCCTAACTCCTGTTTGGTACATACTTAAATATGAGTTTAAACTGGATTACGTTAATCCAGATTATCCCCAAAATTAACGATAAATATGGGGATAAATCATCCCACCTCACATTTGGACTAAGTTGATCCCGAAACATTTCGGGGATACAACGTCCGCGCGGCGCTTTCCGGGGAGGGGGGGGGAGTAGGCGCTCCGTCCGGGGAGCGGATCTGTCTGCGGGGGAGGAGGGGGGTGCTCTGCGTAAGGAATCGTCCATTAAAATTTGGTACAGCGGAAGCGACGATTCCTATGGGTTCCTTTAGAATCTGTCTCAATCAAAACCGAACGACGAAAACCGAAAACCGATCAAATCGGGTTCGAATATACCTGATAGGGATTCATATAATCCCATGGAGAGTAAGGAGATGAGCTTCTCAAGCTCTACAAACCGTTCAAGTGTCCGGTCTCCAGCAGTATCCACACGAACTTCATCCACAGCAGGTTCTCCCATCGCGTCGGCCTCGAGAACTCTTCCCGAACGGAGCTCCATCGACCATGGACACCTTCTAGAGAGAGGAGGAGGTAGGGAGGAGACTTGGGACGTGGTTTTCACCCTTGGCTTGATGGGGTTTGGCTGAAACCATTAGTATTTATAGAGAATTATGGAATTTTTCATAAAAACTCAAAATCTCTATAAATTACGTCCTTGCCCCTGTACTTGTGGATAAGTCCTTTTGTGTGTGACCCACTAGGCCCAATAACCTATTTGGTTGAGGCCTAAATAAAATAGAACAATTCTATTTAATTTTAATTAAATCTGTTATCCGATAACAGATTAATCGGCCTACCGATCATGAAGGGTACAAGCCACATCCCATGATCCCAAATGGCTATGGGGATAATTTCATCTCCATTGAGCCTTTCCATCATCAGTTACCACATGGATATAAACCCTCATCCATCCAATGTCCTGGTCGGAAAGGAGTACGGCATCGACTGTCAACTCCTTAGTGTACCGACTCTATAGGATCCTGTACTCGGAATTGGATCAATTGGAAAACTCCTTTTCCAATTATCCTATCTACCCTGGCCAGGGATTTAGAGTACTATCCCATAGGACATTCACTCTCACTTACCGAGAGTGGATGATCCCTTGTTGTCCACTCAATTGCCTCCATCGGATTTTCGTTGTACCCGATCCATCGCTATATAGGACCATCTAAATTGTGATCCATAAGTCAATGGTCAAAGCACAAGTTCCACCCAACAAGGAATCTTTAGCGACTCAGGTCAAAGGTTCAACCATGCAACCGTGATGATAGAAGACCCTGATAGCGACTCAGGTCAAAGGTTCCATACCTTAGATGAGAATCTTCATCTAGACTACTTCTCAAGTAGTGTGCAACCACCATGTAAACTTGTTTACATATGTTGTAGAATTTACAGTGTTCTATCACATAGAACTCTTTCAACTCACTGCACCACCATTATTCTGACTTAATTTCAAACTTATTTGATTAGAAGCTTGTGTTTGTAAAACTACAAGACTTCAAGTCTTATCCTCCAGTGTATAGAGATACATTCTCAGTGCTTCTCAGGTACCAAATGATATATCTCTAAACTATCCAGTGACTCTCACTTGGATCTGTCTGATGAATGCTCATAACACTTAGAGCATTGATTACATCATGTACGTAGCATCATATAAATGATAGACCCTATGACAAAGGCATAAGGGCTCCATTTATGTGATCTCTTTATCTTTCAAGAAGTCTACAAAGACAACACTTTATAGAGATTAACTCCACACCACATAGGTAAGAAACCTATCTTGGAGTTTATCATGTCAAACCCTTTGACTATGGTGACTGCGTACATTAACTGGGCATTGATTTTAGATCTATCTCCATAGATCTTAAAACCCAAATTGCGTTTGGAGGATCAATATGATAGCTAGGCTCACTTATGATAACACACCTACTTCATTCTTAATGAGTAGTACGACATCAACATAAAATGTCAAGAAAGTAACAAAGACTCCCACTTATCTTGTTGAATACACAAGGCTCCTCTTCGTTCTTAACGAAGTTATAAGATTTAATCTCATTAAACCTTATATATGATCTATGGGAAGTTTTACTTCAGTCCATAAATGAACTTATTACACACTCTTCTTGGATGTTATTGGGACTTGATTCCCTATAGTTGTATCATATACACCTATTCCTCAAAATACTTTAGAGAAATACTATATTAACATCCAATTAGCTTATCTCATAATCATAGAGTGTAACAATCAAAATCCGAATGGATTAATCCATGGAATAGGTAAAAGATCTCATCATTGTCAACCATTTGACTTCAATGATATCCTTTTCAACTATTCTCACCTTTGAAGGTATCTACCTTCTAATCCACTCCAATCTATTCTTTAGTGATCCATTTATTCCTTATGGATAATATATCCTTAGGTGGATCTATCAAGTTCTAAACTTGATTAAAATAGATAAAGTTTATATCGGATTTTATTGTCTCTTCCCATTAATGAATCAATATCTCATATTGGTCCTATATAGATCCTAGGATCAATATCCTTATTATTTTATGCCTCATTTCATCTATCAGAGATATGTCTCACATATCTCTTAGGTAGAATGGACACAAGTAAAGACCTATCATTAGTCCTTGTGTAATTATTAACTAGCACCTTAATAGAAGTGTTATTGTGTTGTGGGACTGGAACATCTTCCATATATACCTTGCTCCCACTATCTTTCTTAAGAAGGAACTTTTCCTTTAGAAATATAGTGAGCTGAGCAACACATACCCTTATACATAAGGGTCGTATATTTAATATCCAAAAGTTTCCTTAGGATATTCCACAAGCCAACACTTCATAGTCTTATATTCTAACTTGTTAGAGTTATACTTCTTCACCAGGTCTGACATTCCGAAACCTTAACTTGCTTAAGGTCAAGTTTTAACCCTTTTTCCATATCCTATATGGAATAATTAGAACAGACTTAGAAGGTACCTATTAAGAACAAGTGGTTATAACGAGTACTTAACCAAAATTAGACAAAGAGGAAATTTGCAAAACTCGTCATTGTTCATATTATGTCTTACATAATATGACTTCTTATTTTAGCTACTCAATTAAGCTAAAATGTGTAAAGAGGTGTCCATTAGATTCTAATATCCTTCAATTATATGTGAATTATGTACTTAAGTATTCCTCTCTTTGATCTCATCAAAGAGTTCTAATACTAGTTCTATTAGTATCTCTACTTCATTCTTAATCTCAGATAATTTCTCAAAGGTCTTAGATTTGTACTTCATAAAGTACATGTATCCATACCTAGAGACATCATCTTTGAAATAATGAAGTAGAAATATTCTTCTTTAGCCTTACTAGATATGGGCTAACATACATCTAAATGTATGAGTTCTAATAACTCATTAACCCATTCTCCATGTCTATATAAAGCTAAAGTGTAGATTGATCTAAATCAACCCATTTCCTCTTAAAAGGAATATTCACACATAACATGAGAGCTAACATATCAAATATGATTAAACAATTCATTAAGCTCCCACTGGCAAACACTTTACCATTCAATCTATTAGAACATCTATCAATTCCATAGCTTAGAATAAATCAACATTTATTCAAGTAGGAAATCATATAATGTTCTTGTAGAAGGATATAATAGCAATATTAATTATTAAGACATCTCCATAAGGCTATTAAAGAATTGCACCTTCCACTAATAATGATGCAACTTTTGCACCATTTCATATGTAGGTCAACATCTTCTTTATTAAGTCTTCATTTACTTGTCATCATCTACAACTCCTTGTAGATATAAGATGCATATCTGGTATCTCATACCATCAGATGCATCCATAGTATCTAATATTATGATATACACATAGAGTATCTAATACTATTAAGTGTATATTTAAAACAAGTAAGTGCCAATGACTTGGATACATGAAGCTTCTCAAGCTCCACCTTTGCATTATATACAAAACACTTTGTACTTCCTCTTCCACTTATCATCATCATGACAGTGTAAGAATCATGTCTTATTCTGGCTTTATTATCTTGACCACCTTCTTTTACTATTAACTCTCTCCTATTTTTATCTAATGATTTTACTTCTTACTATTGGTCTCACCAACAAGAAGTAATTAAGATGTATTGTTGATCTAAGTTGCCCTTTAGTTAGCTCATCACTATGAGCCATGATGGATCTCATATCCATCTATCCATGTTGTCTCTATAATTATGTCTCATAGAGACTGACATCTAGTTTAAGGCAAACAATGCATCTTGTCTATGATATGATATAAGATCTTATCTTTCTTTCATATCACTAGATAACTTAGGAGACACCTACTTCTCAAGTAGAGTAGTTAATTGGTCAACTATGAGAACAATTCTCTTAGTTCTAAACCAGTCTAAGAAGTGTGAGCCATTAAGCTATATGGCATCTAATATGCCATACAAATGGTGGTTTATTATCGTATTCTACAACTGAGATATAATTTTATCAATATAACATTGCAAACATTCATTAAAATTAAGATATGGTCTTTGATCCTAATTTATGCTCCCACTAATTTTCGACGAATTTGCATAACCCTCATTATGCAAAGACGGGATATCACGATGAAATCCTAGTGGGGACTAAGACCCTATTAACCTTATGGTGATGACCTTGTGGTAGCACAACAAATCACCCCATACTTAATAGGTAGGCAACTATTGCCAGTTGCAACTCTTGCAACTCTTAGTCATTTAGCCTCTAAAGTTATGACCTTGTGGTAGCACAACAAGCCATATACTCTAGTTAGGTCAAACACGCTTGTTACGTTATGAGAATGGATTCTTCACACAGCCCTTGTGGTAGCACAACAAAGCCATGCAAATGGTCCACCCCAAGGTTCGGCAAATACCTTAGCCATCATCACCAATCCCTTGCTGAATGAGTCTTGTGGTAGCACAACAAACCCATCCAATCTAAGATTGGCTCATCAAGACCATAACAACGGAAGGCTACGTGAGTCATTCTTAATGTCACACGTTTATCAACCTAATTATGACAAGGAGGGATTTTATTTTAGTCTCATCAGTAATATGTGCTAAGTATATATAATACCTTTGGAATATCATATATCTAAGGTATAACCTGTAGCACACATCCACATATCAAATATGCACAAAATCAGGTGATCATGGACTTAACCCTAAGCATGCACCTAAGGCACCCCTATAGGTGCAAATCCTTGCTTCAGATGCTTGAGTTGGTATTCTCCCACTTCAGAAGGGTGCTTCTCCAAGTGGTCCCGCTCGCCAACCTTCCACGAACCAGCTTCTAACTCTTACAAGCGGCTTAATGGTATGCAGACCCACAAATGTACATAACTCAATAAGAAACCTTGGTTTTAACCAAGGGGAGTACATTAATGGAGGGAGGTAGAATGTACAATCAGATTGTATAGAGAGAGAGGAGGCACACGCAGGCCCCATTTAATAACATAACCAACATAATTAAAAGCAATCACAAGCCAAGCACAATTAAATCCATGATCACCTCCATACACACACTAACATTCATCACATGAACATAGAGCGCATACGTGATAATTATATGAGATATATCATATATATCAGAATAAAATTATATAATTTATTTTTAAATTCTAAATTTCATGCATGTTGAATTTTTCATGAAATAAATAACATGAAAATAACATGACAATAACATATAAACAATTTATATGAAATGAACATACAAAACTAAACTATTTAGAACATTCATGCATTCCCAATACTGTGAAAGGTCATGAATTAATGTCCCAATTTATGATTTTACAGAATTAATTAAGACACTAATAATTTAAGTTAAACCTTTAAAACAATTTTAAAGTTTAACCATGAGTGAATCTATGTAAATAGAACTAAACATCATAGAAAATGTCATTAAACACTTTAAAACATGTTAAATAATATTATATAATTTTTCAGAAATTTTATGGAATTTTATGGAAATTTTTCGGAATTTTCTATGATTTTAAACACTTTAAAATCATTAAATATAGTGTCCGGCGCAATGCACCGCGTGCTCCGGCGCACTGCGCACGCCGGCGAGCGCCTGTGTGCGCCCTAGCGTGCGCCAGTCCTCTAGCGGGTGTGCGCCGACCGTCGGTGCGCCGGCGCGTGCGCCGACCGACTTCCCCGCGTAAAGCACTGTTCATCCGCGAGAAATTCCATCCTATAGAATCGGATTTATCTCCTTATCCCGGACTCCTAAAAATCCGAAAAAATATGCGTTGAAATCCTTATCGAATAAGGAATCCAAAATATTCGGCCTCATATCCAGGAAAAATCCCAATCATTCCAAAAATGAGGAAGAAGAGGCGGCGGTCACCCAAATTCCGTAGCAGAAATCTCAATTTTGTAACGAGGATAAATCCTTGTCCAGAAAGCCAAATATTCTCAAAAAATACAATTTAGAATCCTCATCATATGAAGCTTCCAAATATGTATATACCCTTCAGATAAAAAATTTCTATCAACGGTAAATCAAGAAGAAACAAGTCGGCGCCGCCAGATTCCGCAGAACCCTAGTTCGTCGGAAAACTCAAAAATTCTCATCCTTCGCCGTCGTTCAAAGCTGGATATCAAAGGTAAAGGCTAGGTAATCATATTACCCATCTTATAAACCTTTAACAAGCCTCAATTTCTTCTGTGGACGGAGATTTCACAAAATCCCCAAATCCGGGTGTCGGTTCGGGCATGACAGAAACACCAACTTTTGAGGCTTCTCCCGAACACTACAGAGATACAAACTACAAACGCTTTGCGACGTTGGAAAGCCCTCTATTACGAGATTCTACCAAGGACAACCAATATTTTATCTGAGTCATACACAGAATATGGTGGCCTCGTCAAAACAGACGTTTGCACAGATTCGGGAACACAAATAACATAAAATAATGTCGATTCGACGTCGGTATCGACCGAAACTTAAACCTGGCTCTGATACCACTGTAAGGAATCGTCCATTAAAATTTGGTACAGTGAAAGCGACGATTCCTATGGGTTCTTTTAGAATCCGTCTCAATCAGAACCGAACGACGAAAATCGAAAACCGATCAAATCGGGTTCGAATATACCTGATAGAGATTCATATAATCCCATAGAGAGAAAGGAGATGAGCTTCTCAAGCTCTACAAACCGTTCAAGTGTCCGGTTTCTAGCAGTATCCACACGAACTTCATCCACAGCAGGTTCTCCCTTCGCGCCGGCCTCGAGAACTCTTCCCGAACGGAGCTCCATCGACCATGGACACCTTCTAGAGAGAGGAGGAGGTAGGGAGGATACTTGGGACGTGGTTTTCACCCTTGGCTTGATGGGGTTTGGCTGAAACTATTAGTATTTATAGAGAATTATGTAATTTTTCATAAAAACCCAAAATCTCTATAAATTACGTCCTTGCCCCTGTATTTGTGGATAAGTCCTTTTGTGTGTGACCCACTAGGCCCAATAACCTATTTGGTTGAGGCCTAAATAAAATAGAATAATTCTATTTAATTTTAATTAAATCCGTTATCCGATAACAGATTAATCGGCCTACCGATCATGAAGGGTACAAGCCACATCTCATGATCCCAAATGGCTATGGGGATAATTTCATCTCCATTGAGCCTTTCCATCATCAGTTACCACATGGATATAAACCATCATCCATCCAATGTCCCGGTCAGAAAGGAGTACGGCATCGACTGTCAACTCCTTAGTGTACCGACTCTATAGGATCCTGTACTCGGAATTGGATCAATTGGAAAACTCATTTTCCAATTATCCTATCTACCCTGGCCAGGGATTTAGAGTACTATCCCATAGGACATTCACTCTCACTTACCGAGAGTGCACGATACCTTGTTGTCCGCTCAATTGCCTCCATCGGATTTTCCTTGAACCCGATCCATCGCTATATAGGACCATCTAAAATGTGATCCATAAGTCAAAGGTCAAAGCACAAGTTCCACCCAACAAGGCATCTTTGGCGACTCAGGTCAAAGGTCCAACCATGCAACCATGATGATAGAAAACCCTGATAGACAGTTCGGTAAGATACCATTCAGGGTTTCTAATTCGGTCAGTTCAGTGAACTCATTCAACTAATGAGCACCTGTTTGTGTATCTCAGTGTCTCCACACTAATGACCAATGAGATCGGTCGTCCTCATCACATGAGAAGACATCACATACACTAATCTATCCGGATCCTTGATGTCCCGTCTCAAGTATCCTATGACTAGGAACATTTAGATCAAATACCTCTAGATGATCAATCTCATTATCATGATCTCATCATGATTTAATCATCATTGTATTTGATCAAGGACTTCATTATGATATTCGCTTCTAATAAGAGCTTATAATGAAGATTGGCCTAATTAATTGAATGAGATATTTCTAGAAATGTCGAATCATATCATATATGATTTGCTTGTAGGGCATACATTTCTATCACTCTGTCCACCGAGAATAGTTTTTTTAATAATATTATAATATATTTTTATATTTTTTGATTAAGTCGATTTAAACGGTTTGGTTTGATTTAAATCGGTTTAGAGGTTTTCCAAATCAAACCAAACCGAAAGGGGTCCCAAACCGAACCGATTGAGCTAGAGGGGGGGCTCCGTCCGCCGGATGGGGGGCGCTCTGTCCGCCGAGAATAGCTTTTTTTATAATATTATAATATTTTTTTGTATTTTTTTATTAAGTCGATTTAAATGGTTTGGTTTGATTTAAATCGGTTTAGAGATTTTCCAAATCGAACCAAATCGAAAGGGGTCTCAAACCGAACCGAATGAGCTGGTTCGGTTTGGTTTCTCGGTTTGAACCGTTTTGTGTCCACCCCTAGCTGAGAAGGGGGGGCGGGGAGCACCATCCGTCTCCGTCCGCCGGGTTCTGTCCGAAGGGGGGAGGGTTGAGCTCCGTCCACGTTTAAGTTTATTTTTATTTATATATTTAAATAATAATTTAAATTTATTATATAAATATGTAAGTGAGTTAAGATGTTTGTGAATATGCTATGAATAATAGAATAAGATAATATAAAAATAAATATAAAAATATAAAAATTTAAAGTTATCCTTGAATTTATTGTTAACATATCAAACATAGGATAAGATTATCCTTAAACTTATCCTAAGTTAAACCAAACATAATGAGGATAGGATTAATCACGAGAATTGGTTTATCCTTATCCCCGTTAAGTTTATCCCGATTGAAAAAAAGAGTAATTATTATATATGATCAAATAAAATGGAGGACCACTTGAAAAAAAAGGGAGAAACCCTCTTTTTTGTTTTAAAAATTTGTTTTCAAAATATAAAATTATCGTGATTGTCAAAAATATAAAATTGTAACAAAAATTCAAATCATTCGTGTAACAAAACACCCCCAAGAGAAGAGTTATTCTAACAAAAGGAATAAGCCCTTTTATTTCTCCGCTCATTCTGGATTCAAACTGGACGTGCATATAAATACAGGATTTATCATGCCAAATAGGCATCTGCTGCAGAGGACTCCACGGTGATAGTATACATGCAACTGTAGAGGTGTTCATCCAAAATCGATAAATCAGTAAACCGAACCGAATCGATCGGTTAAGTTCGGTTTGAAGAGTTGTCCATTCGATTTGTTGAACCGAATTGAATTGATAACTTTTTATTGATTTCGTTCAGTTAAGCACCTGTCCAAATCGAACAGAATCAGTAAACCGGTTGACATGATTTGATTCACTTTTATTTACATATTATATTAATTTCAAATAAATATTATTATAAATTTAGGTTAATTAGTATAAAGATATAATTATATATTATAAATAAAATATTAGTTTACATATTAACTTTAATTAATTATTATAAATTTTAATTTATTTTATTTAAATATACATCAAACTGACGAACCAAATCAAACCAAACTGAACCACAATCGGTTCAGAGTTCAATGAAACTGGTTAGGTTCAATTCTGTTCCAATTTTTTGTTCAATTTCGGTTTGAAAAAAATGCCAAATCGAACCGAATCAAACTATTTACACCCCATGCAACTGCACACGGTCCGTTGTAAACACGAATTGAATCAAAAGGTACAAGAAACACAGAGATTAAGTTTGTTAGAATGATTACATTGAGAATTAGAAAGAAAAATAGATTTCTTTATCATACTGTATCAAAACTGATTAGTTTGATTTGGGTCTTACTACATGCATGCATGTACCTTGTATTTCAGATCTTGCGACAGTATCTAATGTAAAAAGAGATATCCAGCTTTCACAAGCGAGGGAATGTGTTAAAATAATCTAAAAATTTTGAGTTGGATAATCTATTTGTTTAATTAACAAATTAAGTTGATATATATAAATTGTTCGGTTTGGTTTCTCGGTTTGAACCGTTTTGTGTCCACCCCTAGTTGAGAAGGGGGGGCGGGGAGCACCATCCGTCTCCATCCGTCGGGTTCTGTCCGAAGGGGGGGAGGGTTGAGCTCCGTCCGCGTTTAAGTTTATTTTTATTTATATATTTAAATAATAATTTAAATTTATTATATAAATATGTAAATGAGTTAAGATGTTTATGAATATGCTATGAATAATAGAATAAGATAATATAAAAATAAATATAAAAATATAAAAATTTAAAGTTATCCTTGAATTTAAAGCTCTTGGCAGCGGGCGGTGGCGGAGCTGCGGGCGCGCGGGTGGCGGCGGGGCTGCGGGCGCGCGGGCGATGACGCGCGCGGCGACGGCGGGCGCGTGGGCGGCGTCCGGCCCGAGGTGGTACGAGGAGGCGGAGGACCAAGGCGGCGGGCGGCTTCTCGCGGACACCTCGCGGACACGCGGGCGGCGGAGAGGGCGGGCGCGCGGGAAAAGAAGGCGACGGGGAGGCGGGGCCGCAGGCGGCGCAACCGAGGGGAAAAAGGAGAGGTAGGGTTTTTCGCGGGGAAGAAAGACAGCGCCAGGGAGGGTGCGTACGGGGGAGGGTTTTCGACGGGGGAGGAAAAAGAGGATTAAATAGGGGGAGGAGCAGATTAAAATAATAATAAATATTTATTAACTAATTATTATTTTTTAAAATAACCCGAGTATTACACGTACGGCCCCATCTACTCCGACCGCGAGCGCGCGCAGATCTTCGTCTCGGACGCCGGCGTCCTCGGCATGGCCTGCGTCCTCCTCCGCCTGGCGTGCCGCCGCTCGGTCGGATGGGTGGTGCGGGTGTACGGCGCGCCGCTGGTGGTGGCGAACGGCTGCCTCGTGCTGATCACCTACCTGCAGCACACCCACCCGGCGCTGCCGCACTACGACTCGTCGGAGTGGGACTGGCTGCGCGGGGCGCTGGCCACGTTCGACCGAGACTACGGCGTGCTGAACAGGGTGTTCCACAACATCACGGACACCCACGTCGCCCACTACCTGTTCTCGACCATTCCCCACTACCACGCCGCGGCGGCGACCGAGGCGATCAGGCCCATCCTCGGGGAGTACTACCACTTCGACCCGACGCCCGTCCCCATGGCGGTCTGGAGGGAGGTGAAGGAATGCATCTATGTGGAGCCCGACGAGCACTCATCCGCCGGCGTCTTCTGGTACAAGAACAAGTTCTAGATTAATTAATTAATTGTTGGCGAGGACACAGACGACGCACCGGAGGAGTGCCGGTCCCTAGCGCGCTCTCTCTCTCGCACTACCCGTCTGCTTCTGTTTTACTAAATTACTAGTGCCCTTCTCTCCCGGAGATCATATCCATCATCCATGGAAGCTGCTCATTAATCTGATCGAACTCTCTGTTGTTCTTGTGCTCTTTTATATATATATATATATTGTTACTCTCGTATTGGAAATCTAGCCATCCATGTGCGCGCGTTACAAATCCTCAAAAATGGTTTTATAAAGTAAAAAAAACCGATACATTCATGTTTAGCCCATTCAAGAGACTTTGGGAAAAAATGTGTTTTCTTTTTGGAAATGAGAAAAAGGCTACAAAACATTAATTATACAGAATAACACATGACAGGTACTCATTTAAAGTCAACAAATCATACGACCGTGACCTTATATAATTAAAG
Organism: Cryptocoryne crispatula var. balansae; assembly: GCA_036172225.1. NCBI lineage: Eukaryota > Viridiplantae > Streptophyta > Magnoliopsida > Alismatales > Araceae > Cryptocoryne > Cryptocoryne crispatula. The sequence continues at coordinate 30,630,307 of CM069918.1, forward strand.
TTGCATATAGATGAAACTTCAGAAAAGCATAGAATTAAAGCAAAAGTTACATCGCTTTCACAAACAAGCAAGTGATTGACCAAGGATCTGTTCCAGATAAGGATATGTACACCCAACCAACGAGTTTCATTAACTCAACAATCTTTATTTCCTGCAAAAAGATTGATCACATAAGCTTTAATCTAATGCATAATTTTAGCTAATTGTCATATAGACAATAAGTAAAAGTAGTAATTTCAAAAAAAACAAGCTTTCAATTTTTGAAGGTTGACTTGACAGAAAAATTCATTTTAAAACAAACTCTAATAGTAACTTACATGAATACTGGAGTTCACAATGTATAAGCCCGCACACACTAAACACAAGAATTTCATAAAAAAGTTAAGCTTTCACTTTTTGTAGGTTGACAAAGAAAAGTTCATTTAAGAACAAACTCTAATGGTAACTTACACAAATACAAGAGTGAACAGTGTATGTGTCGGCACACATTAACGACACAATAATTTCATAAAAAACTTTTAATTTTTGAAGGTTAACACAAAAAACTTCATTTAGAAACAAACCCACATATTAAACACAATAATTTCATAAAAGATAAGCATTAAATTTGGTAACTCTCACAAATATAGGAGTGCACAATGTATGTGCCAACAAACACTAAACAAATAGAGGCACACTTAAAGGGTAGATCGAATGCACTATTAAGTAGCAGAGCAAGGATTGGAAGCAGGAACATGGACATATCCAATAATAAAAGTTATCGAAATATGCATAGAAGACGAACGATCGAGAGGCTAGCTACAACCTTCTTCCTTTGGAAAAAAGAAGTGTAGATCCTTACATAATGAAGATGAGGAGGTTCTAAGATGCAGAGAAAACGGAGTGGGGTGAGGCGGCGAAGGGGGAGGGCCAAGAGCTTCTCCAAGGATATTGGGAGCCGCTAGCGGAGGAAATGGAGCAGGGGGAGGGCCGAGAGCTTCTCCAAGGATATTGCGAGCTGCTAGCGGAGGAAATGGAGCAGGGGTGGGGAGGCAACGAAGGGAATCTCAACGGAGGGGGAAGAAACTAAGGATCCATTTGGTTCATGAAAAACATTGAAATTATTTTACCTTGAATTAACTTTTCACGAAAAAGTATGCCCATATGTTTTATTTGGTAGATCTGAAAACAATTTTCTTGAAATGTTTCTTTTAAAGTAATTTGAAGAAAAACCTAAAACATGTTCTATTTCATGATTCTCTCATTAATTTTCAAAATAGGATTTGATATTTAATTTCACTTAATCAGTTTTTATAAAAATATTATAATTCTATATAAGTTTACAAATTATATATAAGTTTCTTTTTTTCTTATGATATAATACTGACGTGAAACTGTATAAATTTTGAATTGATTAATTTTTATAATTTTAACAACTTAAAGACCTATAATTAAAATTACTATTTAATAAAATATTATTTAGAGATCATGATTAAATTTTTTAAAAATATAAATAAATATAAGTATGTTTATTTAATTTGGCCAACAACTGTTCTGCCTTAGGCCTTGTCTCTGGAAAATGTCATACATCGCATGGCAGCCGACGCCAAAATCTGGGTTTTACGTGATCAACAGAAAGTATTTTTAGTTGACTATGTATATTACAGACAGCCAATAGTCATGGTACTAAACTTTTCGGGAAACCTACTATGCCACCCAGTTTTACGGGGATCCAAATGGACCCTAAATGTTGATGATAAATCCAACGATGTAAATGAAGATTGGAAGCTATATGTATTTAGACAGGAAGGATGGGCAGATACTTGTCGATGAAAAGGGCACTCATACTTCTAATAGATAGTAATAGAATAGGTGAAAAAGAAATACAATTAACTTATATAGCTGTACTATCCTAATGAGAACACTAACACACATTCTTGTTTACATCTAGCTTGCGCAAATTAGGGAATGGCAAATCAAGAGGCATACCATTGTCCCGACAATCCTTCTAGAACATAGTCCTTTAGCCTTATCTAACACAATCAATCAAGAAGAGAAAAAAAGTGTCAATTTTGTCTTATACTCTTATCTTAGCAAGAGCTGATTGTTGAAATAAATCACTCATTCTATATTGTGTTTATAACTCTATTTATAAAGATTTGAGATGGTGATGAGGTGTTTTTTCAATGCCTCTAAGGCATAAGTCTCGAGACTTGTTAATGTGTTAGGCTTGATTAAAACAAACATGGATAGTAGTGTTTGAGTTTTAGTGGATAGCATTAGGTAATAAAAGTTATGTTAAAGTAAAAATAGAAAAATCAATGCAATGGTCCATAACATTTCATTTTTATGAGGTATAAAAATAGTTTTTTAGAAGGGTATGTGTTCAATTAAGAGTAACTACATGGCATATAAGAAAAAAGATAAGAGAAAATATACTGCCTATACAAAACAAAATAATAAGAGTATCATAAACAGATAGGAACACTCAAGGATACCTGAATTTAGAAGAGACGGCGAAAGAGAAAGTCTTCCTTTACAATTTCGTAGACGATTCCTAACATGAGAACATTGCAAAAAAAGCACCCTTCGGCTCCCAAAAAAACTCTTACATCCAAAGAATATGAATATGAAAGAATGTTACGATACTCCTTCAACCATCAGCCATCATTAAATTGACTACCTTGAGTAGATGATTAACCAGCCTTGGCATCGTATATCTCATTTTAAATTATGAACATATTTTATAGTATAGATTTAAGAAAAAAATTGAACGTGATTTTATCATATAATTTACTAAAACATATGCAAAAAACCAAAACCGACATTAATAATTAGCAGCGCCAAAATTTTAAAAAAAATCTACACAAGGACATTATCATAGGTAACTTTATGTTCCATAATTGGCTGAATGTTCTTGTTACCCCATCTTAACAATAGGGAACCAAAATTGCATTGTTACTTTTGTTCTAAGCAAAAGCAGTGAAAAAGATTATCCACATGAATTCTATAATTCTACAATCCGATAATAGATTTTTGAAGGTAACTTAATATCCTGTATAGTTAGAGTTTTATTTTTGGTACTATATCAATATTGATATTAATATTTTTAAATGTTGGAATATCAATATCAAAAGTAATATAAGTTGACACTTGTATTACATAATATGCTTTATTTACACTACAAATTTTAAAATTGATACAATCAACCAAACACCTCTTAATGGTTCTTATCAATATCAATTTTAAAATCTATTATCTATTAGAAGTGGGAGTCCCTATTTTGTCAACAAGCATATAGTCTTTCTTGTTGTCTAGATACATCCTCTCTCCTCACAGTTTTGATTTATCACTATTCAATTGATTGGTGGTGTATACCATTTTATTATACCTCAGAAAAATAGTCTTTTATTGTCCATATTTACCATGAACTCGTCGTGATATTTTTCTTTGAACCTAAATAGTATCTTAGGTTTGTGATAAATAACTATATAAATAGTTACAATTTTGTTATATAAATGATACAAAATAAAAATAAATATTAATGAGAGTAGATTATATGTAATAGTAATACATTCATGGTGAACTCGTGGTTAATAGTATCTTAGGTTTGTGATAAATAAATATATAAATAGTTAAAATTTTGTTATATAAAGAATACAAAATAAAAGTAAATACTAAAGATGCTAGATTAGATGTAATAATAATATGATGTTTATTAATTTATTTTTGTATAGATTAATGTAAATTATATTTTAATAGATAAAATTATTTTTATTTTTATAAAAAATCAAAATTAGGACAAAGTTTCAATTTATTCAAAATAATTTAACCCTTTTCATGATAATAGAAATATCTATTACCAAAATTCACTACTCTCGTCACATTTTAAAATGATATTTTATTATATTGATAGCTAATAAAGTGTACACGAACTCTAAACTTAACATCTGACATCATTATTATTCTTTATACAGTCTAATTTTGTGTGTGTAAGAAATGCAATGTTAATCACCCTTTTTACAAACTTTGTTTTATAATAATTGTCAACACCGCATAGTTGATATTATCTATTTTTTTAAAATAAAACTAACATTGCATTCTATTATTTTATCTATTGGTATTATAAATGTATTTTTTGTAAATATAAATGCTATATCACTATTAAAGTATGATATAAAATTAAAATATCTAAATATGTATTTACTAGAAAAGTAAATACAGGTAAAAATGAAAGCATCTAAAAATGATAATCTTATTGATAAATCTATTTATTGCTTAGTACTTATTGTTGTCAAACAAGATTCAACAATATAATATGACGGGATATTTTTTATAAATGTGAAATCAACAACGGTCGAATAGTTTTAGGACATAACGATGATAAATTATAAAATATTTTACTAATAGATTCCCAGGTAACATTAAATTTTGACATCATTTTAATTATATGTATTCATAAAGTGTTTGGACTTGATTTTTTATTTGTGTGGTTTTATTTTTAAAATTTATAAACTACATTATGCTATAATAAAATTTAAAAATTTGGTTGGCATGTATTCATTCCCGGCCTAACTTTGCTCTTACATCACGTAGGGTGTTTGGTTGCACAATAATTTTGTGTACATTTTCATGATAAAAGATTGTAACAAAATAAAGTGTAAGCTAATCACTAAAATATATTTATCAAGTTTGGGAAGATATGATAATAAGAAAATAGTGGATACCATATATGACTGAACAAGGTGGGAGATGACAAGATAAAAAAAGGTGTCACTTGCTTCTTTATACGGTCTCATTTTGTGTGTGTAAGAAATGCAATGTTAATCACCCTTTTTACAAACTTTGTTTTATAATAATTGTCAACACCGCATAGTTGATATTATCTATTTTTTAAAATAAAACTAACATTGCATTCTATTATTTTATCTATTGGTATTATAAATGTATTTTTGTAAATATAAATGCTATATCACTATTAAAGTATGATATAAAATTAAAATATCTAAATATGTAGTTACTAGAAAAGTAAATACAGGTAAAAAATAAAAGCATCTAAAAATGATAATCTTATTGATAAATCTATTTATTGCTTAGTACTTATTGTTGTCAAACAAGATTCAACAATATAATATGACGGGATATTTTTTATAAATGTGAAATCAACAACGGTCGAATAGTTTTAGGATATGTTGATGATAAATTATAAAATATTTTACTAATAGATTCCCAGGTAACATGAAATGTTGACATCATCTTAATTATATGTATTCATAAAGTGTTTGGACTTGATTTTTTATTTGTGTGATTTTATTTTTAAAATTTATAAACTACATTACGCTATTATAAAATTTAAAAATTTGGTTGGCATGTATTCATTCCCGGCCTAACTTTGCTCTTACATCACGTAGGGTGTTTGGTTGCACAATAATTTTGTGTACATTTTCATGATAAAAGATTGTAACAAAATAAAGTGTAAGCTATTCACTAAAGTATATTTATCAAGTTTGGGAAGATATGATAATAAGAAAATAGTGGATACCATATATGACTTAACAAGGTGGGAGATGACAAGATAAAAAAGGTGTCATTTGCTTTTTTTATTCATAAAGTAAAACTCTTTAAAACCATAAAATTATAATGATTGTCAAACACCTCTTGTAAGAAATTTTGTTACAAAAATATAAAATGGTAATAAAATCCCAATTTATCATGCATACAAACATCCCATTATGAAAATTGTTTGTGGTATTTTTTCTATATAAAATACAATAAAATCAATAATAAAACTATGTTGGTTGGGTTAGATTAAAATTCTTTCTTTCACAATTTTTAGACCGTCAAGATTTTATGTATCTTTAGGATCTTACTTTTTATGATTTAAGAATTTCAAACCTCTGGGAGTTTTGAACTTTTCAAGTGTTTAATTAGTTTTCATATTTCCAATCTTTTCAACTTTCATTTTTCTAATCTTTTCAGATTTCCAAGTTTTCAAAGTTTCCAGATTTTGAATCCCTACCCTTTTAATTTTTTTAGATTTCATAACTTTCAGATTTTTGATGTTTCTATAATATATATATTTTTATATTTTTTACATTAATTAAAATTTTCTACTTTGCAAATTTCTCTATTTTCTATCTATTAATTAATTATTTTTTATTCACTAAAGTATGAGTTAGCTACTTCCTACTGAGCTACACAACATTATCTTTGATCTCCATTATAATGGCCAAAGCACATTTGACTTATACCATTTCACTTCATGTAAATATACATGTTTGATTTGCAATACAAAATGTTATCATTTGAGCAATTCTCTCTCTCTCTCTCATATTTTATTGAAGATGTTGGTAGTTGAGAGAGTTAAATAAATGAGAAAACTTTATATCGCAAACCAAGTCATCAAAGTAGTTACTTTAAATCTCATAAAATTTTAATGGAACATATTGTGAACTCAGTCATCAAAGTAGTTACTTTTGGACCTTTCACTAAATTTTCAAACTCTCTCATATTCAATTAAAAACCTTTAAGTGCTTTCTAATTCAAACCTAACTAATATATTTAAATAAATAATCATGAAATCTACAAACTATCTAAAATATTGCCTTCAAAATAAAATATAATATGTTATTTAAACTACGTGAACATAGGTGTTGTCCCCTCGTCCAATCGTCCGATTTTCACCTGTGTTACAAATGCCTACCGGCATCTCTAGCCGTTTCCGTTTCCGTCTCCACCTCTTGGCGCCATCTCTACCCCCATCTCCTCGCCGTTATCGCTTCTCCCTCCTCATCGTTTCTCTCTCTCCTTCTCTCTCTCTCTCTCTCTCTCTCTCTCTCTCTCTCTCCGATCTCTCCGATCTCGCTCTCCCTCTCGCTTTCTGTTGACGATTAACAGTAGCCCCCCCCTCTCTCTCCCTTCCTGGTAGGTTTACTTGGGTGAATGTTGTTTCTTCATTCTATCTCCCCCATCATCTAATCAACATTGAGTCGCTCGATTCGTCCTCCAGTTCTTCCACCAACTGTCCTCCGTCAGCCGTCTATTCTTGTAGAACACGTCGCATCCCACATAACACCATATGCCCTGCATTATGGGCTTGGTGTATGCACCGGAGAATGACACCTCGTCTATGTAGAAAACACCGATCTCCTCTCTGTGCAAGGCTGCAGTGTTGCCTTTCTAAAGGAGATTTGCCAGAGTGAAGTAAAGAGGATATCTGTAGCAGTGTATGCACTGGAGAATGACACCTCGTCCATGTAGAAAACACCGCTCTCCTAAAATTGAAAAATGTCAGTTCACATTGTAAACCTAAAATGTCAAAAGTAAAAATGAAATAAAGTAAGATGTAAGTTCTTAACTAAAAAGGAAATTCTCAAATTTAAAATTTCTATCTCTGAAGTTTAACTGAAAATTTGAATTAGGCTTTGTAGACCCAATTAGGATTTGGAGCAATTTCTATAGATCTCAGTAGTAGACCAATCCAGAGAATTAGGCTTTGTAGACCCAATTAAGATTTGGATTAATTGTTATTCCTAATCCAATTGGGATCGGGTGATGTCGTCATAAGGTGAGTTTTGTTTAAGTGAAAATTATACTAGATCTAAATGTTCATTCCCATTCAAGTTCTTTCGTATGCCAAAAATATTTGTGCATTGTTATTGTTGATGCAAGAGGATCCCACTTTTTTTCTTTTATGATTTTTTTTGTGAAGTGGAAAGTTTGTTGGTCAGGTGAGACACATTAACGTTGTCAATTCGGAATCTGACTTGCTAAGAACAAAGTAAAATTTGAAAACATATTCCTCACTCACCTCTTTATATAGCTTCTTTGAGATATATTCATGCACGGATGGTAGCTTATAATGACTCAGATTTTTGATGACTAAGTAAAAGTTTTGTAACATGAGTGGCCTCTTTGTTAGTCCATATCTAATTGACATAATATTTTCGTCCTACCTATTTTGGATTGATCTATGGTAATTTATGTTGTAATATTTACTTCTTGCTAGGTTGTGGTGGATGTTTTCATTCTTCGCATCTTATTTTGCTTTCAAAATTATCTTTATTTTCATTTGGAATGTATAAGTCTAGAAATATAAAAATATATCATAACTAACTAAAATCAATCAATCTTTACATTGGTTGCAAATAAATAAGTATGATAATAATAATAATGTAAAAGGAGTGTTGTTTATAATATTATAAACAATCATTATAAATCAAAGTTGTTAAATTCATATAAATGTCGCTCAAATAAATGTCAGTTTGATTACTGATTTATGTGTATATTTGAAGAGTAAACTATAATATTTATAATTTAACTAATTTTTTATAATGTGCTTATCTAAAATTTATCTTAATTATCTTATAAATTTATATCTAATCAATATATAATATATTATTCGAACATGTGCAACGCACGTGATTTGACTAGAACGGCAAAGTGTTGGGGTAAAATATAAATGCTATATCATTATTAAAGTATGAACGGCATTCATAAAGTGTTTGGACTTGATTTTTTATTTGTGTAGTTTTATTTTTAAAATTTATAATCTACATTACGCTATTATAAAATTTAAAATTTGTTTGGCATGTATTCATCCACGTCCTAGCTTTGCTCTTACATCACGTAGGGTGTTTGGTTGAACAATAATTTTGTGTACATTTTCATGATAAAAGATTGTATCAAAATAAAGTCTAAGCTAATCAATAAAATATATTTATCAGGTTTGGGAAGATATGATGATAAAAAAAATAGTGGATACCATATATGACTGATCAAGGTGGGATATGACAAGATAAAAAAAGTATCACTTGTTTTTTTTTGTTCATAAAGTAAAACTCTTTAAAACCATAAAATTATAATGATTGTCAAACACCTCTTGTAAGAAGTTTTGTTATAAAAATATAAAATTGTAATAAAATCCCAATTTGTCATGCATACAAACATCCCATTATGATTAATGAATTCAATAATAAAAATATGTTGGTTGGGTTAGATTAAAATTCTTTCTTTCACAATTTTTAGGTGTCAAGATTTAATGTATCTTTAGAATCTTACTTTTTACGGTTTAAGAATTTCAAACCTCTGGGATTTTTGAACTTTTCAAGTGTTTAATTAGTTGTCATATTTCTAATCTTTTCAAATTTCATTTTTCCAATCTTTTCAGATTTCCAAGTTTTCGGAGTTTCCATATTTTGAATCCCTACCCTTTCTAATTTTTTAGATTTCATAACTTTTGATGTTTCTATAATATATATTTTTTATATTTTTTACATTAATTAAAATTTTCTACTTTGCAAATTTCTCTATTTTCTATCTATTAATTAATCATTTTTTATTCACTAAAGTAGGAGTTAGCTACTTTCTATTGGGCTACACAACATTATCTTTGATATCCATTATAATGACCAAAGCATATTTGACTTATACCATTTCACTTCATGTAAATATACATGTTTGGTTTGCAATACAAAATGTTATCATTTGAGCAATTCTCTCTCTCTCTCTCATATATTGTTGAAGATGTTGGCAGTTGAAAGAGTCAAATAAATAAGAAAACTTTATATTGCAAACCAAGTCATCAAAGTAGTTACTTTAAATCTCATAATATTTTAATGATACATATTGTGAACTCAGTCATCAAAGTAGTTACTTTTGGACATTTCACTAAATTTTCAAAGTCTCTCATATTCAATTAAAAACCTTTAAGTGCTTTCTAATTCAAACCTAGCTAATACATTTAAATAAATAATCATGAAATCCACAAACTATCTAAAATATTTCCTTCAAAATAAAATACATCAGGTCATTTAAACTACGTGAACAGAGGTGTTGTCCCCTCGTCCAATCGTCCGATTTTCATCTGTGTTACAAGTGCCTAATGGCATCTCTAGCCGTTTTCATCTCCACCTCTCAGTGCCATCTCCGCCCCCATCTCCTCGCCGTTACTACCTCTCCCTCCTTGCACTGGCATCTTTAGCCATTTTCATCTCCACCTCTCAGTGCCATCTCCACCCCCATCTCCTCGCCGTTACTACCTCTCCCACCTTGTCGTCTCTCTCTCTCTCTCTCTCTCTCTCTCTCTCTCTCTCTCTCCCTTCTTGGTTGGTTTACTTGGGCGAATCTTGTTTGTTCATCTGTCTCCCCGATCGTCCGATCAACATTGAGCCGCTCGATTCGTCCTCCAATTCTTCCGCCAACTTTCTTCCGTCAGCCATCCGTTCTTACAGAACACGTCGCATCTCACATAACACCATAGGCCCTGCATTATGGGCTTGGTGTATGCATCAGAGAATGACACCTCGTCCATGTAGAAAACACCGCTCTCCTCTCTATGCAAGGCTACAATGTTGCCGTTCTAGAGGAGATTTGCTAGAGTGAAGTAAAGAGGATATCTGCAGCCTATGAGACCCCTCCCCTACCTCTCGCCAGTTCATGTCAGTTTTTCACCTTCTCTGGACTCTGATTGGCTTCATGATTCTCCTCTTTCCTGCCAGCAATGTCTTAACTTGACACGATAAGAGGAGTTGTCGCTAGACCCCTCAATGGTGACAATGGCTGGCCTTGGAGTGCAGTACATAGAGTAGCTTTACCCCTTCCCCTAGGCTCCTATGCTTTTTTCTTTTATATATGTGATTATATTTTTTTATCTACACTTCATCGTCTATTTTTTCATGGAGCAACTTTACTCTCTTTTCTTATTATTCTTAATAGGTTGGTCGTTAACTTTTGTACTCTACATGAAAAAGAGTCTTGACACACCCAAATGCTACTTTTTAAGTATATAAGGAGACTTCATAGTAATGTTAAAAATGTTTTCCCATTCTGTATGTTTTCTTTTTTTCTATATGTAGTTATCTTTTTTATGTTCTATTTGTTTTTCAATACCTTTTCTCTTTATGTGTATATTTGGCAATTAAGATGTCTTTAGTCACATATTACATTTCTCGTGTTTTTCTCTTTACATACGTTGTTAAATTTTTTTATCTTTACTTCTTCATTCCTTTTCCACCATAGGTTACTATCTTTTCATATTCATATCCCGCATTTCTCATTATATATGAGAAAGAAGTCAAAGAGTGATGGGTGGGGAATCCCAATTTATTATTCTCTTACCTAGCAAGAAGTGTAATAGAATTAGAGGTTCTAAAATTGGAAATAAATGTCTAACAAATGTGACTTTATTTTTTATAAATGCCAATCCAAATGCCCTGATTATATACTATGATTTAAACTTAGTTTTGTACCATAAATGACCTAGATATTTTATTGAAAGTTTCACTCAAAAGAAGGTAGCCATTTCTTATAATTAGTATTTTTTAAATAAATGAATATTTTTAATTTTTTTGGTGAATGTAAGATAAAGCAACTGTATTAATATAATTTATAAAATTTAAGGAAGGACTTGAGTCGATTTGAAATTGGTTCAAAATATGATTAAATCAAATTCATCTAATCTAACTTGCCACTTCTTGATTATGACCAAGGTAATCATATTTGAAAATTGAAAAATGTTAGTTCACATTATAAACCTAAAATGTCAAAAGTAAAAATGAAATAAAGTAAGATGTAAACTCTTAACTAAAAAGAAATTCTCAAATTTAAAATTTCTATCTCCGAAGTTTAACTGAAAATTTGAATTAGGCTTTGTAGACTCAATTAGGATTTGGAGCAATTTCTGTAGGTCTCAGTAGCGGACCAATTCGGAGAATTAGGCTTTGTAAACCCAATTAAGATTTGGATTAATTGTTATACCTAATCCAATTGGGATCGGGTGATGTCATCATAAGATGAGTTTAGTTTAAGTGAAAATTAGACTAGATCTGAATGTTCGTTCCCATTCAAGTTCTTTCGTGTGCCAAAAACATTTGTGCATTGTTATTGTTGATGCAAGAGGATCCTAGTTTCTTTCTTTAAGGATTTTTTTTTTGTGAAGTGGAAAGTTTGTTGGTCAGGTGGGACACATTAACGTTGTCAATTCGGAATTTGACTTGCTATGAACAAAGTAAAATTTGAAAACATATTCCTCACTCACCTCTTTATATAACTTATTTGAGATGTATTCATGCATAGATGATAGCTTATCGTGACTCAGATTTTTGATGACTAAGTAAAAATTTTGTATCAAAAGCATGAGTGGCCTTTTTGTTACTCCGTGTCTAATTGACATAATATTTTTGTCCTACCTATTTTAGATTGATTTATGATAATTTATGTTGTAATATTTACTTCTTGCTAGGTTGTGGTGGATGTCTTCATTCTCCGCATCTTATTTTGCTTTCAAAATTATGTTCATTTTCATTTGGAATGTATAAGTCTAGAAATATAAAAATATATCATAACTATGCAAATAAATAAATATGATAATAATAATAAAAATAATAATATAAAAGGAGTGTTTTTTATAATATTATAATCAATCTTTATAAATGAAAGTTGTTAAATTCGTATAAATGTCACTCAAATCAATGTCAGTTTGATTACCGGTTTATGTGTACATTTGAAGAGTAAACTATAACATTTATAATTTAACTAATTTTTTATAATGTACTTATCTATCATAAGAATTTATCTCAATTATCCTATAAATTTATATATAATCGGTATATAATATATCGTTCGAACACGTGCGAAGCACGTGATTTGACTAGTAGTATTAGAGTTATGTGTTTGCATGCGTTTTGGCTGGGTCGATCCGACTAGGTTGGGTTTGGATCTTCTCAAATAGACATTTAAGGAGATTTTCTCAACTTATTTTACAAAAGAGTTGATAGAGCGATGTTTCGACGACGAGAAGATCTCTTTTGTGAGAGAGGTTGAAAGTATCTTCTCAAATGTCCACTTGAAGAGATCCGTGCTCGACTGGGTCATGGACCGGATAGCCCGACAGACTCCAGACCCTGGTAACTAATTGGTTCGGTTCGGATCGGATCCAGATCGATTCGGGTCGACTCGACCGGACCCCGGCTCACCTGTGCGGGATGTGCTTGATGCAGCTCCAGGCGGTGTATCCCCCCATGGTGGCGCCGACGACGTAGAAACGCTCGCCGAGACCCAGCCGGTTGGCGAGCTCCTCGATGTCCATGGCCTCGCTCTTCACCGTGCGGCCGGGGTTGGGGTCGCTCTCCGCGAAGCCGGCGCAGTCGAATGACAGCTCCTGAGCCCTCGATCACCGGAGGAAGATCGAAGAAGAAGATCTGATTTAGAAGTTAGTCGGAGGAGGAGGAAGGAGATGTTCGACGAGCGTCACCGCCGATGCGTGGAGGTGGAAGTCCTTGGTGTCGACGGTGCCGTGGACGACGACGATCCGGTGGCGGGACTCCTCTCTGGGCACGCCCCACTCCCTGTAGGCGAGGTGCCTGGCGTCGCGCAGCCTGATCCTCGGGAGAAAATTTTTGAAATAACACACTTTAAAACTTTATTTCCGGATCTAACAGGGTAAAAATTTTATTTCCGAAACTAACACACTTCGACCGAAGTCGCTAAGTTACACAGCGACTTTAACATCTCGCGCGCGAAGTCGCTACATTATGTAGCGACTTAGGTGAAGTCGCTGCCTAATGCAGCGACTCCCCTTTTTCTTTTTTTTAAGGTATGGGTGAAGTCACTCGGATACCCAGCGACTTCACCCAAACAATATTTATATATATAAATTATATATACAACAATTTATAGATACAATAAATATTAATTTAAAAAACACATAAAATAATTTAATCAAAATTTATTTATTTTACTTTTAATTTTTAAAATTTTTATTAAAATTTTAAATTTCTATCTATAACGTATAATACTATAAAACATTATGTTTACTTAATTAAATATAATAATTTATTATATATTCTATAAATGTTAATTACATATTATTTTAAAGTAACATAATTAAAATAAGTTATTTTAAATTTTATTTCATTTATTTAATAATATTGTAACATTTATTTTAATTTTTTTAAATTATCTAATGTTATATTATATATTATCGTATGTGAACTAATCTATCTTATATATTTTATAAATATTAATTATAATATTATTTTAAATTAATAACTTAAAATAAATTATGAATACTTTTATTTATTTAAAAATATATATAGCTAATATTTAAAAAATAATATATATGAATAAATATATTTATAATACAATTTTAGGTAATTTAAAATTTTAATATACATATATCATAAATTATCATGTGTGGAGGGATATATAATTAACATTTATAAAATATATAATAAATTATAAATAAATTATTATATTTAATTAAGTAAACATAATGTTTTATAGTATTATACGTTATAGATAGAAATTTAAAATTTTAATAAAAATTTTAAAAATTAAAAGTAAAATAAATAAATTTTGATTAAATTATTTATGTGTTTTTTAAATTAATATTAAAGTAATATTTATTATATCTATAAATAGTATTTATAAATTGTTGTATATATAATTTATATATATAGGCAGCGACTTCACCTAAGTCGCTACATAATGTAGCGACTTCGCGCGCGAGATGTTAAAATCGCTGTCTAACTTAGCGACTTCGGTCGAAGTGTGTTAGTTTCGAAAATAAAATTTTTACCCTGTTAGATCCGAAAATAAAGTTTTAAAGTGTGTTATTTCAAAAAATTCCTCTGATCCTCGGGGAGAGGACCGGCGGGCCGCCCGGCGGGCCGCAGATTTTCGGCGGCGGTGGCTGGAGGGCTCTGTAGGACAGCACGGCCATCACGGCCGCCGCCACCGGGAGCAAGGCCGACATTCTGATCACCGCCATATATTTATTAATCTTCCCCCTGCTTCTAATCAGCACTGCCCGCGGTGCCGAATCCAGGAGCCAGTCGGTGGCGGCGGCGGCGCTGCAAGAAGCTCTCGCCGGCGGCTTATGAGGGAGTCCTGCCGGCACACTGCCGATCCGCCTCCCTGTGCGTCAATTTGCTGTCTTGTGCTCAATGAACGGCCGGAAGATCCGCCGTCCGGTGGGGGGGGAAGGAGAGCGGAATTCGGGAAAGCTTGCCACGACGTCGCCCCGCCGTCGGCATGCACGGGCGGCCTCAGCGAGGGAGTCGGCGGCGCCGCCAGGCCGCCGGCCAGCTGCAGGACGTCTTCCTCTTGTCCAGTTTCGCATGTGTAAATGGCTGTTTACGAGGATGCTAATCCCGTCGTGGCATCTTCTTATCCGTCTGTTTACACGTGAACGGTCAGATGCATACCATTCATCCCACGGTCCGAAGGTGTTCGAGTTTAGATCATCTCAGGTTCTAATGAAAAAAAAGATTACGATCTCAATCGCTTAAGTGACGGGTAATAAGTTAGTAAGATGTCGGTAACGATTCAATCTCGTTGGTAGAGAGTTAATGACTTAGTGAACTATTATTGAACATCTACCGACGTCTTATAAATTCACTACCGAACTTAATACAACTCACTATCGACGGATAGTGAGTTAGTAAGGTATCGATAATGGTTCAGTCCATTTTGATAGCGATCCACTAAGCTTGTTATTTGAACCGCCACTTAAGTGGTTTAAGATCGTGATGAATTTTCATTGAGAACTGAGGATACTTTTCCTACTTCGAAAACTGAGATGATCCGAACTCGAAGGTGTTTGACTGCCAAATTAATGTTTCATCACCGTTGGGATGAAATTATGTACTAAATTATATGATTGCCTAAAAACATAAAATATTAAACGTAGAGTTACTTTGATAAGAAAATTAGAAAATATTAAAATAATAAATAATAAAATTATGTTAATTTAGAAAAATTAATTTACTATGATTTAAATATTTTTATAGAGATAACTCATAATCGATGTAAGTAAAAGAAGAATATATAAATTGACTTAAGTAATTTGAAATTAAGATTCGAGTTGAATTGAGTTGAGTAGATATAAATTTGGTGAGATATATAAATCACAAAAGATGATGGAACCCCAAGTAAGCTAATCCAAGAAAATCAACATATTTTTTTAGTGATAGTCAAATATCTTTTTATCAGATTTTATCGCACCGGATTTTTATCATGATGCAACAGAGCACTCCATAGAGACGGAAATAAGGAGGTCAATGTTCGATTATATTCACAACTGACATTTTCTCTAAAATTTATTTCTCCATTCTTGTTGAACAAAGTGCTGTGTTTTGGTTGCAAGGTAGTCTTTTTATGCATTTTTGTGATAAACTCATATATTAAAATAAAATATAAAGTAACCTTCAGAGCATGACTGCGATGGTATAACAAAAAACAAGGGGTCAGAGGCCTCAAAAAAAATACAATCTTAATTACACCATGTTTGGTTAAGAAGAAAGCTTCTATAAAAATATACTTATCATTATTGCCAAATGCATTTTTTCAAGAAGTTTTGTTGCAAAAACCTTTTTTTGGCAAAACTTTATTTTATTAATATGAAACCATCCAATCAACCTCCTAGAGACAAGGTAGATAATTATCAAAAAAGATGCAGGATCTTAATACACATATTACTCTATCAAGTAAAGTACTGGTAGACAATTTTTAAGAAAGGATGCAGGATACCAATACAAATATGTGAGATACAGGTAGTATCGTATAATTCGCCGTTTCGGAACAAAGTTACCCTCCTCGGTCCTCCCTCACCGTGCCGGCCAAAACTCATCGCCGCCGGCGGGAGGGGTGGGCGAGAAGAGAGCGGCAGAGCGCTACAGCTGCTGCGGGAGCACGAGAGCCGTCACGATGCCGTCGAAGGCGCCGTCCGCGAGGGGGAACAGGTGGCCCATGCCCGGGAGCTCGTGGTAGCGGATCCAGGGAAGCTTCTGCGCGATGTAGCGCTGGAGTTCCGAGGGCACGAGCCCGTCTTCGTCCCCCTGCTGGACGGATCCCTCGCCGCCGGGAAACGGGTTCTCGAGGTCCAGGGGGTCGAACTCCCACCTCCCGAAGTGTCACGACCCGGAAAATACAATTGCGCAGCGGAAAATAAATCCGGAATATCGGGACAGTTTAGGAGAACAAGCTAACTCCAAAACACTCTATCAACTCTGAATAATTTAAATCAACCTGTAATGATCCAAACAATTTCAAACTCCAAGAAATACCACCAAATAACCAACATCAAACAACTAAGAAGGACTCAACGCATAGTCCGAACATCAACTATAAGTCAAACCAAGCAATTATTAACCACAATCAGGAGGAAAATCAACAACCTAAAAGATATATGTGGTGATCACTCGTCACCAAACTCCTCGTCCTCTGGGTCTTCAAACTGCTCTGGATCAGCTCCAAGGTCTCCCTCGAATTCTTCTCCAAAGTCCTCCTCAGGAAGAGGTTCCTCGAACTCAGCTGAAAAATTTATAATGGGAAGGGGTGAGTCAGAACAGACTCAGTAGGACTTACACCCGAACTACCCCTTTATAATAACAATTCTAGTGGTATACTATACATATTAAGCCTAAAAATCAGATTTAATACATAGGATTTAACTAATCATATATCTTCCATTAAATGATTACAAGATTATTCTACTACCCCATATGATAACCAGATTCTAAATGCATTAAAACCGACATAACCTACACATTAAACCACTCTAGGTATGCCCAGAACACATAGACCTGACATAAAACCAATGACACATCTATAACATACCATCTATGCCAATCTACACAACTAGACACCTGTCTGAGTAAATAACATGCTCCATCAGATAAATGCAGTCACATCACAAAACTAGCACCAGATTTACCATATAGTAGGAAGTAACATATAGTAACTAAATCCCATAGTACCCCTAGGCAGGGGAGTACTTAGGATGAACCGCGGTATCTGGGATCGAAGGATGCACCAGATTCAACTAACCTCCGCTGCCCACGGGCCACTAATTTAGTCTGGTGTAGTACAAAACAACCACATTGCAGCTCACTGCACCAACCACATTCAACACCATGCAAGCATATAAATAACTCAGACAGTAAAACGGGAACATTAAATTGGCAAATCAAACATGGAATACATAGATGAACACACATGGTTCTACGCACCACATATTTGCATACCATACCACAATCTAGCATAAACTGATGCATATAAATAAGATCATGCAATATACAACCTAACCATGACAATTACATGCTTAAACAGAACTACCTATCACATAAAAGAAAATAACTAAATTCTAACAACATAAGCCTAAACCTTACATCGGCTTATTTAACAAATCGGGGTGTATGTATTTAAGGTTCACCGCGATGCAAACAATGTTAAACTAGCTAAAGTAGACATATACAGCCTATCCTGCTGTCTAACATACATGGATATTCAAATTAATCTAAACATGCATGGATTAAACAAATTAATCTAAGTCTATCTAAATATGCAAATAAATCAAAAACAGCCCATTATTTCTAACCTATCAATCATGATGATTTAAACATAATTTTTACGATTTAAATAAATATATATAGTGCTAAGGATAGCCGAGACGCCTACCTTGACGGCAACGGCGAACGGCGCACGGAAATCCAAGGAGATTGAATTTGGCGACGAGACTGCCGCGGTTGCGTCGGCGTCGAAAAACTGAGTCGGGTAGGTGTTTTCAAAACTGCCGGAGGAAAAAGAAATAATGAACAATGGAGCTTGATAGAAAAATAATAGGAAAGAGAGCGATAGGAGAGAGGAGAGAGGATGTATCATCGCGCTGGAGAGAGAAGAGGGGCGCACGGCGGGCGCACGGCGGAGGGCCGCGCAGGCGGCGGCGCAGACGGGCGCACGAGACGTGCGCGGGCGATGTCGCGCGCGGCGACGGCGGGCGACGCGTGGGCACGCTCGCCGAGGTACGAGGATGACGGGGCGGCGGCGGCGGCGACGCGGGTTCGCGCGCGGCAGCGGGCGGCGACCGAGGGCGGGCTGACGGGGTCAACGGCGAGGCGGCGACGCGCTCGTACGAGGTAGCGGCGACCGAGGCGGGCTGCGCGTGGGCGGCTTCTCACGGACACGCGGCGGCCGACGGGTGACGCGGCCGCGGGCAACGGCGGGACCGAGGCGGCGCTCGCGGCCGGCGACGTGGCGAGCGCAGGCGATCAACGGAGGATGGCGGGGCGGCGTCTCGCGCCGACAGGCCACGCGGCAGCGCGCGGCGGTGCAGGGGAAGGAAGAAGGAGGGGAGGCTCGCGCGCGGCGTCACCCACGAGACGGCGCAGCGAGGAGGGGAAAAGGGGAAAAAAAAATAGGGTTTCACCGGGGGAGAAAAAGGGGGGCGCCGGGAGGGTTTCTCACGGGGGAGGAAAGAGGGGATTAAATGGGGGAGAGAACCAGATTAAAATATTAATAAACAATAACTATTATTTTTATTTTTATTTTTTTAAAATACGCAACGTTACACGAAGCCTACGATCATGTCGCGGTGGAGCGACTCGTGCACGCCCTGCTGCGCTACCTGATGCTGAGAGGGAGGGAACGAGGGATCTGGCAAGTTTTATACATCTGTCTAACGGTCGGCGCACGAGAGAAGAGCATTCGAATGTTCATATCTCGTACTGCATCCGTGGCGCCATCTTGGAGAGGAGCTCTATGTCGGCCCGACTGAGATGGGAAGGATCTTTTGCCAGACACTCGACGGAGGAAACCACTTCTGCGTGTTCCACCAGTATGTCAGCCATGGGAGAAAGTGACAAACACCGACCGCCCACCGGTCGGCCGGAAGCTGCTTGTAGAAGGCTTGCCGAGACAGATTGGCAGGAAAACTAGGCCACCAGTAGTTGGCCACCGGAGTGAGCAGTGCTGCGCCTGCAAGCCTGCGTTATTTAATTTTACAGGTATCAGCACAGAACCACCTGGAAGCAAGGTGCTCTGGGTTAATGCCCTGTTTGATTAGAGTTTCATTTTTGATACTAGATCAACATTGATATTAATATTTTCAAATGTTGGAGTATCAATATCAAAAGTAATGCAGGTTGACATGTACAGGGGCGGCAATGGACAGGGCTGGCCCGGCCCCAGGGCTGGCCCGCGGGCCCTAGGGCCGGGCCAGCCCTGGGCATTGTTTCGGGGCAAGCAACCAGCCCTCACTGGTTACGTGGGCCCAGAAACCAGGCCCGCGGGCCTCGTTCCAAGCAATGTCCGCTGTCCCATAGTCCCAAGGAGACATGCAAAAGTCATATTTTATTTTTTATAGAACTTTTTGTATGCATGAGTAAGAACAACATACGTAGATTATCAAATAAATTTTTTAAAAAGAGTAATAATTTAAAATAATAAAATATATACTTTGCTTTAACTTTGATTACATATCTATGATTATTTGGGTGTTAAATAGTATGTTTCTATCTGTGTATTTATTTTTATTTCTAGATTCAAAATATTTCTTTGGTAGTTGGTTTGATGTTTAAAAATTTTAAAAATATGATATACATAGAAAATTTAAGCGATTCAGTCAAATTTATATATTTTATTATAAATTAAAAAATTATGAATGCGTATAATACATTGCATCTACTATTCTTATTTTAATCATGTTTCAATTTTTTATCAAACTCACCGTACCTTAATATTTAAAAAAAATCTTAGTTTTAATTTTGTATGTCATATCAAGACTTTGATAGGAGATATTTTAAAAATTTTAAAAATAGTATATATTTGAAAAATCGAGCTAGGTCCTAGGCCGGGCCAAATCTATATTTTATTATATGAGCTGAGCTAGGTCAGAACAATAGACGTCTTCATGGGGTGTAGCGTTCTCGCGTACGAGCGGCAGCTCAAACGTCATTTTGTCTGCCGCTTGAACGCCGTCTGTCCCAGGGGGGACTGACGATCGGGTGATGATCGAGCGCTGGGGCTCGATCGTCCATCGACGCACTGCACTGTGCGTGCTTCGGCCACTCGACCATCCAACCCAAAAAAAAGATAACTATTTTTTATTTTCAAATTAAGAGGTGTTGATTGTTATTTTCATCACATGAACATAGATAATTATGCTATATCATATTATAAATATTTATACATTTTTTGTCATATTTATAAAATTTTTATCATTTTTTTATTATTTATTATTTTGAATTATATATATTTTTTATATTAGAAAGATCGGGCCGGGCCGGGTCGGGCCGGGCCAAATTTAATTTTTATGCGGGCCGGGCCGGGCCGGGCAAGAATATAATGCGGGCCGGGTCGGGCCGGCCCGTTATAATTTAAAATGGGCTTTTATTGCGTCGGCTTCGGGCCCGGCCCGACCCGGCCCATTGACACCCCTAGCGACGGCCATGGCGGGAGAGGGAGGACGCGCTGGCGGCGGCGGACTCGCCGCTGCTCTTCTGGCCGTGGATCTGACGATGGCCGGTCTTGGACAGCAGTGGGGAACTATGCAGATGTAGGGGCGGCAATGGACAGGGCTGGCCCGCGGGCCCTCGGGCCGGGCCAGCCCTGGGCTGTGTTTCGGGGCAGATCTACGAGCCCTCAAACATTAGCCGGGCCAAGAAAACAGGCCCGCGGGCCTTGTTCCACGGTGATATCCTTGACGGATCCGGCTCGGTATCTCGTGGCGTTGAGGAGTGTTTGAACAAGGGCGAAGACGGGCACGCGACGCTTCTGCTTCCCCCGGCTGTCGGCCGCTGCCGACACTCCCCCAATACGTAACCGAGGTCCTTAAAAGCCATGCGGCCTTTTTTACCTCTTGCTTCCGAAGACTTTTTTTTTTTTAAGAGAAAATGAATAGAAGGTCCCTTGCACCTCAAGCGCTTTTACGGTAGGTTCATTTTTACAAAATTTTACCATGCCCGCTCCAGTTTGGAAGGATAACGATAACGTTGGGTGTCTATTACCTTCTCCCGGAAAAGACTTTTTACCCCTTTTCCGCTACGGAGCTAACGTTAACGCCCTTCCATTTCTTTCTAATTTGTGTAATATACAAATGTTCAAGAAATAAGAAGGCATCATCCAGGGAGAAATATGCAACAACATATGCATAAATAAACTATTCTTTTAATAATTAGCTCCACATTTAGTATTTTTTGCGATGAAAAGCTCCACAACTGAGCGTTAAATTAATGCTAAATTTATCGAATCAAAACTCGCTGGGATGTCACTGGGATGTTTTTATAATTTTTTATCATATTTATATTATTTTTTATTTTTAACTTTATATATATTTTTATATTAGAAAGATCGGGTCGGGCCGGGCCAAATTTAATTTTTATGCGGGTCGAGCCGGGCCGGGCAAAAATATAATGCGGGCCGGGCCGGGCCGGCCCGTTATAATTTGATTTGGGCTTTTATTGGGTCAGCTTCGGGTCCGGCCCAACCCGGCCCATTGACACCCCTACGTGTAAGCGGAGGTGCAAACTAACCAATACACTTGATAAATAATTTAAAATTTAACTCGATAAAAATTCGATTTAACTCCTTCATTACATTAAATGAATAAATTTGAACAAAAAATAAAATTCGACTCATTAAACGAGTCAAGTTTGAACATACTTTTACTTGGCTCGATAAACTCGCGAATAACTGAATTAAATACTATATTATATATTTATTTTTAAAAATTAAATTATAATTATTAATAATTATATGTTATCACTCAATTATATTAAATAATTTAAAATTTAAAATATATCTTATAATATGCTAAAAAGAACGGGCCGGGCCGGGTCGGGCCGGGCCAAACTTATATTTTTTTTGGGCCGGGCCGGGTCGGGCCGAAATGTAATACGGGCCGGGCCGGGCCGGCCCATTATATATTGGAGCGGGCTTTGTTGGGCCGGCTGCGGGCCGGGCCGGGCCGGGCCCGGCCCATTGACACCCCTAGACATGTAGTATGCTTTGTTTGCACCATAAATTTTAAAATTGATACAATTAACCAAACACTCCTTAATGACTCCTATCAATATCAATTTTAAAATTGATAGTGATAGAGATATCTAATAGTGTTACCAAACAGGGCATAATGCCCTGTTTGGTTAGAGTTTCATTTTTGGTACTATATATCAATATTGATAATAATATTTTCAAATGTTAGAATATCAATATCAAAAGTAATACAAGTTGACACTTACATTACATAATATGCTTTGTTTGCACTACAAATTTTAAAATTGATGCAATTAACCAAACACCTCTTAAAGATTCTTATCAATATCAATTTTAAAATTGATAGTGATAGAGGTACCTAATAGTGTTACCAAACATGGTGTAAGGTACCAAAAATGATACCATATCAATTTTGATATTGATGTTTCTAGAGAATAGAGTAGTATCAGTACCAAAATTAATAAAGGTGGACACTTGCATTACGTAACCTGCTTTATAAATATAAATGCTATATCATTATTAAGGTATGATATAAAATTAAAATATCTAAATATGTATTTACTAGAAAATTAAATAAAGGTAAAAAACAAAAGCATCTAAAAATGATAATCTTATTTATAAATCTATTTATTGCTTGGTACTTATTGTTGTCAAACAAGATTCAACAATATAATATGAGAGGATATTTTTTATAAATGTGAAATCAACAATGGTTGAATAATTCTAGGACATAGTGATGATAAATTACAAAATATTTTACTAATAGATTCCCGGGTAACATGAAATTTTGACAACATCTTAATTATATGTATTCATAAGGTGTTTGGACTTGATTTTTTATTTGTGTAGTTTTATTTTAAAAATTTATAAACTACATTACCCTATTATATAATTTAAAAATTTGTTTGGCATGTATTCATTCACGGCCAAGTTTTGCTCTTACATCACGTAGGGTGTTTGGTTGTGTGGAACTCCCGATCCGGACTCGGTCCTTCTTCTCTCTTTGCTTCCCCGGGTTGGAACGAAGAGCGCCGCTCCTCCTTTCGGTTTCGCCGGTGGTGTAGGGTTGTGGTCGCCAGGAACCGCGGGTTCCGAGAGTAAAGGTAAAGAGACAATGTAAGTATTAAAGAAAATGACCGAACGTACCTAAGCGGAGAGATTGTGTTGGGAGATTATGAGTTCCATCTTCTTCCTTTTCGGCCGGCCGAGAAGAAAGAGCTTGAAGCACTTTAGTTGTTCCTACAAAAACAAGTAAACCACGAAAACAAGTGAAAATGGATTAGGACTAAGATAGTGAAGCATCTTGGAAAAGAAATGAACTAAAACCGCAAAAGGAAGTGGACTAACCAGATTGAGAATAACTCCCAACCCCCCGTTTATGTGTTTTTGGATGATGATATATGATGTTACTAAGTTAAATATGCATGTAAATGCGATGATCTATGATGGAAAACATGAACACAAAGTAATGCTAGAAAGTGGTGGAGGAAAAACGAGTTTCGGCTTCAAAAACGGCAATCTGGAGTCCCAGGCGACCCGGCAGGGGGGTCACCTGGGCGACCCGGCAGGGGGGTCGCCTGGGCGACCTGGCAAACGGGTCACCTGGGCGACCCGGCAGGCGGGTCACTTCCTGCACCAAAATCCGATTTACTCCTGGATGCTCCCGAGATGCTTTCGGATGGCTTTAGAAGCTTGATGACGACTCCCGGAAGCTCCTAGGACGTGGATGATGATTCCTCTTTTGATGTAGGAGCTTGAGAAGCTTCGAAATGGATGCCGATGAAGAAACGGGATGAAGAACGTCGATTTACGGAGGTGGATGGAAGTGGGAAGCTCTCAATCTCTTGGGCAATGAGAATTGGGGAATGGAAGAGGTTTGGAACTCTCTAAGGCTCTCTCTTGGAAGCTTGGGACGTTCTCTCCCTTCTAACACTCTTCCAACCCTTGAAAAAGTGGTTAGGGGGTCCCTTTTTATAGGCAAAAGGGTCACAGGGGCATTTCAGACATAAAAAAACTTTTTGGAATCAGCAAGCGACCCGTCTGCCGGGTCGCTTGGGCGACCCGTCTGCCGGGTCGCTTGGGCGACCCGTCTGACGGATCACCTGCGAAACCATAAATGTCATTAAATACGCGTGCGCCGAAAGTTGGTACTTAATAGTGTTACAAAACAGGGCATAAAGAAGGTAACAATTTATTTGAAACGTAAGAAAAAACAGGATTACAACATAACACACAATGAAAGAATCTCCAACATACATGAAAGGACCCCATTACTTTATTAATGATATCCATTAATATAAGAAGTTTTTAGAGAGAGAGAGAAAGAGAATTGGGGGTGGAGAAGGTGTGGGGAGGATAGGAGAGCCCATGCAGGTCTTATCTAGGCACTTGAGGGGCTTGGTGGTGTCTTAAGTGCCCTTGCGGCTAGCCATTGGGCTAGCCTCGGTTTAGCCAGGAGGTGGCTTGATTGGTCTATTTGAGTTAGCCCGAATCTATCCGAGTCGATCGACCCGACTGCAACCCGGTAATCCATAATCCCTTTAATATCTTATTTTTACCTTTCTCATGACTATATATCATGTTTTTTAAAATTTAGTTGTTTATATTTTATTATAATATTATTTTTAGCAATATATATTCAAAAGTAGTAAAATAAAATGTTATCAGAATATTTGATTTCAATTTCCATTGCAATAAGTTATAGGAAATATTAATAAGTGGTGAAACATTTAGGTTTTTATTGAAATTGAATTGAAATCTCATCTTCCGTACATCCCCAAGAAGTAGGTAAATCTTAAAAACTTTCTTATGAACCGCGGCATTTTGACACTTCAAATTTATCCATCCTTAAGAGTGACCACAATTAGTAAAATAGATTCAGTGATAAGTACATGTATAACATTGATTTTATAGCCAAATGTTTGTATTTGATGGAAAAGAAGGGAACAACAAAGTATAATATGTTTAAACTTCAAAAATTTGAGACCAAAAATATCAAGATCTGCTAATATGTATAAATACCTAAAATTGAAATGACCAAGCATAAAAAATCTTATTGAAACATCCATCGTATAGAAATGACCAACAATATATACACACATATGTAATATTCACCTAGACCGATTGATTCAACGACCATAAACGTAGGATGTATTTAGACACCCCTGTTGGCCAGATGTTTGTCAACGGAAAGGGTACTCACACTTCTAATAGAGTATATATATATACTAGTTAATAAAATGTGCTTCGCACATGTGCGGATGAATTAAAAATTATTTTAAAATAATTATACATATATAATATAAAATGTCGTCTTACTTATTACTTTTATTCAATTTAATCGTGATGTCTATTTATATCATGTTCTTAACTCAAATGTTATGAAAATATTATATAAATTATATATAAATAAGATTAGAATAAAACTTATAAATTATTTTTTATATCATGTTACCTTTTCAAGATATATGGAATGTTCCAGATTCGGGTGGTTTGAAGTTGACTGTTCCAGTTCCATCGAGGTGCAAAACTTGGTAAATATGACCCGTGGAGAAAGTGTTATTTGAAATATATGACTTTAAGTGACTGCAAATAAGATCTTTGAAGCATAATGATAGCCAACAACGTGAACACAAGGTGCTCGCAAGCACTAAACAAATTGCCGACAATATAAATGATTACGATTTTCTCAATAAAATTAAGTGTCGACTTTACATAATAACTTTCCTTTTCAAATGTACATTAAGAAAGAACTTTCAAGAACCAATATGGTTCTATTTCGATAAAACACACAAATGAGACAATACATATTAGGAGCAGTTGCCAAAGTTGAGATCGATATGTCATGAGTAAATATATAACGAACTCTAGAATTAAACCTTTTGTATCCAATGATGAGTAATAGAGAACTGAACTTTGTCGGACTGATTAGCAATTTATGTATATCAGGCATTATAAAACTACCCCATTCGCCACAGCCACAGGTAAGCTCTTGAGAGAGAAAGGACCAATGACTCACCTCCACCGGTCTTCCACCATGCAAGAGGAGGATACGATTGGCCATCAGCCATCAGAACTGTCTTTGTTGGGCAATCGCAAGGACCTATAAAATACAAGACCAAATGAAATCAACCATGAATCTCACAAAGTTTAATAAACGTTTCGCACCCACAACTTATTGGTTTACATATGTGCAGTGCAACTGCAGCACTATTTGCTCCCAACAGCGTGTTTAAAAGATGAAGACATTATTGTTATGACTATTGAAAATATAATATATATTTTGTACATATCCATATTATATCTTCTACCATAGTATAAACTCCACAAGATGATACCAATAATAGAAATATTTATAAAAAAGCCTATAGTAATTTATAAACTCCACAAGATTTGAACCTAAAGATACGAATTATTGATAAAAGAATAAAAGCATACCGTTATCTACTGCAGACTAAACATCTGCTATATTCCTGTCCCATGAATGCATGACCTCCCTCAAAGACTTAATCTCCTTCAATTGTAAATCTAGTAGCCTCATAAATGACTCATCGTTTTTCTTCCCTGTAAGTTAAAAATTGTCATCAAGGTTTTGTCATGATGACATGAAAGAAGCCAACTAAGAGAATGAAGCATATTTAAGAAAGATTTTAGGATATGCACCTAAAATTAACCTTCGCTATTTGCGCTCAACAAATCCTGACATGCTTTAGCAACAGCAGCAGTAGCAAAAGTAACTGCTTGTGCAGCTAGAGCAGCTTCTGCAACCACTTTTTATTCTGATATATCTTTTCTTCCACATGATCTTTACCCATGACAACATGAAAATTAAAAAGCCAAATCATACAATTTATTTTTAAGATATTTGTTAGGAAATATGAGATGTGTTTCAGAGGTTGGTTTTGAAACACAGTCTAGATCACAAATCTCAATGACTTAGAGTTCAAAGGTGTGTTAAGACCAATTGAATGCTGTTGAGTTTTCTCAGAGTAGCGTGAGGATAGTTGCAAACATAATTTTTCATGAATAAATGGACAGTCAAACAATCATATCGCAAAACTGATCACTTGAGTTCACGTGAGAAACCAATCAGCATTACCGTTTATTCAGTACTACGCTTAGGCAATTGAATAACTCCCTGTTTAACTTCATCCAACAAATGGCAATCTGCAGACCCCTCCTCACATAGTCGAACGTCTAGATGTGATTCTTTGAGTTATATGGCATTAGTAAGGAAAATTGTCTCAATAATGTGACAGAGAAAAGAATAACTTCGTAATTCACTAAAAAAAGCTCAGTCCACTCACACCTGCTAAGGCAAGATCTTGGGTCGTCAAAGAATGAATATTCTACGAAATCAACCTTTGGACTATATTCCTCTTTTGCTCACCATGACATTTACCTAAATTAATTGCCATACATATTGCAAGCGCAATAAGTTTCTACACTTTTGAGTGAAAATGCAGATTTCACCTTAGATGTTTGCACCAAAACCTTTCTCAACAACAAAAGTAGAATGGATAATGTGATAAGTAAAAAAGGAACCTTGCATAATGAAGTTAGTGTACCTGATGCATAAATTCTTTTCACTTTCAAGAATAAGAACCTATGCTAATTGCTAACTTTGAACAAAGAGTACATTTATTTTTTCAAAGTTTATCCAAATGGAATTGTCTAAAGTATGAAAAGCACCATTTTCAAAGTTCATTTTATTCATTTAGAGGTTGTCACATAGACACATACCTTCTCTCAATTCTTTGCACCATCACTTGTTTCCTAGTTCTCACAACAAGATTGATCCTTCCACATTTTTATAGCAATATGAAAAGCGCCAACTACATTTTTATAATCCAAATTAGCACACGTCTAGGGGGGTTGTAGCAATAGGTTCCTATTTGATTCCTAAACGTCAGCCTATCATCGCCTTAAAAGCTTTTGGATAATTGGCTTACGCTACAATATAATATATATATATGTATGTATAGGATGCAATGCATGACTTGGCTTTATATGATAAAATTCCAATTAACATAGGATGAGAAGCAATATTACAATGAATCTTGGTTAAGTGTAAGAATTCTAAGTAATTCCATCATGCCACATTGTTATGAAGCCAAATGGATAGAATTTGCTTTTTCCCCTTGTTCTCCTTGACAACACCCCAGGAAATTTATGACTGGATGCATCACGT
The DNA here is from genome assembly GCA_036172225.1 of Cryptocoryne crispatula var. balansae. Taxonomy (NCBI): domain Eukaryota; kingdom Viridiplantae; phylum Streptophyta; class Magnoliopsida; order Alismatales; family Araceae; genus Cryptocoryne; species Cryptocoryne crispatula. The sequence continues at coordinate 30,659,249 of CM069918.1, forward strand.
ATTTGTTTTACATTTCCAAGAGGCTAAAACATATATAAAATATGTGTGCGAAAGTATTTGGCATATATAAATTTAAAAAGTAATCTACATTCTGACACCAACATCAGGGCCTAGTGGAATGGGTCAACCAAGTAGACTAACCCAATTGCAATATTTGAACCTTGAAAACCCAGAGTATGATAGACAATCGGAGCTTGAAAAAAAATTAAATAGCAATATTTTTTTTATCCATGAGTAGACACTTCTATCTTAAGAGGGAGCATCCAAGAAGCAACATAAATTTGGAGATATTGATAGAAATGTATGCCCTACAAGCCAATCATATATGATATGATTCGACATTTCTATGAATATCTCATTCAATTAAATAGGCAAAACTTCGTTACTAGCTTTTATTATAAGCGTATATCGTAATGAAGTCCTTAATCACATGCAATGATGATTGAATCATGATGAGATCATGATAATGAGATCGATCATCTAGAGGTATATGATCTAAATGTTCCTAGTCATAGGATCCTTGAGACAGGACATCAAGAATCCGGATAGACTAGTGTGTGTGATGTCTTCTCATATGATGAGAATGGCCGATCTCATTGGTCATCAGTGTGGAGACACTGAGATACACACACAGGTGCTCATTAGTGGAATGAGTTCACTGAACTGACTAATTTAGGAAAACCTGATCGGTATCTTACCGAACTGTCTATCAGGTTATCCTTACATCTCAATAGCACGGTTGGATCTTTGACCTGAGTCGCCAAAGATGTCTTGCCAGGCGTACTATGTACTTTGACTATTGACTGATGGATCACTTAGTATTGTGGTCCTATATAGTTAATGGATTGGGTATATGGGAAACCTGGTGGAGGCAATTGAGCGGACAATAGGGGATCGTTCACTCTCGGTAGGAGAGAGAGAATGTCCTATGGATAGTACTCTAAATCCTTGGCCAAGGTAGATAGGATAATTGGAAAAGGAGTTTTCCAGTTGATCCATTCCTGAGTACAAGATTTCATAGAGTTGGAATATTTAGGGGTTGATAGTCAGTGCCGAACCCCTGACCGACCGGGACATTGTATGAACGAGGATTTAAATCCGTGTGGTAATTGATGATGGAAAGGCTCAATGGATGTTATTTAACTCCCCAAAGTCATTTGGGATCATAGGATGTGGCTTGTACCCTTTATGATCAATGATGGAAAGGCTCAATGGATGTTATTTAACTCCCCAAAGTCATTTGGGATCATAGGATGTGGCTTGTACCCTTTATGATCAATGATGGAAAGGCTTAATGGATGTTATTTAACTCCCCAAAGTCATTTGGGATCATAGGATGTGGCTTGTACCCTTTATGATTAGAAAGCCGTAAAACTGTTATCGGATAACGGTTTTACTTTAATTTAAAGGAATTGTTCTTTTAAATTAATTAAGGCTTCAACCAAATTGACTATTGGGCCTAGTGGGTCACACACAATAGATCTGGTCAATAAGATGAGGGCATGGACGCAATTTTATAGAAGTTTTGGGTTTTTGTGAAAAATTCCATCTTCTATATATAAATGGCTTATGAAGCCAAACCCTAACAAGCCATAGGGCTGGAGCACGTCCCAAGCCTCCTCTCTCCCTCCTCTCTCCTCTAGAAGGTGATCTCCCATGGTCAAGCTTGGATCTGAGAGGTTTCTGAAGGCCCGAAGGAAGAGAGAACTCGTCTATTGAAGCAGATCGTGTGGATACCGCTAAAGACTGGAAACTTGAACGGTTTTCAGCAAGGAGGAATGTCCTCTCTTCATCCATGGTGAGGGATTTGAGAAATCCCATGAGGTACTCTCGTTCTACTTCATATTCGGTTCTCGGTTTTACTCGTTCAGCATCGATCAAGGCAAAGATCATGGTTTTATGGAATCAAAATTTTTCCGCTATCATGTATTGATTCCTTACAGATATTCAACACAAGAAATGATTAATTTGCAAGTCTGCTAAAAATAAAGAACCATGACATCTGAAAAAGAACTGAGTCAGAGAAATCAGAATCTCTGAGCTAAAAAGAACACAAAAGACATAAATCTGAAATTTTATGAAGGACCAGAAAATGGGAGCCCAAAATATCAGAGACCTGTAGATTCCTAAAAAATATAAAATTTAGAAATTTTCCCTCGAGAAATTACAAATCAAGAAATTATCAAAAATGTAAGAATTCTAAAAATATAATGTATATATAATATACAAATTTACAGAAATCTAAAAGTTGAGAAATATGAATGATTTGAAAATCTGAAAAGTTCAAAGAAATTTGAAAGTTCAGATATTTAAATTCTGTAAACTCAGAAAGACCGATATATATCAGATGGGTTTTTTCTAGCAAGCACCCATGTTGTTACGTGTTTGTGAACCAAATCATTGGTTTTTTTACAACTGTCCATCAGAAGAATATTATTTAACTTGATGTTAAATTATAGAAAGTTGTGACAAATTTGTATGTAAATAAAATCTGTGACATAATGCAAAAAATAAATAAATGTAATACCTTCAAATCTAAAATCTCCAGTTTTATGTTAGCAAATCCAACCAGAAATGCAGCTTCCCTTTTATTTGCTTTGTCAACCTAGAAAAAATACAAATACTAACACATTTAAAATCACTATGCCATGATGTTCTATACGAAGGGATATTCCATTAGTAGACACTTCTATCTTAAGAGGGAGCATCCAAGAAGCAACATAAATTTGGATATATTCAACACAAGAAATGATTAATCGCAAGTACGCCAAAAATAAAAAACCATGACATCTGAAAAAGAACAAAGACAGAGAAATTAGAAACTCAGAGCTAAAAAGAACACAAAAGGCATAAATCTAAAAATTTCAGAAAGGCCAAAAAATGGGAGCCCAAAATATCAGAGACCTGTAGATTTCTAAAAAATATAAAATTCAGAAATTTGCCTTCGAGAAATTAGAAAATCAAGAAATTGTCAGAAATGTAAGAATTCTGAAAATATAATGTATATATAATATAAAAATTTACAGAAATCTAAAAGTTGAGAAATACGAATAATCTGATTGAAGGGGCAGCTTAGGAAAAAAATGTGTCACAAGCCAAACCATCAACACATCATTTCATATCATACTGGGAAGGAAGAATTCAAAATTTTAATTGTAGATTGAAAAAAAACTGTTTCTTATGCTATCGCAAAACAAAGTAAAACATATAGGACAGAAGGTGCCAACACCAGAAAACAAATGTAAGAAGCAACAAATGAAAAGGGAATGCTTTTACTCTCATTCCCAATCAGTCCGGACTGAAATTTCATCCAATGCAAATACCAGTAAACAACTGTACAAAGCAACAAGGCGCTAACACCAACAGGATCATGAAACCATCCTTTGCTATGAAATGTAAAAAAAAGAAGACAAAGAGGGCGAACCTGCAGCCCACTCCCCATCAAGAAACATAAGGCCTTTGGTGTGCGTCTATATGTGGAAATTTGCTAGTCAGTAGGAAAACCTTGATGTATTGTAATTTAGCACCTAGAGAAATGTGATTCAGTTGAAAATAGAAGAATGCAAGAGAAAAAACTAAGATACTCTTGCATATAGAGGAGGGTCGGATAGGTGAATCTCGGCCACAGGAAGGGCTCTGGTGAGGAGGCCCGTTCGGCGTCGGCACAACCACCAATGGTCTTCTACTTCGAAGACAATGAATACTGCGATGGGTGGAGATCGACTGGGTGGAGGCGGTACCTGTTACCCAAGGGCAAACAGGCACGGACACAAGGTAAAGACATCCAATGGTGAAGCCAGGGTGCGCATGGTGGTCGTGAGATCCTTCGCGGCCAAGGGCGGAGACCGGTCGGATGAGGAAATATAGGGAAACGACTGTAAAGAGGGGGCGAAGCCGTCAGGGGAGTGGGTAAAGAAGGCGCGTTCGGCGGTGGATGGAAAAACCGTCGGCGGAGGAGGCGGAGGGCAAGACTTTCATCGTGCTACGGAGCTGCGGGGCGGAGAAGACGACAAGAGAGACGGAGACGCTGCGGGGAAGAGCATCGGCCAAGGGCAGAGACCAGTTGGATGAAGGAACGTGGGGAAACGGCTGTAAAGAGGGGGCGAAACTGTCGGGGGAGGGGGCAGAGAAGGTGCATTGCGGCGGTGGATGGCAAAATCGTTGGCGAAGTGGGCGGAGGGCAGGACTTCCATCGTGTGACGGAGTTGCGGGATGGAGAAGACGGCAAGAGAGACGGAGACGCTGCGGGGCGGAGCATCGGACGGCGGTAAACATAAACCTCGATAATCGGACATTCGCAAATAGGAGGACAAAAAAAAGGGGGCCGCGCAAATACCGCGAACCCTTGGCAGAGAAGAGACCGGGCTTGGCTCACGGAAAAGGGTCGCGGCTGGAGTAAAGGCGGCCGTTAACATTTTTAGCGGGGGAAGTATCTAGACAGAATGGAAAGTAAGTATCTAGACAAACAGGTAGGCCAAATACTAAGGACGAAAAAACTGGATTCCCACTTCTATTTACTAAGTTAGATATATATATATTGTTACTCTCGCATTGGAAATCTAGCCATCCATGTGCGCGCGTTACAGGGAAAATTTCAAAATTTAAGTATTGTGGTATGGATTATAAATATGAGAATATTTTTTTCGGTAAGACTAAATCTTTCGACACTCTTCTTCTCGATGGATCAGTCATCACTATCGGAGTCACGATAAGAGAATATAGGGGACAAGATCGAACGAACATAGAAGATGGACTTGCGGAGTAAAAATAGGAGTTGGATCCACCGGAGGGACAGAGTTCGAGCCCATTTATTCTGATACTAGGTGAAAATTTTCAAAATTTAGACATTGGCATAACCAAGATCAAACTTGTAAACATGAAAATATCTTTTCTAATATCTAATACGAGACTAAATCTTTTAACACACTCTCTCTCTCTCTCTCTCTCTCTCTCTCTCTCTCGGCTGGACGCTAGTTGCGGCAGGAATCGGATCCTGTTTCTTTTCACTTTGAAAAATCAACTAATCGTACGATTAATTTGATTACTTTAAATATTTTTTAATAGGACTTAACAACACCATTTAGGGTATTACGCACAGAAAACAAGAGATAGACGCCTGACTTAGGGTCCATTTGGTTTCATGTACAATCAAAACCAAAGAAAAAGTTTTTCAATGAATACTATTTCCAAGGAAAATGAAAACAACGCTGGTCATTTGATTACTTGTAGTTGTCTTTCTAAAATATTTTATTAAACATTTTAATGAGAACATAATAACCATAGAGAATTTTATCAATATTTATATAATTAAATTATTTTTTTATAACAAAAATATTCATACAAAATTAAATTAAAAATCATTTTATATAAATTTATTTTAAGTGAAATTTAAAACATAATTTATTATTTAGATATTAGTAAAATATTTATTTAAAAACAAAATATAATATTTTTATTTTTAAAATTATATTTAAAATTTTTATGTAAACTTTTACTATAGTACAACATTTATTTACTAGAAAAAATTACTGAATATTATTCTTATATTTTCAAATTAAATATATAATAAAATATATTTTTAAACTAATTTTTTATAATTTTTTTACTAAAATTCACATTTTGGAAACCTAGAAATACACTGACAATTAAATAAAATATATAATACATAATAGCATTCTTGTAATTTCTATATAAAATAATTTGATTTAAAAATGATTCAAACACTTGCAAACTCAAATTTGGATTAAAATTTTACTAATAAATTTATTAAACTAGTGATTTGTATAATAAAATAGCTTTTCAATAAAGTTATTTTATTTTTAAAACACATAAGAATAAAATAATTTTTATATCTACTGATATGTCTTTGAAAACTTAATTTTAAATAATTTACTGATTAAAATTAATAATATTTATTTAATAATATTTTTATTTAATAAAATATAATTTTAAAAACCTTTACCGATCATTCACTTAAAAGGGCATCCGTCCCATTCGCACGGATGACAAAATCCAAATTGTTACTAGGCGTCACGTATTTCATTTTACCGGATTCACCTTTTACGTGCAGCCAAATAATTTGGTTGATGGGGTTTTCGGGAAAACTGGGCCATGCATCTTGTTATCCGGCCAAACAAACAGACCTTTATAGGGTGTTTGGTTGCATGATAATGAAGGTTTTTTTTTTAATTTTTAAAAATTGTAACAAAACTTGTTAAAAGAGGTGTTTGGTAACCATGACAATTTTATATTTTAAAAGTGATTTTCTTCTTAAACAAAAAAAGAGAGTCTCACCTCTTTCTTTTTTCTTGTGGTCCCCCACTTTGTTTGGTCATGTGTGGTAGTTACTATTTTTTGTAATCACATCCCTCCAAACATGATAATTTTATGTCATGAGTTGGTTCACTTTATATTTTAATATATTTTTTTATCATGAAAGTGTACAAAAAATTATCAAGCAACCAAACACCCCATTAGGTTCACCAATTTCTTGGTGCTACGGTAACATAACTCACATGATTTTAACATATCTTGCGCCAAAGACGCCATTTAGCAACTCGCAATCATACAAGTTTCAGGTCACTCAGCAAGGTAGGTGACGGACTCTCTCACAAAAAATAAGATTTATCATATTTAAATAATAATTTGACTTAAAATAATTACGTGGATCTTATTATTTTAAAAAATAGAAAGTATTCTCTTTACTATCCTTTTCAGATGACGGGGCTCTAACTCTACACACCCTTCGTTCTAAACGTTTCATCTTAAAAAATATTTAAAATAATCAATTTAATTACACAGTAAGATGAAAATTTTTTTGAAGCTACGTGTATTAAGGTGTGTATAGAAGGGGGGCGGAGGATCGATCTTGTTGCGATAGTAATGATGCTCGTGTTTAATGTTTCGTGCGGTACTAGGATCGACAAGCAAAGCAACGGAGAAATGTCAACCGGTTCCAATATGAAAAGATGGATTTATTTATTATTAATTAATTATCAAGAAGAAGTTTATCCACGAATTATATTATAATATCTACTTAACGGATAAATTATTTCCCAGAGAGAGAAAAAGCTAAAAATTAGGGGAGAGAGAGAGCGCGTGCTACGGAGGCACGACTTAGAGTAGACGTAGAAATGTGACTAGTGTAATTATAATGTAAATTTCTATATATCTTGCACCACCGTCAACAAGTTCATATAATACGATGAGTACCGCAGAATATCAAACTCAAAAATAGCCGAACCATGAAAGGAAAAAGGGTTGTCACTATTGATGTGGACTGTGTGCTGTATTGATTATAATAAAAAGCTTGTGACTTGAATTCTGGTCGATCGAAGCGCTGGAAAGGCCGTCCGGGACTGCCGACCGGGTCCGGTCCAAGAAAATAAATGGCACCTGAATTTAGGGGTTCACACACTGACCCAGTTTAAGAATTTATCTTTTAGTTCCAATTCTGGCATCGTGATATCACTATTTCTATCATCGAATTCATCGACGTTGAAATAAATAATCTTATCACCGCTATTTTATTTACAGTCGAATTCTTGTTCATCTTGGTTGATAACACTAATGAGGTGTTTGGTTGCACGATAATTTTTTTGTACATTTTCATGATGAAAATTTATATTAAAATAAAAAATAAACCAACTCATGACATAAAAGTATCATGTTTGGAAGGACGTGACAACGAAAAAGAGTAACTATCATACATGATCAAACAAAGTAGGAGACCACGAGAAAGAAAAACAGGTGAGATTCTCTTTTTTTGTTTAAGAAGAAAATCACTTTCAAAATATAAAATATCTACAACTCTAACTGGCCATGAATTTCTTATAGCTCTAGTTGGCGGAAAAGTTTGATGCGAGAACATGGATATAAATCAAATATAATTTAAATTTTATGTACATAACCAATAATGTAATATAATATAATATAATGCGTGTAAAATAAATTATATAATTTATAACATGTAATATATGGTTTAATGTAAAATGTTAAATGTCAATACATAAATTTAACATTATATATATACTAAATCTAATTTTGAGATACAATGTCTAAACTATTCAATTTATTAGCATATCATATTTATGTAACACATAACATAATTAAAAATAGTTATATAATAGGTAATATAGCATATAATACTAAGCAATACATTATAGATATATACTATGGGAAGTTCAAGGAGGTGGTGTAACTCATTCCACTTTCCTTATTCTATGTACCACCTCTTATCCAACCATTTCCCATTGGAATAAGAGGTGTTAAATCCATTGGGTCATCCAACTAAACCTTAGGGCATGTTTGATATCAGAATATAAATGATTAGAATGGGTATAAGATATTATAATTACCTTGTGCAATTTCCATGTTATGTGGTACAGAGATAATAATAGTAGAATAATTATGAGGATAAACTTATAGTTTGGTAAAAGGACGGATAGCTGTATAAATGAAAAACAATAAATTATGGAAATGCCCATGTAACTAACTTATTTTGTGATACGAGGTTATAATGGTAGAGTTTATAAAGTGAAGTCCATAAACTAAATTAGATTTGATTTATCGTAGTTAAGGACAAAAAATAGATATCTTATAAGTAATATAATTTAATATTAATTAACTAATACTATCAATAAAATATATTGAAATAAATTAATTGATTTTTATAATGAGTGAATCATTAAATTATCTAATTTAATTTCAACAGCATCAAGTATATATATATATCCTAATAAAGTTATGATTCTTCAACCAAAAAAAAACATGTTTTGTGCCATTGAGCTTGTTTCCATTTTGGAATACGTACGTTATGAATATCTTAATCCAGAATGCACATCCTCTTATTTTTAATGACTATTTCTAGTATAAGATGATCCATAGTTGAATGTTACTAATTAATTTTTCATATACCAAACAACGGCTAGGTTATGAGTGAAGTAAGCGTAGTAATTTTATTTTTCCAAATCATTTTAAAATATCTAGAATGAAATCATTGAGTGTACGTTGATTTGCTTTAATTAGGTTCTGTCACGTGGATGGCAAATATGAGTAAGATCGAAATTAAATGATGAGTTCTAATATCATGTCAAATTTATTAGATCATCTAATTAACAATTTTAAAATATGAATAAAGTTGACACCGTTCTTAAAATTTTGACAAACTCTCTTTTAATATCTAATGAGGTATTTGATTGTATAATAGTATTTCATACACTTCCGAGTAATGTTACAGTAAAATATGAACTAATCAATCACAAAAAAATATTATATTTGGAGAGATGTGATAACAAAAAGAGTAATTATTATATATGATCAAATAACATGGAGGACCACTAGAAAAAAAGAGAGAGAAACCCTCTTTTTTGTTTAAAAAAATATTTTAAAACTATAAAATTATCGTGATTGTCAAAAATCTCTTTTAAGAAATTTTATTTTAAAAAAATAGAATTGTAACAAAAACTCAAATCCTTCGTGTAACAAAACACCCCCAGGAGAAGAGTTATTCTAACAAAAGGAATAAGCCCTTTTATTTCTCTACTCATCCTGGATTCAAACTGAACATGCATATAAATGCTGGATTTATCATGCCAAATAGGCATCTGCTGCAGAGGACTCCACGGTGATGGTATACATGCAACTGTAGAGGTGTTCATCCAAAATCGATAAATCAGTAAACCGAACCGAACCGATCGGTTAAGTTCGGTTTGAAGAGTTGTCCATTCGCTTTGTTGAACCGAATTGAATTGATAACTTTTTATTGATTTCGTTCGGTTAAGCACCTATCCAAATCGAACCGAATCGGTAAATCGGTTGACATGATTTGATTCACTTTTATTTACATATTATAATAATTTCAAATACATATTATTATAAATTTAGGTTAATTAGTATAAAGATATAATTATATATTATAAATAAAGTATTAGTTTACATATTAACTTTAATTAATTATTATATATTTTAATTTATTTTATTTAAATATACATCAAACTGACGAACCAAATCAAACCAAACTGAACCACAATCGGTTCAGAGTTCAATAAAACTGGTTAGGTTCAATTCGGTTCCAATTTTTTGTTCAATTTCGGCTTGAAAAAAATGTCTAATCGAACCGAATCAAACTATTTACACCCCATGCAACTGCACACGGTCGGTTGTAAACACGAATCGAATCAAAAGGTACAAGAAACACAGAGATTAAGTTTGTTAGAATGATCACATTGAGAATTAGAAGGAAAAATAGATTTCTTTATCATACTGTATCGAAACTGATTAGTTCGATTAGGGTCTTACTACATGCATGCATGTACCTTGTATTTCAGATCTTGCGACAGTATCTAATGTAAAAAGTGATATCCAGCTTTCACAAGCGAGGGAATGTGTTAAAATAATCTAAAAATTTTGAGTTAGACAATCTATTTGTTTAATTAACAAATTAAGCTGATATATATAAATTGTTGTATAATGTTGTGTAATGTGTCTGTAACACCTTGGTTCGTGAATATGTTAAGACATTAAATCGTGTACTACCGGTCGTATCGCTTAATTATTTTTTGGAGGTTGAGTTGAAAGAATTTCAAATTTAAATATATTTTGTTGAAAGTAAGTCGAGAATGAGTGATCACCTGAGAAGACTACTGATTAGTATAATTGTTGGACCAAATAGATACGTAACCGAATGACTTTACATAATTTGACAAACTCAAATAGATACATAACCGAATAACTTTACATTTGATGGCATTTAAACATCTGCATATATATGTCCCATACGAAAATCTTGTCTTCCTTGATCTCTTAGGCCCTGTTTGGTATGCGGATAACCTAGGATAAGCATAGTTTATCCCTAATCTCCTGTTTGGTACATACTTAAATATGAGTTTAAACTGGATTACGTTAATCCAGATTATCCCCAAAATTAACGATAAATATGGGGATAAATCATCCCACCTCACATTTGGACTAAGTTGATCCCGAAACATTTCGGGGATACAACGTCCGCGCGGCGCTGTCTGGGGGGAGAGTAGGTGCTCCATCCGGGGAGCGGATCTGTCTGCGGGGGAGGAGGGGGGTGCTCTGTCCACCGAGAATAGTTTTTTTAATAATATTATAATATATTTTTATATTTTTTTGATTAAGTCGATTTAAACGGTTTGGTTTGATTTAAATCGGTTTAGATGTTTTCCAAATCAAACCAAACCGAAAGGGGTCCCAAACCGAACCGAATGAGATAGAGGGGGGGCTCCGTCCGCCGGAGGGGTGGCGCTCTGTCCGCCGAGATTAGCTTTTTTAATAATATTATAATATTTTTTTATTTTTTTATTTAGTCGATTTAAACGGGTTGGTTTGATTTAAATCGGTTTAGAGATTTTCCAAATCGAACCAAATCGAAAGGGGTCCCAAACCGAACCGAATGAGCTGGTTCGGTTTGGTTTCTCGGTTTGAACCGTTTTGTGTCCACCCCTAGCTGAGAAGGGGGGGCGGGGAGCACCATCCGTCTCCGTCCGCCGGGTTCTGTCCGAAGGGGGGGCGGGTTGAGCTCCGTCCACGTTTAAGTTTATTTTTATTTATATATTTAAATAATAATTTAAATTTATTATATAAATATGTAAGTGAGTTAAGATGTTTATGAATATGCTATGAATAATAGAATAAGATAATATAAAAATATAAAAATTTAAAGTTATCCTCGAATTTATTGTTAACATATCAAACATAGGATAAGATTATCCTTAAACTTATCCTAAGTTAAACCAAACATAATGAGGATAGGATTAATCATGAGGATTGGTTTATCCTTATCCCCGTTAAGTTTATCCCGATTGAAAAAAAAGAGTAATTATTATATATGATAAAATAAAATGAAGAACCACTTGAAAAAAAAGGGAGAAACCCCTTTTTTGTTTTAAAAAAATTATTTTTAAAATATAAAATTATCGTGATTGTCAAAAATATAAAATTGTAACAAAAACTCAAATCATTCGTGTAACAAAACACCCCCAAGAGAAGAGTTATTCTAACAAAATGAATAAGCCCTTTTATTTCTCCGCTCATTCTGGATTCAAACTGGACGTGCATATAAATACAGGATTTATCATGCCAAATAGGCATCTGCTGTAGAGGACTCCACGGTGATAGTATACATGCAACTGTAGAGGTGTTCATCCAAAATCGATAAATCAATAAACCGAACCGAATCGATCGGTTAAGTTCGGTTTGAAGAGTTGTCCATTCGATTTGTTGAACCGAATTGAATTGATAAATTTTTATTGATTTCGTTTAGTTAAGCACCTGTCCAAATCGAACAGAATCAGTAAACCGGTTGACATGATTTGATTCACTTTTATTTACATATTATATTAATTTCAAATACATATTATTATAAATTTAGGTTAATTAGTATAAAGATATAATTATATATTATAAATAAAGTATTAGTTTACATATTAACTTTAATTAATTATTATAAATTTTAATTTATTTTATTTAAATATACATCAAACTGATTAACCAAATCAAACCAAACTGAACCACAATCGGTTCAGAGTTCAATGAAACTGGTTAGGTTCAATTCGGTTCCAATTTTTTGTTCAATTTCGGTTTGAAAAAAATGCTAAATCGAACCGAATCAAACTATTTACACCCCATGCAACTGCTGCTGTTGCTAAAGCATGTCAGGATTTGTTGAGCGCTAATAGCAAAGGTTAATTTTAGGTGCATATCCTAAAATCTTTCTTAAATATGCTTCATTCTCTTAGTTGGCTTCTTTCATGTCATCATGACAAAACCTTGATGACAATTTTTAACTTACAGGGAAGGAAAATGATGAGTCATTTATGAGGCTACTAGATTTACAATTGAAGGAGATTAAGTCTTTGAGGGAGGTCATGCATTCATGGGAGAGGAATATAGCAGATGTTCAGTCTGCAGTAGATAACGGTATGCTTTTATTCTTTTATCAATAATTCTTATCTTTAGGTTCAAATCTTGTGGAGTTTATAAATTACTATAGGCTTTTTTATAAATATTTCTATTATTGGTATCATCTTGTGGAGTTTATACTATGGTAGAAGATATAATATGGATATGTATAAAATATATATTATATTTTCGATAGTCATAACAATAATGTCTTCATCTTTTAAACACGTTGTTGGGAGCAAATAGTGCTGCAGTTGCACTGCACATATGTAAACCAATAAGTTGTGGGTGCGAAACGTTTATTAAACTTTGTGAGATTCATGGTTGATTTCATTTGGTCTTGTATTTTATAGGTCCTTGCGATTGCCCAACAAAGACAGTTCTGATGGCTGATGGCCAATCGTATCCTCCTCTTGCATGGTGGAAGACCGGTGGAGGTGAGTCGTTGGTCCTTTCTCTCTCAAGAGCTTACCTGTGGCTGTGGCGAATGGGGTAGTTTTATAATGCCTGATATACGTAAATTGCTAATCAGTCCGACAAAGTTCAGTTCTCTATTACTCATCATTGGATACAAAAGGTTTAATTCTAGAGTTCGTTATATATTTACTCATGACATATCGATCTCAACTTTGGCAACTGCTCCTAATATGTATTGTCTCATTTGTGTGTTTTACTGAAATAGAACCATATTGGTTCTTGAAAGTTCTTTCTTAATGTACATTTGAAAAGGAAAGTTATTATGTAAAGTCGACACTTAATTTTATTGAGAAAATCGGAATCATTTATATTGTCAGCAATTTGTTTAGTGCTTGCGAGCACCTTGTGTTCACGTTGTTGGCTATCATTATGCTTCACATCTTATCTCAAATCACTTAAAGTCATATATTTCGGATAACACTTTCTCCACGGGTCATATTTACCAAGTTTTGCACCTCGATGGAACTGGAACAGTCAACTTCAAACCACCCAAATCTGGAACATTCCATATATCTTGAAAAGGTAACATGATATAAAAAATAATTTATAAGTTTTATTCTAATCTTATTTATATATAATTTATATAATATTTTCATAACATTTGAGTTAAGAACATGATATAAATAGACATCACGATTAAATTGAATAAAAGTAATAAGTAAGACGACATTTTATATTATATTTGTATAATTATTTTAAAATGATTTTTAATTCATCCGCACATGTGCGAAGCACGTTTTATTAACTAGTATATATATATATACTAGTCAAGGAATGTGCTTCGCACGTGTACGAATATTTTCAAAAAATAAAATTAATTTTTAAATAATTAAATTTATATAATATTAATAAAATATTGATATATAAAATAATAAATTAATGATGTGACATTTTAAAATAAAAATTAAAATTACATAAAAATATAATACTAAATTATTAATAATTAAAAAATATTAATCTAAACATATGCATTGAGCAAAAAAATATGGTACTGTATTTGACAACACTAAACCAACTTATTTTGTCTTAATCAAATTTCAGGCAAGATTATTTGATAAAGTATTAATGATCATCAAGGTGTAAGAAAAGTTACGAGTGATTGAATCATCATCGTTAACTTTTTTTTTAATTCAAAGACATATTGTACAATACCCCATCCACATTCCACGAAGATTTCATTACTTACCCTACGTGGGATCCAAAATTTCGTATAACTTTTTTTTTCTGAAGAAACGTGGAAATAATCCTCTTCGGCCTCCATGGCATGACTCCCTGTCTTGTAATAGCCGCAATCTCATCCTCAGATTTTGGCAGCTGAAGCTATTGAGCAAAATTTCATATAACTCACCTGTAGCATAATTCATGTACACAATTAAAAGAAGATAGTCTATAGCTAGTTTATCCTGCGCAAAAGATATATTTTCCATCTCTCAATTGGCGAGATGACCCACGTTTTGCGAACAAGAGAATAGGCAACTTAAGAACAGGCGACCAAGTCTCAGTGCAGGTAGTGCTGATATGTTTGCGAAGACCAATAGGTTTTATGGTTGACCCCACATCCATTGCCAAACCAAGAATGAGGAGAAGCTGGTGGTGAAACCCCTTTATGATAGGAAACTCCTGCAAGAAGATCAAAGAGGATTAGAGGAATTTCAGATTTTAAGAAGTTTCTAAAAATATGCCTCTACGACATTCTGAAAGTGTTTGTAATTTTGAAAGGAAGACATTTTGTTACAAGACAGACTCCCTGTGAAAAGCATCAAAATTTAGACATATATTTGGCTGAGTGACACAATTTCTAAACAATTAACCTGAAATTCAATGCAAAGTAGTACGTAGCATGTTAGGATATGAAATATCCCCCGATATCCCCTTCACTCCTACTTCGGCCAAGAGAGCCATTCATCAGTCTTCACCCTTGCGGCCACAAGGGCCTTCTCCACCCTTTTCACCCCTTCGCCGAGCCTTAGTCCACCTTGCCCTTCATGGTTACACAAGTTCCTAGTTGCTTACAAAGTAAGGATCTTGAAAATTCTGATAAGTCCATTATATAACCACAATGTCATAGGTCAAGAAACATAAAAAAACTAAGACCCAAATCTAGAATCTGGAAATTCAGCAAAAAAATTCCAAGTAAGAGATCCCAAAGTCTGAAACTTTGAAGCTCAAATAAAAAAATATTGGAAAATATTGGAGATTCCAAGTAATTGTGTATGGGACCTGTGAACCTGTATGCATCATCTTCTCAGGAAGGTACCGCATTCTAGTGGAACATCTAGATGGAAGCTAAAAGCATGGAAACAAAGCTGCTCAAGTTGATTAACATCATCAGATGACTGCTCGAGTAGGGTCTCAGAAGTATACCGTTGCCTACAACAAGATACGTAGCACAATTGTCAGTTGGATTTAGGATGAGAATGGTGAACCCTAGAAACTTAATCCAACTGATCGTTAGATATGGGGTGTAAAAAAGTCAATTGACCAATTTGTATCCAAATTGGTTCAATCAAGATTATTGGGGGTTTTAAGCTATAGAAGATATCATTTGTAAGAAACACCTTGGCTCACTTCACTTCCTATTAAGCGAGGTCTTCAGGTGTTTAATGATCTCTTGAGAAATTGACTTTGATTTGTTCATTCACTACCTCTAAAGCTTTCTCTCCTTGTGTTTCCGGCTAAAGGAGAGAGCTGAGTTCATACACTCACTTAAAAGCATGAAGAGATCGTTCATGAGCCACGTTCATCTCGCACTTCACTTGCTTAACAGTTGAGTCACACAAAGATATTTGGAAGCCAAAATTTTTGGAAGGCATTTGGAGCTCCAATAAAAAAAACACCAGAGAAATCTAAGAATCTTAAACAAAGAAAGATCCATAATTTTGAAGAAATTACTCCAAAGGCATTGGAGATTTGTAGGACATAAATGAATTCTCCACACCAAAATAAGTTCAGAACGAAAGACACAGACTCTTGACTCCAACATTTTTTGCATCCTCAACATTCTAGCCAGCTTCAAAATGATCCAATTTCAACAGAGATCTACCCTCCTATAAAACCAGTTTTGTGTACTTAATCCTTTGCCCTGACATGCAGTATAGAGTTCATATGTAACTAAAAAGCATACATCCGGATACTACAATAGGGCTAAAAGATAATTCATAGAATTAATCGTGCTTTCTCAGAATCTCAGATTATGCTAAATGATTGGGAGTGATTTTCCATTACTTATCTTGAACTTCGACTGACCCATAGGGTTCTCTTCATGTGCAAAGTGAAACTATCCAATTGACAAGATTGAAGAAAAAAATTGCTAGGATGGAAAAAAATGCCATGACAGATGGTGATGAATGGATTTTTTATGGCACATGTTGATGAGCAAGACCTCCAAAGGACCAAGACCATGCATAGTGCATCCAAAAACATTACAGGAAATCTACGTTTCGCTACATTGTGATAGGTAGATGATAAGGCTACCAAACATGAGTAGCATGAACAATTGAGACATAGTGATATTAAAAAAAAGATAATGCCACATCTAGTCTACAACAATAGTCCACAGATAGGAGGCATTTCCGATCAACAGCAGAATTATTCAAGTTCATCAACTTATGAAGTGCACCAAAATATTTCACAAACCAATAAATGTAGAAAAATAGTGTATACAGAAACTATGACCTCAATAATAAGGACTTTTGGATCTATTTCACGTGCCCTTAATGCTTGATTTCTTCCAATAGTGAGTTTCCCAAGCTAGCTGCCAAGGTTTTTAAGCAAAGAGCATTCCTCTGAACTTGATTTTATTAGATCAGATAGCAAAAGAACCTAAAAACAAAAAGATAGCACATAATCGGAAGTTAAAATTTCAATATGCATACTGACTCAGGCATTTGAGGCTAGACATAAATATTTAATATATATATATATATATCCATACAAACGTTTTAAAATGTATCATGAAACTTAAGATGATTACAAAATTTTTTAGAACAATAGCAATAAAACGAACTGAAATAAATGCTACAAGTTAGTAGCCTTCTCTACTAAAAATTAAAATGCAACAATAACCACAAAGAAAAATTATAGAAAATGTTAAAATGTTATAGAAATAACATTAAAAACCCTGTAGAAAGTTAAAAATCTGTTGAGACTGGGTCGTTTGGGTCCAAACTGACCCGGGTCGGTCGGGGTCGCAATAAAAAATAATAAAATAATAATTTTAAAACAACCACGGGGTTAGGGTCGCGGGGTCGGGACCGCATCGGTCGGCCCAAAAATCGACCGGGTCAATCATGCCCAGAGGAATCACTAGAATAAACAAGTCACGGCTAGATAAATGAACGAGGCAATAAACAAACAAAAGATTGATAATTGATAATATGAAATAAAGTAAAACATAAATGATACAACATAAAAATACATGCTCACGATATACCATGATCCAAGAAAAAAATTTAATTAAAAGTATAGCAAAAAATTTCACCAATAACTCAACAAGCCAAATTAAGCCAGTGCTCTCTATATACCAAAAAATCTGACTCAAAACAGATCCTAGAAATTCCCAAAGCTTACTCTCAAAAAGCCAATTTAAAGTTCACTTTATGCTTTCACTCTAGAGTCTAGTCCCCACAAAGAGGATAATCCAATGTGCGAAGGGGTGCAGTAAGCAAAGGGCCATCCAGCCCAAATGAAGGCTCCATCATGCCCAAAAAAGGATTGGGATAGCAAGGCAAATGTGACCAAAAATTGAAAATTCTAGACTAAAAATAACAAACCTGAGGATGCAATCTAGACGCCAAATTCAGAACATAAAAGTTCACGTTTGATGATAACAGGATCATTAAAAAATTTAGAAAGTCATAGTAAATTAAACTTACCCCAGAGCAAAGTCAAAATTGAAACAGAACCCTGAAACCTCAAGCTCAAAAGCCTAAATCTAGAACTTGAAATTCAATAAATCAAAATACCAAGTATGGAATCCTCAATGTTGTAACTGTGAAGTTCAAGGAAAAAAATTTTAATCCACCAACTCTGGAAAAGGAAAAAAATAAAAAAATATAGCATGTCAAGAAATATGGAGTAAGACAAGAAATAAAAAATAAAAAACAAAACCTAATCCTAGCACTGATGTTGAAGATTCTGTGGCCTCACTCTTCACCCCGTTCTCCATTTCGATTTGCACCTACTACGCCCTCGGCACCCATCAATCACCTGGGAAAGTGAACGGCGGCCACAGAGTCAGTCAACGCCGGAAGTGGCGATGCGCGGGCGACGTGCTTGCGCACGGAACGAGGCGGCATGGCGGAGGACACGCGGCGGCAAGGCGGCCGAGGGTGGCTGGCGGGGCGGCTGACGGCGGCAAGGCGGGTGGGACGAGGGCGCAGGCGGCGGCGGGCGGTTGCGCGGAGGCTCGGCGACAACGCGGAAGAGGGACGACGACCGGCCACGCGGCAGGCGGCTGCGCGCTGCGAGCGTGGCCGAAGGGGAGGCGGGGCGACGGTCAACGCCGCTGGCGTTCGTGCAGGAGAGACGCCGGGGCGAGGAAGGAGGGGATGACGGGGGCCGGGTCAACGGGGTGGTGGCGGCCGGGAGAGGTGTCGATGGGGAGGTGTCAGAATACATTTAAATAGACCACCCCAGAAGATTCTGTTGCCAACAAACAAAGTATATATGCAAGTTGAATCTGATTCAGTACCAATAAAGCCTTCAGAATAGCAGACTGTGGATATTTAAATGCAGAGAAGTCCCACATGAGAGAAAAATATAAACTTCTGTCTACACCAAAAGGTGTTCTCCACCAAGATTCCAGATAATGTAGTTCTGATTGTCAAATCATGGAAAGAACTTATTCTTGAAGGAAAACACAGTTTTATTGAAACCACGTACGGCTGAATACTCTTGACACTTTTGGAGGAACAACATGCATACAAGAGGCTGGAGAGTGGAGTGGCTTTCCATCCGCATGACATCGGCCGATGTTGATTCTTCTCGGGTCGGCATATATATATTCAAATAGACCATTGGATATTCTGTTCTCCTCCGCAAAAGAAGTCCGAAAGATCAATCACATTTCGGTAGCGTTAAAGCCCCAAGTTCAATATAGCGAGGTTATCAAGATTGGCAAGGTTAAATGCGAGAGGGCCAAAAAGAAGCTCCATATGGGAGGGAAATATAAAGTTACGCCAACTATCTGTTCATCAAGATTGAAAATTCACATTGTTGTTTTTGTAAAATTATAGAAATAAAAGAACGAACTCCATGCTTCATGGTTCTTCTTTTTCATTCCTTTTCTTTTTTTTCTACAGTGTTTCTGAATGCAGAAAAGATTCCCAAAGCAAAAAAAGATTCGTTCCCATTTCTCTATATCTATGTGACTTTTCGTGCACACATGCATGTGGAGGAATAAGATGGTTTCAAAACAACAGAAGATTTGAAGATTCAGGACTCCAAAACATCTTTCATTCAAACATTTGATCAAACATGAGAAGTAAATCCAAGTGGTATATCCCGAAACAACAACCAACGCGGGCAGCCAATCTAGGAAACAGGCAAGAATGTTTTTGACGACGATGGTGAAGTCACCTGTGTAAATAGTTCTGATGAAAGGTCATGGTGAAGGTGGAACTCAGCCATTTCAAATTCCCCACTACTGTCACTATCATTTTCTGCTCTTTTATGGCTTCCTCCACCTTGACTAACATAGTGATTGTTTCTCTCAATCTCTTAAGCTATGGTACGAATGATCACCAGTCAACTCAATCTTGTACATTAAAAAAACAACATAGCATTCTCATCTGCAAGGTAGTAGATTGCAAACGAAGTGACTATTGAGTTACATATTTATGCTCCAGTAAGGAGGGGGAAGGAAAAGAATCAGCTTTCTTGTTCGCTGTAATGGAGAGTTATAACAGAGACAACTGAATCAAACACAAATTTTGCTGAATTTTCCGAACAGAAGCATTATTTTAGTCAAATCCAACATGCGGAGTAACCTCAACAAACTCACCCGTCGATGCGGCCGCGGAAGGGCGCGGGGCACGGCGGGTGCCGCGGCGGGTGGCATGCGCGGCCGAACGGACGGCGTGGAGGCGGCGAGGCGTGCCGTCGCGCGGTGGGTGTTGGCGGCCAGGCGGCGGGTGACCGAGGCGGCACGGTGGCAGCCGCGTGGTACGCGCGAGCGGGAGACGTGAACAGGCGATGCCAAGGAGAAATCGGCGCGCCCGAGGAAGCACAAGAGAGCGAAGGAGACGGGGCGTAACGCGGACGGTGGAGGCATTCGCGGGGCACCGAGAGAGAGGAGACGTATAGGAGAGCAGGACCGACGGTGGAGGGTGAAACAGTCGGCGGAGGGGCGGAGTTTCATCACGCGAAGGTGATCGGTTGAGGGAAATAAATCCGACGGTGAAGAACAGGACCGAACAAATCTAAAATTGATCGAACGGTTGACAAGAGGAGGACGAAAATTTGACACTCGCGCTTCTTATATTAAGTTAGATATATACTCTATTAGAAGTGTGAGTACCCTTTCCGTTGACAAGCATCTGGGCAACAGGGGTGTCTAAATACATCCTACGTTTATGGTCGTTGAATCAATCGGTCTAGGTGAATATTACGTATGTGTGTATATATTGTTGGTCATTTCTATACGATGGATGTTTCAATAAGATTTTTTATGCTTGGTCATTTCAATTTTAGGTATTTATACATATTAGCAGATCTTGATATTTTTGGTCTCAAATTTTTGAAGTTTAAACATATTATACTTTGTTGTTCCCTTCTTTTCCGTCAAATACAAACATTTGGCTATAAAATCAATGTTATACATGTACTTATCACTGAATCTATTTTACTAATTGTGGTCACTCTTAAGGATGGATAAATTTGAAGTGTCAAAATGCCGTGGTTCATAAGAAAGTTTTTAAGATTTACCTACTTCTTGGGGATGTACGGAAGATGAGATTTCAATTCAATTTCAATAAAAAATTAAATGTTTCAGTACTTATTAATATTTCCTATAACTTATTACAATGGAAATTGAAATCAAATATTCTGATAACATTTTATTTTACTACTTTTGAATATATATTGCTAAAAATAATATTATAATAAAATATAAACAACTAAATTTTAAAAAACATGATATATAGTCATGAGAAAAGGTAAAAATAAGATATTAAAGGGATTATGGATTACCGGGTTGCAGTCGGGTCGATCGACTCGGATAGATTCGGGCTAACTCAAATAGACCAATCAAGCCACCTCCTGGCTAAACCGAGGCTAGCCCAATGGCTAGCCGCAAGGGCACTTAAGACACCACCAAGCCCCTCAAGTGCCTAGATAAGACCTGCATGGGCTCTCCTATCCTCCCCACACCTTCTCCACCCCCAATTCTCTTTCTCTCTCTCTCTCTAAAAACTTCTTATATTAATGGAAATCATTAATAAAGTCATGGGGTACTTCCATGTATGGTGGAGATTCTTTCATTGTGTGTTATGTTGTAATCCTCTTTTTTCTTACGTTTCAAATAAATTGTTACCTTCTTTATGCCCTGTTTGCTAACACTATTAAGTACCACTCTTACTATCAATTTTAAAATTGATATTGATAAGAACCATTAAGAGGTGTTTGGTTGATTGTATCAATTTTAAAATTTGTAGTGTAAATAAAGCATATTATGTAATACAAGTGTCAACTTATATTACTTTTGATATTGATATTCCAATATTTAAAAATATTAATATCAATATTGATATAGTACCAAAAATAAAACTCTAACTATACAAGATATTAAGTTACCTTCAAAAATCTATTATCGGATTGTAGAATTATAGAATTCATGTGGATAATCTTTTTCACCTGCTTTTGCTTAGAACAAAAGTAACAATGCAATTTTGGTTCCCTATTGTTAAGATGGGGTAACAAGAACATTCAGCCAATTATGGAACATAAAGTTACCTATGATAATGTCCTTGTGTAGAATTTTTTAAAATTTTGGCGCTGCTAATTATTAATGTCGATTTTGGTTTTTTGCATATGTTTTAGTAAATTATATGATAAAATCACATTCAATTTTTCTCTTAAATCTATACTATAAAATATGTTCATAATTTAAAATGAGATATACGATGCCAAGGCTGGTTAATCATCTACTCAAGGTAGTCAATTTAATGATTGCTGATGGTTGAAGGAGTATTGTAACATTCTTTCATATTCATATTCTTTGGATGTAAGAGTTTTTTTTTGGGAGCCGAAGGGTGCTTTTTTTTGCAATGTTCTCATGTTAGGAATCATCTACGAAATTGTAAAGGAAGACTTTCTCTTTCGCCGTCTCTTCTAAATTCAAGTATCCTTGAGTGTTCCTATCTGTTTATGATACTCTTGTTATTTTGTTTTGTATAGGCAGTATATTTTCTCTTATCTTTTTTCTTATATGCCATGTAGTTACTCTTAATTGAACACATACCCTTCTAAAAAACTGTTTTTTATACCTCATAAAAATGAAATGTTATGGACCATTGCATTGATTTTTCTATTTTTACTTTAACATAACTTTTATTACTTAATGCTATCCACTATAACTCAAACACTACTATCCATGTTTGTTTTAATCAAGCCTAACACATTAACAAGTCTAGAGACTTATGCCTTAGAGGCATTGAGAAAACACCTCATCACCATCTCAAATCTTTATAAATAGAGTTATAAACACAATATAGACTGAGTGATTTATTTCAACAATCAGCTCTTGCTAAGATAAGAGTATAAGACAAAATTGACACTTTTTTTCTCTTCTTGATTGATTGTGTTAGATAAGGCTAAAGGACTATGTTCTAGAAGGATTGTCGGGACAATGGTATGCCTCTTGATTTGCCATTCCCTAATTTGCGCAAGCTAGATGTGAACAAGAATGTGTGTTAGTGTTTTCATTAGGATAGTACAGCTATATAAGTTAATTGTATTTCTTTTTCACCTATTCTATTACTATCTATTAGAAGTGTGAGTGCCCTTTTCATCGACAAGTATCTGCCCATCCTTCCTGTCTAAATACATATAGCTTCCAATCTTCATTTACATCGTTGGATTTATCATCAACATTTAGGGTCCATTTGGATCCCCATAAAACTGGGTGGCATAGTAGGTTTCCCGAAAAGTTTAGTACCATGACTATTTGGCTGTCTGTAATATACATAGTCAACTAAAAATACTTTCTGTTGATCACGTAAAACCCAGATTTTGGCGTCGGCTGCCATGCGATGTATGCCATTTTCCAGAGACAAGGCCTAAGGCAGAACAGTTGTTGGCCAAATTAAATAAACATACTTATATTTATTTATATTTTTAAAAAATTTAATCATGATCTCTAAATAATATTTTATTAAATAGTAATTTTAATTATAGGTCTTTAAGTTGTTAAAATTATAAAAATTAATCAATTCAAAATTTATACAGTTTCACGTCAGTATTATATCATAAGAAAAAAGAAACTTATATATAATTTGTAAACTTATATAGAATTATAATATTTTTATAAAAACTGATTAAGTGGAATTAAATATCAAATCCTATTTTGAAAATTAATGAGAGAATCATGAAATAGAACATGTTTTAGGTTTTTCTTCAAATTACTTTAAAAGAAACATTTCAAGAAAATTGTTTTCAGATCTACCAAATAAAACATATGGGCATTCTTTTTCGTGAAAAGTTAATTCAAGGTAAAATAATTTCAATGTTTTTCATGAACCAAATGGACCTTAGTTTCTTCCCCCTCCGTTGAGATTCCCTTCGTTGCCTCCCCACCCCTGCTCCATTTCCTCCGCTAGCGGCTCGCAATATCCTTGGAGAAGCTCTCGGCCCTCCCCCTTCGCCGCCTCACCCCACTCCGTTTTCTCTGCATCTTAGAACCTCCTCATCTTCATTATGTAAGGATCTACACTTCTTTTTTCCAAAGGAAGAAGGCTGTAGCCAGCCTCTCGATCGTTCGTCTTCTATGCATATTTCGATAACTTTTATTATTGGATATGTCCATGTTCCTGCTTCCAATCCTTGCTCTGCTACTTAATAGTGCATTCGATCTACCCTTTAAGTGTGCCTCTATGTGTTTAGTGTTTGTTGGCACATACATTGTGCACTCCTATATTTGTGAGAGTTACCAAATTTAATGCTTATCTTTTATGAAATTATTGTGTTTAATATGTGGGTTTGTTTCTAAATGAGGTTTTTTGTGTTAACCTTCAAAAATTAAAATTTTTTTATGAAATTATTGTGTCGTTAATGTGTGCCGTCACATACACTGTTCACTCTTGTATTTGTGTAAGTTACCATTAGAGTTTGTTCTTAAATGAACTTTTCTTTGTCAACCTACA
Source organism: Cryptocoryne crispatula var. balansae (assembly GCA_036172225.1). Classification (NCBI taxonomy): domain Eukaryota; kingdom Viridiplantae; phylum Streptophyta; class Magnoliopsida; order Alismatales; family Araceae; genus Cryptocoryne; species Cryptocoryne crispatula. The sequence goes on from CM069918.1 coordinate 30,684,013, forward strand.
AAAAGTGAAAGCTTAACTTTTTTATGAAATTCTTGTGTTTAGTGTGTGCGGGCTTATACATTGTGAACTCCAGTATTCATGTAAGTTACTGTTAGAGTTTGTTTTAAAATGAATTTTTCTGTCAAGTCAACCTTCAAAAATTGAAAGCTTGTTTTTTTTTGAAATTACTACTTTTGCTTATTGTCTATATGCCAATTAGCTAAAATTATGCATTAGATTAAATCTTATGTGATCAATCTTTTTGCAGGAAATAAAGATTGTTGAGTTAATGAAACCCGTTGGTTGGGTGTACATATCCTTATCTGGAACAGATCCTTGGTCAATCACTTGCTTGTTTGTGAAAGTGATGTAACTTTTGCTTTAATTCTATGCTTTTCTGAAGTTTCATCTATATGCAACTTTAATTATATAAGGTCACGGTCATATGATTTGTTGACTTTAAATGAGTAACTGTCATGAGTTATTCGGTATAATTAATGTTTTGTAGCCTTTTTCTCATTTACAGAAAGAAAGCACATTTTTTCCCAAAGTCTCTTGAATGGGCTAAACATGCATTTATCGTGTTTTTTTTTTACTTTATAAAACCATTTTTGAGGATTTGTAACGCGCGCACATGGATGGCTAGATTTCCAATACAAGAGTAACAATATATACATATATATATATATATAAAAGAGCACAAGAACAACAGAGAGTTCGATCAGATTAATGAGCAGCTTCCATGGACGATGGATATGATCTCCGGGAGAGAAGGGCACTAGTAATTTAGTAAAACAGAAGCAGACGGGTAGTGCGAGAGAGAGAGAGAGCGCTAGGGACCGGCACTCCTCCGGTGCGTCGTCTGTGTCCTCGCCAACAATTAATTAATTAATCTAGAACTTGTTCTTGTACCAGAAGATGCCGGCGGATGAGTGCTCATCGGGCTCCACATAGATGCATTCCTTCACCTCCCTCCAGACCGCCATGGGGACGGGCGTCGGGTCGAAGTGGTAGTACTCCCCGAGGATGGGCCTGATCGGGACCGGATCCTCTGTGCACCTCGGTGTGCACCTCAATGCATACCACTTCTTAAATTAATCTAATTATGTGATCAAATTAGTTATTTTAATCATTTTTAAGACCGTGAATATACATATATAATATGTGATGTTATATTTTATGAAAATCAACATTAAATATATTTTATACATATTTATTTAAATTAAAAATATAATTAATTTAAAAAATAGTATAAATTGAAAAAATATTAATATTACTTCTTTTTATCAATATATAATATATATTTATATTCACAGTCTTAAAAATGATTAAACTAATTAATTTGATCACGTAATTAGATGAATTTAAGAAGTGGTGTGCATTGAGGTGCACACCGAGGTGCACAGAGTATCCGGTCCCGGCCTGATCGCCTCGGTCGCCGCCGCGGCGTGTGGTAGTGGGGAATGGTCGAGAACAGGTGGTGGGCGACGTGGGTGTCCGTGATGTTGTGGAACACCCTGTTCAGCACGCCGTAGTCTCGGTCGACCGTGGCCAGCGCCCCGCGCAGCCAGTCCCACTCCGACGAGTCGTAGTGCGGCAGCGCCGGGTGGGTGTGCTGCAGGTAGGTGATCAGCACGAGGCAGCCGTTCGCCACCACCAGCGGCGCGCCGTACACCCGCACCACCCATCCGACCGAGCGGCGGCACGCCAGGCGGAGGAGGACGCAGGCCATGCCGAGGACGCCGGCGTCCGAGACGAAGATCTGCGCGCGCTCGCGGTCGGAGTAGATGGGGCCGTACGGGTCGAAATGGCAGGCGATGCGGTCGTAGTGGCGGCCGCCGAGGCTGAAGGCCAGGTACATGGGCCAGCCCAGCGTCAGGGCGACGAGCACTTTGATGCAGCGGGCGGGGGGGTTGTTCGTGTGCTTGGATAAATACCAGGGGAGCCCCGCCTTGGGCTTCGGGACGAACGCCTCGTCCCTCTCGAGGCTGCCGGTGTTGGAGTGGTGCCGGCGGTGGCTGTACTTCCAGGAGAAGTAGGGAACGAGGAGCGCCGAGTGCAGCACCAGCCCGACGATGTCGTCGAGCGGCGCGTAGTCGGAGAAGGCATGGTGGCCGCACTCGTGCGCGATGACCCAGACGCCGTTGAGGACGCAGCCCTGCGCCGCCCAGTAGAGGGGCCAGGCGATGAGATGCAGCGGGGAGGGGAGGAGGGGGAAGAAGGTGAGGGCGACGTAGAGAAAGGCGGAGGCGACGGCGAGGTCCTGCGCGAGGTAGGAGAAGGATCGGACGGCGGAACGCTGGAAGCAGTGCGGAGGGATGGCCTTCTTGAGCTCCCCCAGGGTGAACGGCGGCTTGGCGGTGGGCACCCGGCGCAGCGGGTCGCTCCCCACGCGCGCCTTCTGCTCCTCGCCGTAGCGATCCTCAGCGACCACCATGCGGCCCCCGGCACCCATTCTCGCGCGCGTTCGCCGGCGGAGGACGGAGGAGAGATGAGCAGAGCAGACCGCCGCGCCCCACCCTGCAGGAAGGAAGAAGAGAAAGAACTTGGGTTTGCTTAAATAATAAGGGGGTGTTCGGTTGCATGATAATTTTTTTGTACACATAAAAAATTGTATTAAAATAAAAAAAGAATTAGCTCATGATATAAAATTATCATGCTTGGAGGGATGTGATTACAAAAAAGAGTAACAACCACACATGAACACGACCAAACAAAGTGGAGGGACCACAAGAAAAAGGAAAGAGGTGAGACCCTCTTTTTTTTTGTTTAAGAAGAAAATCACTTTTAAAACATAAAATTGTCATGGTTACCAAACACCTCTTTTAACAAGTTTTCTTACAATTTTTAAAAATTAAAACAAAAACTTTCGTTATCGTGCAACCAAACAGCCCATAATAAACCCCGGATCAAATTGTACCACCCGCGTCGACGGTAGCAAAAAAAGAAGGTCCAGGGTAGATTTGACTCAAAAATAAAGTTTAGTATAAGATATAATTTATTAAATATTTCATATTAATATAAAAAATATCGTCTTCCATGTTGTATGTCATTGAACCCACCTCATCTTTTATCTTCTGTTCAATATAGACCATCAAATAATTTTCAATAAAATTGTATTATATTCTAATTTAAAATTAAAATAAATAATACTTATAGTCGAAAACACATTCTTCTTTTAAAATATAAAAATGCTGTACACTTAATAAAAAAATATTCTCGTAAAAAATACATAAGTGAAACCAAAAACTATATAATACAATTTTGTTAACGTAAAAATATACTTTCAGGTGATGGAAGAGTGTTCAGAGCGTATGCCGAGAGAGAGAGAGAGAGAGAGAGAGAGAGAGAGAGAGAGAGGAAGAAACTAAAGTATTTGGTAAAATCATAAAACAAATTCATAAACATTATAACATATTAAAATTTACTCTCATTTTATCTAGCTAGATACAACTAATTAAATCCCATAGAAACGGAGCTCTTCTAATTTATTTATTTTTGTAATGCAATCAGGTGACAGTTGATAAGGGAGGGCATATTTCTCATACTTTTAGAAGGAATTTATAACACCCTATAAAGGAGCAGGGGGAGCAATTGAGAGAGAGAGAGAGAGAGAGAGAGAGAGAGAGAGAGGTAGAGTTCCTCCGATTTATATGAAGCGTGGTGACAATTGAGGAGAGAGCGCCGACCGTGCGTAGCACGGTTGGCACCCTCCCTCCGCCTGGGGGCGTAGGGCGTGGCTTCGCTTCTCGGCAGCGCCGAGCCGAGCACCCCCTGGGGGGGTGACTGGTGGGGTTCGAGCGGCTCGAACCCCCGTTGCCTGCTATGCCGCAGGAGTAGCTGGCCACCGGGCCACGTGATCAAAAAAAAAAAGACAATTGAGAAGAGGAAACTAAAGTAAAATCATAAAACAAATTCATAAACATTTTAACATATTAAAATTTACTCTCTAATTTTATCTAGCTAGATACAACTAAATCCCATAGAAACGGAGCTCTTCTGATTTTTTTTTGTAATGCAATCAGGTGGCAGTTGATAAGAGAGGGCATATTTCTCATACTTTTAAAAGGAACTTATAACACCCTATAAAGAAGCAGGGGGAGCATACGTTTCAGTCTGATTTGATCTAAATGATTTTTTTGCTCAAACTGAATTGAATCAAACGGATTTCAATTCCATTCGGCTTGATTTAATTTGATTTAAATTATATATATAAATAATTAAATTAAATATTTTTGCATACATAAATATTGATTCTAAGTGAAAATAATCGAAATAAATATTACTTTATTATAGAAAATTAAAAAATTGTATTTTTTAAATATTATAAAATTTTTATAATTTATACTTTAATTTAATTTAATTTTGAAGACTCTGAGTCAAATCAAAATGAATCAAATCGAATAGGATCGATTCAAACAAGTCGATTCAACTTGAATTTTCTATTCGAATCGTTTAGGACCTGCTTGGTACCATAAAATTTTGAGGATAAACTTGAATTATCCTTCGAATTTTAAGGATAACCTGAGTTTATCTCCAAGTTATTCCCGTACCAAGCGTATTTTAGTGTTCAATGTTCACCGCTACAGAGAAGAAGACAAGATGGATATGGGTGAAGTGGGGGTTGCCGCGTCGGGAAGTTGGCAGAGGCGGCGATCGAGCGGCAGCGCAGCCGTCTCTGACCGGCCCCTTCAGGATATGAAGTGGCGTGATGATCGAGACGAAGATATAAAGATTATTAACAAAGCCGTGCACGGCGGCAGTTCGACGACCAAACGGGATCTACGTACACGACTTCGGGATGGAACGGCAGTAGAAGATAGCGTTACGAACGTAATCTGATCTCGGCCACATTTTCTTCGCCTTCTTCATCATGTTCGAAGTGATAGCGTTGCGTGCGTCTCTCTTCTCGGTCGTCGTTTCTTCGTCTTCTTCATCTTGTTTTAACTTTTCTTCTTCCCCACGCTAGTCTCGGAGAACCGATAAATGTCGTCCGATAGGTGTCTAGTGGACCGTCCCAAATCCCTACACGGTGGAGCAGCGCAGCTCTAGCTCAATGCACAAAAGCCGACAGCTCTGACAATACTAGCGACAGAGCTGGCCGCTCCCAGATCTCACGCAGGGTTTGATTTACATCTCTCCCCTCTCGTCTCGCGATGGTCAGATTGATTGCACATGGGGTGTTTGGTTGCACATGGGGTGTTTGGTTGCACGATAATTTTTTGTACACTTTCATGAGAAAAAATATATTAAAATAAAAAGTGAACCAACTCATGACATAAAGTTGTCAAGTGTGGAGGGATGTGATAACAAAAAAGAATTACTACCATTCATGGCCAACACTAAGCGGGGGACCACAAGAAAAAAGAAAAGAGGTGAGACCCTCTTTTTTTGTTGAAGAAGAAAATAACTTTCAAGACACAAAATTGTCAAAGTTGCCAAACACCTCTTTTAACAAGTTTTCTTACAATCTTTAAATATTAAAATAAAAACCTCCATTATGATGCAACCAAACACCCCATTAGAGTTCTCTCTCTCTCTCTCTCTCTCTCTCTCTCTCTCTCTCTCTCTCTCTCTCTCTCTCTCCTATTAGAATTAGAATCCCCAAAAGTCCAAAATGTATGTGGGCTATGTCAACACAGATGAACTCGTTTCGGCCCGCTAGATCTTCGTTTGTCATGAAATACCTCTCTTTCAAAGATGCAAAGAGAATTTGAGACTCCACAAGATTGATTAGATTTATATAGAAATTAATCCGTTCAAAATACAACCTTATAAACTATCAGAATCGAGGCGAGATATTTTGAGAACTATCGAAATCAAAATGGGAATCAATCAATTTCGTATTTAGTTTTCTGATTTCTATAAGATGATCAGATCAAATTATAGTAGGAATGTCACTAACTTATTTTGAATGAAATATCAATCGATGGGCGAACACCTCGAAATAGAGGAATTTGATTAGGAACGAAATTTGAAAACTTGAATAATCTCAAAATACTATAATCTTAACTCAATCGTAATGAAAAACAATGTGTTATAACTTTGCATCAAAGTCAAGACCAAAATAAAAATCGAAAAGAGTTAATAGTGGCAAAACAAAATAGAGGACCTTCCTCTCGGACCAAGACATCGGACGGTCTTCGTCCTGACACGTCTCCCGATAGCAGCGGAGAAGAGTCGTAGGGCGGCCAAGGAGGAGGCTAACGGAGGCCACGATGAAGGCGTGACGTGACCGGAGATTTTTCATATTCCTCCATTTTAACTGGAGTCTAGGTCACCACAGTTCAATAGAGAAAATTGTCTTGGTCTCCAATAAGAAATAATCACAACCTCAGGTTCCTTGAGTGACGGTTCAATAAAAACTGATTCACCCGTTACTGAACCAATCGGTTCAATGTTATTGAACTCTAATTGATCTATTACTGTACCATTATTAAAGTCATTGTAATTCGTTACTAAGCCATTGTTAAACCGTTATTAGATATTATCAAAGCTTTATTGAACTATTACTGAAACTTTATTGAACTACTACTGAAGTCGATGTAACTTGTTAGTGGACCGTTACTGAAGCGAATATAACTCGTTATTGAACTGTTACAGAATCGTTACTGAAGCCTTACTGAACGGCTATTGAAGTCAATGTAACTCGTTACCGGACCGTTACTGAAATCAATATAACTCGTTATTGTGCTGTTACTGGACCGTTATTTGACATTATCGAAGCCCTACTGAATTATTATTGAACAGCTACTGAAACCTCACTGAATCGTTACTGAAGTCGGTACAAATCATTATTGAACTGTTACTGAGGTCAGTGTAATTCGTTACTAAATTGTTACTAATTTACTGAACCGGCTTAGTAACGGTTCAATAACAATGAACCGATTGTTATTCAATTGCCACTTAAGTGACATGGAGGTTGTGATACATTTTGATTGAAAATTGAGTGTTCTTTCTACAGTGAAATTGAGGTGATTCGAACTCTTTTAACTATTATGTCTTTTATGACTGATCTTCCTCTGTTTTTGGTTCATCGGTCTTAACCGTCGTAGAAATTGCAACATGGGCCGAGCCCACGGATCGAACCTGGAGTGCTTCCCATATTGTTTTCATACATTTCATGTTCAAAATAGTTTTCAAAATTTTCTTTTCATAAATTTTAAGCTATTGAGATTCATAATTTTTATTTTCCGGATCTTATTTTATGATTGAAAATTTATTCGAAAAACATAGACTAGATGTCAATAAACTAAAATTTATTCAAAATTTAAAATTTCTACAAATTCTCAAACTCTTAATTTTTTTAATCTTGAGCAGTCTCAGAAATCTACCCTTTTAAATGCCTGATTTCGGAGCGAATGGGGGGTTTGGATTTTTCTACATGCCTTAGGATACTTTCGGAGTTTTCAGATCCCAAGGTTTTCAAAAGTTTGGTCTTTTTGAATTTTAATTGTGATTTGCTAACTTTTTGGATTTCTAAACTTTTCAGGTTCTCATAATTAGTCAATTCTCATATTTTTAAAACAATTTTAATTTTTAAATTTTGTGTATTTTTAAATTCTAAGGCTTTTTGGGTTATCTTATTTTCAATCTTAATTAATTTCCAGATTCCTCATATTTGAAAGGTTTTATAGTTTCGAAACCTCGAAAAAAAATCAGATTCTCACTTTTCATATTTTCACATATTTTATCATATTTAGAATTTCAACCTTCTTTGAATACTCAGATGTATGTCAAATAATGTCAAATAATCAGCTTTGGATGTTTTTAGTAATGACCATTGAATTCTAACATGCCAAGTATGTCAAATAATCCCCTTCTATGTCTAAAAGTTGTAGACATAAAATTATTTCTCTATTTAAGATGACAACCTTGGACCATTACTAAATTACCTATTACACTTTGTATTGGGAATATCATTACCGGTGTCAAATTATTTGTGACAGATATTTTACAATGTTATGGAGTGGAGTGTAAATAAGTGATTTCGATTATAATAAAAAGCTTGTGACTTGAATTCTGGTCGATCGAAGCGTCGGAAAGGCCGTCCGGGGCAGCCGACCGGGTCCGGTCCAAGAAAATAAATGCCACCCGAATTTAGGGGTTCAAACACTGACCCAGTTCAAGAATTTATCTTTTAGTTCCAATTCTGGCATCGCGACATCACCATTTCTATCATCGAATTCATCGACGTTGAAATAAATAATCTTATCACCGCTATTTTATTTATAGTCGAATTCTTGTTCATCTAGGTTGATAACACTAATGAGGTGTTTGGTTGAACGATAATTTTTTAAAATTTGTATTAAAATAAAAAGTAAACCAACTCATGACATAAAAGTATCATGTTTGGAAGGACGTGACAACAAAAAAGAGTAACTATCATACATGATCAAACAAAGTGGGAGACCACGAGAAAGAAAAAGAGGTGAGGTTCACTTTTTTTTCTGTTTAAGAAGAAAAAGAGGTGAGGAGAGAGCGGCGGATAAGCATGGGGTAAGAAGATCGAAGGGGAGCGCCCGACGAGTCGCCTTCTCGCTTCTCTTCCCGCCCCTCCCCGGCTCTTCGCGGCTCCCACCGGCCGCGATGTCCACCGAATGATACGGCACCATTCCTTTTAAGCGCGTCCGTCCCGGACCTTGGAGAGGAGTGGATCGCCTAATCGGAAAGGGACCACGTACTCTTGTTACTTAAGTTACGGTTCAAATATCGATTCGGTGAATCACTACCGAAAAAGACTGAATCGTTACCGACATCTTAATAACTCACTCCCTGTTGGTAACGAGTTGTATTGAGTTTGGTAGTGAATTAGTAAAGCGTCGGTAACGGTTCAGTAACATCGTAACTCTTTACTCTAAAGTTTTGAACACGCTACTGAGAAGGACTAAATCACTACCAACGCCTTAGTAACTTGTTAGTTGTCGGTAATAAGTTATAAAACGTCGGTTGCAGTTCAGCCCTTTTCGGTAGCGATTCATCAAACCGGTATTTGAACCGTCACTTCGGTGACAGGGATATGTGACCATTTCTGATTGAAAACTACGTTTATCTACTCGGGATTGAGGTGATCCACTCTCGACCTTGAAACGTGGCATAGGTGATAAACGTGTGGTTGATCTCCGCCATGTGGCACCCATTCATTGGGACATCGGGTTTTCTGTGAGCTCGAGTCCGACAGCGGAACTCGTCGGATGGGGGCTACGTCAAATGGACGGTGCGGATGACATAGATGGATCAGCGATCGGCGTGGCCGGTGGCCGTCTTTGCGTTGCGTCGTTTCTTAACCAATTTGGATGTGTTCCTCATGGCCACGTGGATTCAGGTAATGGTCATCATCATGTCATGAATATTTGCATCGCTGCCATGGAAAAGAAAATTATGATTATGTAAAATTATCATTTACGATAATATAAAGGTCGTCGAAACAGACACCCTGTGTGATACGTCACAGTAACGTAGTTTGCTTATATATCCCAATTTAGTGGTAACACCAGGTAACAGTGCCGACTGGTAAGGTCAGTCGACTCTATTGATTTTAAAAATTTTATGTAAATTTTGAATTTTTATCAAAATATTTTATGTAGAAAATATTTTTTTAAAGAAAGTAGCCCAGTAAGATGTCGAGTGAAGCGACTTGCCGAAGAAAATTCTTTGATTAGTCCTTGGCAAGTGACATAAAACCAATATTCTTTCTTTTTTCCAACCTTGGAGCATTTTTTCAAGGCCTATTTGGCACTAGTTTAATTACGAGATCAACTTAATTAGTTTATCCTCCAAACATATAAAGCACGGGTGTAACCAAATTGGATTCGATAACCGAAGCATCAAAATTTGATTACGATTATTTGGGGTTAAGGTGTTCCGACTCTGTTATCAGAATCTAAATCGAAATTCAATAATTTCTATTTTCAATATTAAATATTAATTATTGTTTAAAATAAGTTAATAATTCATGTGTAACTACTTAAGTTTAATATGATATTTGTAAAATTTTATTTTTACCGTTTTATTAATTTATATATCATACTTTATGATTTATTCGACTTCATTTTAATTATTTTTATCCGTATATATCTTATCGCAACGAGATAAACGGAAACGAAATCACTTAATTCCGATTTTGATTCCGATAAACTATCGGGCTATATGATTCCGAATCTGATAATTTATATATAAGATGAGATAACAATTTTCAAATCAATCGATCTTTATCGGAATCCAAATTTCTCGAATTCCTTTTATGGCAATTAATTTAGGTAAATGTCATGGTGAGCAAAAGAGGAATATAGTCCAAAGGTTGATTTCAGAGAATATTCATTCTTTGACGACCCATCACTGCCTTAGCAGGTGTGAATGGACTGAGCTTTTTTTAGTGAATTACGAAGTTATTCTTTTCTCTGTCACATTATTGAGACAATTTTTCTTACTAATGCCATATAACTCAAAGAATCACATCTAGACGTTCGACTATGTGAGGAGGGGTCTGCAGATTGCCATTTGTTGAATGAAGTTAAACAGGGAGTTATTCAATTGCCTAAGCGTAGTACTTGAATAAACGGTAATCTGATTGGTTTCTCACATGAACTCAAGTGATCGATTTTGCGATATGATTGTTTGTGTTGTCCATTTATTCATGAAAAATTATGTTTGCAACTATCCTCGCGCTACTCGAGAAAACTCAGTGACATTCAATTGGTCTTAACACACCTTTGAACTCTAAGTCGTTGAGATTTGTGATCTAGATTGTGTTTCAAAATCAACCTCTGAAACACATCTCAGATTTCCTAACAAATATCTTAAAAATAAATTGTATGATTTGGCTTTTTAATTTTCATGTTGTCATGGGTAAAGATCATGTGGAAGAAAAGATATATCAGAATAAAAAGTGGTCACAGAGCTGCTCAGGCTGCACAAGCAGTTACTTTTACTACTGCTGCTGTTGCTAAAGCATGTCAGGATTTGTTGAGCGCTAATAGCGAAGGTTAATTTTAGGTGCATATCCTAAAATATTTCTTAAATATGCTTCATTCTCTTAGTTGACTTCTTTCATGTCATCATGACAAAACCTTGATGACAATTTTTAACTTACGGGGAAGAAAAACGATGAGTCATTTATGAAGGCTACTAGATTTACAATTGAAGGAGATTAAGTCTTTGAGGGAGGTCATGCATTCATGGGAGAGGAATATAGCGGAGATGTTCGATCTGGGTAGATAATCCGTATGTTTTTATTCTTTTATCAATAATTCTTATCTTTAGGTTCAAATCTTGTGGAGTTTATAAATTACTATAGGTTTTTTTATAAATATTTCTATTATTGGTATCATCTTGTGGAGTTTATACTATGGTAGAAGATATAATATGGATATGTATAAAATATATATTATATTTTCGATAGTCATAACAATAATGTCTTCATCTTTTAAACACGCTGTTGGGAGTAAATAGTGCTGCAGTTGCACTGCACATATGTAAACCAATAAGTTGTGGGTGCGAAACGTTTATTAAACTTTGTGAGATTCATGGTTGATTTCATTTGGTCTTGTATTTTATAGGTCCTTGCGATTGCCCAACAAAGACGATTCGATGGGCGATGGCCAATCGTATCCTCCTCTTGCATGGTGGAAGACCGGTGGAGGTGAGTCGTTGGTCCTTTCTCTCTCGAGAGCTTACTGTGTTGTGGCGAATGGGGTAGTTTTATAATGCACGATATACGTAAATTGCTAATCGATCCGACAAAGTTCGGTTCTCTATTACTCATCATTGGATACAAAGGTTTAATTCTAGAGTTCGTTATATATTTACTCATGACATATCGATCTCAACTTTGGCAACGCTCTAATATGTATTGTCTCATTTGTGTGTTTTACGAAATAGAACCATATTGGTTCTTCGAAAGTTCTTTCTTAATGTACATTTGAAAAGGAAAGTTATTATGTAAAGTCGACACTTAATTTTATTGAGAAAATCGGAATCATTTATATTGTCAGCAATTTGTTTAGTGCTTGCGAGCACCTTGTGTTCACGTTGTTGGCTATCATTATGCTTCAGCATCTTATGTGCAGTCACTTAAAGTCATATATTTCATATAACACTTTCTCCACGGGTCATATTTACCAAGTTTTGCACCTCGATGGAACTGGAACAATCAACTTCAAACCACCCGAGATACGGAACATTCCATATATCTTGAAAAGGTAACATGATATAAAAAATAATTTATAAATTTTATTCTAATCTTATTTATATATAATTTATATAATATTTTCATAACATTTGAGTTAAGAACATGATATAAATAGACATCACGATTAAATTGAATAAAAGTAATAAGTAAGACGACATTTTATATTATATATGTATAATTATTTTAAAATAATTTTTAATTCATCCGCACACGTGCGAAGCACGTTTTATTAACTAGTATATATATATACTCTATTAGAAGTGTGAGTACCCTTTCGGTTGACAAGCATCTGGCCAACAGGGGTGTCTAAATACATCCTACATTTATGGCCGTTGAATCAATCGGTCTAGGTGAATATTACGTATATGTGTATATATTGTTGGTCATTTCTATACGATGGATGTTTCAATAAGATTTTTTATGCTTGGTCATTTCAATTTTAGGTATTTATACATATTAGCAAATCTTGATATTTTTGGTCTCAAATTTTTGAAGTTTAAACATATTATACTTTGTTGTCCCTTCTTTTCCGTCAAATACAAACATTTTGCTATAAAATCAATGTTATACATGTACTTATCACTGAATCTATTTTACTAATTGTGGTCACTCTTAAGGATGGATAAATTTGAAGTGTCAAAATGCCGCGGTTCAAAAGAAAGTTTTTAAGATTTACCTACTTCTTGGGGATGCATACGGAAGATGAGATTTCAATTCAATTTCAATAAAAAATTAAATGTTTCAGGTACTTATTAATATTTCCTATAACTTATTACAATGGAAATTGAAATCAAATATTCTGATAACATTTTATTTTACTACTTTTGAATATATATTGCTAAAAATAATATTATAATAAAATATAAACAACTAAATTTTAAAAAACATGATATATAGTCATGAGAAAGGTAAAAATAAGATATTAAAGGGATTATGGATTACGGGTTGCGGTCGGGTCGATCGACTCGGATAGATTCGGGCTAACTCAAATAGACCAATCAAGCCACCTCCGGGCTAAACCGAGGCTAGCCCAATGGCTAGCCGCAAGGGCACTTAAGACACCACCAAGCCCCTCAAGTGCCTAGATAAGACCTGCATGGGCTCTCCTATCCTCCCCACACCTTCTCCACCCCCAATTCTCTTTCTCTCACTCTCTAAAAACTTCTTATATTAATGGAAATCATTAATAAAGTCATGGGGTCCTTCCATGTATGGTGGAGATTCTTTCATTGTGTGTTATGTTGTAATCCTGTTTTTTCTTACGTTTCAAATAAATTGTTACCTTCTTTATGCCCTGTTTGGTAACACTATTAAGTACCACTCTTACTATCAATTTTAAAATTGATATTGATAAGAACCATTAAGAGGTGTTTGGTTGATTGTATCAATTTTAAAATTTGTAGTGCAAACAAAGCATATTATGTAATGTAAGTGACAACTTGTATTACTTTTGATATTGATATTCTAACATTTGAAAATATTATTATCAATATTGATATAGTACCAAAAATGAAACTCTAACCAAACAGGGCATTAGATATCTCTATCACTATCAATTTTAAAATTGATATTGATAGGAGTCATTAAGGAGTGTTTGGTTAATTGTATCAATTTTAAAATTTATGGTGCAAACAAAGCATACTACATGTCAACCTGCATTACTTTTGATATTGATACTCCAACATTTGAAAATATTAATATCAATGTTGATCTAGTATCAAAAATGAAACTCTAATCAAACAGGGCATTAACCCAGAGCACCTTGCTTCCAGGTGGTTCTGTGCTGATACCTGTAAAATTAAATAACGCAGGCTTGCAGGCGCAGCACTGCTCACTCCGGTGGCCAACTACTGGTGGCCTAGTTTTCCTGCCAATCTGTCTCGGCAAGCCTTCTACAAGCAGCTTCCGGCCGACCGGTGGGCGGTCGGTGTTTGTCACTATCTCCCATGGCTGACATACTGGTGGAACACGCAGAAGTGGTTTCCTCCGTCGAGTGTCGTGGCAAAAGATCCTTCCCTTCTCAGTCGGGCCGACATAGAGCTCCTCTCCAAGATGGCGCCACGGATGCAGTACGAGGTATGAACATTCGAATGCTCTTCTCTCGTGCGCCGACCGTTAGAGAGATGTATAAAACTTGCCAGATCCCTCGTTCCCTCCCTCTCAGCATCAGGTAGCGCAGCAGGGCGTGCACGAGTCGCTCCACCGCGACATGATCGTAGGCTTCGGGAGGTGGGAGTTCGACCCCCTGGACCTCGAGAACCCGTTTCCCGGCGGCGGGGATCCGTCCAGCAGGGGGACGAAGACGGGCTCGTGCCCTCGGAACTCCAGCGCTACATCGCGCAGAAGCTTCCCCTGGATCCGCTACCACGACCGCCCGGGCCTGGGCCCCCTGCCCCCCCTCGCGGACGGCGCCTTCGACGGCATCGTGACGGCTCTCGTGCTCCCGCAGCAGCTGTAGCGCTCTGCCGCTCTCTTCTCGCCCACCCCTCCCGCCGGCGGCGATGAGTTTTGGCCGGCACGGTGAGGGAGGACCGAGGAGGGTAACTTTGTTCCGGAACGGCGAATTATACGATACTACCTGTATCTCACATATTTGTATTGGTATCCTGCATCCTTTCTTAAAAATTGTCTACCAGTACTTTACTTGATAGAGTAATATGTGTATTAAGATCCTGCATCTTTTTTGATAATTATCTACCTTGTCTCTAGGAGGTTGATTGGATGGTTTCATATTAATAAAATAAAGTTTTGCCAAAAAAAGGTTTTTGCAACAAAACTTCTTGAAAAAATGCATTTGGCAATAATGATAAGTATATTTTTATAGAAGCTTTCTTCTTAACCAAACATGGTGTAATTAAGATTGTATTTTTTTTTAGGCCTCTGACCCCTTGTTTTTTGTTATACCATCGCAGTCATGCTCTGAAGGTTACTTTATATTTTATTTTAATATATGAGTTTATCACAAAAATGCATAAAAAGACTACCTTGCAACCAAAACACAGCACTTTGTTCAACAAGAATGGAGAAATAAATTTTAGAGAAAATGTCAGTTGTGAATATAATCGAACATTGACCTCCTTATTTCGGTATTTATGGAGTGCTCTGTTGCATCATGATAAAAATCCGGTGCGATAAAATCTGATAAAAAGATATTTGACTATCACTAAAAAAATATGTTGATTTTCTTGGATTAGCTTACTTGGGGTTCCATCATCTTTTGTGATTTATATATCTCACCAAATTTATATCTACTCAACTCAATTCAACTCGAATCTTAATTTCAAATTACTTAAGTCAATTTATATATTCTTTTTTTACTTACATTGATTCTGAGTTATCTCTATAAAAATATTTAAATCATGATAAATTAATTTTTCTAAATTAACATAATTTTATTATTTATTATTTTAATATTTTCTTATTTTTTTATCAAAGTAACTCTACGTTTAATATTTTATGTTTTTAGGCAATCATATAATTTAGTACATAATTTCATCGCAACGGTGATGAAACATTAATTTGGCAGTCAAACACCTTCGAGTTCGGATCATCTCAGTTTTCGAAGTAGGAAAAGTATCCTCAGTTCTCAATCAAAATTCATCACGATCTTAAACCACTTAAGTGGCGGTTCAAATAACAAGCTTAGTGGATCGCTATCAAAAAAGACTAAACCTTTGTCTATACCTTACTAACTCACTATCCGTCGATAGTGAGTTGTATTAAGTTCGGTAGTGAATTTATAAGACGTCGGTAGATGTTCAATAATAGTTCACTAAGTCATTAACTCTCTACCAACGAGATTGAATCGTTACTGACGTCTTACTAACTTATTACCCATCACTTAGCGATTGAGATCGTAATCTTTTTCATTACCCAAGGCGAGATGATACGAACTCTAACACCTTCGGATCGTGGGATGAATGGTACCGCATCGGCCCGTCCACGTGTAAACGGACGGATAAGAAGATGTCACGACGGGATTAGCATCCTCGTAAACAGCCATTTACACATGCGAAATCGGGACAAGAGGAAGACGTCTGCAGACTGGCCGGTGGCTGGCGGCGCCGCCGACTCCCTCGGCCCCGAGGCCGCCGTGCATGCCGACGGCGGGCGGCGTCGTGGCAAGCTTTCCCCGGAATTCCGCTCTCCTTTCCCCCACGGACGGCGGATCTTCCGGCCGTTCATTGAGCACAAGGCAGCAAATTGACGCACGAGGGAGACGGATCGGCGGTGTGCGGCGAGGACTCCCCTCGTAAGCCGCCGGCGAGCGCTTTCTGCAGCGCCGCCGCCGCCCGCCGGCCCCGGCTCTGGATTCGGCACGCGGGCGTGCGATTAGAAGCAGGGAAAGATTAATAAATATATGGCGGTGATCAGAATGTCGGCCTTGCTCCCGGTGGCGGCGGCCGTGATGGCCGTGCTGTCCTACAGAGCTCTCCAGCCACGGCCGCCGAAAATCTGCGGCACGCCGGGTGGCCTGCCGGTCCTCTCCCCGAGGATCAGAGAAAATTTTTGAAATAACACACTTTAAAATTTTATTTCCGGATCTAACCGGGTAAAAATTTTATTTCCGAAACTAACACACTTCGACCGAAGTCGCTAAGTTACACATCGACTTTAACATCTCGCGCGCGAAGTCGCTACATTATGTAGCGACTTAGGTGATCGCCTAATGAGCAGACTCCCCTTTTTCTTTATTTTTAAGGTATGGGTGAAGTCGCTGGAATACCCAGCGACTTCACCCAAACAATATTTATATATATATATTATATATACAACAATTTATAAATACTATTTATAGATATAATAAATATTACTTTAATATTAATTTAAAAAACACATAAAATAATTTAATCAAAATTTATTTATTTTACTTTTAATTTTTAAAATTTTTATTAAAATTTTAAATTTCTATCTATAACGTATAATACTATAAAACATTTATAGATAGAAATTTAAAATTTTAATAAAAATTTTAAAAATTAAAAGTAAAATAAATAAATTTTGATTAAATTATTTTATGTGTTTTTTAAATTAATATTAAAGTAATATTTATTATATCTATAAATAGTATTTATAAATTGTTGTATATATAATTTATATATATAAATATTGTTTGGGTGAAGTCATTTGGGTATTCCGGCGACTTCACTACCTTAAAAAAAAGAAAAGGGGAGTCTGCATTAGGCAATGACACTAAGTCGCTACATAATGTAGCAGCGCGAGATTAAAAAGTCCATTTGTGTAACTTAACGACTTCGGTCGAAGTGTTAGTTTCGGAAATAAAACACCTTTGCACGTTAGATCCGGAAATAAAGTTTTAAAGTGTGTTATTTCAAAAATTTCTCCCGAGGATCGGCGCGATGGCGGGCACCTCGCCTACGGGGGAGTGGGGCGTGCCCGGAGAGGAGTCCCGCCACCGGATCGTCGTCGTCCACGGCACCGTCGACACCAAGGACTTCCACCTCCGCGCATCGGCGGTGACGCTCATCGAACATCTCCTTCCTCCTCCTCAGGCTAACCCCTAAATCGAGATCTTCTTCTTCGATCTTCCTCCCGGTGATCGAGGGCTCAGAGTTGGTGGAGGGCCCGGGAGCGTACTTGGTATCATTCGGCTTGCGCCGGCTTCGCGGAGAGTGACCCCAACCCCCGGCCGCACGGTGAAGAGCGAGGCCATGGACATCGAGGAGCTCGTAGGCCAGGCCGGGTCTCGGCGAGCGTTTCTATGTAGTCGGCGCCACCATGGGGGGATACACCGCCCGGAGCCGCATCAAGCACATCCCGCACAGGTGAGCCGAGTCCGGTCGAGTCGACCCGAATCGATCCGGATCCGATCCGAACCGAACCAATTAGTTACCGAGTGCCGGGTACCGTCGGGCTATCCGGTCCATGACCCGGTCCGAGCACGGATATCTTCGAGTGGACATTTGAGAAGATACTTTCAACCTCTCTCACAAAAGAGATCTTCTCGTCGTCGAAACATCGCTCTATCAACTCTTTTGTAAAATAAGTTGAGAAAATCTCCTTAAATGTCTATTTGAGAAGATCCAAACCCAACCTAGTCGGATCGACCAGCCCATTGTGCCTCATTTTATCTTCGCAAAAACAAAACGCATGCGAACACATAACTCTAATACTACTAGTCAAATCACGTGCTTTGCACGTGTTCGAACGATATATTATATACCGATTATATATAAATTTATAGGATAATTGTGATAAATTCTTATGATAGATAAGTACATTATAAAAAATTAGTTAAATTATAAATGTTATAGTTTACTCTTCAAATGTGCACATAAACCGGTAATCAAACTGACATTGATTTGAGTGACATTTATACGAATTTAACAACTTTCATTTATAAAGATTGATTATAATATTATATAAAAAACTCCTTTTATATTATTATTTTTATTATTATTATCATATTTATTTATTTGCATAGTTATGATATATTTTTATATTTCTAGACTTATACATTCCAAATGAAAATGAACATAATTTTGAAAGCAAAATAAGATGCGGAGAATGAAGACATTCACCACAACCTAGCAAGAAGTAAATATTACAACATAAATTATCATAAATCAATCTAAAATAGGTAGGACAAAAATATTATGTTAATTAGACACGGAGTAACAAAAAGGCCACTCATGCTTTTGATACAAAATTTTTACTTAGTCATCAAAAATCTGAGTCACGATAAGCTATCATCCATGCATGAATACATCTTAAATAAGTTATATAAAGAGGTGAGTGAGGAATATGTTTTCAAATTTTACTTTGTTCATAGCAAGTCAAATTCCGAATTGACAACGTTAATGTGTCCCACCTGACCAACAAACTTTCCACTTCACAAAAAAAAATCCTTAAAGAAAACTTGTTAGTGGACCGTTACTGAAGCCAATATAACTCGTTATTGAACTGTTACAGAATCGTTACTGAAGCCTTACTGAACGGCTATTGAAGTCAATGTAACTCGTTACCGGACCGTTACTGAAATCAGTATAACTCGTTATTGTGCTGTTACTGGACCGTTATTTGACATTATCGAAGCCCTACTGAATTATTATCGAACAGCTACTGAAACCTCACTGAATCGTTACTGAAGTCGGTACAAATCATTATTGAACTGTTACTGAGGTCAGTGTAATTCATTACTAAATTGTTACTAATTTACTGAACCGGCTTAGTAACGGTTCAATAACAATGAACCGATTGTTATTCAATTGCCACTTAAGTGACACGGAGGTTGTGATACATTTTGATTGAAAATTGAGTGTTCTTTCTACAGTGAAATTGAGGTGATTCGAACTCTTTTAACTATTATGTCTTTTATGGTGATCTTCCTCTCGTTTTTGGTTCATCAGTCTTAACCGTCGTAGAAATTGCAACATGGGCCGAGCCCACGGATCGAACCTGGAGTGCTTCCCATATTGTTTTCATACATTTCATGTTCAAAACAGTTTTCAAAATTGTCTTTTCATAAATTTTAAGCTATTGAGATTCATAATTTTTTTTTCCGGATCTTATTTTATGATGTTTGAAAATTTAATCGAAAAGCATAGACTAGATGTCAATAAACTAAAATTTATTCAAAATTTAAAATTTCTACAAATTCTCAAACTCTTAAATTTTTTAATCTTGAGCAGTCTCAGAAATCTACCCTCTTAAATGCCTGATTTTGGGGCGGGTGGGGGGTTTGGATTTTTCTACATGCCTTAGGATACTTTCGGAGTTTTCAGATCCCAAGGTTTTCAAAAGTTTGGTCTTTTTGAATTTTAATTGTGATTTGCTTACTTTTGGGATTTCTAAACTTTTCAGGTTCTCATAATTAGTCAATTCTCATATTTTTTAAAACAATTTTAAATTTTAAATTTTAAATTTTAAATTTTGTGTATTTTTAAATTCTAAGGCTTTTTGGGTTATCTTATTTTCAATCTTAATTAATTTCTAGATTCCTCATATTTGAAAGGTTTTATAGTTTCGAAACCTCGAAAAAAAATCAGATTCTCACTTTTCATATTTTCACATATTTTATCATATTTAGAATTTCAACCTTCTTTGAATACTCAGATTCTAACATTCAAATATCTTTTTTTACTTATTCAACAGTTTGTTTGTTTATTGATTTCTTCAGATTTTCGATTTTTGCTGAGTTTCATAATTTCATATTTCTATTGATTTCCAAACTCATGAGTTTTATTTTTTTAATTTAGAGAAGTGTCAGATATCTAACCTCTCTGATGTTTGACTCTTTAGGAGCTTTGGATGTTTATAGTGATGACCATTGAATTCTAACCTGCCAAGTATGTCAAATAATCCCCTTCTATGTCTAAAGGTTGTAGACATAAAATTATTTCTCTATTTAAGATGACAACCTTGGACCATTACTAAATTACCTATTACACTTTGTATTGGGAATATCATTACCGGTGTCGGTTAATTGAGGTAGAAAAATAGTCTGGATGGTTTAGCATTCAACTAATAATGATGTGTTCCTTTGTGAGCCTTTTGTCAAGGAAAGAGAATGGTGACCTTTTGTCTTTTGATCTATCAGATGTTAGTGTTGAAGGATTGAGTGGTGGTGGGGGTAGTGAGCAATTGAAGTGCAGCTACTCCTCTTCACACTTTGTTTGTTTCTTTGTATTTTTATCAGATTCTTCATCACTTTTAAATTCTTCTCTCTTATATTTACATATAAGATAGTATACACACACATCCATTTGTATATGTCTCTTCTATGTTCTTGACCATGGAATAGGGGTCCATCATCGTGCCTAAAGTGCATCTAATGAGATTTGTTTTCATATCTGTCGATTGTCTGGTTTGTTTCTGTCTCTTTTGCTTTGTCATAGAATATGACCGTCTCTTTCATATCGCACTTTGATAACACTCAATTGTGTTGATTGGTCTCTGCCTCTGTGTGTTAACAAAGAGTCTTAATTGTAATTACTTTTATATCTTTATGTGATTATATCATAGATACGGAATCATCTGAATCAAATGTGGTCTCTTATTTAATTTTTGTGTCTAATTGTATTAATCAATCTGTCCTCTATTTTATTTTATTTATCTTTCACAACTTTGACCAAACAGAAGTTGCTCTTTTTATTTTTTTCAAAAGAATATTTCTGTTTGATTAGAATATCAAAAATGATTTTGAATCAATATTAATATTGATATTTCTAAAAAGTCGAAGTATGAACATCAATATAATTCGACACTTGTATTACATAACATATTTTATTTGGACTATAGATTTAAAAATTATATCATCAACCAAATATTTTTTAGTGAATACTATGAATATCAATTTTGAAATTATTTGTGACAGATATTTTACAATGTTATGGAGTGGAGTGTAAATAAGTGATTTCGATTATAATAAAAAGCTTGTGACTTGAATTCTGGTCGATCGAAGCGCTGGAAAGGCCGTCCGGGGCAGCCGACCGGGTCCGGTCCAAGAAAATAAATGCCACCCGAATTTAGGGGTTCAGACACTGACCCAGTTCAAGAATTTATCTTTTAGTTCCAATTCTGGCATCGCGATATCACCATTTCTATCATCGAATTCATCGACGTTGAAATAAATAATCTTATCACCGCTATTTTATTTATAGTCGAATTCTTGTTCATCTTGGTTGATAACACTAATGAGGTGTTTGGTTGAACGATAATTTTTTTGTACATTTTCATGATGAAAATTTGTATTAAAATAAAAAGTAAACCAACTCATGACATAAAAGTATCATGTTTGGAAGGACGTGACAACAAAAAAGAGTAACTATCATACATGATCAAACAAAGTGGGAGACCACGAGAAAGAAAAAGAGGTGAGGTTCACTTTTTTTTCTGTTTAAGAAGAAAAAGAGGTGAGGAGAGAGTCGGGGATAAGCATGGGGTAAGAAGATCAGAAGGGGAGCGCCCGATAGAGTCGCCTTCTCGCTTCTCTTCCCGCCCCTCCCCCGGCTCTTCGCCGCTGCTCCACCGGCCGCGATGTCCACCGAATGATCTGGCACCGTTCCTTTTAAGCGCGTCCGTCCCGGACCTTGGAGAGGGTGGATCGCCTAATCAGAAGGGACCACGTACTCTTGTTACTTAAGTTACGGTTCAAATATCGATTCGGTGAATCACTACCGAAAAAGACTGAATCGTTACCGACATCTTAATAACTCACTCCCTGTTGGTAACGAGTTGTATTGAGTTTGGTAGTGAATTAGTAAAGCGTCGGTAATGGTTCAGTAACATCTTAACTCTTTACTCTAAAGTCTTGAACACGCTACTGAGAAGGACTAAATCACTACCAACGCCTTAGTAACTTGTTAGTTGTCGGTAATAAGTTATAAGACGTCGGTAGCAGTTCAGCGCTTTTCGGTAGCGATTCATCAAACCGGTATTTGAACCGTCACTTAGGTGACAGGGATATGTGACCATTTCTGATTGAAAACTACATTTATCTACTCGGGATTGAGGTGATCCACTCTCGACCTTGAAACGTGGCATAGGTGATAACCGTGTGGTTGATCTCCGCCATGTGGCACCCATTCATTGGACTGTCGGGTTTCCTGTGAGCTCGAGTCCGACAGCGGAACCGTCGGATGGGGGGCTCTGTCAAATGGACGGTGCGGATGACATAGATGGATCAGCAGTCGGCGTGGCCGGTGGCCGTGCTGCGTTGCGTCGTTTCTTAACCAAGTGGATGTGTTCCTCATGGCCACGTGGATTCAGGTAATGGTCATCATCATGTCATGAATATTTGCATCACTGCCATGGAAAAGAAAATTATGATTATGTAAAATTATCATTTACGATAATATAAAGGTCGTCGGAACAGACACCCTGTGTGATACGTCACAGTAACGTAGTTTGCTTATATATCCCAATTTAGTGGTAACACCAGGTAACAGTGCCGACTGGTAAGGTCAGTCGACTCCATTGAATTTTAAAAATTTTATCTAAATTTTGAATTTTTTATCAAAATATTTTATGTAGAAAATATTTTTTTAAAGAAAGTAGCCCAGTAAGATGTCGAGTGAAGTGACTTGCCGAAGAAAATTCTTTGATTAGTCCTTGGCAAGTGACATAAAACCAATATTCTTTCTTTTTTCCAACCTTGGAGCATTTTTTCAAGGCCTATTTGGCACTAGTTTAATTCTGAGATCAACTTAATTAGTTTATCCTCCGAACATATAAAGCACGGGTGTAACCAAATTGGATTCGATAACCGAAGCATCAAAATTTGATTCTGATTCTGACAGGGGTTAAGGTGTTCCGACTAAGTTATCGGAATCTAAATCGAAATTCAATAATTTCTATTTTCAATATTAAATATTAATTATTGTTTAAAATAAGTTAATAATTCATGTGTAACTACTTAAGTTTAATATGATATTTGTAAAATTTTATTTTTACCGTTTTATTAATTTATATATCATACTTTATGATTTATTCGACTTCATTTGAATTATTTTTATCTGTATATATCTTATCGCAACGAGATAAACGGAAACGAAATCACTTAATTCCGATTTTGATTCCGATAATCATACTTTTTGATTTATTCGACTTCATTTTAATTATTTTTATCTGTATATATCTTATCGCAACGAGATAAACGGAAACGAAATCACTTAATTCCTATTTTGATTCCGATAAACTATCGGGCTATATGATTCCGAATCTGATAATTTATATATAAGATGAGATAACAATTTTCAAATCAATCGATCTTTATCGGAATCAAAATTTCTCGAATTCCTTTTACACCTCTATTATAAAGTGATGTCCTGATAAAGTATCTCAATCATAAACACATTATTTTTTATATGAAATATGTATTTGTAGAAATTTGGTTTCAGAGATTGATTGATTTCAACGCTGTCACACCAAACTTATGCCCAAGGAAACTTTTTGCCCACGTCGGTGTGGTTTTAGCTGAAATCCAAAGAGTAATTAATTCCAATGTAACTCCATCTGAACTGATCTGATAACTAGACGTTAGCTAACAACCGCCGGCAACAACTAATTGATTTATGAGAATAGAGTTGTAGGCTTGTGGAATTCGGTTGCATGACAAAATACTCTCCTCTAGCAAGTGTATTTTTCTGATTAATAAAGCTTCTTCTTCAGAAAGTGTTTGGAAAGCATGATCGAAATAAACTTTGCGGAATATTTTCTTATCGGCTAAAAAGGAAATGATACGTCATTTTTTCTCTATCTTGAGGGGGGGGGGTGTGTGTGCGCGTATATACACACACACACACCCGCTTTTGTTAGATATTATTTTAACACCGGGTATGATAATTGAAGAAATATACAAAATACATCGTAACCATACATCTCATCTTATTATAAACCTCCAGTGCTTAATTTGTTGTAGGATAACTCGCTCCAAATTCAATTCTAATTAAGCCAAAGTAATTAGGGATTGAGGGTGCTCCCTTCACCATGGGACTGCGATTATTTGTGCTCTTTGGGAACAAATTAACAGTATACGAAGCTCCATTATTAAGAATTTTTGAAACTAATATCCGAATACTTTGTTAGAAAGTGTTTTGCTATCGATATCAATTTTGAAATTTATAAAACACAAGTATTGTTTTTACTAAACAGTTAAAATACGTCAAGAACCTTTTACCCATAGAACAGTCAAAACACTACCTCTTGGCGAGCAAGCTCGGGTTTGAACCCAAGTTGATACCCTCATGATTTGCAACACTTTTGGTGTGTTTGATTGCATGATAAATTAAGTTTTTGTTAAATTTTATGTTTTTACAAGAAAACTTGTCAAAATAAGTGTTTGCCGACCATTACAATTTTATGTTTTAAAGTGTTTTACTTTTTAAACAAAAAAAGATGATGTCATCTTTTTTTAATCTTGTGATCCATCACTTTGTTTAGTCATATATGATATTCACTCTTTTTTGTTATCTACGTATATTTCCAAACATGATAACTTAATTTCAATTGATTAGCTCACATTTTATTTTAATATAATTTTTTGCAATAAAAGTGTATAAAAATTTATTGAGCAATTTTGTTAAAAAAAAAATACCAAGAATCGCGTGTTTATTTTATAGCATTTAACATCTTGGCAGATGATCGCTCTGACTTTGTCTGAATCCCGGTCCAGAATTGGACGGGTCAACACATAATACCTGGCCCATTTTTACCACTACGTCTGCTTGACACTGATTAGATGGGTGCAACACAATAGTGATAATAATTAGAACTTGCAAAATTCTAAAAAAAATACACAATTTACTTGTGTAAAAAAACATTCCGATAGAGAAATTGGAAATTAAATAAGCTTGTCTGAGCAAACTGGGTAGATTTAATAAAGACAACTTTGTTGATGAATCAAATTTGTTCTAGTTGGTTCTTTTCTTTTACAAATGAGGTGAACTAAAAAGTAAGACTCAATTGGGTGACAATACTAATTGATAATTGAGAAGAAGTAAGACCAAAGAAAATTATTTTAAAATAAAAAGCGAACCAACTCGTGACAATTGGGTGACAGTACTAATGGGGTGTTTAGTTGCATGATAATGAAAGTTTTTATTTTTATTTTAAAAATTATAAGAAAACTTGTTAAAAGAGGTGTTTGGCAACCTTGACAATTTTATGTTTTAAAAGTGATTTTCTTCTTAAACAAAAAAAGAGGGTCTCACCTCTTTTTTGTTTCATGTGGTCCCCCACTTTGTTTGGTCATGAATGGTAGTTATCCCTTTTTATTATAACATCCCTCCAAACATGACAATTTTATGTCATGAGTTGGTTCACTTTTTATTTTTATATAATTTTTAATCATGAAAGTGTACAAAAAAATATCATGCAACCAAACACCCATAATGGTAGTAACTCTTTTTTTGTTATCACATGGGGTGTTTGATTGCACGATAATTTTTTGTACACTCTTGTTCTCTCTCTCTCTCTCACTCTCTCTCTCTCTCTCTCTCTCTCTCTCTCTCTCTCTCTCTCTCTCTCTCTCTTCCTATTAGAATTAGAATACCCAAAAGTCCAAAATGTATGTGGGCTGTGTCAACACAGATGAACCCGTTCCGGCCCGCTAGATCTTCGTTTGTCTTGAAATACCTCTCTTTCAAGGATCGATGCAAAGAGAATTTAAGACTCCACAAGATCAATTAAATTTATATAGAAATTAATCCGTTCAAAAAACAACCTTATAAACTATCAGAATCGAGGCGAGATAGTTTGAGAACTATCGAAATCAATATGGGAATCGATCAATTTTGTATTTAGTTTTCTGATTTCTATAAGATGATCAGATCGAATGATAGTAGGAATGTCACTAGCTTATTTTGAATGAAATATCAATCGACGGGTGAACACCTGGAAATAGAGGAATTCGATCAGGAACGACATTTGAAAACCTGAATAATATCAAAATATTATAATCTTAACTCAATTGAAATGAAAAACAATGTGTGATAACTTTGCATCAAAGTCAAGACCAAAATAAAAATAAAAAAGAGTTAATAATGGCAAAAAAAATAGAGGACCTTCGTCTCGGACCAAGACATCGGACGGTCTTCGTCCTGACACGTCTTCCAATAGCAGCGGAGAAGAGTGGTAGGGCGGCCAAGGAGGAGGCTAACGGGGAGACGATGAAGGCGTGACGTGACTGGAGATTTTTCATACTCCTCCATTTTAACTAGAGTCTAGGTCACCTCAGTTCTATAGAGAAAACAGTCTTAGTCTCCAATCAGAAATAGTCACAACCTTTGGTCCCTTAAGTGACGGTTCAGTAAAAACTAATTCACCCATTACTGAACCAATCGGCTCAATGTTACTGAACTCTTATTGATCTATTACTATACCATTATTAAAGTCAGTGTAATTCGTTACTGAGCCGTTGTTAAACCGTTATTAGATATTATCGAAGTCTTATTGAACTATTACTGAAACTTAATTGAACTGTTACTGAATTGTAACTTATTACTAGACCATTACTGAAGCCAATATAACTCGTTATTGAACTGTTACAGAACCGTTATTGAAGCCTTACTAAACGGCTATTGAAGTCAATGTAACTCGTTACTGGACCGTTACTGAAATCAGTATAACTCGTTATTGAGCTATTACTAGACCGTTATTTGACATTATCGAAACCCTATTGAATTATTATCGAACAGCTACTGAAACCTTACTGAATCGTTACTGAAGTCAGTACAAATTATTATTGAACCGTTACTGAAGTCAGTGTAATTCGTTACTGAACCGTTACTAATTTATTGAACCAGCTCTGTAATGGTTTAATAACAATGAACCGATTGTATTGAATTGCCACTTAAGTGACATGGAGGTTGTGATATATTTTGATTGAAAATTGAGAGTGTTCTTTCTACAGTGAAATTGAGGTGATTCGAAATCTTTTAACTATTATGTCTTTTATGGTGATCTTCCTCTGTTTTTGGTTCATCGGTCTTAACCATCGTAGAAAGTGCAACATGGGCCGAGCCCACGAATCGAACCTGGAGTGCTTCCCATATTGTTTTCTTACATTTCATGTTCAAAACAGTTTTCAAAATTTTCTTTTCATAAATTTTAAGCTATTGAGATTCATAATTTTTATTTTCCAGATCTTATTTTATGATGCTTGAAAATTTATTCGAAAAACATAGACTAGATGTCAATAAACTAAAATTTATTCAAAATTTAAAATTTCTACAAATTCTCAGACTCTTAAAATTTTTTAATCTTGAGCAGTCTCAGAAATCTACCCTCTTAAATGCCTGATTTGGGGGGGGGGTTTGGATTTTTTTACATGACTTAGGATACTTTCGGAGTTTTCAGATCCCAAGGTTTCCAAAATTTTGGTCTTTCTGAATTTTAATTGTGATTTGCATACTTTTGGGATTTATAAACTTTTCAGGTTCTCAGAATTAGACGATTCTCATATTTTCAATTTTTTTAGATTTTTAGATATAAAATTTTTAATTTTTAATTTTTAATTTTGTGTACTTTTAAATTCTAAGGTTTTCTGGGTTATCTTATTTTCGATCGGTATTAATTTCAAAACTACTCATATTTCAAAGTTTTTATAGTTTCGGAAGCTTGAAAAAAAATCAGATTCTTCGTTTTCATATTTTCATATATTCTTATCATATTTATATTTCCAACCCTCTTGGATTTTTTGGAGGGTTTTGAATTTTTTGCTTACTTGGCTTAGGATACTTTCGGAGTTGTCAGATCCCAAGGTTTTCAAAAGTTTGGTCTTTCTGAATTTTAATTGTGATTTGCATATTTTTGGGATTTCTAAACTTTTCAGGTTCTCAGAATTAGCCAATTCTCATATTTTTTAAAAAATTAAAATTTTAAATTTTTTTTTATTTTGATTATTTTTAAATTCTAAGGCTTTTTGGGTTATCTTATTTTCGATCTTAATTAATTTCCAAATTCTTCATATTACAAAGGTTTTATAGTTTCGAAACCTCGAAAAAAAATTAGATTCTCACTTTTCATATTTTCACATATTTTGTCATATTTAGAATTTCAACCCTCTTTGAATACTCAGATTCTAACATTCAGATATATTTTTTTACTTATTCAACAGTTTGTTTGTTTATTGATTTCTTCGGATTTTTGATTTTTGCTGAGTTTCATAATTTCATATTTCTACAGTTCTCCAGACTCATAAGTTTTTTTTTTAATTAAGAGAAGTGTCGGATATCTAACCTCTCTGATGTTTGACTCTTTAGGAGCTTTGGATGTTTTTATTGATGACCGTTGAATTCTAACCTGCCAAGTATGTCAAGTAATCCCCTTCTATGATTAAAAGTTGGAGACATAAAATTATTTCTCTTTTTAAGATGACAACCTTGGACCATTACTAAATTACTGTTACACTTTGTATTGGGAATATCATTACCGGAGTCGGTTAATTGAGGTAGAAAAATAGTCTGGATGGTTGTAGCATTCAACTAATAATGATGTGTTCCTTTGTGAGCCTTTTGTCAAGGAAAGAGAATGATGACCTTTTGTCTTTTGACCATGGAATAGGGGGCCATCATCGTGCCTAAAGTGCATCTAATGAGATTTGTTTTCATATCTGTCGATTGTCTGATTTGTTATTACATAACATTTTTTTTTGGACTATAGATTTAAAATTTTTTTCATCAACCAAATATTTTTTTAGTGAATACTATCAATATCAATTTTGAAATTATCCGTGACAGATATTTTACAATGTTATGGAGTGGAGTGTAAATAAGTGATTTCGATTATAATAAAAAGCTTGTGACTTGAATTCTGGTCGATCGAAGCGCTGGAAAGGCCATCCGGGACTGCCGACCGGGTCCGGTCCAAGAAAATAAATGGCACCCGAATTTAGGGGTTCACACACTGACCCAGTTTAAGAATTTATCTTTTAGTTCCAATTCTGGCATCGTGACATCACTATTTCTATCATCGAATTCATCGACGTTGAAATAAATAATCTTATCACCGCTATTTTATTTACAGTCGAATTCTTGTTCATCTTGGTTGATAACACTAATGAGGTGTTTGGTTGCACGATAATTTTTTTGTACATTTTCATGATGAAAATTTATATTAAAATAAAAAATAAACCAACTCATGACATAAAAGTATCATGTTTGGAAGGACGTGACAACGAAAAAGAGTAACTATCATACATGATCAAACAAAGTAGGAGACCACGAGAAAGAAAAATAGGTGAGATTCTCTTTTTTTGTTTAAGAAGAAAATCACTTTCAAAATATAAAATATCTACAACTCTAACTGGCCATGAATTTCTTAGAGCTCTAGTTGGCGGAAAAGTTTGATGCAGAACATGGATATAAATCAAATATAATTTAAATTTTATGTACATAACCAATAATGTAATATAATATAATATAATGCGTGTAAAATAAATTATATAATTTATAACATGTAATATATGGTTTAATGTAAAATGTTAAATGTCAATACATAAATTTAACATTATATATATAATAAATCTAATTTTGAGATACAATGTCTAAACTATTCAATTTATTAGCATATCATATTTATGTAACACATAACATAATTAAAAATAGTTAATTAATAGGTAATATAGCATATAATACTAAGCAATACATTATAGATATATACTATGGGAAGTTCAAGGAGGTGGTGTAACTCATTCCACTTTCCTTATTCTATGTACCACCTCTTATCCAACCATTTCCCATTGGAATAAGAGGTGTTAAATCCATTGGGTCATCCAACTAAACCTTAGGGCATGTTTGATATCAGAATATAAATGATTAGAATGGGTATAAGATATTATAATTACCTTGTGCAATTTCCATGTTATGTGGTACAAAGATAATAATAGTAGAATAATTATGAGGATAAACTTATAGTTTGGTAAAAGGACGGATAGCTGTATAAATGAAAAACAATAAATTATGGAAATGCCCATGTAACTAACTTATTTTGTGATACGAGGTTATAATGGTAGAGTTTATAAAGTGAAGTCCATAAACTAAATTAGATTTGATTTATCGTACTTAAGGACAAAAAATAGATATCTTATAAGTAATATAATTTAATATTAATTAACTAATACTATCAATAAAATATATTGAAATAAATTAATTGATTTTTATAATGAGTGAATCATTAAATTATCTAATTTAATGTCAACAGCATCAAGTATATATATATCCTAATAAAGTTATGATTCTTCAACCAAAAAAAAAAACATGTTTTGTGCCATTGAGCTTGTTTCCATTTTGGAATACGTACGTTATGAATATCTTAATCCAGAATGCACATCCTCTTATTTTTAATGACTATTTCTAGTATAAGATGATCCATAGTTGAATGTTACTAATTAATTTTTCATATACCAAACAACGGCTAGGTTATGAGTGAAGTAAGCGTAGTAATTTTATTTTGCCAAATCA
This sequence comes from Cryptocoryne crispatula var. balansae, assembly GCA_036172225.1. Lineage (NCBI taxonomy): Eukaryota > Viridiplantae > Streptophyta > Magnoliopsida > Alismatales > Araceae > Cryptocoryne > Cryptocoryne crispatula. The sequence goes on from CM069918.1 coordinate 30,715,105, forward strand.
TTTTAAAATATCTAGAATGAAATCATTATAATGTGCACCCTCACGTGTACGTTGATTTGCTTTAATTAGGTTCTGTCACGTGGATGGCAAATATGAGTAAGATCGAAATTAAATGATGAGTTCTAATATCATGTCAAATTTATTAGATCATCTAATTAACAATTTTAAAATATGAATACAGTTGACACCGTTCTTAAAATTTTGACAAACTCTCTTTTAATATCTAATGAGGTATTTGATTGTATAATAGTATTTCGTACACTTCCGAGTAATGTTACAGTAAAATATGAACTAATCAATCACAAAAAAATATTATATTTGGAGAGATGTGATAACAAAAAGAGTAATTATTATATATGATCAAATAAAATGGAGAACCACTAGAAAAAAAAGAGAGAAACCCTCTTTTTTGTTTAAAAAAATATTTTAAAACTATAAAATTATCGTGATTGTCAAAAATCTCTTTTAAGAAATTTTATTTTAAAAAAATAAAATTGTAACAAAAACTCAAATCCTTCGTGTAACAAAACACCCCCAAGAGAAGAGTTATTCTAACAAAAGGAATAAGCCCTTTTATTTCTCCGCTCATTCTGGATTCAAACTGAACATGCATATAAATACTTGATTTATCGTGCCAAATAGGCATCTGCTGCAGCGGACTCCACGGTGATGGTATACATGCAACTGTAGAGGTGTTCATCCAAAATCGATAAATCAGTAAACCGAACCGATCGGTTAAGTTCGGTTTGAAGAGTTGTCCATTCGCTTTGTTGAACCGAATTGAATTGATAACTTTTTATTGATTTCGTTCGGTTAAGCACCTATCCAAATCGAACCGAATCGGTAAACCGGTTGACATGATTTGATTCACTTTTATTTACATATTATATTAATTTCAAATAAATATTATTATAAATTTAGGTTAATTAGTATAAAAATATAATTATATATTATAAATAAAGTATTAGTCTTCGTATTAACTTTAATTAATTATTATAAATTTTAATTTATTTTATTTAAATATACATCAAACTGACGAATCAAATCAAACCAAACTGAACCACAATCGGTTCAGAGTTCAATAAAACTGGTTAGGTTCAATTCGGTTCCAATTTTTTGTTCAATTTCGGCTTGAAAAAAATGTCTAATCGAACCGAATCAAACTATTTACACCCCATGCAACCGCACACGGTCGGTTGTAAACACGAATCGAATCAAAAGGTACAAGAAACACGAGAGATTAAGTTTGTTAGAATGATCACATTGAGAATTAGAAAGAAAAATAGATTTCTTTATCATACTGTATCGAAACTGATTAGTTCGATTTGGGTCTTACTACATGCATGCATGTACCTTGTATTTCAGATCTTGCGACAGTATCTAATGTAAAAAGAGATATCCAGCTTTCACAAGCGAGGGAATGTGTTAAAATAATCTAAAAATTTTGAGTTAGACAATCTATTTGTTTAATTAACAAATTAAGCTGATATATATAAATTGTTGTATAATGTTGTGTAATGTGTCTGTAACACCTTGGTTCGTGAATATGTTAAGACATTAAATCAGTGAACTACCAGTCATATCGGTTAATTATTTTTTGGAGGTTGAGTTGAAAGAATTTTAAATTTAAATATATTTTGTTGAAAGTAAGTCGAGAATGAGTGATCACCTGAGAAGACTACTGATTAGTATAATTGTTGGACCAAATAGATACGTAACCGAATGACTTTACATAATTTGACAAACTCAAATAGATACGTAACCGAATAACTTTACATTTGATGGCATTTAAACATCTGCATATATATGTCCCATACGAAAATCTTGTCTTCCTTGATCTCTTAGGCCCTGTTTGGTATGCGGATAACCTAGGATAAGCATAGTTTATCCCTAATCTCCTGTTTGGTACATACTTAAATATGAGTTTAACCTGGATTACGTTAATCCAGATTATCCCCAAAATTAGGGATAAATATGGGGATAAATCATCCCACCTCACATTTGGACTAAGTTGATCCCGAAACATTTCGGGGATACAACGTCTGCGCTGCGCTGTCCGGGGGGGAGTAGGCGCTCTGTCCGGGGAGCGGATCTGTCTGCGGGGGAGGAGGGGGGTGCTTTGTCCACCGAGAATAGTTTTTTAAATAATATTATAATATATTTTTTTGATTAAGTCGATTTAAACGGTTTGGTTTGATTTAAATCGGTTTAGAGGTTTTCCAAATCAAACCAAACCGAAAGGGGTCCCAAACCGAACCGAATGAGCTAGAGGGGGGGCTCCGTCCGCCGGAGGGGGGGCGCTCTGTCCGCCGAGAATAGCTTTTTTTAATAATATTATAATATTTTTTATATTTTTTTATTAAGTCGATTTAAACAGTTTGGTTTGATTTAAATCGGTTTAAAGATTTTCCAAATCGAACCAAATCGAAAGGGGTCCCAAACCGAACCGAATGAGCTGGTTCGGTTTGGTTTCTCGGTTTGAACCGTTTTGTGTCCACCCCTAGCTGAGAAGGGGGGGGAGCACAATCTATACTAATGCCATATAACTCAAAGAATCACATCTAGACGTTCGACTATGTGAGGAGGGGTCTGCAGATTGCCATTTGTTGGATGAAGTTAAACAGGGAATTATTCAATTGCCTAAGCGTAGTACTGAATAAACGGTAATGCTGATTGGTTTCTCACGTGAACTCAAGTGATCAGTTTTGCTATATGATTGTTTGACTGTACATTTATTCATGAAAAATTATGTTTGCAACTATCCTCACGCTACTCTGAGAAAACTCAACAGCATTCAATTGGTCTTAACACACCTTTGAACTCTAAGTCGTTGAGATTTGTGATCTAGACTGTGTTTCAAAATCAACCTCTGAAACACATCTCATATTTCCTAACAAATATCTTAAAAATAAATTGTATGATTTGGCTTTTTAATTTTCATGTTGTCATGGGTAAAGATCATGTGGAAGAAAAGATATATCAGAAGAAAAAGAGGTGCAGAGTGCTCAGCCGCACAAGCTTGATTACTTTTGCTATTCGTTGCTAAAGCATGTCAGGATTTGTTGAGCGCAAATAGCGAAGGTTAATTTTAGGTGCATATCCTAAAATCTTTCTTAAATATGCTTCATTCTCTTAGTTGGCTTCTTTCATGTCATCATGACAAAACCTTGATGACAATTTTTAACTTACAGGGAAGAAAAACGATGAGTCATTTATGAGGCTACTAGATTTACAATTGAAGGAGATTAAGTCTTTGAGGGAGGTCATGCATTCATGGGAGAGGAATATAGCATATGTTCAGTCTACAGTAGATAACGGTATGCTTTTATTCTTTTATCAATAATTCTTATCTTTAGGTTCAAATCTTGTGGAGTTTATAAATTACTATAAGCTTTTTTATAAATATTTCTATTATTGGTATCATCTTGTGGAGTTTATACTATGGTAGAAGATATAATATGGATATGTATAAAATATATATTATATTTTCGATAGTCATAACAATAATGTCTTCATCTTTTAAACACGCTGATGGGAGCAAATAGTCTTTGCGGTTACCTTGCACATATGTAAACCAATAAGTTGTGGGTGCGAAACGTTTATTAAACTTTGTGAGATTCATGGTTGATTTCATTTGGTCTTGTATTTTATAGGTCCTTGCGATTGCCCAACAAAGACAGTTCTGATGGCTGATGGCCAATCGTATCCTCCTCTTGCATGGTGGAAGACCGGTGGAGGTGAGTCGTTGGTCCTTTCTCTCTCAAGAGCTTACCTGTGGCTGTGGCGAATGGGGTAGTTTTATAATACCTGATATACGTAAATTGCTAATCGGTCCGACAAAGTTCGGTTCTCTATTACTCATCATTGGATACAAAAGGTTTAATTCTAGAGTTCGTTATATATTTACTCATGACATATCGATCTCAACTTTGGCAATCGCTCCTAATATGTATTGTCTCATTTGTGTGTTTTATCGAAATAGAACCATATTGGTTCTTGAAAGTTCTTTCTTAATGTACATTTGAAAAGGAAAGTTATTATGTAAAGTCGACACTTAATTTTATTGAGAAAATCGGAATCATTTATATTGTCAGCAATTTGTTTAGTGCTTGCGAGCACCTTGTGTTCACGTTGTTGGCTATCATTATGCTTCAGCATCTTATCTGCAGTCACTTAAAGTCATATATTTCGGATAACACTTTCTCCACGGGTCATATTTACCAAGTTTTGCACCTCGATGGAACTGGAACAATCAACTTCAAACCACCCGAATCTGGAACATTCCATATATCTTGAAAAGGTAACATGATATAAAAAATAATTTATAAGGTTTATTCTAATCTTATTTATATATAATTTATATAATATTTTCATAACATTTGAGTTAAGAACATGATATAAATAGACATCACGATTAAATTGAATAAAAGTAATAAGTAAGACGACATTTTATATTATATATGTATAATTATTTTAAAATAATTTTTAATTCATCCGCACACTTGCGAAGCACGTTTTATTAACTAGTATATATATATCTATCTGTTAGAAATGCGAGTGTCTTTTTGGTCGACAAGCATCTATCGGCGATAACGTCCGGATACATCGCCCCGTCCGTCAGGCTTTTTTCAAAGATATATAGTATACTTATGACCCAGTTTCGTACTGCTTCAGGATTTCCCGCGGACGCGCGTGTCCTGGATGCGCCTCTCTCTCTCTATCTCTCTCTCTACTCGGGGACGCACGTATCTTCCTCTCTCTATTATTTTTTTTTATATAATTTATAATCATCATATATTATTAAATGTAAATATATCTAGATAACTCATTTCCTTAGTCCAAAATATTTTTAAATATTATATATAATTTATTAATATTTAAATTTTGTCCGAAATACAAAAATAGTTAAATTTTAGACATATTATTTCAAGAAATACTAATAAAGTAAGATCAATTTACCATTTTTAAAAAAAATTATAGATTTAAAATTATTATAAGATTACTCTAATTGCGATAATAAAATTGAAATTGAAACGAAAACATGATAACAATTTTTTTATTAATGTTTAAAGTTAGTCTACAAATTCTGATTTCAGTAGTGATATATGTTTAATTAATTTTTTAATAATATTTTTAATAATATTTAAATTTAATCACTTGATTTATATTTTTAATTTGACAATGGTGTAATATTTAAATAAATTTTTATTAATATATTCAACGTGATTTTCAGTGAGGAATATTCAAATAGTTTTTAATAATATTTTATACCAACATGATGATACAATTTTTATCAATATTTAAATTCAGGCTACATAATTTTAATTTTTAATTATGTAATAGAAGATAAGAGAGTGACTTAAATGACAAAAGAGAGAGAGAGAGAGAGAGCGCGTCGCGAGAGAGGACGTTCCCATTCCGTGTGTTGTGGGCAAGGAGAATGTCCCAGTTTCACGCTCCGTACGAAACTAGGTCCTAAAAAGTAGACAAAGTGTGCTAGATGGCTATATAAGGTTTGGAATTGTGCTATTTTAAAAAAAAGCCTCGTCCGCCCTCAGCCTCCCGATGCTTCTGCCGTCTCCTCCACACTCCCGCCCTCAGCCTCCCGATGGCTCCGCCAGATCCCGATGCTTCCGCCCTCTACCCGCGCTCGTCCAGCTCTCGCGCCAATCGATCCGCCCTCTGTCCTCAGCCTCCCGATGCTTGCGCCGTATCCTCTGCCTTAGCCCTCAGCCCTTGGCCTCCCGATGATTTCGCTGGCTACCGATGCTTCAGCTCTGCCCTTGCTCGTACAGCTCTTGCTGTTGTCAGGGAAGTCTTCCCCTTACCTGATCAGCCGACAACATCGACAACGGGTTCAAGACTTACCTCCAGATAATCCAATGCCGTCCAGCTTTCGTGCTTGCCAAGGAAGTTCTCCCTCTTACTTGATCGTCCAGATAGTCCAACACCGTCGCTGATGCATTTGCGATCCCCCTCCGCCTATATGATGTGCAGAGCGCTGAAGGAGAAACCCAACACCTTCTCTGCACACACACACACACACAGAGAGAGAGAGAGAGAGAGAGAGAGAGAGAGAGAGAGATATGGCGAGCAAGATTGGGGTGATGGACTCTACCTACTTCATTGGAAGAGGCGAGATCCTCTCCTGGATCAACTCTACCCTCCATCTCAGCCTCTCCAAGGTTGAAGAGGTAAGCATCTCCCCGTAATCAATCGATCAGATCCCATGGGGTTTCTTGCCTGCGTTTCCGATGGTTGCCGATGATTTTGCTTACAGGCAGTGTCTAGGGCAGTTCAATGCCGGTTGATGGACTCGGTGCATCCCGGGGTGGTGCCGATGCACAAGGTGAACTTTGATGCCAAGACCAATTACGAGATGATCCAGAACTACAAGATCCTCCAGGATGTGTTCAACAAGCTCAAGATTACTAAGATTTTCTTACGATTTACAACATCACGCAACGATCAATCCTTGCTGTTTGTCATCTACCATTTCAAGAATAGTTTGATGAATTTTCCCTATGGAATAGAACTAACCAGATCTGCAGTCTATGCTTAATTGATGATTACTTCCCATTGCATTTCGTCACTAATGCCTCTGGGTATGGACATGAAGACCAGTTGCCTTTAAACACATAAAAAACCTGTTTTAACTGCTATTTCTTATGTTAATGGAATACATGTTTCTTGGATTTTTTGGTGTGAGAAAAATGAGAAATGTATGTTATTTTGCATTATGTGGTTTTAAAATGTTTATTTTGTATAATTATGTCTTTCCAGTGCAAATTTTGTACTGCCCAAAGTTTGCAAAAAGATTGATGATCTTGTTGATGGTACTAACATCTTGGATCGAGTATATGCTGGAGTAAATGTCTATTACAATTATTCGGGCACTATTAGTTGCTTCGACTTGGATGATGATCCTTGTGGAATGAGTGGTTGTGATTGGCAAGTACGAAAATGACTTTCTTTCCCATTATTCAGTAATTTTATGGCTTTATTTTGCATTTTTCATATTCTATAGGCTTGCACTGAGATGGTAATGCCCCTATCCAGTAGCCAAGAGAATAGTATGTTCCAACCGTAGAAATTTGATTATCTTTCATACAGAGATTGGTGTATCTAGAAATATGGGGTCAAGCCAAGACCTCGATGGATGACCACTGAGTTCGGTGGACATTTCAATAAAGTTTGCTAGGATTTTTAGAAAATATTTTAAAGAGATGTATGGCCGTCAAACTCTTCTTTCTTTTCTAAACTTTACTTTTGTATTGTTGGATTTGAATGTGCTTTATCGAAATATTTCGTTGATGTAAAAGGGAGAATCACCTTCCGATAGATCAACATATCCGACTAAATAAATGCACTTGGTTTGCACATCCAACATAATAAAAATAGCTGCATCATTTTCTTTACCTTATATAGTGTGCTTAATTCTTATCTCTACCTTAATATTTAAGTTTGCGCTCCGCTTTAATTGTCCTTCTCTTCATTCTTATTAGATGGTTTGGCATTTCACTTTCAACATATTGAAGTGAACAAGCTTGTGAAAGGAAGGCCGTTAGATGACCTGGAGTTCTTGCAGTGGATGAAAAGATGTTGTGACTCAGTCAACGGAGGCACATTAATCAAATAAGAACATACGCTGGACAATCTTTGTGCTCCTATTTTGGCTCTTAGCATTTCAATCTCATTTCAACTTTTTATGAACTAAGAATGTAAACGTTCATTATTTGACTCTAGGTAGATGACGGAGGATATACTACCAAGCCGGGACTATTTGGTATGAGATTAAGTTGGTAATAAATTTTTTGGTACCAAACTTGCCAGGAATCTAATGAAAAATGTATATAGTAATCTACGCTGGAGCGTTTCCTTTACTAGCATTGCACTTTACCTGAAAGATTTGCTGTCCTCTCTGAATTGTATGTTTTTTGGTTAGGGCATTACCATGCTATAGTTATCCCAAAGACATTTTCTTCTATCCATAACCTCACAGGATTAGGAAGCATTCACATAATGACTAACCTCGCTGTGACTTCTGAATTACTTACAATCTTGTGGAGAGGAGAGAAGGCTGTAAAGGAGGAAATGATGTAACTAAGAAGACATCTGTTGCGAAAACATCATCTTCCCACACCACACGATAGAGTGATACAAATAATACCCATGGATCACGGAAGGAGCATAAATCTGCACTTGGGGTTGGTGGGCAATCTTATGATGATCAGGTGAGTAGAATATAAATGAAGAAATAAGCGAGTATTTTTGTTGAATGTATATCTCAAGTTTGAATTTTGTGCAAATTACAGAGCTCAAGCTTTTTTGTTGATAGTCTAGAGAAGGAAAGAGATTTCTACTTTGCAAAGCTGAGAGACATTGAAAATCTATGCCAGAATCCCAAGATAGAACACCAGCCTGTAAGAACGGTTACCCTTTATCTCCGAATTGTAGATAAATTATATCTATGCATTGGATTCCGAGCTCTCTTGTTGAAATGGGACTATTTTTTGAGTTCTAGATTTTCAATTTTTTTTGATTTACTGACTTATTGTGTGATCCTCATATTTAGCTATTCAGGTTTGTGCAATTTTCAGATTGTCAAATTTTTTGTGGGTTCTATCATATACCACATTTTCTTCTTTTCTTATACTGTGTATACTCATCTGTCTTTGGTATTTAGATAACTAACCTTATTTTAAATCATCTTAAGAAAATAAAGTATCAAAAAATCATGATCTGCTGTCAAACAATACACAGTAAAATTTGAAATTGTAAGACAAAGCTAGGTCATGGATTGATAGTAAAATACGCATTTCTGCTCTGCCACAATTTATTAACGGACATTGTACAATGTCATTGAAAAAGCATGCAAGAAATTGTTGATCCCTTAAAAGAAGTTATTTTATTATCATATGATGTACAAAAGGTATATTGTTTGTCGCATACATATGGCCGAATTAATTTCACATCCGATTAAATCGAACCAGTTTAACGATAAATCTGGTCAAAATTTCACTTTAACGGTAGGGTCCAATTTTCCAAATTCCTTCCACTTCCGCTCCCGTGGAGGAGACGTGAAAGTAGACGTGAAATGTCTTTATTGACCCCTAATGTTAAAAACTTTTAAAATTGTCCATGAACTTGACTGGATGATAGGTAGTTTAATATATTAATAAATTAGTTTTGGATATGTAATTTAAGCCACCCCAATTGTTCTTCATGTTTAAAATAACAAGAATAACTATGATATAAAAAATAGAAATGTCAACTTTTAAGATAAAAATATAATCTTTTACGCTCACAGCTCAATAGTACAACATGTAAACTACCAAGAAAAGTAAATTAAATATAAAAAATAAATAAGATATTTTTACCTAAATTAGTAATTTTTCAGTCAATTATTCATAAATATCAAAATTGATAAAATATATAAGAATGTATATCTCAAATAAATAAATACCATTATATCTTAAGATGGATATAATATATGTAATGTTATGTGAGATTGACTCAGCCATTTGCAATTGGCCTTTATTCTTGAGGTGGAGATTGTAATATAAATAACATGATATAATAAATACATTATTATTTAATATGTTATATCAGATTAAATATTGTTATTAATCAAATGTCATAATTTTTTATTCTAAACATAACAATAGTTTTGTAGTTATAAATGAGGCATAATCGTGATGTAATAAATATATTAACATATTATATTTTAAATTAAATTAAACTAAAATCTTGATGTAAATAAGATTTTAGAAATCTAAATACAGTAATATTTTATAGTCATAAATCACTTGTAATAAATAATTTTTTGTTTGTAGCAAATTTTTACTCCAAACATAATAACATTTTGTTGTTATAAATTGAATATAATTAACATGATATAGTAAATAAATTAGTATTTAATAATCTACATCATATTTGAAAGTTGATGTAATAAAAAAGATTAATATTTCATATTTTATATCAAATTTAATTCTCAATACAAGTCAGATTTTATAAGTTTTCTCTAAATCTATTGATGTTTTATAATCACAATTCATATGTAATAAATAGATTTGTAGTTATAATAATGTTCACTCTGAACATAATAATATTTTATAGATATAATAATATTTTGTTTACTTTAAATTAAAATAATATTTGTTAACTAATAGAGAAGTAACTTCATATGTTTTTACGGCAGTAACAAAGTAACAAGAGAAATTACATCATCCATGTCAATGTAGAAACAACTAAGCTGCTGCAGTGGGAAAGACATGAGTGGAAAATGGGCTCGATTTCGGAGGGCACTTTCGGCATTGTGAAATCTAGGTAATGTCAACCTAACGGAGGCTGACCAAAACGGAGTATATGCATTAAAATTCTATTGACCGCCGGATTATTCATTAAAGGTATTTGGACAATGGACTGACTGCTAAACCGATTTTCTTATATGGAGCGGAAGTCAATTTTTCCTGGCTTTTAACGTCTTATTATAACTTGTGATTGCCTACCCAGTTATATGTTGTTACCATTTCTAGACATGTTTGCACCCCCAAGGCATCATTCATCTATCATTTGATAGACATGTATTTTATTTACACCATATTTGTAACATCTCATTGAAACACTTCTAGAAATTTTCTAGAAAGTTTGTGAATCATACTTTTGCCCATACAAATCTGGAAGTTTTATTTCAAGTTCTGGCATTCCTATATATGACATTTCAAGTTTGGAATGTATAAGTTTACAAACATAACAATATCTCATAACTGACTAGAATCAATTATTCTTTATATTTATTGCAAATAAATATGTATGATAACAATAATACTGTCGGTTTACAAACGCAAAACACACATTAAAATTTTAAATACTTACTTGGATGTGCTTAATCTATCAAATTCTACTAAATTGGTGGTGATAAAAAAATTTTGAGTTGTTCAACTTAGTCGTATCATGATTCATTGGAAAGAACAAGAACTGGCTATGATTACTTATTTACGTGTGTATTTGAGAAGTAAAATATAACATTTTTAATCTAACTTATTTTTTATAATGTATCTATCATATATATCATAAGAATTTATCTCAACTATTATGTGAATTTATATCTAATTGGTATACAATATATTACTCAAACATAAAAATCGGCTTTTATGATAAGATCACCTTTTTATTAATTATATTTTAATTTTTCGACAATCATCCACAAACAATCTTTCATAGAAAGATTTGAGTTTTAAATTTCAGCTTAAATTTATCAAGGTAATTATCTTGATGTCTTTAATAATTTCAGTGTTTGGTTGCATTATATAATTATGTATCATGTTTTGTATAAACGTCTCTCAAATCAATGTCGGTTTACAAATGTAAAACACTTATTACAAATGTAAATACTCACAAAATTTTATTAAATTGGTTGTAGTAAAAAATTGAGCTATTTGAGTTAAGCATACCATGATTCGTTGGATGGAATAAGAATTTGACTATGATTACTAATTTATATGTATATTTGAGAAGTAAAATGTAATATTTACTATCTAACTCATTTTTTATAATGTACATGTTATATAAATCATAAAAATTATCTTAGCTATCCTATAAATTTATATTTAATCAATATATAACATATTACTTGAACACGTGCGAAGTTTTGTTCACATACCCTTTTTGCATCCATTTTCTCTTATGCAACTGTTTTGTCACACTTTTCTTGAATCGCATAATTGGTTCATCTTTGTTTCTTTTTGCATCCATTTTCTCTTATACAATTGTTTTGCCACAATTTTCTTGGATCGCATAATTGGTTCATCTCCGTTTTTAGTACGTATCTGTGCATGTACTCTAATAGCATAGCATAGATGGTGCATGTACATTACACAGCATCATGCTTTGCAAGATCAACCGATCTAGATTGGTTTGGATGGTGCGAGCTCGATCTGGGGGAGCTTGTCCCAAGGCCAATTTCCACCGTGATTCGGATATGAATGAGTCGGTTGATTCCAGGACAGTCCAGGTGGGATCAGGGCCTCTGGCTGTGGGCACCATGACCCTATTCTACGCATCTTATCAGGCCCAATCCAGGGCAATCGTGGATCAATTTTTCTTATCGTTGATAGTCCAGTTGGGCGATCTGGTCCCTCTTTGGACCTGGATGGTACCTACTCTACCCTTATCTTGTCCAAGAATGCCTTACATATCATCAACGAAAAAAAAAATCTGGGATTAATACTCATGCTTGAGGAAAGTAGGGGTGTTCATAGTTTGATTTGGTCCGTTTTTGGTCCATTTCTTAAAACTAAAATGAACAGGTCCAATTAAACTCTAAAACTATAAATGACTTGTTCAGTTTGGTTCAAACCGGTGATTTTTTATTAGATATAAAATTTAAAAATTAAATTGTTAAAAAATAATGTATATTAAAATAAATTAAATTTTTAGTGATGAGCCATTAAGAAACAACCCGAATATCTATTTAACTCAATTGTGAATGTTACTTAATTATTAGTATAGTTTTATAGACAAAATGCTTAGAGCTATTTCGATAGGGCCGATGACGAACTCAAAGTCCTCGACCTTGTCATCCCCTCCAAATGTGTCGTAGCCCATATTTTTGCATTTTTTTTGCAATTCTTTCTCGTGTTGATGCCACAGTAAATGCCTATGCAACTTTTTGCATCACGTACAAATGACATGTTCATCTTCAATGTTATATTCTTATTCATGCATGAACTTAAGGATAACTCTCCTGGAAAAACAATTTGGTATCTCAAACTTTAGATTGAGCATTTGTAATTTAAAAGGAGATTTGGAATTGAGAATTTCCTATATACACTGTGTAGGGAACCATCCAACTCTCTACCAACAGTGTAGTTACTTTTGGTAAAGATAAATTCTCAAAATAAATTATATTTTATTTTGATATATTTGAAATAAATTTCTAAAAATAATTTTTCTATCCCATCATATGTATACATAATCAAGATAAATAGATATTCAATTTTACATTAACATATCTAATTTACCACACACACGTGCGAAGCACGTGATTTAACTAGTACTCTATTAGAAGTGTGAGTACCCTTTCCGTTGACAAGCATCTGGCCAACATGGGTGTCTAAATACATCCTACGTTTATGGTCGTTGAATCAATCGGTCTAGGTGAATATTACGTATATGTGTATATATTGTTGGTCATTTCTATACGATGGATGTTTCAATAAGATTTTTTATGCTTGGTCATTTCAATTTTATTTATTTATACATATTAGCAGATCTTGATATTTTTGGTCTCAAATTTTTGAAGTTTAAACATATTATACTTTGTTGTTCCCTTCTTTTCCATCAAATACAAACATTTGGCTATAAAATCAATGTTATACATGTACTTATCACTGAATCTATTTTACTAATTGTGGTCACTGTTAAGGATGGATAAATTTGAAGTATCAAAATGCCGCGGTTCATAAGAAAGTTTTTAAGATTTACCTACTTCTTGGGGATGTACGGAAGATGAGATTTCAATTCAATTTCAATAAAAAATTAAATGTTTCAGTACTTATTAATATTTCCTATAACTTATTACAATGGAAATTGAAATCAAATATTCGATAACATTTTATTTTACTACTTTTGAATATATATTGCTAAAAATAATATTATAATAAAATATAAACAACTAAATTTTAAAAAACATGATATATAGTCATGAGAAAGGTAAAAATAAGATATTAAAGGGATTATGGATTACCGGGTTGCAGTCGGGTCGATCAACTCGGATAGATTCGGGCTAACTCAAATAGACCAATCAAGCCACCTCCTGGCTAAACCGAGGCTAGCCCAATGGCTAGCCGCAAGGGCACTTAAGACACCACCAAGTCCCTCAAGTGCCTAGATAAGACCTGCATGGGCTCTCCTATCCTCCCCACACCTTCTCCACCCCCAATTCTCTCTCTCTATCTCTAAAAACTTCTTATATTAATGGAAATCATTAATAAAGTCATGGGGTCCTTCCATGTATGGTGGAGATTCTTTCATTGTGTGTTATGTTGTAATCCTGTTTTTTCATACGTTTCAAATAAATTGTTACCTTCTTTATGCCTGTTTGGTAACACTATTAAGTACCACTCTTACTATCAATTTTAAAATTGATATTGATTAGAACCATTAAGAGGTGTTTGGTTGATTGTATCAATTTTAAAATTTGTAATGTAAATAAAGCATATTATGTAATACAAGTGTCAACTTATATTACTTTTGATATTGATATTCCAACATTTAAAAATATTAATATCAATATTGATATAGTACCAAAAATAAAACTCTAACTATACAGGATATTAAGTTACCTTCAAAAATCTATTATCGGATTGTAGAATTATAGAATTCATGTGGATAATCTTTTTCACCTGCTTTTGCTTAGAACAAAAGTAACAATGCAATTTTGGTTCCCTATTGTTAAGATGGGGTAACAAGAACATTCAGCCAATTATGGAACATAAAGTTACCTATGATAATGTCCTTGTGTAGAATTTTTTTAAAAATTTTGGCACTGCTAATTATTAATGTCGGTTTTGGTTTTTTGCATATGTTTTAGTAAATTATATGATAAAATCACATTCCAATTTTCTCTTAAATCTATACTATAAAATATGTTCATAATTTAAAATGAGATATACGATGCCAAGGCTGGTTAATCATCTACTCAAGGTAGTCAATTTAATGATGGCTGATGGTTGAAGGAGTATCGTAACATTCTTTCATATTCATATTCTTTGGATGTAAGAGTTTTTTTTGGGAGCCGAAGGGTGCTTTTTTTTGCAATGTTCTCATGTTAGGAATCGTCTACTAAATTGTAAAGGAAGACTTTCTCTTTCGCCATCTCTTCTAAATTCAGGTATCCTTGAGTGTTCCTATTTGTTTATGATACTCTTGTTATTTTGTTTTGTATAGGCAGTATATTTTCTCTTATCTTTTTTCTTATATGCCATGTAGTTACTCTTAATTGAACACATACCCTTCTAAAAAACTGTTTTTTATACCTCATAAAAATGAAATGTTATGGACCATTGCATTGATTTTTCTATTTTTACTTTAACATAACTTTTATTACCTAATGCTATCCACTAAAACTCAAACACTACTATCCATGTTTGTTTTAATCAAGCCTAACACATTAACAAGTCTCGAGACTTATGCCTTAGAGGCATTGAGAAAACACCTCATCACCATCTCAAATCTTTATAAATAGAGTTATAAACACAATATAGAATGAGTGATTTATTTCAACAATCAGCTCTTGCTAAGATAAGAGTATAAGACAAAATTGACACTTTTTTTCTCTTCTTGATTGATTGTGTTAGATAAGGCTAAAGGACTATGTTCTAGAAGGATTGTCGGGACAATGGTATGCCTCTTGATTTGCCATTCCCTAATTTGCGCAAGCTATATGTGAACAAGAATGTGTGTTAGTGTTCTCATTAGGATAGTATAGCTATATAAGTTAATTGTATTTCTTTTTCACCTATTCTATTACTATCTATTAGAAGTGTGAGTGCCCTTTTAATCCACAAGTATCTGCCCATCCTTCCTGTCTAAATACATATAGCTTCCAATCTTCATTTACATCGTTGGATTTATCATCAACATTTAGGGTCCATTTGGATCCCCGTAAAACTGGGTGGCATAGTAGGTTTTCCCGAAAAGTTTAGTACCATGACTATTTGGCTGTCTGTAATATACATAGTCAACTAAAAATACTTTCTGTTGATCACGTAAAACCCAGATTTTGGCGTCGGCTGCCATGCGATGTATGCCATTTTCCAGAGACAAGGCCTAAGACAGTTGGCCAAATTAAATAAACATACTTATATTTATTTTTATTTTTAAAAAATTTAATCATGATCTCTAAATAATATTTTATTAAATAGTAATTTTAATTATAGGTCTTTAAGTTGTTAAAATTATACAAATTAATCAATTCAAAATTTATACAGTTTCACGTCAGTATTATATCATAAGAAAAAAGAAACTTATATATAATTTTTAAACTTATATAGAATTATAATATTTTTATAAAAACTGATTAAATGAAATTAAATATCAAATCCTATTTTGAAAATTAATGAGAGAATCATGAAATAGAACATGTTTTAGGTTTTTCTTCAAATTACTTTAAAAGAAACATTTCAAGAAATTTTTTTTCAGATCTACCAAATAAAACATATGGGCATACTTTTTCGTGAAAAGTTAATTCAAGGTAAAATAATTTCAATGTTTTTCATGAACCAAATGGACCCTTAGTTTCTTCCCCCTCCGTTGAGATTCCCTTCATTGCCTCCCCACCCCTGCTCCATTTCCTCCGCTAGCGGCTCGCAATATCCTTGGAGAAGCTCTCGGCCCTCCCCCTTCGCCGCCTCACCCCACTCCGTTTTCTCTACATCTTAGAACCTCCTCATCTTCATTATGTAAGGATCTACACTTCTTTTTCCAAAGGAAGAAGGTTGTAGCCAGCCTCTCGATCGTTCGTCTTCTATGCATATTTCGATAACTTTTATTATTGTATATGTCCATGTTCCTGCTTCCAATCCTTGCTCTGCTACTTAATAGTGCATTCGATCTACCCTTTAAGTGTGCCTCTATGTGTTTAGTGTTTGTTGGCACATACATTGTGCACTCCTATATTTGTGAGAGTTACCAAATTTAAGGCTTATCTTTTATGAAATTATTGTGTTTAATATGTGGGTTTGTTTCTAAATGAAGTTTTTTGTGTTAACCTTCAAAAATTAAAAGTTTTTTATGAAATTATTGTGTCGTTAATGTGTGCCGACACATACACTCGTTCACTCTTGTATTTGTGTAAGTTACCATTAGAGTTTGTTCTTAAATGAACTTTTCTTTTTCAACCTACAAAAGGTGAAAGCTTAACTTTTTTATGAAATTCTTGTGTTTAGTGTGTGCGGGCTTATACATTGTGAACTCCAGTATTCATGTAAGTTACTATTAGAGTTTGTTCTAAAATGAATTTTTCTATCAAGTCAACCTTCAAAAATTGAAAGCTTGTTTTTTATGAAATTACTACTTTTGCTTATTGTCTATATGCCAATTAGCTAAAATTATGCATTAGATTAAATCTTATGTGATCAATCCTTTTGCAGGAAATAAAGATTGTTGAGTTAATGAAACCCGTTGGTTGGGTGTACATATCCTTATCTGGAACAGATCCTTGGTCAATCACTTGCTTGTTTGTGAAAGTGATGTAACTTTTGCTTTAATTCTATGCTTTTTCGAAGTTTCATCTATATGCAACTTTAATTATATAAGGTCACGATCGTAGCAGTGTTATGATTTGTTTACTTTAAATGAGTACCTGTCATGAGTTATTCGGTATAATTAATGTTTTGTAGCCTTTTTCTCATTTCCAGAAAGAAAGCACATTTTTTCCCAAAGTCTCTTGAATGGGCTAAACATGCATGTATCGTGTTTTTTTTTACTTTATAAAACCATTTTTGAGGATTTGTAACGCGCGCACATGGATGGCTAGATTTCCAATACGAGAGTAATAATATATATATATATATATATAAAAGAGCACAAGAACAACCGAGAGTTCGATCAGATTAATGAGCAGCTTCCATGGATGATGGATATGAGGGAGAGAAGGGCACTAGTAATTTAGTAAAACAGAAGCAGACGGGTAGTGCGAGAGAGAGAGAGAGCGCTAGGGACCGGCACTCCTCCGGTGCGTCGTCTGTGTCCTCGCCAACAATTAATTAATTAAGAGAGCGGATCACCTCAGTCCCAGGGTGGAGGGAGAAGCCTCAGTCCCCAATCAGAGGCGGCCACATACCCCCGTCACTTAAGTGAACCGGACCGGTTCAGTTTCAGACCCCGGTTCGGTCCGGTTCACCGAACCGGTTCACTTAAGTGACGGGGGTACGTGACCGCCTCTGATTGGGGACTGAGGCTTCTCCCTCCACCCGGGGCTGAGGTGATCCGCTCTCATTAATTAATCTAGAACTTGTTCTTGTACCAGAAGATGCCGGCGGATGAGTGCTCGTCGGGCTCCACATAGATGCATTCCTTCACCTCCCTCCAGACCGCCATGGGGACGGGCGTCGGGTCGAAGTGGTAGTACTCCCCGAGGATGGGCCTGATCGCCTCGGTCGCCGCCGCGGCGTGGTAGTGGGGAATGGTCGAGAACAGGTGGTGGGCGACGTGGGTGTCCGTGATGTTGTGGAACACCCTGTTCAGCACGCCGTAGTCTCGGTCGACCGTGGCCAGCGCCCCGCGCAGCCAGTCCCACTCCGACGAGTCGTAGTGCGGCAGCGCCGGGTGGGTGTGCTGCAGGTAGGTGATCAGCACGAGGCAGCCGTTCGCCACCACCAGCGGCGCGCCGTACACCCGCACCACCCATCCGACCGAGCGGCGGCACGCCAGGCGGAGGAGGACGCAGGCCATGCCGAGGACGCCGGCGTCCGAGACGAAGATCTGCGCGCGCTCGCGGTCGGAGTAGATGGGGCCGTACGGGTCGAAGTGGCAGGCGATGCGGTCGTAGTGGCGGCCGCCGAGGCTGAAGGCCAGGTACATGGGCCAGCCCAGCGTCAGGGCGACGAGCACTTTGATGCAGCGGGCGGGGGTTGTTCGTGTGCTTGGATAAATACCAGGGGAGCCCCGCCTTGGGCTTCGGGACGAACGCCTCGTCCCTCTCGAGGCTGCCGGTGTTGGAGTGGTGCCGGCGGTGGCTGTACTTCCAGGAGAAGTAGGGAACGAGGAGCGCCGAGTGCAGCACCAGCCCGACGATGTCGTCGAGCGGCGCGTAGTCGGAGAAGGCATGGTGGCCGCACTCGTGCGCGATGACCCAGACGCCGTTGAGGACGCAGCCCTGCGCCGCCCAGTAGAGGGGCCAGGCGATGAGATGCAGCGGGGAGGGGAGGAGGGGGAAGAAGGTGAGGGCGACGTAGAGAAAGGCGGAGGCGACGGCGAGGTCCTGCGCGAGGTAGGAGAAGGATCGGACGGCGGAACGCTGGAAGCAGTGCGGAGGGATGGCCTTCTTGAGCTCCCCCAGGGTGAACGGCGGCTTGGCGGTGGGCACCCGGCGCAGCGGGTCGCTCCCCACGCGCGCCTTCTGCTCCTCGCCGTAGCGATCCTCAGCGACCACCATGCGGCCCCCGGCACCCATTCTCGCGCGCGTTCGCCGGCGGAGGACGGAGGAGAGATGAGCAGAGCAGACCGCCGCGCCCCACCCTGCAGGAAGGAAGAAGAGAAAGAACTTGGGTTTGCTTAAATAATAGTGGGGGTGTTCGGTTGCATGATAATTTTTTTGTACATTTTCATGATAAAAAATTATATTAAAATAAAAATGAACTAACTCATGATATAAAATTATCATGTTTGGAGGGATGTGATTACAAAAAAGAGTAACAACCACACATGAACACGACCAAACAAAGTGGGGGGACCACAAGAAAAAGGAAAGAGGTGAGACCCTCTTTTTTTTTGTTTAAGAAGAAAATCACTTTTAAAACATAAAATTGTCATGGTTACCAAACACCTCTTTTAACAAGTTTTCTTACAATTTTTAAAAATTAAAACAAAAACTTTCGTTATCGTGCAACCAAACAGCCCATAATAAACCCCGGATCAAATTGTACCACCCGCGTCGACGGTAGCAAAAAAAGAAGGTCCATGGTAGATTTGACTCAAAAACAAAGTTTAGTATAAGATATAATTTATTAAATATTTCATATTAATATAAAAAATATCGTCTTCCATGTTGTATGTCATTGAACCCACCTCATCTTTTATCTTCTGTTCAATATAGACCATCAAATAATTTTCAATAAAATTGTATTAAATTATAATTTAAAATTAAAATAAATAATACTTATAGTCGAAAACACATTCTTCTTTTAAAATATAAAAATGCTGTACACTTAATAAAAAAATATTCTCGTAAAAAATACATAAGTGAAACCAAAAACTATATACTACATTTTTGTTAACGTAAAAATATACTTTCAGGTGATGGAAGAGTGTTCAGAGCGTATGCCGAGAGAGAGAGAGAGAGAGAGAGAGAGAGTTCCTCTGATTTATATGCAGCGTGGTGACAATTGAGGAGAAGAAACTAAAGTATTTGGTAAAATCATAAAACAAATTCATAAACATTATAACATATTAAAATTTACTCTCATTTTATCTAGCTAGATACAACTAAATCCCATAGAAACGGAGCTCTTCTGATAATTTTTTTTGTAATGCAATCAGGTGACACCTTGACAGTTGATAGGGGAGGGCATATTTCTCATACTTTTAGAAGGAATTTATAACACCCTATAAAGAAGCAGGGGGAGCAATTGAGAGAGAGAGAGAGAGAGAGAGAGAGAGAGAGAGAGAGAGGTAGAGTTTCTCTGATTTATATGAAGCGTGGTGACAATTGAGGAGAGGAAACTAAAGTAAAATCATAAAACAAATTCATAAACATTATAACATATTAAAATTTACTCTCATTTTATCTAGCTAGATACAACTAAATCCCATAGAAACGGAGCTCTTCTGATTTTTTTTGTAATGCAATCAGGTGGCAGTTGATAAGAGAGGGCATATTTCTCATACTTTTAAAAGGAGCATATAACACCCTATAAAGAAGCAGGGGGAGCATACGTTTCAGTCTGATTTGATCTAAATGATTTTTTTGCTCAAACTGAATTGAATCAAACGGATTTCAATTCCATTCGGCTTGATTTAATTTGATTTAAATTATATATATAAATAATTAAATTAAATATTTTTTGCATACATAAATATTGATTCTAAGTTAAAATCATCGAAATAAATATTACTTTATTATAGAAAATAAAAAATTTGTATTTTTTAAATATTATAAAATTTTTAGAATTTATAATTTAATTTAATTTAATTTTGAAGTCTACGAGTCAAATCAAAATGATTCAAATCGAATAGGATTGATTCAAACAAGTCGATTCAACTTGAATTTTCTATTCGAATCATTTAGGACCTGCTTGGTACCATAAAATTTTGAGGATAAACTTGAATTATCCTTCGAATTTTAAGGATAACCTGAGTTTATCTCCAAGTTATTCCCGTACCAAACTGTATTTTAGTGTTCAATGTTCACCGCTACAGAGAAGAAGACAAGATGGATATGGGTGAAGTGGGGGTTGCCGCGTCGGGAAGTTGGCAGAGGCGGCGATCGAGCGGCAGCGCGGCCGTCTCGGACCGGCCCCTTCAGGATATGAAGTGGCGTGATGATCGAGACGAAGATATAAAGATTATTAACGAAGCCGCGCACGGCGGCAGTTCGACGACCAAACGGGATCTGCGTACACGACTTCGGGATGGAACGGCAATGGAAGATAGCGTTACAAACGTAATCTGATCTCGGCCACATTTTCTTCGCCTTCTTCATCATGTTCGAAGTGATAGCGTTGCGTCCGTCTCTCTTCTCGGTCGTCGTTTCTTCGTCTTCTTCATCTTGTTTTAACTTTTCTTCTTCCCCACGCTAGTCTCGGAGAACCGATAAATGTCGTCCGATAGGTGTCTAGTGGACCGTCCCAAATCCCTACACGGCGGAGCAGCGCGGCTCCGGCTCTATGCACAAAAGCCGACGGCTCTGACAATACTAGCGACAGAGCTGGCCGCTCCCAGATCTCACGCAGGGTTTGATTTACATCTCTCCCCTCCCGTCTCGCGATGGTCAGATTGATTGCACATGGGGTGTTTGGTTGCACATGGGGTGTTTGGTTGCACGATAATTTTTTGTACACTTTCATGATAAAAAATATATTAAAATAAAAAGTGAACCAACTCATGACATAATGTTGTCAAGTGTGGAGGGATGTGATAACAAAAAAGAGTTACTACCATTCATGGCCAACACTAAGTGGGGGACCACAAGAAAAAAGAAAAGCGGTGAGACCCTCTTTTCTTGTTGAAGAAGAAAATCACTTTCAAGACACAAAATTGTCAAAGTTGCCAAACACCTCTTTTAACAAGTTTTCTTACAATCATTAAAAATTAAAATAAAAACCTCCATTATGATGCAACCAAACACCCCATTAGAGTTCTCTCTCTCTCTCTCTCTCTCTCTCTCTCTCTCTCCTATTAGAATTAGAATCCCCAAAAGTCCAAAATGTATGTGGGCTATGTCAACACAGATGAACTCGTTTCGGCCCGCTAGATCTTCGTTTGTCATGAAATACCTCTCTTTCAAAGATGCAAAGAGAATTTGAGACTCCACAAGATCGATTAGATTTATATAGAAATTAATCCATTCAAAATACAACCTTATAAACTATCAGAATCGAGGCGAGATATTTTGAGAACTATCGAAATCAAAATGGGAATCAATCAATTTCGTATTTAGTTTTCTAATTTCTATAAGATGATCAGATCAAATTATAGTAGGAATGTCACTAACTTATTTTGAATGAAATATCAATCGATGGGCGAACACCTCGAAATAGAGGAATTTGATTAGGAACGAAATTTGAAAACCTGAATAATCTCGAAATACTATAATCTTAACTCAATCATAATGAAAAACAATGTGTTATAACTTTGCATCAAAGTCAAGACCAAAATAAAAATCGAAAAGATTTAATAGTGGCAAAACAAAATAGAGGACCTTCCTCTCGGACCAAGACATCGGACGGTCTTCGTCCTGACACGTCTCCCAATAGCAGGGGAGAAGAGTCGTGGGGCAGCCAAGGAGGAGGCTAACGGAGGCGACGATGAAGGCGTGACATGACCAGAGATTTTTCATATTCCTCCATTTTAATCGGAGTCTAGGTCACCACGGTTCAATAGAGAAAATTGTCTTGGTCTCCAATAAGAAATAATCACAACCTCGGGTTCCTTGAGTGACGGTTCAATAAAAGCGATTCACCCGTTCTTGAACCAATCGGTTCAATGTTACTGAACTCTAATTGATCTATTACTGTACCATTATTAAAGTCATTGTAATTCGTTACTGAGCCGTTGTTAAACCGTTATTAGATATTATCAAAGCCTTATTGAACTATTACTGAAACTTTATTGAACTATTACTGAAGTCGATGTAACTTGTTAGTGGACCGTTACTGAAGCCAATATAACTCGTTATTGAACTGTTACAGAATCATTACTGAAGCCTTACTGAACGACTATTTAAGTCAATGTAACTCGTTACCGGACCGTTACTGAAATCAGCATAACTTGTTATTGAGCTGTTACTGGACCGTTATTTGACATTATCGAAGCCCTACTGAATTATTATCGAATAGCTACTGAAACGTCACTGAATCGTTAATGAAGTCGGTACAAATCATTTTTGAATTGTACTGAGGTCAGTGTAATTCGTTACTAAACTGTTACTAATTTACTGAACCGGTTTAGTAACGGTTCAATAACAATGAACCGATTGTTATTCAATTGCCACTTAAGTGACACGGAGGTTGTGATACATTTTGATTGAAAATTGAGAGTGTTCTTTCTACAGTGAAATTGAGGTGATTAGAACTCTTTTAACTATTATGTCTTTTATGACGGATCTTCCTCTGTTTTTGGTTCATCGGTCTTAACCGTCGTAGAAATTGCAACATGGGCCGAGCCCACGGATCGAACCTGGAGTGCTTCCCATATTGTTTTCATACATTTCATGTTCAAAACAGTTTTCAAATTTTTCTTTTCGTAAATTTTAAGCTATTGAGATTCATAATTTTTATTTTCAGGATCTTATTTTATGATGTTTGAAAATTTATTCGAAAAACATAGACTAGATGTCAATAAACTAAAATTTATTCAAAATTTAAAATTTCTACAAATTCTCAAACTCTTAAATTTTTTAATCTTGAGCAGTCTCAGAAATCTACCCTCTTAAATGCCTGATTTTGGGGCGGGTGGGGGGTTTGGATTTTTTTACATGCCTTATAGCCTGTTTGGATACATTTTTTCCCACTTTTGACATCAATTTTAAAAATAGAAGAGGAGTCATGTTTGGTTACTCTCTTTTTCTTCTTTCTTTTTTTCAAAATTGGTGCACTCCCCTTCGTAACTCTCTTTTGAAAACAAAACAGCAAACCACATGTTTTGTTTTTGAGACAGACACGGGGGGAGCGTGCGGCCAACCCGGGGGGGGGGGGGGGAGGGCCTTCGTGGGCGGGGGGGGAGCACCGCGCCGCCGGGGGGTGGGGTCTTTGCGGGCGGGGTGAGCGCCGCCGGGGGTGGGGACTTCGTGGGCTGGGAGGGAGCACCGCGCCGCGGGGGGCTTTGCGGGCGGGGCGAGCGCCGCCGTGGGTGGGGACTTCGCGGGCGGGGGAGCATCGCCGGGGGAGGGGCTTCGTGGGTTGGGAGGGAGCACCGCGCCGCCGGGGGTGGGGACTTCGCGGGCGGGGGAGCATCGCCGTGGGGAGGGCCTTCGTGGGCCGGGAGGGAGCACCGCGCCTCCGGGGGTGGGGACTTCGCGGGCGGGGGAGAATCGCCGGGGGGAGCACCGCGCCGGAGGGGAGGGCCTTCGAGGGCGGGGCTGTGCGGGGGGGGGGGGACTTCGCGGGCGGGGGAGCATCGCCGGGGGGAGCACTGCGCCGGAGGGGGAGGGCCTTCGAGGGGGGGCTTTGCGGGTGGGGCGAGCGCCGCCGGGGGTGGGGGCTTCGCGGGCGGGGGGAGCATCACTGGGGGGGAGCACCGCGCCGGAGGGGAGCACCGCGGGGGGAGCACCGCGGACAAGGAGTCTTCTTCTTCTGCTGCTGTTGCTTGGCGGCCCGCAACGGCGGCCCCTCCTTGAGGTCGGGCAGGAGGTAGTCGGCGGGGACCCGTGTCAACCAGGTCGCAGGGATGAAGTCGGAGATGATTGCCCCACCGCACATGTCGACCGATCTTAGACGGAATCAATCAAATCTGGCTGCAGAATAGCAAAAGATGGGCTCGATGCCGCCGGCGCTCGGAAAGGGTGGGGGGGAAGGGTCGGCCTCGTGTGACTATTGCGTGGTGTTGAAGGGATTGAAGCTCTGGGTCTCTTTATTGCCGGAAGGAGGAGCAGCTAAGCAGGAGGAAGGGGCAGTAAAAAGTATCGGCGGACTCGGAGGCAGCGGCGGGATAAAGGACCGACCTTTGGATGGGGGGTGATGGGGCTGTGCGGCGGCGGCGAGGCTGTGGGGGAGGCGGTGGCGGACTCCAGCAGTAGGAGGCGGGGCTGTGCGGCGGGGGTGGGGAGGCGGCGGCGGACTCCGGCAGGTGGCGCGGCTGTCCGTGGGGCGGGAGTGGACGGCCACTGTCGCGGAGGGGGCGGCGGACTCTAGCAGACGACGGCGGGGGGTGGACGACGTCGGCAGTCGCAGAGGGGGCGGTGAACTCCGGCCGAAGGTGTCGGTGGAGCCAAACAGTACTCTATAAATTAATTACATGGCATAGGATACTTTCGGAGTTTTCAGATCCCAAGGTTTTCAAAAGTTTGGTCTTTTTGAATTTTAATTGTGATTTGCTTACTTTTGGGATTTCTAAACTTTTCAGGTTCTCATAATTAGTCAATTCTCATATTTTTAAAAACAATTTTAATTTTTAAATTTAAAATTTTTTATTTTGTGTATTTTTAAATTCTAAGGCTTTTTGGGTTATCTTATTTTCGATCTTAATTAATTTCCAGATTCCTCATATTTGAAAGGTTTTATAGTTTCGAAACCTCGAAAAAAAATCAGATTCTCACTTTTAATATTTTCACATATTTTATCATATTTAGAATTTCAACCTTCTTTGAATACTCAGATTCTAACATTCAAATATCTTTTTTTACTTATTCAACAGTTTGTTTGTTTATTGATTTCTTCAGATTTTCGATTTTCTTTGTGTTTCATAATTTCATATTTCTATAGATTTCCGGACTCATGAGTTTTATTTTTTTAATTTAGAGAAGTGTCGATATCTAACCTCTCTGATGTTTGACTCTTTAGGAGCTTTGGATGTTTTTAGTGATGACCATTGAATTCTAACCTGCCAAGTATGTCAAATAATCCCCTTCTATGATTAAAAGTTGTAGACATAAAATTATTTCTCTATTTAAGATGACAACCTTGGACCATTACTAAATTACCTATTACACTTTGTATTGGGAATATCAATACCGGTGTCGGTTAATTGAGGTAGAAAAATAGTCTGGATGGTTTAGCATTCAACTAATAATGATGTGTTCCTTTGTGAGCCTTTTGTCAAGGAAAGAGAATGGTGACCTTTTGTCTTTTGATCTATCATATGTTAGTGTTGAAGGATTGAGTGGTGGTGGGGGTAGTGAGCAATTGAAGTGCAGCTACTCCTCTTCACACTTTGTTTGGTTCCTTGTATTTTTATCAGATTCTTCATCTCTTTTAAATTCTTCTCTCTTATGTTTACATATAAGATAGTATATATATATATATACACACACACACACACACATCCATTTGTATATGTCTCTTCTATGTTCTTGACCATGGAATAGGGGTCCATCATCGTGCCTAAAGTGCATCTAATGAGATTTGTTTTCATATCTGTCGATTGTCTGATTTGTTTCTGTCTCTTTTGCTTTGTCATAGAATATGACTGTCTCTTTCATATCGCACTGTGATAACACTCAATTGTGTTGATTGGTCTCTGCCTCTGTGTGTTAACAAAGAGTCTTAATTGTAATTACTTTTATATCTTTATGTGATTATATCATAGATACGGAATCATCTGAATCAAATGTGGTCTCTTATTTAATTTTTGTGTCTAATTGTATTAATCAATCTGTCCTCTATTTTATTTTTTTTATCTTTCACAACTTTGACCAAACAGAAGTTGCTCTTTTAATTTTTTCAAAAGAATATTTCTATTTGATTAGAATATCAAAAATGATTATGTATCAATATTAATATTGATATTTCTAAAAAGTCGAAGTATGAACATGAATATAATTCGACACTTGTATTACATAACATATTTTATTAGGATTATAGATTTAAAAAATTTATCATCAACCAAATATTTTTTAGTGAATACTATCAATATCAATTTTGAAATTATTCGTGACAGATATTTTACAATGTTATGGAGTGGAGTGTAAATAAGTGATTTCGATTATAATAAAAAGCTTGTGACTTGAATTCTGGGGCAGCCGATCGGGTCCGGACCAAGAAAATAAATGCCACCCGAATTTAGGGGTTCAGACACTGACCCAGTTCAAGAATTTATCTTTTAGTTCCAATTCTGGCATCGCGATATCACCATTTCTAACATCGAATTCATCGACCTTGAAATAAATAATCTTATCACCGCTATTTTATGTACAGTCGAATTCTTGTTCATCTTGGTTGATAACACTAATGAGGTGTTTGGTTGAACGATAATTTGTTTGTACATTTTCATGATGAAAATTTGTATTAAAATAAAAAGTAAACCAACTCATGACATAAAAGTATCATGTTTGGAAGGACGTGACAACAAAAAAGAGTAACTATCATACATGATCAAACAAAGTGGGAGACCACGAGAAAGAAAAAGAGGTGAGGTTCACTTTTTTTTGTTTAAGAAGAAAAAGAGGTGAGGAGAGAGCCGGGGATAAGCATGGGGTAAGAAGATCGAAGGGGAGCGCCCGACGAGTCGCCTTCTCGCTTCTCTTCCCGCCCCTCCCCGGCTCTTCGCCGCTGATCCACCGGCCGCGATGTCCACCGAATGATCTGGCACCGTTCCTTTTAAGCACGTCCGTCCCGGACCTTGGAGAGGGTAGTTCGCCTAATCAGAAGGGACCACGTACTCTTGTTACTTAAGTTACGGTTCAAATATCGATTCGGTGAATCACTACCGAAAAAGACTAAATCGTTACTGACATCTTAATAACTCACTCCCTGACGGTAACGAGTTGTATTGAGTTTGGTAGTGAATTAGTAAAGCGTCGGTAACGGTTCAGTAACATCTTAACTCTTTACTCTAAAGTCTTGAACACGCTACTGAGAAGGACTAAATCACTACCAACGCCTTAGTAACTTGTTAGTTGTCGGTAATAAGTTATAAGACGTCGGTAGCAGTTCAGCCCTTTTCGGTAGCGATTCATCAAACCGGTATTTGAACCGTCACTTAGGTGACAGGGATATGTGATCATTTCTGATTGAAAACTACGTTTATCTACTCGGGATTGAGGTGGTCCACTCTCGACCTTGAAACGTGGCATAGGTGACAACTGTGTGGTTGATCTCCGCCATGTGGCACCCATTCATTGGACTGTCGGGTTTCCTGTGAGCTCGAGTCCGACAGCGGAACCGTCGGATGGGGGGCTCTGTCAAATGGACGGTGCGGATGACATAGATGGATCAGCAGTCGGCGTGGCCGGTGGCCGAGCTGCATTGCGTCGTTTCTTAACCAAGCTGGATGTGTTCCTCATGGCCACGTGGATTCAGGTAATGGTCATCATCATGTCATGAATATTTGCATCGCTCCCATGGAAAAGAAAATTATGATTATGTAAAATTATCATTTACGATAATATAAAGGTCGTCGGAACAGACACCCTGTGTGATACATCACAGTAACGTAGTTTGCTTATATATATCCCAATTTAGTGGTAACACCAGGTAACAGTGCCGGCTGGTAAGGTCAGTCGACTCTATTAAATTTTAAAAATTTTATGTAAATTTTGAATTTTTATCAAAATATTTGGTGTAGAAAATATTTTTTAAAAGAAAGTAGCCCAGCAAGATGTCGAGTGAAGTGACCTGCCGAAGAAAATTCTTTGATCCGTCCTTCGCAAGTGGCATAAAACCAATATTCTTTTTTTTTCCAACCTTGGAGCATTTTTTCAAGGCCTATTTGGCACCAGTTTAATTCTGGGATCAACTTAATTAGTTTATCCTCCAAACATATAAAGCACGGGTGTAACCAAATCGGATTCGATAACTGAAGCATCAGAATTTGATTCTGATTTTGACAGGGGTTAAGGTGATCCGACTCTGTTATCGGAATCTAAATCAAAATTGAATAATTTCTATTTTCAATATTAAATATTAATTTTTATTTTAATTATTTTTATCTGCATAAATCTTATCGCAATGAGATGAACGGAAACGAAATCACTTAATTCCGATTTTGATTCCGATAAACTGTCGGGCTATATGATTCCGAATCTGATAATTTATATATAAGATGAGATAACAATTCTCAAATCAATCAATCTTTATCGGAATCAAAATTTCTCGAATTCCTTTTACACCTCTAATATAAAGTGATGTCCGGATAAAGTATCTCAATCATAAACACATTATTTTTTATATGAAATATGTATTTGTAGAAATTTGGTTTCAGAGATTGATTGATTTCAACGCTGCCACCAAACTTATGCCCAAGGAAACTTTTTGCCCACGTCTGTGTGGTTTTAGCTGAAATCCAAAGAGTAATTCCAATGTAGCTCCATCTGAACTGATCTGATAACTAGACATTAGCTAACAACAGCCGGCAACAACTAATTGATTTATGAGAATGGAGTTGCAGGCGTGTGGAATTCGGTTGCATGACAAAATACTCTCCTCCAGCAAGTGTATTTTTCTGATTAATAAAGCTTCTTCTTCAGAAAGTGTTTGGAAAGCATGATCAAAATAAACTTTGCGGAATATTTTCTTATCGGCTAAAAAGGAAATGACACGTCATTCTTTTCTCTATCTTGAGGGGGGTGTGCAGTGTATATATACACACCCGCTTTTGTTAGATATTATTTTAACACCGCGTATGATAATAGAAGAAATATACAAAATACATCGTAACCATACATCTCATCTTATTATAAACCTCCAGTGCTTAATTAGTAGCTGGTTGTTTGGTTGCATGATGTAAGGGATTCTCTTAACGATTACAGTTAAGTTTGTCAAAAGGAAATGATAAATAAGGTGTTTGGCAATCCCGTCTTCTTCTGGATGACAAAGCCTTGGTTTGGATTTCATTTGGATTTCGTCGAGCATAACTCGCTCCAAATTCAATTCTAATTAAACCAAAATAATGTTATCTTGGTTCTTTGTAATTTAAATTTTGGAATACAATCATTTCAGAGTTGAAACAATCTAATAGACTCTTAAAATATTTCATTTACCTAATTTTTTAGTAAAAATAGGATAATAAATATTATATAATTATTAAAATTTTAATACCTTGTCTGATAACTTTATTTGTATTGATTTTTATATCAATTCAATCATTTGTGTGTTATTCATTTATTAATATATTAATTTTGAGGATAGCTTATTTTTGTATGTAAATTGGTGAAACAAATTTAGGATTGATTGTTTTCTATTCTAATTCTAATCGGGCATTGGGATATAAAGTTTCGATTTCAGTAATTTAAAAGATACAAAAAAATAATCTCGTTAATTATTGTTTCATCGAACCAGATTATTTGAATGAATGATCTATTTTCACCCCTAATAAAGTATTACGCAAAAACTGGAATCAAGTTTCGATAGAATCAGGAATTCAAAATTACCGGTTAAAAACTAAATATGCACGAAGTCAATGGAAAAACCTCATAGGGATTGATGCACCCAGCAATGGCGTGAACAGTCGCCTTTTAGGACTCGTGAGGTTTTATTGCATATACTGATATACATGGGTATATTAGTCATAAATTGTTTGGTAATAATATTAAACATCTCTTTCATTATAAAATTTTAAAATCAATATTGATATAGATCATCACAAGATGTTAATTTTGAAATCTATATTACAAAAAAAATATTAATTAATCGTGATACAAGTGGCTATCTATATCATGTTTACTCTAGCTTGTGAATATCAATATCAAAATAAAAAAATATACAAAATTTAATATATTACACCTTGTTTGAAACGAATCCAGATCACTTCAGTCCCACGGTGAAGGGAACACTCTCAATCTCCAATCAGAACATACCATAATCCCATATCACTTAAGTGGTGATTCAGTAACAACCGGTCAATCGTTACTAAATTGTTACTAAACCAGTTTAGTAACAAGTTACACTGACTTCAGTAACACTTGGTAAAGTTTCAATAATAGTTTACTAACGAATTATATTGACTTCAGTAACAATTGAATATGATTTCAATGATGTTCAGTAACGAGTTACACTGACTTCAGTAACAGTTCAGTAAGACTTCCGTGAATATTCAGTAAAACTTTAGTAATGGTTTAGTAAGACTTCAATAATCTTCAATAAGACTTCAATAACACTTCAATAAGGCTTTAGTAATGATTTAGTAACAAGTAAGACTTTAAAAGTGTTCAGTAATGGTGAACTAGTTTAGGAATCAGTTTTACTAAACCGCCACTTAAGTTAAGAGCCATGGAAATTGTGGCATATTCTAATTAGGGACTGAGGGTGCTCCTTTCACTATGGGACTGCGATTATTTGTGCTCTTTGGGAACAAATTAACAGTATACGGAGCTCCATTATTAAGAATTTTTAAAACTAATATCAGAATACTTTGTTAGAAAATGTTTTGCTATCGATATCAATTTTGAAATTTGTAAAACACAAAGTATTGTTTTTACTAAACAGTTAAAATACGTCAAGAACCTTTTACCCGTAGCACAGTCAAAACACTGCCTCTTTGCGAGCAAGCTCGGGTTTGAACCCAAGTTGACGCCCTCGTGATTTGCAACACTTTTGGAGTGTTTGATTGCATGATAAATTAAATTTTTGTTAAATTTTAGGTTTTTACAACAAAACTTGTCAAAATAAGTGTTTGCCGGCCATTACAATTTTATGTTTTAAAGTGTTTTACTTTTTAAACAAAAAAGATGATGTCATCTTTTTTTAATCTTGCGATCCATCACTTTGTTTAGTCATATATGATATTCACTCTTTTTTGTTATCCACGTATATTTCCAAACATGATAACTTAATGTCAATTGATTAGCTCACATTTTATTTTAAAATATTTTTTTGCAATAAAAGTGTATAAAAATTTATTGAGCAATTTTTTTAACAAAAAAAAGCCTACGAAGAATCATGCGTTTATTTTATAGCATTTAACATCTTGGCGGATGATCGCTCTGACTTTGTCTGAATCCCGGTCCAGAATTGGATGGGTCAACACATAATACCTGGCCCATTTTCACCTCTACATCTCTGCTTGACACTGATTAGATGGGTGCAACACAACAGTGATAATAATTGGAACTTGCAAATTTCTAAAAAAATACACAATTTACTCGTGTAAAAAATGCATTTCGATGGAGAAATTGGAAATTAAATAAGCTTGTCTGAGCAAACTGGGTAGATTTAATAAAGACAACCCGTTGATGAATCAAATTTGTTCTAGTTGGTTCTTTTCTTTTACAAATGAGGAGAACTAAAAAGTAAGACTCAATTGGGTGACAGTACTAATTGATAATTGAGAAGAAGTAAGACCAAAGAAAATTATGTTAAAATAAAAAGCGAACCAACTCTTGACAATTGGGTGACAGTACTAATGGGGTGTTTGGTTGCATGATAATGAAGGTTTTTATTTTAATTTTTAAAAATTATAAGAAAACTTGTTAAAAGAGGTGTTTGACAACCTTGACAATTTTATGTTTCGAAAGTGATTTTCTTCCTAAACAAAAAAAGAGGATCTCACCTCTTTCTTGTTTCATGTGGTCCCCCACTTTGTTTGGTCATGAATGGTAATTATCCCTTTTTATTATCACATCCCTCCAAACATGACAATTTTATGTCATGAATTGGTTCACTTTTTATTTTTTATATAAATTTTAATCATGAAAGTGTACAAAAAATTATCATGCAACCAAACACCCCATAATGGTAGTAACTCTTTTTTGTTATCACATGGGGTGTTTGATTGCATAAACAACTTATGACATAAAGTTGTCAAATGTGAAGGGATGTGATAACAAAAAAGAGTTACTATCATTTATGACCAACACTAAGTGGGGGACCACAAGAAAAAAAGAAAAGAGGTGAGACCCTCTTTTTTTGTTTAAGAAGAAAGTCACTTTCAAGACATAAAATTATCAAGGTTGCCAAACACCTCTTTTAACAAGTTTTCTTACAATCTTCAAAAATTAAAATAAAAACCTCCATTACGATGCAACCAAACACCCCATTAGAGTTCTCTCTCTCTCTCTCTCTCTCTCTCTCTCTCTCTCTCTCTCTCTCTCTCTCTCTTCCTATTGGAATTAGAATGCCCAAAAGTCCAAAATGTATGTGGGCTGTGTCAACACAGATGAACCCATTTCGGCCCGCTAGGTCTTCGTTTGTCATGAAATACCTCTCTTCCAAGGATGCAAAGAGAATTTGACACTCCACAAGATCGATTAAATTTATATAGAAATTAATCCGTTCAAAATACAACCTTATAAACTATCAGAATCGAGGCGAGATATTTTGAGAACTATCGAAATCAAGATGGGAATCGATCAATTTCATATTTAGTTTTCCGATTTCTATAAGATGATCAGATCGAATGATGGTTGGAATGTCACTAACTTATTTTGAATGAAATATCAATCGACGGGTGAACACCTCGAAATAGAGGAATTAGATCGAGAATGAAATTTGAAAACCTGAATAATATCAAAATACTATAATCTTAACTCAATCGAAACGAAAAACAATGTGTGATAACTTTGCATCAAAGTCAAGACCAAAATAAAAATCGAAAAGAGTTAATAATGGCAAAACAAAATAGAGGACCTTCCTCTCGTTCCAAGACATCGGACGGTCCTCGTCCTGACACGTCTCCCAACAGCAGTGGAGAAGAGCGGTAGGGCGGCCAAGGAGGAGGCTAACGGGGAGACGATGAAAGCATGACGTGACTAGAGTCCAGGTCACCTCAGTTCTATAGAGAAAACAGTCTTAGTCTCCAATCAGAAATAGACACAACCTTTGGTCCCTTAAGTGACAGTTTAGTAAAAATTGGCTCACCCATTTCTTGAACCAATCGGCTCAATGTTACTGAACTCTTATTGATCTATTACAGTACCATTATTAAAGTCAGTGTAATTTGTTACTAAGCCATAGTTAAACCGTTATTAGATATTATCGAAGTCTTATTGAACTATTACTGAAACTTAATTGAACTGTTATTGAAGTCAGTGTAACTTATTACCAGACCATTACTGAAGCCAATATAACTCGTTATTGAACTGTTACAGAACCGTTACTGAAGCCTTACTGAACGGCTAATGAAGTCAGTGTAACTCGTTACCGGACCGTTACTAAAATCAGTATACTCGTTATTGAGCTGTTACTGGACCGTTATTTGACATTATCGAAGCCCTACTGAATTATTATGGAACAGCTACTAAAACCTCACTGAATCATTACTGAAGTCGGTACAAATCATTATTGAACTGTTACTGAGGTCAGTGTAATTCTTTACTAAACTGTTACTAATTTACTGAACCGGCTTAGTAACGGTTCAATAACAATGAACCGATTGTTATTCAATTGCCACTTAAGTGACACGGAGGTTGTGATACATTTTGATTGAAAATTGAGAGTGTTCTTTCTACAGTGAAATTGAGGTGATTCGAACTCTTTTAACCATTATGTCTTTTATGGTGACCTTCCTCTGTTTTTGGTTCATCGGTCTTAACCGTCGTAGAAAGTGCAACATGGGCCGAGCCCACGGATCGAACCTGGAGTGCTTCCCATATTGTTTTCATACATTTCATGTTCAAAACAGTTTTCAAATTTTTCTTTTCCTAAATTTTAAGCTATTTAGATTCATAATTTTTAATTTTCGGATCTTATTTTATGATGTTTGAAAATTTATTCGAAAAACATAGACTAGATGTCAATAAACTAAAATTTATTCAAAATTCAAAATTTCTACAAATTCTCAAACTCTTAAATTTTTTAATCTTGAGCCGTCTCAAAAATCTACCCTCTTAAATGCACGATTTTGGGGCGGGTGGGGGGTTTGGATTTTTTTACATGGCTTAGGATACTTTCGGAGTTTTCGAATCCCAAGGTTTTCAAAAGTTTGGTCTTTTTTAATTTTAATTGTGATTCGCTTACTTTTGGGATTTCTAAACTTTTAAGGTTCTCATAATTAGTCAATTCTCATATTTTTTAAAAAAAATTTAATTTTTAAATTTAAAATTTTTTATTTTGTGTATTTTTAAATTCTAAGACTTTTTGGGTTATCTTATTTTCGATCTTAATTAATTTCCAGATTCCTCATATTTGAATGGTTTTATAGTTTCGAAACCTAAAAAAAACAGATTCTCACTTTTCATATTTTCACATATTTTTTCATATTTAGAATTTCAACCCTCTTTGAATACTCACATTCTAACATTCAAAGATCTTTTTTTACTTATTCAATAGCTTGTTTGTTTATTGATTTCTTCAGATTTTCCATTTTTGCTGAGGTTCAAAATTTCATATTTCTACAGATTTCCAGACTCATGAGTTTTATTTTTTAATTTAGAGAAGTGTCGGATATCTAACCTCTGATGTTTGACTCTTTAGGAGCTTTGGATGTTTTTAGTGATGACCATTGAATTCTAACCTGCCAAGTATGTCAAATAAACCCCTTCTATGATTAAAAGTTGTAGTAAAATTATTTCTCTATTTAAGATGACAACCTTGGACCATTACTAAATTACCTATTACACTTTGTATTGGGAATATCATTACCGGTGTCGGTTAATTGAGGTAGAAAAATAGTCTGGATGGTTTAGCATTCAACTAATAATGATGTGTTCCTTTGTGAGCCTTTTGTCAAGGAAAGAGAATGGTGACCTTTTGTCTTTTGATCTATCAGATGTTAGTGTTGAAGGGTTGAGTGGTGGTGGGGGTAGTGAGCAATTGAAGTGCAGCTACTCCTCTTCACACTTTGTTTGGTTCTTTGTATTTTTATCAGATTCTTCATCTCTTTTAAATTCTTCTCTCTTATATTTACATATAAGATAGTATATATATATATACACACACACACACACATCCCTTTGTATATGTCTCTTCTATGTTCTTGACCATGGAATAGGGGTCCATCATCGTGCCTAAAGTGCATCTAATGAGATTTGTTTTCATATCTGTCGATTGTCTGATTTGTTTGTCTCTTTTGCTTTGTCATAGAATATGACCGTCTCTTTCATATCGCACTGTGATAACACTCAATTGTGTTGATTGGTCTCTGCCTCTGTGTGTTAACAAAGAGTCTTAATTGTAATTACTTTTATATCTTTATGTGATTATATCATAGATAAGGAATCATATGAATCAAATGTGGTCTCTTATTTAATTTTTGTGTCTAATTGTATTAATCAATCTGTCCTCTATTTTATTTTTTTTATCTTTCACAACTTTGACCAAACAGAAGTTGCTCTTTTAATTTTTTCAAAAGAATATTTCTGTTTGATTAGAATATCAAAAATGACTCTGTATCAATATTAATATTGATATTTCTAAAAAGTCGAAGTATGAACATCAATATAATTCGACACTTGTATTACATAACATATTTTATTTGGACTATAGATTTAAAAATTATTTCATCAACCAAATATTTTTTAGTGAATACTATCAATATCAATTTTGAAATTATTCGTGACAGATATTTTACAATGTTATGGAGTGGATTGTAAATAAGTGATTTCGATTATAATAAAAAGCTTGTGACTTGAATTCTGGTCGATCGAAGCGCTGGAAAGGCCGTCCGGGGCAGCCGACCGGGTCGGGTCCAAGAAAATAAATGACACCCAAATTTAGGGGTTCAGACACTGACCCAGTTTAAGAATTTATCTTTTAGTTCCAATTCTGGCATCGCGATATCACCATTTCTATCATCGAATTCATCGACGTTGAAATAAATAATCTTATCACCGCTATTTTATTTACAGTCGAATTCTTGTTCATCTTGGTTGATAACACTAATGAGGTGTTTGGTTGAACGATAATTTTTTTGTAAATTTTCATGATGAAAATTTGTATTAAAATAAAAAATAAACCAACTTATGACATAAAAGTATCATGTTTGGAAGGACGTGACAACAAAAAAGAGTAACTATCATACATGATCAAACAAAGTGGGAGGCCACGAGAAAGAAAAAGAGGTGAGGTTCACTTTTTTTTCTGTTTAAGAAGAAAAAGAGGTGAGGAGAGAGCCGGGGATAAGCATGGGGTAAGAAGATCAGAAGGGGAGCGACTGATAGAGTCGCCTTCTCGCTTCTCTTCCAGCCCTTCCCCGGCTCTTCGCCGCTGCTCCACCGGCCGCGATGTCCACCGAATGATCTGGCACCGTTCCTTTTAAGCGCGTCCGTCCCGGACCTTGGAGAGGGTGGATCGCCTAATCAGAATGGACCACGTACTCTTGTTACTTAAGTTACGGTTCAAATATCGATTCGGTGAATCACTATCGAGAAAGACTGAATCGTTACCGACATCTTAATAACTCACTCCCTGTCGGTAACGAGTTGTATTGAGTTTGGTAGTGAATTAGTAAAGCGTCGATAACGGTTCAATAACATCTTAACTCTTTACTCCAAAGTCTTGAACACGCTACTAAAAAGGACTAAATCACTACCAACACCTTAGTAACTTGCTACTTGTCGATAATAAGTTACAAGACATCGGTAGCAGTTCAGCCCTTTTTGGTAGCGATTCATCAAATCGGTATTTGAACCATCACTTATGTGACAGGGATATGTGACCATTTCTGATTGAAAACTGTGTTTATCTACTCGGGACTGAGGTGATCCACTCTCAACCCTGAAACACGACATAAGTGATAACCGTGTAGTTGATCTCCGCCACGTGGTACCCATTCATTGGACTCTCGGGTTTCCTGTGAGCTTGAGTCCGACAGCGGAACTGTTAGATGGGGGGCTCTGTCAAATGGACGGTGCGGATGACGTAGATGGAGCAGCAACTGGCGTGGCCGGTGGCCGTGCTGTGTTGTGTTGTGTCTTAACCAAGTTGGATGTGTTCCTCATGGCCACGTGGATCCAGGTAATGGTCGTCGTCATGTCATGAATATTTGCATCACTGCCATGGGAAAAAATTATGATTATGTAAAATTATCATTTACGATAATATAAAGGTCGTCAGAACAGACACCCTGTGTGATACGTCACAGTAATGTGGTTTGCTTATATATATCCCAATTTAGTGGTAACACCAGGTAACAGTGCCGACTGGTAAGGTCAGTCAACTCTATTGAATTTTAAAAATTTTATGTAAATTTTGAATTTTTTATCAAAAAATTTTATGTAGAAATTTTTTTTTAAAGAAAGTAGCCCAGTAAGATGTCGA
Source organism: Cryptocoryne crispatula var. balansae (assembly GCA_036172225.1). Classification (NCBI taxonomy): domain Eukaryota; kingdom Viridiplantae; phylum Streptophyta; class Magnoliopsida; order Alismatales; family Araceae; genus Cryptocoryne; species Cryptocoryne crispatula. Next base: position 30,753,336 of record CM069918.1, read on the forward strand.
GTGAAGTGACTTGCCGAAGAAAATTCTTTGATTAGTCCTTGGCAAGTGACATAAAACCAATATTCTTTCTTTTTTCCAACCTTGGAGCATTTTTTCAAGGCCTATTTGGCACTAGTTTAATTCTGAGATCAACTTAATTAGTTTATCCTCCAAACATATAAAGCACGGGTGTAACCAAATTGGATTCGATAACCGAAGCATCAAAATTTGATTCTGATTCTGACAGGGGTTAAGGTGTTCCGACTCTGTTATCGGAATCTAAATCGAAATTCAATAATTTCTATTTTCAATATTAAATATTAATTATTGTTTAAAATAAGTTAATAATTCATGTGTAACTACTTAAGTTTAATATGATATTTGTAAAATTTTATTTTTACCATTTTATTAATTTATATATCATACTTTATGATTTATTCGACTTCATTTCAATTATTTTTATCTGTATATATCTTATCGCAACGAGATAAACGGAAACGAAATCACTTAATTCCGATTTTGATTCCGATAAACTATCGGGCTATATGATTCCGAATCTGATAATTTATATATAAGATGAGATAACAATTTTCAAATCAATCGATCTTTATCGTAATTAAAATTTCTCGAATTCCTTTTACACCTCTATTATAAAGTGATGTCCGGATAAAGTATCTCAATCATAAACACATTATTTTTTATATGAAATATGTATTTGTAGAAATTTGGTTTCAGAGATTGATTGATTTCAACGCTGTCACACCGAACTTATGCCCAAGGAAACTTTTTGCCCACGTCGGTGTGGTTTTAGCTTAAATCCAAAGAGTAATTAATTCCAATGTAACTCCATCTGAACTGATCTGATAACTAGACGTTAGCTAACAACCGCCGGCAACAACTAATTGATTTATGAGAATAGAGTTGTAGGCGTGTGGAATTCGGTTGCATGACAAAATACTCTCCTCTAGCAAGTGTATTTTTCTGATTAATAAAGCTTCTTCTTCAGAAAGTGTTTGGAAAGTATGATAAAAATAAACTTTGCGGAATATTTTCTTATCGGCTAAAAAGGAAATGATACGTCATTTTTTCTCTATCTTGAGGGGGGGGGGGGTGTGCGCGTATATACACACACACACCCGCTTTTGTTAGATATTATTTTAACACCGGGTATGATAATTGAAGAAATATACAAAATACATCGTAACCATATACATCTCATCTTATCATAAACCTCCGGTGCTTAATTTGTTGTAGGATAACTCGCTCCAAATTCAATTCTAATTAAGCCAAAGTAATTAGGGATTGAGGGTGCTCCCTTCACCATGGGACTGCGATTATTTGTGCTCTTTGGGAACAAATTAACAGTATACGAAGCTCCATTATTAAGAATTTTTGAAACTAATATCCGAATACTTTGTTAGAAAGTGTTTTGCTATCGATATCAATTTTGAAATTTATAAAACACAAGTATTTTTTTTACTAAATAGTTAAAATACGTCAAGAACCTTTTACCCATAGAACAGTCAAAACACTACCTCTTGGCGAGCAAGCTCGGGTTTGAACCCAAGTTGATACCCTCATGATTTGCAACACTTTTGGTGTGTTTGATTGCATGATAAATTAAGTTTTTGTTAAATTTTATGTTTTTACAAGAAAACTTGTCAAAATAAGTGTTTGCCGACCATTACAATTTTATGTTTTAAAGTGTTTTACTTTTTAAACAAAAAAAGATGATGTCATCTTTTTTTAGTCTTGCGATCCATCACTTTGTTTAGTCATATATGATATTCACTCTTTTTTGTTATCTACGTATATTTCCAAACATGATAACTTAATGTCAATTGATTAGCTCACATTTTATTTTAATATAATTTTTTGCAATAAAAGGGTATAAAAATTTATTGAGCAATTTTGTTAACAAAAAAAAACTACCAAGAATCGCGTGTTTATTTTATAGCATTTAACATCTTGGCGAATGATCGCTCTGACTTTGTCTGAATCCCGGTCTAGAATTGGACGGGTCAACACATAATACCTGGCCCATTTTTCACCACTACGTCTTTGCTTGACATTGATTAGATGGGTGCAACACAATAGTGATAATAATTAGAACTTGCAAAATTCTAAAAAAAATACACAATTTACTTGTGTAAAAAAAACATTCCGATAGAGAAATTGGAAATTAAATAAGCTTGTCTGAGCAAACTGGGTAGATTTAATAAAGACAACCTGTTGATGAATCAAATTTGTTCTAGTTGGTTCTTTTCTTTTACAAATGAGGTGAACTAAAAAGTAAGACTCAATTGGGTGACAATACTAATTGATAATTGAGAAGAAGTAAGACTGAAGAAAATTATTTTAAAATAAAAAGCGAACCAACTCGTGACAATTGGGTGACAGTACTAATGGGGTGTTTAGTTGCATGATAATGAAAGTTTTTTATTTTTATTTTTAAAAATTATAAGAAAACTTGTTAAAAGAGGTGTTTGGCAACCTTGACAATTTTATGTTTTGAAAGTGATTTTCTTCTTAAACAAAAAAAGAGGGTCTCACCTCTTTCTTGTTTCATGTGGTCCCCCACTTTGTTTGGTCATGAATGGTAGTTATCCCTTTTTATTATCACATCTCTCCAAACATGACAATTTTATGTCATGAGTTGGTTCACTTTTTATTTTTATATAATTTTTAATCATGAAAGTGTACAAAAAAATATCATGCAACCAAACACCCCATAATGGTAGTAACTCTTTTTTTGTTATCACATGGGGTGTTTGATTGCACGATAATTTTTTGTACACTCTTGTTCTCTCTCTCTCTCTCTCTCTCTCTCTCTCTCTCTCTCTCTCTTCCTATTAGAATTAGAATACCCAAAAGTCCAAAATGTATGTGGGCTGTGTCAACACAGATGAACCCGTTTCGGCCCGCTAGATCTTCGTTTGTCATGAAATACCTCTCTTTCAAGGATCGATGCAAAGAGAATTTGAGACTCCACAAGATCGATTAAATTTATATATAAATTAATCCATTCAAAATACAACCTTATAAACTATCAGAATCGAGGCGAGATAGTTTGAGAACTATCGAAATCAAGATGGGAATCGATCAATTTTGTATTTAGTTTTCCGATTTCTATAAGATGATCAGATCGAATGATAGTAGGAATGTCACTAGCTTATTTTGAATGAAATATCAATCGACGGGTGAACACCTGGAAATAGAGGAATTCGATCAGGAACGAAATTTGAAAACCTGAATAATATCAAAATATTATAATCTTAACTCAATCGAAATGAAAAACAATGTGTGATAACTTTGCATCAAAGTCAAGACCAAAATAAAAATAAAAAAGAGTTAATAATGGCAAAACAAAATAGAGGACCTTCCTCTCGGACCAAGACCTCGGACGGTCTTCGTCCTAACACGTCTCCCAACAGCAGCGGAGAAGAGTGGTAGGGCGGCCAAGGAGGAGGCTAACGGGGAGACGATGAAGGCGTGACGTGACTGGAGATTTTTCATACTCCTCCATTTTAACTAGAGTCTAGGTCACCTCAGTTCTATAGAGAAAACAGTCTTAGTCTCCAATCAGAAATAGTCACAACCTTTGGTCCCTTAAGTGACGGTTCAGTAAAAACTAATTCACCCATTACTGAACCAATCGGCTCAATGTTACTAAACTCTTATTGATCTATTACTATACCATTATTAAAGTCAGTGTAATTCGTTATTGAGCCGTTGTTAAACCGTTATTAGATATTATCGAAGTCTTATTGAACTATTACTGAAACTTAATTGAACTGTTACTGAATTGTAACTTATTACTAGACCATTACTGAAGACAATATAACTCGTTATTGAACTGTTACAGAACCGTTATTGAAGCCTTAGTGAACGGCTATTGAAGTCAATGTAACTCGTTACTGGACCGTTACTGAAATCAGTATAACTCGTTATTGAGCTATTACTAGACCGTTATTTGACATTATCGAAACCCTATTGAATTATTATCGAACAGCTACTGAAACCTTACTGAATCGTTACTGAAGTCAGTACAAATTATTATTGAACCGTTACTGAGGTCAGTGTAATTCGTTACTGAACCGTTACTAATTTACTGAACCAGCTCTGTAATGGTTTAATAACAATGAACCGATTGTATTGAATTGCCACTTAAGTAACATGGAGGTTGTGATATATTTTGATTGAAAATTGAGAGTGTTCTTTCTACAGTGAAATTGAGGTGATTCGAAATCTTTTAACTATTATGTCTTTTATGACTGATCTTCCTCTGTTTTTGGTTCATCGGTCTTAACCATCGTAGAAAGCGCAACATGGGCCAAGCCCACGAATCGAACCTGGAGTGCTTCCCATATTGTTTTCTTACATTTCATGTTCAAAACAGTTTTCAAATTTTTCTTTTCAAAAATTTTAAGCTATTGAGATTCATAATTTTTATTTTCTAGATCTTATTTTATGATGCTTGAAAACTTATTCGAAAAACATAGACTAGATGTCAATAAACTAAAATTTATTCAAAATTTAAAATTTCAACAAATTCTCAGACTCTTAAATTTTTTTAATCTTGAGCGGTCTCAGAAATCTACCCTCTTAAATGCCTGATTTTTTTGGGGGGGTTTGGATTTTTTTTACATGACTTAGGATACTTTCGGAGTTTTCAGATCCCAAGGTTTCCAAAATTTTGGTCTTTCTGAATTTTAATTGTGATTTGCATACTTTTGGAATTTATAAACTTTTCAGGTTCTCAGAATTAGACGATTCTCATATTTTCAAATTTTTTAGATTTTTAGATATAAAATTTTTAATTTTTAATTTTGTGTACTTTTAAATTCTAAAGTTTTCTGGGTTATCTTATTTTCGATCTGTATTAATTTCAAAACTACTCATATTTCAAAGGTTTTATAGTTTCGGAAGCTTGAAAAAAAATCAGATTCTTCGTTTTCATATTTTCACATATTCTTATCATATTTATATTTCAAACCCTCTTGGATTTTTTGGAGGGTTTTGAATTTTTTGCTTACTTGGCTTAGGATACTTTCGGAGTTTTCAGATCCCAAGGTTTTCAAAAGTTTGGTCTTTCTGAATTTTAATTGTGATTTGCATATTTTTGGGATTTCTAAACTTTTCAGGTTCTTAGAATTAGCCAATTCTCATATTTTTAAAAAAAATAAAATTTTGAATTTATAATTTTTTATTTTGTTTATTTTTAAATTTTAAGGCTTTTTGGGTTATCTTATTTTCGATCTTAATTAATTTCCAAATTCCTCATATTTCAAAAGTTTTATAGTTTCAAAACCTTGAAAAAAATTTAGATTCTCACTTTTCATATTTTCACATATTTTGTCATATTTAGAATTTCAACCCTCTTTGAATACTCAGATTCTAACATTCAAATATCTTTTTTTACTTATTCAATAGTTTGTTTGTTTATTGATTTCTTTGGATTTTTGATTTTTGCTGAGTTTCATAATTTCATATTTCTACAGATCTACAGACTCATAAGTTTTTTTTTAATTAAGAGAAGTGTCGGATATCTAACCTCTCTAATGTTTGACTCTTTAGGAGCTTTGGATGTTTTTATTGATGACCATTGAATTCTAACCTGCCAAGTATGTCAAGTAATCCCCTTCTATGATTAAAAGTTGGAGACATAAAATTATTTCTCTTTTTAAGATGACAACCTTGGACCATTACTAAATTACCTGTTACACTTTGTATTGGGAATATCATTACCGGAATCGGTTAATTGAGGTAGAAAAATAGTCTGGATGGTTGTAGCATTCAACTAATAATGATGTGTTCCTTTGTGAGCCTTTTGTCAAGGAAAGAGAATGGTGACCTTTTGTCTTTTGACCAGGGAATAGGGGGCCATCATCGTGCCTAAAGTGCATCTAATGAGATTTGTTTTCATATCTGTCGATTGTCTGATTTGTTATTACATAACATAATTTTTTTGGACTATAGATTTAAAATTTTTATCATCAACCAAATATTTTTTTAGTGAATACTATCAATATCAATTTTGAAATTATCCGTGACAGATATTTTACAATGTTATGGAGTGGAGTGTAAATAAGTGATTTCGATTATAATAAAAAGCTTGTGACTTGAATTCTGGTCGATCGAAACGCTGGAAAGGCCATCCGGGACTGCCGACCGGGTCCGGTCCAAGAAAATAAATGGCACCCGAATTTAGGGGTTCACACACTGACCCAGTTTAAGAATTTATCTTTTAGTTCCAATTCTGGCATCGTGACATCACTATTTCTATCATCGAATTCATCGACGTTGAAATAAATAATCTTATCACCGCTATTTTATTTATAGTCGAATTCTTGTTCATCTTGGTTGATAACACTAATGTGGTGTTTGGTTGCACGATAATTTTTTTGTACATTTTCATGATGAAAATTTATATTAAAATAAAAAATAAACCAACTCATGACATAAAAGTATCATGTTTGGAAGGACGTGACAACGAAAAAGAGTAACTATCATACATGATCAAACAAAGTAGGAGACCACGAGAAAGAAAAACAGGTGAGATTCTCTTTTTTTGTTTAAGAAGAAAATCACTTTCAAAATATAAAATATCTACAACTCTAACTGGCCATGAATTTCTTAGAGCTCTAGTTGGCGGAAAAGTTTGATGCAGAACATGGATATAAATCAAATATAATTTAAATTTTATGTACATAACCAATAATGTAATATAATATAATATAATGCGTGTAAAATAAATTATATAATTTATAACATGTAATATATGGTTTAATGTAAAATGTTAAATGTCAATATATAAATTTAACATTATATATATAATAAATCTAATTTTTAGATACAATGCCTAAACTATTCAATTTATTAGCATATCATATTTATGTAACACATAACATAATTAAAAATAGTTAATTAATAGGTAATATAGCATATAATACTAAGCAATACATTATAGATATATACTATGGGAAGTTCAAGGAGGTGGTGTAACTCGTTCCACTTTCCTTATTCTATGTACCACCTCTTATCCAACCATTTCCCATTGGAATAAGAGGTGTTAAATCCATTGGGTCATCCAACTAAACCTTAGGGCATGTTTGATATCAGAATATAAATGATTAGAATGGGTATAAGATATTATAATTACCTTGTGCAATTTCCATGTTATGTGGTACAAAGATAATAATAGTAGAATAATTATGAGGATAAACTTATAGTTTGGTAAAAGGACGGATAGCTGTATAAATGAAAAACAATAAATTATGGAAATGCCCATGTAACTAACTTATTTTGTGATACGAGGTTATAATGGTAGAGTTTATAAAGTGAAGTCCATAAACTAAATTAGATTTTATTTATCGTACGAAAGGACAAAAAATAGATATCTTATAAGTAATATAATTTAATATTAATTAACTAATACTATCAATAAAATATATTGAAGTAAATTAATTGATTTTTATAATGAGTGAATCATTAAATTATCTAATTTAATGTCAACAGCATCAAGTATATATATATATATCCTAATAAAGTTATGATTCTTCAACCAAAAAAAAACATGTTTTGTGCCATTGAGCTTGTTTCCATTTTGGAATACGTACGTTATGAATATCTTAATCCAGAATGCACATCCTCTTATTTTTAATGACTATTTCTAGTATAAGATGATCCATAGTTGAATGTTACTAATTAATTTTTCATATACCAAACAACGGCTAGGTCATGAGTGAAGTAAGCGTAGTAATTTCATTTTGCCAAATCATTTAAAAATATCTAGAATGAAATCATTATAATGTGCACCCTCACGTGTACGTTGATTTGCTTTAATTAGGTTCTGTCACGTGGATGGCAAATATGAGTAAGATCGAAATTAAATGATGAGTTCTAATATCATGTCAAATTTATTAGATCATCTAATTAACAATTTTAAAATATGAATAAAGTTGACACCGTTCTTAAAATTTTGACAAACTCTCTTTTAATATCTAATGAGGTATTTGATTGTATAATAGTATTTCGTACACTTCCGAGTAATGTTACAGTAAAATATGAACTAATCAATCACAAAAAAATATTATATTTGGAGAGATGTGATAACAAAAAGAGTAATTATTATATATGATCAAATAAAATGGAGGACCACTAGAAAAAAAGAGAGAGAGAAACCCTCTTTTTTGTTTAAAAAAATATTTTAAAACTATAAAATTATCGTGATTGTCAAAAATCTCTTTTAAGAAATTTTATTTTAAAAATATAAAATTGTAACAAAAACTCAAATCCTTCGTGTAACAAAACACCCCCGGGAGAAGAGTTATTCTAACAAAAGGAATAAGCCCTTTTATTTCTCCGCTCATTCTGGATTCAAACTGAACATGCATATAAATACTGGATTTATCATGCCAAATAGGCATCTGCTGCAGAGGACTCCACGGTGATGGTATACATGCAACTGTAGAGGTGTTCATCCAAAATCGATAAATCAGTAAACCGAACCAAACCGATCGGTTAAGTTCGGTTTGAAGAGTTGTCCATTCGGTTTGTTGAACCGAATTGAATTGATAACTTTTTATTGATTTCGTTCGGTTAAGCACCTATCCAAATCGAACCGAATCGGTAAACCGGTTGACATGATTTGATTCACTTTTATTTACATATTATATTAATTTCAAATAAATATTATTATAAATTTAGGTTAATTAGTATAAAGATATAATTATATATTATAAATAAAGTATTAGTTGGCCACTGTGCCAGTCGACCAAAAAAAAAAAAACTTTAATTAATAATTATAAATTTTAATTTATTTTATTTAAATATACATCAAACTGACGAACCAAATCAAACCAAACTGAACCACAATCGGTTCAGAGTTCAATAAAACTGGTTAGGTTCAATTCGGTTGCAAGTTTTTGTTCAATTTCGGCTTGAAAAAAATGTCTAATCGAACCGAATCAAACTATTTACACCCCATGCAACTGCACACGGTCGGTTGTAAACACGAATCGAATCAAAAGGTACAAGAAACACAGAGATTAAGTTTGTTAGAATGATCACATTGAGAATTAGAAGGGAAAATAGATTTCTTTATCATACTGTATCGAAACTGATTAGTTCGATTAGGGTCTTACTACATGCATGCATGTACCTTGTATTTCAGATCTTGCGACAGTATCTAATGTAAAAAGTGATATCCAGCTTTCACAAGCGAGGGAATGTGTTAAAATTGTAAGGAATCGTCCAATAAAATTTGGTGCAGCGGAAGCGACGATTCCTATGGGTTCCTTTAGAATCCGTCTCAATCAGAACCGAACGACGAAAACCGAAAACCGATCAAATCGGGTTCGAATATACCTGATAGGGATTCATATAATCCCATGGAGAGGAAGGAGATGAGCTTCTAAAGCTCTCCAAACCGTTCAAGTGTCCGGTCTCCAGCAGTATCCACACGAACTTCATCCACAGCAGGTTCTCCCTTCGCGCCGGCCTCGAGAACTCTTCCCGAACGGAGCTCCATCGACCATGGACACCTTCTAGAGAGGAGGAGGTAGGGAGGAGACTTGGGACGTGGTTTTCACCCTTGGCTTGATGGGGTTTGGCTGAAACCATTTGTATTTATAGAGAATTATGGAATTTTTCATAAAAACCCAAAATCTCTATAAATTACGTCCTTGCCCCTGTACTTGTGGATAAGTCCTTTTGTGTGTGACCCACTAGGCCCAATAACCTATTTGGTTGAGGCCTAAATAAAATAGAACAATTCTATTTAATTCTAATTAAATCCGTTATCCGATAACAAATTAATCGGCCTACTCGTCATGAAGGGTACAAAGCCACATCCCATGATCCCACGAATGGCTATGGGGATAATCTCATCTCCATTGAGCCTTTCCATCATCAGTTACCACATGGATATAAACCCTCATCCATCCAATGTCCCGGGAGTCGGAAAGGAGTACGGCATCGGCCATCAACTCCTTAGTGTACCGACTACCCATAGGATCACGTACTCGGAATTGGATCAATTGGAAAACTCCTTTTCCAATTATCCTATCTACCACGGCGAGGGATTTAGAGTACTATCCCATAGGACATTCACTCCCACTTACCGAGAGTGGACGATCCCTTGTTGTCCGCTCAATTGCCTCCATCGGATTTTCCTTGTACCCGATCCATCGCTATATAGGACCATCTAAATTGTGATCCATAAGTCAATGGTCAAAGCACAAGTTCCACCCAACAAGGCATCTTTGGCGACTCGAGGTCAAAGGTCCAACCATGCAACCGTGATGATAGAAAACCACGATAGACGGTTCGGTAAGATACCATTCGGGGTTTCTAATTCGGTCGATTCGGTGAACTCGTTCAACTAATGAGCACGTACATGTATCTCGGTGTCTCCAGCGATGACCAATGAGATCGGTCATCCTCATCACATGAGAAGACATCACATACACTAGTCTATCGGATCCTTGATGTCCGTCTCAAGTATCCTATGACTAGGAACATTTAGATCAAATACCTCACAGATGATCGATCTCATTATCATGATCTCATCATGATTTAATCATCATTGTATTTGATCGAGACTTCATTATGATATTCGCTTCTAATAAGAGCTTATAATGAAGATTTGCCTAATTAATTGAATGAGATATTTCTAGAAATGTCGAATCATATCATATATGATTGGCTTGTAGGGCATACATTTCTATCGATCTCCCACTTGCACTTAAAGCCAATCACCCATACGGTGATCTATATCGGCTCGAGGTGAAAGCTCGGAAACACTCTTTGAGTAGCTGCTTGATTAGTGGATCTGCAATGTTATTAACGGTAGATACTTTATCTTTAATTATATCTCATATAAGTTGCAATCTCTACGATTGTATTGTATCGCCTGAAGTTCTAAACTTCGATGAGACACCGGCTCTACTCCATTGTTTTCTCGAAAACAATGATACACTTTCGAGAGAAAATTGAGACAATCCCATATCAAATATGTAGATGAAAAACTTCATCTAGACTACTTCTCAAGTAGTGTGCAACCACTATGTAAACTTGTTTGCATATGTTGTAGAACTTACGGTGTTCTATCACGCTAGAACTCTTTCGACTTCTTGCACCACCATTATTCGACTTAATATCAAACTTATTTGATTAGAAGCTTGTGTTTGTAAAACTACAAGACTTCAAGTCTTATCCTCGAGTGTATAGAGATACATTCTCGGTGCTTCTCGAAGTACGAAATGATATATCTCTAAACTATCCAATGACTCTGCTGGATCTTCTTGATGAATACTCATAACACTTACAACATTAATCGCATCATGTACGTAGCATCATATAAATAATAGACCCTATGACAAAGGCATAAGGGCTCTATTTATGTGATCTCTTTATCTTTAAAGAAGTCTACAAAGACAACACTTTACGAGAGATCAACTCCACACCTCATAGGTAAGAAACCAATCTTGGAGTTTATCATGTCAAACCCTTTGACTATGGTGACTACGTACATTAACTGGGCATTGATTTTAGATCTATCTCCATAGGTCTCAAAACCCAAATTGTGTTTGGAGGATCAATTTGATAGCTAGGCTCACTTATGATAACACACCTACTTCATTCTTAATGAGTAGTATGTCATCAACATAAAATGTCAAGAAAGACACTCCCGCTTATCTTGTTGAATACACAAGGTTCCTCTTCGTTCTTAACGAAGTCATAAGATTAATCTCATTAAACCTTATATATGATCTATGGGAAATTTTTATTCGAGTCCGTAAATGAACTTATAACACACTCTTCTTGGATGTTATTGGGACTTGATTCCCTATAGTTGTATCATATACACCTATTTCTCGAAAATACTTTAGAGGAACACTATATTAACATCCAATTAGCTTATCTCATAATCATAGAGTGTAACAATCAAAATCCGAATGGATTAATCCATGGAATAGGTAAAAGATCTCATTATAGTCAACCATTTGACTTCAATGATATCCTTTTCAACTATTCTCACCTTTGAAGGTATCTACCTTCTAATCCACTCCAATCTATTCTTTAGTGATCCATTTATTCCTTATGGATACTATATCCTTAGGTGGATCTATCAAGTTCTAAACTTGATTAGAATAGATAAAGTTTATATCGGATTTTATTGTCTCTTCCTATTAATGAATCAATATCTCATATTGGTTCTATATAGATCCTAGGATCAATATCCTTATTATCTTATGCCTCATTTCATCTATCAGAGATATGTCTCACATATCTCTTAGGTAGAATGGACACAAGTAAAGACCTATGATTTGTCCTTGTGTAATTATTAACTAGCACCTTAATAGAAGGGTTGTGGAATTTGGAACATCTTCCATATATACCTTGCTCCCACTATCTTTCTTAAGAAGGAACATTTCCTTTAGAAATATAGTGAGATGAGCAACACTTACCCTTATACATAAGGGTCGTATATTTAATATCCAAAAGTTTCCTTTGGATATCCCACAAGCAACACTTCATAGTCTTATATTCCAACTTGTTAGAGTTATACTTCTTCAACAGGTCGGACATTCCGAAACCTTAACTTGCTTAAGGTCAAGTTTTAACCCCTTTTCCATATCCTATATGGAATAATCAGGCTGGAACTTAGAAGGTACCTATTAAGAACAAGTGGTTATAATGAGTACTTAACCAAAATTAGAGAAAGAGGAAATTTGCAAAGCTTGTCATTGTTCATATTATGTCTTACATAATATGGCTTCTCATTTTAGCTACTCAATTAAGCTAAAATGTGTAAAGAGGTGTCCATTAGATTCTATTATCCTTCTATTATATGTGAATTATGTACTTAAGTATTCCTCTCCTTGATCTCATCAAAGAGTTCTAATACTTGTTCCATTAGTATCTCTACTTCATTCTTAATCTCAGATAATTTCTCAAAGGTCTTAGATTTGTACTTCATAAAGTACATGTTTCCAAACCTAGAGACATCATCTTTGAAATAATGAAGTAGAAATATTCTTCTTTAGCCTTACTAGATATGGGCTAACATACATCTAAATGTACGAGTTCTAATAACTCATTAACCCATTCTCCATGTCTATATAAAGCTAAAGTGTAGATTGATCTAAATCAACCCATTTCCTGTTAAAAGGAATATTCACACATAACATGAGAGCTAACATATCAAATATGATTAAACAATTCATTAAGCTCCCACTGGCAAACACTTTGCCATTCAATCTATTAGAACATCTATCATTTCCATAGCTTAGAATAAATCAACATTTATTCAAGTAGGAATCATATAAAGTTCTTGTAGAAGGATATAATAGCAATATTAATTATTAAGACATCTCCATAAGGCAATTAAAGAATTACACCTCCCACTAATAATGATGCAACTTTTGCACCATTTCATATGTAGGTCAATATCTTCTTTATTAAGCCTTCATTTACTTGTCATTATCTACAACTCCTTGTAGATATAAGATGCATATCAGGTATCTCATACCATTAGATGCATCCATAGTATCTAATATTATGATATACACATATAGTATCTAATACTATTAAGTGTATATTTAAAACAAGTAAGTGTCAATAACTTGGATACATGAAGCTTCTCAAGCTCCACCTTTGCATTATATACAAAACACTTTGTACTTTCTCTTCCACTTATCATCATCATGACAGTGTAAGAATCATGTCTTATTCTGGCTTTATTATCTTGACCACCTTCTTTTACTATTAACTCTCTCCTATTTCTATCTAATGATTTTACTTCTTACTATTGGTCTTACCAACAAGAAATAATTAAGATGTATTGTTGATCTAAGTTGCCCTTTAGTTAGCTCATCACTATGAGCCATGATGGATCTCATATCCATCTATCCATATTGTCTCTATAATTATGTGTCATAGAGACTAACATCTAATTTAAGGCAAACAATGCATCTTGTCTATGAGATAAGATCTTATCTTTCTTTCATATCACTAGATAATTTAGGAGACACCTACTTCTCAAGTAGAATAGTTAATTGGTCAACTATGAGAACAATTCTCTTAGTTCTAAAAGCCGATCTAAGAAGTGTGAGCCATTAAGCTATATGGCATCTAATATGCCATACTAATGGTGGTTTATTATCGTATTCTACAACGAGATATAATTTTATCAAAATAACATTGCAAACATTCATTAAAATTAAGATATGGTCTTTTATCCTAATTTATGCTCCCACTTAATTATCGACGAATTCGCATAACCCTCATTATGCAAAGACGGGATATCACGATGAAATCTAGTGGGGACTAAGACCCTATTAACTTTATGGTGATGACCTTGTGGTAGCACAACAAATCACCCCATACTTAATAGGTAGGCAACTATTGCCGGTTGCAACTCTTGCAACTCTTAGTCATTTAACCTCTAGAGTTATGACCTTGTGGTAGCACAACAAGCCATATACTCTAGTTAGGTCAAACTGACACATTGTTACGTTATGAGAATGGATTCTTCGCACCTTACTTGTGGTAGCACAACAAAGCCATGCAAATGGTCCACCCCAAAGGTTCGGCAAATGCCTTAGCCATGATCACCAATCCCTTGCTGAATGAGTCTTGTGGTAGCACAACAAACCCATCCAATCTAAGATTGGCTCATCAAGACCATAACAACGGAAGGCTACGTGAGTCATTCTTAATGTCACACGTTTATCAACCTTATTATGACAAGGAGGGATTTTATTTTAGTCTCATCAAGAATATGTGCTAAGTATATATAATACCTTTGGAATATCATATATCTAAGGTATAAAAGATAGCACACAACCACATATCAAATATGCATAAAATCGAGGTGATCATGGACTTAACCACTAAGCATGCACCTAAGGCACCCCTATAGGTGCAAGTCCTTGCTTCAAATGCTTTAGTTGGTATGCTCCCACTTCAGAAGGGTGCTTCTCAAGTGGTCCCGCTCTCCAACCTTCCACGAGCCGGCTTCCTAACTCTTACAAGTGGCTTAAGGGTATGCGGACCCCACGAATGTACATAACTCGATAAGAAACCTTGGTTTTAATGAGGGAGTACATTAATGGAGGGAAGTGGGAATGTACAATCAGATTGTATAGAGAGAGAGGAGGCACACGCAGGCCCCATTTAATAACATAACCAACATAATTAAAAGCAATCACAAGCCAAGCACAATTAAGTCCATGATCACCTCCGTACACACACTAACATTCATCACATGAACATAGAGCGCATACGTGATAATTATATGAGATATATCATATATATCAACATAAAATTATATATATATTTTATTTTGAAATTCTAAATTTCATGCATGTCGAATTTTTCATGAAATAAATAACATGAAAATAACATGACAACAACATATAAACAATTTATATGAAATGAACATATAAAACTAAACTATTTAGAACATTCATGCATTCCCAATACTGTGCAAGGTCAAAAATTAATGTCCCAATTTATATTCTGTAAAATCTCATTTTACAGAAATAATTAAGACACTAATAATTTTAAGTTAAACCTTTAAAACAATTTTAAAGTTTATCCATGAGTGAATATATGTAAATAGGGCTAAAATCATCTAACATGTCATTAAACACTTTAAAACATGTTAAATAATATTATAGAATTTTTCAGAATTTTTCTGGAATTTTCTGGCAATTTTTCAGATTTTTCTATGATTTTAAACAATTTAAAAACATTTAAAAATAAAACTGGCGCATTGCGCCGCGTACGGTGTGCGCCGCGCTGCGCCGCGTGTGCTGGCGCATTGCGCCCCGCGGCGTCTGCGCCGCCGGTGCGCCGCGGGCCCGGTCAAACCGGGTTTGACCCGGATCCGGATCCGGTTCGGATCCTTCTTCTCCGCCCGATAAGAAGGGGGCGGTGCACTGTTCATCCGGAGGAGAGTTAATCTCATTAACTCGGGCATATCTCCTTATACCGGATTCCGAAAAATCTGGAAAAATATGCGTTGGAATCCTTATCAAATAAGGAATCCAAAACAGTCGGCCTCATATCCAGGAAAAATCGCATTCGTCCGTAAAATGAGGAAGAAGAGGCGGCGGTCACCCAAATTCCGTAGCAGAAATCTCTATTTTGCAACGAGGATAACGCCTTATCCAGGAAGCCAAATATTCTCCAAAAATACACTTTAGAATCCTAATCATATGAAGTTTCTAAATATGTATATATCCCTTCAGAGAAAAATTCTCTATCAACGGGAAATCAGGAAGAAACAAGTCGGCGCCGCCAGATTCCGCAGAACCCTAGTTCGTCGGAAAACTCAAAAATTCTCATCCTCCGCCGTCATTCAAAGCTGGATATCAAAGGTAAAGGCTAGGTAATCATATTACCCATCTCCTAAACCCTTTCCAAGCCTCAATTTCTTCTATGGACGGAGATTTCACAAAATCCCCAAATCCGGGTGTTGGTTCGGGCATGACAGAAACACCAACTTTTGAGGCTTCTCCCGAACACTACAGAGATCCAAACTTCAAACGGTTTGCGGCGTTGGAAAGCCCTATATCACTATATTCTACCAACTCCAACCAATCTTTTATCTGAGTCATACACAGAATATGGTCGCCTCGTCAAAACAGACGTTTGCACAGATTCGGGAACACATACATAACATGAAATAATGTCGATTCGACGTCGGTTTCGACCGAGACTTGAACTGGGCTCTGATACCACTGTAAGGAATCGTCCATTAAAAATTGGCGCAGCGGAAGCGACGATTCCTATGGGTTCCTTTAGAATCCGTCTCAATCGAAGCAGAAACGAGCAAAAACCGATCAAATCGGGTTCGAATATACCTGATAGGGATTCATATAATCCCATGGAGAGGAAGGAGATGAGCTTCTAAAGCTCTCCAAACCGTTCAAGTGTCCGGTCTCCAGCAGTATCCACACGAACTTAAATAACGGAGTTCTCCGCCCTTGTGAGCCTGAGAACTCTTCCCGAACGGAGCTCCATCGACCATGGACACCTTCTAGAGAGAGGAGGAGGTAGGGAGGAGACTTGGGACGTGGTTTTTACCCTTGGCTTGATGGGGTTTGGCTGAAACCATTTGTATTTATAGAGAATTATGGAATTTTTCATAAAAACCCAAAATCTCTATAAATTACGTCCTTGCCCCTGTACTTGTGGATAAGTCCTTTTGTGTGTGACCCACTAGGCCCAATAACCTATTTGGTTGAGGCCTAAAGAAAATAGAACAATTCTATTTAAATCTAATTAAATCCCGTTATCCGATAACAAATTAATCGGCCTCACAGATGATGAAGGGTACAAGCCACATCCCATGATCCCCAAATGGCTATGGGATAATCTCATCTCCATTGAGCCTTTCCATCATCGGTTACCACATGGATATAAACCCTCGTCCATCCAATGTCGTCGAGAAGGAGTACGGCATCGGCTTGTCAACTCCTTAGTGTACCGACTTCTATAGGATCTGTACTCGGAATTGGATCAATTGGAAAACTCCTTTTCCAATTATCCTATCTACCACGGCGAGGGATTTAGAGTACTATCCCATAGGACATTCACTCTCGCTTCACAGAGTGGACGATCCCTTGTTGTAAAGCTCAATTGCCTCCATCGGATTTTCCTTGTGCCCGATCCATCGCTATATAGGACCATCAGAAATTGTGATCCATAAGTCAATGGTAAAAGCACAAGTTCCACCCAACAAGGCATCTTTGGCGACTCGGAGTCAAAGGTCAACCATACCGTGATGATAGAAAACACGATGAGAGACGAGTTCGGTAAGATACCATTCGGGGTTTAATTAGTCGGTCGATTCGGTGAACTCATTCAATGAGCACTGTACGTGTATCTCGGTGTCTGCAACCTGATGACGATGAGATCGGTCATCCTCATCACATGAGAAGACATCACATACACTAGTCTATCTGGATCCTTGATGTCCCGTCTCAAGTATCCTATGACTAGGAACATTTAGATCAAATACCTCTAGATGATCAATCTCATTATCATGATCTCATCATGATTTAATCATCATTGTATTTGATCAAGGACTTCATTATGATATTCGCTTCTAATAAGAGCTTATAATGAAGATTTGCCTAATTAATTGAATGAGATATTTCTAGAAATGTCGAATCATATCATATATGATTGGCTTGTAGGGCATACATTTCTATCAAAAATAATCTAAAAATTTTGAGTTAGACAATCTATTTGTTTAATTAACAAATTAAGCTGATATATATAAATTGTTGTATAATGTTGTGTAATGTGTCTGTAACACCTTGGTTCGTGAATATGTTTAAGACATTAAATCAGTGTACTACCAGCCATATCGGTTAATTATTTTTTGGAGGTTGAGTTGAAAGAATTTCAAATTTAAATATATTTTGTTGAAAGTAAGTCGAGAATGAGTGATCACCTGAGAAGACTACTGATTAGTATAATTGTTGGACCAAATAGATACGTAACCGAATGACTTTACATAATTTGACAAACTCAAATAGATACGTAACCGAATGACTTTACATTTGATGGCATTTAAACATCTGCATATATATATGTCCCACAGGAAAAATCTTGTCACTTCTTTGATCTCTTAGGCGTCGTTTGGTATCAGGATAAATTTAATGGGGATAGGGATAAACCAATCCATGTGGTTAATCCTTTCCTCATCATGTTTGGTTTAACTTAGGATAAGTTTAGGGATAAACCTATCCTATGTTTGGTATGTTAACAATAAATTCGAGGATAACCCTCTATTTTTATATTTTTACTTTGTTTATATTATCTTATTTTATTACCCATAACATATTCATAAAAATATTAACCAACTTTTATTCTACATGAAAAAATTTATATTTTTTATATTATCTTATTTTATTACTCACAAAATAAAATATGTCTCCCTCGCCTCTCCCCCCTCCCCCCGTGGAGACAGGTGCCCCGCTCCCCCTGCGGAGTCGCCCCCCGCCCCTCCCCCCGGTGGATGCGGAGTCCCCCTCGACCCTCCCCCTGCGGAGTCCCCCCGGCGGATGCGGAGCCCCCCGCGCCCCTCCCCCCGCGGAGTCCCCCCGCGAAGTCCCCCGGCGGATGCGGAGCCCCCGCGCCCCTCCCCCTGCGGAGTCCCCCTCGCCCCTCCCCGGCGGATGCGGAGCCCCCGGCGTCCGGCTGTCCGCGGGTCGCCGGCGTTCGGCCCCCCGCCGGCTCCTCCCCCGCGGCCGCGGACGTCGGCCGGAGCCCCCCACCCCCCACCTACCGTCCAACCCCCTCCCACCCGCGGAGCGGCGCCCCCCACTCCCCCCTCCCCGCTGCGCCGTTCTGCACTGACCGGCGATGCACGCCTTCACCGCCCCATCTCCTCCTCGCCGCGTTTCCCTGGTCGGCCCCCGCTGGACGGAGCTCCCAGCGCCCGCCCTCACCTCTCCGGACGAAGGTCCAGCGCCCCCCCTCCGCCGAACAAAGCTCCCAATGCCCGCCGCCCGCCCCTCCGGACGAAGCCAGCTCGGCGACGACGACGGCACCGAAGAGGAAGTAAGAGAGGGAGTCGCGAATCAGATCGCCACCGTGGGGAGCTCGGGCGTCGTATCCCCAAATTTTATTTGGGGATAAGTTAGTCTAAGTAACAAGAGGGATGAGTTATCCCTGCACTTATCCTTAATTTTGGGGATAACCTGGATTAACTTAATCCAGGTTAAACCCATTTTTAAATGTGTACCAAACAGGGGATTGGGGATAACCCAGGTCTATCCTAGGTTATCCCCATACCAAACAGGCCCTTAGGGCTTGTTTGGTATGGGGATAACTTGGCGTTAAACTTGGTTTATCCTCGAAATTTTGGGGATAAACCTCGTTTATCCCCTAAATTTTGGGAATAAACCAGGGTTATCCCCAAGTTATCCCCGTACCAAACATGTGGTTAATTTGTCCTCCTCTCTCGAACACAAATCTCTTCTCTCCTCTCATGTCCCTACAGCACACAGTCCACATCAACAATGACAACGCTTTTTCCTTTCATGGTTCGGCTATTTTTGAGTTTGATATTCTGCGGTACTCATCGTATTATATGAACTTGTTGACGGTGGTGCAAGATATATAGAAATTTACATTATAATTACACTAGTCACATTTCTACGTCTACTCTAAGTCGTGCCTCCGTAGCACGCGCTCTCTCTCTCCCCTAATTTTTAGCTTTTTCTCTCTCTGGAAAATAATTTATCCGTTAAGTAGATATTATAATATAATTCGTGGATAAACTTCTTCTTGATAATTAATTAATAATTAATAAATCCATCTTTTCATATTGAAACCGGTTGACATTTCTCCGTTGCTTTGCTTGTCGATCCTAGTACCGCACGAAACATTAAACACGAGCATCATTACTATCGCAACAAGATCGATCCTCCACCTCCCTTCTATACACACCTTAATACACGTAGCTTCAAAAAAAATTTCATCTTACTGTGTAATTAAATTGATTATTTTAAATATTTTTTAAGATGAAACGTTCAGAACGAAGGGTGTGTAGAGTTAGAGCCCCGTCATCTGAAAAGGATAGTAAAGAGAATACTTTCTATTTTTAAAAAATAATAAGATCCACGTAATTATTTTAAGTCAAATTATTATTTAAATATGATAAATCTTATTTTTTGTGAGAGAGTTCGTCACCTACCTTGCTGAGTGACCTGAAACTTGTATGATTGCGAGTTGCTAAAGGGCGTCTTTGGCGCAAGATATGTTAAAATCATGTGAGTTATGTTACCGTAGCACCAAGAAATTGGTGAACCTAATGGGGTGTTTGGTTGCTTGATAATTTTTTGTACACTTTCATGATAAAAAAATATATTAAAATATAAAGTGAACAAACTCATGACATAAAATTATCATGTTTTGAGGGATGTGATTACAAAAAATAGTAACTACCACACATGACCAAACAAAGTGGGGGACCACAAGAAAAAAGAAAGAGGTGAGACTCTCTTTTTTTGTTTAAGAAGAAAATCACTTTTAAAATATAAAATTGTCATGGTTACCAAACACCTCTTTTAACAAGTTTTGTTACAATTTTTAAAAATTAAAACAAAAACTTTCATTATCATGCAACCAAACACCCTATAAAGGTCTGTTTGTTTGGCCGGATAACAAGATGCATGGCCCAGTTTCCCGAAAACCCCATCAACCAAATTATTTGGCTGCACGTAAAAGGTGAATCCGATAAAATGAAATACGCGATGCCTAGTAACAATTTGGATTTTTGGCATCCGTGCGAATGGGACGGATGCCCTTTTAAGTGAATGATCGGTAAAAGTTTTTAAAATTATATTTTATTAAATAAAAATATTATTAAATAAATATTCTTAATTTTAATCAGTAAATTATTTAAAATTAAGTTTTCAAAGACATATCAGTAGATATAAAAATATTTTATTCTTATGTGTTTTAAAAATAAAATAACTTTATTGAAAAGCTATTTTATTATACAAATCACTAGTTTAATAAATTTATTAGTAAAATTTTAATCCAAATTTGAGTTTGCAAGTGTTTGAATCATTTTTAAATCAAATTATTTTATATAGAAATTACAAGAATGCTATTATGTATTATATATTTTATTTAATTGTCAGTGTATTTCTAGGTTTCCAAAATATGAATTTTAGTAAAAAAATTATAAAAAATTAGTTTAAAAATATATTTTATTATATACTTAATTTGAAAATATAAGAATAATATTCAGTAATTTTTTCTAGTAAATAAATGTTGTACTATAGTAAAAGTTTACATAAAATTTTTAAATATAATTTAAAAAATAAAATTAATATATTTTGTTTTTAGATAAATATTTTACTAATATCTAAATAATAAATTATGTTTTAAATTTCACTTAAAATAAATGTATATAAAATGATTTTTATTTTTTAATTTTGTATGAATATTTTGTTATAAATAAATAATTTAATTATATAAATATTGATAAAATTCTCTATGGTTATTATGTTCTCATTAGAATGTTTAATAAAATATTTTAGAAAGACAACTACAAGTAATCAAATGACCAGCGTTGTTTTCATTTTCCTTGGAAATAGTATTCATTGAAAAACTTTTTCTTTGGTTTTGATTGTACATGAAACCAAATGGACCCTAAGTCAGGCATCTATCTCTTGTTTTCTGTGCGTAATACCCTAAATGGTGTTGTTAAGTCCTATTAAAAAATATTTAAAGTAATCAAATTAATCGTACGATTAGTTGATTTTTCAAAGTGAAAATACACGGGATCCGATTCCTGCCGCAACTAGCGTCCAGCCGAGAGAGAGAGAGAGTGTGTGTGTTAAAAGATTTAGTCTCGTATTAGATATTAGAAAAGATATTTTCATGTTTACAAGTTTGATCTTGGTTATGCCAATGTCTAAATTTTGAAAATTTTCACTTAGTATCAGAATAAATGGGCTCGAACTCTGTCCCTCCGGTGGATCCAACTCCTATTTTTACTCCGCAAGTCCATCTTTTATGTTCGTTCGATCTTGTCCCCTGTATTCTCTTATCGTGACTCCGATAGTGATGACTGATCGATCGAGAAGAAGAGTGTCGAAAGATTTAGTCTTACCGAAAAAAATATTCTCATATTTATAATCCATACCACAATACTTAAATTTTGAAATTTTCCCTGTAACGCGCGCACATGGATGGCTAGATTTCCAATGCGAGAGTAACAATATATACATATATATCTAACTTAGTATATAGAAGTGGGAATCCAGTTTTTTCGTCCTTAGTATTTGGCCTACCTGTTTGTCTAGATACTTACTTTCCATTCTATCTAGATACTTCCCCCGCTAAAAATGTTAACGGCCGCCTTTACTCCAGCCGCGACCCTTTTCCGTGAGCCAAGCCCGGTCTCTTCTCTGCCAAGGGTTCGCGGTATTTGCGCAGCCCCCTTTTTTTTGTCCTCCTATTTGCGAATGTCCGATTATCGAGGTTTATGTTTACAGCCATCCAATGCTCCGCCCCGCAGCGTCTCCGTCTCTCTTGCCGTCTTCTCCGTCCCGCAACTCCGTCACACGATGGAAGTCCTGCCCTCCGCCCACTTCGCCAACGGTTTTGCCATCCACCGCCGCAATGCACCTTCTCTGCCCCCTCCCCCGACGGTTTCGCCCCCTCTTTACAGCCGTTTCCCCACGTTCCTTCATCCAACTGGTCTCTGCCCTTGGCCGATGCTCTTCCCCGCAGCGTCTCCGTCTCTCTTGTCGTCTTCTCCGCCCCGCAGCTCCGTAGCACGATGAAAGTCTTGCCCTCCGCCTCCTCCGCCGACGGTTTTTCCATCCACCGCCGAACGCGCCTTCTTTACCCCCTCCCCCGACGGTTTCGCCCCCTCTTTACAGTCGTTTCCCTATATTCCCTCATCCGACCGGTCTCCGCCCTTGGCCGTGAAGGATCTCACGACCGCCGTGCGCACCCTGGCTTCACCATTGGATGTCTTTGCCTTGTGTCCGTGCCTGTTTGCCCTTGGGTAACAGGTTCCGCCTCCACCCAGTCGATCTCCACCCATCGCAGTATTCATTGTCTTCAAAGCAGAAGACCATTGGTGGTTGTGCCGACGCCGAACGGGCCTCCTCACCAGAGCCCTTCCTGTGGCCGAGATTCACCTATCCGACCCTCCTCTATATGCAAGAGTATCTTAGTTTTTTCTCTTGCATTCTTCTATTTTCAACTGAATCACATTTCTCTAGGTGCTAAATTACGATACATCAAGGTTTTCCTACTGACTAGCAAATTTCCACATATAGACGCACACCAAAGGCCTTATGTTTCTTGATGGGGAGTGGGCTGCAGGTTCGCCCTCTTTGTCTTCTTTTTTTTTACATTTCATAGCAAAGGATGGTTTCATGATCCTGTTGGTGTTAGCGCCTTGTTGCTTTGTACAGTTGTTTACTGGTATTTGCATTGGATGAAATTTCAGTCCGGACTGATTGGGAATGAGAGTAAAAGCATTCCCTTTTCATTTGTTGCTTCTTACATTTGTTTTCTGGTGTTGGCACCTTATGTCCTATATGTTTTACTTTGTTTTGCGATAGCATAAGAAACAGTTTTTTTTTCAATCTACAATTAAAATTTTGAATTCTTCCTTCCCAGTATGATATGAAATGATGTGTTGATGGTTTGGCTTGTGACACATGTTTTTCCTAAGCTGCCCCTTCAATCAGATTATTCGTATTTCTCAACTTTTAGATTTCTGTAAATTTTTATATTATATATACATTATATTTTCAGAATTCTTACATTTCTGACAATTTCTTGATTTTCTAATTTCTCGAAGGCAAATTTCTGAATTTTATATTTTTTAGAAATCTACAGGTCTCTGATATTTTGGGCTCCCATTTTTTGGTCATTCAGAAAATTTTAGATTTATGCCTTTTGTGTTCTTTTTAGCTCAGAGATTCTAATTTCTCTGACTTAGTTCTTTTTCAGATGTCATGGTTCTTTATTTTTGGCAGACTTGCAGATTAATCATTTCTTGTGTTGAATATATCCAAATTTATGTTGCTTCTTGGATGCTCCCTCTTGAGATAGAAGTGTCTACTAATGGAATATCCCTTCGTATAGAACATCATGGCATAGTGATTTTAAATGTGTTAGTATTTGTATTTTTTCTAAGTTGACAAAGCAAATAAAAGGGAAGCTGCATTTCTGGTTGGATTTGCTAACATAAAACAGGAGATTTTAGATTTGAAGGTATTACATTTATTTATTTTTTTGCATTATGTCGCAGATTTTATTTACATACAAATTTGTCACAACTTTCTATAATTTAACATCAAGTTAAATAATATTCTTCTGATGGACAGTTGTAAAAAAACCAATGATTTGGTTCACAAACACGTAACAACATGGGTGCTTGCTAGAAAAAGCCCATCTGATATATATCGGTCTTTTTGAGTTTACAGAATTTAAATATCTGAACTTTCAAATTTCTTTGAACTTTTCAGATTTTCAGATCATTCATATTTCTCAACTTTTAGATTTCTATAAATTTGTATATTATATATACATTATATTTTTAGAATTCTTTCATTTCTGATAATTTCTTGATTTGTAATTTCTCGAGGGCAAATTTCTGAATTTTATATTTTTTAGGAATCTACAGGTCTCTGATATTTTGGGCTCCCATTTTTTGGTCCTTCAGAAAATTTCAGATTTATGTCTTTTGTGTTCTTTTTAGCTCAGAGATTCTGATTTCTCTGACTCAGTTCTTTTTCAGATGTCATGGTTCTTTATTTTTAGCAGACTTGCAGATTAATCATTTCTTGTGTTGAATATCTCCAAATTTATGTTGCTTCTTGGATGCTCCCTCTTAGACCTGTCAAACGATCCGGGCCGGCCCAAAGGCCCGTCAAAAAGCCCATGATGGGCTAGGCCCAAGCCCTCTAACTTGTTAAACGGGCTTAACATAAAAAAAATCAACACTTGATGTTGATTAGCGGGCTGGCCCAGCAGCCCGTGAAAAAGCCCGTCATGGGCGTCCGTGATGAGTACAACTGACCCACTGGAGAGTGGAGATGACGTCGCGATGACCGTGAAGACACAGATTCTGAGCACCTTAGTCAACCACTTGCCCTCCCTAAGCACCTTGGTCTTCAGGGCAAGGCTGACCGATCGTGGCCGTGGGAGATTGGGACTTCTGTCACGTGGGCATCTCTGCCTCACTCCTCAACTGGAGTTTTTTTTAAACAACGCAGTTTATTTTAAAAATTATAAGAATAACACACTAAAATTTTTATTTGTAAAAGTAGCGCAGTTTGACAAAAGTCGGACTTTGAAACACCGATTTTACGACGAAAAATGAAAGTCGAAATCCAAAACTACGACTTTGATATAAAGTTGGATAAAGAAAACACGACTTGTACAAGTCGTATAATCCTTATCCGACTTTGACGTAAAATTGTTAATTATTTTTTTTAATGTCAGAGCATTAAATACTAATGGATATCGATAAATCGGAGACTCTTGGGATTGAATTTGAACGATCCGTTTGGTTCAGTAAGTTCAGAATGTTTGAAACTATAGGATCGTACTTTTAGATATCTGAATTTCGACTCAAAAAAAAATTCGGAGCAACCTCGATCGTCCAATATAAAAAACTATCTCTTTCAAGAAGTTTAAAAGTTCAATCATATAGTTTCAACTGCTCCAAATTCACCCGTCCAAGTGGATCGGACAAATTCAAAGTTGATAATCTGTAATTTAAGAATATCTATGCATTAGATGTGTATTTATTTAATTAATTTATTAAATAAATAAATATTTGACCGTGCATTAAATGATGCGTAGAAATTCTTAAATTGTGGATTATCGACTTTGAATTCGTCCGATCCACTTGGACCGGTGAATTTGAAACAGTTGAAACTATATGATTGAACTTTTAATGCTCTAACACTAAAAAAATTAATTAACAATTTTACGTCAAAGTCCGATAAGGATTATACGACTTGTACAAATTTGTACAAGTCGTGTTTTTTTATCCGACTTTATATCAAAGTCGTAGTTTTGGATTCTGACTTTCATTTTTCGTCTTAAAATCGGTGTTTCAAAGTCCGACTTTTGTCAAACTGCGTTATTTTTACAAATAAAAATTTTGGTGCATTATTCTTATAATTTTTAAAATAAACTGCGTTATTTAAAAAAAAAAGCTCCTCCTCAGCTAGCAGACTGTCGAGCTTCCAAGTGGCCCAACCGGCCAAAGATGGGCTTCTATGACCCGTTGGACTAAGCCCATTTACATAGTTAAAAAATGTATTGGGCTGGGCTTGGGCTTTTTACAAATGGGTTTAAGTTGGGCTTGGGCCGGGCCGGCTCAAGCCCGCCCATTTGACACCCTTACTCCCTCTTAAGATAGAAGTGTCTACTCATGGATAAATAAAATATTGCTATTTAATTTTTTTTCAAACTCCGATTGTCTTTCATACTCTGGGTTTTCAAGGTTCAAATATTGCAATTGGGTTAGTCTACTTGGTTGACCCATTCCACTAGGCCCTGATGTTGGTGTCAGAATGTAGATTACTTTTTAAATTTATATATGCCAAATACTTTCGCACACATATTTTATATATGTTTTAGCCTCTTGGAAATGTAAAACAAATACGTGATGCATCCAGTCATAAATTTGATGGGGTGTTGTCAAGGAGAACAAGGGGAAAAAGCAAATTCTATCCATTTGGCTTCATAACAATGTGGCATGATGGAATTACTTAGAATTCTTACACTAGACGTTCGACTATGTGAGGAGGGGTCTGCAGATTGCCATTTGTTGAATGAAGTTAAACAGGGAGTTATTCAATTGCCTAAGCGTAGTACTGAATAAACGGTAATGCTGATTGGTTTCTCACGTGAACTCAAGTGATCAGTTTTGCGATATGATTGTTTGACTGTCCATTTATTCATGAAAAATTATGTTTGCAACTATCCTCACGCTACTCTGAGAAAACTCAACAGCATTCAATTGGTCTTAACACACCTTTGAACTCTAAGTCGTTGAGATTTGTGATCTAGATTGTGTTTCAAAATCAACCTCTGAAACACATCTCATATTTCCTAACAAATATCTTAAAAATAAATTGTATGATTTGGCTTTTTAATTTTCATGTTGTCATGGGTAAAGATCATGTGGAAGAAAAGATATATCAGAATAAAAAGTGGCTGCAGAAGCTGCTCAGGCTGCACAAGCAGTTACTTTTGCTACTGCTGCTGTTGCTAAAGCATGTCAGGATTTGTTGAGCGCTAATAGCGAAGGTTAATTTTAGGTGCATATCCTAAAATATTTCTTAAATATGCTTCATTCTCTTAGTTGACTTCTTTCATGTCATCATGACAAAACCTTGATGACAATTTTTAACTTACAGGGAAGAAAAACGATGAGTCATTTATGAGGCTACTAGATTTACAATTGAAGGAGATTAAGTCTTTGAGGGAGGTCATGCATTCATGGGAGAGGAATATAGCAGATGTTCAGTCTATGATGAATACTTGTATGTTTTTATTCTTTTATCAATAATTCTTATCTTTAGGTTCAAATCTTGTGGAGTTTATAAATTACTATAGGTTTTTTTATAAATATTTCTATTATTGGTATCATCTTGTGGAGTTTATACTATGGTAGAAGATATAATATGGATATGTATAAAATATATATTATATTTTCGATAGTCATAACAATAATGTCTTCATCTTTTAAACACGCTGTTGGGAGTAAATAGTGCTGCAGTTGCACTGCACATATGTAAACCAATAAGTTGTGGGTGCGAAATGTTTATTAAACTATGTGAGATTCATGGTTGATTTCATTTGGTCTTGTATTTTATAGGTCCTTGCGATTGCCCAACAAAGACGATTCGATGGCTGATGGCCAATCGTATCCTCCTCTTGCATGGTGGAAGACCGGTGGAGGTGAGTCGTTGGTCCTTTCTCTCTCAAGAGCTTACCTGTGGCTGTGGCGAATGGGGTAGTTTTATAATACCTGATATACGTAAATTGCTAATCAGTCCGACAAAGTTCAGTTCTCTATTACTCATCATTGGATACAAAAGGTTTAATTCTAGAGTTCGTTATATATTTACTCATGACATATCGATCTCAACTTTGGCAACTGCTCCTAATATGTATTGTCTCATTTGTGTGTTTTACTGAAATAGAACCATATTGGTTCTTGAAAGTTCTTTCTTAATGTACATTTGAAAAGGAAAGTTATTATGTAAAGTCGACACTTAATTTTATTGAGAAAATCGGAATCATTTATATTGTCAGCAATTTGTTTAGTGCTTGCGAGCACCTTGTGTTCACGTTGTTGGCTATCATTATGCTTCAGCATCTTATCTGCAGTCACTTAAAGTCATATATTTCAGATAACACTTTCTCCACGGGTCATATTTACCAAGTTTTGCACCTCGATGGAACTGGAACAATCAACTTCAAACCACCCGAATCTGGAACATTCCATATATCTTGAAAAGGTAACATGATATAAAAAATAATTTATAAATTTTATTCTAATCTTATTTATATATAATTTATATAATATTTTCATAACATTTGAGTTAAGAACATGATATAAATAGACATCACGATTAAATTGAATAAAAGTAATAAGTAAGACGACATTTTATATTATATATGTATAATTATTTTAAAATAATTTTTAATTCATCCGCACACGTGCGAAGCACGTTTTATTAACTAGTATATATATATACTCTATTAGAAGTGTGAGTACCCTTTCCGTTGACAAGCATCTGGCCAACAGGGTGTCTAAATACATCCTACGTTTATGGTCGTTGAATCAATCGGTCTAGGTGAATATTACGTATATGTGTATATATTGTTGGTCATTTCTATACGATGGATGTTTCAATAAGATTTTTTATGCTTGGTCATTTCAATTTTAGGTATTTATACATATTAGCAGATCTTGATATTTTTGGTCTCAAATTTTTGAAGTTTAAACATATTATACTTTGTTGTTCCCTTCTTTTCCGTCAAATACAAACATTTGGCTATAAAATCAATGTTATACATGTACTTATCACTGAATCTATTTTACTAATTGTGGTCACTCTTAAGGATGGATAAATTTGAAGTGTCAAAATGCCGCGGTTCAAAAGAAAGTTTTTAAGATTTACCTACTTCTTGGGGATGTACGGAAGATGAGATTTCAATTCAATTTCAATAAAAAATTAAATGTTTCAGTACTTATTAATATTTCCTATAACTTATTACAATGGAAATTGAAATCAAATATTCGGATAACATTTTATTTTACTACTTTTGAATATATATTGCTAAAAATAATATTATAATAAAATATAAACAACTAAATTTTAAAAAACATGATATATAGTCATGAGAAAGGTAAAAATAAGATATTAAAGGGATTATGGATTACCGGGTTGCAGTCGGGTCGATCGACTCGGATAGATTCGGGCTAACTCAAATAGACCAATCAAGCCACCTCCGGGCTAAACCGAGGCTAGCCCAATGGCTAGCCGCAAGGGCACTTAAGACACCACCAAGCCCCTCAAGTGCCTAGATAAGACCTGCATGGGCTCTCCTATCCTCCCCACACCTTCTCCACCCCCAATTCTCTTTCTCTCACTCTCTAAAAACTTCTTATATTAATGGAAATCATTAATAAAGTCATGGGGTCCTTCCATGTATGGTGGAGATTCTTTCATTGTGTGTTATGTTGTAATCCTATTTTTCTTACGTTTCAAATAAATTGTTACCTTCTTTATGCCCTGTTTGGTAACACTATTAAGTACCACTCTTACTATCAATTTTAAAATTGATATTGATAAGAACCATTAAGAGGTGTTTGGTTGATTGTATCAATTTTAAAATTTGTAGTGCAAACAAAGCATATTATGTAATGTAAGTGACAACTTGTATTACTTTTGATATTGATATTCTAACATTTGAAAATATTATTATCAATATTGATATAGTACCAAAAATGAAACTCTAACCAAACAGGGCATTATGCCCTGTTTGGTAACACTATTAGATATCTCTATCACTATCAATTTTAAAATTGATATTGATAGGAGTCATTAAGGAGTGTTTGGTTAATTGTATCAATTTTAAAATTTATGGTGCAAACAAAGCATACTACATGTCAACCTGCATTACTTTTGATATTGATACTCCAACATTTGAAAATATTAATATCAATGTTGATCTAGTATCAAAAATGAAACTCTAATCAAACAGGGCATTAACCCAGAGCACCTTGCTTCCAGGTGGTTCTGTGCTGATACCTGTAAAATTAAATAACGCAGGCTTGCAGGCGCAGCACTGCTCACTCCGGTGGCCAACTACTGGTGGCCTAGTTTTCCTGCCAATCTGTCTCGGCAAGCCTTCTACAAGCAGCTTCCGGCCGACCGGTGGGCGGTCGGTGTTTGTCACTATCTCCCATGGCTGACATACTGGTGGAACACGCAGAAGTGGTTTCCTCCGTCGAGTGTCGTGGCAAAAGATCCTTCCCTTCTCAGTCGGGCCGACATAGAGCTCCTCTCCAAGATGGCGCCACGGATGCAGTACGAGGTATGAACATTCGAATGCTCTTCTCTCGTGCGCCGACCGTTAGACAGATGTATAAAACTTGCCAGATCCCTCGTTCCCTCCCTCTCAGCATCAGGTAGCGCAGCAGGGCGTGCACGAGTCGCTCCACCGCGACATGATCGTAGGCTTCGGGAGGTGGGAGTTCGACCCCCTGGACCTCGAGAACCCGTTTCCCGGCGGCGAGGGATCCGTCCAGCAGGGGGACGAAGACGGGCTCGTGCCCTCGGAACTCCAGCGCTACATCGCGCAGAAGCTTCCCTGGATCCGCTACCACGAGCTCCCGGGCATGGGCCACCTGTTCCCCCTCGCGGACGGCGCCTTCGACGGCATCGTGACGGCTCTCGTGCTCCCGCAGCAGCTGTAGCGCTCTGCCGCTCTCTTCTCGCCCACCCCTCCCGCCGGCGGCGATGAGTTTTGGCCGGCACGGTGAGGGAGGACCGAGGAGGGTAACTTTGTTCCGGAACGGCGAATTATACGATACTACCTGTATCTCACATATTTGTATTGGTATCCTGCATCCTTTCTTAAAAATTGTCTACCAGTACTTTACTTGATAGAGTAATATGTGTATTAAGATCCTGCATCTTTTTTGATAATTATCTACCTTGTCTCTAGGAGGTTGATTGGATGGTTTCATATTAATAAAATAAAGTTTTGCCAAAAAAAGGTTTTTGCAACAAAACTTCTTGAAAAAATGCATTTGGCAATAATGATAAGTATATTTTTATAGAAGCTTTCTTCTTAACCAAACATGGTGTAATTAAGATTGTATTTTTTTTGAGGCCTCTGACCCCTTGTTTTTTGTTATACCATCGCAGTCATGCTCTGAAGGTTACTTTATATTTTATTTTAATATATGAGTTTATCACAAAAATGCATAAAAAGACTACCTTGCAACCAAAACACAGCACTTTGTTCAACAAGAATGGAGAAATAAATTTTAGAGAAAATGTCAGTTGTGAATATAATCGAACATTGACCTCCTTATTTCGGTATTTATGGAGTGCTCTGTTGCATCATGATAAAAATCCGGTGCGATAAAATCTGATAAAAAGATATTTGACTATCACTAAAAAAATATGTTGATTTTCTTGGATTAGCTTACTTGGGGTTCCATCATCTTTTGTGATTTATATATCTCACCAAATTTATATCTACTCAACTCAATTCAACTCGAATCTTAATTTCAAATTACTTAAGTCAATTTATATATTCTTTTTTTACTTACATTGATTCTGAGTTATCTCTATAAAAATATTTAAATCATGATAAATTAATTTTTCTAAATTAACATAATTTTATTATTTATTATTTTAATATTTTCTTATTTTTTTATCAAAGTAACTCTACGTTTAATATTTTATGTTTTTAGGCAATCATATAATTTAGTACATAATTTCATCGCAACGGTGATGAAACATTAATTTGGCAGTCAAACACCTTCGAGTTCGGATCATCTCAGTTTTCGAAGTAGGAAAAGTATCCTCAGTTCTCAATCAAAATTCATCACGATCTTAAACCACTTAAGTGGCGGTTCAAATAACAAGCTTAGTGGATCGCTATCAAAAAAGACTGAACCGTTATCGATACCTTACTAACTCACTATCCGTCGATAGTGAGTTGTATTAAGTTCGGTAGTGAATTTATAAGACGTCGGTAGATGTTCAATAATAGTTCACTAAGTCATTAACTCTCTACCAACGAGATTGAATCGTTACTGACGTCTTACTAACTTATTACCCGTCACTTAAGCGATTGAGATCGTAATCTTTTTTTTCATTAGAAACTGAGATGATCTGAACTCTAACACCTTCGGACCGTGGGATGAATGGTACGCATCTGACCGTCCACGTGTAAACAGACGGATAAGAAGATGTCACGACGGGATTAGCATCCTCGTAAACAGCCATTTACACATGCGAAACTGGACAAGAGGAAGACGTCCTGCAGCTGGCCGATGGCCTGGCGGCGCCGCCGACTCCCTCGCTGAGGCCGCCCGTGCATGCCGACGGCGGGGCGACGTCGTGGCAAGCTTTCCCGGAATTCCGCTCTCCTTTCCCCCCCACCGGACGGCGGATCTTCCGGCCGTTCATTGAGCACAAGACAGCAAATTGACGCACAGGGAGACGGATCGGCAGTGTGCCGGCAGGACTCCCTCATAAGCCGCCGGCGAGCGCTTCTTGCAGCGCCGCCGCCGCCGCCGACTGGCTCCTGGATTCGGCACCGCGGGCAGTACTGATTAGAAGCAGGGAAAGATTAATAAATATATGGCGGTGATCAGAATGTCGGCCTTGCTCCCGGTGGCGGCGGCCGTGATGGCCGTGCTGTCCTACAGAGCTCTCCAGCCACGGCCGCCGAAAATCTGCGGCACGCCGGGCGGCCCGCCGGTCCTCTCCCCGAGGATCAGAGAAAATTTTTGAAATAACACACTTTAAAATTTTATTTCCGGATCTAACCGGGTAAAAATTTTATTTCCGAAACTAACACACTTCGACCGAAGTCGCTAAGTTACACAGCGACTTTAACATCTCGCGCGCGAAGTCGCTACATTATGTAGCGACTTAGGTGAAGTCGCTGCCTAATGCAGAGACTCCCCTTTTTCTTTATTTTTAAGGTATGGGTGAAGTCGCTGGAATACCCAGCGACTTCACCCAAACAATATTTATATATATAAATTATATATACAACAATTTATAAATACTATTTATAGATATAATAAATATTAATTTAATATTAATTTAAAAAACACATAAAATAATTTAATCAAAATTTATTTATTTTACTTTTAATTTTTAAAATTTTTATTAAAATTTTAAATTTCTATCTATAACGTATAATACTATAAAACATTATGTTTACTTAATTAAATATAATAATTTATTTATAATTTATTATATATTTTATAAATGTTAATTATATATCCCTCCAAACATGATAATTTATGATATATGTATATTAAAATTTTAAATTACCTAAAATTGTATTATAAATATATTTATTCATATATATTATTTTTTAAATATTAGCTATATATATTTTTAAATAAATAAAAGTATTCATAATTTATTTTAAATTATTAATTTAAAATAATATTATAATTAATATTTATAAAATATATAAGATAGATTAGTTCACATACGATAATATATAATATAACATTAGATAATTTAAAAAAATTAAAATAAATGTTACAATATTATTAAATAAATGAAATAAAATTTAAAATAACTTATTTTAATTATGTTACTTTAAAATAATATGTAATTAACATTTATAAAATATATAATAAGTTATTATATTTAATTAAGTAAACATAATGTTTTATAGTATTATACGTTATAGATAGAAATTTAAAATTTTAATAAAAATTTTAAAAATTAAAAGTAAAATAAATAAATTTTGATTAAATTATTTTATGTGTTTTTTAAATTAATATTAAAGTAATATTTATTATATCTATAAATAGTATTTATAAATTGTTGTATATATAATTTATATATATAAATATTGTTTGGGTGAAGTCGCTGGGTATTCCAGCGACTTCACCCATACCTTAAAAAAAAGAAAAAGGGGAGTCGCTGCATTAGGCAGCGACTTCACCTAAGTCGCTACATAATGTAGCGACTTCGCGCACGAGATGTTAAAGTCGCTGTGTAACTTAGCAACTTCGGTCGAAGTGTGTTAGTTTCGGAAATAAAATTTTTACCCTGTTAGATCCGGAAATAAAGTTTTAAAGTGTGTTATTTCAAAAAATTTCTCCCGAGGATCAGGCTGCGCGATGGCAGGCACCTCGCCTACAGGGAGTGGGGCGTGCCCAGAGAGGAGTCCCGCCACCGGATCGTCGTCGTCCACGGCACCGTCGACACCAAGGACTTCCACCTCCGCGCATCGGCGGTGACGCTCATCGAACATCTCCTTCCTCCTCCTCCGACTAACTTCTAAATCAGATCTTCTTCTTCGATCTTCCTCCGGTGATCGAGGGCTCAGGAGTTGGTGGAGGAGCTGGGAGCGTACTTGGTGTCGTTCGACTGCGCCGGCTTCGCGGAGAGCGACCCCAACCCCGGCCGCACGGTGAAGAGCGAGGCCATGGACATCGAGGAGCTCGCCGACCGGCTGGGTCTCGGCGAGCGTTTCTACGTAGTCGGCGCCACCATGGGGGGATACACCGCCTGGAGCCGCATCAAACACATCCCGCACCAGGGAGCCAGGGTCCGGTTGAGTCGACCCGAATCGATCTGGATCCGATCCGAACCGAACCAATTAGTTACCAAGGTCTGGAGTCTGTCGGGCTATCCGGTCCATGACCCAGTCGAGCACGGATCTCTTCAAGTGGACATTTGAGAAGATACTTTCAACCTCTCTCACAAAAGAGATCTTCTCGTCGTCGAAACATCGCTCTATCAACTCTTTTGTAAAATAAGTTGAGAAAATCTCCTTAAATGTCTATTTGAGAAGATCCAAACCCAACCTAGTCGGATCGACCCAGCCCATTGTGCCTCATTTTATCTTCGCAAAAACAAAACGCATGCGAACACATAACTCTAATACTACTAGTCAAATCACGTGCTTCGCACGTGTTCGAACGATATATTATATACCGATTATATATAAATTTATAGGATAATTGAGATAAATTCTTATGATAGATAAGTACATTATAAAAAATTAGTTAAATTATAAATGTTATAGTTTACTCTTCAAATGTACACATAAACCGGTAATCAAACTGACATTGATTTGAGTGACATTTATACGAATTTAACAAATTTCATTTATAAAGATTGATTATAATATTATATAAAACACTCCTTTTATATTATTATTTTTATTATTATTATCATATTTATTTATTTGCATAGTTATGATATATTTTTATATTTCTAGACTTATACATTCCAAATGAAAATGAACATAATTTTGAAAGCAAAATAAGATGCGGAGAATGAAGACATTCACCACAACCTAGCAAGAAGTAAATATTACAACATAAATTATCATAAATCAATCTAAAATAGGTAGGACAAAAATATTATGTTAATTAGACACGGAGTAACAAAAAGGCCACTCATGCTTTTGATACAAAATTTTTACTTAGTCATCAAAAATCTGAGTCACGATAAGCTATCATCCATGCATGAATACATCTCAAATAAGTTATATAAAGAGGTGAGTGAGGAATATGTTTTCAAATTTTACTTTGTTCATAGCAAGTCAAATTCCGAATTGACAACGTTAATGTGTCCCACCTGACCAACAAACTTTCCACTTCACAAAAAAAAATCCTTAAAGAAAGAAACTGGGATCCTCTTGCGTTAACAATAACAATGCACAAATGTTTTTGGCACACGAAAGAACTTGAATGGGAACGAACATTCAGATCTAGTCTAATTTTCACTTAAACTAAACTCATCTTATGACGACATCACCCGATCCCAATTGGATTAGGTATAACAATTAATCCAAATCTTAATTGGGTTTACAAAGCCTAATTCTCCGAATTGGTCCGCTACTGAGACCTACAGAAATTGCTCCAAATCCTAATTGAGTCTACAAAGCCTAATTCAAATTTTCAGTTAATTAGATGATGGGGGAGATAGAATGAACAAACAACATTCGCCCAAGCAAACCTACCAGGAAGGGAGAGAGAGAGAGGGGGGGCTACTGTTAATCGTCAACAGAAAGCGAGAGGGAGAGCGAGATCGGAGAGAGAGAGAGAGAAGGAGAGAGAGAAACGATGAGGAGGGAGAGGCGATAACGGCGAGGAGATGGGGGTAGAGATGGCGCCAAGAGGTGGAGACGGAAACGGAAATGGCTAGAGATGCCGGTAGGCATTTGTAACACAGGTGAAAATCGGACGATTGGACGAGGGGACAACACCTATGTTCACGTAGTTTAAATAACATATTATATTTTATTTTGAAGGCAATATTTTAGATAGTTTGTAGATTTCATGATTATTTATTTAAATATATTAGTTAGGTTTGAATTAGAAAGCACTTAAAGGTTTTTAATTGAATATGAGAGAGTTTGAAAATTTAGTGAAAG
The DNA here is from genome assembly GCA_036172225.1 of Cryptocoryne crispatula var. balansae. NCBI lineage: Eukaryota > Viridiplantae > Streptophyta > Magnoliopsida > Alismatales > Araceae > Cryptocoryne > Cryptocoryne crispatula. Next base: position 30,790,515 of record CM069918.1, read on the forward strand.
GTCCAAAAGTAACTACTTTGATGACTGAGTTCACAATATGTTCCATTAAAATTTTATGAGATTTAAAGTAACTACTTTGATGACTTGGTTTGCGATATAAAGTTTTCTCATTTATTTAACTCTCTCAACTACCAACATCTTCAATAAAATATGAGAGAGAGAGAGAGAATTGCTCAAATGATAACATTTTGTATTGCAAATCAAACATGTATATTTACATGAAGTGAAATGGTATAAGTCAAATGTGCTTTGGCCATTATAATGGAGATCAAAGGTAATGTTGTGTAGCTCAGTAGGAAGTAGCTAACTCATACTTTAGTGAATAAAAAATAATTAATTAATAGATAGAAAATAGAGAAATTTGCAAAGTAGAAAATTTTAATTAATGTAAAAAATATAAAAAAAAAATATATTTTAGAAACATCAAAAATCTGAAAATTATGAAATCTAAAAAAAATAAAAGGGTAGGGATTCAAAATATGGAAACTTCGAAAACTTGGAAATCTGAAAAGATTAGAAAAATGAAAGTTGAAAAGATTGGAAATATGAAAACTAATTAAACACTTGAAAAGTTCAAAATTCCCTGAGGTTTGAAATTCTTAAATCGTAAAAAGTAAGATCCTAAAGATACATAAAATCTTGACGGTCTAAAAATTGTGAAAGAAAGAATTTTAATCTAACCCAACCAACAGAGTTTTATTATTGATTTTATTGTATTTTATATAGAAAAAATACCACAAACAATTTTCATAATGGGATGTTTGTATGCATGATAAATTGGGATTTTATTACCATTTTATATTTTTGTAACAAATTTCTTACAAGAGGTGTTTGACAATCATTATAATTTTATGGTTTTAAAGAGTTTTACTTTATGAATAAAAAAAGCAAATGACACCTTTTTTATCTTGTCATCTCCCACCTTGTTAAGTCATATATGGTATCCACTATTTTCTTATTATCATATCTTCCCAAACTTGATAAATATACTTTAGTGATTAGCTTACACTTTATTTTGTTACAATCTTTTATCATGAAAATGTACACAAAATTATTGTGCAACCAAACACCCTACGTGATGTAAGAGCAAAGTTAGGCCGGGAATGAATACATGCCAACCAAAATTTTAAATTTTATAATAGCGTAATGTAGTTTATAAATTTTAAAAATAAAACCACACAAATAAAAAATCAAGTCCAAACACTTTATGAATACATATAATTAAGATGATGTCAACATTTCATGTTACCTGGGAATCTATTAGTAAAATATTTTATAATTTATCATCAACATGTCCTAAAACTATTCGACCGTTGTTGATTTCACATTTATAAAAAATATCCCGTCATATTATATTGTTAAATCTTGTTTGACAACAATAAGTACTAAGCAATAAATAGATTTATCAATAAGATTATCATTTTTAGATGCTTTCATTTTTTACTTGTATTTACTTTTCTAGTAAATACATATTTAGATATTTTAATTTTATATCATACTTTAATAGTGATATAGCATTTATATTTACAAAAAATACATTTATAATACCAATAGATAAAATAATAGAATGCAATGTTAGTTTTATTTTAAAAATAGATAATATCAACTATGCGGTGTTGACAATTATTATAAAACAAAGTTTGTAAAAAGGGTGATTAACATTGCATTTCTTACACACACAAAATGAGACCGTATAAAGAAGCAAGTGACACCTTTTTTATCTTGTCATCTCCCACCTTGTTCAGTCATATATGGTATCCACTATTTTCTTATTATCATATCTTCCCAAACTTGATAAATATATTTTAGTGATTAGCTTACACTTTATTTTGTTACAATATTTTATCATGAAAATGTACACAAAATTATTGTGCAACCAAACACCCTACGTGATGTAAGAGAAAAGTTAGGCCGGGAATGAATACATGCCAACCAAAATTTTAAATTTTATAATAGCGTAATGTAGTTTATAAATTTTAAAAATAAAACCACACAAATAAAAAATCAAGTCCAAACACTTTATGAATACATATAATTAAGATGATGTCAACATTTCATGTTACCTGGGAATCTATTAGTAAAATATTTTATATTTTATCATCAACATGTCCTAAAACTTTTCGACCGTTGTTGATTTCACATTTATAAAAAATATCCCGTCATATTATATTGTTGAATCTTGTTTGACAACAATAAGTACTAAGCAATAAATAGATTTATCAATAAGATTATCATTTTTAGATGCTTTCATTTTTTACCTGTATTTACTTTTCTAGTAAATACATATTTAGATATTTTAATTTTATATCATACTTTAATAGTGATATAGCATTTATATTTAAAAAAAAATACATTTACAATACCAATAGATAAAATAATAGAATGCAATGTTAGTTTTATTTTAAAAAATAGATAATATCAACTATGCGGTGTTGACAATTATTATAAAACAAAGTTTGTAAAAAGGGTGATTAACATTGCATTTCTTACACACACAAAATTAGACTGTATAAAGAATAATAATGATGTCAGATGTTAAGTTTAGAGTTCAGGTACACTTTATTAGCTATCAATATAATAAAATATCATTTTAAAATGTGACGAGAGTAGTGAATTTTGGTAATAGATATTTCTATTATCATGAAAAGTGTTAAATTATTTTGAATAAATTGAAACTTTGTCCTAATTTTGATTTTTTATAAAAATAAAAATAATTTTATCTATGAAAATATAATTTACATTAATCTATACAAAAATAAATTAATAAACATCATATTATTATTACATCTAATCTAGCATATTTAGTATTTACTTTTATTTTGTATTCTTTATATAACAAAATTTTAACTATTTATATATTTATTTATCACAAACCTAAGATACTATTAACCATGAGTTCACCATGAATGTATTACTATTACATCTAATCTACTCTCATTAATATTTATTTTTATTTTGTATCATTTATATAACAAAATTGTAACTATTTATATAGTTATTTATCACAAACCTAAGATACTATTTAGGTTCAAAGAAAATGATCACGATGAGTTCATGGTAAATATGGACAATAAAAGACTATTTTTCTGAGGTATAATAAAATGGTATACACCACCAATGAATTGAATAGTGATAAATCAAAACTGTGAGGAGAGAGGATGTATCTAGACAACAAGGGAGACTATATGCTTGTTGACAAAATAAGGACTCCCACTTCTAATAGATAATAGATTTTAAAATTGATATTGATAAGAACAATTAAGAGGTGTTTGGTTGATTGTATCAATTTTAAAATTTGTAGTGTAAATAAAGCATATTATGTAATACAAGTGTCAACTTATATTACTTTTGATATAGATATTCCAACATTTAAAAATATTAATATCAATATTGATATAGTACCAAAAATAAAACTCTAACTATACAGGATATTAAGTTACCTTCAAAAATCTATTATCGGATTGTAGAATTATAGAATTCATGTGGATAATCTTTTTCACCTGCTTTTGCTTAGAACAAAAGTAACAATGCAATTTTGGTTCCCTATTGTTAAGATGGGGTAACAAGAACATTCAGCCAATTATGGAACATAAAGTTACCTATGATAATGTCCTTGTGTAGAATTTTTTAAAAATTTTGGCGCTGCTAATTATTAATGTCGGTTTTGGTTTTTTGCATATGTTTTAGTAAATTATATGATAAAATCACATTCAGTTTTTTTCTTAAATCTATACTATAAAATATGTTCATAATTTAAAATGAGATATACGATGCCAAGGCTGGTTAATCATCTACTCAAGGTAGTCAATTTAATGATGGTTGATGGTTGAAGGAGTATCGTAACATTCTTTCATATTCATATTCTTTGGATGTAAGAGTTTTTTTTTTGGGAGCTGAAGGGTGCTTTTTTTTGCAATGTTCTCATGTTAGGAATCGTCTACGAAATTGTAAAGGAAGACTTTCTCTTTCGATGTCTCTTCTAAATTAAGGTATCCTTGAGTGTTCCTATCTGTTTATGATACTCTTGTTATTTTATTTTGTATAGGCAGTATATTTTCTCTTATCTTTTTTCTTATATGCCATATAGTTACTCTTAATTGAACACATACCCTTCTAAAAAACTGTTTTTATACCTCATAAAAATGAAATGTTATGGACCATTGCATTGATTTTTCTATTTTTACTTTAACATAACTTTTATTACCTAATGCTATCCACTAAAACTCAAACACTACTATCCATGTTTGTTTTAATCAAGCCTAACACATTAACAAGTCTCGATACTTATGCCTTAGAGGCATTGAGAAAACACCTCATCACCATCTCAAATCTTTATAAATAGAGTTATAAACACAATATAGAATGAGTGATTTATTTCAACAATCAGCTCTTGCTAAGATAAGAGTATAAGACAAAATTGACACTTTTTTTCTCTTCTTGATTGATTGTGTTAGATAAGGCTAAAGGACTATGTTCTAGAAGGATTGTCGGGACAATGGTATGCCTCTTGATTTGCCATTCCCTAATTTGCGCAAGCTAGATGTGAACAAGAATGTGTGTTAGTGTTCTCATTAGGATAGTACAGCTATATAAGTTAATTGTATTTCTTTTTCACCTATTCTATTACTATCTATTAGAAGTATGAGTGCCCTTTTCATCGACAAGTATCTGCCCATCCTTCCTGTCTAAATACATATAGCTTCCAATCTTCATTTACATCGTTGGATTTATCATCAACATTTAGGGTCCATTTGGATCCCCGTAAAACTGGGTGGCATAGTAGGTTTTCCCGAAAAGTTTAGTACCATGACTATTTGGCTGTCTGTAATATACATAGTCAACTAAAAATACTTTCTGTTGATCACGTAAAACCCAGATTTTGGAGTCGGCTGCCATGCGATGTATGCCATTTTCCAGAGACAAGGCCTAATAGGGTGTTTGGTTGCGTTTTTTCTCCTCTCTTTGATCTAAATTTTAAAAATAAAAGAGATAAGGTGTTTGGTTGTAACTTTTAACTACTGTCTCATTTTTAAAAGTGAGATACGCTATGTACATAATCTCTTCTAAAATAAAAACAAGTCCGGAGTTGTTTTATTTTTGAGATAGACGCGGAGGAAGGACGTGGGAGGCGAGACGTGCGTGCGTGCGGGGGGGGAGCTTCGCTGGCGAAGACGAGCACCGCGGGGGGAGGGCCGCCGGCCGCCGGCGGAGGGAGCGGGGGGGGGGGGCTTCATTGGCGCGGGGGAGGGTCGTCGGCCACCGGCGGAGGGAGCGGGGGGGCTTCGTTGATAGAAATGTATGCCCTACAAGCCAATCATATATGATATGATTCGACATTTCTAGAAATATCTCATTCAATTTATTAGGCAAATCTTCATTATAAGCTCTTATTAGAAGTGAATATCATAATGAAGTCCTTGATCAAATACAATGATGACTAAATCATGATGAGATCATGATAATGAGATTGATCATCTAGAGGTATTTGATCTAAATGTTCCTAGTCATAGGATACTTGAGACGGGACATCAAGGATCCGGATAGACTAGTGTATGTGATGTCTTCTCATGTGATGAGGATGACCGATCTCATTGGTCATCAGTGTGGAGACACTGAGATACACGTACAGGTGCTCATTAGTTGAATGAGTTCACTGAACTGACCGAATTAGAAACCCTGAATGGTATCTTACCGAACTGTCTATCAGGGTTTTCTATCATCACGGTTGCATGGTTGGACCTTTGACCTGAGTCGCCAAAGATGCCTTGTTGGGTGGAACTTGTGCTTTGACCATTGACTTATGGATCACAATTTAGATGGTCCTATATAGCGATGGATCGGGTACAAGGAAAATCCGATGGAGGCAATTGAGCGGACAACAAGGGATCGTCCACTCTCGGTAAGTGAGAGTGAATGTCCTATGGGATAGTACTCTAAATCCCTGGCTAGGGTAGATAGGATAATTGGAAAAGGAGTTTTCCAATTGATCCAATTCCGAGTACAGGATCCTATAGAGTCGGTACACTAAGGAGTTGACAGTCGATGCCGTACTCCTTTCCGACCGGGACATTGGATGGATGAGGGTTTATATCCATGTGGTAACTGATGATGGAAAGGCTCAATGGAGATGAGATTATCCCCATAGCCATTTGGGATCATGGGATGTGGCTTGTACCCTTCATGATCGGTAGGCCGATTAATCTGTTATCGGATAATGGATTTAATTAAATTAAATAGAATTGTTCTATTTTATTTAGGCCTCAACCAAATAGGCTATTGGGCCTAGTGGGTCACACACAAAAGGACTTATCCACCAGTACAGGGGCAAGGACGTAATTTATAGAGATTTTGGGTTTTTATGAAAAATTCCATAATTCTCTATAAATACTAATGGTTTCAGCCAAACCCATTCAAGCCAAGGGTGAAAACCACGTCCCTAGCCTCCTCCCTACCTCCTCCTCTCCCAAGAAGGTGTCCATGGTCGATGGAGCTCCGTTCGGGAAGAGTTCTCGAGGCCGGCGCGAAGGGAGAACCTGCTGTGGATGAAGTTCGTGTGGATACTGCTGGAGACCGGACACTTGAACGGTTTGTAAAGCTTGAGAAGCTCATCTCCTTCCTCTCCATGGGATTATATGAATCCCTATCAGGTATATTCGAACCCGATTTGATCGGTTTTCGGTTTTCGGTTTTCGTCGTTCGGTTCTGATTGAGACGGATTCTAAAGAAACCCATAGGAATCGTCGCTTCCGCTGCACCAAATTTTGATGGACGATTCCTTACAGTGGTATCAGAGCCCGGTTTCAAGTCTCAGTCGAAACCGACGTCGAATCGACATTATTTCATGTTATTTATGTGTTCCCGAATCTGTGCAAACGTCTGTTTTGATGAGGCCACCATATTCTGTGTATGACTCAGATAAAAGATTGGTTGGCCTTGGTAGAATCTAGTGATATAGGTCTTTCCAACGCCGCAAACCGTTTGAAGTTTGGATCTCTGTAGTGTTCGGGAGAAGCGTCAAAATTTGGTGTTTCTGTCATGCCCGAACCGACACCCGGATTTGGGGATTTTGTGAAATCTCCGTCCACAGAAGAAATTGTGGCTTGGAAAAGGTTTAGAAGATGGGTAATATGATTACCTAGCCTTTACCTTTGATATCCAGCTTTGAACGACGGCGGAGGATGAGAATTTTTGAGTTTTCCAATGAACTAGGGTTCTGCGGAGTCTGGCGGCGCCGACTTGTTTCTTCCTGATTTCCCGTTGATATAGAATTTTTATCTGCAGGTATATATACATATTTGGAAACTTCATATGATGAGTATTCTAAATTGTATTTTTTGAGAATATTTAGCTTCCTGGATAAGGAGTTATCCTCATTTCAAAATAGAGATTTCCTGGTCTATTGGGATTTTTCCTGGATATGAGGCCGACTGTTTTGGATTCCTTATTCGATAAGGATTCCAACACATATTTTTACAGATTTTTCGGAGTCCGGGATAAGGAGATATGTCCGAGTTAATGAGATTAACTCTCCTCCGGATGAACAGTGCACCGGCCCCCTTGTTATCGGGCGGAAAAGAAGGATCCGAATCGGATCCGGATCCGGGTCAAAACCGGTTTGACCGGGCCCGCGCACCGCGACGGCGCACCGGCGGCGCAGACGCCGCGGCGGCGGCGGCGGCGCAATGCGCCAGCGCTCGCGGCGCAATGCAGCGCACGCCGTACGGGCGCAGTGCGCCGCTGCACGCGGCACAATGCGGCACATTATTTATTTAATGATTTTAAATTGTTTAAAATCAAAGAAAATTCTGAAAAATTGCCAGAAAAATTCCATTAAATTATGAAAAATTCTATAATATTATTTAACATGTTTTAAAGTGTTTAATGACATGTTAGATGATGTTTAGTTCTATTTACATAGATTCACTCATGGTTAAACTTTAAAATTGTTTTAAAGGTTTAACTTAAATTATTAGTGTCTTAATTAATTCTGTAAAATGAGATTTTACAGAATATAAATTGGGACATTAATTTTTGACCTTGCACAGTATTGGGAATGCATGAATGTTCTAAATAGTTTAGTTTTGTATGTTCATTTCATATGAATTGTTTATATGTTGTTGTCATGTTATTTTCATGTTATTTATTTCATGAAAATTCGACATGCATGAGATTGAGAATTTCAAAATAAATTATATAATTTTATACTGATATATATGATATATCTCATATAATTATCACGTATGCGCTCTATGTTCATGTGATGAATGTTAGTGTGTGTATGGAGGTGATCATGGACTTAATTGTGCTTGGCTTGTGATTGCTTTTAATTGTGTTGGTTATGTTATTAAATGGGGCCTGCGTGTGCCTCCTCTCTCTCTATACAATTTGATTGTACATTCTACCTCCCTCCATTAATGTACTCCCCTTGGTTAAAACCAAGGTTTCTTATTGAGTTATGTACATTTGTGGGTGCCTTACCCTTAAGCCGCTTGTAAGAGTTAGAAGCCGGTTCGTGGAAGGTTGGAGAGTGGGACCACTTGGAGAAGCACCCTTCTGAAGTGGGAGCATGCCAACTCAAGCATCTGAAGCAAGGATTTGCACCTATAGGGGTGCCTTAGGTGCATGCTTAGGGTTAAGTCCATGATCACCTGATTTTGTGCATATTTGATATGTGGATGTGTGCTACAGGTTATACCTTAGATATATGATATTCCAAAGGTATTATATATACTTAGCACATATTATTGATGAGACTAAAATAAAATCCCTCCTTGTCATAATTAGGTTGATAAACGTGTGACATTAAGAATGACTCACGTAGCCTTCCGTTGTTATGGTCTTGATGAGCCAATCTTAGATTGGATGGGTTTGTTGTGCTACCACAAGACTCATTCAGCAAGGGATTGGTGATCATGGCTAAGGCATTTGATGAACTTTGGGGTGGACCATTTGCATGGCTTTGTTGTGCTACCACAAGGGCTGTGTGAAGAATCCATTCTCATAACGTAACAAGCGGGTTTGACCTAACTAGAGTATATGGCTTGTTGTGCTACCACAAGGTCATAACTCTAGAGGCTAAATGACTAAGAGTTGCAAGAGTTGCAACTGGCAATAGTTGCCTACCTATTAAGTATGGGGTGATTTGTTGTGCTACCACAAGGTCATCACCATAAAGTTAATAGGGTCTTAGTCCCCACTAGGATTTCATCGTGATATCCCGTCTTTGCATAATGAGGGTTATGCAAATTCGTCGAAAATTAGTGGGAGCATAAATTAGGATCAAAGACCATACCTTAATTTTAATGAATGTTTGCAATGTTATATTGATAAAATTATATCTCTGTTGTAGAATACGATAATAAACCACCATTAGTATGGCATATTAGATGCCATATAGCTTAATGACTCACACTTCTTAGACTGGTTTACAACTAAGAGAATTGTTCTCATAGTTGACCAATTAACTATTCTACTTGAGAAGTAGGTGTCTCCTAAATTATCTAGTGATGTGAAAGAAAGATAAGATCTTATCTTATAGACAAGATGCATTGTTTGCCTTAAATTAGATGTTAGTCTATATGAGATATAAATTGTAGAGACAACATGGATAGATGGATATGAGATCCATCATGGCTCATAGTGATGAGCTAACTAAAGGGCAACTTAGATCAACAATACATCTTAATTACTTCTTGTTGGTGAGACCAATAGTAAGAAGTAAAATCATTAGATAAAAATAGGAGAGAGTTAATAGTAAAAGAAGGTGGTCAAGATAATAAAGCCAGAATAAGACATGATTCTTACACTGTCATGATGATGATAAGTGGAAGAGGAAGTACAAAGTGTTTTGTATATAATGCAAAGGTGGAGCTTGAGAAGTTTCATGTATCCAAGTCATTGGCACTTGTTTTAAATATACACTTAATAGTATTAGATACTATATGTGTATATCATAATATTAGATACTATGGATGCATCTAATGGTATGAGATACCAGATATGCATCTTATATCTACAAGGAGTTGTAGATGATGACAAGTAAACGAAGGCTTAATAAAGAAGATATTGACCTACATATGAAATGGTGCAAAAGTTGCATCATTATTAGCGGGAGGTGCAATTCTTTAATAGCCTTATAGAGATGTCTTAATAATTAATATTGCTATTATATCCTTCTACAAGAACTTTATATGATTTCCTACTTGAATAAATATTGATTTATTCTAAGCTAGGGAATTGATAGATGTTCTAATAGATTGAATGGCAAAGTGTTTGCCAGTGGGAGCTTAATGAATTGTTTAATCATATTTTATATGTTAGCTCTCATGTTATGTGTGAATATTCCTTTTAAGAGGAAATGGGTTGATTTAGATCAATCTACACTTTAGCTTTATATAGACATGGAGAATGGGTTAATGAGTTATTAGAACTCATACATTTAGATGTATGTTAGCCCATATCTAGTAAGGCTAAAGAATATTTCTACTTCATTATTTCAAAGATGATGTCTCTAGGTATGGATACATGTACTTTATGAAGTACAAATCTAAGACCTTTGAGAAATTATTTGAGATTAAAAATGAAGTAGAGATACTAATGGAACAAGTATTAGAACTCTTTGATGAGATCAAGGAGGGGAATACTTAAGTACATAATTCACATATATTTGAAGGATAATAGAATCTAATTTTAAAGGACACCTCTTTACACATTTTAGCTTAATTGAGTACCTAAAATGAAACGTCCTATTATGTAAGACATAATATGAACAATGACAAGCGTTGCAAATTTTCTCTTTGTCTAATTTTGGTTAAGTAGTCGTTATAAACACTTTCACTTAATAGGTATCTTCTAAGTCGGTGCTGATTAATCCATATAGGATATGGAAAAGGGGTTAATACTTGACCTTAAGCAAGTTAGGGTTTCGGAATGTCCGACCTGTTGAAGAAGTATAACTCTAGCAAGTTTGAATATAAGACTATGAAGTGTTGACTTGTGTGATATGCAAAGGAAACTTTTGGATATTAAATATACGACCCTTATGTATAAGGGTATGTGTTACTTCGGCTCACTATATTTCTAGAGGAAAAGTTCCTTCTTAAGAAAGATAGTGGGAGCAAGGTATATATGGAAGATGTTCCAGTCCCACAACCCAATAACACTTCTATTAAGGTACTAGTTAATAATTACACAAGGACAAATCATAGGTCTTTACTTGTGTCCATTCTACCTAAGAGATATGTGAGACGTATTTCTGATAGATGAAATGAGGCATAAGATAATAAGGATATTGATCCTAGGATCTATATAGAACCAATATGAGATATTGATTCATTAATGGGAAAAGAGAATAAAATCCGATATAAACTTTATCTATTCTAATCAAGTTTAGAACTTGATAGATCCACCTAAGGATATAATATCCATAAGGAATAAATGGATCACTAAAGAATAGATTGGAGTGGATTAGAAGGTAGATACCTTCAAAGGTGAGAATAGTTGAAAAGGATATCATTGAAGTCAAATGGTTGACTATGATGAGATCTTTTACCTATTCCATGGATTAATCCATTCGGATTTTGATTGTTACACTCTATGATTATGTGATAAGCTAATTGGATGTTAAGATAGTGTTCCTCTAAAGTATTTTGAGGAATAGGTGTATATGATACAATTATAGGGAATCAAATCCCAATAACATCCAAGAAGAGTGTGTATTAAGTTCATTTATGGACTGAAGTAAAACTTCCCATAGATTATATATAAGGTTTAATGAGATTAAATCTTATGACTTTGTTAAGAACGAAGAGGTGCCTTGTGTATTCAACAAGATAAATTAAGTCTTTGTTATTTTCTTGACATTTTCTGTTGATGACCTGCTACTAGTTAAGAATGAAGTAGGTGTGTTATCCTAAGTGAACCTAGCTATCAAATTGATCCTCCAAACACAATTTGGGTTTTGAGATCTATGTAGATAGATATAAAATCAATGCCCAGTTAATGTACCTAGTCACCATAGTCAAAGGGTTTGACATGATAAACTCCAACATAGGATTCTTACCTATGTGGTGTGTAGTTGATCTCTGTAAAGTGTTGTCTTTGTAGACTTCATGAAAGATAAAGAGATCACATAAATGGAGCCCTTATGCCTTTGTCATAGGGTCACTCATTTATATGATGCTACGTACATGATGTGATTAATGCTCTAAGTGTTATGAGCATTCATCAAGAAGATCCAAGTGAGAGTCACTGAATAGTTTAGAGATATATCATTTGGTACTTGAGAACCACTGAGAATGTATCTTTATACACTGGAGGATAAGACTTGAAGTCTTGTAGTTTTACAAACACAAGCTTCTAATCAAATAAGTTTGATATTAAGTCATAATAATGGTGGTGCAGTGAGTTGAAAGTGTTCTATGTGATAGAACACTGTAAATTCTACAACATATGTAAACAAGTTTACATGGTGGTTGCACACTACTTGAGAAGTAGTCTAGATGAAGATTCTCATCTAAGGTATGGGATTGTCCCAATTTTCTCTGCAAGTGTATCATTGTTTTGAGCAAACCATGGAGTAGAGCCGGTGTCTCATCAGAAGTTTAGAACTTCTGTGGCGATACTATACAATCAGAGAGATTGCAACTTACAGAGATATAATTAAAGATAAAGTATCTACCGTTAATAACATTGCAGATCCACTAAGCTGAAGCATTACTCGAAAAGAGTGTTTGAGCTTCACCTCGAGCTGATATAGATCGACCGGATGGGTGATTGGCTTTAGTGCAAGTGGGAGATTGATAGAAATGTATGCCCTACAAGCCAATCATATATGATATGATTCGACATTTCTAGAAATATCTCATTCAATTTATTAGGCAAATCTTCATTATAAGCTCTTATTAGAAGCGAATATCATAATGAAGTCCTTGATCAAATACAATGATGATTAAATCATGATGAGATCATGATAATGAGATTGATCGTCTAGAGGTATTTGATCTAAATGTTCCTAGTCATAGGATACTTGAGACGGGACATCAAGGATCCGGATAGACTAGTGTATGTGATGTCTTCTCATGTGATGAGGATGACCGATCTCATTGGTCATTAGTGTGGAACTGCTTGAGATACACGTACGGGTGCTCATTAGTTGAATGAGTTCAGCGACCGAATTAGAAACCACGAATGGTATCTTACCGAGCTGTCTATCGGGGTTTCTATCATCACGGTTGCATGGTTGGACCTTTGACTGAGTCGCAAAGATGCCTTGTTGGGTGGAACTTGTGCTTTGACCATTGACTTATGGATCACAATTTAGATGGTCCTATATAGCGATGGATTGGGTACAAGGAAAATCCGATGGAGGCAATTGAGCGGACAACAAGGGATCGTCCACTCTCGGTAAGTGAGAGGGAAAGTCCTATGGGATAGGACTGTAAATCCCTGGCCGGGGTAGATAGGATAATTGGAAAAGGAGTCTTCCAATTGATCCAATTCCGAGTACATGATCCTATAGAGTCGGTACACTAAGGAGTTGACAGTCGATGCCGTACTCCTTTCCGACCGGGACATTGGATGGTAACTAATGATGGAAAGGCTCGATGGAGATGAGATTATCCCCATAGCCATTTGGGATTATGGGATGTGGCTTATACCCTTCATGATCGGTAGGCCGAGTAATCTGTTATCGGATAATGTATTTAATTAAAATTAAATAGAATTGTTCTATTTTATTTAGGCCTCAGACAAATAGGTTATTGAGCCTAGTGGGTCACACACAAAAGGACTTATCCACAAGTACAGGGGCAAGGGCGTAATTTATAGAGATTTTGGGTTTTTATGAAAAATTCCATAATTCTCTATAAATACCAATGGTTTCAGCCAAACCCCATCAAGCCAAGGGTGAAAACCCCGTCCCAAGCCTCCTCCCACCCTCCTCCTCTCTCTAGAAGGTGTCCATGGTCGATGGAGCTCCGTTCGGGAAGAGTTCTCGAGGCCGGCGCGAAGGGAGAACCTGCTGTGGATGAAGTTCGTGTGGATACTGCTGGAGACCGGACACTTGAACGGTTTGTAAAGCTTGAGAAGCTCATCTCCTTCCTCTCCATGGGATTATATGAATCCCTATCAGGTATATTCGAACCCGATTTGATCGGTTTTCGGTTTTCGGTTTTCGTCGTTCGGTTCTGATTGAGACGGATTCTAAAGGAACCCATAGGAATCGTCGCTTCCGCTGCACCAAATTTTGATGGACGATTCCTTACTAGGTTAGATATATATATTAAATTTTCACGTCAGTATTATATCATAAGAAAAAAGAAACTTATATATAATTTTTAAACTTATATAGAATTATAATATTTTTATAAAAACTGATTAAGTGAAATTAAATATCAAATCCTATTTTGAAAATTAATGAGAGAATCATGAAATAGAACATGTTTTAGGTTTTTCTTCAAATTACTTTAAAAGAAACATTTCAAGAAAATTGTTTTCAGATCTACCAAATAAAACATATGGGCATACTTTTTCGTGAAAAGTTAATTCAAGGTAAAATAATTTCAATGTTTTTCATGAACCAAATGGACCCTTAGTTTCTTCCCCCTCCGTTGAGATTCCCTTCATTGCCTCCCCACCCCTGCTCCATTTCCTCCGCTAGCGGCTCGCAATATCCTTGGAGAAGCTCTCGGCCCTCCCCCTTCGCCGCCTGATCACCCCACTCCGTTTTCTCTACATCTTAGAACCTCCTCATCTTCATTATGTAAGGATCTACACTTCTTTTTCCAAAGGAAGAAGGTTGTAGCCAGCCTCTCGATCGTTCGTCTTCTATGCATATTTCGATAACTTTTATTATTGTATATGTCCATGTTCCTGCTTCCAATCCTTGCTCTGCTACTTAATAGTGCATTCGATCTACCCTTTAAGTGTGCCTCTATGTGTTTAGTGTTTGTTGGCACATACATTGTGCACTCCTATATTTGTGAGAGTTACCAAATTTAAGGCTTATCTTTTATGAAATTATTGTGTTTAATATGTGGGTTTGTTTCTAAATGAAGTTTTTTTTGTTAACCTTCAAAAATTAAAAGTTTTTTATGAAATTATTGTGTCGTTAATGTGTGCCGACACATACACTGTTCACTCTTGTATTTGTGTAAGTTACCATTAGAGTTTGTTCTTAAATGAACTTTTCTTTTTCAACCTACAAAAGGTGAAAGCTTAACTTTTTTATGAAATTCTTGTGTTTAGTGTGTGCGGGCTTATACATTGTGAACTCCAGTATTCATGTAAGTTACTATTAGAGTTTGTTCTAAAATGAATTTTTCTATCAAGTCAACCTTCAAAAATTGAAAGCTTGTTTTTTATGAAATTACTACTTTTGCTTATTGTCTATATGCCAATTAGCTAAAATTATGCATTAGATTAAATCTTATGTGATCAATCCTTTTGCAGGAAATAAAGATTGTTGAGTTAATGAAACCCGTTGGTTGGGTGTACATATCCTTATCTGGAACAGATCCTTGGTCAATCACTTGCTTGTTTGTGAAAGTGATGTAACTTTTGCTTTAATTCTATGTTTTTCCGAAGTTTCATCTATATGCAACTTTAATTATATAAGGTCACGGTCGTAGCAGTGTTATGATTTGTTTACTTTAAATGAGTACCTGTCATGAGTTATTCGGTATAATTAATGTTTTGTAGCCTTTTTCTCATTTCCAGAAAGAAAGCACATTTTTTCCCAAAGTCTCTTGAATGGGCTAAACATGCATGTATCGTGTTTTTTTTACTTTATAAAACCATTTTTGAGGATTTGTAACGCGCGCACATGGATGGCTAGATTTCCAATACGAGAGTAACAATATATATATATATATAAAAGAGCACAAGAACAACAGAGAGTTCGATCAGATTAATGAGCAGCTTCCATGGATGATGGATATGAGGGAGAGAAGGGCACTAGTAATTTAGTAAAACAGAAGCAGACGGGTAGTGCGAGAGAGAGAGAGCGCTAGGGACCGGCACTCCTCCGGTGCGTCGTCTGTGTCCTCGCCAACAAATAATTAATTAAGAGAGCGGATCACCTCAGTCCCGGGGTGGAGGGAGAAGCCTCAGTCCCCAATCAGAGGCGGCCACATACCCCCGTCACTTAAGTGAACCGGACCGGTTCAGTTTCAGACCCCGGTTCGGTCCGGTTCACCGAACCGGTTCACTTAAGTGACGGGGGTATGTGACCGCCTCTGATTGAGGACTGAGGCTTCTCCCTCCACCTGAGGACTGAGGTGATCCGCTCTCATTAATTAATCTAGAACTTGTTCTTGTACCAGAAGATGCCGGCGGATGAGTGCTCGTCGGGCTCCACATAGATGCATTCCTTCACCTCCCTCCAGACCGCCATGGGGACGGGCGTCGGGTCGAAGTGGTAGTACTCCCCGAGGGGACCGGATCCTCTGTGCACCTCGGTGTGCACCTCAATGCACACCACTTCTTAAATTCATCTAATTATGTGATCAAATTAGTTATTTTAATCATTTTTAAGACCGTAAATATACATATATAATATGTGATGTTATATTTTATGAAAACCAACATTAAATATATTTTATACATATTTATTTAAATTTAAAATATAATTAATTTACAAAATAGTATAAATTGAAAAAATATTAATATTACTTCTTTTTTATCAATACATAATATATATTTATATTCACGGTCTGATCGCCTGATGATGGGCCTGATCGCCTCGGTCGCCGCCGCGGCGTGGTAGTGGGGAATGGTCGAGAACAGGTGGTGGGCGACGTGGGTGTCCGTGATGTTGTGGAACACCCTGTTCAGCACGCCGTAGTCTCGGTCGACCGTGGCCAGCGCCCCGCGCAGCCAGTCCCACTCCGACGAGTCGTAGTGCGGCAGCGCCGGGTGGGTGTGCTGCAGGTAGGTGATCAGCACGAGGCAGCCGTTCGCCACCACCAGCGGCGCGCCGTACACCCGCACCACCCATCCGACCGAGCGGCGGCACGCCAGGCGGAGGAGGACGCAGGCCATGCCGAGGACGCCGGCGTCCGAGACGAAGATCTGCGCGCGCTCGCGGTCGGAGTAGATGGGGCCGTACGGGTCGAAGTGGCAGGCGATGCGGTCGTAGTGGCGGCCGCCGAGGCTGAAGGCCAGGTACATGGGCCAGCCCAGCGTCAGGGCGACGAGCACTTTGATGCAGCGGGCGGGGGGGTTGTTCGTGTGCTTGGATAAATACCAGGGGAGCCCCGCCTTGGGCTTCGGGACGAACGCCTCGTCCCTCTCGAGGCTGCCGGTGTTGGAGTGGTGCCGGCGGTGGCTGTACTTCCAGGAGAAGTAGGGAACGAGGAGCGCCGAGTGCAGCACCAGCCCGACGATGTCGTCGAGCGGCGCGTAGTCGGAGAAGGCATGGTGGCCGCACTCGTGCGCGATGACCCAGACGCCGTTGAGGACGCAGCCCTGCGCCGCCCAGTAGAGGGGCCAGGCGATGAGATGCAGCGGGGAGGGGAGGAGGGGGAAGAAGGTGAGGGCGACGTAGAGAAAGGCGGAGGCGACGGCGAGGTCCTGCGCGAGGTAGGAGAAGGATCGGACGGCGGAACGCTGGAAGCAGTGCGGAGGGATGGCCTTCTTGAGCTCCCCCAGGGTGAACGGCGGCTTGGCGGTGGGCACCCGGCGCAGCGGGTCGCTCCCCACGCGCGCCTTCTGCTCCTCGCCGTAGCGATCCTCAGCGACCACCATGCGGCCCCCGGCACCCATTCTCGCGCGCGTTCGCCGGCGGAGGACGGAGGAGAGATGAGCAGAGCAGACCGCCGCGCCCCACCCTGCAGGAAGGAAGAAGAGAAAGAACTTGGGTTTGCTTAAATAATAGGGGGGTGTTCGGTTGCATGATAATTTTTTTGTACACTTTCATGATAAAAAATTGTATTAAAATAAAAATGAACTAACTCATGATATAAAATTATCATGTTTGGAGGGATGTGATTACAAAAAAGAGTAACCACTACATGACCAAACAAAGTGGGGGGGGGGACCACAAGAAAGAGGTGAGATCCTCTTTTTTTTGTTTAAGAAGAAAATCACTTTTAAAACATAAAATTGTCATGATTACCAAACACATCTTTTAACAAGTTTTCTTACAATTTTTAAAAATTAAAACAAAAACCTTCATTATCATGCAACCAAACACCCCATAATAAACCCCGGATCAAATTGTACCACCTGCGTCGACGGTAGCAAAAAAAGAAGGTCCAGGGTAGATTTGACTCAAAAATAAAGTTTAGTATAAGATATAATTTATTAAATATTTCATATTAATATAAAAAATATCGTCTTCCATGTTGTATGTCATTGAACCCACCTCATCTTTTATCTTATGTTCAATATAGACCATCAAATAATTTTCAATAAAATTATATTAAATTATAATTTAAAATTAAAATAAATAATACTTATAGTCGAAAACACATTCTTCTTTTAAAATATAAAAATGCTGTACACTTAATAAAAAAATATTCTCGTAAAAAATACATAAGTGAAACCAAAAACTATATAATACATTTTTGTTAACGTAAAAATATACTTTCAGGTGATGGAAGAGTGTTCAGAGCGTATGCCGAGAGAGAGAGAGAGAGAGAGAGAGAGTTCCTCTGATTTATATGCAGCGTGGTGACAATTGAGGAGAAGAAACTAAAGTATTTGGTAAAATCATAAAACAAATTCATAAACATTATAGCATATTAAAATTTACTCTCATTTTATCTAGCTAGATACAACTAATTAAATCCCATAGAAGCGGAGCTCTTCTGATTTTTTTTTTGTAATGCAATCAGGTGACAGTTGATAAGGGAGGGCATATTTCTCATACTTTTAGAAGGAATTTTTAACACCCTATAAAGAAGCAGGGGGAGCAATTGAGAGAGAGAGAGAGAGACAGAGAGAGAGTTCCTCCGATTTATATGAAGCGTGGTGACAATTGAGGAGAGGAAACTAAAGTAAAATCATAAAACAAATTCATAAACATTATAACATATTAAAATTTACTCTCATTTTATCTAGCTAGATACAACTAAATCCCATAGAAACGGAGCTCTTCTGATTTGTTTTTTTTGTAATGCAATCAGGTGACAGTTGATAAGGGTGGCATATTTCTCATACTTTTAGAAGGAATTTATAACACCCTATAAAGAAGCAGGGGGAGCAATTGAGAGAGAGAGAGAGAGAGAGAGAGAGAGAGAGAGATTTATATGAAGCGTGGTGACAATTGAGGAGAGGAAACTAAAGTAAAATCATAAAACAAATTCATAAACATTATAACATATTAAAATTTACTCTCATTTTATCTAGCTAGATACAACTAATTAAATCCCATAGAAACGGAGCTCTTCTGATTTTTTTTTTGTAATGCAATCAGGTGGCAGTTGATAAGAGAGGGCATATTTCTCATACTTTTAAAAGGAGCTTATAACACCCTATAAAGAAGCAGGGGGAGCATACGTTTCAGTCTGATTTGATCTAAATGATTTTTTTGCTCAAACTGAATTGAATCAAACGGATTTCAATTCCATTCGGCTCGATTTAATTTGATTTAAATTATATATATAAATAATTAAATTAAATATTTTTTGCATACATAAATATTGATTCTAAGTTAAAATAATCGAAATAAATATTACTTTATTATAGAAAATAAAAAATTTGTATTTTTAAATTTTATAAAATTTTATAATTTATAATTTAATTTAATTTAATTTTGAAGACTCTGAGTCAAATCAAAATGAATCAAATCGAATAGGATCGATTCAAACAAGTCGATTCAACTTGAATTTTCTATTCGAATCGTTTAGGACCTGTTTGGTACCATAAAATTTTGAGGATAAACTTGAATTATCCTTTGAATTTTAAGGATAACCTGAGTTTATCTCCGAGTTATTCCCGTACCAAACTGTATTTTAGTGTTCAATGTTCACCGCTACAGAGAAGAAGACAAGATGGATATGGGTGAAGTGGGGGTTGCCGCGTCGAGAAGTTGGCAGAGGCGGCGATCGAGCGGCAGCGCGGCCGTCTCTGACCGGCCCCTTCAGGATATGAAGTGGCGTGATGATCGAGACAAAGATATAAAGATTATTAACAAAGTCGTGCACGGCGGCAGTTCGACGACCAAACGGGATCTGCGTACACGACTTCGGGATGGAACTGCAGCGGAAGATAGCGTTACGAATGTAATCTGATCTCGGCCACATTTTCTTCGCCTTCTTCATCATGTTCGAAGTGATAGCGTTGCGTGCGTCTCTCTTCTCGGTCGTTGTTTCTTCATCTTCTTCATCTTATTTTAACTTTTCTTCTTCCCCACGCTAGTCTCGGAGAACCGATAAATGTCGTCCGATAGGTGTCTAGTGGACCGTCCCAAATCCCTACACGGTGGAGCAGCGCAGCTCCAGCTCTATGCACAAAAGCTGACGGCTCTGACAATACTAGCGACAGAGCTAGCCGCTCCCAGATCTCACGCAGTGTTTGATTTACATCTCTCCCCTCCCGTCTCACGATGGTCAGATTGATTGCACATGGGGTGTTTGGTTGCACATGGGGTGTTTGATTGCACGATAATTTTTTGTACACTTTCATGATAAAAAATATATTAAAATAAAAAGTGAACCAACTCATGACATAAAGTTGTCAAGTGTGGAGGGATGTGATAACAAAAAAGAGTTACTACCATTCATGGCCAACACTAAGCGGGGGACCACAAGAAAAAAGAAAAGAGGTGAGACCCTCTTTTTTTGTTGAAGAAGAAAATCACTTTCAAGACACAAAATTGTCAAAGTTGCCAAACACCTCTTTTAACAAGTTTTCTTACAATCTTTAAAAATTAAAATAAAAACCTCCATTATGATGCAACCAAACACCCCATTAGAGTTCTCTCTCTCTCTCTCTCTCTCTCTCTCTCTCTCTCTCTCTCCTATTAGAATTAGAATCCCCAAAAGTCCAAAATGTATGTGGGCTATGTCAACACAGATGAACTCGTTTCGGCCCGCTAGATCTTCGTTTGTCATGAAATACCTCTCTTTCAAAGATGCAAAGAGAATTTGAGACTCCACAAGATTGATTAGATTTATATAGAAATTAATCCGTTCAAGATACAACCTTATAAACTATCAGAATCGAGGCGAGATATTTTGAGAACTATCGAAATCAAAATGGGAATCAATCAATTTCGTATTTAGTTTTCTAATTTCTATAAGATGATCAGATCAAATTATAGTAGGAATGTCACTAACTTATTTTGAAAGAAATATCAATCGATGGGCGAACACCTCGAAATAGAGGAATTTGATTAGGAACGAAATTTGAAAACCTGAATAATCTCGAAATACTATAATCTTAACTCAATCGTAATGAAAAACAATGTGTTATAACTTTGCATCAAAGTCAATACCAAAATAAAAATCGAAAAGAGTTAATAGTGGCAAAACAAAATAGAGGACCTTCCTCTCGGACCAAGACATCGGACGGTCTTCGTCCTGACACGTCTCCCAATAGCAGCGGAGAAGAGTCGTAGGGCGGCCAAGGAGGAGGCTAACAGAGGCCACGATGAAGGCGTGACGTGACCGGAGATTTTTCATATTCCTCCATTTTAACTGGAGTCTAGGTCACCACAGTTCAATAGAGAAAATTGTCTTGGTCTCCAATAAGAAATAATCACAACCTCAGGTTCCTTGAGTGACGGTTCAATAAAAATTGATTCACCCGTTACTGAACCAATCGGTTCAATGTTATTGAACTCTAATTGATCTATTACTGTACCATTATTAAAGTCATTGTAATTCGTTACTGAGCCATTGTTAAACCGTTATTAGATATTATCAAAGCCTTATTGAACTATCACTGAAACTTTATTGAACTACTACTGAAGTCGATGTAACTTGTTAGTGGACCGTTACTGAAGCCAATATAACTCGTTATTGAACTGTTACAGAATCGTTACTGAAGCCTTACTGAACGGCTATTGAAGTCAATGTAACTCGTTACCGGACCGTTACTGAAATCAGTATAACTCGTTATTGTGCTGTTACTGGACCGTTATTTGACATTATCGAAGCCCTACTTACTTATTATCGAACAGCTACTGAAACCTCACTGAATCGTTACTGAAGTCGGTACAAATCATTATTGAACTGTTACTGAGGTCAGTGTAATTCATTACTAAATTGTTACTAATTTACTGAACCGGCTTAGTAACGGTTCAATAACAATGAACCGATTCTTATTCAATTGCCACTTAAGTGACACGGAGGTTGTGATACATTTTGATTGAAAATTGAGTGTTCTTTCTACAGTGAAATTGAGGTGATTCGAACTCTTTTAACTATTATGTCTTTTATGACTGATCTTCCTCTGTTTTTGGTTCATCAGTCTTAACCGTCGTAGAAATTGCAACATGGGCCGAGCCCACGGATCGAACCTGGAGTGCTTCCCATATTGTTTTCATACATTTCATGTTCAAAACAGTTTTCAAAATTGTCTTTTCATAAATTTTAAGCTATTGAGATTCATAATTTTTATTTTCCGGATCTTATTTTATGATGTTTGAAAATTTATTCGAAAAACATAGACTAGATGTCAATAAACTAAAATTTATTCAAAATTTAAAATTTCTACAAATTCTCAAACTCTTAAAATTTTTAATCTTGAGCAGTCTCAGAAATCTACCCTCTTAAATGCCTGATTTTGGGGCGGGTGGGGGGTTTGGATTTTTCTACATGCCTTAGGATACTTTCGGAGTTTTCAGATCCCAAGGTTTTCAAAAGTTTGGTCTTTTTGAATTTTAATTGTGATTTGCTTACTTTTGGGATTTCTAAACTTTTCCGGTTCTCATAATTAGTCAATTCTCATATTTTTTAAAACAATTTTAATTTTTAAATTTTAATTTTTAAATTTTGTGTTTTTTTAAATTCTAAGGCTTTTTGGGTTATCTTATTTTCAATCTTAATTAATTTCTAGATTCCTCATATTTGAAAGGTTTTATAGTTTCGAAACCTCGAAAAAAAATCAGATTCTCACTTTTCATATTTTCACATATTTTATCATATTTAGAATTTCAACCTTCTTTGAATACTCAGATTCTAACATTCAAATATCTTTTTTTACTTATTCAACAGTTTGTTTGTTTATTGATTTCTTCAGATTTTCGATTTTTGCTGAGTTTCATAATTTCATATTTCTATTGATTTCCAAACTCATGAGTTTTATTTTTTTAATTTAGAGAAGTGTCAGATATCTAACCTCTCTGATGTTTGACTCTTTAGGAGCTTTGGATGTTTATAGTGATGACCATTGAATTCTAACCTGCCAAGTATGTCAAATAATCCCCTTCTATGTCTAAAAGTTGTAGACATAAAATTATTTCTCTATTTAAGATGACAACCTTGGACCATTACTAAATTACCTATTACACTTTGTATTGGGAATATCATTACCGGTGTCGGTTAATTGAGGTAGAAAAATAGTCTGGATGGTTTAGCATTCAACTAATAATGATGTGTTCCTTTGTGAGCCTTTTGTCAAGGAAAGAGAATGGTGACCTTTTGTCTTTTGATCTATCAGATGTTAGTGTTGAAGGATTGAGTGGTGGTGGGGGTAGTGAGCAATTGAAGTGCAGCTACTCCTCTTCACACTTTGTTTGTTTCTTTGTATTTTTATCAGATTCTTCATCACTTTTAAATTCTTCTCTCTTATATTTACATATAAGATAGTATACACACACATCCATTTGTATATGTCTCTTCTATGTTCTTGACCATGGAATAGGGGTCCATCATCGTGCCTAAAGTGCATCTAATGATATTTGTTTTCATATCTGTCGATTGTCTGATTTGTTTCTGTCTCTTTTGCTTTGTCATAGAATATGACCGTCTCTTTCATATCGCACTTTGATAACACTCAATTGTGTTGATTGGTCTCTGCCTCTGTGTGTTAACAAAGAGTCTTAATTGTAATTACTTTTATATCTTTATGTGATTATATCATAGATACGGAATCATCTGAATCAAATGTGGTCTCTTATTTAATTTTTGTGTCTAATTGTATTAATCAATCTGTCCTCTATTTTATTTTATTTATCATTCACAACTTTGACCAAACAGAAGTTGCTCTTTTTATTTTTTTCAAAAGAATATTTCTGTTTGATTAGAATATCAAAAATGATTTTGAATCAATATTAATATTGATATTTCTAAAAAGTCGAAGTATGAACATCAATATAATTCGACACTTGTATTACATAACATATTTTATTTGGACTATAGATTTAAAAATTATATCATCAACCAAATATTTTTTAGTGAATACTATGAATATCAATTTTGAAATTATTTGTGACAGATATTTTACAATGTTATGGAGTGGAGTGTAAATAAGTGATTTCGATTATAATAAAAAGCTTGTGACTTGAATTCTGGTCGATCGAAGCGCTGGAAAGGCCGTCCGGGGCAGCCGACCGGGTCCGGTCCAAGAAAATAAATGCCACCCGAATTTAGGGGTTCAGACACTGACCTAGTTCAAGAATTTATCTTTTAGTTCCAATTCTGGCATCGCGATATCACCATTTCTATCATCGAATTCATCGACGTTGAAATAAATAATCTTATCACCGCTATTTTATTTATAGTCGAATTCTTGTTCATCTTGGTTGATAACACTAATGAGGTGTTTGGTTGAACGATAATTTTTTTGTACATTTTCATGATGAAAATTTGTATTAAAATAAAAAGTAAACCAACTCATGACATAAAAGTATCATGTTTGGAAGGACGTGACAACAAAAAAGAGTAACTATCATACATGATCAAACAAAGTGGGAGACCACGAGAAAGAAAAAGAGGTGAGGTTCACTTTTTTTTTCTGTTTAAGAAGAAAAAGAGGTGAGGAGAGAGTCGGGGATAAGCATGGGGTAAGAAGATCAGAAGGGGAGCGCCCGATAGAGTCGCCTTCTCGCTTCTCTTCCCGCCCCTCCCCCGGCTCTTCGCCGCTGCTCCACCGGCCGCGATGTCCACCGAATGATCTGGCACCGTTCCTTTTAAGCGCGTCCGTCCCGGACCTTGGAGAGGGTGGATCGCCTAATCAGAAGGGACCACGTACTCTTGTTACTTAAGTTACGGTTCAAATATCGATTCGGTGAATCACTACCGAAAAAGACTGAATCGTTACCGACATCTTAATAACTCACTCCCTGTTGGTAACGAGTTGTATTGAGTTTGGTAGTGAATTAGTAAAGCGTCGGTAACGGTTCAGTAACATCTTAACTCTTTACTCTAAAGTCTTGAACACGCTACTGAGAAGGACTAAATCACTACCAACGCCTTAGTAACTTGTTAGTTGTCGGTAATAAGTTATAAGACGTCGGTAGCGATTCAGCGCTTTTCGGTAGCGATTCATCAAACCGGTATTTGAACCGTCACTTAGGTGACGGGATATGTGACCATTTCTGATTGAAAACTACATTTATCTACTCGGGATTGAGGTGATCCACTCTCGACCTTGAAACGTGGCATAGGTGATAACCGTGTGGTTGATCTCCGCCATGTGGCACCCATTCATTGGACTGTCGGGTTTCCTGTGAGCTCGAGTCCGACAGCGGAACCGTCGGATGGGGGGCTCTGTCAAATGGACGGTGCGGATGACATAGATGGATCAGCAGTCGGCGTGGCCGGTGGCCGTGCTGCGTTGCGTCGTTTCTTAACCAAGCTGGATGTGTTCCTCATGGCCACGTGGATTCAGGTAATGGTCATCATCATGTCATGAATATTTGCATCGCTGCCATGGAAAAGAAAATTATGATTATGTAAAATTATCATTTACGATAATATAAAGGTCGTCGGAACAGACACCCTGTGTGATACGTCACAGTAACGTAGTTTGCTTATATATCCCAATTTAGTGGTAACACCAGTAACAAAGGCCGACCGGGTAAGGTCAGTCGACTCCATTGAATTTTAAAAATTTTATCTAAATTTTGCATTTTTTATCAAAATATTTTATGTAGAAAATATTTTTTTAAAGAAAGTAGCCCAGTAAGATGTCGAGTGAAGTGACTTGCCGAAGAAAATTCTTTGATTAGTCCTTGGCAAGTGACATAAAACCAATATTCTTTCTTTTTTCCAACCTTGGAGCATTTTTTCAAGGCCTATTTGGCACTAGTTTAATTCTGAGATCAACTTAATTAGTTTATCCTCCGAACATATAAAGCACGGGTGTAACCAAATTGGATTCGATAACCGAAGCATCAAAATTTGATTCTGATTCTGACAGGGGTTAAGGTGTTTCGACTCTGTTATCGGAATCTAAATCGAAATTCAATAATTTCTATTTTCAATATTAAATATTAATTATTGTTTAAAATAAGTTAATAATTCATGTGTAACTACTTAAGTTTAATATGATATTTGTAAAATTTTATTTTTACCGTTTTATTAATTTATATATCATACTTTATGATTTATTCGACTTCATTTGAATTATTTTTATCTGTATATATCTTATCGCAACGAGATAAACGGAAACGAAATCACTTAATTCCGATTTTGATTCCGATAATCATACTTTTTGATTTATTCGACTTCATTTTAATTATTTTTATCTGTATATATCTTATCGCAACGAGATAAACGGAAACAAAATCACTTAATTCCTATTTTGATTCCGATAAACTATCGGGCTATATGATTCAGAATCTGATAATTTATATATAAGATGAGATAACAATTTTCAAATCAATCGATCTTTATCGGAGTCAAAATTTCTCGAATTCCTTTTACACCTCTATTATAAAGTGATGTCCGGATAAAGTATCTCAATCATAAACACATTATTTTTTATATGAAATATGTATTTGTAGAAATTTGGTTTCAGAGATTGATTGATTTCAACGCTGTCACACCAAACTTATGCCCAAGGAAACTTTTTGCCCACGTCGGTGTGGTTTTAGCTGAAATCCAAAGAGTAATTAATTCCAATGTAACTCCATCTGAACTGATCTGATAACTAGACGTTAGCTAACAACCGCCGGCAACAACTAATTGATTTATGAGAATAGAGTTGTAGGCGTGTGGAATTCGGTTGCATGACAAAATACTCTCCTCTAGCAAGTGTATTTTTCTGATTAATAAAGCTTCTTCTTCAGAAAGTGTTTGGAAAGCATAATCGAAATAAACTTTGCGGAATATTTTCTTATCGGCTAAAAAGGAAATGATACGTCATTTTTTCTCTATCTTGAGGGGGGGGGGGGGTATGTGTGTGCGCGTATATACACACACACACACCCGCTTTTGTTAGATATTATTTTAACACCGGGTATGATAATTGAAGAAATATACAAAATACATCGTAACCATACATCTCATCTTATTATAAACCTCCAGTGCTTAATTTGTTGTAGGATAACTCGCTCCAAATTCAATTCTAATTAAGCCAAAGTAATTAGGGATTGAGGGTGCTCCCTTCACCATGGGACTGCGATTATTTGTGCTCTTTGGGAACAAATTAACAGTATACGAAGCTCCATTATTAAGAATTTTTGAAACTAATATCCGAATACTTTGTTAGAAAGTGTTTTGCTATCGATATCAATTTTGAAATTTATAAAACACAAGTATTGTTTTTACTAAACAGTTAAAATACGTCAAGAACCTTTTACCCATAGAACAGTCAAAACACTACCTCTTGGCGAGCAAGCTCGGGTTTGAACCCAAGTTGATACCCTCATGATTTGCAACATTTTTGGTGTGTTTGATTGCATGATAAATTAAGTTTTTGTTAAATTTTATGTTTTTACAAGAAAACTTGTCAAAATAAGTGTTTGCCGACCATTACAATTTTATGTTTTAAAGTGTTTTACTTTTTAAACAAAAAAAGATGATGTCATCTTTTTTTAATCTTGTGATCCATCACTTTGTTTAGTCATATATGATATTCACTCTTTTTTGTTATCTACGTATATTTCCAAACATGATAACTTAATTTCAATTGATTAGCTCACATTTTATTTTAATATAATTTTTTGCAATAAAAGTGTATAAAAATTTATTGAGCAATTTTGTTAACAAAAAAAAAAACTACCAAGAATCGCGTGTTTATTTTATAGCATTTAACATCTTGGCAGATGATCGCTCTGACTTTGTCTGAATCCCGGTCCAGAATTGGACGGGTCAACACATAATACCTGGCCCATTTTTACCACTACGTCTCTGCTTGACACTGATTAGATGGGTGCAACACAATAGTGATAATAATTAGAACTTGCAAAATTCTAAAAAAAATACACAATTTACTTGTGTAAAAAAACATTCCGATAGAGAAATTGGAAATTAAATAAGCTTGTCTGAGCAAACTGGGTAGATTTAATAAAGACAACCTGTTGATGAATCAAATTTGTTCTAGTTGGTTCTTTTCTTTTACAAATGAGGTGAACTAAAAAGTAAGACTCAATTGGGTGACAATACTAATTGATAATTGAGAAGAAGTAAGACCAAAGAAAATTATTTTAAAATAAAAAGTGAACCAACTCGTGACAATTGGGTGACAGTACTAATGGGGTGTTTAGTTGCATGATAATGAAAGTTTTTATTTTTATTTTAAAAATTATAAGAAAACTTGTTAAAAGAGGTGTTTGGCAACCTTGACAATTTTATGTTTTAAAAGTGATTTTCTTCTTAAACAAAAAAAGAGGGTCTCACCTCTTTTTTGTTTCATGTGGTCCCCAACTTTGTTTGGTCATGAATGGTAGTTATCCCTTTTATTATAACATCCCTCCAAACATGACAATTTTATGTCATGAGTTGGTTCACTTTTTATTTTTATATAATTTTTAATCATGAAAGTGTACAAAAAAATATCATGCAACCAAACACCCATAATGGTAGTAACTCTTTTTTTGTTATCACATGGGGTGTTTGATTGCACGATAATTTTTGTACACTCTTGTTCTCTCTCTCTCTCTCACTCTCTCACTCTCTCTCTCTCTCTCTCTCTCTCTCTCTCTCTCTCTCTCTCTCTCTCTCTCTCTTCCTATTAGAATTAGAATACCCAAAAGTCCAAAATGTATGTGGGCTGTGTCAACACAGATGAACCCGTTCCGGCCCGCTAGATCTTCGTTTGTCTTGAAATACCTCTCTTTCAAGGATCGATGCAAAGAAAATTTAAGACTCCACAAGATCAATTAAATTTATATAGAAATTAATCCGTTCAAAAAACAACCTTATAAACTATCAGAATCGAGGCGAGATAGTTTGAGAACTATCGAAATCAAGATGGGAATCAATCAATTTTGTATTTAGTTTTCTGATTTCTATAAGATGATCAGATCGAATGATAGTAGGAATGTCACTAGCTTATTTTGAATGAAATATCAATCGACGGGTGAACACCTGGAAATAGAGGAATTCGATCAGGAACGACATTTGAAAACCTGAATAATATCAAAATATTATAATCTTAACTCAATTGAAATGAAAAACAATGTGTGATAACTTTGCATCAAAGTCAAGACCAAAATAAAAATAAAAAAGAGTTAATAATGGCAAAACAAAATAGAGGACCTTCCTCTCGGACCAAGACATCGGACGGTCTTCGTCCTGACACGTCTCCCAACAGCAGCGGAGAAGAGTGGTAGGGCGGCCAAGGAGGAGGCTAACGGGGAGACGATGAAGGCGTGACGTGACTGGAGATTTTTCATACTCCTCCATTTTAACTAGAGTCTAGGTCACCTCAGTTAGTAATCTACGCTGGAGCGTTTCCTTTACTAGCATTGCACTTTACCTGAAAGATTTGCTGTCCTCTCTGAATTGTATGTTTTTTGGTTAGGGCATTACCATGCTATAGTTATCCCAAAGACATTTTCTTCTATCCATAACCTCACAGGATTAGGAAGCATTCACATAATGACTAACCTCGCTGTGACTTCTGAATTACTTACAATCTTGTGGAGAGGAGAGAAGGCTGTAAAGGAGGAAATGATGTAACTAAGAAGACATCTGTTGCGAAAACATCATCTTCCCACACCACACGATAGAGTGATACAAATAATACCCATGGATCACGGAAGGAGCATAAAGATGCACTTGGGGTTGGTGGGCAATCTTATGATGATCAGTGAGTAGAATATAAATGAAGAAATAAGCGAGTATTTTTGTTGAATGTATATCTCAAGTTTGAATTTTGTGCAAATTACGAGCTCAAGCTTTTTTGTTGATAGTCTAGAGAAGGAAAGAGATTTCTACTTTGCAAAGCCGAGAGACATTGAAAATCTATGCCGTAATCCCAAGATAGAACACCAGCCTGTAAGAACGGTTACCCTTTATCTCCGAATTGTAGATAAATTATATCTATGCATTGGATTCCGAGCTCTCTTGTTGAAATGGGACTATTTTTTGAGTTCTAGATTTTCAATTTTTTTTGATTTACTGACTTATTGTGTGATCCTCATATTTAGCTATTCAGGTTTGTGCAATTTTCAGATTGTCAAATTTTTTGTGGGTTCTATCATATACCACATTTTCTTCTTTTCTTTTGCTGTGTATACTCATCTGTCTTTGGTATTTAGATAACTAACCTTATTTTAAATCATCTTAAGAAAATAAAGTATCAAAAAATCATGATCTGCTGTCAAACAATACACAGTAAAATTTGAAATTGTAAGACAAAGCTAGGTCATGGATTGATAGTAAAATACGCATTTCTTCTTTGCCACATTTTCTTAACGGACATTGTACAATGTCTTTGAAAAAGGATGAAAGAAATTGTTGATCCCTTAAAAGAAGTTATTTTATTATCATATGATGTACAAAAGGTACATTGTTTGCTGCATACATATGGCTGAATTAATTTCACATCCGATTAAACTGAACCAGTTTAACGATAAATCTGGTCAAAATTTCACTTTAACAGTAGGTCCAATTTTGCAAATTCCTTCCATTTCCGCTACCGTGGAGGAGACGTGAAAGTAGACGTGAAATGTCTTTATTGACCCCTAATGTTAAAAACTTTTAAAATTGTCCAAATGAACTTGACTGGATGATAGGTAGTTTAATATATTAATAAATTAGTTTTGGATATGTAATTTAAGCCACCCCAATTGTTCTTCATGTTTAAAATAACAAGAATAACTATGATATAAAAAATAGAAATGTCAACTTTTAAGATAAAAATATAATCTTTTACGCTCACACTCAATAGTACAACATGTAAACTACCAAGAAAAGTAAATTAAATATAAAAAATAAATAAGATATTTTTACCTAAATTAGTAATTTTTCAGTCAATTATTCATAAATATCAAAATTGATAAAATATATAAGAATGTATATCTCAAATAAATAAATACCATTATATCTTAAGATGGATATAATATATGTAATGTTATGTGAGATTGACTCAGCCATTTGCAATTGGCCTTTATTCTTGAGGTGGAGATTGTAATATAAATAACATGATATAATAAATACATTATTATTTAATATGTTATATCAGATTAAATATTGTTATTAATCAAATGTCATAATTTTTTATTCTAAACATAACAATAGTTTTGTAGTTATAAATGAGGCATAATCGTGATGTAATAAATATATTAACATATTATATTTTAAATTAAATTAAACTAAAATCTTGATGTAAATAAGATTTTAGAAATCTAAATACAGTAATATTTTATAGTCATAAATCACTTGTAATAAATAATTTTTTGGTTGTAGCAAATTTTTACTCCAAACATAATAACATTTTGTTGTTATAAATTAAATATAATTAACATGATATAGTAAATAAATTAGTATTTAATAATCTACATCATATTTGAAAGTTGATGTAATAAAAAAGATTAATATTTCATATTTTATATCAAATTTAATTCTCAATACAAGTCAGATTTTATAAGTTTTCTCTAAATCTATTGATGTTTTATAATCACAATTCATATGTAATAAATAGATTTGTAGTTATAATAATGTTCACTCTGAACATAATAATATTTTATAGATATAATAATATTTTGTTTACTTTAAATTAAAATAATATTTGTTAACTAATAGAGAAGTAACTTCATATGTTTTTACGGCAGTAACAAAGTAACAAGAGAAATTACATCATCCATGTCAATGTAGAAACAACTAAGCTGCTGCAGTGGGAAAGACATGAGTGGAAAATGGGCTCGATTTCGGAGGGCACTTTCGGCATTGTGAAATCTAGGTAATGTCAACCTAACGGAGGCTGACCAAAACGGAGTATATGCATTAAAATTCTATTGACCGCCGGATTATCCATTAAAGGTATTTGGACAATGGACTGACTGCTAAACCGATTTTCTTATATGGAGCGGAAGTCAATTTTTCCTGGCTTTTAACATCTTATTATAACTTGTGATTGCCTACCCAGTTATATGTTGTTACCATTTCTAGACATGTTTGCAAATAAATTATTCTTTATATTTATTGCAAATAAATATGTATGATAACAATAATACTGTCGGTTTACAAACGCAAAACACACATTAAAATTTTAAATACTTACTTGGATGTGCTTAATCTATCAAATTCTACTAAATTGGTGGTGATAAAAAAATTTTGAGTTGTTCAACTTAGTCGTATCATGATTCATTGGAAAGAACAAGAACTGGCTATGATTACTTATTTACGTGTGTATTTGAGAAGTAAAATATAACATTTTTAATCTAACTTATTTTTTATAATGTATCTATCATATATATCATAAGAATTTATCTCAACTATTATGTGAATTTATATCTAATTGGTATACAATATATTACTCAAACATAAAAATCGGCTTTTATGATAAGATCACCTTTTTATTAATTATATTTTAATTTTTCGACAATCATCCACAAACAATCTTTCATAGAAAGATTTGAGTTTTAAATTTCAGCTTAAATTTATCAAGGTAATTATCTTGATGTCTTTAATAATTTCAGTGTTTGGTTGCATTATATAATTATGTATCATGTTTTGTATAAACGTCTCTCAAATCAATGTCGGTTTACAAATGTAAAACACTTATTACAAATGTAAATACTCACAAAATTTTATTAAATTGGTTGTAGTAAAAAATTGAGCTATTTGAGTTAAGCATACCATGATTCGTTGGATGGAATAAGAATTTGACTATGATTACTAATTTATATGTATATTTGAGAAGTAAAATGTAATATTTACTATCTAACTCATTTTTTATAATGTACATGTTATATTAATCATAAAAATTATCTTAGCTATCCTATAAATTTATATTTAATCAATATATAACATATTACTTGAACACGTGCGAAGTTTTGTTCACATACCCTTTTTGCATCCATTTTCTCTTATGCAACTGTTTTGTCACACTTTTCTTGAACTGCATAATTGGTTCATCTTTGTTTCTTTTTGCATCCATTTTCTCTTATACAACTGTTTTGCCACAATTTTCTTGGACTGCATAATTGGTTCATCTCCGTTTTTAGTACGTATCTGTGCATGTACTCTAATAGCATAGCATAGATGGTGCATGTACATTACACAGCATCATGCTTTGCAAGATCAACCGATCTAGATTGGTTTGGATGGTGCGAGCTCGATCTGGGGAGCTTGTCCCAAGGCCAATTTCCACCGTGATTCGGATATGAATGAGTCGGTTGATTCCAGGACAGTCCAGGTGGGATCAGGGCCTCTGGCTGTGGGCACCATGACCCTATTCTACGCATCTTATCAGGCCCAATCCAGGGCAATCATGGATCAATTTTTCTTATCGTTGATAGTCCAGTTGGGCGATCTGGTCCCTCTTTGGACACGGATGGTACCTACTCTACCCTTATCTTGTCCAAGAATGCCTTACATATCATCAACGAAAAAAAAAATCTGGGATTAATACTCATGCTTGAGGAAAGTAGGGGTGTTCATAGTTTGATTTGGTCCGTTTTTGGTCCAT
Source organism: Cryptocoryne crispatula var. balansae (assembly GCA_036172225.1). Taxonomy (NCBI): domain Eukaryota; kingdom Viridiplantae; phylum Streptophyta; class Magnoliopsida; order Alismatales; family Araceae; genus Cryptocoryne; species Cryptocoryne crispatula. The sequence continues at coordinate 30,824,487 of CM069918.1, forward strand.
TTCTTAAAACTAAAATGAACAGGTCCAATTAAACTCTAAAACTATAAATGACTTGTTCAGTTTGGTTCAAACCGGTGATTTTTTATTAGATATAAAATTTAAACATTAAATTGTTAAAAAATAATGTATATTAAAATAAATTAATTTTTTAGTGATGAGCCATTAAGAAACAACCCGAATATCTATTTAACTCAATTGTGAATGTTACTTAATTATTAGTATAGTTTTATAGACAAAATGCTTAGAGCTATTTCGATAGGGCCGATGACGAACTCAAAGTCCTCGACACTGTCATCCCCTCCAAATGTGTCGTAGCCCATATTTTTGCATGTTTTTTTTTGCAATTCTTTCTCGTGTTGATGCCACAAGAAATGCCTATGCAACTTTTTGCATCACGTACAAATGACATGTTCATCTTCAATGTTATATTCTTATTCATGCATGAACTTAAGGATAACTCTCCTGGAAAAACAATTTGGTATCTCAAACTTTAGATTGAGCATTTGTAATTTAAAAGGAGATTTGGAATTGAGAATTTCCTATATACAACGTGTAGGGAACCATCCAACTCTCTACCAACGGTGTAGTTACTTTTGGTAAAGATAAATTCTCAAAATAAATTATATTTTATTTTGATATATTTGAAATAAATTTCTAAAAATAATTTTTCTATCCCATCATATGTATACATAATCAAGATAAATAGATATTCAATTTTACATTAACATATCTAATTTACCACACACACGTGCGAAGCACGTGATTTAACTAGTACTCTATTAGAAGTGTGAGTACCCTTTCCGTTGACAAGCATCTGGCCAACAGGGGTGTCTAAATACATCCTACGTTTATGGTCGTTGAATCAATCGGTCTAGGTGAATATTACGTATATGTGTATATATTGTTGGTCATTTCTATACGATGGATGTTTCAATAAGATTTTTTATGCTTGGTCATTTCAATTTTAGGTATTTATACATATTAGCAGATCTTGATATTTTTGGTCTCAAATTTTTGAAGTTTAAACATATTATACTTTGTTGTTCCCTTCTTTTCCATCAAATACAAACATTTGGCTATAAAATCAATGTTATACATGTACTTATCACTGAATCTATTTTACTAATTGTGGTCACTCTTAAGGATGGATAAATTTGAAGTATCAAAATGCCGCGGTTCATAAGAAAGTTTTTAAGATTTACCTACTTCTTGGGGATGTACAGAAGATGAGATTTCAATTCAATTTCAATAAAAAATTAAATGTTTCAGTACTTATTAATTTTTCCTATAACTTATTACAATGGAAATTGAAATCAAATATTCTGATAACATTTTATTTTACTACTTTTGAATATATATTGCTAAAAATAATATTATAATAAAATATAAACAACTAAATTTTAAAAAACATGATATATAGTCATGAGAAAGGTAAAAATAAGATATTAAAGGGATTATGGATTACCGGGTTGCAGTCGGGTCGATCAACTCGGATAGATTCGGGCTAACTCAAATAGACCAATCAAGCCACCTCCTGGCTAAACCGAGGCTAGCCCAATGGCTAGCCGCAAGGGCACTTAAGACACCACCAAGTCCCTCAAGTGCCTAGATAAGACCTGCATGGGCTCTCCTATCCTCCCCACACCTTCTCCACCCCCAATTCTCTCTCTCTATCTCTAAAAACTTCTTATATTAATGGAAATCATTAATAAAGTCATGGGGTCCTTCCATGTATGGTGGAGATTCTTTCATTGTGTGTTATGTTGTAATCCTGTTTTTTCATACGTTTCAAATAAATTGTTACCTTCTTTATGCCCTGTTTGGTAACACTATTAAGTACCACTCTTACTATCAATTTTAAAATTGATATTGATTAGAACCATTAAGAGGTGTTTGGTTGATTGTATCAATTTTAAAATTTGTAATGTAAATAAAGCATATTATGTAATACAAGTGTCAACTTATATTAGTTTTGATATTGATATTCCAACATTTAAAAATATTAATATCAATATTGATATAGTACCAAAAATAAAACTCTAACTATACAGGATATTAAGTTACCTTCAAAAATCTATTATCGGATTGTAGAATTATAGAATTCATGTGGATAATCTTTTTCACCTGCTTTTGCTTAGAACAAAAGTAACAATGCAATTTTGGTTCCCTATTGTTAAGATGGGGTAACAAGAACATTCAGCCAATTATGGAACATAAAGTTACCTATGATAATGTCCTTGTGTAGAATTTTTTTAAAATTTTTGGCGCTGCTAATTATTAATGTCGGTTTTGGTTTTTTGCATATGTTTTAGTAAATTATATGATAAAATCACATTCCATTTTTCTCTTAAATCTATACTATAAAATATGTTCATAATTTAAAATGAGATATACGATGCCAAGGTCGGTTAATCATCTACTCAAGGTAGTCAATTTAATGATGGCTGATGGTTGAAGGAGTATCGTAACATTCTTTCATATTCATATTCTTTGGATGTAAGAGTTTTTTTTGGGAGCCGAAGGGTGCTTTTTTTTGCAATGTTCTCATGTTAGGAATCGTCTACTAAATTGTAAAGGAAGACTTTCTCTTTCGCCGTCTCTTCTAAATTCAGGTATTCTTGAGTGTTCCTATTTGTTTATGATACTCTTGTTATTTTGTTTTGTATAGGCAGTATATTTTCTCTTATCTTTTTTCTTATATGCCATGTAGTTACTCTTAATTGAACACATACCCTTCTAAAAAACTGTTTTTTATACCTCATAAAAATGAAATGTTATGGACCATTGCATTGATTTTTCTATTTTTACTTTAACATAACTTTTATTACCTAATGCTATCCACTAAAACTCAAACACTACTATCCATGTTTGTTTTAATCAAGCCTAACACATTAACAAGTCTCGAGACTTATGCCTTAGAGGCATTGAGAAAACACCTCATCACCATCTCAAATCTTTATAAATAGAGTTATAAACACAATATAGAATGAGTGATTTATTTCAACAATCAGCTCTTGCTAAGATAAGAGTATAAGACAAAATTGACACTTTTTTTCTCTTCTTGATTGATTGTGTTAGATAAGGCTAAAGGACTATGTTCTAGAAGGATTGTCGGGACAATGGTATGCCTCTTGATTTGCCATTCCCTAATTTGCGCAAGCTAGATGTGAACAAGAATGTGTGTTAGTGTTCTCATTAGGATAGTACAGCTATATAAGTTAATTGTATTTCTTTTTCACCTATTCTATTACTATCTATTAGAAGTGTGAGTGCCCTTTTAATCCACAAGTATCTGCCCATCCTTCCTGTCTAAATACATATAGCTTCCAATCTTCATTTACATCGTTGGATTTATCATCAACATTTAGGGTCCATTTGGATCCCCGTAAAACTGGGTGGCATAGTAGGTTTTCCCGAAAAGTTTAGTACCATGACTATTTGGCTGTCTGTAATATACATAGTCAACTAAAAATACTTTCTGTTGATCACGTAAAACCCAGATTTTGGCGTCGGCTGCCATGCGATGTTTGCCATTTTCCAGAGACAAGGCCTAAGGCAGAACAGTTGTTGGCCAAATTAAATAAACATACTTATATTTATTTTTATTTTTAAAAAATTTAATCATGATCTATAAATAATATTTTATTAAATAGTAATTTTAATTATAGGTCTTTAAGTTGTTAAAATTATACAAATTAATCAATTCAAAATTTATACAGTTTCACGTCAGTATTATATCATAAGAAAAAAGAAACTTATATATAATTTTTAAACTTATATAGAATTATAATATTTTTATAAAAACTGATTAAGTGAAATTAAATATCAAATCCTATTTTGAAAATTAATGAGAGAATCATGAAATAGAACATGTTTTAGGTTTTTCTTCAAATTACTTTAAAAGAAACATTTCAAGAAATTTTTTTTCAGATCTACCAAATAAAACATATGGGCATACTTTTTCGTGAAAAGTTAATTCAAGGTAAAATAATTTCAATGTTTTTCATGAACCAAATGGACCCTTAGTTTCTTCCCCTCCGTTGAGATTCCCTTCATTGCCTCCCCACCCCTGCTCCATTTCCTCCGCTAGCGGCTCGCAATATCCTTGGAGAAGCTCTCGGCCCTCCCCCTTCGCCGCCTGATCACCCCACTCCGTTTTCTCTACATCTTAGAACCTCCTCATCTTCATTATGTAAGGATCTACACTTCTTTTTCCAAAGGAAGAAGGTTGTAGCCAGCCTCTCGATCGTTCGTCTTCTATGCATATTTCGATAACTTTTATTATTGTATATGTCCATGTTCCTGCTTCCAATCCTTGCTCTGCTACTTAATAGTGCATTCGATCTACCCTTTAAGTGTGCCTCTATGTGTTTAGTGTTTGTTGGCACATACATTGTGCACTCCTATATTTGTGAGAGTTACCAAATTTAAGGCTTATCTTTTATGAAATTATTGTGTTTAATATGTGGGTTTGTTTCTAAATGAAGTTTTTTTTGTTAACCTTCAAAAATTAAAAGTTTTTTATGAAATTATTGTGTCGTTAATGTGTGCCGACACATACACTGTTCACTCTTGTATTTGTGTAAGTTACCATTAGAGTTTGTTCTTAAATGAACTTTTCTTTTTCAACCTACAAAAGGTGAAAGCTTAACTTTTTTATGAAATTCTTGTGTTTAGTGTGTGCGGGCTTATACATTGTGAACTCCAGTATTCATGTAAGTTACTATTAGAGTTTGTTCTAAAATGAATTTTTCTATCAAGTCAACCTTCAAAAATTGAAAGCTTGTTTTTTATGAAATTACTACTTTTGCTTATTGTCTATATGCCAATTAGCTAAAATTATGCATTAGATTAAATCTTATGTGATCAATCCTTTTGCAGGAAATAAAGATTGTTGAGTTAATGAAACCCGTTGGTTGGGTGTACATATCCTTATCTGGAACAGATCCTTGGTCAATCACTTGCTTGTCTGTGAAAGTGATGTAACTTTTGCTTTAATTCTATGCTTTTCCGAAGTTTCATCTATATGCAACTTTAATTATATAAGGTCACGGTCGTAGCAGTGTTATGATTTGTTTACTTTAAATGAGTACCTGTCATGAGTTATTCGGTATAATTAATGTTTTGTAGCCTTTTTCTCATTTCCAGAAAGAAAGCACATTTTTTCCCAAAGTCTCTTGAATGGGCTAAACATGCATGTATCGTGTTTTTTTTTACTTTATAAAACCATTTTTGAGGATTTGTAACGCGCGCACATGGATGGCTAGATTTCCAATACGAGAGTAATAATATATATATATATATAAAAGAGCACAAGAACAACAGAGAGTTCGATCAGATTAATGAGCAGCTTCCATGGATGATGGATATGAGGGAGAGAAGGGCACTAGTAATTTAGTAAAACAGAAGCAGACGGGTAGTGCGAGAGAGAGAGAGCGCTAGGGACCGGCACTCCTCCGGTGCGTCGTCTGTGTCCTCGCCAACAAATAATTAATTAAGAGAGCGGATCACCTCAGTCCCGGGGTGGAGGGAGAAGCCTCAGTCCCCAATCAGAGGCGGCCACATACCCCCGTCACTTAAGTGAACCGGACCGGTTCAGTTTCAGACCCCGGTTCAGTCCGGTTCACCGAACCGGTTCACTTAAGTGACGGGGGTATGTGACCGCCTCTGATTGAGTACTGAGGCTTCTCCCTTCACCTGAGAACTGAGGTGATCCGCTCTCATTAATTAATCTAGAACTTGTTCTTGTACCAGAAGATGCCGGCGGATGAGTGCTCGTCGGGCTCCACATAGATGCATTCCTTCACCTCCCTCCAGACCGCCATGGGGACGGGCGTCGGGTCGAAGTGGTAGTACTCCCCGAGGATGGGCCTGATCGCCTCGGTCGCCGCCGCGGCGTGGTAGTGGGGAATGGTCGAGAACAGGTGGTGGGCGACGTGGGTGTCCGTGATGTTGTGGAACACCCTGTTCAGCACGCCGTAGTCTCGGTCGACCGTGGCCAGCGCCCCGCGCAGCCAGTCCCACTCCGACGAGTCGTAGTGCGGCAGCGCCGGGTGGGTGTGCTGCAGGTAGGTGATCAGCACGAGGCAGCCGTTCGCCACCACCAGCGGCGCGCCGTACACCCGCACCACCCATCCGACCGAGCGGCGGCACGCCAGGCGGAGGAGGACGCAGGCCATGCCGAGGACGCCGGCGTCCGAGACGAAGATCTGCGCGCGCTCGCGGTCGGAGTAGATGGGGCCGTACGGGTCGAAGTGGCAGGCGATGCGGTCGTAGTGGCGGCCGCCGAGGCTGAAGGCCAGGTACATGGGCCAGCCCCGCGTCAGGGCGACGAGCACTTTGATGCAGCGGGCGGGGGGGTTGTTCGTGTGCTTGGATAAATACCAGGGGAGCCCCGCCTTGGGCTTCGGGACGAACGCCTCGTCCCTCTCGAGGCTGCCGGTGTTGGAGTGGTGCCGGCGGTGGCTGTACTTCCAGGAGAAGTAGGGAACGAGGAGCGCCGAGTGCAGCACCAGCCCGACGATGTCGTCGAGCGGCGCGTAGTCGGAGAAGGCATGGTGGCCGCACTCGTGTGCGATGACCCAGACGCCGTTGAGGACGCAGCCCTGCGCCGCCCAGTAGAGGGGCCAGGCGATGAGATGCAGCGGGGAGGGGAGGAGGGGGAAGAAGGTGAGGGCGACGTAGAGAAAGGCGGAGGCGACGGCGAAGTCCTGCGCGAGGTAGGATGTCACGACCCGGAATTTAAACAACATTACCACAAATACGCAGCGGAAATACACAATGTCGTGACAGTGGGATGAAACCCAACACTTGGATTCCACAACCCACACTTAAACAATTAATCTCCTAAGATCCATCAAAACAAGATAACAGAATCATACTTCTAAGTCTATCCACACTCTTGTTCAAAACACAAGCAAAATCATCTACCTAAGTAGAGAATACCAAGAATCTCCATGTGCAAATGACTCTGATTCCTTTGGTTCCACCTGATCCTCATCTTCAAGCTCTTAAATCTTCAAAACCTGCTGAAAATTTAACCCACAACGGGGTGAGTCCGGGGACTCCGTAGGATTTACACCCTTCACCCATCAATCGGGTAAATAACATATAAACAAGCAGTGGTATGTAACATATCTAATTTGAGATGTAATACAAAAGTATAGAGTGTCTTCTATATTAATCTCACAACCCATATCTGAACATAATTATCTTCAAAGAAAAGATTATGCCACAGCCAATTAATTCTAGACCAATACACACAAGACCATACAAGCTAGACAAATATCATCTAAATGACCTCAAGACTTGACTTAACATGACCAAATTAAAACAGACAAATCTGATTTTTCTAACATGACATGGTTTAACATCCATACATGACACACAAGTAACATATTTCATATCCTTTCCAGAACACATAGCCAAAGAGCAAGGAATTGGTCGTCTTGCTTCACATGTACAAAATGCATTCACCAAACTCTAATATATATATATATAGAAGTAACATATACTAAGCTAGCCCAAAGTGCACCTAGGCAGTGGTGACACTAAGGGAAAAACCGCGGTAATCCGGGATCTGTGGGAGGGCCGGATTCAACTAAGTTACCCGCTGCCCACGGGCAATTGACTAGAATAGGCTGGTGAAGCCTTCATAGCACGTCATATCAAGAGTTCATAACATAATTTCACATCATGACATACCTGACCATACCATGCATACATGACATAAACATCTAATTTCATAACCTTTCATGCAAGACATAGCATTCATAACGAACTTGACAAGACATATGATAACCCGACTTAATTGAACTTGTTCTCAATGACAACTTGTACTAATCATGACCAAATTGACATAACTAACTATGCATAGCATAGCCCATGATCTGAAACCAAATTAAACATATTTCACCATAACTAGACAAGACTTATACTAACCGACTTGGTTGACATATTCTAAATCAAACATATACCAACTTAACCATATGAACATAATCATATCATGCATGATATAATACATAATCTGAAATCACACTAATCAAAATTTACATGATCCTCACACATGAAATGACCAACCGAACTAGACATACCAAAACATATGTACAAGACACTTAACCTAAGTCATGCTTGGCATAAACTGAACAAATTAAGATCTCATGTAATCAATCATAATCTGACCAAAACAGGTTCTAAAAGGTATAATTTGATGACCCAAGAGTTTTTTTCAAGTCTACACATAATTAACCTTCAATTCTTGTTCCAAACTAGCATATAATCACTTACATGGTTTTCATAAGATCAATTTGATAGAAAAGGCTTCTACCCAAGCACAATCAAGCTAAACATGTTCCATAATATACAAAATACTAATTTCAAGTTTCTGATTTCAGAGATTTTGTGAAAATCAATAATTACAAGTCCAAAGTCTAAGACTAGTCAACTTATGATCCATAAGTTAAATCATGCATATTTTCTTATCCAAACAAGGTCAAATACATAGACAAGCTTGAGAAACCTACCTGGAAGGTCCTGTGAATTTTTCATATTTTTTCAGAATTTTCCTGCTATTTTTCTGGCCTCAGATTTAATTTTCGGATTTATTAAATTCCGAAAATCAGAAAATCCTGAACCGGCGTCGAACCGGGCGGTTCGACCGGCTGAACCGGCGGCTGGACCGGGTGGAGCTGGGCCGGGCAGAGCTGGACCGGGCGGCTGCTGGCCGGTTCACCCCAGCGGCTCGTGACGGCGGCGTCGACGGCGGCGACGGCGGGTGGAGCTCGCGACGGCGGCGACGGCGGGCAGACTCGCGGCTGAGGAGGCCGCCGGCGGTGCTCGACGGCGCTGGCCTGGAGACGGCGATGGAAAGAGGAGAGCTGGCCTCGGCGGTGACGGCGAGAGGGAGGCTCGCGGCGGTGCTTGACGTCGACGGGGTAGACGACGCAGGCGGAGCTGGCGGCGGACGGCGGGGCTGACGTAGCAGCGGCCATGGCGGTGGGGCTGAGCATGGCGTGGCCCGGGCGGCGCTGCAGACGGGGCGGCACGGACGGGAGGTTGGCGATGGCAAGGCGACGGCGGCGGCTGGCGGCGGGTGCGCGTACAGGAGGGTGGCCGGCGACTCTCACGCAGGTGGCTGGGTGACGGTGGCGATGCAGAGGGAGGCGGCTGGACAATGGAGGGTGCAGGGGGCGGCGGGCGGCCCTTCATGCGGGCGACGACGAGGCTTAGGCGCAGTGTGGTCTGGGCATGCGGCTTCCGTGGACGGGCTGCGCGGCCGGGCGGTGCAGGGCGGATGATGTCTGCGGCAGTCATGCAAGGTGGCCGGAAGCCATGCATGGCGGATGGGTGCAGGTGCAAGATGCAGGAGGCTGGCGACGTCGCATGAAAAGGAGAGGGAAGAAGACGGAGCAGCGGTGGCGAGGGCTGCAGAGAGAGAGAGAGAGAGAGGGGTTGCAGAGAGAGAGAGAGACGTTGCAGAGAGGGAGAGAGAGAGAGATGGGAGAGAGCTCGACGGCGGAGGGGGGGGCGGAGAGGAGACGGCTGGCGGTCGATGACGGCGGTAGAGGGGCAACGGCTGAGAGTGGTTTTTGCCGGCGACGATGGTGGCTGCCGAACGGATGCGTGGGAGGGTGGTCGGCGGCGCCGGCGCGTGCACGCGTGGGAGGGTGGCGTTCGCGCACACGGGGCGTTCTTAGCAGAACATGGGGGCTCACGGCTATGGCGACAGCGCTCACGGCGGCAACGAGAGGGGGGGGGAGATCGACATAGGGGGAATGGCGAGAGAGACAGAAAGAGAGAGAGATTGGGGGCGGAGGCGAAACCGGCGAGAGTGGTGGAGCAAGTCCGCACAACCGGCGGGGGCATTGCGCTGATCCGGGGGTGGGTGGGCGACGGTACGGCGGGGAACCCGGGAGGGGGAGGGAAGGGGGGGCTGCGTAACCGCGCGAGAGAGAGAGGGCAAGGCGGGGGAGAGAGAGAGAGCAGGGCACGGCTCGTAACCGGCGAGAGAGAGGGCAGGGCGGTTACATTTTTTTTTACATATATATATTTTTTTTAAGCCAGATATTACATAGGAGAAGGATCGGACGGCGGAACGCTGGAAGCAGTGCGGAGGGATGGCCTTCTTGAGCTCCCCCAGGGTGAACGGCGGCTTGGCGGTGGGCACCCGGCGCAGCGGGTCGCTCCCCACGCGCGCCTTCTGCTCCTCGCCGTAGCGATCCTCAGCGACCACCATGCGGCCCCCGGCACCCATTCTCGCGCGCGTTCGCCGGCGGAGGACGGAGGAGAGATGAGCAGAGCAGACCGCCGCGCCCCACCCTGCAGGAAGGAAGAAGAGAAAGAACTTGGGTTTGCTTAAATAATAGGGGGGTGTTCGGTTGCATGATAATTTTTTTGTACACTTTCATGATAAAAAATTGTATTAAAATAAAAATGAACTAACTCATGATATAAAATTATCATGTTTGGAGGGATGTGATTACAAAAAAGAGTAACCACTACATGACCAAACAAAGTGGGGGGAACCACACGAAAAAAAGAAAGAGGTGAGACCCTCTTTTTTTGTTTAAGAAGAAAATCACTTTTAAAACATAAAATTGTCATGGTTACCAAACACCTCTTTTAACAAGTTTTCTTACAATTTTTAAAATTTAAAACAAAAACTTTCATTGTCATCCAACCAAACACCACATAATAAACCCCGGATCAAATTGTACCGCCCGCGTCGACGGTTGCCAAAAAAGAAGGTCCAGGGTAGATTTGACTCAAAAACAAAGTTTAGTATAAGATATAATTTATTAAATATTTCATATTAATATAAAAAATATCGTCTTCCATGTTGTATGTCATTGAACCCACCTCATCTTTTATCTTCTGTTCAATATAGACCATCAAATAATTTTCAATAAAATTGTATTAAATTATAATTTAAAATTAAAATAAATAATACTTATAGTCGAAAACACATTCTTCTTTTAAAATATAAAAATGCTGTACACTTAATAAAAAAATATTCTCGTAAAAAATACATAAGTGAAACCAAAAACTATATACTACATTTTTGTTAACGTAAAAATATACTTTCAGGTGATGGAAGAGTGTTCAGAGCGTATGCCGAGAGAGAGAGAGAGAGAGTTCCTCTGATTTATATGCAGCGTGGTGACAATTGAGGAGAAGAAACTAAAGTATTTGGTAAAATCATAAAAGAAATTCATAAACATTATAACATATTAAAATTTACTCTCATTTTATCTAGCTAGATACAACTAAATCCCATAGAAACGGAGCTCTTCTGATATTTTTTTTTGTAATGCAATCAGGTGACACCTTGACAGTTGATAGGGGAGGGCATATTTCTCATACTTTTAGAAGGAATTTATAACACCCTATAAAGAAGCAGGGGGAGCAATTGAGAGAGAGAGAGAGAGAGAGAGAGGTAGAGTTTCTCTGATTTATATGAAGCGTGGTGACAATTGAGGAGAGGAAACTAAAGTAAAATCATAAAACAAATTCATAAACATTATAACATATTAAAATTTACTCTCATTTTATCTAGCTAGATACAACTAAATCCCATAGAAACGGAGCTCTTCTGATTTTTTTTGTAATGCAATCAGGTGGCAGTTGATAAGAGAGGGCATATTTCTCATACTTTTAAAAGGAGCATATAACACCCTATAAAGAAGCAGGGGGAGCATACGTTTCAGTCTGATTTGATCTAAATGATTTTTTTGCTCAAACTGAATTGAATCAAACGGATTTCAATTCCATTCGGCTTGATTTAATTTGATTTAAATTATATATATAAATAATTAAATTAAATATTTTTTGCATACATAAATATTGATTCTAAGTTAAAATCATCGAAATAAATATTACTTTATTATAGAAAATAAAAAATTTGTATTTTTTAAATATTATAAAATTTTTAGAATTTATAATTTAATTTAATTTAATTTTGAAGACTCTGAGTCAAATCAAAATGATTCAAATCGAATAGGATTGATTCAAACAAGTCGATTCAACTTGAATTTTCTATTCGAATCATTTAGGACCTGTTTTGTACCATAAAATTTTGAGGATAAACTTGAATTATCCTTCAAATTTTAAGGATAACCTGAGTTTATCTTCGAGTTATTCCCGTACCAAACTGTATTTTAGTGTTCAATGTTCACCGCTACAGAGAAGAAGACAAGATGGATATGGGTGAAGTGGGGGTTGCCGCGTCGGGAAGTTGGCAGAGGCGGCGATCGAGCGGCAGCGCGGCCGTCTCTGACCGGCCCCTTCAGGATATGAAGTGGCGTGATGATCGAGACGAAGATATAAAGATTATTAACGAAGCCGCGCACGGCGGCAGTTCGACGACCAAACGGGATCTGCGTACACGACTTCGGGATGGAACGGCAATGGAAGATAGCGTTACAAACGTAATCTGATCTCGGCCACATTTTCTTCGCCTTCTTCATCATGTTCGAAGTGATAGCGTTGCGTCCGTCTCTCTTCTCGATCGTCGTTTCTTCGTCTTCTTCATCTTGTTTTAACTTTTCTTCTTCCCCACGCTAGTCTCGGAGAACCGATAAATGTCGTCCGATAGGTGTCTAGTGGACCGTCCCAAATCCCTACACGGCGGAGCAGCGCAGCTCCAGCTCTATGCACAAAAGCCGACGGCTCTGACAATACTAGCGACAGAGCTGGCCGCTCCCAGATCTCACGCAGGGTTTGATTTACATCTCTCCCCTCCCGTCTCGCGATGGTCAGATTGATTGCACATGGGGTGTTTGGTTGCACATGGGGTGTTTGGTTGCACGATAATTTTTTGTACACTTTCATGATAAAAAATATATTAAAATAAAAAGTGAACCAACTCATGACATAATGTTGTCAAGTGTGGAGGGATGTGATAACAAAAAAGAGTTACTACCATTCATGGCCAACACTAAGCGGGGGACCACAAGAAAAAAGAAAAGCGGTGAGACCCTCTTTTTTTGTTGAAGAAGAAAATCACTTTCAAGACACAAAATTGTCAAAGTTGCCAAACACCTCGTTTAACAAGTTTTCTTACAATCATTAAAAATTAAAATAAAAACCTCCATTATGATGCAACCAAACACCCCATTAGAGTTCTCTCTCTCTCTCTCTCTCTCTCTCTCTCTCTCTCTCTCTCTCCTATTAGAATTAGAATCCCCAAAAGTCCAAAATGTATGTGGGCTATGTCAACACAGATGAACTCGTTTCGGCCCGCTAGATCTTCGTTTGTCATGAAATACCTCTCTTTCAAAGATGCAAAGAGAATTTGAGACTCCACAAGATCGATTAGATTTATATAGAAATTAATCCATTCAAAATACAACCTTATAAACTATCGAATCGAGGCGAGATATTTTGAGAACTATCGAAATCAAAATGGGAATCAATCAATTTCGTATTTAGTTTTCTGATTTCTATAAGATGATCAGATCAAATTATAGTAGGAATGTCACTAACTTATTTTGAATGAAATATCAATCGATGGGCGAACACCTCGAAATAGAGGAATTTGATTAGGAACGAAATTTGAAAACCAGAATAATCTCGAAATACTATAATCTTAACTCAATCATAATGAAAAACAATGTGTTATAACTTTGCATCAAAGTCAAGACCAAAATAAAAATCGAAAAGATTTAATAGTGGCAAAACAAAATAGAGGACCTTCCTCTCGGACCAAGACATCGGACGGTCTTCGTCCTGACACGTCTCCCAATAGCAGCGGAGAAGAGTCGTGGGGCAGCCAAGGAGGAGGCTAACGGAGGCGACGATGAAGGCGTGACATGACCAGAGATTTTTCATATTCCTCCATTTTAACTGGAGTCTAGGTCACCACAGTTCAATAGAGAAAATTGTCTTGGTCTCCAATAAGAAATAATCACAACCTCAGGTTCCTTGAGTGACGGTTCAATAAAAACTGATTCACCCGTTACTGAACCAATCGGTTCAATGTTACTGAACTCTAATTGATCTATTACTGTACCATTATTAAAGTCATTGTAATTCGTTACTGAGCCGTTGTTAAACCGTTATTAGATATTATCAAAGCCTTATTGAACTATTACTGAAACTTTATTGAACTATTACTGAAGTCGATGTAACTTGTTAGTGGACCGTTACTGAAGCCAATATAACTCGTTATTGAACTGTTACAGAATCATTACTGAAGCCTTATTGAACGACTATTTAAGTCAATGTAACTCATTACCGGACCGTTACTGAAATCAGCATAACTTGTTATTGAGCTGTTACTGGACCGTTATTTGACATTATCGAAGCCCTACTGAATTATTATCGAACAGCTACTGAAACGTCACTGAATCGTTAATGAAGTCGGTACAAATCATTATTGAACTGTACTGAGGTCAGTGTAATTCGTTACTAAACTGTTACTAATTTACTGAACCGGCTTAGTAACGGTTCAATAACAATGAACCGATTGTTATTCAATTGCCACTTAAGTGACACGGAGGTTGTGATACATTTTGATTGAAAATTGAGAGTGTTCTTTCTACAGTGAAATTGAGGTGATTAGAACTCTTTTAACTATTATGTCTTTTATGACTGATCTTCCTCTGTTTTTGGTTCATCGGTCTTAACCGTCGTAGAAATTGCAACATGGGCCGAGCCCACGGATCGAACCTGGAGTGCTTCCCATATTGTTTTCATACATTTCATGTTCAAAACAGTTTTCAAATTTTTCTTTTCGTAAATTTTAAGCTATTGAGATTCATAATTTTTATTTTCAGGATCTTATTTTATGATGTTTGAAAATTTATTCGAAAAACATAGACTAGATGTCAATAAACTAAAATTTATTCAAAATTTAAAATTTCTACAAATTCTCAAACTCTTAAAATTTTTAATCTTGAGCAGTCTCAGAAATCTACCCTCTTAAATGCCTGATTTTGGGGCGGGTGGGGGGTTTGGATTTTTTTACATGCCTTATAGCCTGTTTGGATACATTTTTTTCCCACTTTTGACATCAATTTTAAAAATAGAAGAGGAGTCATGTTTGGTTACTCTCTTTTTCTTCTTTCTTTTTTTCAAAATTGGTGCACTCCCCTTCGTAACTCTCTTTTGAAAACAAAACAGCAAACCACATGTTTTGTTTTTGAGACAGACACGGGCGGAGCGTGCGGTCGACCCGGGGGTGGGGGGGGGAGGGCCTTCGTGGGCTGGGAGGGAGCACCGCGCCGCCGGGGGGTGGGGTCTTTGCGGGCGGGGTGAGCGCCGCCGGGGGTGGGGACTTCGTGGGCTGGGAGGGAGCACCGCGCCGCGGGGGGGCTTTGCGGGCGGGGCGAGCGCCGCCGTGGGTGGGGACTTCGCGGGCGGGGGGAGCATCGCCAGGGGGAGGGGCTTCGTGGGTTGGGAGGGAGCACCGCGCCGCCGGGGGTGGGGACTTCGCGGGCGGGGGGAGCATCGCCGTGGGGAGGGCCTTCGTGGGCTGGGAGGGGGCACCGCGCCTCCGGGGGTGGGGACTTCGCGGGCGGGGGGAGAATCGCCGGGGGGGGCACTGCGCCGGAGGGGGAGGGGCTTCGAGGGCGGGGCTGGGCGGGGGGGGGGGACTTCGCGGGGGGGGGGAGAATCGCCGGGGGGAGCACTGCGCCGGAGGGGGAGGGCCTTCGAGGGGGGGCTTTGCGCGGGCGGGGCGAGCGCCGCCGGGGGTGGGGGCTTCGCGGGCGGGGGGAGCATCGTTGGGGGGGAGCACCGCGCCGGAGGGGAGCACCGCGGGGGGAGCACCGCGGACGAGGAGTCTTCTTCTTCTGCTGCTGTTGCTTGGCGGCCCGCAACGGCGGCCCCTCCTTGAGGTCGGGCAGGAGGTAGTTGGCGGGGACCCGTGTCGACCAGGTCGCATGGATGAAGTCGGAGATGATTGCCCCACCGCACATGTCGACCGATCTTAGACGGAATCAATCAAATCTTGCTGCAGAATAGCAAAAGATGGGCTCGATGCCGCCGGCGCTCGGAAAGGGTGGGGGGGGAAGGGTCGGCCTCGTGTGACTATTGCGCGGTGTTGAAGGGATTGAAGCTCTGGGTCTCCTTATTGCCGGAAGGAGGAGCAGCTAAGCAGGAGGAAGGGGCGGTAAAAAGTATCGGCGGACTCGGAGGCAGCGGCGGGATAAAGGACCGACCTTTGGATGGGGGGTGACGGGGCTGTGCGGCGGCGGCGAGGCTGTGGGGGAGGCGGTGGCGGACTCCAGCAGTAGGAGGCGGGGCTGTGCGGCGGGGGTGGGGAGGCGGCGGCGGACTCCGGCAGGTGGCGCGGCTGTCCGTGGGGCGGGAGTGGACGGCCACTGTCGCGGAGGGGGCGGCGGACTCCAGCAGACGACGGCGGGGGGTGGACGACGTCGGCAGTCGCGGAGGAGGCGGTGAACTCCGGCCGAAGGTGTCGGTGGAGCCAAACAGTACTCTATAAATTAATTACATGGCATAGGATACTTTCGGAGTTTTCAGATCCCAAGGTTTTCAAAAGTTTGGTCTTTTTGAATTTTAATTGTGATTTGCTTACTTTTGGGATTTCTAAACTTTTCAGGTTCTCATAATTAGTCAATTCTCATATTTTTTAAAACAATTTTAATTTTTAAATTTAAAATTTTTTATTTTGTGTATTTTTAAATTCTAAGGCTTTTTGGGTTATCTTATTTTCGATCTTAATTAATTTCCCGTATTCCTCATATTTGAAAGGTTTTATAGTTTCGAAACCTCGAAAAAAAATCAGATTCTCACTTTTAATATTTTCACATATTTTATCATATTTAGAATTTCAACCTTCTTTGAATACTCAGATTCTAACATTCAAATATCTTTTTTTACTTATTCAACAGTTTGTTTGTTTATTGATTTCTTCAGATTTTCGATTTTTGCTGTGTTTCATAATTTCATATTTCTATAGATTTCCAGACTCATGAGTTTTATTTTTTTAATTTAGAGAAGTGTCTGATATCTAACCTCTCTGATGTTTGACTCTTTAGGAGCTTTGGATGTTTTTAGTGATGACCATTGAATTCTAACCTGCCAAGTATGTCAAATAATCCCCTTCTATGATTAAAAGTTGTAGACATAAAATTATTTCTCTATTTAAGATGACAACCTTGGACCATTACTAAATTACCTATTACACTTTGTATTGGGAATATCATTACCGGTGTCGGTTAATTGAGGTAGAAAAATAGTCTGGATGGTTTAGCATTCAACTAATAATGATGTGTTCCTTTGTGAGCCTTTTGTCAAGGAAAGAGAATGGTGACCTTTTGTCTTTTGATCTATCATATGTTAGTGTTGAAGGATTGAGTGGTGGTGGGGGTAGTGAGCAATTGAAGTGCAGCTACTCCTCTTCACACTTTGTTTGGTTCCTTGTATTTTTATCAGATTCTTCATCTCTTTTAAATTCTTCTCTCTTATGTTTACATATAAGATAGTATATATATATATATACACACACACACACACACATCCATTTGTATATGTCTCTTCTATGTTCTTGACCATGGAATAGGGGTCCATCATCGTGCCTAAAGTGCATCTAATGAGATTTGTTTTCATATCTGTCGATTGTCTGATTTGTTTCTGTCTCTTTTGCTTTGTCATAGAATATGACTGTCTCTTTCATATCGCACTGTGATAACACTCAATTGTGTTGATTGGTCTATGCCTCTGTGTGTTAACAAAGAGTCTTAATTGTAATTACTTTTATATCTTTATGTGATTATATCATAGATACGGAATCATCTGAATCAAATGTGGTCTCTTATTTAATTTTTGTGTCTAATTGTATTAATCAATCTGTTCTCTATTTTATTTTTTTTATCTTTCACAACTTTGACCAAACAGAAGTTGCTCTTTTAATTTTTTCAAAAGAATATTTCTGTTTGATTAGAATATCAAAAATGATTATGTATCAATATTAATATTGATATTTCTAAAAAGTCGAAGTATGAACATGAATATAATTCGACACTTGTATTACATAACATATTTTATTAGGACTATAGATTTAAAAAATTTATCATCAACCAAATATTTTTTAGTGAATACTATCAATATCAATTTTGAAATTATTCATGACAGATATTTTACAATGTTATGGAGTGGAGTGTAAATAAGTGATTTCGATTATATTAAAAAGCTTGTGACTTGAATTCTGGGGCAGCCGATCGGGTCCGGACCAAGAAAATAAATGCCACCCGAATTTAGGGGTTCAGACACTGACCCAGTTCAAGAATTTATCTTTTAGTTCCAATTCTGGCATCGCGATATCACCATTTCTATCATCGAATTCATCGACCTTGAAATAAATAATCTTATCACCGCTATTTTATGTACAGTCGAATTCTTGTTCATCTTGGTTGATAACACTAATGAGGTGTTTGGTTGAACGATAATTTGTTTGTACATTTTCATGATGAAAATTTGTATTAAAATAAAAAGTAAACCAACTCATGACATAAAAGTATCATGTTTGGAAGGACGTGACAACAAAAAAGAGTAACTATCATACATGATCAAACAAAGTGGGAGACCACGAGAAAGAAAAAGAGGTGAGGTTCACTTTTTTTTTGTTTAAGAAGAAAAAGAGGTGAGGAGCGAGCCGGGGATAAGCATGGGGTAAGAAGATCAGAAGGGGAGCGCCCGACAGAGTCGCCTTCTCGCTTCTCTTCCCGCCCCTCCCCCGGCTCTTCGCCGCTGATCCACCGGCCCCGATGTCCACCGAATGATCTGGCACCGTTCCTTTTAAGCACGTCCGTCCCGGACCTTGGAGAGGGTAGTTCGCCTAATCAGAAGGGACCACGTACTCTTGTTACTTAAGTTACGGTTCAAATATCGATTCGGTGAATCACTACCGAAAAAGACTAAATCGTTACTGACATCTTAATAACTCACTCCCTGACGGTAACGAGTTGTATTGAGTTTGGTAGTGAATTAGTAAAGCGTCGGTAACGGTTCAGTAACATCTTAACTCTTTACTCTAAAGTCTTGAACACGCTACTGAGAAGGACTAAATCACTACCAACGCCTTAGTAACTTGTTAGTTGTCGGTAATAAGTTATAAGACGTCGGTAGTAGTTCAGCCCTTTTCGGTAGCGATTCATCAAACCGGTATTTGAACCGTCACTTAGGTGACAGGGATATGTGATCATTTCTGATTGAAAACTACGTTTATCTACTCGGGATTGAGGTGGTCCACTCTCGACCTTGAAACGTGGCATAGGTGACAACTGTGTGGTTGATCTCCGCCATGTGGCACCCATTCATTGGACTGTCGGGTTTCCTGTGAGCTCGAGTCCGACAGCGGAACCGTCGGATGGGGGGCTCTGTCAAATGGACGGTGCGGATGACATAGATGGATCAGCAGTCGGCGTGGCCGGTGGCCGAGCTGCATTGCGTCGTTTCTTAACCAAGCTGGATGTGTTCCTCATGGCCACGTGGATTCAGGTAATGGTCATCATCATGTCATGAATATTTGCATCGCTCTCATGGAAAAGAAAATTATGATTATGTAAAATTATCATTTACGATAATATAAAGGTCGTCGGAACAGACACCCTGTGTGATACGTCACAGTAACGTAGTTTGCTTATATATATCCCAATTTAGTGGTAACACCAGGTAACAGTGTCGGCTGGTAAGGTCAGTCGACTCTATTGAATTTTAAAAATTTTATGTAAATTTTGAATTTTTATCAAAATATTTTGTGTAGAAAATATTTTTTAAAAGAAAGTAGCCCAGCAAGATGTCGAGTGAAGTGACCTGCCGAAGAAAATTCTTTGATCCGTCCTTGGCAAGTGGCATAAAACCAATATTCTTTTTTTTCCAACCTTGGAGCATTTTTTCAAGGCCTATTTGGCACCAGTTTAATTCTGGGATCAACTTAATTAGTTTATCCTCCAAACATATAAAGCACGGGTGTAACCAAATCGGATTCGATAACTGAAGCATCAGAATTTGATTCTGATTTTGACAGGGGTTAAGGTGTTCCGACTCTGTTATCGGAATCTAAATCAAAATTGAATAATTTCTATTTTCAATATTAAATATTAATTTTTATTTTAATTATTTTTATCTGCATAAATCTTATCGCAATGAGATGAACGGAAACGAAATCACTTAATTCCGATTTTGATTCCGATAAACTGTCGGGCTATATGATTCCGAATCTGATAATTTATATATAAGATGAGATAACAATTCTCAAATCAATCAATCTTTATCGGAATCAAAATTTCTCGAATTCCTTTTACACCTCTAATATAAAGTGATGTCCGGATAAAGTATCTCAATCATAAACACATTATTTTTTATATGAAATATGTATTTGTAGAAATTTGGTTTCAGAGATTGATTGATTTCAACGCTGCCACCAAACTTATGCCCAAGGAAACTTTTTGCCCACGTCGGTGTGGTTTTAGCTGAAATCCAAAGAGTAATTCCAATGTAACTCCATCTGAACTGATCTGATAACTAGACATTAGCTAACAACAGCCGGCAACAACTAATTGATTTATGAGAATGGAGTTGCAGGCGTGTGGAATTCGGTTGCATGACAAAATACTCTCCTCCAGCAAGTGTATTTTTCTGATTAATAAAGCTTCTTCTTCAGAAAGTGTTTGGAAAGCATGATCAAAATAAACTTTGCGGAATATTTTCTTATCGGCTAAAAAGGAAATGACACGTCATTCTTTTCTCTATCTTGAGGGGGGTGTGCAGTGTATATATACACACACCCGCTTTTGTTAGATATTATTTTAACACCGCGTATGATAATAGAAGAAATATACAAAATACATCGTAACCATACATCTCATCTTATTATAAACCTCCAGTGCTTAATTAGTAGCTGGTTGTTTGGTTGCATGATGTAAGGGATTCTCTTAACGATTACAGTTAAGTTTGTCAAAAAGAAATGATAAATAAGGTGTTTGGCAATCCCGTCTTCTTCTGGACGACAAAGCCTTGGTTTGGATTTCATTTGGATTTCGTCGAGGATAACTCGCTCCAAATTCAATTCTAATTAAACCAAAATAATGTTATCTTGGTTCTTTGTAATTTAAATTTTGGAATACAATCATTTCAGAGTTGAAACAATCTAATAGACTCTTAAAATATTTCATTTACCTAATTTTTTAGTAAAAATAGGATAATAAATATTATATAATTATTAAAATTTTAATACCTTGTCTGATAACTTTATTTGTATTGATTTTTATATCAATTCAATCATTTGTGTGTTATTCATTTATTAATATATTAATTTTGAGGATAGCTTATTTTTGTATGTAAATTGGTGAAACAAATTTAGGATTGATTGTTTTCTATTCTAATTCTAATCGGGCATTGGGATATAAAGTTTCGATTTCAGTAATTTAAAAGATACAAAAAAATAATCTCGTTAATTATTGTTTCATCGAACCAGATTATTTGAATGAATGATCTATTTTCACCCCTAATAAAGTATTACGCAAAAACTGGAATCAAGTTTCGATAGAATCAGGAATTCAAAATTACCGGTTAAAAACTAAATATGCACGAAGTCAATGGAAAAACCTCATAGGGATTGATGCACCCAGCAATGGCGTGAACAGTCGCCGTTTAGGACTCGTGAGGTTTTATTGCATAATACATGGGTATATTAGTCATAAATTGTTTGGTAATAATATTAAACATCTCTTTCATTATAAAATTTTAAAATCAATATTGATATAGATCATCACAAGATGTTAATTTTGAAATCTATATTACAAAAAATATATTAATTAATCGTGATACAAGTGGCTATCTATATCATGTTTACTTTAGCTTGTGAATATCAATATCAAAATAAAAAAATATACAAAATTTAATATATTACACCTTGTTTGAAACGAATCCAGATCACTTCAGTCCCACGGTGAAGGGAACACTCTCAATCTCCAATCAGAACATACCATAATCCCATATCACTTAAGTGGTGATTCAGTAACAACCGGTCAATCGTTACTAAATTGTTACTAAACCAGTTTAGTAACAAGTTACACTGACTTCAGTAACACTTCAGTAAAGTTTCAATAATAGTTTAGTAACGAATTACACTGACTTCAGTAACAATTCAATATGATTTCAATGATGTTCAGTAACGAGTTACACTGACTTCAGTAACAGTTCAGTAAGACTTCCGTGAATATTCAGTAAAACTTTAGTAATGGTTTAGTAAGACTTCAATAATCTTCAATAAGACTTCAATAACACTTCAATAAGGCTTTAGTAATGATTTAGTAACAAGTAAGACTTTAAAAGTGTTCAGTAATGGTAAACTAGTTTAGGAATCAGTTTTACTAAACCGCCACTTAAGTTAAGAGCCATGGAAATTGTGGCATATTCTAATTAGGGACTGAGGGTGCTCCTTTCACTATGGGACTGCGATTATTTGTGCTCTTTGGGAACAAATTAACAATATAAGGAGCTCCATTATTAAGAATTTTTAAAACTAATATCAGAATACTTTGTTAGAAAATGTTTTGCTATCGATATCAATTTTGAAATTTGTAAAACACAAAGTATTGTTTTTACTAAACAGTTAAAATACGTCAAGAACCTTTTACCCGTAGCACAGTCAAAACACTGCCTCTTGGCGAGCAAGCTCGGGTTTGAACCCAAGTTGACGCCCTCGTGATTTGCAACACTTTTGGAGTGTTTGATTGCATGATAAATTAAATTTTTGTTAAATTTTAGGTTTTTACAACAAAACTTGTCAAAATAAGTGTTTGCCGTCCATTACAATTTTATGTTTTAAAGTGTTTTACTTTTTAAACAAAAAAGATGATGTCATCTTTTTTTAATCTTGCGATCCATCACTTTGTTTAGTCATATATGATATTCACTCTTTTTTGTTATCCACGTATATTTCCAAACATGATAACTTAATGTCAATTGATTAGCTCACATTTTATTTTAAAATATTTTTTTGCAATAAAAGTGTATAAAAATTTATTGAGCAATTTTTTTAACAAAAAAAAGCCTACGAAGAATCATGCGTTTATTTTATAGCATTTAACATCTTGGCGGATGATCGCTCCGACTTTGTCTGAATCCCGGTCCGTAATTGGAGGGGTCAGCACATACTGCCTGTCCCCTTTTCACCTCTACATCTCTGCTTGACACTGATTAGATGGGTGCAACACAACAGTGATAATAATTGGAACTTGCAAATTTCTAAAAAAATACACAATTTACTCGTGTAAAAAATGCATTTCGATGGAGAAATTGGAAATTAAATAAGCTTGTCTGAGCAAACTGGGTAGATTTAATAAAGACAACCCGTTGATGAATCAAATTTGTTCTAGTTGGTTCTTTTCTTTTACAAATGAGGAGAACTAAAAAGTAAGACTCAATTGGGTGACAGTACTAATTGATAATTGAGAAGAAGTAAGACCAAAGAAAATTATGTTAAAATAAAAAGCGAACCAACTCTTGACAATTGGGTGACAGTACTAATGGGGTGTTTGGTTGCATGATAATGAAGGTTTGTATTTTAATTTTTAAAAATTATAAGAAAACTTGTTAAAAGAGGTGTTTGACAACCTTGACAATTTTATGTTTCGAAAGTGATTTTCTTCCTAAACAAAAAAAGAGGATCTCACCTCTTTCTTGTTTCATGTGGTCCCCCACTTTGTTTGGTCATGAATGGTAATTATCCCTTTTTATTATCACATCCCTCCAAACATGACAATTTTATGTCATGAATTGGTTCACTTTTTATTTTTTATATAAATTTTAATCATGAAAGTGTACAAAAAATTATCATGCAACCAAACACCCCATAATGGTAGTAATTCTTTTTTGTTATCACATGGGGTGTTTGATTGCATAAACAACTTATGACATAAAGTTGTCAAATGTGAAGGGATGTGATAACAAAAAAGAGTTACTATCATTTATGACCAACACTAAGTGGGGGACCACAAGAAAAAAAGAAAAGAGGTGAGACCCTCTTTTTTTGTTTAAGAAGAAAGTCACTTTCAAGACATAAAATTATCAAGGTTGCCAAACACCTCTTTTAACAAGTTTTCTTACAATCTTCAAAAATTAAAATAAAAACCTCCATTACGATGCAACCAAACACCCCATTAGAGTTCTCTCTCTCTCTCTCTCTCTCTCTCTCTCTCTCTCTCTCTCTCTCTCTCTCTCTCTCTTCCTATTGGAATTAGAATGCCCAAAAGTCCAAAATGTATGTGGGCTGTGTCAACACAGATGAACCCATTTCGGCCCGCTAGATCTTCGTTTGTCATGAAATACCTCTCTTCCAAGGATGCAAAGAGAATTTGACACTCCACAAGATCGATTAAATTTATATAGAAATTAATCTGTTCAAAATACAACCTTATAAACTATCAGAATCGAGGCGAGATATTTTGAGAACTATCGAAATCAAGATGGGAATCGATCAATTTCATATTTAGTTTTCCGATTTCTATAAGATGATCAGATCGAATGATGGTAGGAATGTCACTAACTTATTTTGAATGACATATCAGTCGACGGGTGAACACCTCGAAATAGAGGAATTCGATCGAGAACGAAATTTGAAAACCTGAATAATATCAAAATACTATAATCTTAACTCAATAGAAACGAAAAACAATGTGTGACAACTTTGCATCAAAGTCAAGACCAAAATAAAAATCGAAAAGAGTTAATAATGGCAAAACAAAATAGAGGACCTTCCTCTCGGACCAAGACATCGGACGGTCCTCGTCCTGACACGTCTCCCAACAGCAGTGGAGAAGAGAGGTAGGGCGGCCAAGGAGGAGGCTAACGGGGAGACGATGAAGGCGTGACGTGACTAGAGTCCAGGTCACCTCAGTTCTATAGAGAAAACAGTCTTAGTCTCCAATCAGAAATAGACACAACCTTTGGTCCCTTAAGTGACAGTTTAGTAAAAATTGATTCACCCATTACTGAACCAATCGGCTCAATGTTACTGAACTCTTATTGATCTATTACAGTACCATTATTAAAGTCAGTGTAATTTGTTACTAAGCCATAGTTAAACCGTTATTAGATATTATCGAAGTCTTATTGAACTATTACTGAAACTTAATTGAACTGTTATTGAAGTCAGTGTAACTTATTACCAGACCATTACTGAAGCCAATATAACTCGTTATTGAACTGTTACAGAACCGTTACTGAAGCCTTACTGAACGGCTAATGAAGTCAGTGTAACTCGTTACCGGACCGTTACTAAAATCAGTATACTCGTTATTGAGCTGTTACTGGACCGTTATTTGACATTATCGAAGCCCTACTGAATTATTATGGAACAGCTACTAAAACCTCACTGAATCGTTACTGAAGTCGGTACAAATCATTATTGAACTGTTACTGAGGTCAGTGTAATTCTTTACTAAACTGTTACTAATTAACTGAACCGGCTTAGTAACGGTTCAATAACAATGAACCGATTGTTATTCAATTGCCACTTAAGTGACACGGAGGTTGTGATACATTTTGATTGAAAATTGAGAGTGTTCTTTCTACAGTGAAATTGAGGTGATTCGAACTCTTTTAACCATTATGTCTTTTATGACTGACCTTCCTCTGTTTTTGGTTCATCGGTCTTAACCGTCGTAGAAAGTGCAACATGGGCCGAGCCCACGGATCGAACCTGGAGTGCTTCCCATATTGTTTTCATACATTTCATGTTCAAAACAGTTTTCAAATTTTTCTTTTCCTAAATTTTAAGCTATTTAGATTCATAATTTTTAATTTTCGGATCTTATTTTATGATGTTTGAAAATTTATTCGAAAAACATAGACTAGATGTCAATAAACTAAAATTTATTCAAAATTCAAAATTTCTACAAATTCTCAAACTCTTAAATTTTTTAATCTTGAGCCGTCTCAAAAATCTACCCTCTTAAATGCCTGATTTTGGGGCGGGTGGGGGGTTTGGATTTTTTTACATGGCTTAGGATACTTTCGGAGTTTTCGAATCCCAAGGTTTTCAAAAGTTTGGTCTTTTTTAATTTTAATTGTGATTTGCTTACTTTTGGGATTTCTAAACTTTTAAGGTTCTCATAATTAGTCAATTCTC
This sequence comes from Cryptocoryne crispatula var. balansae, assembly GCA_036172225.1. Classification (NCBI taxonomy): domain Eukaryota; kingdom Viridiplantae; phylum Streptophyta; class Magnoliopsida; order Alismatales; family Araceae; genus Cryptocoryne; species Cryptocoryne crispatula. The sequence goes on from CM069918.1 coordinate 30,850,585, forward strand.
ATATTTTTTTAAAAATTTTTAATTTTTAAATTTAAAATTTTTTATTTTGTGTATTTTTAAATTCTAAGACTTTTGGGTTATCTTATTTTCGATCTTAATTAATTTCCAGATTCCTCATATTTGAATGGTTTTATAGTTTCGAAACCTAAAAAAAACAGATTCTCACTTTTCATATTTTCACATATTTTTTCATATTTAGAATTTCAACCCTCTTTGAATACTCAGATTCTAACATTCAAATATCTTTTTTTACTTATTCAACAGTTTGTTTGTTTATTGATTTCTTCAAATTTTCGATTTTTGCTGAGTTTCAAAATTTCATATTTCTACAGATTTCCAGACTCATGAGTTTTATTTTTTTAATTTAGAGAAGTGTCAGATATCTAACCTCTCTGATGTTTGACTCTTTAGGAGCTTTGGATGTTTTTAGTGATGACCATTGAATTCTAACCTGCCAAGTATGTCAAATAAACCCCTTCTATGATTAAAAGTTGTAGTAAAATTATTTCTCTATTTAAGATGACAACCTTGGACCATTACTAAATTACCTATTACACTTTGTATTGGGAATATCATTACCGGTGTCGGTTAATTGAGGTAGAAAAATAGTCCGGATGGTTTAGCATTCAACTAATAATGATGTGTTCCTTTGTGAGCCTTTTGTCAAGGAAAGAGAATGGTGACCTTTTGTCTTTTGATCTATCAGATGTTAGTGTTGAAGGGTTGAGTGGTGGTGGGGGTAGTGAGCAATTGAAGTGCAGCTACTCCTCTTCACACTTTGTTTGGTTCTTTGTATTTTTATCAGATTCTTCATCTCTTTTAAATTCTTCTCTCTTATATTTACATATAAGATAGTATATATATATATATACACACACACACACACACATCCCTTTGTATATGTCTCTTCTATGTTCTTGACAATGGAATAGGGGTCCATCATCGTGCCTAAAGTGCATCTAATGAGATTTGTTTTCATATCTGTCGATTGTCTGATTTGTTTGTCTCTTTTGCTTTGTCATAGAATATGACCGTCTCTTTCATATCGCACTGTGATAACACTCAATTGTGTTGATTGGTCTCTCGCCTCTCGTGTGTTAACAAAGAGTCTTAATTGTAATTACTTTTATATCTTTATGTGATTATATCATAGATACGGAATCATCTGAATCAAATGTGGTCTCTTATTTAATTTTTGTGTCTAATTGTATTAATCAATCTGTCCTCTATTTTATTTTTTTTATCTTTCACAACTTTGACCAAACAGAAGTTGCTCTTTTAATTTTTTCAAAAGAATATTTCTGTTTGATTAGAATATCAAAAATGATTCTGTATCAATATTAATATTGATATTTCTAAAAAGTCGAAGTATGAACATCAATATAATTCGACACTTGTATTACATAACATATTTTATTTGGACTATAGATTTAAAAATTATTTCATCAACCAAATATTTTTTAGTGAATACTATCAATATCAATTTTGAAATTATTCGTGACAGATATTTTACAATGTTATGGAGTGGATTGTAAATAAGTGATTTCGATTATAATAAAAAGCTTGTGACTTGAATTCTGGTCGATCGAAGCGCTGGAAAGGCCGTCCGGGGCAGCCGACCGGGTCGGGTCCAAGAAAATAAATGACACCCAAATTTAGGGGTTCAGACACTGACCCAGTTTAAGAATTTATCTTTTAGTTCCAATTCTGGCATCGCGATATCACCATTTCTATCATCGAATTCATCGACGTTGAAATAAATAATCTTATCACCGCTATTTTATTTACAGTCGAATTCTTGTTCATCTTGGTTGATAACACTAATGAGGTGTTTGGTTGAACGATAATTTTTTTGTAAATTTTCATGATGAAAATTTGTATTAAAATAAAAAATAAACCAACTTATGACATAAAAGTATCATGTTTGGAAGGACGTGACAACAAAAAAGAGTAACTATCATACATGATCAAACAAAGTGGGAGGCCACGAGAAAGAAAAAGAGGTGAGGTTCACTTTTTTTTTCTGTTTAAGAAGAAAAAGAGGTGAGGAGAGAGCCGGGGATAAGCATGGGGTAAGAAGATCAGAAGGGGAGCGCCTGATAGAGTCGCCTTCTCGCTTCTCTTCCAGCCCTTCCCCCGGCTCTTCGCCGCTGCTCCACCGGCCGCGATGTCCACCGAATGATCTGGCACCGTTCCTTTTAAGCGCGTCCGTCCCGGACCTTGGAGAGGGTGGATCGCCTAATCAGAATGGACCACGTACTCTTGTTACTTAAGTTACGGTTCAAATATCGATTCGGTGAATCACTATCGAGAAAGACTGAATCGTTACCGACATCTTAATAACTCACTCCCTGTCGGTAACGAGTTGTATTGAGTTTGGTAGTGAATTAGTAAAGCGTCGATAACGGTTCAATAACATCTTAACTCTTTACTCCAAAGTCTTGAACACGCTACTAAAAAGGACTAAATCACTACCAACACCTTAGTAACTTGCTACTTGTCGATAATAAGTTACAAGACATCGGTAGCAGTTCAGCCCTTTTTGGTAGCGATTCATCAAATCGGTATTTGAACCATCACTTATGTGACAGGGATATGTGACCATTTCTGATTGAAAACTGTGTTTATCTACTCGGGACTGAGGTGATCCACTCTCAACCCTGAAACACGACATAAGTGATAACCGTGTAGTTGATCTCCGCCACGTGGTACCCATTCATTGGACTCTCGGGTTTCCTGTGAGCTTGAGTTCGACAATGAACTGTTAGATGGGGGGCTCTGTCAAATGGACGGTGCGGATGACGTAGATGGAGCAGCAACTGGCGTGGCCGGTGGCCGTGCTGTGTTGCGTTGTGTCTTAACCAAGTTGGATGTGTTCCTCATGGCCACGTGGATCCAGGTAATGGTCGTCATCATGTCATGAATATTTGCATCACTGCCATGGGAAAAAATTATGATTATGTAAAATTATCATTTACGATAATATAAAGGTCGTCAGAACAGACACCCTGTGTGATACGTCACAGTAATGTGGTTTGCTTATATATATCCCAATTTAGTGGTAACACCAGGTAACAGTGCCGACTGGTAAGGTCAGTCAACTCTATTGAATTTTAAAAATTTTATGTAAATTTTGAATTTTTTATCAAAATATTTTATGTAGAAAATTTTTTTTTTAAGAAAGTAGCCCAGTAAGATGTCGAGTGAAGTGACTTGCCGAAGAAAATTCTTTGATTAGTCCTTGGCAAGTGACATAAAACCAATATTCTTTCTTTTTTCCAACCTTGGAGCATTTTTTCAAGGCCTATTTGGCACTAGTTTAATTCTGAGATCAACTTAATTAGTTTATCCTCCAAACATATAAAGCACGGGTGTAACCAAATTGGATTCGATAACCGAAGCATCAAAATTTGATTCTGATTCTTACAGGGGTTAAGGTGTTCCGACTCTGTTATCGGAATCTAAATCGAAATTCAATAATTTCTATTTTCAATATTAAATATTAATTATTGTTTAAAATAAGTTAATAATTCATGTGTAACTACTTAAGTTTAATATGATATTTGTAAAATTTTATTTTTACCGTTTTATTAATTTATATATCATACTTTATGATTTATTCGACTTCATTTCAATTATTTTTATCTGTATATATCTTATCGCAACGAGATAAACGGAAACGAAATCACTTAATTCCGATTTTGATTCCGATAAACTATCGGGCTATATGATTCCGAATCTGATAATTTATATATAAGATGAGATAACAATTTTCAAATCAATCGATCTTTATCGTAATCAAAATTTCTCGAATTCCTTTTACACCTCTATTATAAAGTGATGTCCGGATAAAGTATCTCAATCATAAACACATTATTTTTTATATGAAATATGTATTTGTAGAAATTTGGTTTCAGAGATTGATTGATTTCAACGCTGTCACACCGAACTTGTGCCCAAGGAAACTTTTTGCCCACGTCGGTGTGGTTTTAGCTGAAATCCAAAGAGTAATTAATTCCAATGTAACTCCATCTGAACTGATCTGATAACTAGACGTTAGCTAACAACCGCCGGCAACAACTAATTGATTTATGAGAATAGAGTTGTAGGCGTGTGGAATTCGGTTGCATGACAAAATACTCTCCTCTAGCAAGTGTATTTTTCTGATTAATAAAGCTTCTTCTTCAGAAAGTGTTTGGAAAGTATGATAAAAATAAACTTTGCGGAATATTTTCTTATCGGCTAAAAAGGAAATGATACGTCATTTTTTCTCTATCTTGAGGGGGGGGGGGTGTGCGCGTATATACACACACACACCCGCTTTTGTTAGATATTATTTTAACACCGGGTATGATAATTGAAGAAATATACAAAATACATCGTAACCATATACATCTCATCTTATCATAAACCTCCGGTGCTTAATTTGTTGTAGGATAACTCTCCAAATTCAATTCTAATTAAGCCAAAGTAATTAGGGATTGAGGGTGCTCCCTTCACCATGGGACTGCGATTATTTGTGCTCTTTGGGAACAAATTAACAGTATACGAAGCTCCATTATTAAGAATTTTTGAAACTAATATCCGAATACTTTGTTAGAAAGTGTTTTGCTATCGATATCAATTTTGAAATTTATAAAACACAAGTATTGTTTTTACTAAACAGTTAAAATACGTCAAGAACCTTTTACCCATAGAACAGTCAAAACACTACCTCTTGGCGAGCAAGCTCGGGTTTGAACCCAAGTTGATACCCTCATGATTTGCAACACTTTTGGTGTGTTTGATTGCATGATAAATTAAGTTTTTGTTAAATTTTATGTGTTTACAAGAAAACTTGTCAAAATAAGTGTTTGCCGACCATTACATTTTTATGTTTTAAAGTGTTTTACTTTTTAAACAAAAAAAGATGATGTCATCTTTTTTTAGTCTTGCGATCCATCACTTTGTTTAGTCATATATGATATTCACTCTTTTTTGTTATCTACGTATATTTCCAAACATGATAACTTAATGTCAATTGATTAGCTCACATTTTATTTTAATATAATTTTTTGCAATAAAAGTGTATAAAAATTTATTGAGCAATTTTGTTAACAAAAAAAAACTACCAAGAATCGCGTGTTTATTTTATAGCATTTAACATCTTGGCGGATGATCGCTCTGACTTTGTCTGAATCCCGGTCCAGAATTGGACGGGTCAACACATAATACCTGGCCCATTTTCACCACTACGTCTCTGCTTGACACTGATTAGATGGGTGCAACACAATAGTGATAATAATTAGAACTTGCAAAATTCTAAAAAAAATACACAATTTACTTGTGTAAAAAAAAGCATTCCGATAGAGAAATTGGAAATTAAATAAGCTTGTCTGAGCAAACTGGGTAGATTTAATAAAGACAACCTGTTGATGAATCAAATTTGTTCTAGTTGGTTCTTTTCTTTTACAAATGAGGTGAACTAAAAAGTAAGACTCAATTGGGTGACAATACTAATTGATAATTGAGAAGAAGTAAGACTGAAGAAAATTATTTTAAAATAAAAAGCGAACCAACTCGTGACAATTGGGTGACAGTACTAATGGGGTGTTTAGTTGCATGATAATGAAAGTTTTTTATTTTTATTTTTAAAAATTATAAGAAAACTTGTTAAAAGAGGTGTTTGGCAACCTTGACAATTTTATGTTTTGAAAGTGATTTTCTTCTTAAACAAAAAAGAGGGTCTCACCTCTTTCTTGTTTCATGTGGTCCCCCACTTTGTTTGGTCATGAATGGTAGTTATCCCTTTTTATTATCACATCTCTCCAAACATGACAATTTTATGTCATGAGTTGGTTCACTTTTTATTTTTATATAATTTTTAATCATGAAAGTGTACAAAAAAATATCATGCAACCAAACACCCCATAATGGTAGTAACTCTTTTTTTGTTATCACATGGGGTGTTTGATTGCACGATAATTTTTTGTACACTCTTGTTCTCTCTCTCTCTCTTTCTCTCTCTCTCTCTCTCTCTCTCTCTCTCTCTCTCTCTCTCTCTATTAGAATTAGATTACCCAAAAGTCCAAAATGTATGTGGGCTGTGTCAACACAGATGAACCCGTTTCGGCCCGCTAGATCTTCGTTTGTAATGAAATACCTCTCTTTCAAGGATCGATGCAAAGAGAATTTGAGACTCCACAAGATCGATTAAATTTATATATAAATTAATCCATTCAAAATACAACCTTATAAACTATCAGAATCGAGGCGAGATAGTTTGAGAACTATCGAAATCAAGATGGGAATCGATCAATTTTGTATTTAGTTTTCCGATTTCTATAAGATGATCAGATCGAATGATAGTAGGAATGTCACTAGCTTATTTTGAATGAAATATCAATCGACGGGTGAACACCTGGAAATAGAGGAATTCGATCAGGAACGAAATTTGAAAACCTGAATAATATCAAAATATTATAATCTTAACTCAATCGAAATGAAAAACAATGTGTGATAACTTTGCATCAAAGTCAAGACCAAAATAAAAATAAAAAAGAGTTAATAATGGCAAAACAAAATAGAGGACCTTCCTCTCGGACCAAGACATCGGACGGTCTTCGTCCTAACACGTCTCCCAACAGCAGCGGAGAAGAGTGGTAGGGCGGCCAAGGAGGAGGCTAACGGGGAGACGATGAAGGCGTGACGTGACTGGAGATTTTTCATACTCCTCCATTTTAACTAGAGTCTAGGTCACCTCAGTTCTATAGAGAAAACAATCTTAGTCTCCAATCAGAAATAGTCACAAGCTTTGGTCCCTTAAGTGACGGTTCAGTAAAAACTAATTCACCCATTACTGAACCAATCGGCTCAATTTTTTTTAATTAAGAGAAGTGTCGGATATCTAACCTCTCTGATGTTTGACTCTTTAGGAGCTTTGGATGTTTTTATTGATGACCGTTGAATTCTAACCTGCCAAGTATGTCAAGTAATCCCCTTCTATGATTAAAAGTTGGAGACATAAAATTATTTCTCTTTTTAAGATGACAACCTTGGACCATTACTAAATTACTTGTTACACTTTGTATTGGGAATATCATTACCGGAGTCGGTTAATTGAGGTAGAAAAATAGTCTGGATGGTTGTAGCATTCAACTAATAATGATGTGTTCCTTTGTGAGCCTTTTGTCAAGGAAAGAGAATGGTGACCTTTTGTCTTTTGACCATGGAATGGGGGGCCATCATCGTGCCTAAAGTGCATCTAATGAGATTTGTTTTCATATCTGTCGATTGTCTGATTTGTTATTACATAACAATTTTTTTTTGGACTATAGATTCAAAATTTTTATCATCAACCAAATATTTTTTTAGTGAATACTATCAATATCAATTTTGAAATTATCCGTGACAGATATTTTACAATGTTATGGAGTGGAGTGTAAATAAGTGATTTCGATTATAATAAAAAGCTTGTGACTTGAATTCTGGTCGATCGAAGCGCTGGAAAGGCCGTCCGGGACTGCCGACCGGGTCCGGTCCAAGAAAATAAATGGCACCCGAATTTAGGGGTTCACACACTGACTCAGTTTAAGAATTTATCTTTTAGTTCCAATTCTGGCATCGTGATATCACTATTTCTATCATCGAATTCATCGACGTTGAAATAAATAATCTTATCACCGCTATTTTATTTACAGTCGAATTCTTGTTCATATTGGTTGATAAAACTAATGAGGTGTTTGGTTGCACGATAATTTTTTTGTACATTTTCATGATGAAAATTTATATTAAAATAAAAAATAAACCAACTCATGACATAAAAGTATCATGTTTGGAAGGACGTGACAACGAAAAAGAGTAACTATCATACATGATCAAACAAAGTAGGAGACCAGGAGAAAGAAAAATAGGTGAGATTCTCTTTTTTTGTTTAAGAAGAAAATCACTTTCCAAATATAAAATATCTACAACTCTAACTTGCCATGAATTTCTTAGAGCTCTAGTTGGCGGAAAAGTTTGATGCAGAACATGGATATAAATCAAATATAATTTAAATTTTATGTACATAACCAATAATGTAATATAATATAATATAATGCGTGTAAAATAAATTATATAATTTATAACATGTAATATATGGTTTAATGTAAAATGTTAAATGTCAATACATAAATTTAACATTATATATATAATAAATCTAATTTTGGGATACAATGTCTAAACTATTCAATTTATTAGCATATCATATTTATGTAACACATAACATAATTAAAAATAGTTAATTAATAGGTAATATAGCATATAATACTAAGCAATACATTATAGATATATACTATGGGAAGTTCAAGGAGGTGGTGTAACTCATTCCACTTTCCTTATTCTATGTACCACCTCTTATCCAACCATTTCCCATTGGAATAAGAGGTGTTAAATCCATTGGGTCATCCAACTAAACCTTAGGGAATGTTTGATATCAGAATACAAATGATTAGAATGGGTATAAGATATTATAATTACCTTGTGCAATTTCCATGTTATGTGGTACAAAGATAATAATAGTAGAATAATTATGAGGATAAACTTATAGTTTGGTAAAAGGACGGATAGCTGTATAAATGAAAAACAATAAATTATGGAAATGCCCATGTAACTAACTTATTTTGTGATACTAGGTTATAATGGTAGAGTTTATAAAGTGAAGTCCATAAACTAAATTAGATTTGATTTATCGTACTTAAGGACAAAAAATAGATATCTTATAAGTAATATAATTTAATATTAATTAACTAATACTATCAATAAAATATATTGAAATAAATTAATTGATTTTTATAATGAGTGAATCATTAAATTATCTAATTTAATTTCAACAGCATCAAGTATATATATATCCTAATAAAGTTATGATTCTTCAACAAAAAAAAACATGTTTTGTGCCATTGAGCTTGTTTCCATTTTGGAATACGTACGTTATGAATATCTTAATCCAGAATGCACATCCTCTTATTTTTAATGACTATTTCTAGTATAAGATGATTAGACCTGTCAATGGGCCATTCTCGGGTCGGATTTTTCAAGATCCGAATCCGAATCCGATAAGACAGATCCGAATCCAATAACATATCCTATACGTTATTACATTTCGGATCTAAACCCATACCCGGATCCAAAAATATTTTCGGATCCGGATCCATCTTAAGAACCCGATGAGTTGACGACGGTCGAATCCTTGCGACCCCGCGTGCGCCTCTTCGTTGCTTGGCGAGGAAGCAACGAAGTCGCTGCTAGGCGGTGAGGGGATAGCGTGGCTTGCGGTGGGGGTTTGCCGGCGGCGGGGGCTTGCGAAGGGGGAAGGGGGACTCGTGCGCATGGGGGGAAGTTGGGCAGTAGGGGGGAGGGGGACGGAAGGCGGAAGTGAGGGGGGCAACGCACCCCAGTCGAAGGCGGAAGCATGGGGGGGGGGGGGGGCGACGAGCTATCGCATCCCGACCGAGGGGGTGCGGAAGCGCGCGGGGGAGGGGGGTTCCGTTGGCGCCGCCCCCACTCCTCGTTCGTCCCCCTCCTCCATCGCAAAGCTCCCCACACCACCCGTCTCCACCACAACGGTCGACTGCAAGCCCCAATGTCCGGAGAGCAACACGATCCGACGGCCGGCCGGCGAGCACACAGAGGATCATAAACCCCTCTCCTGCTCCCGCAGTGCCGACGTGCAGCCCTCCTCGCAAGGCCGCCCCTTCCACCGCACACGTCCCTTTCGTGCTCGCCCTCGGCTTCCTCTTTCTCCCCTTCCCGCATCGGCGCGCGCAAGTTCCGACTGGCCGAGTCGCTACTCGGGGCCTTCCGGCGGCGGCGGCGGCGGCGCCGTCGCGGCGTTCGCCTCGCCGATTTGGGGCTACAAGGAAGAAGGAGAATGAGAAGGGGAAGAAGGCTGTAGCAGGCACACTGCACACAGGAGCCCCGGACACTTGCGCTGTCGCCGCCGCAGCCTCGTCGGCCGGAGCAAGTTGCAGGAGCTGCCCCGCACAATGTTTATTCGATTGCGGAGACGCCTGAAATCGTCGCGGGCTGTCGGGTCATCCATCGGGTTTCAATATTGAACCCGACAAATAGAAATCGGGTTTAGTTTAAATTGGATACGTTCGAACCCCATGTTTGAGATATTTCGGGGTCACCCGTTGAATATCCAAACCTTTTTTTTTATTTCGGATTCGGGTTGAGTTGTTGGGTTGACCGTGTCCATTTACAGGTCTAAAGATGATCCATAGTTGAATGTTACTAATTAATTTTTCATATACCAAACAACGGCTAGGTTATGAGTGAAGTAAGCGTAGTAATTTTATTTTGCCAAATCATTTTAAAGTATCTAGAATGAAATCATTATAATGTGCACCCTCACGTGTACGTTGATTTGCTTTAATTAGGTTCTGTCACGTGGATGGCAAATATGAGTAAGATCGAAATTAAATGATGAGTTCTAATATCATGTCAAATTTATTAGATCATCTAATTAACAATTTTAAAATATGAATAAAGTTGACACCGTTCTTAAAATTTTGACAAACTCTCTTTTAATATCTAATGAGGTATTTGATTGTATAATAGTATTTCGTACACTTCCGAGTAATGTTACAGTAAAATATGAACTAATCAATCACAAAAAAATATTATATTTGGAGAGATGTGATAACAAAAAGAGTAATTATTATATATGATCAAATAAAATGGAGAACCACTAGAAAAAAGAGAGAGAGAAACCCTCTTTTTTGTTTAAAAAAATATTTTAAAACTATAAAATTATCGTGATTGTCAAAAATCTCTTTTAAGAAATTTTATTTTAAAAAAATAAAATTGTAACAAAAACTCAAATCCTTCGTGTAACAAAACACCCCCAAGAGAAGAGTTATTCTAACAAAAGGAATAAGCCCTTTTATTTCTCCGCTCATTCTGGATTCAAACTGGACATGCATATAAATACTGGATTTATCATGCCAAATAGGCATCTGCTGCGGAGGACTCCACGGTGATGGTATACATGCAACTGTAGAGGTGTTCATCAAAAATCGATAAATCAGTAAACCGAACCGAACCGATTGGTTAAGTTCGGTTTGAAGAGTTGTCCATTCGGTTTGTTGAACCGAATTGAATTGATAACTTTTTATTGATTTCGTTCGGTTAAGCACCTATCCAAATCGAACCGAATCGGTAAACTGGTTGACATGATTTGATTCACTTTTATTTACATATTATATTAATTTCAAATAAATATTATTATAAATTTAGGTTAATTAGTATAATGATATAATTATATATTATAAATAAAAGTATTAGTCTTCGTATTAACTTTAATTAATTATTATAAATTTTAATTTATTTTATTTAAATATACATCAAACTGACGAACCAAATCAAACCAAACTGAACCTCAATCGGTTCAGAGTTCAATAAAACTGGTTAGGTTCAATTCGGTTCTAATTTTTTGTTCAATTTCGGTTTGAAAAAAATGTCTAATCGAACCGAATCAAACTATTTACACCCACATGCAACTGCACACGGTCGGTTGTAAACACGAATCGAATCAAAAGGTACAAGAAACACAGAGATTAAGTTTGTTAGAATGATCACATTGAGAATTAGAAAGAAAAATAGATTTCTTTATCATACTGTATCGAAACTGATTAGTTCGATTTGGGTCTTACTACATGCATGCATGTACCTTGTATTTCAGATCTTGCGACAGTATCTAATGTAAAAAGAGATATCCAGCTTTCACAAGCGAGGGAATGTGTTAAAATAATCTAAAAATTTTGAGTTAGACAATCTATTTGTTTAATTAACAAATTAAGCTGATATATATAAATTGTTGTATAATGTTGTGTAATGTGTCTGTAACACCTTGGTTCGTGAATATGTTAAGACATTAAATCAGTGGACTACCAGTCATATCGGTTAATTATTTTTTGGAGGTTGAGTTGAAAGAATTTCAAATTTAAATATATTTTGTTGAAAGTAAGTCGAGAATGAGTGATCACCTGAGAAGACTACTGATTAGTATAATTGTTGGACCAAATAGATACGTAACCGAATGACTTTACATAATTTGACAAACTCAAATAGATACGTAACCGAATAACTTTACATTTGATGGCATTTAAACATCTGCATATATATGTCCCATACGAAAATCTTGTCTTCCTTGATCTCTTAGGCCCTGTTTGGTATGAGGATAACCTAGGATAAGCATAGTTTATCCCTAATCTCCTGTTTGGTACATACTTAAATATGAGTTTAACCTGGATTACGTTAATCCAGATTATCCCCAAAATTAGGGATAAATATGGGGATAAATCATCCCACCTCACATTTGGACTAAGTTGATCCCGAAACATTTCGGGGATACAACGTCCGCGCGGCGCTGTCCGGGGGGGAGTAGGCGCTCTGTCCGGGGAGCGGATCTGTCTGCGGGGGAGGAGGGGGGTGCTCTGTCCACCGAGAATAGTTTTTAAATAATATTATAATATATTTTTTTGATTAAGTCGATTTAAACGGTTTGGTTTGATTTAAATCGGTTTTGAGGTTTTCCAAATCAAACCAAATCGAAAGGGGTCCCAAACCGAACCGAATGAGCTAGAGGGGGGGCTCCGTCCGCCGGAGGGGAGGCGCTCTGTCCGCCGAGAATAGCTTTTTTTAATAATATTATAATATTTTTTTATTTTTTTATTAAGTCGATTTAAACGGTTTGATTTGATTTAAATCGGTTTAGAGATTTTCCAAATCGAACCAAATCGAAAGGGGTCCCAAACCGAACCGAATGAGCTGGTTCGATTTGGTTTCTCGGTTTGAACCATTTTGTGTCCACCCCTAGCTGAGAAGGGGGGGCGGGGAGCACCATCCGTCTCCGTCCGCGTGGTTCTGTCCGAAGGGGGGCGGGTTGAGCTCCGTCCGCGTTTAAGTTTATTTTTATTTATATATTTAAATAATATTTTAAATTTATTATATAAATATGTAAGTGAGTTAAGATGTTCATGAATATGCTATGAATAATAGAATAAGATAATATAAAAATAAAGATAAAAATTTAAAAATTTAAAATTATCCTCGAATTTATTGTTAACATATCAAACATAGGATAAGATTATCCTTAAACTTATCCTAAGTTAAACCAAACGTAATGAGGATAGGATTAATCACGAGGATTGGTTTATCCTTATCCCCGTTAAGTTTATCCCAATTGAAAAAAAAGAGAGTAATTATTATATATGATCAAAAAAAAATGGAGGACCACTTGAAAAAAAAGGGAGAAACCCTCTTTTTTGTTTTAAAAAAATTATTTTCAAAATATAAAATTATCGTGATTGTCAAAAATATAAAATTGTAACAAAAACTCAAATCATTCGTGTAACAAAACACCCCCAAGAGAAGAGTTATTCTAACAAAAGGAATAAGCCCTTTTATTTCTCCGATCATTCTGGATTCAAACTGGACGTGCATATAAATACAGGATTTATCATGCCAAATAGGCATCTGCTGCAGAGGACTCCACGGTGATAGTATACATGCAACTGTAGAGGTTTTCATCCAAAATCGATAAATCAGTAAACCGAACCGAATCGATCGGTTAAGTTCGGTTTGAAGAGTTGTCCATTCAGTTTGTTGAACCGAATTGAATTGATAAATTTTTATTGATTTCGTTCAGTTAAGCACCTGTCCAATCGAACAGAATCGGTAAACCGGTTGACATGATTTAATTCACTTTTATTTACATATTATATTAATTTCAAATAAATATTATTATAAATTTAGGTTAATTAGTATAAAGATATAATTATATATTATAAATAAAGTATTAGTTTACATATTAACTTTAATTAATTATTATAAATTTTAAATTATTTTATTTAAATATACATCAAACTGACGAACCAAATCAAACCAAACTGAACCACAATCGGTTCAGAGTTCAATGAAACTGGTTAGGTTCAATTTGGTTCCAATTTTTTGTTCTATTTCGGTTTGAAAAAAATGCCAAATCGAACCGAATCAAACTATTTACACCCCATGCAACTGCACACGGTCGGTTGTAAACACGAATCGAATCAAAAGGTACAAGAAACACAGAGATTAAGTTTGTTAGAATGATCACATTGAGAATTAGAAAGAAAAATAGATTTCTTTATCATACTGTATCAAAACTGATTAGTTTGATTTGGGTCTTACTACATGCATGCATATACCTTGTATTTCAGATCTTGCGACAGTATCTAATGTAAAAAGAGATATCCACCTTTCACAAGCGAGGGAATGTGTTAAAATAATCTAAAAATTTTGAGTTAGATAATCTATTTGTTTAATTAACAAATTAAGTTGATATATATAAATTGTTGTATAATGTTGTGTAATGTGTCTGTAACACCTTGGTTCGTGAATATGTTAAGACATTAAATCAGTGGACTATCAGTCATATCGATTAATTATTTTTCAGAGGTTGAGTAGAAAGAATTTCAAATTTAGATATATTTTGTTGAAAGTAAGCCGAGAATGAGTGATCACAAACTATTGATTAGTATAACTGTTGGACCAAATAGATACGTAACCGAATGACTTTACATAATTTGACAAACTCAAATAGATACGTAACCGAATGACTTTACATTTGATGGCATTTAAACATCTGCATATATATATGTCCCACAGGAAAAATCTTGTCACTTCTTTGATCTCTTAGGGCTTGTTTGGTACGGGGATAACTTGGCGTTAAACTTGGTTTATCCCCGAAATTTTGGAGATAAACCTGGTTTATCCCCTAAATTTTGGGAATAAACCAGGGTTATCCCCAAGTTATCTCTGTACCAAACATGTGGTTAATTCGTCCTCCTCTCTCGAACACAAATCTCTTCTCTCCTCTCATGTCCCTACAGCACACAGTCCACATCAACAGTGACAACCCTTTTTCCTTTCATGGTTCGGCTATTTTTGAGTTTGATATTCTGCGGTACTCATCGTATTATATGAACTTGTTGACGGTGGTGCAAGATATATAGAAATTTACATTATAATTACACTAGTCACATTTCTACGTTTACTCTAAGTCGTGCCTCCGTAGCACGCGCTCTCTCTCTCCCCTAATTTTTAGCTTTTTCTCTCTCTGGTAAATAATTTATCCGTTAAGTAGATATTATAATATAATTCGTGGATAAACTTCTTCTTGATAATTAATTAATAATAAATAAATCCATCTTTTCTTATTGGAACCGGTTGACATTTCTCCGTTGCTTTGCTTGTCGATCCTAGTACCGCATGAAACATTAAACACGAGCAGCATTACTATCGCAACAAGATCGATCCTCCGCCCCCCTTCTATACACACCTTGATACACGTAGCTTCAAAAAAAATATTCATCTTACTGTGTAATTAAATTTTTTATTTTAAATATTTTTTAAGATGAAACGTTTAGAACGAAGGGTGTGTAGAGTTAGAGCCCCGTCATCCGAAAAGGATAGTAAAGAGAATACTTTCTATTTTTTAAAATAATAAGATCCACGTAATTATTTTAAGTCAAATTATTATTTAAATATGATAAATCTTATTTTTTGTGAGAGAGTCCGTCACCTACCATGCTAAGTGACCTGAAACTTGTATGATTGCGAGTTGCTAAATGGCGTCTTTGGCGCAAGATATGTTAAAATCATGTGAGTTATGTTACCGTAGCACCAAGAAATTGGTGAACCTAACGGGGTGTTTGGTTGCTTGATAATTTTTTGTACACTTTCATGATAAAAAAATATATTAAAATATAAAGTGAACCAACTCATGACATAAAATTATCATGTTTGGAGGGATGTGATTACAAAAAATAGTAACTACCACAAATGACCAAACAAAGTGGGGGACCACAAGAAAAAAGAAAGAGGTGAGACTCTCTTTTTTTGTTTAGGAAGAAAAACACTTTTAAAATATAAAATTGTCATGGTTACCAAACACCTCTTTTAACAAGTTTTGTTACAATTTTTAAAAATTAAAACAAAAACCTTCATTATCATGCAACCAAACACCCTATAATGGGGTGTTTGGTTGCATGATAATTTTTTGTACACTTTCATGATAAAAAATTATATTAAAATAAAAAGTGAAGTAACTCATGACATAAAATTATCAAGTTTGGAGGGATGTGATTACAAAAAAAAGTAACCATCGCACGTGATCAAACAAAGTGTGGGACCACAAGAAAAAAGAAAGAGGTGAGACCCTCTTTTTTTGTTTAAGAAGAAAATCACTTTTAAAACATAAAATTGTCAAGGTTGTCAAACACCTCTTTTAACAAGTTTTCTTACAATTTTTAAAATTTAAAATAAAAACTTCCATTATCATACAATCAAACACCCCATAAAGGTCTGTTTGTTTGGCCGGATAACAAGATGCATGGCCCAGTTTTCCCGAAAACCCCATCAACCAAATTATTTGGCTGCACGTAAAAGGTGAATCCGGTAAAATGAAATACGTGACGCCTAGTAACAATTTGGATTTTGGCATCCGTGCGAACGGGACGGATGCCCTTTTCAGTGAATGATCGGTAAAAGTTTTTAAAATTATATTTTATTAAATAAAAATATTATTAAATAAATATTATTAATTTTAATCAGTAAATTATTTAAAATTAAAATTTCAAAGACATATCAGCAGATATAAAAATTATTTTATTTTTATGTGTTTTAAAAATAAAATAACTTTATTGAAAAGCTATTTTATTATACAAATCACTAGTTTAATAAATTTATTAGTAAAATTTTAATCCAAATTTGAGTTTGCAAGTGTTTGAATCATTTTTAAATCAAATTATTTTATATAGAAATTACAATAACGCTATTATGTATTATATATTTTATTTAATTGTCAGTGTATTTCTAGGTTTCCAAAATATGAATTTTAGTAAAAAATTATAAAAAATTAGTTTAAAAATATTTTATTATATACTTAATTTGAAAATATAAGAATAATATTCAGTAATTTTTTCTAGTAAATAATTGTGGTACTACAGTAAAAGTTTACATAAAATTTTTAAATATAATTTAAAAAATAAAAATAATATATTTTGTTTTTAGATAAATATTTTACTAATAACTAAATAATAAATTATGTTTTAAATTTCACTTAAAATAAATTTATATAAATTTATTTTTAATTTAATTTTGTATGAATATTTTGTTATAAATAAATAATTTAATTATATAAATATTGATAAAATTATCTATGGTTATTATGTTCTCATTAAAATGTTTAATAAAATTTTTTAGAAAGACAACTACAAGTAATCAAATGACCAGCGTTGTTTTCATTTTCCTTGGAAATAGTATTCATTGAAAAACTTTTTCTTTGGTTTTGATTGTACATGAAACCAAATGGACCCTAAGTCAGGCGTCTATCTCTTGTTTTATGTGAGTAATACCCTAAATGGTGTTGTTAAGTCCTATTAAAAAATATTTAAAGTAATCAAATTAATCGTACGATTAGTTGATTTTTCAAAGTGAAAATACACAGGATCCGATTCCTGCCGCAACTAGCGTCCAGCCGAGAGAGAGAGTGTGTGTGTGTTAAAAGATTTAGTCTCGTATTAGATATTAGAAAAGATATTTTCATGTTTACAAGTTTGATCTTGGTTATGTCAATGTCTAAATTTTGAAAATTTTCACCTAGTATCAGAATAAATGGGCTCGAACTCTGTCCCTCCGGTGGATCCAACTCCTATTTTTACTCCGCAAGTCCATCTTCTATGTTCGTTCGATCTTGTCCCCTGTATTCTCTTATCGTGACTCCGATAGTGATGACTAATCGATCGAGAAGAAGAGTGTCGAAAGATTTAGTCTTACCGAAAAAAATATTCTCATATTTATAATCCATACCACAATACTTAAAATTTGAAATTTTCTCTGTAACGTGTGCACATGGATGGCTAGATTTCCAATGCGAGAGTAACAATATATATATATCTAACTTAGTATATAGAAGTGGGAATCCAGTTTTTCCGTCCTTAGTATTTGGCCTACCTGTTTGTCTAGATACTTACTTTCCATTCTGTCTAGATACTTCCCCCGCTAAAAATGTTAATGGCTGCCTATACTCCAGCCGCGACCCTTTTCCGTGAGCCAAGCCCGGTCTCTTCTCTGCCAAGGGTTCGCAGTATTTGCGCGGCCCCCTTTTTTTGTCCTCCTATTTGCGAATGTCCGATCATCAAGGTTTATGTTTACAGCCGTCCGATGCTCCGCCCCGCAGCGTCTCCGTCTCTCTTGCCGTCTTCTCCGTCCCGCAACTCCGTCACACGATGGAAGTCCTGCCCTCCGCCCACTTCGCCAATGGTTTTGCCATCCACCGCTGCAATGCACCTTCTCTGCCCCCTCCCCCGACGGTTTCGCCCCCTCTTTACAGCCGTTTCCCCACGTTCCTTCATCCAACTGGCCTCTGCCCTTGGCCGATGCTCTGCCCCGCAGCGTCTCCGTCTCTCTTGTCGTCTTCTCCGCCCCGCAGCTCTGTAGCACGATGAAAGTCTTGCCCTCCGCCTCCTCCTCCGACGGTTTTTCCATCCACCGCCGAACGCGCCTTCTTTACCCCCTCCCCCGACGGTTTCGCCCCCTCTTTACAATCGTTTCCCTATATTCCCTCATCCGACCGCTCTCCGCCCTTGGCCGCGAAGGATCTCACGACCGCCGTGCGCACCCTGGCTTCACCATTGGATGTCTTTGCCTTTTGTCCGTGCCTGTTTGCCCTTGGGTAACAGGTACCGCCTCCACCCAGTCGATCTCCACCCATCGCAGTATTCATTGTCTTCGAAGCAGAAGACCATTGGTGGTTGTGCCGACTCCGAACGGGCCTCCTCACCATAGCCCTTCCTATGGCTGAGATTCACCTATCCGACCCTCCTCTATATGTAAGAATATCTTAGTTTTTTCTCTTGCATTCTTCTATTTTCAACTGAATCACATTTCTCTAGGTGCTAAATTACGATACATCAAGGTTTTCCTACTGACTAGCAAATTTCCACATATAGACGCACACCAAAGGCCTTATGTTTCTTGATGGGGAGTGGGCTGCAGGTTCGCCCTCTTTGTCTTCTTTTTTTTACATTTCATATCGAAGGATGGTTTCATGATCCTGTTGGTGTTAGCGCCTTGTTGCTTTGTACAGTTGTTTACTGGTATTTGCATTGGATGAAATTTCAGTCTGGACTGATTGGGAATGAGAGTAAAAGCATTCCCTTTTCTTTTGTTGCTTCTTACATTTGTTTTCTGGTGTTGGCACCTTCTGTCCTATATGTTTTACTTTGTTTTGCGATAGCATAAGAAACAGTTTTTTTTTTCCAATCTACAATTAAAATTTTGAATTCTTCCTTCCCAGTATGATATGAAATGATGTGTTGATGGTTTGGCTTGTGACACATTTTTTTCCTAAGCTGCCCCTTCAATCAGATTATTCGTATTTCTCAACTTTTAGATTTCTGTAAATTTTTATATTATATATACATTATATTTTCAGAATTCTTACATTTCTGACAATTTCTTGATTTTCTAATTTCTCGAAGGCAAATTTATGAATTTTATATTTTTTAGAAATCTACAGGTCTCTGATATTTTGGGCTCCCATTTTTTGGTCATTCAGAAAATTTTAGATTTATGTCGTTTGTGTTCTTTTTAGCTCAGAGATTCTAATTTCTCTGACTTAGTTCTTTTTCAGATGTCATGGTTCTTTATTTTTGGCAGACTTGCAGATTAATCATTTCTTGTGTTGAATATATCCAAATTTATGTTGCTTCTTGGATGCTCCCTCTTAAGATAGAAGTGTCTACTAATGGAATATCCCTTCGTATAGAACATCATGGCATAGTGATTTTAAATGTGTTAGTATTTGTATTTTTTTCTAGGTTGACAAAGCAAATAAAAGGGAAGCTGCATTTCTGGTTGGATTTGCTAACATAAAACAGGAGATTTCAGATTTGAAGATATTACATTTTTTTTTTCATTATGTCGCAGATTTTATTTACATACAAATTTGTCACAACTTTCTATAATTTAACATCAAGTTAAATAATATTCTTCTGATGGACAGTTGTAAAAAAACCAATGATTTGGTTCACAAACACGTAACAACATAGGTGCTTGCTAGAAAAAGCCCATCTGATATATATCGGTCTTTTTGAGTTTACAGAATTTAAATATCTGAACTTTGAAATTTCTTTGAACTTTCCAGATTTTTAGATCATTCATATTTCTCAACTTTTAGATTTCTATAAATTTTTATATTATATATACATTATATTTTTAGAATTCTTACATTTTTGATAATTTCTTGATTTGTAATTTCTCGAGGGAAAATTTCTGAATTTTATATTTTTTAGGAATCTACCGGTCTCTGATATTTTGGACTCCCATTTTTTGGTCCTTCAGAAAATTTCAGATTTATGTCTTTTGTGTTCTTTTTAGCTCAGAGATTCTGATTTCTCTGACTCAGTTCTTTTTCAGATGTCATGGTTCTTTATTTTTAGCAGACTTGCAGATTAATCATTTCTTGTGTTGAATATCTCCAAATTTATGTTGCTTCTTGGATGCTCCCTCTTAAGATAGAAGTGTCTACTCATGGATAAATAAAATATTGCTATTTAATTTTTTTTCAAGCTCCGATTGTCTATCATACTCTGGGTTTTCAAGGTTCAAATATTGCAATTGGGTTAGTCTACTTGGTTGACCCATTCCACTAGGCCCTGATGTTGGTGTCAGAATGTAGATTACTTTTTAAATTTATATATGCCAAATACTTTCGCACACATATTTGATATATGTTTTAGCCTCTTGGAAATGTAAAACAAATACGTGATGCATCCAGTCATAAATTTGCTGGGGTGTTGTCAAGGAGAACAAGGGGAAAAAGCAATCTCTATCCATTTGGCTTCATAACAATGTGGCATGATGGAATTACTTAGAATTCTTACACTTAACCAAGATTCATTGTAATATTGCTTCTCATCCTATGTTAATTGGAATTTTATCATATAAAGCCAAGTCATGCATTGCATCCTATACATACATATATATATTATATTGTAGCGTAAGCCAATTATCCAAAAGCCTTTAAGGCGATGATAGGCTGACGTTTAGGAATCAAATAGGCACCTATTGCTACAACCCCCCCTAGATGTGTGCTAATTTGGATTATAAAAATGTAGTTGGCGCTTTTCATATTGCTATAAAAATGTGGAAGGATCAATCTTGTTGTGAGAACTAGGAAACAAGTGATGGTGCAAAGAATTGAGAGAAGGTATGTGTCTATGTGACAACCTCTAAATGAATAAAATGAACTTTGAAAATGGTGCTTTTCATACTTTAGACAATTCCATTTGGATGAACTTTGAAAAAATAAATGTACTCTTTGTTCAAAGTTAGCAATTAGCATAGGTTCTTATTCTTGAAAGTGAATAGAATTTATGCATCAGGTACACTAACTTCATTATGCAAGGTTCCTTTTTTACTTATCACATTATCCATTCTACTTTTGTTGTTGAGAAAGGTTTTGGTGCAAACATCTAAGGTGAAATCTGCATTTTCACTCAAAAGTGTAGAAACTTATTGCGCTTGCAATATGTATGGCAATTAATTTAGGTAAATGTCATGGTGAGCAAAAGAGGAATATAGTCCAAAGGTTGATTTCAGAGAATATTCATTCTTTGACGACCCATTACTGCCTTAGCAGGTGTGAGTGGACTGAGCTTTTTTTAGTGAATTACGAAGTTATTCTTTTCTCTGTCACATTATTGAGACAATTTTCCTTACTAATGCCATATAACTCAAATAATCACATCTAGACGTTCGACTATGTGAGGAGGGGTCTGCAGATTGCCATTTGTTGGATGAAGTTAAACAGGGAGTTATTCAATTGCCTAAGCATAGTACTGAATAAACGGTAATGCTGATTGGTTTCTCACGTGAACTCAAGTGATCAGTTTTGCTATATGATTGTTTGACTATCCATTTATTCATGAAAAATTATGTTTGCAACTATCCTCACGCTACTCTGAGAAAACTCAACAGCATTCAATTGGTCTTAACACACCTTTGAACTCTAAGTCATTGAGATTTGTGATCTAGACTGTGTTTCAAAATCAACCTCTGAAACACATCTCATATTTCCTAACAAATATCTTAAAAATAAATTGTATGATTTGGCTTTTTAATTTTCATGTTGTCATGGGTAAAGATCATGTGGAAGAAAAGATATATCAGAATAAAAAGTGGGCAAGTACTCACAAGCACTGCCGATTACTTTTACTCTTCTTCTTGTTGCTAAAGCATGTCAGGATTTGTTGAGCGCTAATAGCGAAGGTTAATTTTAGGTGCATATCCTAAAATCTTTCTTAAATATGCTTCATTCTCTTAGTTGGCTTCTTTCATGTCATCATGACAAAACCTTGATGACAATTTTTAACTTACAGGGAAGAAAAACGATGAGTCATTTATGAGGCTACTAGATTTACAATTGAAGGAGATTAAGTCTTCGAGGGAGGTCATGCATTCATGGGAGAGGAATATAGCAGATGTTCAGTCTGCAGTAGATAACGGTATGCTTTTATTCTTTTATCAATAATTCTTATCTTTAGGTTCAAATCTTGTGGAGTTTATAAATTACTATAGGCTTTTTTATAAATATTTCTATTATTGGTATCATCTTGTGGAGTTTATACTATGGTAGAAGATATAATATGGATATGTATAAAATATATATTATATTTTCGATAGTCATAACAATAATGTCTTCATCTTTTAAACACGCTGTTGGGAGCAAATAGTGCTGCAGTTGCACTGCACATATGTAAACCAATAAGTTGTGGGTGCGAAACGTTTATTAAACATTGTGAGATTCATGGTTGATTTCATTTGGTCTTGTATTTTATAGGTCCTTGCGATTGCCCAACAAAGACAGTTCTGATGGCTGATGGCCAATCGTATCCTCCTCTTGCATGGTGGAAGACCGATGGAGGTGAGTCGTTGGTCCTTTCTCTCTCAAGAGCTTACCTGTGGCTGTGGCGAATGGGGTAGTTTTATAATACCTGATATACGTAAATTGCTAATCAGTCCGACAAAGTTCAGTTCTCTATTACTCATCATTGGATACAAAAGGTTTAATTCTAGAGTTCGTTATATATTTACTCATGACATATCGATCTCAACTTTGGCAACTGCTCCTAATATGGATTGTCTCATGTTTGTGGTTTACTGAAATAGAACCATATTGGTTCTTGAAAGTTCTTTCTTAATGTACATTTGAAAAGGAAAGTTATTATGTAAAGTCGACACTTAATTTTATTGAGAAAATCGGAATCATTTATATTGTCAGCAATTTGTTTAGTGCTTGCGAGCACCTTGTGTTCACGTTGTTGGCTATCATTATGCTTCAGCATCTTATCTGCAGTCACTTAAAGTCACATATTTTAGATAACACTTTCTCCACGGGTCATATTTACCAAGTTTTGCACCTCGATGGAACTGGAACAGTCAACTTCAAACCACCCGAATCTGGAACATTCCATATATCTTGAAAAGGTAACATGATATAAAAAATAATTTATAAGTTTTATTCTAATCTTATTTATATATAATTTATATAATATTTTCATAACATTTGAGTTAGGAACATGATATAAATAGACATCACGATTAAATTGAATAAAAGTAATAAGTAAGATGACATTTTATATTATATATGTATAATTATTTTAAAATAATTTTTAATTCATCCGCACACGTGCGAAGCACGTTTTATTAACTAGTATATATATATACTCTATTAGAAGTGTGAGTACCCTTTCTGTTGACAAGCATCTGGCCAACAGGGGTGTCTAAATACATCCTACGTTTATGGTCGTTGAATCAATCGGTCTAGGTGAATATTACGTATGTGTGTATATATTGTTGGTCATTTCTATACGATGGATGTTTCAATAAGATTTTTTATGCTTGGTCATTTCAATTTTAGGTATTTATAGATATTAGCAGATCTTGATATTTTTGGTCTCAAATTTTTGAAGTTTAAACATATTATACTTTGTTGTTCCCTTCTTTTCCGTCAAATACAAACATTTGGCTATAAAATCAATGTTATACATGTACTTATCACTGAATCTATTTTACTAATTGTGGTCACTCTTAAGGATGGATAAATTTGAAGTGTCAAAATGCCGCGGTTCATAAGAAAGTTTTTAAGATTTACCTACTTCTTGGGGATGTACGGAAGATGAGATTTCAATTCAATTTCAATAAAAAATTAAATGTTTCAGTACTTATTAATATTTCCTATAACTTATTACAATGGAAATTGAAATCAAATATTTTGATAACATTTTATTTTACTACTTTTGAATATATATTGCTAAAAATAATATTATAATAAAATATAAACAACTAAATTTTAAAAAACATGATATATAGTCATGAGAAAGGTAAAAATATGATATTAAAGGGATTATGGATTACCGGGTTGCAGTCGGGTCGATCGACTCGGATAGATTCGGGCTAACTCAAATAGACCAATCAAGCCACCTTCTGGCTAAACCGAGGCTAGCCCAATGGCTAGCCGCAAGGGCACTTAAGACACCACCAAGCCCGTCAAGTGCCTAGATAAGACCTGCATGGGCTCTCCTATCCTCCCCACACCTTCTCCACCCCCAATTATCTCTCTCTCTCTCTAAAAACTTCTAATATTAATGGAAATCATTAATAAAGTCATGGGGTCCTTCCATGTATGGTGGAGATTCTTTCATTGTGTGTTATGTTGTAATCCTATTTTTCTTACGTTTCAAATAAATTGTTACCTTCTTTATGCCCTGTTTGGTAACACTATTAAGTACCACTCTTACTATCAATTTTAAAATTGATATTGATAAGAACCATTAAGAGGTGTTTGGTTGATTGTATCAATTTTAAAATTTGTAGTGTAAATAAAGCATATTATGTAATACAAGTGTCAACTTATATTACTTTTGATATTGATATTCCAACATTTAAAAATATTAATATCAATATTGATATAGTACCAAAAATAAAACTCTAACTATACAGGATATTAAGTTACCTTCAAAAATCTATTATCGGATTGAAGAATTATAGAATTCATGTGAATAATCTTTTTCACCTGCTTTTGCTTAGAACAAAAGTAACAATGCAATTTTGGTTCCCTGTTGTTAAGATGGGGTAACAAGAACATTCAGCCAATTATGGAACATAAAGTTACCTATGATAATGTCCTTGTGTAGAATTTTTTTAAAATTTTGGCGCTGCTAATTATTAATGTCGGTTTTGGTTTTTTGCATATGTTTTAGTTAAAGTATATGATAAAATCACATCCAATTTTTCTCCTAAATCTATACTATAAAATATGTTCATAATTTAAAATGAGATATACGATGCCAAGGCTGGTTAATCATCTACTCAAGGTAGTCAATTTAATGATGGCTGATGGTTGAAGGAGTATCGTAACATTCTTTCATATTCATATTCTTTGGATGTAAGAGTTTTTTTTGGGAGCCAAAGGGTACTTTTTTTTGCAATGTTCTCATGTTAGGAATCGTCTACTAAATTGTAAAGGAAGACTCTCCCTTTCGCCGTCTCTTCTAAATTCAGGTATCCTTGAGTGTTCCTATCTGTTTATGATACTCTTGTTATTTTATTTTGTATAGGCAGTATATTTTCTCTTATCTTTTTTCTTATATGCCATGTAGTTACTCTTAATTGAACACATACCCTTCTAAAAAACTATTTTTTATACCTCATAAAAATGAAATGTTATGGACCATTGCATTGATTTTTCTATTTTTACTTTAACATAACTTTTATTACCTAATGCTATCCACTAAAACTCAAACACTACTATCCATGTTTGTTTTAATCAAGCCTAACACATTAACAAGTCTCGAGACTTATGCCTTAGAGGCATTGAGGAAACACCTCATCACCATCTCAAATCTTTATAAATAGAGTTATAAACACAATATAGAATGAGTGATTTATTTCAACAATCAGCTCTTGCTAAGATAAGAGTATAAGACAAAATTGACACTTTTTTTCTCTTCTTGATTGATTGTGTTAGATAAGGCTAAAGGACTATGTTCTAGAAGGATTGTCGGGACAATGGTATGCCTCTTGATTTGCCATTCCCTAATTTGCGCAAGCTAGATGTGAACAAGAATGTGTGTTAGTGTTCTCATTAGGATAGTACAGCTATATAAGTTAATTGTATTTCTTTTTCACCTATTCTATTACTATCTATTAGAAGTGTGAGTGCCCTTTTAATCCACAAGTATCTGCCCATCCTTCCTGTCTAAATACATATAGCTTCTAATCTTTATTTACATCGTTGGATTTATCATCAACATTTAGGGTCCATTTGGATCCCCGTAAAACTGGGTGGCATAGTAGGTTTTCCCGAAAAGTTTAGTACCATGACTATTTGGCTGTCTGTAATATACATAGTCAACTAAAAATACTTTCTGTTGATCACGTAAAACCCAGATTTTGGCGTCGGCTTCCATGCGATGTATGCCATTTTCTAGAGACAAGGTCTAAGGCAGAACAGTTGTTGGCCAAATTAAATAAACATACTTATATTTATTTATATTTTTTAAAAATTTAATCATGATCTCTAAATAATATTTTATTAAATAGTAATTTTAATTATAGGTCTTTAAGTTTTTAAAATTATAAAAATTAATCAATTCAAAATTTATACAGTTTCACGTCAGTATTATATCATAAGAAAAAAGAAACTTATATATAATTTTTAAACTTATATAGAATTATAATATTTTTATAAAAACTGATTAAGTGAAATTAAATATCAAATCCTATTTTGAAAATTAATGAGAGAATCATGAAATAGAACATGTTTTAGGTTTTTCTTCAAATTACTTTAAAAGAAACATTTCAAGAAATTTTTTTTCAGATCTACCAAATAAAACATATGGGCATACTTTTTCGTGAAAAGTTAATTCAAGGTAAAATAATTTCAATGTTTTTCATGAACCAAATGGACCCTTAGTTTCTTCCCCTCCGTTGAGATTCCCTTCGTTGCCTCCCCACCCCTGCTCCATTTCCTCCGCTAGCGGCTCGCAATATCCTTGGAGAAGCTCTCGGCCCTCCCCTTCGCCGCCTCACCCCACTCCGTTTTCTCTACATCTTAGAACCTCCTCATCTTCATTATGTAAGGATCTACACTTCTTTTTCCAAAGGAAGAAGGTTGTAGCCAGCCTCTCGATCGTTCGTCTTCTATGCATATTTCGATAACTTTTATTATTGTATATGTCCATGTTCCTGCTTCCAATCCTTGCTCTGCTACTTAATAGTGCATTCGATCTACCCTTTAAGTGTGCCTCTATGTGTTTAGTGTTTGTTGGCACATACATTGTGCACTCCTATATTTGTGAGAGTTACCAAATTTAAGGCTTATCTTTTATGAAATTATTGTGTTTAATATGTGGGTTTGTTTCTAAATGAAGTTTTTTGTGTTAACCTTCAAAAATTAAAAGTTTTTTATGAAATTATTGTGTCGTTAATGTGTGCCGACACATACACTGTTCACTCTTGTATTTGTGTAAGTTACCATTAGAGTTTGTTCTTAAATGAACTTTTCTTTTTCAACCTACAAAAGGTGAAAGCTTAACTTTTTTATGAAATTCTTGTGTTTAGTGTGTGCGGGCTTATACATTGTGAACTCCAGTATTCATGTAAGTTACTATTAGAGTTTGTTCTAAAATGAATTTTTCTGTCAAGTCAACCTTCAAAAATTGAAAGCTTGTTTTTTATGAAATTACTACTTTTGCTTATTGTCTATATGCCAATTAGCTAAAATTATGCATTAGAGTAAATCTTATGTGATCAATCTTTTTGCAGGAAATAAAGATTGTTGAGTTAATGAAACCCGTTGGTTGGGTGTACATATCCTTATCTGGAACAGATTCTTGTTCAATCACTTGCTTGTTTGTGAAAGCGATGTAACTTTTGCTTTAATTCTATGCTTTTCTGAAGTTTCATCTATATGCAACTTTAATTATATAAGGTCACGGTCGTATGATTTGTTGACTTTAAATGAGTACCTATCATGAGTTATTCGGTATAATTAATGTTTTGTAGCCTTTTTCCCATTTCCAGAAAGAAAACACATTTTTTCCCAAAGTCTCTTGAATGGGCTAAACATGTATGTATCGTGTTTTTTTTACTTTATAAAACCATTTTTGAGGATTTGTAACGCGCGCACATGGATGGCTAGATTTCCAATACGAGAGTAACAATATATATATATATATATAAAAGAGCACAAGGGAAACAGAGAGTTCGATCAGATTAATGAGTGTTAACCAACCCAAAACCGCGGTACTGAGTTAGAGAGGCCCAGGCTTATAAGCATAGGTACCTCCCCTACCTAGCCAATATGGCACTAATCTAACTCGCCCCCTCACGTGCAAGCTCTTCTGGCTTTGACACGTGTACACTGTTTACGGGTGACGTTTGACGGAGGGGGGTCCACAGCCCTTGGCTCTGATACCATGTTAACCAACCCAAAACCCCGGTATTGAGTTAGAGAGGCCCAGACTTATAAGCATAGGTACCTCCCCTACCTAGCCAATATGGCACTAATCTAACTATGAGCAGCTTCCATGGACGATGGATATGATCTCCGGGAGAGAAGGGCACTAGTAATTTAGTAAAACAGAAGCAGACGGGTAGTGCGAGAGATAGAGAGAGAGAGCGCTAGGGACCGGCACTCCTCCGGTGCGTCGTCTGTGTCCTCTGCCAACAATTAATTAATTAATCTAGAACTTGTTCTTGTACCAGAAGATGCCGGCGGATGAGTGCTCATCGGGCTCCACATAGATGCATTCCTTCACCTCCCTCCAGACCGCCATGGGGACGGGCGTCGGGTCGAAGTGGTAGTACTCCCCGAGGATGGGCCTGATCGCCTCGGTCGCCGCCGCGGCGTGGTAGTGGGGAATGGTCGAGAACAGGTGGTGGGCGACGTGGGTGTCCGTGATGTTGTGGAACACCCTGTTCAGCACGCCGTAGTCTCGGTCGACCGTGGCCAGCGCCCCGCGCAGCCAGTCCCACTCCGACGAGTCGTAGTGCGGCAGCGCCGGGTGGGTGTGCTGCAGGTAGGTGATCAGCACGAGGCAGCCGTTCGCCACCACCAGCGGCGCGCCGTACACCCGCACCACCCATCCGACCGAGCGGCGGCACGCCAGGCGGAGGAGGACGCAGGCCATGCCGAGGACGCCGGCGTCCGAGACGAAGATCTGCGCGCGCTCGCGGTCGGAGTAGATGGGGCCGTACGGGTCGAAGTGGCAGGCGATGCGGTCGTAGTGGCGGCCGCCGAGGCTGAAGGCCAGGTACATGGGCCAGCCCAGCGTCAGGGCGACGAGCACTTTGGTGCAGCGGGCGGGGGGTTGTTCGTGTGCTTGGATAAATACCAGGGGAGCCCCGCCTTGGGCTTCGGGACGAACGCCTCGTCCCTCTCGAGGCTGCCGGTGTTGGAGTGGTGCCGGCGGTGGCTGTACTTCCAGGAGAAGTAGGGAACGAGGAGCGCCGAGTGCAGCACCAGCCCGACGATGTCGTCGAGCGGCGCGTACTCGGAGAAGGCATGGTGGCCGCACTCGTGCGCGATGACCCAGACGCCGTTGAGGACGCAGCCCTGCGCCGCCCAGTAGAGGGGCCAGGCGATGAGATGCAGCGGGGAGGGGAGGAGGGGGAAGAAGGTGAGGGCGACGTAGAGAAAGGCGGAGGCGACGGCGAGGTCCTGCGCGAGGTAGGAGAAGGATCGGACGGCGGAACGCTGGAAGCAGTGCGGAGGGATGGCCTTCTTGAGCTCCCCCAGGGTGAACGGCGGCTTGGCGGTGGGCACCCGGCGCAGCGGGTCGCTCCCCACGCGCGCCTTCTGCTCCTCGCCGTAGCGATCCTCAGCGACCACCATGCGGCCCCCGGCACCCATTCTCGCGCGCGTTCGCCGGCGGAGGACGGAGGAGAGATGAGCAGAGCAGACCGCCGCGCCCCACCCTGCAGGAAGGAAGAAGAGAAAGAACTTGGGTTTGCTTAAATAATAGGGGGGTGTTCGGTTGCATGATAATTTTTTTGTACACTTTCATGATAAAAAATTGTATTAAAATAAAAATGAACTAACTCATGATATAAAATTATCATGTTTGGAGGGATGTGATTACAAAAAAGAGTAACCACTACATGACCAAACAAAGTGGGGGGAACCACACGAAAAAAAGAAAGAGGTGAGACCCTCTTTTTTTGTTTAAGAAGAAAATCACTTTTAAAACATAAAATTGTCATGGTTACCAAACACCTCTTTTAACAAGTTTTCTTACAATTTTTAAAAATTAAAACAAAAACCTTCATTGTCATGCAACCAAACACCACATAATAAACCCCGGATCAAATTGTACCGCCCGCGTCGACGGTTGCCAAAAAAGAAGATCCAAGGTAGATTTGACTCAAAAACAAAGTTTAGTATAAGATATAATTTATTAAATATTTCATATTAATATAAAAAATATCGTCTTCCATGTTGTATGTCATTGAACCCACCTCATCTTTTATCTTCTGTTCAATATAGACCATCAA
This sequence comes from Cryptocoryne crispatula var. balansae, assembly GCA_036172225.1. Taxonomy (NCBI): domain Eukaryota; kingdom Viridiplantae; phylum Streptophyta; class Magnoliopsida; order Alismatales; family Araceae; genus Cryptocoryne; species Cryptocoryne crispatula. The sequence goes on from CM069918.1 coordinate 30,881,215, forward strand.
ATAATTTTCAATAAAATTGTATTAAATTATAATTTAAAATTAAAATAAATAATACTTATAGTCGAAAACACATTCTTCTTTTAAAATATAAAAATGCTGTACACTTAATAAAAATATATTCTCGTAAAAAATACATAAGTGAAACCAAAAACTATATACTACATTTTTGTTAACGTAAAAATATACTTTCAGGTGATGGAAGAGTGCTCAGAGCGTATGCCGAGAGAGAGAGAGAGAGAGAGAGAGAGAGAGAGAGAGAGAGAGAGAGAGAGTTCCTCTGATTTATATGCAGCGTGGTGACAATTGAGGAGAAGAAACTAAAGTATTTGGTAAAATCATAAAACAAATTCATAAACATTATAACATATTAAAATTTACTCTCATTTTATCTAGCTAGATACAACTAAATCCCATAGAAACGGAGCTCTTCTGATTTTTTTTTTTTGTAATGCAATCAGGTGACACCTTGACAGTTGATAGGGGAGGGCATATTTCTCATACTTTTAGAAGGAATTTATAACACCCTATAAAGAAGCAGGGGGAGCAATTGAGAGAGAGAGAGAGAGAGAGAGAGAGAGAGAGAGAGTTTCTGATTTATATGAAACGTGGTGACAATTGAGGAGAGGTAACTAAAGTAAAATCATAAAACAAATTCATAAACATTATAACATATTAAAATTTACTCTCATTTTATCTAGCTAGATACAACTAAATCCCATAGAAACGGAGCTCTTCTGATTTTTTTTGTAATGCAATCAGATGGCAGTTGATAAGAGAGGGCATATTTCTCATACTTTTAAAAGGAGCTTATAACACCCTATAAAGAAGCAGGGGGAGCATACGTTTCAGTCTGATTTGATCTAAATGATTTTTTTGCTCAAACTGAATTGAATCAAACGGATTTCAATTCCATTCGGCTCGATTTAATTTGATTTAAATTATATATAAAAATAATTAAATTAAATATTTTTTGCATACATAAATATTGATTCTAAGTTAAAATAATTGAAATAAATATTACTTTATTATAGAAAATAAAAAATTTGTATTTTTTAAATATTATAACATTTTTATAATTTATAATTTAATTTGATTTGATTTTGAAGACTCTGAGTCAAATCAAAATGATTCAAATCGAATAGGATTGATTCAAACAAGTCGATTCAACTTGAATTTTCTATTCGAATCGTTTAGGACCTGTTTGGTACCATAAAATTTTTAGGATAAACTTGAATTATCCTTCGAATTTTAAGGATAACCTGAGTTTATCTCCGAGTTATTCTCGTACCAAACTGTATTTTAGTGTTCAATGTTCACCGCTACAGAGAAGAAGACAAGATGGATATGGGTGAAGTGGGAGTTGCCGCGTTGGGAAGTTGGCAGAGGCGGCGATCGAGCGGCAGCGCGGCCGTCTCTGACCGGCCCCTTCAAGATATGAAGTGGCGTGATGATCGAGACGAAGATATAAAGATTATTAACAAAGCCGCGCACGGCGGCAGTTCGACGACCAAACGGGATCTGCGTACACGACTTCGGGATGGAATGGCAGCGGAAGATAGCGTTACGAACGTAATCTGATCTCGGCCACATTTTCTTCGCCTTCTTCATCATGTTCGAAGTGATAGCGTTGCGTGCGTCTCTCTTCTCGGTCGTCATTTCGTCGTCTTCTTCATCTTGTTTTAACTTTTCTTCTTCCCCACGCTAGTCTCGGAGAACCGATAAATGTCGTCCAATAGGTGTCTAGTGGACCGTCCCAAATCCCTACACGGTGGAGCAGCGCAGCTCCAGCTCTATGCACAAAAGCCGACGGCTCTGACAATACTAGCGACAGAGCTGGCCGCTCCCAGATCTCACGCAGGGTTTGATTTACATCTCTCCCCTCCCGTCTCGCGATGGTCAGATTGATTGCACATGGGGTGTTTGGTTGCACATGGGGTGTTTGGTTGCACGATAATTTTTTGTACACTTTCATGATAAAAAATATATTAAAATAAAAAGTGAACCAACTCATGACAAAAAGTTGTCAAGTGTGGAGGGATGTGATAACAAAAAAGAGTTACTACCATTCATGGCCAACACTAAGCGGGGGACCACAAGAAAAAAGAAAAGAGGTGAGACCCTCTTTTTTTGTTGAAGAAGAAAATCACTTTCAAGACACAAAATTGTCAAAGTTGCCAAACACCTCTTTTAACAAGTTTTCTTACAATCTTTAAAAATTAAAATAAAAACCTCCATTATGATGCAACCAAACACCCCATTAGAGTTCTCTCTCTCTCTCTCTCTCTCTCTCTCCTATTAGAATTAGAATCCCCAAAAGTCCAAAATGTATGTGGGCTATGTCAACACAGATGAACTCGTTTCGGCCCGCTAGATCTTCGTTTGTCATGAAATACCTCTCTTTCAAAGATGCAAAGAGAATTTGAGACTCCACAAGATCGATTAGATTTATAGTCAAGACCAAAATAAAAATCGAAAAGAGTTAATAGTGGCAAAACAAAATAGAGGACCTTCCTCTCGGACCAAGACATCGGACGGTCTTCGTCCTGACACGTCTCCCAATAGCAGCGGAGAAGAGTCGTAGGGCGGCCAAGGAGGAGGCAAACGGAGGCGACGATGAAGGCGTGACGTGACCGTAGATTTTTCATATTCCTCCATTTTAACTGGAGTCTAGGTCACCACAGTTCAATAGAGAAAATTGTCTTGGTCTCCAATAAGAAATAATCCCAACCTCAGGTTCCTTGAGTGACGGTTCAATAAAAACTGATTCACCCGTTATTGAACCAATCAGTTCAATGTTACTGAACTCTAATTGATCTATTACTGTACCATTATTAAAGTCATTGTAATTCGTTACTGAGCCGTTGTTAAACCATTATTAGATATTATCAAAGCCTTATTGAACTATTACTGAAACTTTATTGAACTATTACTGAAGTCGATGTAACTTGTTAGTGGACCGTTACTGAAGCCAATATAACTCGTTATTGAACTGTTACAGAATCATTACTGAAGCCTTACTGAACGACTATTTTAAGTCAATGTAACTCGTTACCGGACCGTTACTGAAATCAGTATAACTTGTTATTGAGCTGTTACTGGACCGTTATTTGACATTATCGAAGCCCTACTGAATTATTATCGAACAACTACTGAAACCTCACTGAATCCTTAATGAAGTCGGTACAAATCATTATTGAACAGTAATGAGGTCAGTGTAATTCGTTACTAAACTGTTACTAATTTACTGAACCGGCTTAGTAACGGTTCAATAACAATGAACCGATTGTTATTCAATTGCCACTTAAGTGACACGGAGGTTGTGATACATTTTGATTGAAAATTGAGAGTGTTCTTTCTACAGTGAAATTGAGGTGATTCGAACTCTTTTAACTATTATGTCTTTTATGACTGATCTTCCTCTGTTTTTGGTTCATAGGTCTTAACCGTCGTAGAAAGTGCAACATGGGCCGAGCCCACGGATCGAACCTGGAGTGCTTCCCATATTGTTTTCATACATTTCATGTTCAAAATAGTTTTCAAAATTTTCTTTTCATAAATTTTAAGCTATTGAGATTCATAATTTTTATTTTTTGGATCTTATTTTATGATGTTTGAAAATTTATTCGAAAAACATAGACTAGATGTCTATAAACTAAAATTTATTCAAAATTTAAAACTTCTACAAATTCTCAAACTCTTAAAATTTTTAATCTTGAGCAGTCTCAGAAATCTACCCTCTTAAATGCCTGATTTTGGGGCGGGTGGGGGGTTTGGATTTTTTTTACATGGCTTAGGATACTTTCGGATTTTTCGAATCCCAAGGTTTTCAAAAGTTTGGTCTTTTTGAATTTTAATTGTGATTTGCTTACTATTGGGATTTCTAAACTTTTAAGGTTCTCATAATTAGTCAATTCTCATATTTTTTTAAATTTTTTTACTTTTTAAATTTAAAATTTTTTATTTTGGGTATTTTTAAATTCTAAGACTTTTTGGGTTATCTTATTTTCGATCTTAATTAATTTCGATATTCTTCATATTTGAATGGTTTTATAGTTTCGAAACCTCGAAAAAAAAATCAGATTCTCACTTTTCATATTTTCACATATTTTATCATATTTAGAATTTCAACCTTCTTTGAATACTCAGATTCTAACATTCAAATATCTTTTTTTACTTATTCAACAGTTTGTTTGTTTATTGATTTCTTCAGATTTTCGATTTTTGCTGAGTTTCATAATTTCATATTTCTATAGATTTCCAGACTCATGAGTTTTATTTTTTTAATTTACAGAAGTGTCAGATATCTAACCTCTCTGATGTTTGACTTTTTAGGAGCTTTGGATGTTTTTAGTGACGACCATTGAATTCTAACCTGCCAAGTATGTCAAATAATCTCCTTCTATATATGATTAAAAGTTGCAGACATAAAATTATTTCTCTATTTAAGATGACAACCTTGGACCATTACTAAATTACCTATTACACTTTGTATTGGGAATATCATTACCGGTGTCGGTTAATTGAGGTAGAAAAATAATCTAGATGGTTTAGCATTCAACTAATAATGATGTGTTCCTTTGTGAGCCTTTTGTCAAGGAAAGAGAATGGTGACCTTTTGTCTTTTGATCTATCAGATGTTAGTGATGAAGGATTGAGTGGTGGTGGGGGTAGTGAGCAATTGAAGTGCAGCTACTCCTCTTCACACTTTGTTTGGTTCTTTGTATTTTTATCAGATTCTTCATCTCTTTTAAATTCTTCTCTCTTATATTTACATATAAGATAGTATATATACACACACACACACATCCATTTGTATATGTCTCTTCTATGTTCTTGACCATGGAATAGGGGTCCATCATCGTGCCTAAAGTGCATCTAATGAGATTTGTTTTCATATCTGTCGATTGTCTGATTTGTTTCTGTCTCTTTTGCTTTGTCATAGAATATGTCCGTCTCTTTTCATATCGCACTGTGATAACACTCAATTGTGTTGATTGGTCTCTGCCTCTGTGTGTTAACACAGAGTCTTAATTGTAATTACTTTTATATCTTTATGTGATTATATCATAGATACGGAATCATCTGAATCAAATGTGGTCTCTTATTCAATTTTTGTGTCTAATTGTATTAATCAATCTGTCCTCTATTTTATTTTTTTATCTTTCACAACTTTGACCAAACACAAGTTGCTCTTTTAATTTTTTCAAAAGAATATTTCTGTTTGATTAGAATGTCAAAAATGATTCTGTATCAATATTAATATTGATATTTCTAAAAAGTCGAAGTATGAACATCAATATAATTCGACACTTGTATTACATAACATTTTATTTGGACTATAGATTTAAAAATTTTATCATCAACCAAATATTTTTTAGTGAATACTATCAATATCAATTTTGAAATTATTCGTGACAGATATTTTACAATTTTATGGAGTGGAGTGTAAATAAGTGATTTCGATTATAATAAAAAGCTTGTGACTTGAATTCTGGTCGATCGAAGCGCTGGAAAGGCCGTCCGGGGCAGCCGACCGGGTCCGGTCCAAGAAAATAAATGCCACCCGAATTTAGGGGTTCAGACACTGACCCAGTTCAAGAATTTATCTTTTAGTTCCAATTCTGGCATCGCGATATCACCATTTCTATCATCGAATTCATCGACCTTGAAATAAATAATCTTATCACCGCTATTTTATGTACAGTTGAATTCTTGTTCATCTTGGTTGATAACACTAATGAGGTGTTTGGTTGAACGATAATTTTTTTGTACATTTTCATGATGAAAATTTGTATTAAAATAAAAAGTAAACCAACTCATGACATAAAAGTATCATGTTTGGAAGGACGTGACAACAAAAAAAAGTAACTATCATACATGATCAAACAAAGTGGGAGACCACGAGAAAGAAAAAGAGGTGAGGTTCACTTTTTTTTTGTTTAAGAAGAAAAAGAGGTGAGGAGAGAGCCGGGGATAAGCATGGGGTAAGAAGATCAGAAGGGGAGTGCCCGACAGAGTCGCCTTCTTGCTTCTCTTCCCGCCCCTCCCCCGGCTCTTCGCCGCTGCTCCACCGGCCGCGATGTCCACCGAATGATCTGGCACCGTTCCTTTTAAGCACATCCGTCCCGAACCTTGGAGAGGGTAGATCGCCTAATCAGAAGGGACCACGTACTCTTGTTACTTAAGTTACAGTTCAAATATCGATTCGGTGAATCACTACCGAAAAAGACTGAATCGTTACCGACATCTTAATAACTCACTCCCTGTCGATAACGAGTTGTATTGAGTTTGGTAGTGAATTAGTAAAGCATCGGTAACGGTTCAGTAACATCTTAACTCTTTACTCTAAAGTCTTGAACACGCTACTAAGAAGGACTAAATCACTACCAACGCCTTAGTAACTTGTTAGTTGTCGGTAATAAGTTATAAGACGTCGGTAGCAGTTCAGCCCTTTTCGGTAGCGATTCATCAAACCGGTATTTGAACCGTCACTTAGGTGACAGGGATATGTGACCATTTCTGATTGAAAACTACGTTTATCTACTCGGGATTGAGGTGATCCACTCTCGACCTTGAAACGTGGCATAGGTGACAACTGTGTGGTTGATCTCCGCCATGTGGCACCCATTCATTGGATTGTCGGGTTTCCTGTGAGCTCGAGTCCGACAGCGGAACCATCGGATGGGGGGCTCTGTCAAATGGACGGTGCGGATGACATAGAGGGATCAGCAGTCGGCGTGGCTGGTGGCCGTGCTGCGTTGCATTGTTTCTTAACCAAGCTGGATGTGTTCCTCATGGCCATGTGGATTCAGGTAATGGTCATCATCATGTCATGAATATTTGCATCGCTGCCATGGAAAAGAAAATTATGATTATGTAAAATTATCATTTACGATAATATAAAGGTCGTCGGAACAGACACCCTATGTGATACGTCACAGTAACGTAGTTTGCTTATATATATCCCAATTTAGTGGTAACACCAGGTAACAGTGCCGGCTGGTAAGGTCAGTCGACTCTATTGAATTTTAAAAATTTTATGTAAATTTTGAATTTTTATCAAAATATTTTGTGTAGAAAATATTTTTTAAAAGAAAGTAGCCCAGCAAGATGTCGAGTGAAGTGACCTGCCGAAGAAAATTCTTTGATCCGTCCTTGGCAACTGGCATAAAACCAATATTCTTTTTTTTCCAACCTTGGAGCATTTTTTCAAGGCCTATTTTGCACCAGTTTAATTCTGGGATCAACTTAATTAGTTTATCCTCCAAACATATAAAGCACGGGTGTAACCAAATCGGATTCGATAACTGAAGCATCAGAATTTGATTCTGATTTTGACAGGGGTTAAGGTGTTCCGACTCTGTTATCGGAATCTAAATCAAAATTCAATAATTTCTATTTTAAATATTAAATATTAATTTTTATTTTAATTATTTTTATCTGCATAAATCTTATCGCAATGAGATGAACGGAAACGAAATCACTTAATTCCGATTTTGATTCCTATAAACTGTCGGGCTATATGATTCCGAATCTGATAATTTATATATAAGATGAGATAACAATTCTCAAATCAATCAATCTTTATCGGAATCAAAATTTCTCGAATTCCTTTTACACCTCTAATATAAAGTGATGTCCGGATAAAGTATCTCAATCATAAACACATTATTTTTTATATGAAATATGTATTTGTAGAAATTTGGTTTCAGAGATTGATTGATTTCAACGCTGCCACCAAACTTATGCCCAAGGAAACTTTTTGCCCACGTCGGTGTTGTTTTAGCTGAAATCCAAAGAGTAATTAATTCCAATGTAACTCCATCTGAACTGATCTGATAACTAGACGTTAGCTAACAACCGCCGGCAACAACTAATTGATTTATGAGAATAGAGTTGTAGGCGTGTGGAATTCGGTTGCATGACAAAATACTCTCCTCTAGCAAGTGTATTTTTCTGATTAATAAAGCTTCTTCTTCAGAAAGTGTTTGGAAAGCATGATCAAAATAAACTTTGCGGAATATTTTCTTATCGGCTAAAAAGGAAATGATACGTCATTTTTTCTCTATCTTGAGGGGGGGGGTGTGTGTGCGCGTATATACACACACACACCCGCTTTTGTTAGATATTATTTTAACACCGGGTATGATAATTGAAGAAATATACAAAATACATCGTAACCATACATCTCATCTTATTATAAACCTCCAGTGCTTAATTTGTTGTTGGATTAACTCGCTCCAAATTCAATTCTAATTAAGCCAAAGTAATTAGGGATTGAGGGTGCTCCCTTCACCATGGGACTGCGATTATTTGTGCTCTTTGGGAACAAATTAACAGTATACGAAGCTCCATTATTAAGAATTTTTGAAACTAATATCTGAATACTTTGTTAGAAAGTGTTTTGCTATCGATATCAATTTTGAAATTTATAAAACACAAGTATTGTTTTTACTAAACAGTTAAAATACGTCAAGAACCTTTTACCCAAAGAACAGTCAAAACACTACCTCTTGGCGAGCAAGCTCGGGTTTGATCCCAAGTTGATACCCTCATGATTTGCAACACTTTTGGTGTGTTTGATTGCATGATAAATTAAGTTTTTGTTAAATTTTATGTTTTTACAAGAAAACTTGTCAAAATAAGTGTTTGCCGACCATTACAATTTTATGTTTTAAAGTGTTTTACTTTTTTTTAAAAAAAAAGATGATGTCATCTTTTTTTTAATCTTGCGATCTATCACTTTGTTTAGTAATATATGATATTAACTCTTTTTTGTTATCTACATATATTTCCAAACATGATAACTTTATGTCAATTGATTAGCTCGCATTTTATTTTAATATAATTTTTGACAATAAAAGTGTATAAAAATTTATTGAGCAATTTTGTTAACAAAAAAAAACTATGAAGAATTGTGCGTTTATTTTATAGCATTTAACATCTTGGCGGATGATCGCTCCGACTTTGTCTGAATCCCGGTCCAGAATTGGACGGGTTAACACATAATACCTGGCCCATTTTCACCTCTACGTCTCTTCTCGACACTAATTAGATGGGTGCAACACAACATTGATAATAATTAGAACTTAAAAAATTCTAAAAAAATACACAATTTACCCGTGTAAAAAATGCATTCCGATGGAGAAATTGGAAATTAAATAAGCTTGTCTGCGCAAACTGGGTAGATTTAATAAAGACAACCCGTTGATGAATCAAATTTGTTCTAGTTGGTTCTTTTCTTTTATAAATGAGGCGAACTAAAAAGTAAAACTCAATTGGGTGACAGTACTAATTGATAATTGAGAAGAAGTAAGACCAAAGAAAATTATGTTAAAATAAAAAGCAAACCAACTCGTGACAATTGGGTGACAGCACGAATGGGGTGTTTGGTTGCATGATAATGAAGGTTTTTCTTTTAATTTTTAAAAATTATAAGAAAATTTGTTAAAAGAGGTGTTTGACAACCTTGACAATTTTATGTTTCGAAAGTTATTTTCTTCTTAAACAAAAAAAGAAGGTCTCACCTCTTTCTTGTTTCATGTGGTCCCCCACTTTGTTTGGTCATGAATGGTAATTATCCCTTTTTATTATCACATCCCTCCAAACATGACAATTTTATGTCATGAGTTGGTTCACTTTTTATTTTTTATATAATTTTTAATTATGAAAGTGTACAAAAAATTATCATGCAACCAAACACCCCATAATGGTAGTAACTCTTTTTTGTTATCACATGGGGTGTTTGATTGCATGATAATTTTTTGTACACTTTCATGATAAAAATATATTAAAATAAAAAGTGAACCAACTTATGACATAAAGTTGTCAAATGTGAAGGGATGTGACAACAAAAAAGAGTTACTACCATTTATGACCAACACTAAGTGGGGGACCACAAGAAAAAAAGAAAAGAGGTGAGACCCTCTTTTTTTGTTTAAGAAGAAAATCACTTTCAAGACATAAAATTGTCAAGGTTGCTAAACACCTCTTTTAAAAAAATTTCTTACAATATTTAAAAATTAAAATAAAAACCTCCATTATGATGCAACCAAACACCCCATTAGACTTCTCTCTCTCTCTCTCTCTCTCTCTCTCTCTCTCTCTTTCTCTCTCTCTCTCTCTCTTTCTCCTATTAGAATTAGAATGCCCAAAAGTCCAAAATGAATGTGGGCTGTGTCAACACAGTTGAACCCGTTTCGGCCCGCTAGATCTTTGTTTGTCATGAAATACCCCTCTTTCAAGGATGCAAAGAGAATTTAAGACTCCACAAGATCGATTAAATTTATATAGAAATTAATCCGTTCAAAATACAACCTTATAAACTATCAGAATCGAGGCGAGATATTTTGAGAACTATCGAAATCAAGATGGGAATCGATCAATTTCGTATTTAGTTTTCCGATTCCTATAAGATGATTAGATCGAATGATAGTAGGAATGTCACTAACTTATTTTGAATGAAATATCAATTGACGAGTGAACACCTTGAAATAGAGGATTTCGATCGGGAACGAAATTTGAAAACCTGAATAATATCAAAATACTATAATCTTAACTCAATCGAAATGAAAAACAATGTGTGATAACTTTGCATCAAAGTCAAGACCAAAATAACAATCGAAAAGAGTTAATATTGGCAAAACAAAATAGAGGACCTTCCTCTCAGACCAAGACATCGGACGGTTTTTGTCCTGACACGTCTCCCAACAGTAGCGGAGAAGAGCGATAGGGCGGCCAAGGAGGAGGCTAACTGGGAGACGATGAAGGCGTGACGTGACTGGAGATTTTTCATACTCCTCCATTTTAACTAAAGTCCATGTCACCTCAGTTCTATAGAGAAAACAGTCTTAGTCTCCAATCAGAAATAGTCACAACCTTGGGTCCCTTAAGTGATGGTTCAGAAAAAATTGATCCACCCATTACTGAACCAATCGGCTCAATGTTACTGAACTCTTATTGATCTATTACTGTACCATTATTAAAGATATTATCTAAGTCTTATTGAACTATTACTAAAACTTAATTGAACTATTATTGAAGTCAGTGTAACTTATTACTAGACCATTACTGAAGCCAATATAACTTGTTATTGAACTGTTACAGAACCGTTACTGAAGCCTTACTGAACGGCTACTGAAGTCAATGTAACTCGTTACTGGACCGTTACTGAAATCAGTATAACTCGTTATTGAGCTATTACTAGACTGTTATTTGACATTATCGATACCCTACTGAATTATTATCGAACAGCTACTGAAACCTTACAGAATCGATACTGAAGTCAGTACAAATTATTTTTGAACCGTTACTGAGGTCAGTGTAATTCGTTACTAAACCGTTACTAATTTACTGAACCGGCTCAGTAACGGTTGCCACTTAAGTGACATGGAGGTTGTGATATATTTTGATTGAAAATTGAGAGTGTTCTTTCTACAGTGGAATTGAGGTGATTCGAACTCTTTTAACTATTATGTCTTTTATGATGATCTTCCTCTGTTTTTTGTTCATCGGTCTTAACCGTCGTAGAAAGTGCAATATGGGCCGAGCCCACGGATCGAACCTGGAGTGCTTCTCATATTGTTTTCTTGCATTTCATGTTCAAAACAGTTTTCAAAATTTTCTTTCCATAAATTTTAAGCTATTGAGATTCATAATTTTTATTTTACGGATCTTATTTTATGATGTTTGAAAATTTATTCGAAAAACATAGACTAGATGTCAATAAACTAAAATTTATTCAAAATTTAAAATTTCTACAAATTCACAGATTCTTAAATTTTTTAAATCTTGAGCAGTCTCAGAAATCTACCCTCTTAAATGCCTGATTTTTTTGGGGGGGTTGGATTTTTTTTACATGACTTAGGATACTTTCAGAGTTTTCAGATCCTAAGGTTTCCAAAATTTTGGTCGTTCTGAATTTTAATTGTGATTTGCATACTTTTGGGATTTATAAACTTTTCAGGTTCTCATAATAAGACAATTCTCATATTTTCAATTTTTTTAGATTTTTAGATTTAAAATTTTTAAATTTTAATTTTTTGTAATTTTAAATTTTAAGGTTTTATGGGTTATCTTATTTTCGATCTATATTAATTTCAGAACTATTCATATTTCAAAGGTTTTATAGTTTCGGAAGCATGAAAAAAAATCAGATTCTCCATTTTCATATTTTCACAAATTCTTATCATATTTATGTTTCCAACCCTCTTGGATTTTTTGGAGGGTTATGGATTTTTTGCTTACTTGGCTTAGGATACTTTCGGAGTTTTCAGATCCCAAGGTTTTCAAAAGGTTGGTCTTTCAAAATTTAAATTGTGATTTGCCTGCTTTTGGGATTTCTAAGCTTTTCAGGTTCTCAGAATTAGCCAATTCTCATATTTTTTAAAAAAAATTAAAAATTAAAATTTAAAATTTAAAAATTAAATTTTTTGTGTATTTTTTAATTCTAAGGCTTTACGGGTTGTCATATTTTCGATCTTAATTAATTTCCAGATTCTTCATATTTCAAAGGTTTTATAGTTTCGAAACCTCGAAACAAAATCAGATTCTCACTTTTCATATTTTCACATATTTTATCATATTTAGAATTTCAACCTTCTTTGAATACTCAGATTCTAACATTCAAATATATTTTTTTACTTATTCAACAGTTTGTTTTTTTATTGATTTCTTCAGATTTTCGAATTTTGCTGAGTTTCATAATTTCATATTTCTATAGATTTCCAGACTCATGAGTTTTATTTTTTTAATTTAGAGAAGTGTCAAATATCTAACCTCTCTGATGTTTGACTCTTTAGGAGCTTTGGAAGTTTTTAGTGATGACCATTGAATTCTAACCTGCCAAGTATGTCAAATAATCCCCTTCTATGATTAAAAGTTGTAGACATAAAATTATTTCTCTATTTAAGATGACAACCTTGGACCATTACTAAATTACCTATTACACTTTGTATTGGGAATATCATTACCGGTGTCAGTTAAATGAGGTAGAAAAATAGTTTGGATGGTTTAGCATTCAACTAATAATGATGTGTTCCTTTGTGAGCCTTTTGTCAAGGAAAGAGAATGGTGACCTTTTGTCTTTTGATCTATCAGATGTTAGTGATGAAGGATTGAGTGGTGGTGGGGGTAGTGAGCAATTGAAGTGCAGCTACTCCTCTTCACACTTTGTTTGGTTCTTTGTATTTTTATAAGATTCTTCATCTCTTTTAAATTCTTCTCTCTTATATTTACATATAAGATAGTATATATACACACACACACATCCATTTGTATATGTCTCTTCTATGTTCATGACCATGGAATAGGGGTCCATCATCGTGCCTAAAGTGCATCTAATGAGATTTGTTTTCATATCTGTCGATTGTCTGATTTGTTTCTGTCTCTTTTGCTTTGTCATAGAATATGACCGTCTCTTTCATATCACACTGTGATAACACTCAATTGTGTTGATTGGTCTCTGCCTCTGTGTGTTAACAAAGAGTCTTAATTGTAATTACTTTTATATCTTTATGTGATTATATCATAGATACGGAATCATCTGAATCAAATGTGGTCTCTTATTTAATTTTTGTGTCTAATTGTATTAATCAATCTGTCCTCTATTTTATTTTTTTATCTTTCACAACTTTGACCAAACAGAAGTTGCTCTTTTAATTTTTTCAAAAGAATATTTCTGTTTGATTAGAATATCAAAAATGATTCTGTATCAATATTAATATTGATATTTCTAAAAAGTCGAAGTATGAACATCAATATAATTCGACACTTGTATTACATAACATATTTATTTGGACTATAGATTTAAAAATTATATCATCAACCAAATATTTTTTAGTGAATACTATCAATATCAATTTTGTAATTATTCGTGACAGATATTTTACAATGTTATGGAGTGGAGTGTAAATAAGTGATTTCAATTATAATAAAAAGCTTGTGACTTGAATTCTGGTCGATCGAAGCGCTGGAAAGGCCATCCGGGGCAGCCGACCGGGTCCGGACCAAGAAAATAAATGCCACCCGAATTTAGGGGTTCAGACACTAACCCAGTTCAAGAATTTATCTTTTAGTTCCAATTCTGGCATCGCGATATCACCATTTCTATCATCGAATTCATCGACCTTGAAATAAATAATCTTATCACCGCTATTTTATTTACAGTTGAATTCTTGTTCATCTTGGTTGATAACACTAATGAGGTGTTTGGTTGAACGATAATTTTTTTGTACATTTTCATGATGAAAATTTGTATTAAAATAAAAAATAAACCAACTTATGACATAAAAGTATCATGTTTGGAAGGACGTGACAACAAAAAAGAGTAACTATCATACATGATCAAACAAAGTGGGAGACCACGAGAAAGAAAAAGAGGTGAGGTTCACTTTTTTTTCTGTTTAAGAAGAAAAAGAGGTGAGGAGAGAGACGGGGATAAGCATGGGGTAAGAAGATCAGAAGGGGAGCGCCTGACAGAGTCACCTTCTCGCTTCTCTTCCCGCCCTTCCCCCGGCTCTTCGCCGCTGCTCCCTCGGCCGCGATGTCCACCGAATGATCTGGCACCGTTCCTTTTAAGCGCGTCCGTCCCGGACCTTGGAGAGGGTGGATCGCCAAATCAGAATGGACCACGTACTCTTGTTACTTAAGTTACGGTTCAAATATTGATTCGGTGAATAACTACCAAAAAAGACTGAATCGTTACCGACATCTTAATAACTCACTCCCTGTCGGTAACGAGTTGTATTGAGTTTGGTAGTAAATTAGTAAAGCGTCGGTAACGGTTCAGAAACATCTTAACTCTTTACTCTAAAGTCTTGAACACACTAGTGAGAAGGACGAAATCACTACCAACGCCTTAGTAACTTGTTAGTTGTCGGTAATAAGTTATAAGACGTCGGTAGTAGTTCAGCCCTTTTCGGTAGCGATTCATCAAACCGGTATTTGAACCGTCACTTAGGTGACAGGGATATGTGACCATTTCTGATTGAAAACTACGTTTATCTACTCGGGATTGAGGTGATCCACTCTCGACCTTGAACGTGGCATAGGTGACAACCGTTTGGTTGATCTCCGCCATGTGGCACCCATTCATTGGACTGTCGGGTTTCCTGTGAGCTCGAGTCCGATAGCGGAACCGTCGGATTGGGGGCTCTGTCAAATGGACGGTGCGGATGACATAGATGGATCAGCAGTCGACGTGGCCGGTGGCCGTGTTGCGTTGCGTCGTTTCTTAACCAAGCTGGATGTGTTCCTCATGGCCACGTGGATTCAGGTAATGGTCATCATCATGTCATGAATATTTGCATCCCTGCCATGGAAAAGAAAATTATGATTATGTAAAATTATCATTTACGATAATATAAAGGTTGTCGGAACAGACACCCTGTGTGATACGACACAGTAACGTAGTTTGCTTATATATATCCCAATTTAATGGTAACACCAGGTAACAGTGCCGGCTGGTAAGGTCAGTTGACTCTATTGAATTTTAAAAATTTTATGTAAATTTTGAATTTTTATCAAATTTTTTTGGTAGAAAATATTTTTTGAAAGAAAGTAGCCCAGCAAGATGTCGAGTGAAGTGACCTGCCGAAGAAAATTCTTTGATCCATCCTTGGCAAGTGGCATAAAACCAATATTCTTTTTTTTCCCAACCTTGGAGCATTTTTTCAAGGCCTATTTGGCACCAGTTTAATTCTGGGATCAACTTAATTAGTTTATCCTCCAAACATATAAAGCACGGGTGTAACCAAATCGGATTCGATAATCGAAGCATCGAATTTGATTCTGATTTTGACAGGGTTAAGGTGTTCCGACTCGTTATCGGAATCTAAATCAAAATTGAATAATTTCTATTTTCAATATTAAATATTAATTTTTATTTTAATTATTTTTATCTGCATAAATCTTATCGCAATGAGATGAACGGAAACGAAATCACTTAATTCCGATTTTGATTCCGATAAACTGTCGGGCTATATGATTCCGAATCTGATAATTTATATATAAGATGAGATAACAATTCTCAAATCAATCAATCTTTATCGGAATCAAAATTTCTCGAATTCCTTTTACACCTCTAATATAAAGTGATGTCCGGATAAAGTATCTCAATCATAAACACATTATTTTTTATATGAAATATGTATTTGTAGAAATTTGGTTTCAGAGATTGATTGATTTCAACGCTGCCACCAAACTTATGCCCAAGGAAACTTTTTGCCCACGTCGGTGTGGTTTTAGCTGAAATCCAAAGAGTAATTCCAATGTAACTCCATCTGAACTGATCTGATAACTAGACATTAGCTAACAACAGCCGGCAACAACTAATTGATTTATGAGAATGGAGTTGCAGGCGTGTGGAATTCGGTTGCATGACAAAATACTCTCCTCCAGCAAGTGTATTTTTCTGATTAATAAAGCTTCTTCTTCAGAAAGTGTTTGGAAAGCATGATCAAAATAAACTTTGCGGAATATTTTCTTATCGGCTAAAAAGGAAATGACACGTCATTCTTTTCTCTATCTTGAGGGGGGTGTGCAGTGTATATATACACACACCCGCTTTTGTTAGATATTATTTTAACACCGCGTATGATAATAGAAGAAATATACAAAATACATCGTAACCATACATCTCATCTTATTATAAACCTCCAGTGCTTAATTAGTAGCTGGTTGTTTGGTTGCATGATGTAAGGGATTCTCTTAACGATTACAGTTAAGTTTGTCAAAAAGAAATGATAAATAAGGTGTTTGGCAATCCCGTCTTCTTCTGGACGACAAAGCCTTGGTTTGGAATTCATTTGGATTTCGTCGAGGATAACTCGCTCCAAATTCAATTCTAATTAAACCAAAATAATGTTATCTTGGTTCTTTGTAATTTAAATTTTGGAATACAATCATTTCAGAGTTGAAACAATCTAATAGACTCTTAAAATATTTCATTTACCTAATTTTTTAGTAAAAATAGGATAATAAATATTATATAATTATTAAAATTTTAATACCTTGTCTGATAACTTTATTTGTATTGATTTTTATATCAATTCAATCATTTGTGTGTTATTCATTTATTAATATATTAATTTTGAGGATAGCTTATTTTTGTATGTAAATTGGTGAAACAAATTTAGGATTGATTGTTTTCTATTCTAATTCTAATCGGGCATTGGGATATAAAGTTTCGATTTCAGTAATTTAAAAGATACAAAAAAAATAATCTCGTTAATTATTGTTTCATCGAACCAGATTATTTGAATGAATGATCTATTTTCACCCCTAATAAAGTATTACGCAAAAACTGGAATCAAGTTTCGATAGAATCAGGAATTCAAAATTACCGGTTAAAAACTAAATATGCACGAAGTCAATGGAAAAACCTCATAGGGATTGATGCACCCAGCAATGGCGTGAACAGTCGCCGTTTAGGACTCGTGAGGTTTTATTGCATAATACATGGGTATATTAGTCATAAATTGTTTGGTAATAATATTAAACATCTCTTTCATTATAAAATTTTAAAATCAATATTGATATAGATCATCACAAGATGTTAATTTTGAAATCTATATTACAAAAAAAATATTAATTAATCGTGATACAAGTGGCTATCTATATCATGTTTACTCTAGCTTGTGAATATCAATATCAAAATAAAAAAATATACAAAATTTAATATATTACACCTTGTTTGAAACGAGTCCAGATCACTTCAGTCCCACAGTGAAGGGAACACTCTCAATCTCCAATCAGAACATACCATAATCCCATATCACTTAAGTGGTGATTCAGTAACAACCGGTCAATCGTTACTAAATTGTTACTAAACCAGTTTAGTAACAAGTTACACTGACTTCAGTAACACTTCAGTAAAGTTTCAATAATAGTTTAGTAACGAATTACACTGACTTCAGTAACAATTCAATATGATTTCAATGATGTTCAGTAACGAGTTACACTGACTTCAGTAACAGTTCAGTAAGACTTCCGTGAATATTCAGTAAAACTTTATTAATGGTTTAGTAAGACTTCAATAATGTTCAATAAGACTTCAATAACACTTCAATAAGGCTTTAGTAATGATTTAGTAACAAGTAAGACTTTAAAAGTGTTCAGTAATGGTGAACTAGTTTAGTAACTATTCAGTAATGGTGAATCAGTTTTACTAAACCGCCACTTAAGTTAAGAGCCATGGAAATTGTGGCATATTCTAATTAGGGACTGAGGGTGCTCCCTTCACTATGGGACTGCGATTATTTGTGCTTTTTGGGAACAAATTAACAGTATACGGAGCTCCATTATTAAGAATTTTTAAAACTAATATCAGAATACTTTGTTAGAAAATGTTTTGCTATCGATATCAATTTTGAAATTTGTAAAACACAAAGTATTGTTTTTACTAAACAGTTAAAATACGTCAAGAACCTTTTACCCGTAGCACAGTCAAAACACTGCCTCTTGGCGAGCAAGCTCGGGTTTGAACCCAAGTTGATGCCCTCGTGATTTGCAACACTTTTGGAGTATTTGATTGCATGATAAATTAAATTTTTGTTAAATTTTAGGTTTTTACAACAAAACTTGTCAAAATAAGTGTTTGCCGGCCATTACAATTTTATGTTTTAAAGTGTTTTACTTTTTAAACAAAAAAGATGATGTCATCTTTTTTTAATCTTGCGATCCATCACTTTGTTTAGTCATATATGATATTCACTCTTTTTTGTTATCCACGTATATTTCCAAACATGATACCTTAATGTCAATTGATTAGCTCACATTTTATTTTAAAATATTTTTTTGCAATAAAAGTGTATAAAAATTTATTGAGCAATTTTTTTAACAAAAAAAAGCCTACGAAGAATCATGTGTTTATTTTATAGCATTTAACATCTTGGCGGATGATCGCTCCGACTTTGTCTGAATCCCGGTCCAGAATTGGATGGGTCAACACATAATACCTGGCCCATTTTCACCTCTACATCTCTGCTTGACACTGATTAGATGGGTGCAACACAACAGTGATAATAATTGGAACTTGCAAATTTCTAAAAAAATACACAATTTACTCGTGTAAAAAATGCATTTCGATGGAGAAATTGGAAATTAAATAAGCTTGTCTGAGCAAACTGGGTAGATTTAATAAAGACAACCCGTTGATGAATAAAATTTGTTCTAGTTGGTTCTTTTCTTTTACAAATGAGGAGAACTAAAAAGTAAGACTCAATTGGGTGACAGTACTAATTGATAATTGAGAAGAAGTAAGACCAAAGAAAATTATGTTAAAATAAAAAGCGAACCAACTCTTGACAATTGGGTGACAGTACTAATGGGGTGTTTGGTTGCATGATAATGAAGGTTTTTATTTTAATTTTTAAAAATTATAAGAAAACTTGTTAAAAGAGGTGTTTGACAACCTTGACAATTTTATGTTTCGAAAGTGATTTTCTTCCTAAAAAAAAAGGGGGGTCTCACCTCTTTCTTGTTTCATGTGGTCCCCCACTTTGTTTGGTCATGAATGGTAATTATCCCTTTTTATTATCACATCCCTCCAAACATGACAATTTTATGTCATGAGTTGGTTCACTTTTTATTTTTTATATAAATTTTAATCATGAAAGTGTACAAAAAATTATCATGCAACCAAACACCCCATAATGGTAGTAACTCTTTTTTGTTATCACATGGGGTGTTTGATTGCATAAACAACTTATGACATAAAGTTGTCAAATGTGAAGGGATGTGATAACAAAAAAGAGTTACTACCATTTATGACCAACACTAAGTGGGGGACCACAAGAAAAAAAGAAAAGAGGTGAGACCCTCTTTTTTTGTTTAAGAAGAAAATCACTTTCAAGACATAAAATTATCAAGGTTGCCAAACACCTCTTTTAACAAGTTTTCTTACAATCTTCAAAAATTAAAATAAAAACCTCCATTACGATGCAACCAAACACCCCATTAGAGTTCTCTCTCTCTCTCTCTCTCTCTCTCTCTCTCTCTCTCTCTCTCTCTCTTCCTATAGGAATTAGAATGCCCAAAAGTCCAAAATGTATGTGGGCTGTGTCAACACAGATGAACCCATTTCGGCCCGCTAGATCTTTGTTTGTCATGAAATACCTCTCTTTCAAGGATGCAAAGAGAATTTGACACTCCACAAGATCGATTAAATTTATATAGAAATTAATCCGTTCAAAATACAACCTTATAAACTATCAGAATCGAGGCGAGATATTTTGAGAACTATCGAAATCAAGATGGGAATCGATCAATTTCGTATTTAGTTTTCCGATTTCTATAAGATGATCAGATCGAATGATGGTAGGAATGTCACTAACTTATTTTGAATGAAATATCAATCGACGGGTGAACACCTCGAAATAGAGGAATTCGATCGAGAACGAAATTTGAAAACCTGAATAATATCAAAATACTATAATCTTAACTCAATCGAAACGAAAAACTATGTGTGATAACTTTGCATCAAAGTCAAGACCAAAATAAAAATCGAAAAGAGTTAATAATGGCAAAAAAAATAGAGGACCTTCCTCTCGGACTAAGACATCGGACGGTCTTCGTCCTGACACGTTTCCCAACAGCAGTGGAGAAGAGCGGTAGGGCGGCCAAGGAGGAGGCTAACGGGGAGACGATGAAGGCGTGACGTGACCGGAGATTTTTCATACTCCTCCATTTTAACTAGAGTCCATGTCACCTCAGTTCTATAGAGAAAACAGTCTTAGTCTCCAATCAGAAATAGACACAACCTTTGGTCCCTTAAGTGACAGTTTAGTAAAAACTGATTCAGCCATTACTGAACCAATCGGCTCAATGTTACTGAACTCTTATTGATCTATTACAGTACCATTATTAAAGTCAGTGTAATTCGTTACTAAGCCATTGTTAAACCGTTATTAGATATTATCGAAGTCTTATTAAACTATTACTGAAACTTAATTGAACTGTTACTGAAGTCAGTGTAACTTATTACTAGACCGTTACTGAAGCCAATATAACTCGTTATTGAACTGTTACAGAACCGTTACTGAAGCCTTACTGAACGGCTAATGAAGTCGGTGTAACTCGTTACCGGACCGTTACTAAAATCAGTATACTCGTTATTGAGCTGTTACTGGACCGTTATTTAACATTATCGAAGCCCTACTGAATTATTATCGAACAGCTACTGAAACCTCACTGAATCGTTACTGAAGTCGGTACAAATCATTATTGAACTGTTACTGAGGTCAGTGTAATTCGTTACTAAATTGTTACTAATTTACTGAACCGGCTTAGTAACGGTTCAATAACAATGAACCGATTGTTATTCAATTGCCACTTATGTAACACGGAGGTTGTGATACATTTTGATTGAAAATTGAGAGTGTGCTTTCTACAGTGAAATTGAGGTGATTCGAACTCTTTTAACTATTATGTCTTTTATGACTGATCTTCCTCTGTTTTTGGTTCATAGGTCTTAACCGTCGTAGAAAGTGCAACATGGGCCGAGCCCACGGATCGAACCTAGAGTGCTTCCCATATTGTTTTCATACATTTCATGTTCAAAATAGTTTTCAAAATTTTCTTTTCATAAATTTTAAGCTATTGAGATTCATAATTTATATTTTTCGGATCTTGTTTTATGATGTTTGAAAATTTATTGGAAAAACATAGACTAGATGTCTATAAACTAAAATTTATTCAAAATTTAAAATTTCTACAAATTCTCAAACTCTTAAATTTTTTAATCTTGAGCAGTCTCAGAAATCTACCCTCTTAAATGCCTGATTTTGGGGCGGGTGGGGGGTTTGGATTTTTTTTACATGGCTTAGGATACTTTCGGATTTTTCGAATCCCAAGGTTTTCAAAAGTTTGGTCTTTTTGAATTTTAATTGTGATTTGCTTACTTTTGGGATTTCTAAACTTTTTAGGTTCTCATAATTAGTCAATTCTCATATTTTTTTATATTTTTTTACTTTTAAAATTTAAAATTTTTTATTTTGTGTATTTTTAAATTCTAAGACTTTTTGGGTTATCTTATTTTCGATCTTAATTAATTTCCATATTCCTCATATTTGAATGGTTTTATAGTTTTGAAACCTCGAAAAAAAATCATATACTCACTTTTCATATTTTCACATATTTTATCATATTTAGAATTTCAACCTTCTTTGAATACTCAGATTCTAACATTCAAATATCTTTTTTTACTTATTCAACAGTTTGTTTGTTTATTGATTTCTTCAGATTTTTGATTTTTGCTGAGTTTCATAATTTCATATTTCTACAGATTTCCAGACTCATGAGTTTTTTTAAATTTAGAGAAGTGTCAGATATCTAACCTCTCTGATGTTTGACTCTTTAGGAGCTTTGGATGTTTTTAGTGATGACCATTGAATTCTAACCTGCCAAGTATGTCAAACAATCCCCTTCTATGATTAAAAGTTGTAGACATAAAATTATTTCTCTATTTAAGATGACAACCTTGGACCATTACTAAATTACCTATTACACTTTGTATTGGGAATATCATTACCGGTGTCAGTTAATTGAGGTAGAAAAATAGTCTGGATGGTTTAGCATTCAACTAATAATGATGTGTTCCTTTGTGAGCCTTTTGTCAAGGAAAGAGAATGGTGACTTTTTGTCTTTTGATCTATCAGATGTTAGTGTTGAAGGATTGAGTGGTGGTGGGGGTAGAGAGCAAATGAAGTGTAGCTACTCCTCTTCACACTTTGTTTGGTTCCTTGTATTTTTATCAGATTCTTCATCTCTTTTAAATTCTTCTCTCTTATATTTACATATAAGATAGTATATATATATATATATACACACACACACCCACCCACCCACATATCCATTTGTATATGTCTCTTCTATGTTCTTTACCATGGAATAGGGGGCCATCATCGTGCCTAAAGTGCATCTAATGAGATTTGTTTTCATATCTGTCGATTGTCTGATTTTCATATCTAATGAGAAAATTGCTGTCTCTTTCATATCTCACTGTGCTAACACTCAATTGTGTTGATTGGTCTCTGCCTCTGTGTGTTAACAAAGAGTCTTAATTGTAATTACTTTTATATCTTTATGTATCATAGATACGGAATCATCTGAATCAAATGTGGTCTCTTATTTAATTTTTATGTCTAATTGTATTAATCAATCCGTCCTCTATTTTATTTTTTTTATCTTTCATAACTTTGACCAAACAGATGTTGCTCTTTTAATTTTTTTCAAAAGAATATTTCTGTTTGATTAGAATATAAAAATGATTCTTTATCAATATTCATATTGATATTTCTAAAAAGTCGATGTATGAACATCAATATAAGTCGACACTTGTATTACATAACATATTTTATTTGGACTATAGATTTAAAAATTATATCATCAACCAAATAGTTTTTACTGAATACTTTCAATATCAATTTTGAAATTATTCGCGACAGATATTTTACAATGTTATGGAGTGGAGTGTAAATAAGTGATTTCGATTATAATAAAAAGCTTGTGACTTGAATTCTGGTTGATCGAAGCGCTGGAAAGGCCGTCCGGGGCAGTCGACCGGGTCCGGTCCAAGAAAATAAATGCCACCCGAATTTAGGGGTTCAGACACTGACCCAGTTGAAGAATTCATTACTATGATTGCAATTGTATATGAAGCATATCAATATTCTTTAATGAAAAAGAAATGTGAACGAGATTCTTTACTAAGTGACAAAAGATATACACTATAATTATGCTCAAGAGCTCCTACAAGATTTCGTGAGATTTTTAGAATGAACAACAATGCAATTTTTCCTTTCTATAATCAAATCAAGGCTTTGAATGCAATAAAAGAAAGTGTACAAGTAAATATAGAAGAGATGGTGTTAACTACATTATATATTAGCAAATGGTGTAAGCAATTGATGTGCTTAAGAAAGATTTAAGCATTCATGAGAAACTATCAGTCGGTGGTTCAATCATGTTGGTGAAGTTCTTCAACTACTAGCACCTAACCTTATTTCTTTGCCTTTACCAAGGACTCCATAGTACATTGCTGATAAGTAACATTTTAGATTTTTCAAAGTAATATATGTGCTATTATGTAATTACTTATTTAGATATGATTATTTTCTATATTATTTTTTAGGATTGTATAAGAGTTATTGATGAAACACAAAATGGTTGAAGTTCATGCAGATGACATAATAAGTTATTGCAATTGAAAGGAACATGTATCGCAAAATGTGATGGCCGCATGTTCATTTGATATAACTTTCATGTATGTTCATGTTTGATATTAAGGATCAACTGCTGATGTCACAATTCTTAAAAATGCATTAAACTCAGGACTCTATGTACCTAAAAGTAATATATGTCTATTACTTTTTATTTAATATGTCATAATGTGCACTTTGTTAATCAGGAAAATATTATCTTGTGGATGCTAGGTATGCGAACACACTAAATTTTCTTGCACCATATAGAGGAGTGAGATACCATCTAAAAGAATTTGGTGTAAGTCATTCAACTTCAAGATATTATAATGAACTTTATAATTTGAGACATGTTTCTCTCAAGAATGTGGTAGAGTGATTGTTGGGCATTTTGAAAGAATATTTTTGAATATTTTTAAGGCCATTAGAGTATTCTATTGAGGTTAAAAGTAAGATTATTATAGCAACTTGTGCACTTCACAATTTCATACGAAATGTTCAATGTGGTAAATATGAGACATGGGTTGAAATTGCAAGAGATTGTGGCAGAACAATAGATAAAGATATTGTTCGTAGAAAATGAGACATATTTTGGTGTAAGACACATCATATTGGGAGATCATTAGAACAACGCCAACTTGGAAAAGAATTGCATAAAAAAATATCATTTGAAATGTGGGAAGATTATGTCAGTAGGCGAAATTGATATATATGTTTCATTATTCAAACCTCTGAGTTGACATTAGATACATATGTATGTGGTGATATTCTTGTTTATATTGACATTTATAATGTGTGTTATAAAAAAATTGGTTTCAAAATCATTGCCAAACATTGTTGTATAAATTTTAAAAATTGTGACAATTTTGCCATACGCAAAATAATTATGCTTCTCTGATTTTAATATTAAAAGTGAGACATCATATGATCTTGATTTCATAAAAGAGGTTGTATCAAAATTAAAAGAACTGTCCAAACACCCTACAAAGTTGATTACAACATTTCACCTATGCATGGATGGGCAAACAGAGAGTACTATAAAAATAGTAGAGGATGTGATGAGTGTGTGTGATAGAGTGGCAAACATCATGGAGCAAAAGTTTATTGTCATGCCTCAAATTTTAACATGCACAGTAGAATAATCCAACGATGCGACCAGGGAAATTAACCCCTCAATTACATTAGTATGGAAAAAATGAAGACAAACTAGGTCTTAGTTCAAAAATATACATAATCTAAATAAATACATCGCTAATGCTACAATCTAAACAAAACTATATACCATCTAAGACATAATAATCATTCAAGTGCCTCCCAGGAAATCGATCCACCATGCTTCTACTGCACCAAACCTAATTCCCTAAGAAATTGATAAGAGGATTGGACTGAGTATGACGACTCAGTAAACACCACATCATCCACCAGATCAGATAGCCAAAAGGCCCTAGATTTTAATTAAATAGATACCCAAACCTACACCCATTATATATAAGTATAAAACTAATCAATAGATTAAATATCTAACTTAATTCACATGTTTTACACCCCCAACTAGCACCTATAATCACATCGATCATCACCTATATTAACCACAAAATGACCTGAAATGAATGGTTAAACATATGCAAGATCACATACTACATGTTCTGTATGATGGAAAACATTACAAATGAGACAGACCATGCATATTATGCAATACAACCTAATGAAGACAAACCAACGCACATCACCAGACCACAATCATAACATCATGCAATAAATGCACCTATCCTTTAATGAAAGACAATCACAATACCATGCAATATATGCACCTATCCTCTAATAAGAGATTACATCTTTTCTTATTGGCAATGAATGCATCATCTTGCCACCTCAACTAGCTAACACCAGACTACAAGAAAATCGATTTTTACCTATGATAAAAATCGTAGGTATATGTCATTTTCCCGTAAGCAAATAGATTTACCTACGGACTATCCCGTAGCGGGGTTCGTAGGCCTAGTACAAGTATGGAAATGTATTACCTACGGGATATGTCCCGTAGGTATAGTACCGACTTTTACCAACGAACCGACCCGTAGGCACATATAAAGTATACGAATAAAGTTGTCTCCCCATGCCTGATTTATACCTACGGGGCTCCCGTAGGTAAATGTTACATACCTAAAAAAAGTATTGCGTACATATCACGAGATACATTTACCTACGGATGTTTAATCGTAGGTAAATGTTTACATTACAACGTCTCTTTCATTTACAGTTTGGGCACAACCATTTACCCAGCCATACAATCAACAATACATTCACAATTCATGGAATCATCCAATTCAAGGCATCCACACCATTACATAAGTAACTCTCAAATCTGTCGGTGCAACCAATTCAAGGCAAACATTCATTAAACATTAAATTACACTTTGTCCAGAAACATGAAGTGTGACAAGGTAACATAAAACACTTTACAACTAACACACAGTACGTAGTGAATAAGATGTTAAATATACAAAGTTGTCAATTGTTCCAGGCTTCCAGCCACAACCACATTGAAAAGATCATGTATTTCCCACAACAAGCAAAGATCCCCCCACAAGTAATTGGACAACCCAACGAGAAGATGAAAAGAAGTTAGTTCAACCCATCTAGATAGAATCTTCATTAATTTATCTTCTATAACCACCTACATTTGGAAGATAAGATTTAATTAAAATACATAACATCCAATGATTATAACTAATTTAAAGATGTAAAGTAAATTACTTACATAATCTCTCAACCATACTATGTGGCTTCCTATGGCATCTTTCATTCTTCTTCTATGATCATCCTTCACAACAAGAGGGGTATCGGGCTTGTTAACAAATGTGACAGATATTTCATAGTAGACATTACCCAGTAATCTCGCCATTACAGTCTTTACTGGGTCATCACTGATGAGAAAACCATCTGCCACATATTGCCCTTCAAGATCTAGCAACCTGACATTCCTTGCCCTTCCCTACAACTGATAGTAGGAAATCATGTAGTCTTTTTGTATATTGTAATGCAGTTAAAAAAATGAAACATAGCGTCATTCAGGACAGCACAAAAACAATCAGACGGGAGCAGAAACCTGTATGCGCATCAAGCTTACAGGATGCAAAGAAAATGATTTGTTCTTATTGTGATTTGCACAAATATCTCTCAATAAACAACTAGTGCCCATTGAAACTAACAAACCAGGATCTCCACCATCCAGTTACCTGCTCAATCAAGGTGGAAATAAGCAATCTCACCAACATAAGAAATACCGTCTGCAGGCACTAAAGCATTGCCACATCAAAAAAGACAGATATCACCTGAATACATTCTTAAATTGAGTTCTAAGGTGTCTTAACAACATCTAGAGACCATAAGGCAACAAGGCTCTGAAAGATCCGGTAACAAAGAGCCATAGTTGAGATATCTCAAAAATTTATGTAATATTTATACCCAATGACTGCCTATAGTAACTTCCAGACTTCATCAAAACAGATCAACAAATACTAGTCTTACGAATTCATGGACCTTTCAGCTAAATTAAAAATTTAAGACTAGGCATAGCCCAATCTAGCTCACCTGATTAGTAAGAGTGGTAGTAGTATGTCAGTTCTGGGCATAACCAGACCTATCTGATCCTACCATTTCTCATCCCGGCCTCCAATTGGCCATCAACCAGACCCATCCCTTGGAGCAAAACATCACTTGAAAATGGTCAAGTCTAGCAAGTTAAGAGTATGATACGAGTGGACTGACCTTTGGAGGAACAAAGGAAATTTAAGTTTAATATCCAGGAACATCACATTAGCCAAACAATAAAAGAAAAGCAAAGGCTAGATAATGCCGAAGAATGGGAAATATGGTGATAACCTTTCCTAAGGATGAGCATGGTTAATGGTCAAGCAAAAACAAAATAGAAGAATACTTACAAGGCTGAGAATGGTCAAGTCTTAATATTACTTAGACGATGTTTTGCTCCCTGTAGCCCTGGTAAATGGTCAATCAAAAACAAAATAGAAGAATACTTACAAGGCTGAGAGGACCGGACAAAGAAGAAGAGACAGGGATTAAAAATCCAAATGCGCTGCAACTTGCTTGCATTTGGTGCAAAGAGCATGATTAAAAACCCATGTCTTCGCAACTTAATGCAACCTGATAAATTAAACTTCTAACAGAACACAAGATGCCCTTAACAATTGATTTCCGTACTTCTACAACCTTCTAAGCATATAACAGAAACATATGAAATTGATACCTCACCTCATCAGCTCATCCTGTCGGAGGCCTCTCCTAGCCTAGACTCTGGCCAAAACACCTGGGTGCCAAATCACCTAAGTAATCAGGTTCGATAATATTTAGATAGGCCATATGAACTCCTCCTAATCAGCACATGTTCGGACCTCTATACAGACACCCAAAATACCACTATATAGATATGAAATTTTCCTACTCATCTTACCAATCAGATGAGTACATATCCCTTAACATATGCTTCTCTTGCATTTCACCTTTAATTTCCCCCTTTTGTTTTCTTTGTTCTCTTTTCACTTGCCCCCTTCCCTGAAAAATTTGAAGCAAAAGCTGTTCAAGGTGGTTTGCACTAGCTAAGAAAGGGTTACAGTTGTCCATATCAAGCACTTCTCTCGATTGGATTAGACTAAACTTAAGAATGGTATGACAGAGTCAAAGTATACTAAAAGGTCCAGGAGGATTTGCAAACATCCGACTCCAATTCCCTTCACTATGTACATATCTGGATTTGGTGCTTTTATGCGGTCCTTCAGTTCATTTGATTGAGTACATATCTGGATTTTATATGTACTCATCTTACCAATCAGATGAGCACATGTCTAAGATCTGTCCAGAACAGATCCCATAAGGCTAGGATTCCCAATCAGAAAAAAAGTCAAATCCCCATTGTTTAAAATCCTAAACCAGAAACTTGGAAGGCAACGTAAGTTTATCCTAATTAGAGATGTTGCTGTCAATTTAATTTTGGCAAGTTGACAGATAAGCATAAGTGGAATAAATACCTTATCTTCAGCTGACGTTGACAACTTGCTTGCGGCCGAAGAGCGCATTCCGCATCGTAAAAGATTCAAAAGAAAACAAAATTTTAAATGTAATGTACATCAATATCAACGATGAGAAAAATTATCTACCTCTTGGGGCTTTGCCTCAAGCTTAGCAACTTTAGATTCTAAAACTTGCGTACGTTCATATAACTTTTTGTTTTCGATTGTGAAGTTTCAGCTTTATCTTTCCAAAGATGGTGAGGTGAGGGTGCGGTGCCAATACCCCTAACTCTCCCCTTTTTGTCCCCTCCGAGTACTTTGGTGAATACATCACATTTTGATGCCAATGGAACTGCACTAGTAGATGGTTGAGATTCTTTGTAGGCTTTAAGTTTCCCCTACATAGAACATAAATGTATTTAAAGAAGATATATGATGGCAAGCATAAAAGAATAGAATGAAATCACTATATACTTACTATTGCAAGGGCACATTCTTCATTAACTACCTTTCCATCTTTCCTCGTATGTGTTATAATAA
The DNA here is from genome assembly GCA_036172225.1 of Cryptocoryne crispatula var. balansae. NCBI lineage: Eukaryota > Viridiplantae > Streptophyta > Magnoliopsida > Alismatales > Araceae > Cryptocoryne > Cryptocoryne crispatula. The sequence goes on from CM069918.1 coordinate 30,910,982, forward strand.
AAATATCTGTTCTATCCATATTGCCACTGGTTTTAGCAGCCTGAAATTTTACACATACGAGCATAACAATTAGGCCAATTTACTTGTAGCCGAAAGATTGTTATTATAACATGGTGATAAGATAAGAGACATTAACCTCCTCTTTCCTGATATCTGCGAAAGATTTACTACCAGCACAATGGAAAATCTTTTGTAGTCCTTTGTTATTTTGGTTAACCTCACTTCTTTTCTATAAAGTTCAACATTTACAATTAGGATATTTATAGAATCATCAGTGAAAATATCTTTAAATAAATCACCTTGAATTCAGCAGAACACCATGTGGTCTTTGCTGCCTCCCACATCTCAGAAGAAATATGTAGACCTTGAGGTGGATCCCGGCCATCTATGTATTTCTTTCTCAGGCAGTATTTATGATATTTCCACTTCTGAGATAGATCTTTAGTAATAAATAGTCGTTGTAGTTCATTTCCATCATCCACATCATACTTCCTCTGCAAAAAATAGAGGAAGTAAACATCAAATTAATGACTCAACAAAGTATAACATCGAAGTGTAAGACATTAAAAAGACCAACTTCACCTTGATAAAACCCCAAATATTGGCAATATTCTGCTCAGGCATCTTATCCCATGATGCAATGTTTATGGGGCATTTTTTACTATTCTTTGCAATTGTTCCCAAGAAGGTTCTTAATGACCTTCCACCATTTCCAATAGGTTGCCCAAACTCATTCCACTCCACAGAAATGACTTTGCCATCCTCCAATGCCAGCACATCCCGACAATATGTGCGGCCCCGTGATCTCTTCACCTGAACATCACCTGCATCAAGAACATCTTCCGAAATAGCTTCCTTTTCAAGGGCATTTACATTTGATTCTCTTGATTTTGTCGAAGAGGATATTGAAGCATCAGGTGAGGAGGTAAACATATCTCCCTGTTGAGCATAGGCAATGACTTTGTTGATAAATGTGTCAATCTCAGCATACCCAAACCAGTCTTTGGAAATCTGCAAGAAATTACGCAAATTAGTAATTCATGAATTTGGTTGCATATAGGATTGAAAATCGGACAAACTGATGAGTTTAATATCCGTACAAAGTATGGATATTCTGAACGAGAGAATGTATCCGAAGCATTCTTTAAAAAGAGATATGAATAGTATAATACGAAAAATCCACACTCTAAGTCATCCCGTTGTTGGGGTACCTAAAAGATACAAATGTCAATGCACTTAAGAAAAGAGAAACGAGGTAAAATAGACAAATCAAAGCCCTTTCAAGTAGTACATTGGGTATATAAAAGGGGATAGAGGCAAGGCTCTTCTTTTTGACCATCTTCCCCTATGATTGGTACAAATCCTTCAAGAATCTAAAAAAGGAATAGTGTTGTCACCACATTTTTTTACTTGAAAAGCAAACACAAATTATAAAGTGTTTGAACTTTTACCTTCTTATGACAGGCTCCTGCTTGTGTGGCTCAGTCAAGGTGAGAGAATCAAATAGAATCATACAAGGGCCAAAGTCAGACGTAAAAGAATTAGCAAGATTACATAGCAAGAGCAATCTCCAATGTCCCCTGGAAATATACTTCACATTAGTAAGTAAGAAATGAAAATACATCAACTTGACATCTACTATCATGTACATACCCATCAACAATGGGAATAATGACATAAGTCTTTGCGAACACCTCTTTATCCCTTACTGTCTCTATAATCCTACGGCTGCCATTAAGGTACATAGAAAATAAAAGACAGTCTACTATTGTTGCATTAGTGCTATGGGTCAAGCGTAGTTGGACCCACATATGGCTGAAAAAGGGAAATGGATAAAAATTTAGAATATGTGCTAAGAAATAAGTGCAGTAAATCCAACCCTTCCTGAAATCTGTCCAAAATTGAAAGAAATGATTAATAAGCGTCAATGCAAATAAAGACCAGAAAAAATAGTTAAACAAATGGTTTTCTAGATGACTATACAACCCCGATGTATTTTTTCTCATAAATACATTAGAAAGTAGCCACTCAATGGAAACATACAGCCCCTCCAAAATGTGACAAGAACCTCCTCTGCATAAAAAAAAGCATGTGAGAAACAACTCACTTCACCTAAAAATGTTCCATGTGTAAAAGTGAACTTTGATTGCTTTGTGTAGGATGGTTTATTGTAATCAGTAACAATAAAAGGACTTAAATTTAAGAAAATATTCAGGAAGATTATGTACTCCATAAAGTTCTGAAAAAGATCGGAGTCCATCTTCTTCTTCACCGACTTTGGAAGATCATAGATTTCTGCAATGTGCTTTATTTTTTTGGGGAGAGTGTTAACTTCTGAGCATCCAGGCCCCCACAAGCATTTCTCCTTTGAGCTTGCACATTCCGACTTGTAAAATAGATTTTCCATGATCTTCTTTCCCCTGTTTGCATAATAAAACAAACGGGTAAAAAACAAAAGACAGTTTTGATTCACCGATAAAGTGGAGGCAAAGAGATTACATAACAAACATTATGTAAGGTCCACTGAACAAGTCAAAACAAGTCCACTAAAAAAGACAGAAAAGCTCAACTAATAGAGGTAGCATTAGGTTTGTAAAATAAGGAGGTGACCACTGTAAAATGGAAAATAAAAATGAAGAGTTCATCCGGCACATTAAGACAATTCTGATAGCCAAATGTCTATGTCATTCCATCAAAACCATTTTCAACCGAGAGGCAGGTCCCAAAGTGGCAGGTAAGAGATAGAAAAACCAACCTACAAAAAGAAATTGGTGGTTAGAAACTATTAATATTCTGGATAAACCTGCAAATTAAGACAATTCACTGAAAGATGCTATTATTTGAGTTGGATTATATAAAATGCATACAAATCACTGAAAGATGCTATTATGCAGCATAATTTTGTTTTTTGATACCTTTAAACTACACTTTGTTTAAAACACAGATAATAATTTTACTATAATGATGGCTAGTAAAACTTGAGTACGCAACTTATCTCCATTAGTAAACTCTTGCAACTTATGCACCTGAGAAGAATTAACAAACCAAAAAAATCATGACATCATCTGATCATAGAATCGTTTAAAAATATAATTATAAGAATCAAGGATAATTGCCTTATGTTTCAGCCATTTGGTAAATGTGGATGTATGAATGCGTTCCACTTCTTCCATGTGCACTCCAGGTGACATTTCTTGAAGTTCAGCAATGTGATCCCTGCAATATTCATATTTCATATAGTGAATGAAAAGTTTCAATTGACGAAAGCTTACCTGATAAATTTGTTGAGTGTTGTACAATTGAATATGATAAATTTATGTATTTCTTCCAGTTCATGATTTTGTAGTTTGCCAATTGTACTTATCCCACACGGCCGACAAGTCTCCATGAAAACTTCCCATCCAAGGTCCACATTTTTTGGACTGTCCTCTACTTGTCGATGAGTCTTATTTAACCATGTTTCCACATCATCGTCAAGATATCGAGCTGCAAATGTAATTGTCTCAGCAACAATATAACCTTCAGCAATTGACCCTTCTGGATAAGTCCTATTTCTCACATAAGACTTTAATCTGCTCAGATACCTGAAAAAATATCATAAATGAATATCGGTCTATCTTAAATGGAAAATTTACGTATAGAAGTGAATGTGATACCTCTCAAATGGGTACATCCATCTATAATGAATTGGCCCAGCAATCCTGGCCTTATCTGCTAAATGAATGATTAAGTGTACCATTATATCAAAGAAACACGGAGGAAATATCATCTCTAGTTGACATAATACCCTTGAGACATGTAGGCCTTGTTGGTAAAAGTCTTCGGTGGAAGCAACTTTGGAACATATGTTTAAGAAGAAGTGACCAATGTCACTTAATGATGAAGATATATGAAGATTTGGGAGTGCTCTAACAGCAATTGGAAGTAATTGTTGCATAATCACATGGTAGTCATGTGTCTTCAGCCCCCATAACTTGTTACCTTTGTTGAGAAATCGCCTTGCAATGTTAGAGGAGTATCCATCAGGAACCTTCACGGATTGAAAGAACTTGAAATTTTTTTCCTTTTCTTTCTTACTACATGTGAATTGTGCTGGTGGAAGCAATATTTTACTTGACCCAATTTCTTGTGGATGAAGGCATTCTCTTATTCCCAACTTCTGTAAGTCTTGACGGGCTTTCAAGCCATCTTTATTCTTTCCTTCAATCGATAGAAGGGTGCCTAGTATACTCTCACATACGTTCTTCTCTATATGCATCACATCTAAGTTGTGTCGGAGCAACAAAGATTTCCAATAAGGTAGCCTATAGAAAATACTTACTTTCCTCCAACCAAGATACTTGGTCTTGTCCCCCTTCTTAACTCGTCTCTTCCTCTTACGTATCTTCTTCGTGTCTCCTTTTGCAACACGTGAATTAAAGTATCCTAATTGACGTAGGATTTCGTCTCCAGACAACATCAATGGCTTTTCACCCCATTCTTCATGACCATCAAATTGCTTACTCATCTTTCGGAATTTATGGTTGTTTTCCAGCCATCTCCGATGACCAGTATAACAAAATTTACCACTACACTCTAACCAAGTTGAACAAGTGTCTTTATTGCAATTAGGACAAGCTAATCGACCTTTTGTACTCCAACTTGACATGTAGGCATATGCTGGAAAATCGTTAATAGTCCACAATAGTGCTGCACGTAGATGGAATACCTCACCTTTAGCGGCATCATAGGTATCAACACCGTGCCAGAGAATCTCAAGTTCCTCTATGAGTGGTTGCAAGAAAACATCAAAATTGTTACCGGGACCTTTTGGACCAGAAATAAGGAGGCAAAGCAAAATATTCGTACTCTTCATGCACTCCCAAGGCGGTAGGTTATAAGGTACAACTAACACTGGCCATGTACTGTGAGTGACGTTCATATTTCCAAACGGGTTAAACCCATCACTGGCTAATCCAAGGCGTACATTCCGAGTTTCTAACCCGAAATCATCAATGCTATTTAATATTTTCCAACATGGAGAATCAACAGGATGTCTTAGCATACCATCCTCTTCACGCTCCTCTTCATGCCATCTCATGTTGACAGAAGTCTTTGAGCATGTAAACAGTCTCTTTAACCGTGGAATGAGTGGAAAATGACGCAAAATTTTTTGAGGCACTCTTTTCTTCTTTACACCTTTACTAGACTTACAAGACTTCCACCGTGATTCTCCACATTTTGGACAACATTCATACTTCTCATTTTCTTTCCAATATAAAATACAATTGTTCGGACACGTATCTATCTTGTTATATCCATACCCTAACTTATCAAGTATCTTCTTAATCTCATAAAAGTTGGACGGTATTGATGACCCATCAGGGAGAACATCAATCAATAACTTCAACAAAATATTGAAATGCTTATTGCTCATTCCATCCATGCATTTAATGTTAATCAACCGAATGAGAAATGAAAGTTTGCTGAACTTTTTGCATCTAGGATAAATCGGTTGGTTGAGATCGTTTAACAATGCAAAAAAACTTTCAGAATTTTTATCATTTCTTCTTTCATCACTACACATAGGAAAAACATCAACTAACATGTCATGCATATTTGAATCATGTTGGCTTTCTTCCAACTTAACATGACCTAGTCTTTCACCATAAAATTTCCAGAAATGTTTGTCTTTTATAACACCATCAATGTACAAGTGTTGCCTAACCATCTCTTTTTTACATTTATTCAAACATGTACATTTCACACATGGACATCTAATCTGATGAGTTGGTGGTAAGTTTGCAAATGCAAAAATGAGAAAGTTATCAACACCATCATAGTAACCAACCACATTTTTTGGTTAATCCATCCAACTCCAATCCATATCACTATAAAGAAACACACAAACATTAATTACACAATCAGACACTAGTTCTCATGAACATCCATCGCTGTAAAAAATCATGTATTACCTCATTTTGTGCTTGAAAATATTTGTTGACACTAATAAATCCTTGCTGATCACGCTTTTGTACTGATCCATTAGAATGGAAACATATTAGTTACATAGTTCATACAGCAAGATAATAAAGTCACGTACATCAAGCAAAGTCTTACCAGAATATGTCTTCAACAAGAAAGCAATACGCCGAACAATGCAAACAACAGACAATCTGCGGTAGATCCTGCCAACATCACACAAATTAAGACTTATGAATATTAGAAATGAAAATCGAGACATGTATGTCAGAAATAAACTTAGGGCTCGTTCGTAAGTGCAAAGATGGCATTCCATAGTCAAAAAGAAACTACGGGACATGCAAAATCGACCTCGAGGGGGGATGTTCCATGAACGACTAAGCAATCTACATGCTGACGACTGAGGGTTTGTATAGACGATTACGTAGAACAAGCTCAGGATCTGTAAAACATGCATTGCAAAGAGGAAGAAGCTTTCACGCGGTTTGTACAGACTTGAGGGTTTGTACAGACGGAGCTTTCTCGCGCATAGGAAAAGGAGACGAGACAGGGACTCACCTACGGGGGCTTCTCACAGAGACAGCTTCGAGAGCTTCTTGAGGGAGTCGAACCTTGGAGCAGAAGGGGACGACGTAAGGGCGGAAGCCCTAGGCGTTGTCGTCGTCGGAGGAGGAACCGAAGGTGCCGCGTCGTCGGAGGAGCAGAAGGGTTCGCGAGCTCGATTTGGGGCTGAGCGCGATGAGGAGGGAGAGTGTGAGCGCGATGAGGAGGAACGGAAGGTGCCACGTCGTCGGAGGAGCAGAAGGGGACGACGTAAGGGTGGAAGCCCTAGGCGTTGCCGTCGGAGGAGGAGGAACTGAAGGTGCCGCGTCGTCGGAGGAGCAGAAGGGTTCGCGAGCTCGATTTGGGGCTGAGCGCGAAGAGGAGGGAGAGTGTGAGCGCGATGAGGAGGAACGGAAGGTGCCGCATCGTCGGAGGAGCAGAAGGGGACGACGTAAGGGCGGAAGCCCTAGGCGTTGTCGTCGTCGGAGGAGGAACCGAAGGTGCCGCGTCGTCGGAGGAGCAGAAGGGTTCGCGAGCTCGATTTGGGGCTGAGCGCGATGAGGAGGGAGAGGGTCCAACGGGAGGGTCTCCTTCAATCGGGAGGGTCGATCGGGTCCATCCATGTGTTGTCAATGGACGGTGGAGATAAGGGCAAAATCAATTAAATCTGGGCCATTGGATTAAATATAATGGATGGTTCGAATGGAATCTGTGGATATATTAATTCCCTACGAAGCGTTTTCCGTAGGTATTTTGTAGGCAATGATAAATTTACCTACGACATCAATTTTAGTAGGTATAGGGAGTAAGTAAAAGTTATTTATACCCACTAAACCTTACCTACGGGGAGTGTTTTAGTGGGTAAAAGTCCGATTTCTTGTAGTGAGATCTACCATAAATAGCAATACCATATAGCTAAACGAAATCCCATAGTGCACCTAGGCAGTGGTGGCACTTAGAATACTTGTGAAATCTAGGATTGAAGGATGCACCATATGGTTCGCACCCCCAGCTGCCCTCGAGTCACGACTAACTAGTTTGGTGTACCTTAGTCTTTCATTAGAATTTTCAATGCATCATGCATCCACAAAAGTCATGCCATGCTAGGACCAAATATATGCAAAACTAAATGACATAAACCATATCATGCCATGACATACATACCACCAATGCAATTACTATAATCAACAACATCTAAACAACTTGTTTATGATGCAAGAACTCTAAGATGACATGCATAGATAAAAACTAACATGACATAACAACATAAACTCAACATAACATGATAAGACCACAACCAACTAGACCCTACCACCTGGTTAAAGGACATAACTTAGCCAAAATCATATTTAATAATGCTATCTAAGACATTAACTAATCATGTTAACCTATCACCACACTTATATAATGGGATTAACTCAAAAGCAAGGTAACAAGGATTAGCTAAATACCTACTAAACTGAAAAGAAATATGACCAGCCAAAATCTATCAATCAACATGCTATAGACAACGTAACTATCACCCTAAAAAGATCCCTATTATGTACAAAAGAGAATAACACCGCTAATCGTGCTAGTTAACCATAATGTACAACTTTTACCTGGTTAATTAAATCAATAATAATTGCTACATGTCATGGAGGATTTTAAATAGGAATTTTAATGATATTAGATGTGTCAAGGGTGTCTACCAGATTGGTGATGAAAAAGTCAAGGATCGGCAACCAAAAGCGATACCGAACGTCAACGGATACACAACTTGAACCAATCGAAAGGGCTATCCTACACCACCAAGGCTACTAGAAAATGGATATGAAAATGAGAAGGATGCCATCAAATCAAGGGGAAATAGAAAGGAAAATTAAGGGAGTAATATCCTTGGTAATAGATAGATAGGAGAATAGATTGGAGAGAGAGGGCTGCTCATAGAGGAGGATAGGGGGCCAGGGTGCACCGGCGGTACAAGTGGGAGGCGGCACACAGCGAGAAGGACACTGGTGCACAATGGCAGCGTGGCTGGCTGCACGGGGCGGACGCGGTGGATGTCAACAGGAAGCTGGCCGCACAGCATGGCGGTTGACCAGCGGCCACACTCAAGGAGGCACGCACGGGCGAGCGAGGCGCAGAGGATGGCAAGCGTACAATAGATGTTAGGTTGTGAAGTCGGAAAGGGCAGGTGAGACAACACATGTGGGCGGGCGCTGACTGGTGGGGCGTCACATGTTGACGCACTCATGTGATGCGCTCATGCACGGCAGCGACGGCAAGGCAGCTAGGTGGCGAGACCAAGGCAGGATGGCAAGACATCGGGCGGCGATAGGCAGAAATGCTGATCATCGTGGCAATGTGCATTAGCAGGGGTAAATAAAATAAAGGAATGGGTAGCGCTTTGTGAGAGAAAAAGGGGGAGGAGAAACAAGACGACTGTGCAGTTAGGGTACCAGAGGATGGTATATATAGGTAATAGAAGAAAAATAAAAGAAGAGAGGTTAAACAATTCATTAACACTTAATTTAAGTTGTAACGTTATTTATGAGATATTTTACTATTAAATAATAGTTATTATAATTAATATGTGGTTAATAATATTTATTATTACATTTATCATTTCTCTCTCCTTCTCTCTCTTTCCATTTCCTTCCTCTCTCTGAGCCTTAAATCTCTCCCAGCCACTTCTCTTTTCATCCTCCCTCGTCTGCCAATTTTTCCATCAGTCTGTGCATTTCTTTCTCTCCCCGGGCCCTTGTTTTCTCCCCTAGTAGTCGCCATCTTCCTCCTCAATCCACTACCAGATGGCCATCTCTCGCGCAGCGTCACCCCCATTTGAAGCCCCGCGTCTATGCTAGAATGTGGCTGCCATGACGTGGCCTTGTCGCCTCGATCCACGTGCAAGCACGTCGCCGCCTTTGGCATTGACCATCTTTATGGCTGCCATCCACAAAGCCCCGTAGTCCCACTACCCGCGGCATTGGTGTGTGTTTTCCCTATGGTCGTGACGCCTTTGACCGCCGTGCTTGCTGACACCGACAAAGGCATCAGCCCCCCTCCCGGCCGCCTATGTCACCCTGTCACGCGGCCTTCTCATCGTCCCACCACCCGCCATCTAGCCGTGCCTGTTGACCCGTGCATGCCGTCCCGTGAAACATTCTTAATGCCTTTGACCCCCATTGATCACTGGTTTATCCCTTTCCTCTTTCTCTCTTCTACCATTTCCTTGCTCTCTCTATTCTTCTTAGTCATCCTATTTTCTTCTCCTTCCAGCTACTTGTTAAGGATTATCTAGCTCAATTTTTCATCATTGTTGACATATACTTCCAGCTACTTGTCAAGGACTATCTGGCTCCGCGCATGCCGTCCCGATCATTTAGTTGTGCATTTTAGTGTGGTTATTAGTGGTCTAATCGGGTCATTTGTATTATGATAGGTTTATGTGGTGTATGCATACCTAGTTTAGTTAAATGTGAAGGTTATGTCGGTTTGGTGCATATAGAATCATGTTAACCCATGGGGTAGTAGAAAGACATTGTAATCACCCTAATTGAAAATATATAATTTGTTTAAACTCTATGTATTATAATCTAAATTTTTAGGCTTATTAACTTTAATATCAATAGAGAATAATTAGTATAGTAAGTAGTTCGGGTGTAAGTCTTACTGTGTCTTTGGTGACTCACCCATTCTCATTGCTATTATTTTTAGCAAATTTTGAGGAGCTTCTTCCTGAGCAGGTCTTTGGTGAGGATTTCGAGGAGGAAGTTGGAGAAGATCTTGAATCACTCGAGGATCTATAGGATGAGGAGTTTGGTGACAAGTGATCACCATTATTATCTAGGTTGTTTGAGTTTCCCCTTCAGCTATTAGTTGGTTATTATGTTTGGTTTGTCTCTGTGGTGGTTTGTTGACTCTGTGTTGAGTCCTATTTAGTTGTTTTGGATGTGGTTACAGATGATACTTGTGGGATATTGTGTTTGATTGGAATGTTACAGGTTGTTTTGAATTGTTCTAGATTGGTGATGTAGAATTATTTTTGTTCTCCTAAATTGTCCTGATTTTTGGATTATTTTCGCTGCGTATATGTATTTTTTGGGTCATGATAGGAGTTGGTATCAGAGCCATCTTCCAGCCTGAGGATCCTTCTGAATCTACTTGCATGCATTATTTGGATATAGAAGAATAATATCTGATTTGGATTAAGTTGATTTCTAGTTTAAGATAAGATTTAGAAGTATTCTTTCTGGTTGAAATTATATGTTGGCGATATCTAATGGGTGTTTAATTCTTGGAACAGGATGGCTTCCAGGGGTAACAACTATAGGCATGATGAGAATGATCCATAGGATGTTCCAAAGGTTGATGGGAATCAGCAAGATTGTCACCATAAAGACCTAGTGCAGGGTGGAGGATAGGTTCCAAATGCAGCTAGTATTTTGGGTGCCATTCATGAACTTTTCCAAATAGTTCAAGCCTAGAATTAGGCTCAGCAAGGGAGAGCATAATAGGTGAATGCCAGAGAAGATAGACCACAAGTCAACTCACTAGAGGAGTTCAGGAGACTGAGTCTACTAGCATTTAGAGGCAAGAGGGAACCTACAGTGGTAGAGAATTGGCTAAGGCAAGTAGGCAAGATCTTCAAAGAAATGTAGTGTCCACTTGAGGACATGGTCCGCCTTGCTACACACATGCTATCACAGTCCACAAGAGCTTGGTGGGAGTCTTTACTTCACACCCGTTACGCTGGCATCATCGAGGTTGAGATCGATTGGGATGATTTTGTTAGGGTCTTCAAGGATAAGTACATCCCCATGCACATCAGATATGAGAAGAAGCGAGAGTTTTACTTCTGGAGTAGGGCAACGTGACTATGATAGAGTATGAGAGTAGATTTATGGAGCTGGAGGCCTATGCACCAAACATGTGCAAGGATGAGTGAGAAAGAGCCAAGAAGTTCATGGATGGACTTTGAGGACCTATCAGGGACAGATTGGTCTCCAAGGTTTGGTGTAGTCTAGCAATAGTTTATGAGGTAGCTTGCAGGGTAGAGCAGAGTATGGAAGCTTACAAGTAGACGTCTTAGTACCAGAGGGCACTAGCTCGTAGTCTACCCTAGTAGGGGGTAGATTGCAAGAGGAAGATGCTAGAGATTGAAATGGCTTATGGTATTTATGGGAGGTATCATCTTGGCAATGCTTGTTACCATAGGACCAGAGTGTTTTTTGGGTGTGGTCAACAAGGCCACATGTTAGCAGAGTGTCCTAGCATGGGTAGAGGTGAAACACTACCAACAGCAGTAGTTCAGATGAAGAAGGAGGTTTATCATACTTAGCTCACCCTTCCAGCATCTCCATAGCGCCTAGTACCCCTACAGTAGCGATTTGTACCCCAGCAGTGACCTGCACCACCCAGAGGCAATTTGTAGCACCGCAAGAACCACAACCACCACCACGGAGTGCTCAAGTTAAGGTATTTGCTATGGAGTGTCAGGATCTTTTAGAGGCAGCTAGTGCAACTGAAGATACTCTTTTATTTGCTGGGTACCAAGCTAGAGTTCTATTTGATTCTAGTGCTACAAATTCTTTATTTCTTTTCAATTTGCTACATTCTTGTTCAAGTTTTGCAAGCATGAGGTTAAATAGTGTAGCCTAGTTAGTGTCAGTATACCTCAGGGAAAACAGCAGATATATCCTTTTGTATGCCTCAGTGTGACACATATATTAGTGGTCATATTTTGAGGGCCAAACTTTTTGTGCTAGAGATGGAGGGCTTTGATGTCATCCTTGGGATGGATTGGTTAGAGCATCACCATGCCATCCTTAATTACTTCAGGAAGAGGGTGACCTTTTAAATACCAGGGGTGACACTTTCTCTTATAAGTGTCCTAGTTATAGCAGGTCAAAGATGTTAATTTTTTCATTGAAATCTTCTAGTTTGATTGATGCCCAGTGTGAGGCTTATCTAGCCCGTGTCATCTGATAGAAATGTATGCCCTACAAGCCAATCATATATGATATGATTCGACATTTCTAGAAATATCTTATTCAATTAATTAGGCAAATCTTCATTATAAGCTCTTATTAGAAGCGAAAATCATAATGAAGTCCTTGATCAAATACAATGATGATTAAATCATGATGAGATCATGATAATGAGATTGATCATCTAGAGATATTTGATCTAAATGTTCCTAGTCATAGGATACTTGAGACGGGACATCAAGGATCCTGATAGACTAGTGTATGTGATGTCTTCTCATGTGATGAGGACGACCGATCTCATTGGTCATTAGTGTGGAGACACTGAGATACACATACAGGTGCTCATTAGTTGAATGAGTTCACTGAACTGACCGAATTAGAAACCCTGAATGGTATCTTACCGAACTGTCTATCAGGGTCTTCTATCATCACGGTTGCATGGTTGGACCTTTGACCTGAGTCGCCAAAGATGCCTTGTTGGGTGGAACTTGTGCTTTGACCATTGACTTATGGATCACAATTTAGATGGTCCTATATAGCGATGGATCGGGTACAAGGAAAATCCGATGGAGGCAATTGAGCGGACAACAAGGGATCGTCCACTCTCGGTAAGTGAGAGTGAATGTCCTATGGGATAGTACTCTAAATCCCTGGCCAGGGTAGATAGGATAATTGGAAAAGGAGTTTTCCAATTGATTCAATTCCGTGTACAGGATCCTATAGAGTCAGTACACTAAGGAGTTGACAGTCGATGCCGTACTCCTTTCCGACCGGGACATTGGATGGATGAGGGTTTATATCCATGTGGTAACTGATGATGGAAAGGCTCAATGGAGATGAGATTATCCCCATAGCCATTTGGGATCATGGGATGTGGCTTGTACCCTTCATGATCGGTAGGCCGATTAATCTGTTATCGGATAACGGATTTAATTAAATTAAATAGAATTGTTCTATTTTATTTAGGCCTCAACCAAATAGGCTATTGGGCCTAGTGGGTAACACACAAAAGGACTTATCTACAAGTACAGGGGCAAGGGCGTAATTTATAGAGATTTTGGGTTTTTATGAAAAATTCCATAATTCTCTATAAATACTAATGGTTTCAGCCAAACCCAATCAAGCCAAGGGTGAAAACCACGTCCCTAGCCTCCTCCCTACCTCCTCCTATCTCTAGAAGGTGTCCATGGTCGATGGAGCTCCATTCGGGAAGAGTTCTCGAGGCCGGCGCGAAGGGAGAACCTACTGTGGATGAAGTTCGTGTGGATACTGCTGGAGACCGGACGCTTGAATGGTTTGTAGAGCTTAAGAAGCTCATATCCTTCCTCTACATGGGATTATATGAATCCCTATCAGGTATATTCGAACCCGATTTGATCGGTTTTCCATTTTCGTCGTTCGGTTCTGATTGAGACGGATTCTAAAGGAACCCATAGGAATCGTCGCTTCCACTGCTCCAAACTTTTATGGACGATTCCTTACATCACCAAGGTCGAGGAGTCAGGAGTTAGCTTGGCATTGGAAGATGTGGCTATAGCTAATGAGTATGTAGATGTGTTTCCGGATAAGTTGCCAAGTTTGCCACCAGCTAGAGACATTGATCTTTCCATTGATCTTGTCCCTGGAGCAACCCCTATTTCTATTGCTCCTTATAGGATGGCACCTGTAGAGTTGAAAGAGTTGAAGAAGCAATCGGAAGAGTTGCTGGATCAGGGCTTTATTCATCCCAGTGTGTCTCCTTGGGGTGCACCAATCTTATTTGTGAGGAAGAAGGATAGGTCATTGAGGTTATGCATTGATTATAGAAAGCTGAACTAGTTGACCATCAAGAACAAGTACCCATTGCCTCACACTGATGATATATTTGACCAACTTCATAATGCAAAAATATTTTCTAAGATTGATCTAAGGTCAGGTTACCATCAGTTGAAGATCAAGAAGGATGATATTCCCAAGTTAGCATTCAGAACCCGGTATGGCCATTATGAGTTTTTGGTAATGTCTTTTGACCTTACCAATGCACCTGTAGCATTTATGGGTCTGATGAACCAAATTTTTGGGGCATGTCTTGACGAGCTTATTGTTGTCTTTATTGATGACATTTTGATACACTCTACTAGTGATGATGAGCATAGTCAACATCTAAGGACTGCTTTGCAGATTCTGAGAGTGCATCAACTTTATGCCAAGTTTAGCAAGTGTGCTTTTTGGATCAAAAGTGTTAACTTTCTAGGCCATATTATTTCTGAGGTAGCTGTACAGGTTGATCCAGCCAAGGTGGAGGTAGTACAGAATTGGGAATGGCCTACCAACCCCACTGAGGTGAGGAGTTTTCTTGGTTTAGCAGCTTACTATCGCATGTTTATTGAGGGGTTTGCTTCTATATCAGCCTCATTGACTGCTCTGACTAAGAAAAAAAATCAAGTGGACAGACAAGTGTGATGAGAGCTTTCAGTGCTTGAAGGAGAAGCTAACCATGGCATCTGTTCTTGTGCTACCTTCTGGTTTATGAGGTTTTGTTATCTACACAGATGCATCCAGCATTGGCTTAGGATGTGGGCTTATGCAACATGAAAGAGTGGTTGCCTATGCTTCAAGGCAACTGAAGCCCCATGAGAAGAATTATTCTATGCATGATCTAGAGATGGCAACCATGGTCCATTCCTTAAATGTGTGGAGACATTACATGTATGGTGAGAATTTTGAGATATTCACATATCACAAGAGCTTGAAGTATATCATTACTGAAAAAGACCTTATCTTGAGGAAGAGAAGGTGAGTGGATTACATGAAGGACTATGACTTTAGCCTTAACTATCATCCAGGGAAAGCAAATGTTGTAGCTGATGATAGAAATGTATGCCCTACAAGCCAATCATATATGATATGATTCGACATTTCTAGGAATATCTCATTCAAATAAATAGGCAAAACTTCGTTACTAGCATTTATTAGAAGCGTATATCGTAATGAAGTCCTTAATCACATGCAATGATGATTGAATCATGATGAGATCATGATAATGAGATCGATCATCTAGAGGTATGTGATCTAAATGTTCCTAGTCATAGGATCCTTGAGACAGGACATCAAGAATCCGGATAGACTAGTGTGTGTGATGTCTTCTCATATGATGAGAATAACCGATCTCATTGGTCATCAGTGTGGGGACACTGAGATACACACACAGGTGCTCATTAGTGGAATGAGTTCACTGAACTGACCAATTTAGGAAAACCTGATCGGTATCTTACCGAACTGTCTATCAGGTTATTCTTACATCTCAATAGCACGGTTGGATCTTTGACCTGAGTCGCCAAAGATGTCTTTCCAGGCGTACTATGTTCTTTGACTATTGACTGATGGATCACTTAGTATTGTGGTCCTATATAGTTAATGGATTGGGTATATGGGAAACCCGGTGGAGGCAATTGAGCGGACAATAGGGGATCGTTCACTCTCGGTAGGAGAGAGAGAATGTCCTATGGATAGTACTCTAAATCCTTGGCCAAGGTAGATAGGATAATTGGAAAAGGAGTTTTCCAGTTGATCCATTCCTGAGTACAAGATTTCATTATGTCGGAATACTTAGGGGTTGACAGTCAGTGCCGAACCCCTGACCGACCGGGACATTGTATGAACGAGGATTTAAATCCGTGTGGTAATTGATGATGAAAAGGCTCAATGGATGTTATTTAACTCCCCAAAGTCATTTGGGATCATAGGATGTGGCTTGTACCCTTTATGATCAAAAAGCCGTAAAAACTGTTATCGGATAACGGTTTTGATTTAATTTAAAGGAATTGTTCTTTTAAATTAATTAAGGCTTCAAACAAATTGACTATTGGGCCTAGTGGGTCACACACAATAGATCTGGTCAATAAGATGAGGGCATGAATGCAATTTTATAGTAGTTTTGGGTTTTTGTGAAAAATTCCATCTTCTATATATATAAATGGCTTATGAAGCCAAACCCTAACAAGCCATAGGGCTGGAGCACATCCCAAGCCTCCTCTCTCCCTCCTCTCTCCTCTATAAGGTGATCTCCCATGGTCAAGCTTGGATCTGGGAGGTTTCTGGAGGCCCGAAGGAAGAGAGAACTCGTCTATTGAAGCAGATCGTGTGGATACCGCTAGAGACCGGACACTTGAACGGTTTTCAGCAAGGAGGAATGTCCTCTCTTCATCCATGGTGAGGGATTTGAGAAATCCCATGAGGTACTCTCGTTCTACTTCATATTCGGTTCCCGGTTTTACTCGTTCGGCATCGATCAAGGCAAAGATCATGGTTTTATGGAATCAAAATTTTTCCGCTGTCATATATTGATTCCTTATAGCTGATGCACTTAGTAGGAAGAAGCTGATGGCTATGCAGTTACACCAGGCATAGGAAGGCATGGAGATGATGATTGATTGTGCACCTAGAAGGAAAGTTGATAAACTGGTATCTTTTATGGCACAACTATCTATTGGGTTAGCTTTGGTGGATAAGGTGAAAGAAGCTCAGGTTGGAAACCAAAAAGTGCAATAGTCAGTCAGAAGGCCAGATGTGTCTAAATATGAAGATGGTACAGTCAGGCACCAAAGAAGGCTATGTGTGGCAGAGGATGCAGACTTAGGGCAGGAGATTTTCATAGAAGTTCATATATCCCAATATGTTATTCATCTAGTGGTAAACAAGATGTATCAAGATCTCAGGAGACAGTTCTAGTGTGAAGATATGAAAAAGGATGTTGCTGACTATGTATCTAGATGTTTGATTTGTCAATAGGTGAAGGCAGAGCATAAGAAGATAGCAAGACCTCTACAGCCATTGGAGACTCTAGAATGAAAGTAGGAGCATATCACCATTGACTTTGTCACTAGTTTGCCCAAGACAAAGAAGCAACATGATGCCATATGGGTAGTGGTGGATAGACTCACAAAGCAGCTCATTTCTTGCCTATTAAAAAAGATAGCCAACTGAGAGTTTGGTTAGATTGTACTTTGATGGTGTTGTCAAGTACCATGGTGTTCCAATTTCTATTATATCTGATAGAGATCCTAGTTTCACTAGAAGGGTATGGAAAAGTTTGTAGGATACTTTGGGCTCTCAGCTCAAATTCAGATTAACTTAACATCCCTAGACGGATGGTTAGTCAAAGTGCACTATTCAGACATTGGAAGACATGTTGAGGGCCGGAGCACCATTTGAGGCATTGTATTGGAGGCCATGTATGTAACACCTTGTAAATATATATATATATAGTTAATTATATTTTATGTAACCGTCCCCTTTCCCCGCTCTTCTTCCCCCGTCCCGGTTGTAACGCTAGCACCCCCCCTCTCCGGTCTCCTCCTCCCACCTGGACTCTCGCCGCCATCTCCCTCTCGGTCACGCAGCCCCCTCCCCCTCGATTGATGTATCTCTCCATCGAGAACTCCCCCGCTCTCGTCGAGCGCTCTCTCTCTCTCCCTCTCCTTCCTTCCAGCCGCTGGTCACCGCTCTCCCTTTTCCTTCCTCAACGCCACCTCCCTTGTTCCGGGAGGAGTCACCGCCGCGAGCCACCCCACCCCATCATCTCTTCTTCTCTTTGCCACCCTCAGCCCAGCCTACCATGCCGCATGGACACCAGTCGTCAACGCATGCACACCACCGCATCGCCATCGTCTTCCCGTGCCAACGCCAGCGCTTGCGCGACCCGCGGGCCACCCTCCCGCCTGCTCGCTCGAGACCACTGGCCGCCAATGTTTGCCTACACCCCCCCAGAGTTGATGCAGCATGCAACCGCAGCCACATCGCCATCGCCGTCTTGCCGCGGCCGCCGCCGTGAGCCAACTTGCCGCCGTTGATAGCCAGCGCCGGTGTCCCCTATTCCAATCGGAACTGTCGCCGAGAGGAACCTCCCTCGCCGCTGCCGCCGTCACCGGCCTTCCCTCTCCTTGCTGCTGCCGCTGTCACTGGCATCATCCCTGCCATCCGCCCTCAACTTCTGCCCCTCTGCTGCTGTCGTGAGTGCCAGCCGTCTCCTCTTCGCCCCCCCCTCCCCCCCCATCGCAAGCGCTGCACACACGTACGTGTGCGGAAGGGCCAGTCAGCCGCCCGAGACTCCCCCCCTTTTTCTCCGCCAGCCTCCAGCCTCTAGACCCCCACCCCTCCCGCTTTCGTTGAGTTCTCTCCCTCTCTCTACCTCTTCGTCTACCGCCATTCGCACCGGTCGCCGTCGTCGAGCTCACCATCGCTGGAGCTGCCCCGCCGCGCCTCCCTCCTGCGTACACCGTCGTCCGTTCGCACGGTCGTGTCCCCCTGTCGCCACCCGCCTCCCATCCCTCCTTCCTCCTCCCCTTCGCCGTTGGTTCCCAACCCCCCCTCGGCAGCCACCATGGTCCATCGCCATCGCCGGAAGCCTGCTGGCCTCCCCTGTTTCGATCGGCACCGCCGCGAGCCTCCCTCGCCGCTGTCGCCGTTGCCAGCCTCCGCCCCATCTTGCCGCCGCCGAGTGCCTGCAGCCTCCCCACTCCCAGTTGTCTTCGAACGCCGCCGCCGCCGTGCCCCTGCAGCCCTCAGTCGCCGTCACCGGTGAGTGCCGCCGCCGCCCGCCGCGAACGTCGCCACCGCGCAAGCCCACGCGAATGCCGTCCGACTTGCCGGTCGAGCCCGGCTCAGCCCCCCCCCCCGAGCCGCCCGGTCCAGCCTCCGGCCCAGCGCCCTGAGCCGCCGGTCGAACCATCCTGTTCAACGCTGGTTCAGCCTTTGGGATTATTTGATTTTATTAAATCCGAAAATCAAGGTTAAGGCCAGAAAAATCAGCAGAAAATTCAGAAAATTCCGAAAAATTCACAGAAGCTTCCAGGTAGGTTTCTCAATCTTGTCTATGTATTTGACCTCATTTGGATAAGAAAATATGCATGATTTAGTTTATGGACTTTAAGTTGACTAGATTTTGACTTTGAACTTATGCTTAATGAAATTCTCAAAATCTTGAAAATCAAAAACCTGGAATTAGTATTTTGTATATTATGGAACATGTTTAGCATGATTCTGGATGGGTAGAAATATTTTTCATGAGATTTGACCATAAGTTATTTATGTATACGATTATGTGCTATAATGGACCTAGAATTGAAATATAATTATGTGGAGATTTGGAAAAACTCATGGGTCATCAAATTATACCTTTTAGAACCTGTTTAGGTCATATTATGGTTGATTATGTCAGAATATAATTTGTTTAGTTCATGCCAAACTTGTTTAAAGTTAATTGTCTTGTATATGTAATTAAGTATGTCTAGTTTGGTTTGTCATTGCATGTGTGAGGATTATGTAAATTTTGATTAGTCTGATTTCAGATTATGTATTATGTCATGCATGATATGATTATGTTCATATGGTTAAGTTTGGTATATGATTGATTTAGAATATGTCAACCAAGTCGGTTAGTACAAGTCTTGTCTTGTTTATAGAAAAATATGTTTAATTTGGTTTCATATCATGGGTTATGCTATGCATAGTTAGTCATGTCAAATTGGTCATGATTAGTACGAGTTGTCATTGAGAACAAGTTCAATTAAGTATGGTTATCATATGTCTTGTCTAGTTTGCTATGAATGTTATGTCTTGCATGAAGGGCTATGAAATTGGATGGTTATGTCGTGTATGCATGGTATGGTCAAGTATGTCATGATTTAAAATTATGTTATGAACTCTTGATATGACGTGCTATGAAGGCTTCACCAGCCTATGTTAGTCAATTGCCCCGTGGGCAGTGGGTAACTTAGATGAATCCGGCCCTCCCACAGATCCCGGATTATCGCGGTTTTCCCTTAGTGTCACCACTGCCTAGGTGCACTTTGGGCTAGTTTATTATATGTTACTGCTATATATATTAGAGCTGGTGAAAGTATTTGTACATGTGAAGCAAGACGGCCAATTCCTTGCTCTTTGGCTATGTGTTTTGGAAAGGATATGAAATATGTTACTTGTGTGTCATGTATGGATGTTAAACCATGTCATGTTAGAAAAATCATATTTGTCTTGTTTTAATTTGGTCATGTTAAGTTAAGTCTTGAGGTCATTTAGATGATATTTGTTTAGTTTGTATGGTCTTGTGTACATTGGTATAGAATTGAGTAGCATTGGCATAATCTTTTTCCTTAAAGATAATCATGGTTTGGTTACGGGTTATGAATAAATATAGAAGACATGTTATTATCATTTGTGTTACATCTCAATCTAGTTATGTTATCTATCATTGTTTGACTATATGCTAGTTATCCGATTGGCAAGAAAAGGGTGTAAATCCTACGGAGTCCCCGGACTCACCCCGTTGTGGGTTAAATTTTTCAGCAGGTTTTGAAGATTTAGGAGCTTGAAGATAAAGTTTAGGTGGAACTAAAAGAATCAAAGTCATTTGCACTTGGAGATTCATGGTATTTTCTACTTAGGTGTCGACTCTGAAAACAGGTTCCGGATCGGCACCTCAATAAAAGGTGAAAGATAGAATGGGGAAAAAGGAGAGTGAATCGAAAAACACTCAGAAAGCGGTAAAAAGTCCTCACCTCGGTCCCACACTCACATTGATCCCCGAACTTTCATCTCACGGCATCGCTCGAGCACCGGAGATGGTTCGGGTCATGTGGGAGGAGAGTGAGGAATAAATGACTTAATGCATGAGAAGATTGAAGAAGTGGTCACCAGGAGCCGCGGGCTCCGCTTTATGTATTTAAAATAGAAAGATGTTGACCATGTGCACCTTAGCATGGGAGAGAGTGTGTGAGTTCAACCTTCTTCCTCTTCGTCCGGCCGATGAGGGAGAGTCCAACCGATGCTAGCTTGATGTACCTGTGCAATTAGAATAGAAAACTTCGGATCTGTCTGTACAGCGCCGGTGTTAAAGCCATAACAAGCAGAGGAAATGTCAGAATTGATCTATGTTTGTTGGAGATGAAAGATATCTTGATGAACCACACTTATTCTGAAGGAAGTAAGGCTAGAAAATGACTATAAAGATATGTAGAAGCCGATGATAAGCAGTGCAGCACGTTGGAGCATAGACCGGCTTCTTCTTCACTTTGGGATGATCTCTAGGCACCGGGACGAAGATAGAACGATTTGGGGAGGTTGGGAAGAGCCTAGGGTGTCTGTAGGACGAAAATAAGAGTGTTGGATGATGAGGATGCCCTTCTTAGGTCGTTCATATGAGTCTCCCTTTATAGGGGATAAAAAATAGGTCAAAAATAGCAAGTTTTGATACATCCGACCATAGGTTGGATTTCCTCCATTTAATGTTGCTGATTTTCACCCTGAGGCATCTAGAAACTTACCTAAATGATTGAGAGAGATTGTAAACCATGGATCACCTTTCCCATGTTCAAAATATGTCTCCACTTGAAGAGGAAACAAATCTAGTCTAAAAATGACAAGTCTTGATATACAAGACAACAAGTTGGATTGCCATCATTAGATGATGCTAATTTCGACCATGAAGCTTCCAGATGCTATAAAAAGTGATATGGAGGAGGAAAAAGGAAGGTAAGGTCATGAATTGATCAGATATGTGCCCAATGGGCTAGGCTTGCATGCAATTGGGCTTGATAGGTGCTACGTGCGGACAGAACTGCACATCTGACTTCCAAAGGGCGTTGCGGACAAATGGGAGATCAGAATTGAATGCCGTTTGTTGCAATGTAAAGATAACTCATAGAGGAAGATTACTTTTGTTGAAGACTTCTTAATTATATGTCCATATAATCCTTTGGTAAATTTTCAAATAGAGGAAATGCTGGGAAAAGCATAATCTGGCACACCACCAAGAGTCTCTTGTTCGGCAAACACGGATTTGATTAGAAATTAGAAAATCATCCTCATATTTCCAATAAGCACATTGGCTCATCCAAAAGGGTGGTTCATCATGATTTTGATGGTCTAAAAGAGATGTTGCCAATTGTAGACACGCCAAATTAACCTAATTCGAAGCCCCAGACTCTTATTCCATAGGCGATATCTGTTATTTGACCGTTATCTGATCTAGATTACCTCGTGTACATAAGCTAAGGACATTGGTGGAGCCCTTGTGAGTTGAGAATGGACCAATGATTTTTGAAACAGGGGGGCGCGCAGACCGTGCCCCCAAACTGGGGGCGCGCCCTGCGCTCCCTTGATTTAAGGGCGCGCCCTGCGCGCCCTCGTCCCCTTTGAAAAGCGGGGGCGCGGTCGGTCCAGTTTCTAAATTTTGCACCGGCTTCCTTCCCCTATAAATTGAGGGCCATTCTCAACGACCCAAGGTTAATCCCCCATGCCTAACTCGTCCAGAGGTCGTCCAAGCTCTTCTCCAAAGCCGTCCCGACGTCCAAAGGCGATCCAAAGTCAAGAGATCGATCCTGAGGTGAAGGAGAAGGCTCGATCCGGGTGCTCTGCATCAGCCAACTTCATCGACTTCTGCAGAAAATCCGAGACTCCTTCTGCAAAAGTCTTAAACATAGAAGATGTTCATCTCTTCGTCCTCTTTCATCTCCAACTGATGGCACTCAATTCCGACTTACGTTTGTTCGTGGCGGTTGCTACACTGAGGGCGCGCATCCAGGTTCTGTTTTCTATATCTTCCCACTTTCAGAATTTTTACTGACTTCTAAAGGAGGATTTCGGAGAAGTCATCAACATAGTAACTCTTCCTTTCTGAGTCCTACGTCTACTCCAGTAAACGGCACTCAATTCTGACATCGGGGTCGTCCGTAGCATCCTCTACACAAAAGTCGCGCCAGAAGGGTGCAAAGGCTACCCGAACCGGCCATCTTCAACCAACTCGGCTTCAACTCAAGCCGATCCATTCCATAAGCTTTCTCAACTCCCTTAACTCAGTTTATTTATTGTTTTAAAGCATATTTTAGTTCATTTACATTATTTTTACATAATCAAAAAAATACACAAAAAAGGGGTTAGGACTCGCCCCAATCCGGTGAGTTCGATTCCAATTGCTTCTTTCTCATATTCTCTCTACAGTTACTACACTTGCCATAGTTCTAATCATCTTCTTCACTTGGTTTATTGTTCTAGTTGCACAGGTCTATCAAGCTAGCATTGGATTGGAGACTCTTCTTCATCGGCCGGCCGAGGAAGAAGAAGGTTGAACCCATATCCCGATCTCCCACGCTAAGGTACACGGTCAAATCTAACTAAATCTTGTTTTTATTCTATAAAGCAGAGCCCGCGGCTCCTGGCGACCACATCTTTCATGTTTTAATTTCATCTCCTCCTCACTCTCCTCCCACATGACCCGAACCATCTCCGGTGCTCGAGCGACGCCGTGAGATGAAAGTTCGGGGATCAATGTGAGTGTGGGACCGAGGTGAGGACATTTTACCGCTTTTCGAGTGTTTTCAATTCATTCCCTTTTCCCCCCTATTCTATCTTTTATCTTATCTTGAGGTGCCGATCCGGAACCCGTTTATGGAGTCGACAGCTTTTTGGTGACCACGGTGGGACAACCAATGTCTTCAACCGTGCTAGCTTGATTCAACTGTGCAACTAGTTGTTTTCCAACTTGGTTCCCGCGTGAACTGGCTTGTCTTTTATCTTCCATATCAATTTACCTTTAAACTTGCTATTTACTCTTTCTTTAAGATTGTCCCCCATGTGGACTTAATTTGCTTGTCTTTCATTTCAACCCGGTTCCCGCGTGAACCACTTTTCTTCTTATAAACTAGTTCTCGCGTGAACCACCTTTCTTTTCCAACTCGGTTCCCGTGTGAACCAAATTATTTTCAAATCGGTCCCCGCGTGGACCACCTCTTTACAGCACCTTTAGATTGGCCCCATGTGGCCCTCCTTCTATTTTGTCAACTCTTACATCGGTTCCCACGTGAACCACCCCTTTCTTCATTAAAACCGGTTCCTGCGTAAACCAAACCCTTTTTCTAAACCGGTTCCCGCGTGAACCAACTCACCTTCAGATCGGTCCCCGCGTGGACCACCCCTTTGCACCAATTAGATTGGCCCCACGTGGCCCTCCCTTCTTTTCTCCAATCAAACAAACCGGTTCCCGCGTGAACCACCCCTTTTCCTTCAAAAACCGGTTCCCACGTGAACCACCTACCTTTCCAAAACTCGGCTCCCGCTTGAGCCACTTTATTTTCAAATCGGTCCCCGCGTGGACCATCCTTTTACCTTTACTTCAGATTTGTCCCCAATTGGACACTCCAACACAAGCCGGTTCCCGCGCGAACCACCTTTTAGTTGCTAGTTGCTAGTTACTTGTTTACTTTATCACTTGCTTGGTTTATTTAATAGCTTTCATTCATGTTTGCATATTGATTGCTTCTTCTTCTCCTACCCTCCATTTTTAATTTTTTTGCATTAGCTTTTGCATCGGGTACCGGACTTGCTCTGATCCGTAGGGCATTCGAGAAGGGGGCTCTCTCTCCCAACACACCCTCACCCTCCAAACACCTTCTTGGTGGATTCTAACCTCTCTTCTGGGATATTCCTTCCTAATTGATTTGGTTGTTTCCATCAAGATCTCCGTAAGTCCCCATCCGTGGAGTATTCCTCTCCGCACGATTGGGCCAGTTGTACCACTTCCCAAAACCCGAAGAACCCAAGTACCTACTCATGGTGATTGAGTGATAACCTTAGGTCTTGAAGATTGAAGCAATAGGAATCATACCCATTTGAGTGAACAATTGCTAACAATCAATTTAATCTAAGGTTTCAACCCAAAAATTGTCGAGTAGTCATTTTAAAACCTTGTTTGCACAACTTACTTGCTCACAACAATTGAAAACAACCAAAAAAAATTCTCTCCTTTCAAAACACCTAAAACAAAAAAACAAAAAAAAATCCCTTTAATTTTTGTGTTCAACTTGCTTGCCAAACAACCAAATTGAAACCAAATCAAATCAAAAAAAAAATCATAACCAAAAAAAAGTATCTTTACATTTACACCTTTCATTTGCTTTCTTTCAACCATTTTGTAAGAAAATTTGACAGGATGCCCACTCTAAGGTCCGGAAGACACGTCGGGATGTCGAACTACTACGGCCAAGAAGAAGAGTACGAGATGGGTCACTACGAGCTTCAGCAACCCATGGTCCAACCAGATGGCCATGTTAATGCCATGATGGAACCTGAGGTCCAAGATCCCGCTCACCGATCCGCCACACATAGTATAGAACAAGTTCTCAAGGATCTATCTCTTCACCTTGATCCCGAGACCTTTGCAATTATCCAATCTACCACTAAGGGCAGTATGCCCGCCAATCAAGCTCCGATCGAGGGAAATCAAGCCCCCTCACCACCCCAACCGGCAGTCAGGCCCCTAATCATTTCTTCCCGTGGGCAACCCTGCCGTGTCTCCACTCACCCCGTTGTGGGGCATTCACATAACACTATTCCAGTTCCTGTTTCCAACCTACCTCTTCCAACTCAGTCACCTAAACACTTTGCTCCCGTGGCTCAGGAATCCAGCCTCACCCAGGCATTAATGAACAAACTCAACCAGATGGATGAGCGCTTTGAAGAAATGAGGCACCGCCTCGATTCTAAAGCCATCCCTGAAATCTCTGTCCCATCCTTCCCAGTTCTACACCTTCCTCCTTCAGAGATACCAAACTTCCAACGTTACAATGGGACTGGTAATCCTTTCAACCATCTAAAGAGCTTTCTCTACGACTCTGCATTCTGGAAAAATGACCGCAAAGCCCTTGCCTTCCTATTCCGTTGGTCATTGGAAGGATCCACCCTAGACTGGTTCTATTCTCTTGATTCCATTGAGGCGGTAGATTTCGACATCGTCAAGGCAAAGTTTCTACAGAGGTACAAGGATCGGGTGGGGCCAGCTTGCTCGATAACTGATTTAATTGTCGAAAAGATGAGGCCGGATGAGGACTTTGCTAGATTTGCTGATCGGTGGAGGGGAATGGCTGAGAGGCTAGTAGATACCATCTCAGAGGGGGAGCAGGTGAGGATGCTCATAGGGAACACCACGCCCAACCTTCGCAACCTCCTGATCATGCACTGCCCAACAACCATGAGTGAGTTGTGTGATAGCGCCCGCTACCTCCAAGCCCACTTTAAGGACGCATCCATGATCAACCCATTCGTCACCAAGCCCCGTAACACTAGAAAGCCTACACCTGTAGGACCCACCACCGAAGGGGTAGTAAACAATGAGGGCATCAATGCCATGGGTAACCAGGGTGGGTATCGTCAAAGCCAATACCGTAACCCACCACCCAATCAACAATACCGCCCAGCTCCTCAACCAGCTCCTCAGCCCAAGCAACAACTTGCATACAACCGAGCACCACCACAACAACCCACTTACAACCGAGCGCCCCATCAACCAAATGCCTACAACCGAGCGCCTCAACAACAACATGTCTACAACCGACCCCAACCACAACAACAAGCCTACAACCAAGTGCCACCACCAGCCAACCGACCTAGGAGGGGGGGACCTAAGAGAGAACAACAGTTGGAGCTTCCAAAGGAGAGAGAAGGATGGCCAGCAAATGTTGACACAACAAAGTACTGCGCTTATCATCGGTATCCCGGGCACACAGTGGATGTCTGTTTCCAGTTTAAAGACTACATTCATGACCTCAATGATCAGGGGAACATTGACTGGGCACAGATGGGAGAATCTATTCAAGCAATGAAGGCACGTCAGAATCAACCGCGGCGACAGCAAGCACAACAGCAGCCCGGCTTGGGCATAGTCCAAGATCTGCTCCCGGTACATGCACCCGTACAAGCACCGGCACCAGCACCACCAAACCAACGACTCGGCCTCGTCCATTCCACCATCGAGGAGTCAACCCACCATTCCCAGGGTTGGCAGGTCGAAGATCAAATCACTTCCATGCCCGCCATACCAACCCCACCTACAAACCGCACCATACTCTCCATACCAAGAGTTGCCCCCAGCCCACAAACTCCCCAAACACCACTACCCTCACCAACCATTAACCCTCCACGGCGCTTAATCATTAGACCGCCACCAGCCTCCCAACCAGCACCCCAACCATCACCCCAACCTAACCCACCAACCACCATTAATCCTCCGCGGCGTCTAATCATTAGACCGCCACCAACACCCCGTACATCACCTAACCTACCGATCCACCGCCACCCCACGACCCCTCATCATTAGACCATCACCACCAACACCCCAACCATCACCCAACATACCGGCCTCCACCAATCCACGACCCCTCATCATCCGATCCTCACCACCCCTACCTACCATGGGCTCCTCAACCTACCAACCAACCCTACCATCACCATCATCACCACTTCCCCCTACCACGCTGGCGTCGGTACTTCGTAGCGGGAGGATGTTCCAAAGGGTCTTCCCCCAGGCCAGGATGCAACCACAGGAGCAAGTAGAAGAGGAGGTAGTGGAAGAACCGTTGCCCGGCACGGCATATGACCTATTGAAGCATCTGAACAAAATGTTGGCACGGATTTCAATCCTAGAACTGATTAAGAGGTCAAAGAACCATCAGGACATCCTACAACAATATCTGCAACGGGTCATGGTCAATGAGGACCTCCCGCCCGAGAAGATCATTACTGTCCTGACCCCGAGTAGTGAACATCCGGCACTCACATTTACACAGGAGGAGTTGGCACGGCCAGAGATTAGAAAGTATGCCTTGCGTGTTGCAGTAGTCATCCAAGGCGTGGAGATTAAATCTTGCTTGATTGACACCGGAGCGTCGATAAATGTCATGCCGCCAGAAACATTGCAACTTTGCGGCATCTCCGATGAAGAAATCAAGCCTTCTGCCGTCACGGTGACCGCATATGACAACTCTTGTAAGCCGGCACGAGGGGTGGTTACGTTGGAAGTAGGGCTAGGGCCGTGTGCTGTCACCGCCGAGTTTCACGTTCTAGAATTGGACCCTACATTCAAAGTTATCTTGGGACGCCCGTACCTTGAGGCAATAGGAGCTGTTGCCTCCACTAATCATCAATGTCTGAAGTTCCCATACAAGGGCCAGGTGATCAAAGTAACCAACATCCCCATTCTGAATGACGTGGATGACCCCTCTTCTGCACTACCAATATCAAAATTTGTCCAACTATTGGCTTCCACTACAGAGCTGCCCGAGGTCATGATGTTAACGACGCCTCCAGATACAGTTGCATGGCGGATGATGAAAAGGATGGGCTATCAGCTAGGAAAGGGGTTGGGAAAGGAGCTGCAGGGGGTTGTGCACCCCATTAAAGCCGTACAAAGACCAAGGAGACACGGGCTTGGCTATGAGCCCAGTTTCACTCCGCGGATGGTCTACCGGCCAAAAAATGCCATGGGACTCCAAAAATTCTTTATCAAAGGGGAGACATGACGATGGTCGGGGACGAAGAAGAAGAACCAGTCAAGAGGAAGAAGGCACCAGAGCAAGAGGAGGAGGTGGACAACCTGAGTTCATCTTTGGCTCGGTTGTTCACAGAGGAGGAAGAACCAGTCGAGGGCAAGTCTATCTCTAAACAACTTGTCCACTCGAACCCACCTCCAAACAACATCCCGCGTGAGCCGTATCCTACGGTCACGTATTTCAAAATCCTCACTCTATCCCTCTTGGATTCACTTGATGAGCTATCTAGCCCAATTCCCACTTCTAGGCCAAAATGGCCACCTGAACTGATCATTGGGCCTGAGAGCCCATTCAAATCTTCTTACTCCACTGGGCTTCTATACCCATTCCAATCCAACAACCTTGGGCCCGCATGCCCACCAGTCGGGCCCACGTGCCCTTTAGATTTATTTTCTTGCTTTGGGCCCGCCTGCCCACCATTCGGGCCCACGTGCCCCTTAGATCTTTTCACTAGCTTTGGGCCTATCTGCCCATTTCTTGTCATCATCGGGCCCGCGAGCCCATTTTTCTCCCATTTGCTTAAGCTTTCTATTTCTGCTCGAGCCCCATCGGCTCATTCTCTTTTTTTTATTGAAAATACCCAAAATACCCAAAAAAATGTCCTCTCACAAACTCAGTTTTCCATTGAGGAGACATCTCTACTTGTCTCGGAGGGTGCTCCCAACCAGGGACCTCTCTTCTCCAACTCACTGATCGATCTGCTCGATCCTTCACCCATTGTAAATACCACCTTTTCAATTTCGTCTTCTTTAGGAGTAGTTAAGGTAGGAAAGAAGAAAATTCGAGGTAAACGTGTTCCAGAGAGATATCTCCAGAAAATAGCTCAAAAATGCAAGGAATGTGCAAGGCTGCCAAGGTTTTTGGAAAATGCTATCCAGCTTGATGAAATCCAATATGAGGATGAATTCAATGTAGATCATACACTGGGAGTTTACAAGGTCTTATCAGAAAAAGATCCTGATTTTGAGGATGGAATTGAGGACTTGGCTGATGCGTATGTATCTGGCCTTAAAAGATTTGAAGAACCATTAGCCACGGTGGATGAACTGACAAAAGAACTGAATCTTGGAACACCGGAAGATCCCAAGACAATCCTCCTAAGCGCAAACCTCACTCCCATTGAGGAATAGAGTTTAATTAAAATTTTGGAAGAATATAAGGACACGTTTGCATGGACATACGAAGACATGCCGGGGTTAGACAACTCGTTAGTTGAACATCGTCTAACTTTGAAACCTGGAGTTACCCCGATCAAACAAAAATTAAGGAGATTCCACCCTGATGTTGCACTTAAGATGAAAGAAGAGGTCGACAAGTTACATCAAGCAAGATTCATTAAGGTCATCCTTTATCCGCAATGGGTGGCAAACATAGTCCCTGTCATGAAGAAGGATGGCCGAGTTCGGATCTGTATAGACTTCAGGGACTTAAACTGAGCGTGTCCTAAAGATGACTTTCCTCTACCTCATATTGACGTACTGGTTGATAACACTGCTGGATTCAAGATGTTGTCATTCATGGATGGCTATTCTGGATATAATCAAATCCGATTGGCCGAAGAGGACCAGGAGAAGACCTCGTTCACCACACCTTGGGGAACCTACTGCTATGTCGTCATGCCCTTTGGACTGAAGAATGCTGGTGCTACCTATCAGAGGGCAATGATGGCTATCTTCCATGACATGATGCATACCCTTGTAGAGGTGTACGTGGATGACCTGGTCGTTAAGTCCCAAAGCCGAGAAGATCATCCTGAAGTGTTAAGAAAGGTCTTGCGAAGGGCTAGGGAATATAAATTGAAAACGAACCCAAAGAAATGCACGTTTGGAGTATCCTCAGGAAAACTGTTGGGGTTCATAGTGAGCAAAAGGGGCATAGAGATCGACCCAAACAAGGCCAAGGCAATCATTGGTATGCCTCCTCCAAGAAATATGAAATAACTTCGAGGATTAATTGGGAGGCTACAGTTTGTCCGCCGGTTCATCTCACAACACTCCCAAAGGTGTAAACCTTTCTATGAGTTGACCAAGGCGGGGGTCGAGTTCAAATGGGATTCGAAGTGCCAGGATGCATTCGATGGATTGAAAATATATCTGGCTAGTCCCCCATGTGCTTAGACCACCAGTCCCTGGCAAGCCCTTAGTTTTATACATCTCGGTTTTGGAGAATTCTCTTGGGGCAGTCCTTGCACAAGTAGATGAAGAAGGGAAAGAGAGGGCAACTTACTATTTGTCAAAGATCTTTGATCCATGCGAACAGAAGTATACTGTAGTGGAGAAGACCTGTGCTGCACTAGTTTGGGTAGTTCAGAAGCTTAAACACTATTTCTTAGCTCATGAGGTCAATCTTATTGCCCGCATCAATCCCATCAAATTCCTTCTGGAGAAAATTTTTCTAACTGATCGGTTAGGTCGTTGGCAGAGCTTCCTCTCCCAGTTTGATATCACCTATGTCCCCCAAAAGGCGATTAAGGGCTAGGCCATTGCCAAACATCTAGCCCATCACCCTATACCCCTCTTTGACCCGGTCCAATCAGAGCTCCCGGATGACGAACTAATGTTGATCCGTTCTTCCCACCTTTGGACATTATATTTTGACAGGGCTCTGAATTCTCACGGTAAGGGAATAGGAATCGTCCTTCTATCACCCGAGGGTGTCACCATTCTACAGACATTTCAGCTTGACTTCCCAGCAACCAACAATATAGCTGAATACGAAGCCTTGATGGCCGGGCTGGAGGCCGCTCATTTCTATGGTGCCATAGAATTAAGGGTGATAGGTGATAGCCAACTAATTCTTCGCCAAGTCCTAACCAAATACAGAACTTCTCATCCAAAACTCAAACCTTACCAAGAACTCACCTCTTGCTACATCAAACTCTTTTCCAAACTCACTTTTGTCCATGTTCCTCGAGTTCAGAACATCCTTGCTGATGCCCTTGCCTCTTTAGATTCATATCTATCAGTCCCGCTAGGTAGACAGATGTGGACTATTCATGTCCGAAGAAGGTCGATGCCAGCGATTAAGGATGGTCGATTTCTAAAGATCAAGGAGAGATTTGGCAGAAAGGAATATCTAGAGCAGAAAGAGAAGATTTCGCTAATCGAGTTGGAAGAGTTAGATGAGGGTGAGAGGCCTTGGTTTGATGAGATCGCAAGGTACTGTCAAGATCAGACATATCCACCTGGATCAGATGCAAAAGAAAAGAAGGCCATCAGGAGAGTATCCCAGAGGTATACCATCCTAGGAGGGGTGCTCTACAAGAGAAGCCTGAGCGGAATTTTATTGAGATGCGTTGATGAAGAAGAAGCAGAATTGGTGCTTAAGGAAGCACATTCCGGGGTCTGTGGGGGCCATGTCAATGCTCAAGCTCTTGCCATGAAAATCATCAGGCAGGGGTATTATTGGCCAACCCTAGAAGAGGATGGCTCCATCTTTGTCTGGCACTGTCATTCTTGCTAACTCCATGCCGACAAGATCCATTCTCCCGCATCTTCCCTTCATCCGATACATGCCCCATGGCCCTTCGCCATGTGGGCTTTCGTTATCATTGGCCCTCTAAGTGATCTTAACTCTGAAATCCGTTCCAAATCATTCATCCTGACGGCAACAGAGTACTTCACCAAGTGGGCAGAAGAGGAAGCGTTCATGGAGATCAAGACATCAACACTGTGCTCCTTCATCAAACGCAACATCATCGCCAGGTTCAGGATACCCAACGACATTATCACCGACAACGGACCGCAATTTCTCTCTCAAGATCTGCATGATCTTTGCAACAGGTACCGCATTGTATTGCATCATTCATCTCCTTATTACCCGCAAGGCAATGGTCAAGCAGAAGCCACCAACAAAACTTTGATTAAAATCATCAAGAAAACCTGTAAGTCTAGCAAGTTCGCAAACTGGCAAGATAAGCTTGTAGATGCCCTATGGGCTTATCGTACTTCTGTACGGACCCCTACTGGTCAAACCCCGTATGCTCTCGCATATGGGATGGAAGCAGTGGTCCCGTACGAAGTACTCCTTCCATCACTCCGAGTTCAACTCGATAGGGACATCCCTGTCGCTGAGAGACGAGAATCTCTCCTTGCACAACTTGAACTCCTAGATGAAAGAAGGTTGGCCGCTTCCGAGCATGCCCGGACTTATCAGAACCGATTGAAAAGGTTTTATCAAAAGAGGGTGGTAGAGAGAAAGTTCGAAATCGGTGAGATGGTAGTTAAACGCATATTTGTTAAGCCGGGTGGTCCCCACTCCAAGTTGCAACCTAACTGGGAAGGGCCTTTTGTTATAACTGAAAAATATCCAGGCAATGCATATGAGCTAACCAACGCCGATGGAGAAAAATTGAACCATCCATGGAACGGCGTTTACCTCAAAAAATATTTTCTTTAGAAGAGAATATGGAGAATTTCTAGTATGATATTAAGTCATTGATCCAAGGGTGCTAGCTAGTAGTCAAGGGTAGATATCACCTTGCACACACAACACCTCCCGATCCCAGAATCTAGATAGCCCAACACTCAAGAGAGGCAAGGCAGAACCCTGAAGGCAGAAAGGAAACCTTACCCTATTCTCTTCTATTCGGTCCGAAATAGGTGAAGGGGACTAGAGGAGGATAGTATCGAAAATGCCCGTCACCTTAGTAGGAGGCCGTCTCATAAGGTGCAAAAGGGTGCCAAAAGATGGGCAATGAACCCCACAAGTTTAAACAAATATGGGCCTGTCTGAATGAGTACCTGGAATAATAGAAAATGAAGAAAAGGCACCAAAATATGGGCAATGACCCCACAGGTCAAAGACTTGTCTAAGTAAGTGCCACATGTAGAAAAGACCCGAAGAGGCCGAACCCCAACGGGCAATTTGGGCATGAGTAGAGAAACCCTCCTCAACACCCCCAAATCCTATCAAAGACTTCCTCTATTATTCTTCCATCTTTAAACCCCTAGGGTAGGGTAAACTGTCCAAACTCAGGGGGAATCCAAACCGATCAAGAGAAGAGGGCAAGAAAGATTCTGGGTAAGGAACCTTATTCACACGTGGTGCTTATTGCTTGAATCTTGATCAACACTCAAAGATCGATGAATGGTCTCAATACTGGCACATTCTCCACAAAAATCCAAAAAAATGAATATTTTCAAAAATCCAAAAAAATCAAATATTTTCAAAAATTCAAAAAAATTGACTATTTTCAAAAAAAATCCAAAAAAAAGTTGAATATCTTCAAAAATAAAAAATTGATTACTTTCCAAAAATCTAAAAAAATGCATCATCTAACTTGGCATAACCTTGTTTTTTTTTGTTTTTGCTAGCATTCATGTTTATCTTTATGTCTTGCATGTTTCATTTCCGCATTGCATATTTACCTTCATTATCACCCCATTAAGAAGGCTCCTCCCTTTGACCTAAGTCAAAGTTGGCCATAATAGGCAAAGGGATGAGTCGTTGTGAAGATATGATCCTCTTTTATCAAGTATTTTCAGGGACTTTAAAGTAAGAGGGGGGGTTCTCTCAACGACAGGTATGTTCTCTTAACCATTTCATTTCGGTCATCTAGTCTATTTTTATACCTTGTTAATAAGGCTCCTCTCTTTGACCTAAGTCAAGGCAGACAGCAATAGGTAAAGAGATAGGCCATGATGAAGATTTAATCCTCTTCATTAAGCGTTTCAGGATTCTGAGATCAAGAAGGGAGCAACTCTCGCCATAGCAGGTAAGCACTCTTAACTTTTACCTTGTCTGTCATTTTGCGCATTCTACCTGGTTAATAAGGCTACTTCCCCCCTGACATGTAAGCAAGGCAAGATGACAATAGGCAAGGGGGTAAGCCATAGAACAGATTTAACCCTTCTATTAAGTATTTCAGAAAAGAAACACAAGTCAAGGAGGGGTGAGAATCTCGCCAACAGGTATGTCTCTTAACCCTACATCTATCACTTACTTTTATTATTTGCCATCCCTTAGAAGGCTTCACCCCTTGACAAACTTGCAAGGGGCTAAGTCGAAATGTGATACTAACTACCCTTTTGAGCGATGTCAAGCAGATCAAATAAACACTGAAGCAAACAAGTGAAGATCTGATTATGCCATTAAGTGCTACAACAAAGAAGAAAAGCAGCTACAGCATCAGAAAAGCTAAGCCTGCTACAAAAATCAGTGCCTGCTGCTACCCCCTCCAGGAGAATGACTACGTGGAGGAGGCATGGTAGCCGTGTCCGCCAAAGCTGCTGCGGCCGCCTCATTGCGGCGACGCTCTGAAGAAGTGGCAAGGAACGCAGAAGCACCATGCTCATGGCTCTGGCTCTGGCCACTCTACCCCTGCTGGCTCCGCCCGTGGTGACCCCGACTACGAGCGGCGCCGCCACTCTGGTGCGTACCACTCCGATGGGAGCTGCTCTGATGGGTGCAACTCTGGCTCGGCTATGGAGGGATGCCCAGGCGGTAAACCTGCAATGTCGCCTCTGCTGCCAACAAACGAACCTGTGCCTACAGGTGCATCTGCTCCAGAGATCGCATGGCCTGGCTATGCTGGCGCTCCATCTCGCGCATGGCTCTCTCATGCTGAAGGCGGAGATCCGAGATGATCATCTGGGAACGAAGATCGGCTGGGGCAAACCGCAATGTCTCCACCTCAGACTCCAAGGACTGGATACGGGAG
The DNA here is from genome assembly GCA_036172225.1 of Cryptocoryne crispatula var. balansae. NCBI lineage: Eukaryota > Viridiplantae > Streptophyta > Magnoliopsida > Alismatales > Araceae > Cryptocoryne > Cryptocoryne crispatula. Next base: position 30,946,477 of record CM069918.1, read on the forward strand.
GACAAGCTCGGCAACCTGGAAGAAGAGGAAGAATATGAACCAAGAAAAATCAACAACCAGAATAGACAACAATGAAAGATACCTCTGCCTCCTTGGTCGTCAGGGCCTCTCTCGCCTCACTAAGACGCTGACGGAGCTCAGCCACCTCTTCCCTCGACAGAGAAGGAGGTGAACCCTCAGCACGAGCCTTCCGCTATGAACAGAAGAAAAACACATCAGAGCAAGGCAATCATATGTTGAGGATACGAATGAAGGTCAAAGGCAGTGTATACCTCAGTCTCCAGCATGCCACGAAGAGTGGCCACCTCCTGCCGAAGATCAACAATATCCAGCTGTTGGCGTAACAGTAAAGCCCGAGCCTCCTGAAATGGCATGAAGGTCAAAAGAGAACAACAACACATAATTAAAAAGAAAGAAAGAAGCATTTACCTGACCCTCTGGAACAAACAAGTGGCCGTACGCCTCCGCGTATCGACGAAGGTAATCTCGGCTATCCTCTGCCCAGCCAATAACTACCTCGCCGCCTTCATACCACAAAGTGATCGAGGCGTGGTACCTCTCCACCTAGTCCACGGGGAGGAAAAGGCGCCTGGGGCGAGCACCAACTAGGGGAAGAGGAGGAGGAGGCTCCAACCAATCCTGCTCCAGACCGAGGGCGCGTGCCGAGAACCGAAGCCACAGTGGCGCCAGCTCATTGACGCACAAAATATGAAGATCAAGGCCAAAGACACGACCAGCGTGGGCAATCCAGGGCTAGAGATGGTCATCGGTCATGAGATATGGCCTCCAACACACCTGTGGGAAGCAAAATCATGATTATTATTTCAACAGGAGAATATTGATACACAAATTAAACACATACCTCAGTGTGTGGGAAGCGGAGAATCTGTGCATGAATCGAAGCCAACTGGCTACGATGGCCACCAGTAGGGCGGATGGGCTCCCAACGAGCCATCAGAGGGAGGAGGTCGGGGTAGGACTGCTGTGCCCGACCCAGGGGGAAGTAGAGGTAGCTCCAGACCTGTAAAAGGAACAACTCGTCAGAGCAAAGCATAGCAATACAAGTGTACAAGAAAGGAAAGCTGCTAAAAGTCACCTGGAGAAAAGGAGAGAAGCTGACAACCGAAACAGAACCCGCCTCAGGCTGGAGGCCACAGAACAAATGGGCGAGCATCGCTGCCCCCCACGTGTACGTGCCAACCTGCTCCAGGTCAGCAAGCAAAGGGAGGAACCGCAGATGGATGCGGTCCGTCTTCGAGCCCAACAGAAGGCGCCCGAAGAAGAAGAGGAGGAAACGGCGCAAGTCTACGTCCGCCTCCAAGGAGCCAAGTAATCCGGTAAATGCCGCTGCAACCTGGCCGACCATGCGGCAGAAAAAGCTGTCCTGGCTCTCGCCACGGACACGCTCGACATCAACCAAGCCTACCATCTCACCAGCCTCTAGTCTGGCGATGGTGCGTAGGCCATCCTTAGGGTCGAACTCGGGCTCATATGCGAAGAGGGCCCGGAACTCCCGTGAATAGTCGGAAGAGGTGGCACACACCACCGGCCTACCGTAAACATGAAGACCGGTGATGTGTGCAACATCCTCTAAGGAGGGCACCATGAGCCCCCATGGGAACAGAAACATGAAGGAGTCTGGGTCCCAGGACTCACGGAGGACCTGCACCAGTGGTAGATCCTCCCAAAAAGGAGTCATCTGGAGGATGGGCCCAAACCCCATCTCCTCTAACCGAACCTACTGGAAGTCTGGTAGGCCTAGGTAGGCAGCATGCACCAGGTCCCACGAGATCTGGGATTTTATCTGGGCCTGCAATGGATTCATTTCATTAGTTCACTCAATTTTATTGCCAAAATGCAAATGAGCTAATCATTAAGTGCAGGAAAAGAAAATGTACCTCTCGGACTGCCGGAAGCTCGGGCTCCTTGGAATCGGAGTCGTGGCGGCGAACACGTCTCGGCATCTGTGCCAAAAGGGAAGTTGACATCAAACATTGTTACATACATTTTTTATTTATTTCATTCATAAAAAAAATCATCAGCCGAACGCGCCCTCCCCCCCTTTGGATAGGGAGGGCACGCTGACCATTTGAGGGTGTGCTGAGCGCGCCCCTTCCCGGTGAGGAGAGAGAGGGAGTGCAGACCGCACCCTCCTCTTGGGGGCGCGGTCTGCGCGTCCCCAAACCGGGGGCGCGGTCTGCGCACCCCCGGTCCGAGGGCGTGGTCAACATTTTGCGTTGTCCGCACCCTCTCAACTGCTCGATCCTTATTTTCGCGATAACTTCGTCGAATCAACTCGGAATCGCGTGAAACTTGAACCAAATCGAAGAGCATAACCCGATCTACATTTTTTGTGACAGAGGCACTAACCTTTGACGACATTTCAGACTCCGGATCTGAGTTAGAACTCTGGAGCTTCTGGCGTGAGGAGAGATGGTGTATAGGTGGAAATGAGATATTCTTACCCCAGGGGGTATTTATAGATAGTAAAAATGTAAAAATGGGAGAAATTTGAAAATATCACCCAAGGTTCACAAAATCGAGCTGATCGCAACGCCACCGAAAGAATTCCGATCTGATGCACGGTTCGCTCAAAATAATTTTGTGAAGAAAAATTCTTTTTAAATTCTCACCAAAAATCCCTCTTTTCACAAAACTTTGAATGTCTCAATTCCTAAATTAGCTAGACATATTCATGTTTTTTATCATCACTAGCTAACATTTTTCAGGGGTCAGGAGAAAATTCTATACATTTATTAGTCAGAAATGACTGAAAATGTATTTTTCAGGCGAAAAATTGATAAAAATGGCGAAAATTTCAGAAAGCGCCAAGCTGTTCAGAAAATGGAGCCGATCAAGGAGTCACCGAAAGAAAATTCATCAGACTCACGGTTTGCTCTGAAAAATTACCTAAAGAAAAAAGGCATGTTAAAACCTTTCAAAAATATCTTGTTTCATGTTAAAAAATATTCAAGGTGTTGCAAAATAACAAGGCATATTCATCATAATTGTCAACATATGTCTTGCATTTTTCCGAAACAAGGTAAATTTCTTTTGAATTTTCACTCAAACTTGCTATAAATAATTCCTTGTTTATTCAAATAAAAAAAACATGGCTGACAAGTTAAAGTAGGAAAAGAAGACTCTCAGGCAAGTAGAAGCTTCAACGCAGAGATGTAGCGGCGCTTCCGGTCAGGGTCCTCCTCAATCAGGAGAACTGGGCGGCACACCCGACTCGTCTCCCACAAGGCAAAGACTGAGATCGCCTCCTCCTCGTCATCCGCAGAACCAAGTTGCCTACCCTTGATAGGTGGCAGGTGGGACAGCTTGGGCAACTCGTACCGAGGCAAGCCGATCTGGGAGTGGCAACGGTGAGCGTTGTACAACACAAAGGCCGAACCTATAACCAAGCGGAGATCAACGCCAGGCACAAAGCACACCTGGAAGTCCTTCTGCATCAGGGTAGCAGAAGAGTGCAAGAAGCTAGAACGGTTCATGGAGGCAAAGTGAGCACGCCAGTCCGACCTCTTCTTCACTGATGCACACCTGTTGGCAACTCTCTCGCCGAAGCCAAGTGCATCAGCATATGGGAACAAGGGGCTACGGCGGAAGAGCTGCGATCTGGTGGCCACCTCACCGGCTGGATCGAACTTAAAGTGAAGATCGGCCCAGTAAGCCAGTAGAAGCGCACTGCCGAAGGGAGGATGGCCCATGCAAGCTACGGACAGTCCGCAGTACAAGAAGCCCAGAACTGAAGGCCCCAACCGCGCACCGCTCCAGATGCCGTGGATGCACGAAAGTTGATCAACCTCTAGGAAACCATCCTCCACAGGAAACAAGAACACCGCGGCAAGGCAAGCCGCGAAACCCTTTGCACCGCGCAGAATCCGGTCCTCATCCAGACCAGGAGCCGTCAGAAGAGAGATTGTCCAAGCTGCCAACTTTGGAACACTAATTCGCTTGCCAGCCAACAAGGTGCTGATCTGCCGAGCCTCGACAAAATCCTGCAAGAATTCCAAGCAAGAGAGGGGTCTTGAAGGGATGAACATACCTTCAGTTTCTCTCTTCTTAGTCCGAGGGAGGCCGAGAAGGAGCTCCGCCTCTTCAAGAAGAACTATACATTCAAAGCTGCCGAACACGAACGTGTGAGTGTCGGGGTGCCACAACTCAACAAGAGCTCCCATCAAACCGAAGTCAAGAGAGTAGCCTGAATATTGCTTGGCATGGATCAAGAGCCCGGTTAAGCCCCAATCTCGAAGAATCGCTCTGACCGACAAGCCGAGGACGTCAAGCAAGCCGAAAAGCCAGGGAGGAGAGCAATACCGGCGTGGTCCTGGGAAGTTTGGGTAATCCTACACCCAAACAGGAGGTAAAATAAAATTTTTAAGAGAAAAGAAGTAGAAAAGTGGTTGAAAGCTAAAATTGGCAGCGAACATACCAAGTCGGCACTGATTCTGGCCTTCAAATGACCCGGGACGCTTGAAATACCTCGAACCGAGCCAACACGCTGCTTTTTCAAAGGAAGAGCCATCCTAGGTGTTGGTAGGACGATTTGGTCGTCCTAAGAGGTGTTTATATAGGGGAAATCAGTCCCGATTTGAATCGGATTCGGATCCGATCAAAATAGGAAACTGGGATCGAATGCGCCCCCGAGGTGGGGGCGCACAGGCCGCGCCCCCAAACCTAGGGGGCGCTGGCCGCGCCCCCAAACTGAGGGCGCTCAGGCTGCGCCCCCAAACCTAGGGCGCGCTGGCCGCGCCCCCGAATTGAGGGCGCTCAGGCCGCGCCCCTGGTTAGGGGGCACGTTCGGTCAAATTTCTAAAAATTTCCCAAAAGTTCAGAAAAAATTCAGAAAAATTCATAAAAAATTTCAGACAAATTTGTAAAATCAAATACATTTATGTTTGATCTTTATTAAGGTCGAGTAAACATCATTGTTCATTCGGAACTAACATTTTGATGAAAGACAGGAATTGCTCGCGGAAACAGAATAAAGGGTCATGGGAAACCCCCATAACTTGCCGACTAGCATATATGTCGCTAGTCTTGTGTTATTATCTTATACATTATTTGTTGAAGACCATGAGCACGGAGAAGACTTGACCCGAGATCCCCTTCATCAAAATCTACGACGGTCGGGTCATCTCTAATGCTCACGGATAAGCCAAAGTTGTGTTGTGAGGGACGATAGTTACCGAATGGGTATCTTGACCTCATAGACAATCTATATCTTCAACTATTTGTTATACAAGTTTTGTTTTGTTTTCTTGAGCCCAACATGCATCATGTAGCATTAATTGCATTACATTTTGTTTTGTCATTGCATACATCATTTCTCAGCCTAATCTTTAAACCTTTTAAACCTTTTCCAATCATTCTAAATCTCACCGTGTTTTCTAATCCCACCGTGTTTTCTAGTCCCACCAACCTTTCTAATATCCCACCTTTTCTGTTAATCCCACCGTGTTCGGTAATCACCTTATATACCCCCAAATCCTCCATCACCACTATGGCCATTGCAACACTTCTTTGCTATTCATCCCACCATGGCAGCCAATTCATCCCGCCAAGGGCATTCTATTCAATCAGAACTTGCACCATCACTATCTTCACGGTCTATGCTTAAACATTTGCCTTTCGGAATCTGAGATCATTCCATTCTGAATCAAATCTTGTCTCTTAGAAGATTTAAATGAATCTAAGAGCCTGAATGTGCTCGATTGGTATTCTTTTACTTTTTCAAACATATCTCTTTTAACTTTAGCCCATCACAGTACAGGAACACCGCAAAGATCAGGTTACCGGCTGATGATGAACCTACGAACCCATGTTTCGGGGACTCTCCACCGCGTTGGGGGTTGGCTATTCTTCTCTCGTGCCAATGGCACATCTCTTACCAATCGAACATAGGAAGACTTGATGAAACATGGCGGTTAACCAGGAGATTTGAGGAGATTCGTCTTGCCGAATCTGGTCGTTAAGCATGTCTATATCTACACCTTGATGCCACCTTTTCAGTCCATCACCATTTCACTCCACTACATTCCACTACGATCCATCTCACTTCGCTACGCTTTCTCTACGTTTCACTCCGCTCCGCTACATGTCATTCCCTTGCAAAGCCGACATCAAGGCGAGGCAAGCTGTAGACACGCCAAATTGGCCTAATTCGGAGCCCCAGACTCTTATTCCATAGGCGATATCTTTTATTTGACCGTTATCTGATCTGGATTACCTCGTGGACATAAGCTAAGGACATTGGTGGAGCCCCTTGTGAGTTGAGAATGGACCAATGATTTCTGGAATTATGCCGAAACCTCCAAGCGAGAACCGAGCGTGAACCATAAAAACACGAAGCCTACTCAATGACCGACCTTGAATGGTCCATAATTGAAGGTCTTGGGAATCCCGCATGTGTTCCGTAACATTCAGGGTTTCCGAGAAGTCATTTCGGTAGGCGTCGGTCAATGACGACTTTCGTTACGACCTTTTCGATCTGTGCTAACACGGCTATCCCAGACCACATGTTAGGCCTTTCCGGTAATCACCGGGTCTTTTCAGGTCATCTAGGTCGATTCTTGCCGAATATTTTCATCAACCGGGGCCATATGGCCATTTCGGTCAATTTTAGGGTTTCCTGGCTTTTCTGAGTTTCGGTTCACGTTTACCGGGTTAATATCAAATTTTTCGATGACTTCGGGTTTTCCGGTCGTACCGGACTTGTTCGGTCATCATTTTAAGTGAACTCGAGTTGACCCGAGATTTCTCGATCGGAACCGTGCTCTTTCGGATCTTCGCCCCGGGTTTCGGCTTTCCGCGAGAGGGTAAACCGGTAGAAAGCCCCGTGCGAACATCTCGGGAGTTATACCGGCTGGTTTACCGACTTGAGGAGGTGCGTCTTAAGGTCCTCTTTCCAACGCAACAAACGGGAGCCGAATCGGACATCCCGTTTGCAAGATACGGCTCGCGGAACACGCGCGCAGGAGAGAAAGTCTAACGCGCCCCCTCTCCCCTTGAAAAGGGAGGGCGCGCCCTGCGTGCCCTGAGCGCCCTCAAACTGGGGGCGCGCCCTGCGCGCCCCCGGTTCCTTTGAAAAGCGGGGACTCGGTCGGTTTCCGAAAATCGCAAATCACCTCGATTAACACTTTCTAAACCGGATTTTTGGAAGGTTTCCGCGAAGGATTTTCGATTATTTGTACTGTGCCCCCGGTTCGGGGGCGCGTTACGTATGTCAAGTCGATTTTTAGCAATTTTCGGAAGATTTCGTCGATTTTTAGCAGTGAGACGCGTAACGCGCCCCCGCTCCCTTTGAAACAGGGGGGCGCGCAGACCGCGCCCCGAACTGGGGGCGCGCCCTGCACGCCCTTGATTTAAGGGCGCTCCCTGCACGCCCTCATCCCCTTTGAAAAGCGGGGGCGCGGTCGGTCCGGTTTCTAAATTTTGCACCGACTTCCTTACCCTATAAATTGAGGGCCATTCTCAACGACCCAAGGTTAATCCCCCATGCCTAGCTCGTCCAGAGTTCGTCCAAGCTCTTCTCCAAAGCCGTCCCGACGTCCAAAGGCGATCCGAAGTCAAGAGATCGATCCCGAGGTGAAGGAAAAGGCTCGATCCGGGTGTTCTGCATCAGCCAACTTCATCGACTTCTGCAGAAAATTAGAGACTCCTTCTGCAAAAGTCTTCAACATAGAAGATGTTCATCTCTTCGTCCTCTTTCATCTCCAACTGACGGAACTCAATTCCAACTTACCGTTTGTTCGTGGAGGTTGCTACACTGAGGGCGTGCATCCAGGTTCTGTTTTCTATATATGCCCACTTTACGAATTTTTACTGACTTCTAAAGGAGGATTTAGGAGAAGTCATAAACATAGGAACTCTTCCTTTATGAGTCTTCCGTCTACTCCAATAAACGGCACTCGATTCTGACATCGGAGTCGTCCGTAGCATCCTCTACACCAAAGTCGCGCCAAAAGGGTGCAAAGGCTACCCGAACTGGCCTTCTTCAACCAACTCGGCTTCAACTCAAGCCGATCCATTCCATAAGCTTTCTCAACTCCCTTAACTCAGTTTATTTATTGTTTTAAAGCATATTTTAGTTCATTTACATCATTTTTACATAATCAAAAAAATACACAAAAAAGGGGTTAGGACTCGCCCCAATCCGGTGAGTTCGATTCCAATTGCTTCTTTCTCATATTCTCTCTACAGTTACTACACTTGCCATAGTTCTAATCATCTTCTTCACTTGGTTTATTGTTCTAGTTGCACAGGTCTATCAAGCTAGCATTGGATTGGAGACTCTTCTTCATCGGCCGGCCGAGGAAGAAGAAGGTTGAACCCATATCCCGATCTCCCACGCTAAGGTACACGGTCAAATCTAACTAAATCTTGTTTTTATTCTATAAAGCGGAGCCCGCGGCTCCTGGCGACCACATCTTTCATGTTTTAATTTCATCTCCTCCTCACTCTCCTCCCACATGACCCGAACCATCTCCAGGGCTTAAGCGACGCCGTGAGATGAAAGTTCGGGGATCAATGTGAGTGTGGGACCAAGGTGAGGACATTTTACCGCTTTCCGAGTGTTTTAAATTCATTCCCTTTTTTCCCCCTATTCTATCTTTCATCTTATCTTGAGGTGCCGATCCAGAACCCGTTTCTGGAGTCGACACCAATGGAATAATGGTTTAAGCTCTAAATAAGGCCAAATTAACGTGTCTACATTAGGTAGATGGTCTTGGTTATTTTTGAACAAGAGTGTGGTTAGACTTAGAAGTATGGTTCTATGCTCTTGTATGATGGATCTTATGAAAATAATTGTTTAACTTTGGGTTATGGAATTCAAGTATTGGGTTTCATCCCACTGTCACGACATTGTGTATTTTCGCTGTGTATTTGTGGTTTTGCTATTTAAATTCTGGGTCGTGACAATGTAGATCACCTCTTTGCTGGGAAGAGGTTGGAGATCACAGTCTTATTAGGCTAGATTAGGTGCAAGATAGCAATGATAAGATCAAGATGATTCGCCAAAAGTTATTGATAGCTCAGAGCTGCCAAAAGAGTTATGCTGATTTGAAGTGCAGAGTGGTCCAGTTAGAGAAATGTGACTATGTATTTTTAAAGGTTTCTTCATCCAAGGGAGTTATCAAGTTGGTAAGCATGGAAAGTTAAACCTAAGGTATATAGGCCCATTTTTAGATTGTGAAATGTATTGATGAGGTTGCTTACAGGTTGGCTTTGCCTCCAACAATGGCAAAGATGCATCCAACTTTTCAAGTCTCTCTACTTCAGAAGTATGTATTAGATCCGACCCATGTTATAGATTTCCAGGAGATCAATGTACAACCGAATTTAAGCTTCAATGAGAGGTCAATTCGGATCACAGACTGGATGGTGAAGCAATCGAGGAGGAAGTAGATTCTGATGGTCAAAGTCCTTTGGAAGCATCATTCGTCAGAGAAGTCGATGTGGGAAGTGGAGAAGGATAGGTGTCTTCACCCGCAGTTCTTCGATGAGTCCGGTTGAATTTTCAAGAATGAAAATTTCTATTAAGATGGTAGATTGTAACTTTATAAGATGTTTTAATATTAAATGATAATTATTATAATTAATATGTGGTTAATAATATTTATTATTACATTTATCGTTTCTCTCTCCCTCTCTCTCTCTTTTTGTTTCCTTTCTCTCCCCGAGCCCTGATTCTCTCCTGGCCGCCTCTTTTTTCTTCCTCCCTTGTCTGTCGATTTTTCCCTCGATCTATACATTTTTTATCTCCCTGGCTGCCTATTTTCTCCCCCGTCGGTCACCATCTCCATCCTCAATCCATCACTCAGTCACTATCTCCCGCACGATGCCGCCCCCGTCGAAGCCTTGCATCTGTGCGAGAACGCAACCGCCACCATGTGGCCCTTGTCACCTTGGTCCATGTGCGAGCGTGTCACCACCTTCAGTGTTGATTGCCTCTATGGCCGCCATCCTGCCACCTACAGCTTCGCCACGTGTCCACCCCTGGTTGCCTCACCTTTGACCATCGTGCCCGTTGATGCCGCAGAAGGTGTGAGCCCCCGTGCTATCATACACTGCTCAGCCACCCATGTCACCTCGTCGTGCGGCCTCAAGCATCGTCCCGCCACCCACCATCCAGCCGCACCCATTGGCCTACGTGCACTATCCCGTGTAGTGGCCTCAGCACCTTTGACCCCCATTGACTGCCGGTATATCCCTCTCCTCTCTCTCCTTTCATTCCCTCTCTTATCGCTCTCTCTATTCTTTTTAGTCATCCTATTTTCTTTTCTTTCTAGTAGCTTGTTAAGGATTGCCCAGCTCAATTTTTCATCGCCGTTGTGACTATGACATATTCATCACCTAGATTGATCTCTTTAAAATTTCGTGTGCCGTTCCTCATCACCGTAAAGGTAGACACCTCAACTATTCTTAATACTTTTATGTATTTAATTAAACTGTAAAAATATCTTAGATCACCATGATTAATAAAATATAATTAGTGGGTCAATTTTGAATTAATAGCATGTTTAGATAGAGTTAGCTATGCATGTTTAGATTGAATCAATTATTCATGTATGTTAATCGGCATGTTAGGTTTTTCTATGATTGAATCTAGTTAACTTAGCATGTTTGCATTGTGGTGATCTTTAATATATATATTCTATTTTGTTAAAAAGCTTATGTGAGGAGCTAAGCATTGTGATGATATCATTTAGTGTTGTTTCATATAGATTGTGGATATTAGAGGCAATCAATGCATGCACTTGGTATGTTAGTTTGTAAACTTGCATGATTCAACATTGAATGCATCATATAGTTAGATTGTTCTAGTTGTGGTAAACTATGATGTGGCATGCATATATGTGGTGCATTGATCAATGGTTGTCCACAAAAGAATTGAATCTTGGAACATCGGAAGATCTTAAGATCGTCCTCCTGAGTGCAAACCTCACACCCATTGAGGAACAAAGCTTAATCAAAATCTTGGAAGAATACAAGGACACGTTTGCACGGATATACGAGGATATGCTGGGGTTAGACAACTCATTGGTAGAACACCGATTAACTTTGAAAGCAGGAATGGATAGAAATGTATGCTCTATAAGCCAATCATATATGATATGATTCGACATTTATAAATATATCTTATTCAATTAATTAGGCAAATATTCATTATAAGCTCTTATTAGATGTGAATATCATAATGCAGTCCTTAATCAAATGCAATGATGATTAAATCATGATGAGATCATGATAATGAGATTGATCATCTAGAGATATTTGATTAAATATTCTTAGTCATAGGATACTTGAGATGGGACATCAAGGATCCGGATAGACTAGTGTATGTGATGTCTTCTCATGTGATGAGAATGATTAATCTCATTGGTCATTAGTGTGGAGACACTAAGATACACATACAGGTGCTCATTAGTTGAATAAGTTCACTGAACTGACCAAATTACAAACCCTGAATGGTATCTTACCGAACTGTCAATCAGGGTTTTTCTATCATCACGATTGCATGGTTGGATCTTTGACCCGAGTCGCCAAAGATTCCTTGTTAGGTGGAACTTGTGCTTTGACCATTGTCTTATGAATCACCGTATAGATGGTCCAGTATAGCGATGGATCGGGTACAAGAAAAATCTGATGGAGACAATTGAGCGGACAACAAGGGATCGTCCACTCTCATTAAGTGAGAGTAAATGTCCTATGGGATAGTACTCTAAATCCCTGGCCAGGGTAGATAGGATAATTGGAAAAGGAGTTTACCGATTAATCCAATTTCGAGTACAGGATCCTATAGAGTCGGTATACTAAGGAGTTAACAGTTAATGCCGTACTCCTTTCCAACCAGGACATTGGATGGACGAGAGTTTATATCCATGCGGTAACCGATGATGGAAATGCTCAATGGAGATAAGATTATCCCCATAGCCATTTGGGATCATGGGATGTGGCTTGTACCCTTCATGATCGGTAGACCGATTAATCTGTTATCGGATAACATATTTAATTAAATTAAATATAATTGCTCTATTTTATTTAAGCCTCAATCAAATAGGCTATTGGGCCTAGTGAGTCACACAAAAGAACTTATCCACAAGTACAGTGGCAAGGGCGTAATTTACGGAGATTTTGGGTTTTTATGAAAAATTTTAAAATTCTCTATAAATACTAATGATTTCAGCCAAATCCTATCAAGCCAAGGGTGAAAACCATGTCCCTAGCCTCCTCCCTACCTCCTTCTCTCTCTATAAGGTGTCTATGGGTGATGGAGCTCCGTTCGGGAATAGTTCTCAAGACTGGCGCAAAGGGAGAACCTGCTGTGAATGAAGTTCGTGTGGATACTGCTGGAGACTAGACACTTGAACGGTTTGAATAGCTTAAGAAGCTCATCTTATTACGCTCCATGGGGTTATATGAATCCCTATCAGGTATATTCAAACCCGATTTGATCAATTTTCAGTTTTCGTCATTCGGTTCCAATTGAGACAAATTCTAAAGGAATCCATCGGAACCGTCGCTTCCGCTACACTATTTTTTTATAGATGATTCCTTACAGTGGTATCAGAGCCTGGTTCAAGTCTCGGTCGAAACTGATGTCGAATCGACATTATTTCATGTAATTTTTGTATTCTTGAATCTGTGCAAATGTCTATTTTGACGAGGCCACCATAATCTGTGTATGACTCAGATAAAATATTTTTCAGCTCTAGTAGAATCTTGTGATATAGGGATTTCCAACGCCGCTAACCATTAGATGTTTTGATCTCTGTAGACTTCGGGAGAAACCCCAAAATTTGGTGTTTCTGTCATGCCCGAACCATCACCCGGATTTGGGGATTTTGTGAAATCTCCATCCACAAAAAAATTGAGGTATGAAAAATGATTTATGAGATGGGTAATGTGATTACCTAAACTTTAATTATGATATATAGCTTTGGACGGCGTCGGAGGAAGAGAATTTGAGAATTTTCCACCGAACTCGGGTTCTGTGGAGTCTAGTGGTGCCGACCTATTTCTCCCTATTTTCCCATTGTTATAGAATTTTTTATTGAATATATATATATATACATATTTGGAAAATTCATTTGATGATGATTCTAAATTGTATTTTTGGAGAATTTTTGGCTTTTGGGATAAGAAGTTATCCTTGTTGCAAAATAGTAATTTCTGCTATAGAATCTCAGTGACCGCCGTCTCTTCTTCCTCATTTTATGGTCGGTTAAGATTTTTCCTGGATATGATACTTACCTTTTTGTAATCCTTATTTGATGAGGATTCCAACACATATTGTTTCAGATTTTTTGGACTCCTAAATAAGGATATATGTTCGAGTTAATGGGATCAACTTTCTCCCGGGTGAACAATGCTTTACGTGGCTGTCCAGGGAAGGCAGTCGGCGCACGCGCCGGCACACAGCGGTTGGCGCACTTGCCTATAGATACCGGCGCACCTGGTGGCCCATGCGGGCGCACGCCGAACGGGCGCTGTGCGTCGGCGAGCTTGGCGCAATGCGCCAGTTCTTTTTCAAATGATTTTAAATTATTTAAAATCATAGAAAAAATTTAAAACTCGTCAAAAAAATCTAGAAAATTTATAATACTATTTAACATGTTTTAAAGCATTTAATGACATGTTAGATAATTTTAAACTCTATTTACAAAGATTCACTCATGGTTAAACTTTAAAATTATTTTAAAGGTTTAACTTAAATATTTAGTGTCTTAATTAATTCTGTAAAATGAGATTTTATAGAATATAAATGGGGACATTAATTTCTAACTTTACATAGTATTGAGAATGCATGAATGTTCTAAATAGTTTACATGTGTATGTTTATTTCATATAAATTGTTTATATGTTGTTGTCATGTTATTTTCATGTTATATATTTCATGAAAATTCGACATACATGAAATTGAGAATTTAAAAAATAAATTATATAATTTTGTGATGATATATATAATATATCTCATATAATTATCACGTGTGCACTCTATGTTCATGTGATGAATGTTAGTGTGTAAGGAGGTGATCATGGACTTAATTATGCTTGGCTTGTGATTGCTTTTAATTGTGTTGGTTAGATTATTAAATGGGGCATGCGTGTGCCTCCTCTCTCTCTGTACTATATGATTGTACATTCTACCTCCCTTCATTAATGTACTCCCCTTGGTTAAAACCCAAGTTTCTTATTAAGTTATGTATATTTGTGGGTCTGCATACCCTTAAGCCGCTTGTAAGAGTTAGAAGCCGATTCGTGGAAGGTTGGAGAGCGGGACCACTTGGAGAAGCACCCTTCTGAACTGGGAGTATACCAACTCAAGTATCTGAAGTAAGGATTTTCACCTATAGGGGTGCCTTAGGTGCATACTTAGGGTTAAGTCTATGATCACCTGTTTTTATGCATATTTGATATGTGGATGTGTGTTACAAGTTATACTTTAGATATATGATATTTCAAAGGAATTATATATACTTAGCACATATTATGATGAGACTAAAATAAAATCCCTCCTTGTTATAATTAGGTTGATAAACGTGTGACATTAAGAATGACTCACCTAGCCTTTTGTTGTTATGGTCTTGATGAGCTAATCTTAGATTGTATGGGTTTGTTGTGCTACCACAAGACCCATTCAACAAGGGATTGGTGATCATGACTAAGGCATTTGTCGAACCTTGGGGTGGTCTATTTGCATGGCTTTGTTGTGCTACCACAAGGGCTGTGTGAAGAATCCATTTTCATAACGTAACAAGGGGGTTTGTCCTAACTAGAGTATATGGCTTGTTGCGCTACCACAAGATCATAACTGTAGAGGCTAAATGACTAAGAGTTGCAACTGGCAATAGTTGCCTACCTATTAAGTATGGGGTGATTTGTTGTGCTACCATAATGTCATCACCATAAAGTTAATAGGGTTTTAGCCCCCACTAAGATTTCATCATGATATCATGTCTTTGAATAATGAGGGTTATGCAAATTCATTGAAAATTAGTGGGAGCATAAATTAGGATGAAAGACTATATCTTAATTTTAATGAATGTCTGCAATGTTATATTGATAAAATTATATCTCAGTTGTAGAATACGTTAATAAATCACCATTAGTATCGCATTCTAGATAATAAATAACGGCTCACACTTCTTACACCAATTTATAACTAAGAGAATTGTTCTCATAGTTGACCAATTAACTATACTACTTGAGAAGTAAGTGTCTCCTAGATTATCTAATGATGTGAAAGAAAGATAAAATCTTATATTATAGACAAGATGCATTGTTTGTCTTAAACTAGATGTTAATCTCTGTGAGATATAAATTATAGTGACAACATGGATAGATGGATATGAGATCCATCATGGCTCATAGTGATGAGCTAACTAAGGGCAAGTTAGAACAACAATACATCTTAATTACTTCTGGTTGGTGAGACCAATAGAAAGAAGTAAAATCATTAGATAGAAATAGGAGATAGTTAATAGTAAAAGAAGGTGGTCGAGATAATAAAATCAAAATAAGACAAAATTCTTACACTATCGTGATGATGGTAAGTGGAAGAGAAAGTATAAAGTGTATTGTATATAAAGCAAAGGTAGAACTTGAGAAGCTTCATGCATCCAAGTCATTGACATTTACCTGTTTTAAAAATACACTTAATAGTATTAGAAACTATATGTATATTATCATAATATTAGATACTATAGATGCATCTAATGGTATGATATACCGGATATGCATCTTATATCTACAAGGAGTTGTAGATGATGACAAGTAAATGAAGGCTTAATAAAGAAGATGTTGACCTACATATGAAATGGTGCAAAAGTTGCATCATTATTAGTGGGAGGTGAAATTCTTTAATAGCCTTATGGAGATATCTTAATAATTAAGATTGCTCTTATATCCTTCTACAACAATATTATATGATTTTCTTCTTGAATAAATGTTGATTTATTCTAAGCTATGGAATTGATAGATGTTCTAATAGATTGAATGGCAAAGTGTTTGTTAATGGGAGCTTAATGAATTATTTAATCATATTTGATATGTTAGCTCTAATGTTATGTGTAAATACTCATTTTAAGAGAAAATAGGTTGATTTAGATCAATCTACACTTTAGCTTTATGTGGACATGGAGAATGGGTTAATGATTTGTTAGAACTCATACATCTAGGTGTATGTTAACCCACATCTATAAAGGCTAAAGGTGAATATTTCTACTTCATTATTTCAAAGATGATGTCTCTAGGTATGGATATATGTACTTTATGAAGTACAAATCTAAGACCTTTGAGAAATCATCTGAGATTAAGAATGAAGTAGAGATACTAGTGGAACGAGTATTAGAACTCTTTGATGAGATCAAGGAGGGGAATACTTAAGTACATAATTCATATATATTTGAAAGATAATAGAATCTAATTTTAAAGGACACCTCTTTACACATTTTAGCTTAATTGAGTAGCTAAAATGAGAAGCCATATTATGTAGGACATAATATGAACAATGACAAGCTTTGTAAAATTTCTCTTTGTCTATTTTTGGTTAAGTACTCGTTATAACCACTTGATCTTAATAGGTACCTTCTAAGTCTATCCTGATTATTCCATATAAGATATGGAAAATGGGTTAAAACTTGACCTTAAGCAAGTTAAGGTTTCAGAATGTCTGACCTGGTGAAAAAGTATAACCCTAACAAGTTGGAATATAAGACTATGAAGTATTGGCTTGTGGGATATCCTAAGGAAACTTCTGGATATTAATATATCACCCTTACGAATCAGGGTATGTGTTGCTCAGCTCACTATATTTCTAGAGGAAATATAGTTCCTCCTTTAGAAAGAAAGTGGGAGCAAGGTATATATATGGACGATGTTCCAATCCCACAACCAATGACACTTCTATTAAGGTACTGGTTAATAATTACATAGGATAGTTCATAAGTCTTTACTTGTGTCCATTCAACTTAAGAGAAATCTAGGACATATCTCTGATGGATAAAATGAGGCATAAGATAGAAAGGATATTGATCCTAGGATCTATATAGATGCAATATAAGATATTGATTCTAAATTGGGAAGAGACAATAAAATCGATATAAACTTTATCTATTCTAATCAAGTCTAGAACTTGATAGATCCACCTGAGGATATAGTATCCATAAGAAATAAATGTATCACTAAAGAATAGATTAGAGTAGATTAGAAGGTAGAGACTTTCAAATGTGAGAATAGTTGAAAAGGATATCATCGAAGTCAAATGATTGACTATGATGAGATCTTATACATGTTCCATGGATTAATCCATTTGGATTTTGATTGTTACACACTATGATTATAAGATAAGCTAAATGTATGTTAAGATAGTGTTCCTCTAAGGTATTTTGAGGAACACGTGTATATGATACAACTATAGGGAATCAAGTCCCAATAACATCCAAGAAGAGTGTGTAATAAGTTCATTTATAGACTAAAGTAAAACTTTCCATAGATCATATATAAGGTTTAATGAGATTAAATCTTATGACTTTGTTAAGATCGAAGAGGAGCCTTGTGTATTCAACAAGATAAGTGGGAGCGTTATTACTTTCTTGACATTTTATGTAGATGACATTCTACTCATTAAGAATGAAGTAGGTGTGTTTTCGTAAGTGCACTTAGCTATCAAATTAGTTCTCCAAACATAATTTGGGTTTTGAGATCTATGGAGATAGATTTAAAAGCAATGCTCAATTAATGTATGTAATCATCATAGTCAAAGGATTTGACATGATAAACTCCAAGATAGGTTTCTTGCCTATGTGGTGTGGAGTTGATCTCTCTAAAGTGAAGTCTTTGAAGACTTCTTGAGAGATAACGAGATCACATTAATAGAGCCCTTATGCTTTGTTATACGGTCTACCATATATGTGATACTACGTACATGATATGAATAATGCTCTAAGTGTTATGAGCATTCATCAAGAAGATCCAGATGAGAGTCACTAGATAATTTAGAGATATATCATTTGGTACTTGAGAAGCACTAAGAATGTATCTCTATACACTAGAGGATAAGATTTGAAGTCTTATACTTTTACAAACACAAGCTTCTAATCAAATAAGTTTGATATTAAGTCAAAATAATGGTGGTGTAGTAAGCTAGAAGAGTTCTATACAATAGAACACTGTAAATTCTACAACATATGTAAACAAGTTTACATAGTGGTTGTACACTACTTGAGAAGTAGTCTAAATGAAGATTTTTCATCTACATTTAAAATATGAGATTATCCCAATTTTCTCTGAAAGTGTACCATTGTTTTGAGAAAACAATGGGGTAGAGTCGATGTCTTATCAAAAGTTTAAAACTTTTGTGGCGATACTATAAAATCAGAGAGATTGCAACTTATAGAGATATAATTAAAGATAGAGTTTCTACCATTAATAACATTGCAGATCCACTAACTAAAGCAGTTACTCAAAGAGTGTTTGAGCTTCACCTCGAGCTGATACAGATCAGCCAGATGGGTGATTGGCTTTAGTGCAAGTGGGAGATTGATAGAAATGTATATCCTACAAGCCAATCATATATGATATGATTCGACATTTCTAGATATATCTTATTCAATTAAGTAGGTAAATCTTCATTATAAGCTCTTATTAGATGTGAATATCATAATAAAGTCCTTGATCAAATGCAATGATGATTAAATCATGATGAGATCATGATAATGAGATTGATCATCTAGAGGTATTTGATCTAAATGTTCTTAGTCATAGGATACTTGAGATGGGACATCAAGAATCTGGATAGACTAGTGTATGTGATGTCTTCTCATATGATGAGAATGACTGATCCCATTGGTCATTAGTGTGGAGACACTAATATACACATACAGGTGCTCATTAGTTGAATAAGTTCACTGAACTGACTAAATTACAAACCCTGAATGGTATCTTACCGAACTGTTAATCAGGGTTTTTCTATCATCATGATTGCATGGTTGGATCTTTGACCTAAGAAACCAAAGATGCCTTGTTGGGTGGAACTTGTGCTTTGACCATTGTCTTATGAATCACCATATAGATGATCCAGTATAGCGATGAATTGGGTACAAGGAAAACCCGATGGAGACAATTGAGCGGACAACAAAGGATCTTCCACTCTCGGTAAGTGAGGGTGAATGTCCTATGGGATAGTACTCTAAATCCCTGGCCAGGGTAGATAGGATAATTTAAAAAAGAGTTTTCCAATTAATCCAATTTCGAGTACAAGATCTTATAGAGTCGGTATACTAAGGAGTTGACAGTCAATGCCGTACTCCTTTCTGACCGGGACATTGGATGGACGAGGGTTTATATCCATGCGATAACCGATGATGGAAATGTTCAATGGAGATAAGATTATCCCCATAGCCATTTGGGATCATGGGATGTGGCTTGTACCCTTCATGATCAGTAGGCTGATTAATTTGTTATCAGATAACGGATTTAATTAAATTAAATAGAACTGCTCTATTTTATTTAGGCCTCAACCAAATAGGCTACTGGGCCTAGTGGGTCACACACAAAAGGACTTACCCACAAGTACAGGGGCAAAGGCGTAATTTATGGAGTTTTTGGGTTTTTATGAAAAATTCCAAAACTCTCTATAAATACTAATGGTTTTAGCAAAACCCTATCAATCCAAGGGTGAAAACCACGTCCCTAGCCTCCTCCTTACCTCCTTCTCTCTCTAGAAGGTGTCCATGGGCGATGGAGCTCCGTTCGGGAATAGTTCTCAAGGCCGATGCAAAGGGAGAATCTGCGGTGGATAAAGTTCGTGTGGATACTACTGGAAACCGGACACTTGAACGGTTTGAAGAGATTGAGAAGATCATCTTATTCCTCTCTATGGGATTATATGAATCCCTATCAGGTATATTCGAACCTGATTTGATCGATTTTTGATTTTTATCGTTCGGTTCTAATTGAGACAGATTCCAAAGAAACCCATAGGCATCATCGCTTCTGCTGCACCATTTTTTATGGATGATTCCTTACAGTAGCTACCCTGGTCAAACAAAAATTAAAGAGATTCCACCTGAATGTTGCGCTAAAAATGAAAGAATAGGTCGACAAATTGCATCAGGAAAATTTCATTATGGTTGTCCTTTATCAACAATGGGTGGCAAATATAGTCACTGTCATGAAGAATGATGGATGAGTTCGGATCTGCATAGAGTTAAAGGACTTAAACAAGCGTGTCCAAAAGATGACTTTCCTCTACCTCATATTAATGTATTGGTTGACAACACTGCTGGATTTGAAATGCTTTCATTCATGGATGGCAATTTTGGATATAATCTGATCTGGTTAGCCGAAGAGGACGAAGAGAAAACCTCGTTCACTACACTGTGGGGAACCTATTGCTATGTTGTCATACTTTTTGGACTGAAGAATGCTAGCCCGACATATCAGAGGGCCATGATGGCTATCTTCCACAACATGATGCATACACTTGTAGAGGTGTGTGTGGATGACCTAGTTGTTAAGTCTAAAAGCCGAGAAGATTATCCTAAAGTGTTAAGAAAGGTCTTATAAAGGGCTAGGGAATATCCATTGAAGATAAACCTTAAGAAATGCATATTTATAGTCTCATCAAGAAAATTGTTGGGGTTCATAGTGAGCAAAAGGGGCATAGAGATCGACCTAAACAAGGCCAAAGCAATCATTGGTATGTCTCCTCCAAAAAACATGAAGGAACTTTGAGAATTAATTGGGAGGTTACAGTTTGTCCGCTGATTTATCTTACAACATTCCTAAAGGTGCAAACAATTCTATGAGTTAACCAAGGAGAGGACTGAGTTTAAATGTGATTCTAAGTGCCAAGAAGCATTCGATGGTTTGAAAAGATACCTGGCTAGTCTCCCTGTGCTTAGACCACCAGTCCCTAGCAAGCCTCTAGTTCTTTATATCTCGGTTTTGGAAATTTCTCTTGGGGCATTCTTTGCACAAGTGGATGAAGAAGGAAAAGAGCGGGTTACCTACTATTTGTCCAAGACTTTTAATCTGTGTGAGCAGAAGTATACTGTAGTGGAGAAGACCTATGCTGCACTAGTCTAGGTAGTTTAAAAGCTTAAATACTATTTTCTTGCTCATGAGGTCAACCTTATTGCTCGCATCAATCCCATTAAATTCCTTCTTGAGAAAATCATTATGACTGATCGATTAGGTAGCTCACTTCTAGGTGCCACTGAACTGAGGGTGATAGGTGATAGACAACTGATTCTGCACCAAGTCCTATCCAAATATCAAACTTCTCATCCAAACCTCAAACCCTACCAAGAACTCACCTCTTGCTACATCAAGTTGTTTTCCAAACTCACTTTTGTTCATGTTCCTCAAGCTTAGAACATTCTTGTTGATGCCTTAGCCACCTTAGCTTCATCCCTATCAGTCCTGCTAGGTAGATAGGTGTGGACTATCCATGTTCATAGGAGGTCAATGCCAACAATTAAGGATGGAAGTTTTCTGAAGGTCAAGAAGAGATTTGGCAGGAAGGAATATATAGAGCAGAAAGAGGAGATTTCTCTGATCGAGTTGGAAGAATTAGATGAGGGTGAGAAACCTTGGTATGATGAGATTGTAAGGTACTGTCAAGATCAGACATACTCACTTAGATCCAATGCAAAAGAGAAGAAAATCATCAGAAGAGTATCCCAGAGGTATACAATCTTAGGATGGGTGCTTTACAAGAGGAGCCTGAGTGAAATCTTATTGAGATGCATTGATGAAGAAGAAGCAGTGTTGGTGCTGAAAGAAGCACATTCTGAGGTCTATGGAGGTCATGTCAATGCTCAGGCTCTTGCCAAAAGGATCATATGGCAAGGGTATTATTGGTCAACCCTAGAAGAAGACTGCTACATCATTGTCCGGCACTGTCACTCTGGCCAACTCCATGCCGACAAGATTCATTCTCCTGCATCTTCCTTTCACCCAATATATTCCCCATGGCCTTTCACCATATGGGCCTTTGATATCATTGGCCTTCTAAGTGATCTTAACTCCAAATTGCGCTCCAAATCACTCATTTTAATGGCAATGGAGTACTTCACCATGTGAGCAGAAATGGAAGTGTTCATGTAGATCAAGGCATCAACATTGTGCTCCATCATCAAGCACAACATCATCGCCATGTTTGGGATTCCCAGCGACATCATCACTGACAATGGGTTGCAATTCCTCTCTTAAAATCTGCACGATCTTTACAACAGGTACCACATTGCATTGCATCATTCATCTCCATACTACCTACAAGAAAATGGTCAAGTAGAAGCCACCAATAAAACCTTAATCAAGATTATCAAGAAAAACCTGTAAGTTTAGCAAGTTTGCAAACTGGCAAAATAAGCTCATAGATGTCTTATGGGCTTATCATACTTCTATGTGGATCCCCACTGGTCAAACCCTATATGCCCTTGCATACAAGATGGAAGCAGTGGTCCCATATGAAGTACTCCCCTTCCATCACTTCAAGTTCAACTAGACAAGGATGTCCTTGTTGATGAGATGCGAGAATCTCTCCTTGCACAGCTTGAACTCCTAGATGAAAGAAGGTTGGCCACCTTCGAGCATGCCCAGACTTATCAGAATATATTAAAAAGGTTTTATCAAAAGAGTGTGGTAGAGAAAAAATTCAAAATCGGTAAGATGGTAGTCAAATGCATATTCATTAAGCCGAGTGGTCCCTGCTCCAAGTTACAACCAAACTAGGAAGGGCTTTTTGTAATAACTAAAAAATATTCAGGCAATGCATATGAGCTAACAAATACAGATGGAGAGAATTTAAGTCATCCTTGGAACGATGTTTACCTAAAAAAATCTTTTCTTTAAAAAAATGAAGAATGTATGGTGTGATATCAAGCCATCGATCCTGAAGTGTTCGCTATAGGACAAGGGTAGACATCACTTTGCACACACAACACCTCCCAATTCTAGAATCTAGATAGCCCAACACTCAAGAGAGGCAAGGCAGAACCCTGAAGGCAGAAAGGGACCCTTACCCTATTCTCTTCCGTTCGGTCCAAGACAGGTAAAAGAGATTAAAGAATGATAGTATCGAAAATGTTCGCTACCTTAGTAGGAGGCCATCTTAGAGGGTGCAAAAGGGTGTCAAAAGTTAAGCAATAAACCCCACAGGTTTAAGCAAATATGGGTCTATTTGAATGAGTACCCAAAAGTGTAGAAAATGAAAAAAAAATGCACCAAAAGATGGCAATGACCCCACTGGTCAAAGACTTGTCTGAACGAGTGCCACATAAAGAAAATAGGAAAAGACCCAAAGAGGCCGAAACCCAACGAGCAACTTGGCCATGAGTAGAGAAACCCTCCTAGACATCTCCAAATTCTATCAAGGACTTCTTCTATTATCCTTCCTTCTTAAACCCCTAGGGTAGGGTAAAATTGTCCAAACTTTGGGGGAACCCAAGCCGATCAAAAGAAGAAGGCAAGAAAGATTTTGGGTAGGAAACTGCATTTTCATGTGGTGTTTACCGCTTGAATCTTAATTAACATTCAATGACCGATGAATTGTCTCAATACCAACACATCCTCCACAAAAATCCAAACAAAATGAATATCTTCAAAAACCCAAAAAAATGAATATCTTCACAAACTCAAAAAATTGAATATCTTCAAAATTCCAAAAAAATGAATATTTTCAAAAATCTAAAAAATAAATAATTTTAATAATTTTAAAAAATTAACATTGTCGAAAACTCCAAAAAAGATTAGTGCATATTTTTAAAAAATAAAAATTTAAAAAAATGCATCATTTAACTTGGCTCAACCTTGATTTTTGCCTTTACTTGCATCTATGTTTATTTTTCTATCTTACATGTTTCCATTTATGTATTGCATATTTGTCTTTGTTATCACCCATTAAGAGGGCTCTTCCCTTTGACCTAAGTCAAGACAAACGACAATAGGCAAAGGGATGAGTCATGGTGGAGATTTAATATCCTTTATCAAGTGTTGTAAGATTTCAAGAACAAAAGGGGAATGATTCTCGCCATGACAAGTAAGTCCTCTCAACCTTTATCACATCTCATTTCTTTTAGTCCTTTATTTATCCCACCTTATTAATAAGGCTACCCCCTTGACATATAAGCATGGCAAGATGATAATAAGTAAAGGGGTAAGTCATTGTGCAAATCTGACTCCTTTATTAAGTATTTCATAAAAAACACAAGTCAAGGAGGAGGCAAGTCTCGCCAAACAAGTATGTCATTTACCATTTTTAAGAGGCTTCTTCCCCTTGACAGACTTGCAAGGGGCCAAGCCAGAATGTGATGCTAACCAACCTTTTGAGTGAAGTCAAGAAGGAAAAAATGGTTCAAATAACTCTAAAGCAAACAAAGGTCTGAATACGTAATCAAGTGATCCAACAAGGAAGAAACTGAGCAGCTACAACAAAATAAGAGCTAAGCCTACTACAAATATCAATGCCCACTGCTGCCCTCTCCAGGGGAATGACCACGTGGAGAAGCATGGAAATCGTGTCTACTAGTGCTGTTGTAGCCACCTCGTTCCAGCGACGCTCAAAAGAAGTGGCTAAGTACACAATAGTACCACTCTCATGGCTCTAGCTCTACCCTGGTTCTCTTTGACCATAACGGCTTCGACTATGATGGGCGCCACTCCTATGTGTGCCTCTCCAGTGGGAACTACTCTGATGTGTAAGGCTCTAGCTCGGGTGAGCGGGAATGCCCTAGCAGTAAACCTACAATGTCGCCTCCACCATCACCAAGCAAACTTGTGACTGTAAGTGCATCTGCTTCAAGGACCGGATGGCCTAACTATGATGGTGCTCCATCTCATGCATGGCCCTCTCATGCTGAAGACGGAGGTCCGAGACAACCATCTTTGATCGAAGGTCAGTCGGGGCGGACCGCCATGTCTCCACCTCGGTCTTGGACGAGGAAGCAACAACTTTCCAGAGCTCAACAACCTAGGAAGGAGAGGGAATAACATGAGCCAAGAAGATCAAAGACTACAAAAGAGATTCAATTAAGAATACCTTTACCTCCTTGGTCACTAGGGTCTCCTTCGCCTCGACTAAGTGCTGATGGAGCTCAACTACTTCTCCCCTCGACAAGGAAGGAGGAGAACCCTCAGCACAGGCATTGTGCTACAAGTAGAAAAGAGAATACATTAGAGTCAGGCAAGTACTGCAACAAGCAGGAAAGGCAGTCAAGGCTAATCTTTACCTCGATCTCCAAAGTAGTGCGAAGAGCAGCCACCTCATGTCGTAAATCTACAATCTCCAGCCTTTGGTGCAACAATATAGCATGAGCTTCCTAAAATATCATAGAGGTCAGAAGCAGTAACAATGCAGAGTATGGATAGAAGCGAGAAAATTATTACTTAACCCTCAGGGATGAACAAGTTGCCATAGGCCTCCTCGTAGCGGCAAAGGTAGTCTAAACTGTCCTCCAGCCAACCAATGACTACCTCGCCACCCTCATACTAGTGTGCAATGGAAGCCTGGTACTTCGCAACCTAATCCATCAGGAGGATCAGATGTCTGGGGTGGGCCCTGACTAGCGAGAGACAGGAAGGAGGCTCTAACCAGTCCTACTCCAAGCCCAGGGAACGCATTGAGAAGCGAAGCCACAAGGGTGCCAACTCATTAATGCAGATAAGATGAAGATCACGACCAAAGACCTGACCTGAACTAGTGATCCAAGGCTGAAGGTGGTCATCAGTCATGAAATAAGGCTGCCAACACACCTGTAGGAGAAAGAAGTATGATTATTAATTCACCAAAAGATGATTAGCGCATTAATCAAATATACCTCAGTATGCAAGAAGCAGAATATCTATGCGCGAATAGATGCTAGATGGCTCCGGTGGCCCTAGGAAGGGTAGATAAGCTCCCAACAAGCCATCAGTGGGAGGAGGCCTAGGAAGGACTATTGTGCACAACCCAGGAGAAAGTAGAGATAGCTCCAGACATGCAAAAGGCATAGCTCGTCAGGCAGCATACACAAGAACAGAGCAAAGCATACAAGCGGATAAAAGAGAAAGTTGATAAAGTCACCTAAATGAAGGGAGAGAAGCCAGTGATAGAAACAGAATCGGACTCAGGATGGAGGCCACAGAACAGGTGGGTAATCATCGCTGCCCCCCACGCATATGTGCCAATTTGCACCAGATCAGCAAGCAAGGGAAGAAACCACAAATGGATGTGGTCCGTCTTCGAGCCTAGTAGCAGACGCCCGAAAAAGAGGAGGAGGAAGCGATGTAGGTCCACCTCTACTTTTGCAGTGCCAGGAGCGCTAACCTTCAAAGGTGTCTCGAACTCCAAAAATGAGTTGGAATCAACGGTGCTTCTAGGCGAGGAGAGATAGTGTGCAAGATGAAATGAAGAAATTTTAGCCTCGAAGGGTATTTATAGAGCATAAAAATGTGAAAATGAGATAAAACTAAAAAAAAACACTCAGGGTCAAGAATATGAGCTCATCGTGGAGCCACCGAAAGAATGTCGATCAGACACATGGTTTTCTCTAAAAAAAAATTGTAAAGAAAAATTCTATTTTAATTTCCACCGAAAATCTCTCTTTTCACATAACATTGCATACATCAAACCCTAAAATAGCAAGACATATTCATGCTTTTCATCACTAGCTTTTTTTAAGTGACAAGAGAAAATTCTAGCCATTTCTTAGCCATAAATGGGTAAAAATGTATTTTTCATGTTCAAAATTGAAAAAAATGACAAAAATTTTAGAAGGTGCCTTACTATTTAGAAAATCGAGCTGATCAAGAAGCCACCAAAACAAAATTCATTAGATGCACAATTTGCTCTGAAAAATTAGTTGAAGAAAAAAGGCACTTTAAAACCTATGGAAAATACCTCATTTCATATTAATAAACATCCATAGGTTTGAAAAATAGCAAGGCGTATTTGTCATAATTGTCAACACTTGTCTTTTAATTTTTTGAAATAAAATGAATTTCCATGGAATTTTCAATCAAAGTTGCTATAAAAATTTATTATTTATTCAAAAAATGATCACAACTTGTCTGACAAGCAAAAGCAAGAAAGAAGACCCTCAGGAAGACAAAAGCTTCAAGTTGGAGATGTAATGGTGCTTCTAACCGGTGTCCTCCTTGATCAGAAGGCCTGGGTGGCACACCTGACTCGCCTCCCACAGAGCAACTGCTAATATTGCCTCCTCCTTGTCGTCAGTAGAACCAAGTTGCCTGCCCTTGATGGGCGGCAAGTGAGACAGCTTGGGCTACTCGTAACAAGACAAGCCAATTTGAGAATGACAGCGGTGGGCATTGTACAGCACAAGAGCAGAGCCAGTAACCAAGCGAAGATGCATGCCAGGCACAAAGCACACCTGGAGGTCCTTCTGCATCAGGGCAACTAGAGAGTGCAAGAAGCCAGAACAGTTCATAGAGGCAAAGTGAGCATGCCACTGCAGCCTCTTCTTCAATAAAGCACACATGTTTGCAACTTTCTCACCAAAGCCAACTGCAGTAGCATATGAGAATAAGGGGCTACGGCAGAAAAGCTGTGACCTAGTAGTCACCTCACAAACTGATTCAAACTTGAAGTGGACATCAGCCGAGCAAGACAACAAGAGAGCGCTACCAAATGGAGGATGGCCCACACAAGCTATAGACAGCCCATAGTACAAGAAGCCTAGGACTGGGTGCCAAGTCGCGCGCTGCTCCAAATGCCACAGGTGCATGATAGCTGATCTAGCTCAAGAAAGCCATCCTCTTTAGAAAATAGGACTACTATGGCAAGGCAAGTCGCAGATCCCTTCGCACCCTGGAGTATCCGATCCTCATCCAAACCAGGGGACAACAAAGTAGAGATCGTCCAAGGTGCCAACTTTGGAACACTAATCCGTTTGCTGACGAGCAAAGAACCGATCTACTCGGCCTTGACAAAGTCCTTTAGGAAGTCCAAGCTAGAAAGCAACCCGGATGGAATGAACCTACCAACTATATCATCTTTCCAAGTCTAAGGAAGACCGAGCAGAAGTTCTACCTCCTCAAGCAAAATCATGCACTCAAAGCTGTCAAATATAAATGTGTGGGTGTTGGGATGCCACAGCTCGACCAAGGCCCCCATCAAGCCGAAGTTAAAAGAATATCCCAGATACTACTTGCATGCACCAAAAGCTTGGTCAAACCCCAATCATAAAGGATTGCTTTGACCGACGAGTCAAGGACGTCAAGCACACCACCAAGCCAAGAAGGAGAGCAATACTAGCAAGGACTTGAAAATTTTGGGTAATCCTGCACCTAAACAGGAGGTAAGAGAGAAGTGCATTGTAAAAAAATGTGTGTGAAAGCTAAAATTGGCAGCAAACTCACCAAGTTGGCGCTGATTCTGGCCTTCAAATGACCCGAGATGCTTGAAATACCTTTAATTGCTTCAACACGTTATTTCTTCAGAGGAGGAGCCATTCTGAGTGCTGGTAAGATATTTTGGGCATCTTATAAGGGGTTTATATAGGGTGGATCAGTCCCGGTTTGAGCCAAAATAGGATTTGGACAAAAAATGGAAACTGGGACTAGATGTGCCCTCTAAATTGAGTTATTTTCATGAAAATTCACCCAAAAATCCAGAAAAATAAGACAAATTGAGAAAAACTTGATAAATTAAAGTTGCTTATGTTTTGTCTTTATTACGGCCAAGTGGACATCGTTGTCCCCTCGAAACTAACATTTTGATGAATGTCAAGAATCACTCATGGAGACGGAAGAATGGACATGGGAAACCCCCATGAGGTGTCGACTAACATATAAGTCGTTAGTTGTAAATCATTACTTACGCATCATTGTTGAAGACCGTGGGTGCGAAAAAAATCAGCCCGAGCTCCCCTTCATCAAAATCTGTGATGGTTGAGTCATCCTTCGTGCCCACAGATAAGCCAAAATTATGCAGTGAGGGACGATGGTTCTCGATTGGGTATCCTGACCTCACAAAATAATATATATCTTCAACTAATTGTTAAGCATGTCTTATTTTTGTTTTTTTAAATCCAACATGCATCATATAGCATTAGTTTCATTGCAATTTTTTCATTGGCATTGCATACATCTCATCATAATCTTCACCTTTTCACCATGATCTCTAAATCTCACTAGGTACATTCTCCCATCATTTACCCCAATT
Source organism: Cryptocoryne crispatula var. balansae (assembly GCA_036172225.1). Taxonomy (NCBI): domain Eukaryota; kingdom Viridiplantae; phylum Streptophyta; class Magnoliopsida; order Alismatales; family Araceae; genus Cryptocoryne; species Cryptocoryne crispatula. The sequence goes on from CM069918.1 coordinate 30,975,659, forward strand.
TTGATCTTTTCGATATCCCGCCGTGTTCGTTAGTCCCACCGTGTCCATCATCTATCATATTCATCTTGTATCGCTCAATGTCTTTCATTTATATCCCACGGTGGCCTTCTACAGCACTTTCTTGCTATTTATTCCATCGAGAAAGTCACTCATCCCGCCAAGGGCCTCCATTTTCCTCATAACTCTTACACCACCATCTATCCTCACGATCTATTGATTGAGCTTAAACATTTGCCTTGTGGAATCTGAGATCATTCCATTCTGAATCAAATCATGTTTTTTGGAAAACTTAAACGAATCTGAGAGCCTAAATATGCTTGATTGGTATTCTTTTATTATACAAAACAATTCTCTTTTAAAACTTTAGCCCATCACAGTATAGGAACACCATAAAGATTAGGTTGCTGGCTGATGATGAACTTATGAACCCATGATTCAGGGACTTCCCACTGCGTTGGGGGTTGGCTATTCCTCTCTTGTGCCCATGGCACATCCCTTACCAATTGAACATAGGAAGACTTGATGGAATGTGGCAATAACTCATGAAACTTGAGAAGATTCTCTTCGCCGAATTTGGTCGATGAGTGTGTCTATATCTACACCTTGATACCACCTTTTCAACCCATCACTATTTCACTCCACTGCATTCCATTACACTCCATTTCACTTCATTACATTTCCTTACATTCCATTTCACTGCATTACATACCATTCCCTTGCAAAGTCGACATCAAGGCAAGGCAAGCTATATACATGCCAAATTGGCCTGATTCGAAGCCCCAGACTCTTATTCCAATGGAAATACTCTTTATCTGACCGTTATCTGATCAAAATCACCTTGTGGAGATGAGCCAAGGATGTTAGTGGAGAGCCACGTGAATTGAGAATGAACCAAAGATTTCCAAAGCAATGACGTAACCTTCAAGTGAGAGCCACGCGTTAATTTTAGAAACATGAAGTTTGCTCAATGACCGACCCTTAACGATCCACAATTGAAGGTCACGGAAGTCTCACATGAATTCCACAACAAATGAGTTTTCGACAAGTCTTTTCGGCGGTCACATGTCTATGTCAGCTTTTATCGTGGCTTTTTGATATGTTCTATCACGGGTATCCCAGACTGTGTTATGTCTTTCCAATCGTCACTAGACCTTTCCAGGTCTTTCGGGTCAACCCTGGATGTTTATTATCATCAATCGGTGCTATACAGTCATTTCAATCGATTTTAGGGTTTCCTGGTTATTCCTAACTTTTTTGAGGTTCATTTCACGTTAACCAGGTCATTCCCAACTTTTTCTATGATTTTGAGTTTTCTGGATCACACTGGACTTGTTCGGTCATTGTTTTAAGTTCTCCCGAGTTGACCCTCGACTTTTTAATCGAAACTGTGTCTTTCCAGATCACCACTCCGGCTGTCACATCCTCGGATTCATAAACCAGAGGTTAAAGTTCCGTATCGAAGTCTCGATATGTGCACTGACTGGTTTATCAATTTGAGAAGCTACGTTTATGAGTCATCTTTTAAACACAACAAACAAGAGTCAAAACAGACATCCTGTTTGCAAGTTACGACTCGCAAACGGAGTGTGCGCAGGAGAGAGAGTTGAGCATTCCCCTAAACTGGGGGTGCAGTCAGCGTGCCCTCACCTTGAGGGCGTGGTCAGTGCCCCCCCCCCTCGACTGAGGGCGCAATCAGTTCTAGAAACCAGAAACCTACCCGGATTTCAGACTTTCCAAACTGGTTTTAGAAAGTTTCCCCCTTAAAAATTGATTATTTTGATCGCGTCCCCATATTGGGGGCACGTTGGTTTTGTCAACCCAATTTTTAAAAAGTTTCCAAAATTTTCCGGTATTTCTTTCTGATGGCACGGCCTGCGCACCCTCATCTTGAGGGAGCAGCCACCGCACCCCCAACCTGGGGGTGCGTCCAGTTTCCTTCTATTTTTTACACCGGGTCTACTTCTTCTATAAATTGAGGGCTTTTCTCAACAATCGGGGGTTACCACACATGCCCCAGCACGTTCAAAGATCATCCAAGGTCTCTCCCAAGTTCTCTTTCATGTTCTACTCCATCTTATTGGTGAGAGATCGGCCCCAACGTGAGAAAGGAGACCCGACTCGTGCTCTCAACATCGACGTTCTTCATCAGCCTCTACAGGATTCTCGAGATGCATACTGCAAAAGTGGTCAACAAAAGAAAGCTTCCTCTCTACGTCCTCTCTCATTTTCAATAGACAACACTCGATTCTAGCATGTCTTTTGTCTGTGGAGATTGCTATACTGAAGGTGCATACCCAGGCTCTGTTTCCACATCTGTCCACTTCCCAAAATTCTATAGGTCTACACATGCATATTCAAGAGAAGTCATCAACATAAGATCTCTTTTCTTCCAAGTCCTTTGTCTGTAAAAACAAACAACACTCAATTTCGACATTGGGGTCATCCGTAGCAGCCTCTGCACTAAAGTTGCACTGGCAGGATACCATACTCACCTGAGTGCAGGCCATCCGAACTGACCTTCTTTCACTTGTTTCGTCTCTGATCCGAGCCATCTTACTCTATAAGTCTTTCTCTCTTCACTTCATAGTATTGTTAGGTCATCTTAATTTAGTTTTACATCATTTTATACCATTAAAAACACAAAAAAAGGTTAGGACTTGCCCTGAGTTCTAATCCAATTGCTTCTTTTCTCATCTTTCTTTTTACGATTTCTACACTTCACCTAGTTCTAACCAATTCCTTTCACTTGGTTCATTGTTTTAAGTTGCACAAATCCATTCAAGCTAGCAGCGATTGAGGACTCTCCCTCATTGGCCGGCTGACAAGGAACAAGGTTGAACCCGAGCACATTGATAATCTCACATGCTAAGGTACACAATCACTTTCCTTTTACTTCCATTACATAAAGTAGAGCCTGTGGCTCTTGGTGACCACATATTTCAATCATTTCATGCTTTAAGTTTTTTCGTTCCATCCTCACTCTCCTCGCACACGACCCGAACCGTCTCTACGGTGCTCAAGCGATGTCGAGAGATGAAAGTTCGGAGATTAATGTGAGTGTGGGACAGAGTTGAGAACTTTTCCACTTTATTTCTATTTCTTTTTCATTCCCTCTTGAGGTGGCGATCCGAATTACAACAAACCCGTTTTCGGAGTCGACACTACTAACTAAAAATGCTCTCATATATATATGTCAAAGACATAAACACATATTGTCACATAATATTACACACATATATCTAATTAATCCATGTTAACTCGTAATTTAAGCAAAACTTAATTATACAAACCATTTAATTAAAAGGTCAAATTTTATGAACCATGAGGATTTTAACATATAAATTTAATAATAATTAATAGACACATCAAGAATACTTAATTGAGCGACGCTTAAAAATTACGTTAAGATCGATGATGAGAGAAACCGGACGATAGCGTAGTGTAGACATAGGAATCGAACTAGATTCGTTCTCCCTTGCACACCTACTAGAGAGAGAATAAGAGAGAAGGGACAGATAGAAATAAGTGATAGATCAGATAAGAGACATAGAGTGGAAGCATAGGAGAGAAGGAGAATAGGAGAGAGAGAGAGAGAGGCTCTAACCGGGGATCAAAGGAGCGCTGGGGGGTGAAATTGCGTTTGATGACGGTCAAATGGCGTTGGCGGGTGAGCAGCATAGACGACGGATAGCATGCAGATGGCGTATGGGTGGAGGGGCAGCTCGCGTGGACAACTCACACTGGGCCGAGGGCGGGGAATGGCTACACCGACGTGGTTGGTAGGTGCAGTGGCCATGCGGCGGGCAATCAACTAGCAGGGCGATGGCAGATAGTGGCGGAGGCAGTGACCGGGCAAGGAGGAAGCAGGGGCGGTGTGCTGGAAGAAAGGGGCCGGGGGTGGTCACAGAGGGGCTTCGTGGAGTGGCCATGCGGCGGGCAATCAACCGGCAGGCGATGGCGGATAGTGGCGGAGGCAGTGACTGGGCGAGGAGGAAGTAGGGGCGGTGCGCCGGAAGAGAGGGGCCAGGGTGGTCACAGAGGGGCTTCACGGATGGACTAGAAGAGTTTGGAACAGAGAGAGAGAGAGAGAGACGATCGTGATGCATTAGCTTGGGCTGCTGCACGATTACGGGATATATATAGAGAAAGAGAACTGTTACCGTGGAAACCTCAATTTTAAAAAGTTTAAAAGTTTGAAAAGAGATAGTTTCTAATGTTTAAAATATCAACATCCGAATTTTTTGGTAAAATAGATGATAGACTATGAAAGTACTAGATGGTCCGGGTGATATTATAAAATTATACAATTAAGATTTGAGTTTTGTGAAATTTTATTTTTGTTCAATCTTCGTCGAATGGTGCGAATATTCGACGTTTATTTACATCAAGTAATTACTCGAATACTCTTGATTAACTATCATAGCAATCTTGTTTGACAAGAATATGCACATCCACAGAATAAAAAAGAACACAAAGGACTCTACCGTTTAGGATCTGATGATATGTGAACAAGTTTAATTAAATTTTGTTTGAAGTTGTTTTATGTTTTGCTTTTAGATGTGATTTTGATTTGAGTTTAATTTTGAATTTTAAGTTTGTTGAGTTTTGATTTGGTTTGATTGTTTTTAATTTAATTGGTTGAAGTTTGTTTTATTTTGTTATGAGTTTGGAATGTTAGATGTGTTGAAACAATTTAATTTATTGAGGTTTAGTTGTCATATAAATTAAAATGTTTTGTTGTTTTATCATGTTGGTTGGTATTTTAATACCGATTCAAGTGTGTTTGATATATTTTAAGTGTTTTAAACTTTGGTTCCACTTGATTATATTTATCTTCATATTGTTATAAGATCCGATTTCTCATGTTTTAAGATGGATTTTAGATATTTTAATGTGTTTTTAATGTATTCTTTTTGGTTGGATTTTGTTTTTACTTGCTTAAGAAATGAAGCTCCATTAAATTAAGTGAATTCATTTGGATTTTCCAGATTTGTGTTAAGTCTATTTTTTATTGCATGTTGAGGTGTTAATGATATGTTTTTAAGATGTTTACAGATTGGATTAAGTGAATTTAAAGATCTGATTTAATATTGTTCATTTCGATTCAGTTCATATCACATTCGGTCCGTCAGGCTAGCATCGATGCCCGATCACATGCAATTGAGTCGACACTTGAAATGTTCATTGAATTGCACTTGTTCATGTCAGTGTACATCACTTGGCTAGTAGTTCACATGCTGTGAGCATGGGATTTGAAGATGGTAGTTTCCTTCCCCTGAGATGTGTTTCCATTGGATCAAAGGAAAAAATCAGCAATATGACGGCATGTCGACCCATCCTTGATCAAATGAATTTTACCTCCAATATAGTTAAGCCTTTTGACTTTCCACACCAGGGAAAGGATCAGTCGACGATGGGAGTCGGCCCATGCCTACGTCCAGGATGTGACATGTCAGGTCAAGTCTGGGTCAGCCGTCCAAGGTAGAGCATCCAGTTGTGTACTAAACCCTTACTTAATTTTACTTTCGCATTTCAAATTTTTATTTAAGTTGATTTGTCTGAGGCCCAATGGACCAGCTTCATGTTTCATGACCCAATTAGATCGGCTTCCCGTCATCTCGGCCCGGTTGGCCCATTTTCATCTTCTTGGGCCTTGCAGCCTAATATGCACTTCAAGGGCTAGCATAGCCTATTTTGCATCCTGTTTGGACCGGAATTGAGAACCACCTTTTCAGCTCTTGACCCATCATGTGAGCCAAAGGGGATCAGGCCGTCACTCTTAACCCGATACTCACAAGGACTTGCTTGTAGCATTGATCGGATCAACACCTGTTCTAGCATCAGTCTAGCACTTGTTTTGGGACCGAATCAACACCAGCAAGTCCTGTTTTGTATGCCATTTTTCTTGTTATAGTAGTAGACAAATGAGCCTCAAAGGGGCTAAAATTGGACCTGTTTAAGTATTGTTTAAGAGAGCCAACAAAGGGGCTAACATGGCTGTTGTTCGGTTGCTGCATAGGTGGACAAAATTGAGGTTAATTGGATGACCAAAAGGAGAAACCAAGGTGGCTATTCAGGTGGGCAGTTAAGGTGGTCTGATAGGGATTTGATTGAGGAAAGAATTAAGGGCACTCAAAAGGGCCTGATTGGGGACAATAAGGGCTCGGACATGGGGTCAACAGGGACATATTTTGATGGTTTGACAATGGCCAAAGAATGGACAAAACAAAGGGCTGATTGAGGACCTGAAATGCAAGCTGAACATGGGCTATGGCTGAGGCCTATTTAGGTGACAATAGAGAATCAAACATAGGCTGTTTATGGCATGTCTAAAGGGCTGATTGGATGGCCAAAAGGCTGCTCAATTGAATTGATCTCTGACCTCCTAAAACGATAGACAGGAGGAGGATCGAACAAGATCTGATTGGGGACATCAAAGGTACTCTTTGAATAGCCTAAATGGGGTGCATAGGGTGCTGGTTTAAGGAGACAGCGGGGGACGCTTTTTGGCAGGCCTAAATGGGCGCTCAAAGGGCATGAAATGGAGGTCAAATGAAGTGCACATGGGGCTGGTTTAAGGAGACAGCAGGGGGCTGTGTTTGGAGGACAGGTTGGGGACCAATGTAGGGGTAGCTTGTATGCCAAAAAAGGAAGGCCAAATGGGGCTGTTTCAGTTGGCCGAACATGGATCAACACAAGGGCGCACAAGGGGCTAGTTTAGGTGATTGGACAATGGCCAAACAGGGGTTGTGCACAAGTCTATGTAGGGTATAGCACACGGCATAAAATAGAGGCCAATTGAGCTACTTTAGATGGCCGACCAGGGAGGTCTTCAGATAGCCAGCAAGGGGTTGATCAAAAGGAGGGCACACAAAGGACCTTAAGGAACTATTTGGCCACCATTTAGAACCTAATAAGAGGACGCTCATGAGGCATAGAATAGAGAAGAGAATGGGGGAGAGAAACAGGAAGGAAGGGCTACATGGTTGTTCTTCTTACCTTTCTCCTCTTCTTCTTCTTCTTCTTCTCCTTCACTTGGCACACCTACTGCAAGGAGATTGGAGATAGACTGCCTACTTGTTTTTTTTTGTTCTTCTTCTTATCCTTCCTTTCCTTGGTGCACACCTTTGGCTGGAGAAGGAAGATGAGAAAGAATTCTTATTGTTGTTGCTGGTTGAAGAAGAAGAAGGCCGTACCAGCCTTGATGCTGCTAGAGATGGTAGAGCCTGTACCTTCTTGTGCTGCTGCCACTACTGTTAGGAGAAAGAAAAGGCCGCACAAGCCTTGGTGTTGTTGGAGATGGCTAAACCTGCACCTTCTTCTTTCTGCTATAGAAAGTTCTCCTTCCTGCTAAGGTGTTGTTGCGCTTAGTAGAAAGGAAGAAGAGGGAGAGAGCAGGTTCAATTGGCTGAGAAAGAGTGAATTGGGTTGTGCACAATCTGATGGCTTGGAGAGAGAAGGGTGTGCGGCCAAGTTTTTCTTAGTGAAGCCTCCCTTCCAATAGGAAGACTTGGATCACATATGATGGGATAAGAATAAGCTAGAGGGGTGAGACTTCTAATTCATGAAGAAGTCTTCTATGGGAGGAGTTCTATGCAAGGGGTCTCATCCATCTAATGTGTGCATGGGGTGAGGGGTTGTGCGCACAAGGCCCTATTTTGTAGGTAACGTGCACACAAGGTGGGCTGAAAGAGAGGTTGGCCACACCTGATCTTGCTCTCCTAGTCTTCCACTTACCAAGAAGTCTAAAGGATAATCTGAATAAGAGAAAACATGATAGAGAGATAAGGATATGCTAAAGATAAGATGAGGGTGCGAGTCCTATCTTACGAAGAAGTCTTCCCCGAAGGAATTCCAGCCAAAAAGGGAGTCTATTCAAGGAGGAGTCCCACTAGAGAGAGAGAATCTTCAAGGACATGTGCGCACACCAGTAGGTGAGGACAGAGGAATGTGCATCCAACCTAGGGAGAGTGACGTGGCAGCTCATCATCTCATCAAGATGCTCTGACTCGACGGATATTGTTAATTCTAGCCAGAATTAATTAAATAAACACCAAATTTACCATGAAAAATTCGGCATATGCCATGGTGGCCGTTGATCTTGTGCTCCATGAAGATGTATGGCCAAGATGTCATGAATTACATCAAATTTCTAATTTTACCGATTCTCCTGATCAATGTGATCTCAACTGTCGATAATACCCAAAATTACAATTAAGTGCAATTAAATTATTTTGTTGGCCGAATTTTATTTCTGATGCGTCAATATTCTTGAGATTAAAGTCATAGACCGAGAAATGAAATATTCAACTTGTAGGTTGATCTAAAAATTGTTTAAATCATCATGTCACTAGGGTGACAAGACAGAGTTTTACCCAGATTTGATCTTTCCTAAATATCTTTTAGACTGGTGGTTAGATTTTCGATCCGTTTCAAGCATTGTCCAACTATGTCTTGTACTGACAATGTGGTGAAGTTGGATCTTTATATTAAGAGCCCCAACTTGTCCCGAAGTGTCAGGAACAAAACGGTCATTTTGGCCTTTCAATGTCCGTTTTCTATGTTTTAGGCACCATTGCGAAGTTCTCTGCCAGGGCTATGCAATGAACTCATTATCTTGGCCATTTGGAGCTTATTAAGCTATGTTGAGGTAATTTCAGAGCTTGTTTGTATCATCTAGTTCTTATTTTACCAAATCTGGGTTGAATTTCCAGATAAACTGACATTACTCAAATCTGTATTGAACGAGCTAAATGGAAAATTTTGGTGCCAACAGTTACATGAAAGTTGGATAAGAGACGAGCCAAAGAGAAATATTGTGTGGGAAAGGAGGAACGGATTTCGGATGGTGTCATACACTAAGAAAACAGGAAGCACTAGGGGGATTTCCTTTGAGAGCCACTTTAGTGTGTGTGTGTGTGTGTGTGTGTGTGTGTGTGTGTGTGTGTGTGTGTGTGTGAGAGAGAGAGAGAGAGAGAGAGAGAGAGAGAGAGAGAGAGAGAGATGGAAGGAGAACGGACGGGCTTGAGGATATACTAGTAGGATGAGATTTTTATTTGAAAAAAAATAGGTGTAACGTAGGAGAGAGAGCTTGAGGATAAGGAGAGAGAATAAGATAATATTTTTACACCAACCAAAATGCTAATCCAAATAAGATATACATATACTTTCATCGTGATAAGATTTCTCCTTTCAATATTTAAGATATTACAAATACAAACTGAGTCATCTCACAATTAACATATAAAATTCATTTATTAACTCATTAATTAAATATAACACATGATATTGATAACTGGGGTGACAAAATCTTGCAATATATCCTGACAAAAACTTGCTCCACTTTAAATACTACAATGGACATTATAATTTTAGACTAGGAAAGTTACTTCCCCTCAAGCAATCTGGGATTTAATCTCAAACAATCTGGGATGCCTTCAGCAACCCTTTACACATCTACCCTGTCTATATTTACAAGCAATCTCCACTAGAAATATTCTCATATTACAGTGATCAAGTAATTTCCACCAGCAACTGCAATGTGCAGCTTAGTCTGCTTTATTCAAGCATGGGACAATCTGAGGATTCACCAATTATGTGTTTCAAGGCCACAGAATTATGAAGCAGATGTAAGGAACCAAACCTGTTGGCGATCAACAAGGTTCAAACAATCATATTCTGATGTATCTGTTCCCAAAGCAGCTTGACTATACACGTTACCTCTCATTGTGGAAAAGCTCTGGTGAACATCCGGAATTGGGAGGTTGACATCGCAGTGCTGCAGGCCCAGCGTCAGCGACACACCACCATTGCCATATCTTCCCATCTCTGCCATATCATGATACACCATGTATCCACTGCTTCCCTCAGATTGGCGAATAGCATCCTGAAGAAGGCTACAATCTTCTCTGGTTTGTTGGTGCTCACTCAGATTTAGATTCATGTGGTTGGTGTCCCCAACATTTGCTTTGTTCTGGAAAGCAGCTGTTTCACAATCCGTTTCCATGTTGCCATTTCCTTGACTCCATTGGCACCTCTGGGATGTGAATCTCAGACTTGGCATGCCACCCCCATCTTCTGGGGATCTGATCCCATCGTTCCCTTTTGTCAAATTATCTAAGTTTGAATCCATTTCAATCTCTCCGAACTCTTCCTTGTACATCTCCTCAATCATAGGCTTCCATAATCGTACGCGGGCATTTATAAACCAGTTTGAAACCTAGAAGTAAACAGGATAAGTCAAAGTTAAAATGCCACTTCTGGCTGGTATAGACAGAATCATGCTGCAAAAACAGCTGGTAAGAAACCAACAAACCAGACAGAGTTCCTCATGCAATGCTCAAATCGTTGAATATAGATGGACTGATATATATCAGGAATGTTCAACTCAGATGGGGAATTGCGACAGGATACTTAACCCATGACCATTTAAAGAAATTTAGTGATTCAAGTCGATCCTGATTCCAGCCAAGATTCCTCATTCATTTGTGAAAGGTTACTAAGGCAACTTCTTTCTTAAATGTATTATTCAGATGATCAGATGATTCATAAGATGATAATAACATACCTGACTCCTTGTTAAGCCTGCCTGCCTTGCTAACATTAACTTATCCGAGTCTTTTGGGTAACTGCAAAAAAGAATTTTATGAACAGTAAATTTGTAGCTTTATAAAACTAATCATATGCAAAATCAAAGCAGAATGAATTGATTATATAAGATAAATAGTTACGGATGAAGAAAGTGCTCAAAGAGCCACGCGCGAAGAACTGAAACAGAAGTATCTGGTAATCCTCTTTGTGGTCTCCAGGCATGTTGTTGCATCATGCCAAACTGTTGGAAAGCCTTTTGTTTCCTGATTTGCTTATCAATGTAACGCAAACGAACTATTCCACTCCCTCTAGCACCTGCAGGGTCTTGCTCCCCAAGCAATTTTCCTGTAGCACGTATCTGACCATTGATTGCATCTCTCAAGCAGCGAAAATGCTCAGAAATAGTCTGGACAGCAAGTCCAGTATAAGCTTTAGCAGCCCCAAGGCCTGCTATTACATCGAAGGATGAAACAACAATCTGCATTTGATGATAGTACTGTTTGTACCTTCTATCAACCTGCATGAGAGTTGGAAATATCATCTCATATGATTAAAAAGAACAAGTTACCATTGTGAAAAAGAGAGTGAAAATGGAAACTGCTTGAGAATACTAGTAAAACAGAATTTACCATCCAGAAAACGACAATATTGGTGAACAATCCATCCCAGATCAAAAGCCTACTATGCACCTGTTTCAGGGACAGTATTTCACCATATAAAAGGTTCACAAATCTGTGTAATGTGGATATCGCCAATCCTTCACAGTCCACGCTTTGGACTTATCCCCCAGAGAATCACCATCTCACATGCTCTGGATGACAAGTCCACCTTAAACTATATTTGTAAAGACAGTTAAAGAGATTGCCTACGCAAGGAGGTGAGGCATCCTTGTTTACTCCTTTGGGTGGTCACTGCAAGCCTAGATGGTCTTGTCCAATCTAAGACAACATAATTAATTTTATGCATTGGCATTCTTAACTTAAATATATATTCTGATACCAAGAATTCCTAGGATAGATCAGACCATCGGCCAGGGCTTATTTCCAATTCTGATTGGATCAGATCAGCTAGATTGGCAATTTGGTAGAAGACAAGGATCGAACAAGAGTCGACCAATTCTGGCTTATTCCAAGGTAGGATCAGCTGATTCAGGCTCCAGATCGGCCATTCTTTGACGATCTATGCCAGGCTGTTCAACCATATGGCTGATTCCAATCTAGATTGTCCAACTCTGGCTGATCCTGGCCACTCTGGCTGGGCCAAGCCAATCCCAAGGTGAAGTTCACTACAGGATTGGTCATCCCTCGGATAGGATTGGCTGGTGCCAATTCTAGTCCAGATTGACCGATCCTGCCAAACATGTCTAATATTAATAAAGTATGGAATTAGCAAATCCAAGACTCTCCATAAACAAGTTTGTTATACTTATATAATAATAAGACTTTATTCAAATATGTATCTATATTAAATGACTGGCAATTCTATTGTCAATGTGATTACCTGATAGTGATAGCCGAGTGACATGACAACTGCCATATGTTATTGGCCTCACACATTTGATCAAACACCACTTAGGATATAATTGATTCCTACAAACCACCACATTGTAAGAGTAAAAGACTTCACACAATAAAATGTCCCCAAATTAACAAATATAAACTCTGGAACAACTTTTGAAAAGATTGAAATCAGGCTATTTGCCAATTTGGTTTATGTGCAAACCTTGATATTTTGTTTCTTTATTTTCCTTCGGAGAATCCTTTGTTTAGGTTCCTTTGAGTTCAACTTCAGTGTTCTTTATGTGTCAATTTATATCGACCATATGATTGAGCCCCCTTCAGAGAAAAAAAATAAAAAAACCGATTCTGGCCGATTCCAGAAACGATTTCCTTCACAGTATTCCGGCCGATTTCAATTCCGGCATCCATGTGCGAGATGGACCTGCCGCTTGTGCCATGAGATGGAGCCTCAAGACATTGGATCCTTTGGAGATCGCTTTCATAGGGGCCATTGCAAGAAGTAGTAGGACCAAGGCACAATGCGATGGGTATTCATAGAAACCCATATTTTCCTAATGGTGGGTTGCATAAACGGAATGGACTTATTATCAAGGATAGTTTGATCAACGGATTAGGCCTTAAACATATTTAGACAGCAAACTTTCCATTAATTGATTTCCCCTTTTCTGAATTTAGTAATGTTAATTATAAGATTTTCTATTGTGTTTATTTCTAATGATTTGAGTTGTTCATATTTAAGGATTTTCATATCTACGTTTATTTAGAACCTTGTAGTTCATTCTTCCTCCTCAAGAATTATATGGGCCTAAGATTACATGGCCAGTGGGTGGTGTGTGAGATAGGTTGTGGGTGAGAAGTCCGTTTACTTTTAAAATTCAAAATTTTGGAATTTTCACCTTTCATCACCTTCCTTCCTCTCTTTCTTATGGTCCAAATAAGAGTGGGATTTAAAATTTCTCTCTCCCTCCTTTCAATCAACATCCATGGCCCCTTGCCCCCTTTTTTGTTGGGCTAGCCATCTTCAGGCCACTTAATGGATTGGAGCCTGATAGGCCCAATTTGGTGGCTCCTTTCTTGGGTGTACGTGATGCTTTTTCCATTTTTTTCTTCCTTCTTTCTTGGTTAAAAAAAAATTATATTTTAATAGCCTAAAAGCAAGTAATAAAACATGAAGACTATTATCAAATGAAATATTTTTGCACCTTGAATTATTAAAATGTAAAATTTTAACATGGTGAGTTATTAAATACTTAGGCCCATGGAAGATGTCATCAATTACCCATTGGTGTTTAAACAATAGTGAGAAATAACCAGTTATTATCACTGCAACATTACATTTTTTGGAGACATTATCATTGCTAGGTCAATGGCCTTGTTATGGGGATTTGGTTGAGTCCAGTTAGGAGTTTTAAGTCCATTTTCTTAATTTAGTCTCGAGGGATCTATTTGTAAATATTTAAAGAAATTTTGAGTGTTTTTTTATTTTCAATCCTTACGAGGACATGGTTGTAGATAGGTGCTTTGAAGTCCCTTTTTTGTAACCCTTTTTTGTAAATTGGCCCCTTTATTTAAGAGAGAGCCCATTACAACTGACATGACGAATTTTTAAAAGAAACCTTATAGCTTGGTTCTCCTAGTAAGGGGCTTTGCCCCAGAAACTCTTCACCTCCTCCACAATGGAGACTTTCCATCCTCACCCCGGCAGTAGGTCGGTCATCCACTCCACCCCCGGCAAAAAGCCAAATGCGATGCTCTTCATCCCCTTTCCCCTAGTGGACTCTGTGCCATTCCCCTTCACCTTCTCTCTTCCCCAATTCTCATTTCAATCGATTATAACTCTACCAGATTCCACAGCTTAATGTCATCTTCTACGACACACCCCAATGGCCATCGAAAACTCTCCTGTAGCAGTCCCTTGTCGATGACGCCATTGGAATGTTTCAGCGATCCCTGGATAGTTCAGTGCCAGTGGGCACCTTCGTTGACATTGGCTTCCTTCCAAGCACCCTCTCTTCCTCGACCACCACCTCATCCTCCTTTCTCACATTCACTTTCCGCTTTGTCCTTCTCCATCGCCACCTCCTAACCATCTGGGAACATCCACAACCGACTTCCATCAAAATGCCATCTTCCGTGACTTCCCCCATTCCCATCCAAGTTGACTGGAACCACTAGAGCACTTCCCCTTGATCTGACAACTGCAACACCCCTAGATTGCACCCTCCTTCCCTCCTCTACATCCCCTTTTCCCTCTGCCATCACCTTCTTTGCCATCGGAAGCAGCTTGATCTCCCCTCTCCACACCCACCCTTCCCAAAGCTGATGAAGATGAAGAAGGAGAAAAGAAAGACAGGAAGAGTATGAGGGTGAAGACGACACGTGAATCCTGCCATATATTCACCTCTCCTCCCATATGCCGCCGCCGGTTACATCGTCATTTGTCGTCACCACCTCCAGCCATGCACGAGAGGCTGCTGCTACTACTGTTGCCACCTACAACTCTGCACCCTCTGGACAATGAACAACAAAGCGAATGCGAGGAGATGAAGATGCCCCCAACTTTGGCAGCCTTATAAGCGTCGTCAATCACTACCTTTAGTAGCCACGAAACATGGCAATGGTCTCCATCTTCCAGGCTCCACCGCATGCTACCACAACCCTCACTTAGGTGGGGTCTTGTTCCCCTGGCCGTCAGGCATGCCCACAAGGTACCACAGACCCCTCACCACTCATCCTCATGTGCTTGCGACTGTGCCCTAGCACGGCCATGCCCCCGCTGGGCCCTCTCCATCGTGCACTCACGGGCACACTCCCTTCACGCACGCCATAGCCCCCTTGGTCTCTCATTCATGCCAAGCTGCCGTGCGCCGACAAGCAACCTTGATCCCATGACTGGGATCCAGCAGCCTCCATAGCCACCTTCGCCCATGCCACGAGCAGCCACGACCCCACTAGGGGGATCTTCTTCGAGCGTTTGCGAGGGTAGCCTTTCAGTTGCCACATATCCCCATCTAAGGCTCTTCATCTTCCCGCACAGTTGCGCGCTGGTTGGACAGCCACAGTCCCTGCCAGGGCCACAATCTTTCCTCATTGCAGCTACCACAGCACCCCTGCCAGGCACTCGCCTCCTCATGCACGGGGGCATCTCGAGCTTCTTCAACCCTAGCTGCTGCTGTGGCTCCCGCGGCTGCCTCCAGCCACGACCCCACTTGGGACCTTCACCATAGGGCAGCCACGGTGTCCTTGTGCAGCCCTCAGTTTTACTCAGCTGTTGCCACATCACCCCGGTCCGATGTTCAACACAACCAGTCGATGTAGCCATTTCAGATCGGCTTTAGACCGGTTCAGGGTCATTTAGGCCTAATTGAGCCCAGTTCGCTTTAGTTTAGTCTCTTTAGTTCGTTTTGAACATTTTTGCGGTGCTTAGAACGGGTCTGCTCGCGCTGTCCCACATCACTTTGGGCATCCATGAGACCATGCAAGAGGTAGGAAAAATAATGACATGAATAGAAATTCTCATCCAATAAAGGCCCAGTCAATGAAAAGAAAACAACTAAATATAAGTCAACTAAGCAAGAAATACATCCCTATGTATATCTGCATCCAAACATTAGAGTATAACTCAATACAAATGATGTGACATATTATCTAATTATGTTTTCTTCGCTATAAGACCCGATCAATGAAAAGAAAACAACTAAATATGAGTCAACCAAGTAAGAAATACATCCTTGTGTACATCGTCATCCGAAATTTAAAGTATAACTCAATACAAATGACGTGACATATTATCTACTTATGTTTTCTTGGCTATAAGTGGAGCATATAGCCAGAAAGGATTGGCATATTAAATAAAGTAAAAAATATATATAGTGGGATCATCTGTTTGTAAGACTGCAGTAGACACTCATGCTAGCATCAGATATCACAATTTCATCATGTATACTAGAATAAAAATTTGAGGCCTATAAGTCTATTAAATTACAGCAACAAGATCATCACCAAAGTCTTCGCTAACATGCTAAATAAATGCCTTACAATCCGCCTTCATTATGGGCATATACATCCTGAACAATTTTATGTCAACTCATGAGTGTCTATATAATCAAAGAATACAACATAGAGAATGTATTATGCTGAAGCTGAATTTTGAAAATCCAACATGATGATTTTATGCCCCATCAGGTATATTCCAGTATGTTTGGGCCCACCAATGTGACTGGATGGCAGCATCTCCGATCATGTCCTGCATCACACCTAGTCAGCTTTACGCAGGCCACATCTCATCATCTCTCTCGACCCACAATGCTGCAGTCTGCTGTCTTCTTCATCTCATATAAGTCTACCCCCAAGCCACCCCTCCAACCACCACCACCACTTTCTGCCCGCAGGTCAACCCCAACCCAACAACCCAGAGATTTCTCCACCTGAATCCTCCCCTCAAAACCAGCCTGTCCAGCACCTGCTGGTGCTAGCTCCCCTCTGCCACGCCGCAAGCACCAGAGATCGTGCAGGCCACCCCCCTTCTTTGCATGTGTGCAAAGTTGTCATTGCAAGGAAGAGGACACTAGATAGGTGGTACACTGACTGGTTCAAGAGAATAGGACCACAGTCCCCTGCTGCATCATTCGAAGACAAACAGACCCAGTTCACACCAGTCAAGCCAGTACAAGTTTAAATAAACCAGTTGGTTAGGCTTGGTTTGACTCAGTTTCATGATGTATCAAATGGACCAGTGAGGCTTAGCCTGGTCACACTAGTTCAATATGGCTTAACTTGGTCCAGGTCAATTCAAATTGGTCTAGCCTGGTGCCGTCGACCCAGAAAGTTCAGCCTGTTCTCCACGCCCATCCAACTGGGATCAGAACAGTTTGGTCCACTCCAGCTGGTCAAATCAGTTAATTTGCATGCCTTGAACCATCAGCACCTTGCCCTGCATCACAATGTTTGGCCCTATATAAAAAAATATGATGCCAAGTTTAAATTTCCTCTTTACTGAGTTGGGGGAGACTCAAACCAACAACCCACTTGAGTCATCCCTCTCTCTCCATCCGATAGGCCTGTTTAGAGGCCAATTGTTTTCCATGGCTCCAACAGCTCCTCCAATTGAATGGCCTCCATTGAGGGCTCCACTGACCATGAAAAGCTTTATCAGGCACCATTCATACAGAAAATTAAAAAGCATAAAATTCACCTCTAACATCTGGATGCTCATCTAAGGCATCAAAGGTGAAATGACCTTTAGCAACATAAGTAGTAACAACTAGAGGTTCTTAAATGATACTAGATTTCTCATTTCTCATGGGCCTGGACAACTAGAGATTCTTAACTGTTTCAAAAGCTCCTCAAGATATGGAATTTGACAATTCTAATGAAACTAAAATAAAAAGGGTGCACCCAATGTTTTGACTGAGTGTGAGTGTGACACTGCATGTGTAATAATCATTTGTTTGATGGAGGAGTAAGATAAAAATGATGGAATGTGATACACGTAATTCTTGCCAAACTTACTGCTAGGCACAATTCTCCCTTCTCTAAAGAAAATGTGGGTTACAGCAAAATGTCTTCATAAACTATGCAGACAATATAAAAGACAGTGGAAGGAATCCTCCATACAAGAGACGAGTTCATTTGTAGCATGAGTAGGTGAGTATTAGATGTTAAAAGACCTAATTTCAACTATCCATTGGGTATCTAAAGACTGATAGTATGGTGAGGACACATGAGCCCGGGTCCGATTCAACCCGAGTTGCATTTATAGATGATGCCGATATTAGCTGGGTTCCATTTGGATCGAAGATGATCAGTTTTCATAGAGAACATATATGTAATTACCATTTTCATGAGTGTAGATTTTGTAATTACATTTTCCTATTTTTTCATTATTTTTTAAAATTTACTGATTTCTTGCAGCCCTATCAATAGGACTATCCTTTGTACTTGTGAGCAGGGAGTTAAAAAGATAAATAAAAAGCTTATGTTTCCTGCCTCCTTCTGGAGTCTTTCAACAGTGACTTCTTCCCCATGTCTTCCACTTCATTTATCCACTCCCAACAAAGTTTTCCTGCCCAAGTTTCTTCTGTTGGAAAGTGATGACACCTCCCTTTCTAATGGAGTTTCCTTCTTCTCGACAAGGCAGCGCTGCTTCATCCTCCCTTCTCCAAAGACTCTTCTTCCCTCCGGCGGCATCTCCTGCTCCCTTCTTCAATGCTGTTCTCTTCTTCCTCCCATTTTCTTCTCAGTCTCCTCCTCTGATGCAACTCTTCTTCGGGTATTGAAATCGGAGACCAGCAAATGTGATGGTGAACTTTGAGATCTGAAGATTGTCGAACACAAGCATGAATGGAGTCTTCTTTTCCTTCCTCACCGCGTTCTTCTTCCTTTGTCAGATGGACATTCAATTGGCTTTGTTGTTTCTCCGTCAACAACATAAGACCAGCGATCACTTCTGCTTCCTTAGCAAATAACGCATCTTCTCTTGATGGCATGCCTTTGGTGGATTCACCATCAGCTCAGTGATTCCCTGCATCTTTGGTGGAGATGGCTTCAACAGCTTCCATCGGTGAAGACATCTTCGATGGATCTTGGATCTGCAGTTCTCTTCAACTGCAGAGAACAAGGTGATTCCAAACTTCTAGAGACCGGTTAGATTCCTCAATGAGATCTGTTAGTAACTGGAAAATCTAGATCGGAAATTATCCTCCACCTCCTTCTGACTGCTAGATCTCTACATTTTGAACACTATTTCTATTTCCCTGTATGCCAGATCACAAGCTTTATGTTCAATTGCTGATTTACATCACTTGTTCAAAAAATTTATTATGAAATAAGGTTCTTTTGTATGAATATTTCATATATTTGCATTTACTGAACTTTGTTTTTGTTCAATTTCTCAGAGAATCAATTCATAATTTATGAAAAGTTCATAATACATCCATATCAAAACCTGCTAACACTCAAATTCCAGAACCATGTTTCTTTCTATCGCTATACATTCCTTTTCATTAATCAGCAGTCATAATGACTTTTAACTCTGTCGGAGGTAACATTTCTATTGGATTAATCTCTTTACTATTGATCTTATCAAAATCTCAGTACCGGATGATGAAAGAAGCCTGCGTAGAGAATTCCTGAGAAAGAGATGAAGTTGTGGTTAAGAGGCAGATGTTGACATAAGAATATTCAGCAGTTTAAACAACAATATCTTGCTCATCAAGCTGGTTGCCTGCCCAATCCAATTTCTACTATGACCTATTACCAGTGGGGTTCGCAGGATCGGAATTGGTCATCGGATTGGCCAAGTCCAATCCAATCCGGATCGGATCGGATCGGACCGATTCCGACCGATCCATCAGAAGAAAAGTCAATCCGTATCAACCCTTAAAAAGACCATAAAACACAAAAAAAACTAAATAAGGAGATAGATCGGATTCTGATCCGATCTACTTCATTTTGGGGCGATTTCGGGCCCAAAATAGGCCTGGAATCACCGTCACGGCGGCAGCTTGCCGCAGTGACGTCTTCCCCGCCTGACCCGGTAAGGCCAGGATCCAGTGACTTAAGTCACCGGATCCTTAACTGGTAAAGTTTAACCCTAGCAGTAGCGTATCAAGTCCAAGGGACCTGATAAACTTAACAAAACGGATCCAGTGACTTAAGTCACTGGCTACGTCGACCTGGTAGCTTCATCTTCCCCGCCCGATAGGGCCAGGAAGAGGGCCACCGCAGTGGGATGGCTGTCATTGCAGTCTGTGGGTCGATTCCGACAAGGAAATCGCCAGAATCGATCTGGAATCAACTGAATCGGTCGATTCCGGCACCAATTCCATCTAGAAACACCGATCTGGACTGATCTTCTATCTAGATCAATATTTCTGCCAAGAATCGGATCGGTCATATTCGATCCGATCCAAGAATCAGCCGACTTTGCAATCCATGATTACCACCCTACAAGGTGTGGGTCAAATTAATTTTGTAATTCTATAAATTTGAATGTTGTTAAGGACTGGAGGGTAAATCCAGCCGAGAGGTCTCCCCCACGCATTAGCTTGGAGGTAATTTCTAGAACACCACTTGCTGTTTTTTTTCTTTGCTTTTCTATCATGTTTTTCGGATGCCATGTGCTGAAGTGTGCTAGCAGGTCCTAGCTTGGTTTATTACAAATGCTGTCGGATTAAATGTGAGATCATTAGAGTACCAATTTTCTGAACTCTAAAATTAGAATATATTTTTAAAGAGTCTTCAAAGTTAGGAAATCTCCATAAAAAAATTTCATTGCTCAAATACTGTTTCTATCACTTTAAGAAGTAGGTAATTAGCCTCAATTTCTAACAACTTAATCTCTTGAATTTGAGAGTCCCAAAATCATCTAATAGAGCACTTTTCAAACTTACATTGCGCATTAAAGCTGATTCCTAACTCAACTCCTAAAACGATCCTGTTCCACATCACAGTACAACATGAGTATTCAGATTGACAGCAAGACCTGTTTTTGCAAAAATATACAAAATGCTCAAACATGGTTAAGTGAGCACGTCGATCAGATGCAATCATGAGAGACAAACCAAGGAACTGTAGTCAATTTCTATATCAGAAGTGCATCCAAGAACAGGATTATACATCAGGTGTGATTCAGATGTCACAACATTGTGAAAGGGCAACTGAGGTACAGTATCAAGGAGCACTATGAGCACAGGAGATGGACTGTTAATTAGGACCACCTAAACATTTTCTTTCATTATTCAAATATTTGGTGCTAACATGACCAGTTGAAACTATTTGGACCTCCATAATTACAACGCTAGCACATCCACTTCCCACTCAAATTTCAAATAATTCACTGCAACAATAAACATTTGTGCTGATGGATCTGTATTGAGTCTCCTGGTGATACACAAGAAAGATGAATTATTGTTTTATTAAAATACATGGAGATAGTCACTCTTAATACAACTAGGTATTTTTAAAAAAAAAATAGATACATTTGTTTTACCAAATAGGAAACACGTCACCTGAAACCCCTCAAGCTACATATCCTGGCTGCCCAATAGTTCATACAATGAATGAAACCCTCAGTCTTCTGGCTCCATATTCAAGGTAACCTTAAGTTTAGTGACTATAGCCCACAGGATATGCAGCTTACTTGCCTAAGAAGTCTATTTGAGTGGTACACTCCCTGACATGCTGATGCGGGATGAGGTGGGACGGACCGGCGACGTGGCACTGGAGCAGGCCTTCAAGAGGCTCAAAATACCTAAAATGCATGAAATAAAGCAAAACCGGGCTTAAACTGGTCAAAACAGGCCCCAAAATATGTCGAACCATGCCCGAAACCCTAAAAACGGGCCTGAACCGGCTCCAAAATAGCTTGAACCGGCATGAACCGGCCCAAAACAGAGTGAACCAGCCGGTTTAAGGCCTAAACCGGCCTTTGGACCGTCGAACCGGGCCGAACCGGCCCTGAACCGGCCTAAACCAGGCCGAACCGGCGGTCTGACCGGCCTGGGAGGCGAACCGTGGCCGGTTTGAGCCGATCGGGAGAACCAGCCGGGCGGAGGCGAACCGGCGCCGATTCGCCCGGCAGCGACTTAACGCGGGGGAGGGTCGTGGCCCTCCGCGGTTGGCCGCGGAAAAGGGTGACGCGGCCGGCTCGCCGGCCGCCGCGTACCCCCATCGGGAGGCGCCTTCGACGGCGGGCTCGCGAGCTCGCGAGGGCTTCGGTTGGGGCGGAAGGCCCGACGCGTCTTCGTCCGCGGCAGCCGTAGCGTGCGAGAGGAGAAGGCGCCGGAAGTGGCGCCGACTGTCGCCGTCGCCGTCGCCGGAGGGGAAGAGGGTGGCCGGAGGGGCCGTCGTTGCCGCCGGACACCGTCGCGGGAGGAGGGCCAAGCACCGGAGGTGCGCGGAAGCGGTGGAGGTCGAGCCGACGGAACTAGGACCGTCGACGGCCTACCAGGCCGCCATCTCCACCGGATGGCGAGGGGAAGACCTCCGGAGGAGCATCTGGAGTCGTTGGAAGGGGAAATGGGGCCGCCGGCCATCGGAGCCCTAGCCAGGCAGTGCGCACGGGCTAGGCAGCCGGCGCGGCTCTTCTTCCTCCTCCTTTCTTCTCCGTCTGATAGGGCTCCGAGGGAGGGTTTCCAGCACCGGGATGGGGGGTGGAGGTACTTCGGGGATCGCCGGAGGCGGGGGTGGATGGAGGGGTGGAGATCGACGCCGTCGGAGACGTCGAAACGGACGGAGACGGGGGTGAACGGTGTCGACAGGGTTGCAAATCGAACCGGTGAAGGGGGAAGGGGCAAGAATGGCTTGGAGGCCGCTGGACGGAGGAGAAGGAAAAGGCACCCACGCCGGAGGGTTGTGAAGAGACCGGTCTGCACCGGAGGTGGAGTCGGAAGACCTCCATCGTGGAGGGGGTGAAGGGGAAAGGGGCAGCGCCCCAGCACAAGGGCAGCCCCTCTAGGGTTCCAAAAATTGACACTAAACTTCTCTCTCTTCCATTCAACAATGAGCTCTCTCTTAAATAGAGGAGCTATGTTTACAAAGAGACCCTAAAGATGGCTATTTACATACATGTCCTCGTAAGGACCTAAATTAAAGGAAAATACTAAAAACAAACTTCAAATATTTACAATGAAGTCCAAGAGGACGTAAATGCAAATAAACCCCAAAATGGACCGGACCGGGTCCCCATCACATGCCCATGTCACTTACTTTCTATGTTTGACCTTCACATAAACCCCAGCCACTTGGTTCTCAAGTCTTAGTATGGGACCCGTTCTGACTCTATCTCTCTTCAGGGACAGCCTAGTAGGATCTTGACAATGCTGACGTCTTGTTCAACTATCATCAATTTATTTATGCAAAATTGATTGACAAACCAAAATATATATATTAAAGATAAACCCACATAAAGAGCATGGAGGTCCATAACTTCTACACAAAAAACAATCAGATGAAAAAGTGAATTGTAACTGTGTTGGTAGTTGATTTCCAAATCCAAATAGCAGGTCAATGAAATATTTATGTGTTTCACAGTATTTTCCTTCTTTATGCCTGTTGGGATATTCTATTAAGCACAAGTTGATGTGTTGAATATAATACTTGATAGTCTTAAATTTCATATTAATGTATCTGATGTCAATATCAAAAGCAATACTAAATCAATTTTGATATTGTAACCGAACAGGCCCTTAGGTATCAAGAATAATATACAGGATACCAGCAAGAGCACCTAAGAAGCAAGGAAATGAATGATTAAGAACATTTAAAGCAACATAAAATGAAACCTGAAACTGTAAAGATAATTATAAAACAACCATAAACATATAGAAACAAAAGAACACACCTCATCCATCATAGCCAAAAGCTTTGACATCTTATTCTGAAGCTCCTGTCTCTCAGTAGGTGATAGCTCAGGCGCAGAGTTGGTGGTTGACTCCTGGGGATTTTGATTTACCTCATCACTCTTTGATCCCCTATCATTCTCTTGTCTCCCTACTGTTCCAACAGGTGACTGGCTCTTCCCCAAGTTTTGTCTCAATGTTAGACAAACATTGACAACATCATCAAGTAACTGCTGTGCTGCCTTGAGATATTTTGAATTTGTAATGATGATTCGAAGATCTGAAAGCCCATACAAATCAGATATTCTTTTTCCTCCAGAATTATCAGATCTGCAAGTAACACCACTTCCTGTGGTTGATTGATGACAGCCCATGAAAGAAATTTCTGAACTGGGCCTGTAGTCAAATGAAGACATCGGAACTTGCATGCCAAGGCTGAGAGACAAACCCTGTCCTTGGATGCCAGAAATGCTGGATGACCGTAAAACATTCTGCCCATCCAAGATGCTCCTCTGTCTTAGACCAATTTTAGGATCATTCTCAACAGAATTCTGAACAAGTTCAACAGACGTCATTGATCCAATTGGTTGCATGAACATCTCAATTCTCTCATCTCTCCAGGCAGTAGAGGGGTTGTCTGCAACATGGGAAGCAACCAAGTCGGCTCTCCCCACTGTTGATTCATGTATAGGCAAACTGGTAGAAACTGGAAGCTCCAAAGAATCAGATTGTGTCTGGGAATCATATGCCACTGCTTCTGAGTATGCACTAGATGATGAATAATTCAAGTATAACATATTGCCAGACCGATCCACGTATGATGCACAACTAGGACTTTTTGAATGTATTGATGTCATCAAGCAAAACTAGATACATGATTCACTGTTCAAATTCTTCATAAGACCTTCAGGTAATAACTATTTTTATGTGAGAGAAAACACAGTATTCAACCTTTATATGAAGAGACTAATGAGCTGTCTTAAAAGAGAAATTGCTTGCACACAATTATAAGTGTTTTCCCAATGGAATATATCATCTGCAACAAGCGCAGAATAGAGAAAGAAACAGAGTCAGAAGAAAATGAAGCGAAAGGTATAGGGCCTGTTTGGTAACACTATTAGACACCACTATCATTTTAAAATTGATATTGATAGCAATCACTAAAAAGTATTTGACAAACAGTATCAATTTTGATTTGTAGTGCAAACAAAGCATCTTACGTAATACAAGTGTCAAATTGTATCGAATTTGATATTGATATTCCAACTGTTAGAAATATCAATATCAATATTGATATAATATCATTTTTAAAATTGTAACCAAACAGGCCAAAAAGAATTAATCAAAAAATCATGATATGTAAAACTATAAAAGCAAGTAAATCTGAAAAAATTTAAAACAAAAAACATAGGTGTATAAATTACAACAGAACCACTCTTGACACAACAAAGATGAAAAAATAGTATATAGTAATATGATTAGAAATGATGCTCCACTGCTTAGATGAGTAAACGAAAGAAGACAAAACCCCATGCAGCGATCATTCTGAGAAGTTGCAAGCTAACAGAAGTATGATCCAAAGTGCGACAGTGGTAAAAAGCAACCCAGATTCTTAACAAACTTTCTAGATGTTTCAGCTCAAGTCCTTATATTTCGGGAGATCCACATGAATAAAACTGGTTGATTGTTCACCTGAATTTGATCTTGCACTCAGCATGCATAAATGACAAAAAACTCCAAGTTTCAGGCATTCAAAGAATTTTCTTACGGGAGAAAAACACTATATTTCCAAAAGGATGGTTTCAAGAACCTTGACACCTCATGGTAATAATTGATGCACCAAGGAGATCAGAAAACGAGCAACCGCTGGAAAACATTTATCCATGTTTCTCATGTTAGGCCTACCGTTCATATATGTGAGAAAGAAGACAAAAAAGACAGCCAAGAACAGCCCTCGTATTAGGAACACCATCTTAGATATCAGAAAGAGATAGGATTCAGAAACTACACTAGAGAGAATGGAAAAATCCTTAACATATAAGGAAGAGCCAAAGTCGCCTTGAATGATCACCGAAAAGAACCAGAGACCAAAAGTAAGAGACTTAATTTCCTCTATAGTGTACCACATGAGCAAAAAGTGAAGATTTTGCAAAGGAAAAAACAGGGGAAAATAACAAACAAGAAGCAGGAAGAGGTAACCGATGAGGTTAAGATCAATAATTCCACGAGCTCGAAGAACATACCAGCAATAGTAATCAGTTGCAAGTGACCACAACAGCAGAACAAAACACAACCATTATTTTCTGTCACTAGGTTGGGCACACGAGATTATGTATACAAAGTGAAAATGAAGAAAAATCAGGATGAATAAGGAGAGAAAACCAAAAGAGAACGGGAGACCCAGAAATGCATGGAGGAATAAAAAAGCGAGGTACGACAGAGGGATACAGAAAAGAGAAGGAGCGAAAAAGGGAGGCAGAGAACGAGGGGTGGTGGCAACGATATGGGGGCAATTGGGGCGGCTGCGCCTCTGACGGGGAGCAGCAAAGCAAAGAATTTCCCGTTGATCTGCTAAAGGCAACTCCTTCCAATACAACGACGACAACCGCTCGATCCCGAGGTTTTCAAAAACAAAACACACAGACAGACAGGTAGAGAGAGAGGGGGGGAGGGAGGGAGGAGGAGGGTTAAGAGACAACGATGTTATAATATCCACCACTTCCTCTAAAATAATAAATGAGCACACCAAGAACAGCGCCCACAATCTCAAGGCACACTAATATATTTTGACAAGTTATATTTTTCATATCACATAAAATTTTTTATTTAAATTTTAAATTCAGTATCTTTTATGTGTCTTTTCGCCACTTACCGAGTCCTGCCGAACCCTCTCTCGTACGACGCTGCTCCGTTCTTACAACTTTTCCTCCGTCATCCGTTCTCTCTCCTCCCTCCAATCCTCTGAGTTCACCCCCAACCCTCCCTCCCTTTTCGTCGCTCAACTCCAGAGGATTTCCTTTCTTTACACCAAAGCAGAAGAATACCAACAAGAAGAAGCTCCGGCGCGGGTGACCGACGTTGAAGACCACCATGTCGATGTCGTCGTCGTCGTTAGGGTGTTGGGTGTTCTTCTAACCACCGGTGGGTGAACCCAAAACCCTGTCCTTTCCCTTAAACCGCAGCCTTTCTTCCGCTGCTTACATTTTTTTCTCTCTCTCCCTCTCGGAGCTCGGGGACTCCGTACGCTGCAGATTCTCTGGATGCCATGGGTGGGAGAGGTTGCTTTGTACGAAAGGCATTATTATCATTAGGTGATTAATTAGTTGGGAGGGTGAACTATGATTAGACGGCGACGCGTGCGTCTTTGCCATCTCTCTTTTTAGTCGTGGTTGACCTTTGGTTAAAAAAATTAAATATTTTTCAAAAAATATTTTTACTCTCTCGTAAAAAATAGTCGCACCTCATATTAATAATGATTTAATTTGACTAGAACTCAATTTTCTTATATGAGATAGAGAGTATGTAATATCTATTTTTTTTTAAAAAGAGTTATTATATTTATATTAATATCATTCTCCCCCTTCCCCTTTTTGCCCCTCCTTTTCCAAAATTTTACCTCCGTCGAAACCCCCATTTCGTGCCCTAGCCGCTCCATTTCCTCCCTCCCTCTCTCGGCCACCCGCGTGGACACGGCAGGCTGAGCGGCGCGGCGGCCAGTTCCCCCCTCCTCCCGAGCGCGTTCCCCCGCGCTGACCAGGCGCCGCAGCGCTGCCCCTCGGCGCGCGCGGACGCGCCCGGCGGCTGCAGCCCGCAGCCATCCGCTCCCCCCCCCTCCCTCGGTTCGCCTCCGCCGGCCGGTGCCCGACCCCTACGCCCCGGCCCACGGCTGCCCGGTCCCCACGCCGCGCGGCGCGGCCGGCCAGCACCCAGCTGCAGCACAGCTGCCTCCGCCCCCCCCCTTGGCGTTGACCAGCGCATTGATCGCGGCGGGCTGCCCGGCAGCCCCCCTCCATGGCACCTTCCCCCCCCCTGCGCGTGACCCCGCGCACACACCTTCTCGCGGCTGCGGCCGTCTCCCCCTTTCCCCTGCCGTGTGAAGGAGTGCGGCCCGGCGCTCGGCCCGCGCGGCCGCATCCCTCTCTCACGGCAGCCGCGGGTCGGCTATTGGCGCGCGTGCAGCCGCGGCCATTGACCGCTCAACGCCCCCCTCGCTGCAGCCCCGGACCTCCTCTGTTGCGCCTGTCTTGCTGCCGTTCACTCGCGCGAGTGTGCGCATCCGCGGCCTCCGGCCCCCTCGGACCTCCGCCTCCCCTCTGTGCACCGCCTCTTCCTTCAACATGCGCCGGCGAGATGGCCGCCTCACCTCCCCTCTATCCGGATTGCTACGGTAAGCGGGATTTGCTATTTTCCTATTTTATTTTTTTCACTCCCTTGTATCCTCCTTATCTTTCTACTCTTGTATGCTTGCGACTAGCGTCGATTGTGGGAGAAATCCTTGTTTAGCCGGTCCAAGCTTTGTATTAGCTCAGGATCGTTTATCGACGCCTTTCGGGTAGGCATCTAGGACATGTCTATTATCACTAAATTTTTATTGAAAATATTTACATGACTTGTAGATAATAATGAAATAGATAGATGTGTGATTTAGAAGAGTGAAGGTATCTTTAGTTGCCTATTTTGATTTATTTAGCATGTAATTGCAAGTCAATTAGTGATGATTGTATAATTAGTTCTATCATAGTTAATTGATTATATTCTTGCACGATATGTGGTAAACCTTGATTATTAATTGTCAACCCTATGGATTATGATTAGTTCTCTTAGTTCTTGATTTATATCGTGCTTAATGTGGTAGGTTAATCGAAATTAGAGAGAATCCGATTTAATTATTAAATGTTTGTATTTTCTTGCAACACCAATCGTCTTCATATTGTGGTTATATTAGGGGTCTACGTCATGTCGATGTTGGCATAGCATGCTTATGTATAGAATGTCGTTTTGTTTAATCATGATAGATAGAGTGCTAGTAGCATGAGCGTCAAGTATCATGTCTATGTGTCTTTTGTTAGATTGTAAAAATGCATGGTTTACTAGCTTGTCTATTGGCTATCATGGTGGTAGGGTTTTCATTTTAAATGTGATAGTTTGTCATCGCAAATTTGTTTCATATTGTATGAGATTGATCATTGCATAGTATGAGATGCATTGTGATGCATGTGTGCATTAAAGAAATTTAATGAGGCAGGAGCTATCTTGGACTAGTAGTCGTGTCAGTGGGCGGCGGAGCTTAGAACCGTCGGGTGCATCCTTCGATCCCGAGATCCCGCGGGTTATCCTAAGTGCCACCCCTGCCTAGGTGCACTACGGGATTTAGCTTAGCTATACAATTACTGTATAT
Source organism: Cryptocoryne crispatula var. balansae (assembly GCA_036172225.1). Classification (NCBI taxonomy): domain Eukaryota; kingdom Viridiplantae; phylum Streptophyta; class Magnoliopsida; order Alismatales; family Araceae; genus Cryptocoryne; species Cryptocoryne crispatula. The sequence continues at coordinate 31,004,509 of CM069918.1, forward strand.
ATGGTAGATCTGGTCATAGCTCGTCGAGATCGCAAGACGGCGTTTTCCTTGCGAAAAATGAAAATGCTTGATGTTTCATGTAGTGGATAGATGCATTGTAGAGTGGTATCGGTGTTAGTATTTATGTAGTGTTCATTAGTTCATTTAAGCATACATGTTTTGTATGATATGCATGGTATGTCCTTTAGTTAGTGTTGCATTGCATAACCTCTTCCTCATACTTTATATATTTGTGAGAAGCCCTCTTTGGTCTTAGTTGTGGGTTGGTTATGATTGTATGTCTAAAAATTTGTGGAATGCCAACTTTCATATATATATTGTTTAGTTTTATATGGTATATATCAAGTGCAGGTTGGGTAACGTATATATATCATGTTAGGGCCTTTGGCTATCCAATTTGGTGGATGATGGGATGTCTACTGAGTCGTTATGACTCACTCCAATCTACATTATATTTTTTTCAGGATTCAGGTTTAGCGCAGCAGAAGCTTGGTGGTATGGACTCCAAGAAATAATTTGAGCGGTTATTATGCAATTTAGACCGGTATAGGATTACTTGGATTGAAATTTTATTACGTGATTTGAGATGATTGCATAGTGTTAGAATTATGAACTGGGACCTCTGGCTTCGAGTTTTTCCAAATCGATGTAGTTTTTGGGGTTGTTTCCCAGGTTACGTCGCCGGATTGTTTCGTTGTGCGAGTTGAAATCCGGGTCGTGACGACGTGGTATCGAGCCTTAACACGGCCTTAAGGTCTTTTTTGACCTGCCCAGGTTTATATAATCGGTTTGGATTAGATGAAGTTGATAATGAGAAGATTTTTATCTTAAGTTGATATGAAAAAATTTTAGATTTCTATCAGATAAGAATTTTAGTTTGTATGGAAGTTTGATGTCAGATGATTGGATTTTGTTCAATGTTATAATTAGTGGATCTTACTCCAGGATGATTGAATTTTGAGATTTAATATATCTTGTGGTTTGGATTAAGGTAATCTTTTGAGTGAATAGAGGGGACATGATTTTATTATGAAGATAGAAGGAAATGTTAGATTAATTGGAAGGAGATGTATATAGGTAGATTGATGAAACTCATAGATCGACACATAGACAAACTTATGGAGAGATTTGGATAGCCAGATATGTTGGGTATAGTGAAGAGAGATTGATAGATAGATAGAATAGATAGAAGATAGAGATAGATAGAAGAGATGGTAGAACGAGATAGATACATGGATAGATAGGTATTTGAATCGAAGAAAGAGAAAATCGGGAAAGGATTTGATGAGATGATTTATATGGAAATAAAGTCAAGGTTTGTTAGTGTATGTTATCAAGGAAAGAGAATATATGTGGTATAAAGAGAAGATAATATGTACTATTGAGGAGATAATATTTGTTTATCATAGATTTAATATCGAGATTCAAATATTTAAGATATTGATTTGAATGAAGGGATATTGAATATAGAAATGAGATTATTAATCTAGATTTTGAGAGTCAAAGTTGGATATTGGATAAGATTATGGATGACACTTCGATGCTATTGAGAATGAGATATGTAGTATGGAGCATGATTCATGAATGAGAGATCCTCTCTTAGAGTTATATTTAGGTATCCATCAACGATTGATACTCTAATTGTGTCCTCCATTATCAAGATCTTTTATCTTCTTTATCAATTTTGAACTCATTATCTCTTCATATCTTGTTTGATCAATTTAGCCAAATCTTGACTTTAGATAATCTTAGTTAGAGGTTATGTCGAATCATTGGTTGGTCATATGCGAAGTTGGACCTTGGTTTATTAGAGGTAATCTTTTAGATTAGATGAAGTAGAGAGATAATTTAGACTTATTTTATTGGTTATTTAGAATTAAGTAGAATTAGAGCTAAAATCTTTATAAGAAGGAAATGGTGTTATATCATGTAAGAATCGTGTTTTGGAAGATGTTTGAAAAAAAAAGCAAATCTTCAAGGATGATAATCTTTTGCGAATCATTTGTGATTGTAATAGATATTATTTGTATGTTGGAGGTTAGAGATGAATATCTTGAGGATAATTTGATAGCAAACACTTTGAACAAGAAATTGTGATTGATATGATTGATTAAGGTTTGAATGAAAGTGATAAGAGAGAATGCTTTTTTTTTGTGATGTTAATGATGTTAGGAAATACTTAACTCATTAGGATCATTTTAATGGAAGTTGGAGATTTGATCCTCTTGGAGACCTATATCATATAGGTGGTATGAGGTGATTAGATTTTTGACTATATGTATGTGAATCATATAGAAGCTAAGAGTAGTTACATTGGCTAGATAAGAGGATGAAATAATTTTGGGACATGCTTCATCTTAGAATATCTTTTCTTTGAGAAGTTTGGCTAAGAGAATGCAATGACCTTGTATCAGTAAGGTGAGAAGATATCATGCTTAGAATATGAATTATCAGCATGAGCTTTGGATAAGATTTATATATAAAAAAATTAGATAGTATCATGAGTCGGTAATCTTTCGATATTGAGGACGATATTTTTAGAAGATTAGACATAGATATTAGAGGATAGACAATTATTTAGACATGGTTGTAATTAGTTTAGGTTTTTGGCAATCCGATTTAGAACGTGATCATATCATCCGGATTATCATCTTTTACTTGTCGATCTCGAACTCAAGCATTCCTTTTTCTATCCATCATGATCTGTATATGTCGTATCTGATTGAGAATTTCTTATCTCTTCAAATTTTGAGTTATAAACTTAGTTAAGTGTATATTTTATATGTTCATACCGAGGCCTCAGTGGATGGTGATGGGTTGACTTTTGAATTGTGATTAAATTGAAGTATAAGAAGTAGTTAGGCTATAATTATTAGATATGATCTTTAGATAAGAAGAATCGTTAAGGATATGCACATTCTTTACCTTCTTTGGATTAGATAGGCAATTATGATAAGATTTGTTTGGAAAAGGGTATGTTGAGGATAAATGAATTGGCAAGAGAGGTTTAGCTTTATAATGACAAATCTTTTGGAATGGTATTAAGATGCCGGTTATTAGAAGAAATGCAATTGTATACCAACTTGTTCGATTGATGTTTGGATAACTAGACTACATAATGATATTAGATGAGTATAATGGAAAAGAAAAGGAGAATCTTATCATGATTGTTTATAGATAGTAATTATGTGGTTTTTTTATCATACTTGATGTATTATAGTGAATGAGCATGGTTTGAATGGAGAAAAAAATGATATAGAATTTATGATATGAATAGCATTAGAGGATGAAGAGAAGATTGAAACATATTTGCGGACATGATAAAGTTTTTAGTGGAGGTGAGAATATTATTAGAGAATCGAGGTAAAGATAATTTTGGAGATTTAAAACTATACTTAGTATATGAAAGATGAAAGATGGAAGTTTAGTTATGCTCAATTTATCAAAGGTTTAGAGTTTTGATATGACTATATTTGATAAGAATTCGATCCTGGTGATGTGTGTGGGATCCCCACTGAGGATTTAGATTTTGTTTGAGATATCATAACAATTGATGTTAGATACCGATGCTTAAGTATGATTAAGATTGATGATCATATGTGCCGTTATAAAGTAGAAGAAGATTATAAGGATCTCGATGTTTGAATCATGTAGACTTTAATATGTTTAAGGGAATTGGATCAAGGAATTTGGAAGAATAGGATAACCTTGGGTACTTGGTGTGAATATTCAATTTCGAGGACGAAATTTATTTTAAGGAGGGTAGATTGTAATATCTATTTTTTTTTAAAAAGAGTTATTATATTTATATTAATATCATTCTCCCCCTTCCCCTTTTTGCCCCTCCTTTTCCAAAATTTTACCTCCGTCGAAACCCCCATTTCGTGCCCTAGCCGCTCCATTTCCTCCCTCCCTCTCTCGGCCACCCGCGTGGACACGGCAGCTGCGGCGACGCAGCAGTTCCCCCCCTCCTCCGAGCGCGTTCCCCCCGCGGCGGCCGAGCGCCGCGGCGGCGCCCCTCGGCGCGCGGACGCGCCCGGCGGCTGCAGCCCGCGGCCATCCGCTCCCCCCTCCCTCGGTTACGCCTCCGCCGGCGGCGGTGCCCAGCCCCTCGCCCGGCCCACCGGCTGCCCGGTCCCCGCCGCGCGGCCCGCGGCCGGCGGCACCCGGGCACGCTGCCGGTGCCTCCCCCCGCCCCTTGGCGTTGACCAGCGCATTGATCACGGCGGGCTGCCCGGCGGCCCCCTCCGTGGCACCTTCCCCCCTGCGCGTGACCCCGCGCACACCTTTCTGCGGCCTGCAGCCGTCTCCCCCTTTCCCCGCCGTGTGAAGTGCTGACCCGGCGCTCAGCCGCGCAGCCGCATCCCTCTCTCCACGGCGGCCGCGAGGGTCGGCTATTGGCGCGCGTGCAGCCGCGGCCATTGACCGCTCAACGCCCCCTCGCGCAGCCCGCCGGACCTCCTGTTGCTGCGCCGCGCGCCGTTCACTGCGCAAGTGTGCGCATCCGCGGCCTCCAGCCCCCTCGGACCTCCGCCTCCCCTCTGTGCACCGCCTCTTCCTTCAACATGCGCCGGCGAGCTGCCGCCTCACCTCCTCTATCCCGGTTGCTACGGTGGCGGGGTTGCTATTTTCCTATTTTATTTTTTTCACTCCCTTGTATCCTCCTTATCTTTCTACTCTTGTATGCTTGCGCTAGCGTCGATTGTGGGAGAAATCCTTGTTTATCGGTCCAAGCTTTGTATTAGCTCGGATCGTTTTATCGACGCCTTTAGGTAGGCATCCGGACATGTCTATTATCACTAAATTTTTATTGAAAATATTTACATGACTTGTAGATAATAATGAAATAGATAGATGTGTGATTTAGAAGAGTGAAGGTATCTTTAGTTGCCTATTTTGATTTATTTAGCATGTAATTGCAAGTCAATTAGTGATGATTGTATAATTAGTTCTATCATAGTTAATTGATTATATTCTTGCACGATATGTGGTAAACCTTGATTATTAATTGTCAACCCTATGGATTATGATTAGTTCTCTTAGTTCTTGATTTATATCGTGCTTAATGTGGTAGGTTAATCAAATTAGAGAGAATCCGATTTAATTATTAAATGTATTTTCTTGCAACACCATCAATCTTTCGTATTGTGGTTATATTAGGGGTCTACGTCGTATGTCGATGTTGGCATAGCATGCTTATGTATAGAATGTCGTTTTGTTTAATCATGATAGATAGAGTGCTAGTAGCATGAGCGTCAAGTATCATGTCTATGTGTCTTTTGTTAGATTGTAAAAATGCATGGTTTACTAGCTTGTCTATTGGCTATCATGGTGGTAGGGTTTTCATTTTAAATGTGATAGTTTGTCATCGCAAATTTGTTTCATATTGTATGAGATTGATCATTGCATAGTATGAGATGCATTGTGATGCATGTGTGCATTAAAGAAATTTAATGAGACCGAGCTATCTTTGGACTAGTAGTCGTGTCCGAGTGGGCGGCGGAGCTTAGAACCGTACGGGTGCATCCTTCGATCCGGATCCCGCGGGTTATCCTAAGTGCCACCTTTGCCTAGGTGCACTACGGGATTTAAGCTTAGCTATACAATTACTCTATATATGGTAGATGCGGTCATAGCTCGTCGAGATCGCAAGACGACGTTTTCCTTGCGAAAAATGAAAATGCTTGATGTTTCATGTAGTGGATAGATGCATTGTAGAGTGGTATCGGTGTTAGTATTTATGTAGTGTTCATTAGTTCATTTAAGCATACATGTTTTGTATGATATGCATGGTATGTCCTTTAGTTAGTGTTGCATTGCATAACCTCTTCCTCATACTTTATATATTTGTGAGAAGCCCTCTTTGGTCTTAGTTGTGGGTTGGTTATGATTGTATGTCTAAAAATTTGTGGAATGCCAACTTTCATATATATATTGTTTAGTTTTATATGGTATATATCAAGTGCAGGTTGGGTAACGTATATATATCATGTTAGGGCCTTTGGCTATCCAATTTGGTGGATGATGGGATGTCTACTGAGTCGTTATGACTCACTCCAATCCTCTATTATATTTTTTTCAGGATTCAGGTTTAGCGCAGCAGAAGCTTGGTGGTATGGACTCCAAGAAATAATTTGAGCGGTTATTATGCAATTTAGACCGGTATAGGATTACTTGGATTGAAATTTTATTACGTGATTTGAGATGATTGCATAGTGTTAGAATTATGAACTGGGACCTCTGTCTTCGAGTTTTTCCAAATCGATGTAGTTTTTGGGGTTGTTTCCCCGGTTACGTCGCCGGATTGTTTTCCGTTGTGCAGGTTGAAATCCGGGTCGTGACAGAGTACCCTCTCTACCTTTCACCCGTACGAGAAAAATCGAATTCTTAATTGAAAAACATTTCAATCGTTGACCCGACATTCGTCAAGTCATTCTTCTCCCCCGATAAACTAGAGATGATGACATGCAAGAGTTTCTATCCCTCTTATCCTTTGCGCAGCGTTTAATCAATTTGATCGGATTAAAATTAAGAAGTGTCTCATGTGTGCGTTTGGTAACAGATTTCAATCACTGAAATTTTTAATAAATATCATGCACAATTAAATGTGCTACTTTTTTTTTATAAATTTCTTACACGAGAAAGTAAGATACAACAAAAAAATCTCTCATAAGAATTACTGTTTTTTATTTTTTAAAAACATTTTTATTTGAAATTTTAATTTATCACTATCTTTTCATTAAATATCACCATTCTTTCATAAGTAAAAAAAATATTTGAATAAAAATCTTTTGATTTTATGCAGAACTAATAAAGTTTTCATAATAAAAATTCCAAAGAAAAACGGACCAGTATGCAACCTATGCTAAAGTTGTCGGCTTTCTGGACTCCGTGCTCGTCACGTCGTGAGTGTTTTTTTATTCATGAATTTATGTGAACTGATTAACTTGCAATTCGCATCTATTTATTTAAATGATGATATAAAATTATTAAATATTAACATATCGAATCAAAATGACAACTCAAATTAATTTAAAATATGTTAAAAATATTTATTTGATAAGTTGTATTATATATATTTTATAGTTAAAAAATATATTTAAGGTATCTTAATTTATAAATTAATATTTTATATATACAACTTTATTTTAGATGATAATTATTTAATTGTAATTTTAGACTGAATTGAATTAAATTAAATGGAATTAGAATAATTTGGTTAGATTAGAGTTGATTGACCTGTCGAATCTTATTTGAGCTGGAAAAAATATCGCCTCCACCGAACTAGATCGACCCCACGTCTTAATACGTATCGTCTTCTAGACTCCGTGCTCGTCACGTCAATCAAAGTCTTGTGGTTGTGGGGTGCGCATTAATACTGGACTGTTAAAGTTTAATTTCTTGGGGACTTTACCGACATTTTCTCTGCAAACTCGCTTGCTTGCTGAATCGGTCACTCGGACGATGACGCCACGTGTCGGAATGACGCGGCAACCTGATCCGTCATGTTGACCAGGGGTTGGGGACATGCCGGCTAAACAAGCCAGCCACGGTGGCAAATCGGGAATTTTTTAGATATTGTAGGAAATTTCTTGGCATTGACCGGAGACATATTTATTAGATGTACCAAATATTTGACAAATCCTTCAAAATAATTTCATTTTATACATGTTTTCATTAAATTTGAAAATCTTCAAATATTGAATATTTTATTTTGCTGTGAAACATATCTACAATTAAAAATCGGGGGGTGCAAACAAACTATGAGATTTGATTCGAGGTCCCTAAAAACCAACAGGTCGGTACCCATTATTTTATTTTACAAGCCGAAACCAGAATGGTATCGGTTAATTTTGTATCCATTTTTTTTTTGATAAAATTTTAACGCATATATCTAAAATTTAATATTATGACAAATTTAAACTATGTCTTATTTGATTAGAGTACCACAAGAATTCGGATCGCCTTAGGACCCCTTCTAAGACGAGTCCCTCAGTCACCTATCATGTCGCGCCACGTCCGCGTCGGACCAGTGCACCAAACGTCCGTCGCACGGCGACGGTAACGTGGACGGTCGCCAACCCTGACACGGTGACCGTCACCCTGTCGTTCGTCCTTGACACCGCGACCATCCCGTCTCGTCCTGTTTAATGGTGATGTGATTAAAAAATTTCATTTGAAGCAGTGCACGGTGAAACATAGTAGTTTGAACTGCTTTCTCCGGCGACTGAGGGAAGATCCTCCTGCTCGGAACTCCCCTCATCCGGCGACCGTTCGGCATTCACAGGGCTGTCCGTCCAACTGAGGGAAGATCCTCTGCTCGCACTCCCCTCGTCCGGCGTTCACAGGGCTGTCCATCGTTCGCAGTTTGTTCGGTGCCCTAGTGCCTTGGTGCCGCCAGGACTTTGCAGTGCCATCCATTTTCGACGACATTTCCTCTCTCTGACAGGTAGCCTCGTATTGTCACACTTAAATGGTAATTTTTACATTTAGTATTGTAAAAACGATGACTAGGGTTTCTGTGAAATATTATCTACAAGGAGCAGAGTGTGCGGTTGATCAATCCCTAAGCAATGCAAAGGTAGTAACATAGGGTTGTTCACTATTTGGTTCAACATGGAAAACAAAACCAAACCAGTAATTTGGTTTGGTTTGGTTTGGTTTTAACTACCGATCGGTTTAAGGTTTAGGTTTGCAGGACTCTTCAAACGAAATGAAACCGAATTGAAGTGGTTTGGTTTGGTTTGGGAGATCATTTGGTTTGGTTAGATTTGGGAGATAATTCGGTTTGGTTTGATATGAGAAAAAATACATAAAAACTAAACCAAAGCAGACCATGAAAACCCCCTATAGTAAGATATCCAAAGGGTTAGGAACCTCTGAAACAGGCTTTAGTAGGCTATGTAAAGAGTTAGTAACAATATGTAAAGGGTTAGTTACCGGTTAAAAATGAGTTCAGGGGCTATGTAAAGGGTTAGTAACCAAGGTAAAGGGTTAGTAACCTCGTAAAAATGAGTTCAGGGGCTATGAAAAGGGTTAGTAACATGTGTAAAGGGTTAGTAACCGATTAAAAATGGATTGAGAGGGCTACGTAAAGGGTTAGCAACATATGTAAAGAGTTAGTAGCCTGGTAAAAATGAGTTCAGGGTGCTATGTAAAGGGTTAGTAACATATGTAATGGGTTAGTAACCTGTTAAAAATGAGTTGAGGGGCTATGTAAAGGGTTAGTAACATATGTAAGGGGTTAGTAACCAGGTAAAAATTAGTTCAGGGGGCTATATAAAGGGTTAGTAATATATGTAAAGGGTTAGTAAACTGGTAAAAATAAGTTCAGGGGGCAATGCAAAGGGTTAGTAACTTATGTAGCGGGTTAGTAACCGGTTAAAAATGGGTTGAAGGGCTATGTAAAGGGTTAGTAAACGGTTAAAAATGGGTTCAGGGGGCTATGTAAAGGGTTAGTAACATATGTAAAGGGTTAGTAACCTGGTAAAAATGAGTTCAGGGGGCTATGTAAAGAGTTAGTAACTGGTTAAAAATGGGTTGATGGGGCTATGTAAAGGGTTAATAACATATGTAAAAGGTTAGTAACCGGCTAAAAATGAGTTTAGGGGGTTATGTAAAGAGTTAGTAAGATATGTAAAGGATTAGTAACCGGTTAAAAAGGGGATGAGGGGGCTATATAAAGGGTTAATAACATATGTAAAGGGTTAGTAACCGGCTAAAAATGGGTTCGGGGGCCATGTAAAGGGTTACTAACATATGTAAATGGTTAATAACCGGTTAAAAATGGGTTTAGGGGGCTATGTAAAGGGTTAGTAACTTTTGTAAAGGGTTAGTAACCAGTTAAAAATGGGTTCAGGGGGCTATATAAAGTCTTAGTAACATATCTAAAGGGTTAGTAACTAGGTAAAAATAAGTTTAGGGGGCTACGTAAAGAGTTAGTAACTTATGTAAAGGGTTAGTAACCGGTTAAAAATAAGTTGAGGGGGCTATGTAATAGGTGAGTAACCGGTTAAAAATGGGTTCAGGGGACTATGTAAAGGGTTAACAACATATGTAAAGGGTTAATAACCAAGTAAAAATGAGTTCAGGGGCTATGTAAAGGGTTAGTAATATATGTAAATGGTTAGTAACCGGTTAAAAATGGGTTTAGGGGGCTATGCAAAGGGTTAGTAACTTATGTAAAGGGTTAGTAACCGGTTAAAAATGGATTTAGGGGGCTATGCAAAGGGTTAGTAACTTATGTAAAGGGTTAGTAACCGGTTAAAAATGGGATGAGCGGGCTCTGTAAAGGGTAAGTAACATATGGAAATGTTTAGTCACCTGGTAAAAATGAGTTCAGGGGGCTATGTAAAGGGTTAGTAACATATGTAAAGGGTTAGTAACCAGTTAAAAATGGATTGTGGAGGCTATGTAAAGGGTTAGTAACCTATGTAAAGGGTTAGTAACCGGTTAAAAATGGGTTCAGGGGGCTATGTAAAGGGGTAGTAACTTATGTAAAGGGTTAATAACCTGGTAAAAATAATTTCAGGGTGCTATGTAAAGGGTTGGTAACATATGTAAAGGGTTAGTAACCAGTTAAAAATGTGTACAGGGTGCTATGTAAAGGGTTAGTAACATTTGTAAAGGGCTAGTAACCAGTTAAAAATTTGTTCAGGGGGCTGTAAAAAGGGTTAGTAACATATCTAAAGGGTTAGTAACATGGTAAAAATAAGTTCAGGGGGCTATGTAAAGGGTTATTAACTAACCGGTTAGAAATAGGTTAAGGGGGCTATGTAAAGGGTTAGTAATTTATGTAAAGCGTTAGTAACCGGCTAAAGATGGGTTCACGGGGCTATGTAAAGGGTTAGTAACTTATGTAAAGGGTTAGTAACCGGTTAAAAATGTGTTTAGAGGGCTATGTAAAGGGTTAGTAAAATATGTAAATGGTTAGTAACCTGTTAAAAATGAGTTTAGAGGGCTATGTAAAGGGGTAGTAACATATGTCAATGGTTAGTATCCAATTAAAAATGGGTTGAGGGGGCTCTGTATAAGATTAATAACATATGTAAAGGGTTAGTAACCGGTTTAAAATGGGTTCAGGGGACAATGTAAAGGGTTAGTAATCTAGTAAAAATAATTTAAAAAAAATATGCAAAGGGTTAGTAACATATGTAAAGGGTTAGCAACCAGTTTAAAATGGGTTTAGGGAGCTATGTAAAAGGTTTGTAACATATGTAAACGGTTAGTAACCGGTTAAAAATGGGTTCAGGGGTTATGCAAAGGGTTAGTAACTTATTTAAAAGGTTAGTACCTGGTTAAAAATAGGTTGAGGGGGCTATGTAAAAAGTTAGCAACATATGTAAAAGGTTAGTAACCAGGTGATAATGAGTTTAGGGGGTTATGTAAAGGGTTAGTAACATATGTAAAGGGTTAGTAACCGGTTAAAAATAGGTTGAGGGGGCAATGTAAATGGTTAGTAACATATGTAAGGGGTTAGTAACCTGGTAAAAATAAGTTCAGGGAGTTATATAAATGGTTAGTAACTTATGTAAAGGGTTAGTAACCGGTTACAAATGGGTTCAGGGGCCATGTAAAGAGTTAGTAATATATGCAAAGTGTTAGTGACCGGTTAAAAATGGGTTTAGGGGATATGTAAAGGGTTAGTAACCGGTTAAAAATGGATTCAGGGGGCTATGTAAAAGGTTGGTAACATATGTAAGGGGTTAGTAACCAGTTAAAAATGGGTTTAGGGTGCTTTGTAAAAGGATAGTAACATTTGTAATGGGTTAGTAACCTGGTAAAAATGAGTTCATTGGGTTATGTAAAAGGTTAGCAACGTGTGTAAAGGGTTACTAATCGGTTAAAAATAAGTTGAGGGGGCTATGTAATGGGTGAGTAACCGGTTAAAAATAGGTTCAGGGAACTATGTAAAGGGTTAGTAACTTAGTAAAAATGAGTTCTGGGGGCTATGTAAAGGGTAAGTAACATATGTATAGGGTTCGTAATTTGGTAAAACTAAGTTCAGGGCGCTATGTAAAGGGTTAGTAATATATGTAAAGGGTTAGTAACCTGTTAAAAATGGGTTCAGGGGGCTATGTAAAAGATTAGTAACATATGTAAAGGGTTAGTATCTGATTAAAAATGGGTTGAGGGGGCTATGTAAAGGGTAAGTAACATATGTAAATGGTTTGTAACCTGGTAAAAATAAGTTCAGGGGGCTATGTAAAGGGTTAGACACCTATGTAAAGGTTAGTAACCGGTTAAAAATGGGGTTCAGGGAGCTATGTAAAGGGTTAGTAACTTATGTAAAGGGTTAATAACTTGGTAAAAATAAGTTCATGGTGCTATGTAATGGGTTGGTAACATATGTACAGGGCTAGTAACGAGGTAAAAATTAGTTTAGGGTGCTGTAAAAAAGGTTAGTAACATATGTAAAGGGTTAGTAACATGGAAAAAATAAGTTCAGGGGGCTATGTAAAGGGTTAGTAACTAGCCGGTTAGAAATAGGTTGAGGGGGCTATGCAAAGGGTTAGTAATTTATGTGAAGCGTTAGTAACCGGCTAAAAATAGGTTCACGGGGCTATGTATAGGGTTAGTAACTTATGTAAAGGGTTAGTAACCGGTTAAAAATGGGTTGAGAGGGTTATGTAAAGGGTTAGTAAAATATGTAAATGGTTAGTAACCTGGTAAAGATGAGTTTAGGGGGCTATGTAAATGGTTAGTAACATATGTAAAAATGGGTTGATGGTGCTTTGTAAAAAGTTAATAACATATGTAAAGGGTGAGTAACTGGTTAAAAACGGGTTCAGGGAGCAATGTAAAGGGTTAGTAACCTATTAAAAATAAGTTTAGGGCGTTATGTAAAGGGTTAGTAACATATGTAAAGGGTTAGCAACTAGTTAAAAATGGGTTCAAGGGGCTATGTAAGAGGTTTGTAACATATGTAAAGGGTTAGTAACCGGTTAAAAATGGGTCCAGGGGTTATGCAAAGGGTTAGTAACTTATGTAAAAGGTTAGTAACTGGTTAAAAATGGGTTGAGGGGGCTATGTAAAGGGTTAGTAACAAATGTAAAATGTTAGTAACCTGGTAAAAATGAGTTCAGGGGGTTATGTAAAGGGTTAGTAACATATGTAAAGGGTTGGTAACCGGTTAAAACTGGGTTGTGGGGGCTATGTAAATGGTTAGTAACATATGTAAAAGGTTAGTAACCTGGTAGAAATAAGTTCATGGGGTTATATAAAGGGTTAGTAACTTATGTAAAAGGTTAGTAACCGGTTACAAATGGGTTCAGGGGGCCATGTAAAGGGTTAGTAATATATGTAAAGCGTTAGTGACCGGTTAAAAATGGGTTTAGGGGGCTATGTAAAGGGTTAGTAACATATGTAAAGGGTTAGTAACATGGTAAAAATAAGTTCGGGGGGCTATGTAAAGGGTTAGTAACTAACCAGTTAGAAATAGGTTAAGGGGGCTATGTAAAGGGTTAGAAACTTATGTAAAGGGTTAGTAACCGGTTAAAAATGGGTTGCGAAGGCTATGTAAAGTGTTAGTAAAATATGTAAATTGTTAGTAACCTGGTAAAAATGAGTTTAGGGGGCTATGTAAAGGGTTAGTAACATATGTAAAGGGTTAGTATCCAGTTAAAATTGGGTTGAGGGGGCTCTGTAATGGGGTAATAACATATGTAAAGGGTTAGTAACCGGTTAATAACGGGTTCGGGGGGCAATGTAAAGTGTTAGTAACCTAGTAAAAATAAATTTAGGGTGCTATGTAAAGTGTTAGTAACCTTTGTAATGGGTTAGCAACCAGTTAAAAAAGGGTTCAGGGGGCTATGTAAAAGGTTTGTAACATATGTAAAGGGTTAGTAACTGGTTAAAATTGGGTTCAGGGGTTATGCAAAGGGTTAGTAACTTATGTAAAAGATTAGTAACTGGTTAAAAATGGGTTGAGGGGGCTGTGTAAAGGATTAGTAACATATGTAAAAGGTTAGTAACCGGGTAAAAATGAGTTCAGGGGTTATGTATAGGGTTAGTAACATAAATAAAGGGTTAGTAACCTGGTAAAAATAAGTTCAGGGGGTTATATAAAGGGTTAGTAACTTATGTAAAGGGTTAGTAACCGGTTACACATGGGTACAGGGGGCCATGTAAAGGGTTAGTAATATATGTAAAGCGTTAGTGACCGGTTAAAAATGGGTTTAGTGGGCTATGTAAAGGGATAGTAACCGGTTAAAAATGGGTTCAGGGGGCGATGTAAAGAGTTGGTAACATATGTAGGGGGTTAGTAACCAGTTAAAAATAGGTTTAGGGTGCTATGTAAAGGGTTAGTAATATATGTAAAGGGTTAGTAACCTGGTACAAATGAGTTCATGGGGTTATGTAAAAGGTTAGTAACGTGTGTAAAGGGATAGTAACCTGTTTAAAATAAGCTGAGTGACTATGTAAAGGGTTAGTAACATATGTAAAGGGTTAGTAACCTTGTAAAAATGAGTTCAGGTGACTATGTAAAGGGTAAGTAACATATGTAAAGGGTTCGTAATTTAGTAAAAATAAGTTCAGGGGGCTATGTAAAGGGTTAGTAATATATTTAAAAGGTTAGTAACCGGTTAAAAATGAGTTGAGGGGGTTATGTAAAGGGTAAACAACATATGTAAATAGTTTGTAACTTGGTAAAAATGAGTTTAGGGGGCTATGTAAAGGGTTTCTAGTTAAAAATGGGTTCAGGGGGCTATTTAAACGGTTAGTAACATATGTAAAAGGTTAGTAACCTAGTAAAAATGAGTTCAGGGGGTTATGTAACGGGTTAGTAACATATGTAAAGTGTTAGTAACCGGTTAAAAATGGGTTTAGGGGGCTATGTCAATGGGTAGTTTAATATGTAAAGGGTTAGTAACCTGGTAAAAATAAGTTCAGGGGGTTATATAAATGGTTAGTAACTTATGTAAAGGGTTAGTAACCGGTTACAAATGGGTTCAGGGGCCATGTAAAGGGTTAGTAATATATGTAAAGCGTTAGTGACCGGATAAAAATGGGTTTAAGGGGCTATGCAAAGGGTTAGTAACCGGTTAAAAATGGGTTCAGCAGGCTATGTAAAGGGTTGGTAACATATGTAAGGGGTTAGTAACCAGTTGAAAATGGGTTTAAGGTGCTATGTATAGGGTTAGTAACATATGTAAAGGGCTAGTATCCTGGTAAAAACGAGTTCTTGGGGTTATGTAAAAGGTTATTAACGTGTGTAAAGAGTCAGTAACTAGTTAAAAATAAGTTGAGGGGGATATGTAATGGGTGAGTAACCGGTTAAAAATAGGTTCAAGGGACTATGTAAAGGGTTAGTAACATATGTAAAGGATTAGTAACTTAGAAAAATGAGTTCAGGGGGCTATGTAAAGGGTAAGTAACATATGTAAAGGGTTCTTAATTTGGTAAAATAAGTTCAGGGGGCTATGTAAAGGGTTAGTAATATATGTAAAGGGTTAGTAACCGGTTAAAAATGGGTTCAGGGGGCTATGTAAAAGGTTACTAACTTATGTAAAGGGTTAGTAACTAGTTAAAAATGGATTGAGAGGGCTATGTAAAGGTTAAGTAACATATGTAAATGGTTTGTAACTTGGTAAATGTGAGTTCAGGGGGCTATGTAAAGGGTTAGTAACATATGTAAAGGGTTAGTAACCGGTTAAAAATAGATTGAGAGTGCTATGTAAAGGGTTAGTAACATATGTAAAGGGTTAGTAACCGGTTAAAAATGGTTTTAGGGGGCTATGTAACGGGTTAGTATTTTATATAAAGGGTTAATAACCTGGTAAAAATAAGTTCAGGGCGATAAGTTAAGGGTTGGTAACATATATAAAGGGTTAGTAACCAGTTAAAAATGGTTCAGGGTGCTTTGTAAAGGGTTAGTAACATATGTAAAGGGTTAGTAACCAGGTAAAAATTAGTTCAGGGCGCTATGAAACGGGTTAGTAACATATGTAAAGGGTTAGTAACCTGGTAAAAATAAGTTCAGCGGGCTATGTAAAGGGTTAGTAACTAACCGGTTAAAAATAGGTTGAGGGTGCTATGTAAAGGGTTAGTAATTTATGTAAAGCATTAGTAATAGTCTAAAAATGGGTTCACGGGACTATGTAAAGGGTTAGTAACTTATGTAAAGGGTTAGTAACCGGTTAAAAATGGGTTCAGAGGGCTATGTAAAAGGTTAGTAAAATATGTAAATGGTTAGTAACATGGTAAAAATTAGTTTAGAGGGCTATGTAAAGGGTTAGTAACATAAGTAAAGAGTTAGTAACCAGTTAAAAATGGGTTGAGGGGGCTCTGTAAAGGGTTAATAACATATGTAAGGAGTTAGTAACCGGTTACAAATGGGTTCAGGGGGCTATGTAAAGGGTTAGTATTTTTTGTAAAAGGTTAATAACCTGGTAAAAATAAGTTCAGGGTGATATGTAAAGGGTTGGTAACATATGTAAAGGGTTAGCAACCAGTAAAAATGGGTTCAGGGAGCTATGTAAAAGGTTTTTAACATTTGTAAAGGGTTAGTAACTGGTTAAAAAGGATTCAGGGGTTATGAAAAGGGTTAGTAACTTATGTAAAAGGTTAGTAACTTGTTAAAAATGGGTTGAGGGGGCTATGTAAAGGGTTAGTAATATATGTAAAAGGTTAGTAACCTGGAAAAAACGAGTTCAGGGGTTATGTAAAGGGTTAGTAACATATGTAAAGGGTTAGTAACTGGTTAAAAATAGGTTGAGGGGGCTATGTAAATGGTTAGTAACATATGTAAAGGGTTAGTAACCTGGTAAAAATAAGTTAAGGGGGCTATATAAAGGGTTAGTAACTTATGTAAAAGGTTGGTAATCGGTAAAAAATGAGTTCAGGGGGCCATGTAAAGGGTTAGTAATATATGTAATGTGTTAGTGACTGGTTAAAAATGAGTTTAGGGGGCTATGTAAAGGGTTAGTAACCGGTTAAAAATGGGTTCACGGGGTTATGTAACGGGTTGGTAACATATGTAAGGGGTTAGTAACAAGTTAAAAATGGGTTTAGGGTGCTATGTAAAGGGTTAGTAACATATGTAAAGCGTTAGTAACCTTGTAAAAATGAGTTCCTGGGGTTATGTAAAACGTTAGTAACGTGTGTAAATGGTTAGTAAATGGTTAAAAATAGGTTGAGGGGGCTATGTAATGGGTGAGTAACCGGTTTAAAATAGGTTCAGGGGACTATGAAAAGGGTTAGTAACATATGCAAAGGGTTAGTAACCTAGTAAAAATGAGTTCAGGGGGCTATGTAAAGGGTATGTAACATATGTAAAGGGTTCGTAATTTGGTAAAAATAAGTTCAGGGGGCTATGTAAAGGGTTATTAATATATGTAATGGGTTAGTAACCGGTTAAAAATGGGTTCAGGGGGCTATGTAAAAGGTTACTAACTTATGTAAAGTGTTAGTAACCAGTTAGAAATGGGTTGAGAGGGCTATGTAAAGTGTAAGTAGCATATCTGAATGGTTTGTAACCTAGTAAAAATGAGTTCAGGGGGCTATGTAAAGGGTTAGTAACATATGTAAAGGGTTAGTAACCGGTTAAAAATAGGTTGAGGGGGCTATGTAAAGGGTTAGTAACATATGTAAAGGGTCAGTAACCGGTTAAAAATGGCTTCAGGGGCTATGTAAAGGGTTAGTATTTTATGTAAAGGGTTAATAACCTGGTAAAAATAAGTTCAGGGTGATATGTAAAGGGTTAGTAACATATGTAAAGGGTTGGTAACCGGTTAAAAATGGGTTGTGGGGGCTATGTAAATGGTTAGTAACATATGTAAAAGGTTAGTAACCTGGTAGAAATAAGTTCATGGGGTTATATAAAGGGTTAGTAACTTATGTAAGGGGTTAGTAACCTTGTAAAAATAAGTTCAGCGGGCATGTAAAGGGTTAGTAACTAACCGGTTAAAAATAGGTTGAGGGTGCTATATAAAAGGTTAGTAATTTATGTAAAGCGTTAGTAACAGGCTAAAAATGGGTTCACGGGGCTATGTAAAGGGTTAGTAACTTATGTAAAGGGTTAGTAACCGGTTAAAAATGGGTTGAGGGGGCTATGTAAAGGGTTAGTAAAATATGTAAATGGTTAGTAACATGGTAAAAATGACTTTAGGGTGCTATGTAAAGGGTTAGTAACATACGTAATGGGTTAGTAACCAGTTAAAATGGGTTGAGGGGGCTCTGTAAAGGGTTAATAACGTATGTAAAGGGTTAGTAACCGATTACAAATGGGTTCAGGGGGCTATGTAAAAGGTTAGTAACATATGTAAAGGGTTAGTAACCTAGTAAAAATAAGTTCAAGGTGCTATGTAAAGGGTTAGTAACATATGTAAAGGGTTAGCAACCAGTAAAAAATGGGTTCAGGGGGCTATGTAAAAGGTTTGTAACATATGTAAAGGGTTAGTAACCGATTAAAAAGGGTTCTGGGGTTATTTAAAGGGTTAGTAACTTATGTAAAAAGTTAGTAACCGGTTAAAAATTGGTTGAGGGGGCTATGTAAAGGGTTAGTAACATATGTAAAAGGTTAGTAACCTGGAAAAAACAAGTTCAGGGTTTATGTAAAGGGTTAGTAACATATGTAAAGGGTTAGTAACCAGTTAAAATGGGTTGAGGGGGCTATGTAAATGGTTAGTAACATTTGTAAAGTGTTAGTAACCTGGTAAAAATAAGTTCAGGGGGCTATATAAATGGTAAGTAACTTATGTAAAGCGTTGGTAACCAGTAAAAAATTGGTTTAGGGGACCATGTAATGGGTTAGTAGTATATGTAAAGTGTTAGTGATCGGTTAAAATGGGTTTAGGGGGCTATGTAAAGGGTTAGTAACCGGTTAAAAATGGGTTCACGGGGCAATGTAAAGGGTTGGTAACATATGTAAGGGGTTAGTAACCGGTTAAAAATGGGTTTAGGGTGCTATGTAAAGGGTTAGTAACCTATGTAAATGGTTAGTAACCTGGTAAAAATGAGTTCATGGTGTTATGTAAAGCATTAGTAACGTATGTATAGGGTTGGTAACCTGGTAAAAATAAGTTGAGGGGGCTATGTAAAGGGTTTGCAACATATGTAAAGGGTTAGTAACCTAGTAAAAATGAGTTCAGGGGGCTATGTAAAGGGTTAGTAATATATGTAAAGGGTTAGTAACCTGGTAAAAATAAGTTCAGGGGGTTATGTAAAGGGTTAGTAACTTATGTAAAGGTTAGTAACTGGTTAAAAATGGGTTGAGGGGGTTGGGGGCTTCGTAAAGGGTTAGTAAGATATGTAAAGGGTTGGTAACCGGTTAAAAATGGGTTCAAGGGGCTAGTAAAGGGTTAATAACATATGTATATGGTTAGTAACTTGGTAAAAATGAGTTCAGGGGACTATGTAAAGAGTTAGTAACTTATGTAAAGGGTTAGTAACTTGGTAAAAAATAACTTCAGGGGACTATGTAATGGGTTAGTAACTTATGTAATGGGTTAGTAACCGGTTAAAAATGGGTTCACAGTATAAGAAAACATGTATTTAGCAGGTTTTCTTCAAGTAGCAAATAATAATTTGCTACTAATTAATAACAATTTATGGATTAAATCTACTAAAAGAGTCACATTGAAATAAATCTATTTAATAGCAATTTTAATTGCTATCAAATAATTTATATTAGTTGCAAATATATTATTCGCAACGAATAAGATCTTTCTATATCTCCACCTACCCACGGCGTGGTAGTTTCCCCCTTTTTTGGGAAAAAAATCATGTCCCCCCCTCCCGCGCGCGCAAAGCTTTCACCGCCCGGAGAATATTCAGGTAAAAAAGAAATTGATTCCTCACAAAAAGGCTTACGGCAGGTGACTCCTTCGGAAGCGATGGCCACCGATTCCTCACGCAACGGCTTGCGGAGCGGCGGCGATTGATTCCTCACACAAAGGCATGAGGTGGGCGGCGAAGATCTTGCGCATTGTGGAGTCTTTGAGGTGTTCGGGAGCCCTACTATGTGAAGTTCGTTGCATTGCGAAGAAGTACTCGATGGACTGGTACCCTTTGCGGTGTTACCTCTGCCCTTGGGCAAACACTAAGATAGGCCTTTCATAGGTCTCTGGCGGAGTAGTACCAGCAAAACCACAAGCTCGCTATCATTCTTGACACCTTCGAGCTCTTCCATCAACATCATCGTGTCAGCTCAAAGAGACATCCACCAGTTCTGCTACCCAGGTTTCTCTCTCTCTCTCTATGATTCCCATCTATATCTCTATCTACAATGATTGAGGTTCTTAGAGCTAGCTGTGTTGCCTTCGATCAGAGGTGCCTATTCAACTAAGTACCACCTCTGTTCACAACATTGGGTTGTGCTTCGAACATTCCAATGCTATAAGGCACAACAATGCTACATGAAGTAGATAGTGAAGGGGTGTAATGCATTCGCCGCTGCGCATCTCATCTACCTCTGCACACTTTGATCTATAGCGGCGGCACTCCTCTAGTTTGCGAACGCAGAGACGCAACACCATAGGAACATGCACTTCGTCGTCGCAACCTTCATTGGCTACATAGGGTCAAACCTTGGTTGGCTCAGAGGAGCATCAAAGTGAGGCTTTGATCAGGGATCTATAAAGGCATTTATTAAATCCAATAGGTCCAGGGAGGGGTATGTTTGACTTGGGATGCTAGCTGAGATCTCAAACTTGGATGTGGGGGTGAACAAGTGTCCAAACACACTATTTTTTTGTAATAAGGTGTTTACGTTCATGACTTGCAGGCCTGATAGAAATATGTACTGGGTACTTGAATATTTAAACTGGTTGTTGATGTTCCATGGAATTCCTAGACCATGATTCATTCTTGGTGGATCTATGGTGTGCGCAGGGGTCAGTTTTGGGCAGGGTTTGGATAAATTTTTCTGGCCTAGTTAATGACTAAATGACTGGGTGTATTTAGGTTGGAGGATCCTTCATAGAGGACTTGCTCAAGTGACTGGCCGAGGGGTATGTTTTGATGAGATCTTTGGATGGGAAAAAAGATATTTAGATGAGAGAAGGAGTTGGGAATAGAAAACACAGCATCATAGAGTGGGGATTCTCTATGGCATTTCCATCTTCCAAGATGGCTCATACTCTTCATGTAGGTTAATGTTCTTCTAATTTGGTGATATCAAATTGGTAAATGGGCTTATTCTTACAACTTTAGGCTAATCGTAGGTTTATGTCTTTATTTTTCTAAATTATAATTGGACTATTTTAATTCCTTGTTGCATGAGACAATTTGAATGCTAAATTTACCCGTCGACATTCCACTTTCTACCCACATGCAAACTCCATGTTTGACCCATTGCAATCCTCTTTTGTCGACCCCTTTCCGACCTACTACAGACCCCTTAAACCTGCCCGGTTCACATTCCAACACAGTCACCTACTGTAGACCCATCTGTAGTACCCTTTACGGCCCTACCTCTACCCATGTTGAATCACCAGAATAGGCCTTTCACATGTCCCTTCGGTGACCCTTCAATTGGTCTCCAAACAGTCCTCAATCAGTCTATTTCATAACCCAGAATCAAACCCTTATTCAGACTACTTCAGAATATCCATGAAACCGCATTCTTACAGCCACCCATTAAAAGTTAATTACTATCAATAAGGGACTTCATTTTTTGAAAGAGAAATGATGCTTGTTAACTACATATAGGTGTTAAGACACAATCAAATAGCTCTATTGTTTTCACTATTTGAGGGAAATTAGAAGATTTCATATCAATGATAAGCCCTAATTTTTTTCTAGTACGTTCTTGTAAATATTTTTCTGTTTGATTTCTCATGTTGACTACTACGTCATTCCTTACATCTAGCTTTTTCAAAAGTATGAGGAGACAAGATAACAATCTAAAATAAAGAGATAGAGCCATGGATTTTGTTGACAAATCTGGATTTGTACAAGAAGGCAACAATAACAACGTTAGTTCAAGTGGAACCCGTCCGACTTCAATTCATCCCACTGTGAGTAAATTGATGTATTCAAGTTATTTTGTGAACCATGTTCATATTTTACTTATATTCTTATATGATATATGTAGGAAGTAAATACTAATATAGTTAACAACAAGTTTGACAAGAGTTGGATGCAACAACCAAGGTACGATAGTTTAAAGTTGTATGATATAACCAAGAGAAATAATATTTGCCATATTCATGATATAGGCCTAACAAATACTTTTTTATGTAAATAGGGCAAGTAAAGAGTACATACTTGGAGTCAACAAATTTCTAGATTATGTATTTGAGGTGTCATGTTCTGGGAATCGAATCTTATGTCTTTGTAAGAACTGCAATAATTGTCTTTTAATGGCTAGAGATGATGTTTTTGATCATCTTGTATGTGAAGGTTTTGCTAGAGATTATACGTGTTGGTACTTTCATGGAGAAACAAGTATTCAAATAGAGGGTCAAATTCCAGGTTGTCGTATAGACATAAATCAACGAGATGACATGTAGAAAATGTTAGAAGAATTTTGTGGAAATCCAATGCATGATGAGGATGAAAGTCAAGTAGACATTGATCAGGCAACTTATAGTTAATTAGAACCAGAGAACATTTTTAAGCTATTGAATGATGCTGATGTGCAGTTATATCCCGGCTATGATAGTTATACTAAGTTATCATTTCAAGTTTAATTATTTCACTTGAAATGTCTTAATGGGTGGAGTGATAAATCAGTAACCATGTTACTTGAGCTATTAGGCAAAGCACTTCCAACTGGACATACATTACCATCCTATTATGACATGAAAAAATTGATTGTACAATTGGGACTTGACTATAAAAAGATACATGCTTGTCCTAATGATTGTCAGTTATATTGTAAAGAACATGCTAATGAGGTATCATGCCAGACATGTAAAACTTTACGTTGGAAGACCAATGAAAAAGTGTCAAAAGATAATGGTAAAGAAGGAAAGAAAGCTTCAAAGAATACAAGTAAAGTGCTAGCAAAGGTCCTTCATCATTTCCCCCTAATTCCAAGGCTTCAAAGATTGTTTATGTCCTCAAAGACAGCTTCTTATATGAGATGGCATGATGAAGAACGGATTAAAGATGGTTTACTACGTCATCCTGCAGACTCACCTGTTTGGAAAAGTTTTGACTATCATCATCCTTCTTTTTCTATAGATTCTAGAAATATAAGGCTTGGATTGGCTACGGATGATTTCAATCCTTTCAGAAGTTTGAATACTACTGAAAGATGACATTCTATCTCAAGTATTAGGAAAGGAGAAATCTGGTGTGGGAACCTCGAGAATCATTTTTTATTCTTTGAAAAGATTTCTTGTTTTGGTATGTTTTGAAATATCAACATCCAAATTTTCTAGTAAAGTAGGTGATAGACCATAAAAATACTAGATAGTTCAGGTGATATTAAAAGAGTATAGAACCGAGGTTCAGGTTCTGTGAAAATATGTTTTGACATCTCTCCATCGGATAGTGCGAATATCCGATGTTCATTTACATCGAGCAAACACTCGAACACCCTTGATTAACTGCCATAGCGATCTTGTTTGACGAGAGCGTGCACATCCACAACGTGTAAAGAACACAAAGGGCTTCGGCTTTTCAGGCCCGATGAGATGCAAATAAGTTTGATTAGATTTTGTTTGGAGTTGATTTATGTTTGATTTATGAATTGATTTTTGATGTGGTTTGAAATTTTGATTTCAGATTTCCATTTGACTTGGATTTGAATGTTAAGTGTTTTGAGCTTGTTTGGTTTGTTTGGTTTGTTTTACTTTAATTGGTTGAAGTTTATTTTATTTTTTGTTTGAATTTGATATTTTAGATGTGTTGATTAATTTGACTTGCCTAAGTTTCAATGACATGTGTTGAGTCATTTTTATGTGATTTTCTTATATTGGTTGGTGTTTTAATACCGATTCGGGTATGTTCGGTATGCTTTAGATGTTTTGAAGTTTGGTTTAAAGTGATTAAACTTGAACTTCAAATTGTTAATGATCTGAATTTGACATGTTTTAAGATGAATTTCATATGCATTAATGTTTTCTTTATGTTGTTCTTTTCAATTGGTTGTGAATTATTTGATTTGCACTGGTTTAGGAAATTGAACTACAATGGATTAAATGCATTGAATCAATTCTTCCATATTGTATTAAATCTGATTTTTGTTGAATGTTAAAACTTTAATGATCTGTTTTAAGCATGTTTTAATGTTGGTTTGAATGCATTTTTAGATTTAATTAAGTTAACTTCAGATTTGGTTAACTCTTGTTCGGTTTGCATCACATCCGGTTTGTCGGGCTAGTGTCGATGCCCGGTCACAAGCAATCAACTCGGCACTTGAAATGTTCATTGAATATTCATGTTCATGCTGGTGTACATCAGATGTGGTAGTTCATATGCCATGAATAATGCTTGTCGAAGTGCAAATGTGTGAATGTCCTTCCCTTGTTGTGAAATCCCACTTGATCGGGAAAATTTTGGCAGCATGCCGCCTTATTTTCCGATCGGTGTGGAATTTTACTCATCCTACAAGGCATAGTCATTTGACTTTCCAAGTAGTGGGAAGCGTCCGTCTGCAGTGGGAAGCGTGTCCCATGCCTACACCCAGGTCAACGTTCCGGTGCATGCCGGATGAGCCGCCCAATGAAGCGTCCAGTTGTGGACTAACTCCTTATTTAATTTTGGCATTTTGCCTTCAGATTTAATTAAGGTTTATTTTAAGTGTCCAAGGCCCAATGGGCCAGCTTCATCAGCACAATGGGCTGGTCTTCATGTCTCATGGCCTGAGAAGGCCGGCTTCATGTCATGTTGGCTCGGTTGGCCCAATGCAAGCTTCATGTCTCCATGGCCCGGTTGGCCTGTCTTACACCTTGTTTGGACCAGAATCGAGAGCCACCTTCTCAAGCCCTTGACCCATCATGTGAGCCAAGGGGGATCAGGCCGTCACCCCCAACCTGGTCCTTACAAGGACCTATTGTAGCCTCGGTTTGTTGCACTTGTTCGCAGCACCTGTTTTGATCTCCAAGGGCCAGAATGGCCTGCTTTGACAATCTGCAGAATTTGATTTCTAGTGTTTGCATTCTTGCTGTAGCAGTGGGCAAAGGAAGCCTCAGAGGGGCTGGAATGGATCTGTGGGGGTCTTGCTTGGAAGAGTTGGAAAGGGGACTGCACAAGGGGCAGGTTTAAGGCAAGTTTGGAAGGGTTGATTAGGTGCTGCACAAAGGGCATGTTGAAAATGATTTCAATGCCTCAAAGGGGCTGTTTGGTATTGAAATAAGGAAGGCCACACAAATGGGCTGTCTTTGTTGAAGTTGAGAATCCGCCTGAGAGAGACTTGACCCGTCGTATGGATTCCAAGAATTCCCAGGACATCACCCTCTCCTCCAGCCAAAACAAGGGATCAAGAGCCCACCCGGGGGAGACTTGGACCATCTTTTGGATCCAAGAATGCCCGGGACATCACTCCATCCTCCTCAATGGGTAAGGGATCTGTGTAGAGAATAGGGCTGATTGGGTGCTGTTTAGATGGCCATCAGAGAGGTTAAGTAGGTGCTGGTTTCCAAGCCATCAGAGGGGCCTGATTTGGGTGTTTTCTGAAGTTCGTCCACTTGGGCAGCAAGGATGGTCAAACATAGCCAGATTAGGAGCATATTCAGGAGCCTAATTGGCTGCTAGAGGGATGTCAACAAGAGGCTTGGTGTTAGGTGACAACACGGTGTTGCTTGGGGATGCCAAATGGGCTGTTTACAGGTCACCTATGGGTTGTGTACACATGGACAGCAAGGGGTCTGAAATGAGGGGCTCAAAGAGGCTGATTTTTGATGGCTTGTGGGACAAACATAGGGAAGTTGAACATGGGCTTTAAGTGGTACCAACAAGGCTGAGTTTTTGGAGCTTCTTGAATGGCCATAGAGAAGGCCGAGGGGAAGAGAAAGAAGAGGGGAGGAAAAGAACTATAAAGTACTACATCTTCCCTCACCTTTTTTGCACAATCCTTGTTGAAGATTGAAGGAGAAGATGGCTGGCCTTATACCCTTCTTCTTATTCTTCTTCTTTTGTTGCTGAAAATGGGGCTGGAATCAGTGCTCCAAGAAGGAACACCTGCTGTTGGAATCGGTGCACCACCGATTGGGCTGCTGCTAGCGCACCTGCTAGAGGGAGGCCTTTTCTTCTTCTTCTTCTTCACTTGGCACACCACAAGTGGGCTGGAGAGGTTGCTGACTTGCTGATGAAGACATCCAAGCAAGGAGAAGCTATCTTGGAGCAGGGTAGAGGGAGGAGAGGCAGGGCTTCCGCAGGGTGATTAGCTTGCCTTCCACATGGCTAGCAGGGGGGTTTATATAGGAGTTGATGGCGCCATCTGCAGGAGGAGATAAGGCTGGAGGTTGTTGAGGGAAGATAAGGATAACTCAAGGGAGGTTGAGGATGATAAGGATAACCCATAGTTGGTTGTTGAGAGGGATAAGGATAAACCATGGGGGTTGTTGAGCTTGTTGAGGTGGTTGAGGGAGATAAGCCAAAGTTGCTAGCTATGCCATCAGATGGGGAGTTCGGCCAGATCCCTAACTTGTAGGGGATTGTGCGCATGGCAGATGGGGAGGAGTTCGGCCAGCCAAGTGGAGGGAAGAGAGAGAGAGTGATCCAATCTAGACCATTCATCTAACAGACTCCCGATCCGACGACTATCATTAATTTTGGCCAAAAATTGATTAAACATAGCCAAAATTAAATCAGAAAAATATGGGACAATCATTGATGAACATTGATCTTATGATCCATCCAAATGTGTGGCTGAGATCTCCCAAATTGCCCAGGATCTCTGATTTTACCAATTTCTCTGATCGGTGCGATCTCAGCCGTCGATAATGCCGAAAACTGTAATTGAGTGCAATTACCTTCTCCCATTGGCCAAATTTATTTTTCATGCATAAATATTCATGAGATAAATGTTTTGGGTCATGAAAATTGAAATTTTCAGCCCATGGGTCGATCCGGAGCTGATCGGACCATTATGCCCCTGGTGCGACGACATACGGTTTCTGTCCAGATTTGCTCTTTCTTGCATATCTCTTCATCCGAGGGTTGGATTTTCGATCCGTTTCGAGCATTGCCTAGCTCTATCCAACATTGACAATGTGGTAAAGTTTGAATTCCATGTTAGAGTCCCAATTTGTCCCAAAGTGTTGGGGGCAAAATGGTCATTTCGGCCTTCCGGTGTCCGTTTTCCATGTTTTGGGCACCGTTGCGAAGCTCTTGATCGGGGCTATGCAATGAGCACATTATCTTGGTCATTTGTAGCATGTAAAGCCATGCCAAGGCCTTTCCAGAGCCTATTTACATCACCTATTCATGAATTTTCCGAATCTGGGTCAGATTTCTATACCGGCTTCGGCATTGTTGAAATTTGTATCAAGCAAGCTAAGCGAAAAAATTTGATGCCAACATCTGGATGTATAAGAATGCTTGGCTTGGGCCCCACTCCTTCAAGTGTTTATGGTCCTACTCCTACTCGCTCTCAAGCTCTCTAAATGGTGAATCAGATCAAAACATCATCTGAAAGTATAATGTCAAAGTTGTTTAAGAAGATAGAAGAAATGAAAAAACAGAATGAGAAAAATGGAGGAATCATATGAAGGCCGTCTTAATAGTATACAAGAAGAGTTTAATATGTTCAAGGAGATAGTGAACAAAAAAAATGGTAACCACCGGGTATATACCAAGTGTTTTTTTACTAGATAATCAAGCAACTTTTGTTTGAAATGTATTTTAAAAATATTGTTTAAATTGTTTTTTAGGTACAAGAAGAGAGCTCATCACCTTCTATTCCTTCCTCTGCGTCCAGTCATGAAGTGCAGCATCATCTTTTTTAGGGAAAATAGAAATACATGTTCAATACATGGTAAAATGATGACTTATTAGTGTTGTAATGTTCAGACGAATATTCAAATCCCTAAATCTCATCACAAAAATAAGAGGAAATCAAAATTTGAGGTATATGTTTAAAATATTAGTCGTTATTTGTTTTAAATGTTCCTATGATATAATATGCACAATGTAACAAATTTACAGGTGCCTCGGATGTTAAACATGAAGAAAAGGGTGACTAGCCATAATAACATACAGGTAAATGAACCTTTTATAAAATTTGTATTTTATTATGCAATAACAGTGACTGAAATTTGGCACCAAATGGAGTGCAGGTGAGAAGCACAGTCTGTTTAAAAAATGTAAAAAAAGTTGGTGTGGCTCTTGGAACTATTGAATGTAAAGATCCGAATAAAAAGGTTGGAGGTTGTGAATTGGGATATGAATATTGGGAAGTATCCGTAGATGTTGCATTAATATGTGCTGAACCTCTTCCAAGACCATATGGGCATATTAAAACAATTCGAGATGCAATTGGGACAAGTATTGCATGGCCATTTACTCTTGTACATATTTTCTAAATAATTTTGATTGTTATAAATAAATGTTTACTAATTTATCTAATGATAATTTTTTTATTGTAGGTAAGCATGGTAGAGGACTAAAGGACTACACATGAAGGGTGCTTTTCGAACAATGTTATTTAAAGCAAATGAAACTTCAAGTTACACTACATTTTAATTTTAGTTTTGGACATGTTTGGATGAACTTTGGAATTCTTAGTACCTGTTTAAACTCGTTGTACTAGATGTTTGGATGAACTTTGGAATTTGTAGTTTATGTTTTGGACTACAATATTTACAGGGACGTTTGTATCATTTTTTTGTTCTATTTTATTATCTATATGGTTTCTCTTTTGGTTTTTGCACCTAACATATAGGCATTAGTTTTGCATATTTGTCATGAATTTTCTGTTCTGCTAACGATCAGTCCAAATGTTTTCGTCTTCAAGAAAACTGCTTGTAGACTTATACTATTTTTCATAAGCATATTACCTCATAGTTGGTGCTGTCACAGTTAACTGCATGTATTGGAAGAAAAGATTTTCACGATTGCTTAGTACTAAGCAATTTAAAGAACTAATGAAGAAAAGATGCCCACTGGTTGGTGTTTCTGACATAACCCGTAACATTGAAGGTTCAATAGAATTCATTAAGCAAACAACTTTTCTAGAAAAGCCTTTTTTCAGGTAAGACTATTGCTTGTAAATTCTTATGAGTTCATTGTTTTGTACATGACAATATTTAAAAACTAAGTAAATTTTTTGGTGCCATTATTGATCGTTTCTTTCTTGTCTTCAATTCACCTTAATTATTCATGGAGACATTTTGTGGATCTGATTTTTTTCTATTTAAAATATGTTATATTGATTATATTTACATTAAAATATGATCTTCAACTTGTTGAACTTATTGAGCCATCCAACTCAAAACCTTATCACCAAACTTATATTTTGATGAACTATCTGTGATACTCAATATGGGATTATTCTAACATGCCTATGTAGTCAAAGGCATGAGGCGAGCCCCTTTCCTTGTAGTTCGCAGCACTGTGGGGGCAGAAGATTGCCTTGGCAGATAAAACACCTGCATAGCAGTCACCTAGGCGATGAGGGCAGAAGTGCAGAGTGGAGGGCATAGTAGATTGACAGTGGTTAGGAGGGGCAAATGGCCAGCTGGCAAGAAGCATCTCGAGTTGGAGAGCTGGAGAATGCCAAATGACACAAACTGGCTTGAGATAGGTGTACTAGATGCCTGGAAGCTGGCTAAGAGCTTCTAATGTGCTGAAATGCTATCAGACAAGTATCAGTTATTACAGTCATTGTTTAATCAGTTGCTGCTCAAAAGGAAGAGCTGGTGACTGGATGAACTAATCTGGTGCACTCAATGGCTCTAGGGTGGAGAGGCTATTTTCTTTTTCCGATGGAAGCTGAAGCTGGGGATTATTTGGGCAGCAGAGTGATCTGTGATGTGGTGCAACATTTGGATTTGCTTGTTCATCTCTGATACATCAGTATTCGAAGACATAGTTAAGTTTATAGAAGTGAACGGGGAAGTGGTGGAATGCAGCCAGGGCCCAAGTGCAACTGTAGCCATTGAAGTAACTTCCAGACAAGAATTTCCAGATTGAGACCAGGTCCAAAGTTGTCTGATTTGCCTGAAGGAAGACCTAGCCGGAATTGGCTCAAATCAATTTTTTAGATTAAACAATATAAAAATCTGCTAAATTAAGAAAAAATATAAAAATAAGGTAAGTATGCATCATTCCATTGAAATAATTTAAACATTCATGATGGAAATTAAAATTTAAATACACAAAATATAACCATGAATAATGGCATTACAATTGAAGTACGTACAAATAAAACATGTAGATTGCCAAGGGCTGATAAAGATTATATGATCTATAAGGTTCTTTACGTGGTTCTTGCTGTTGCGTGGATTTTTCACATGATTTTAAGATGTCTTCGTAGCATATTCAAATAGAGATTGTGTCATTTCTTGAAATTGGATCTCCATATCCTGTCTTGGTGAGAGGCATGTAGAATTTGTGTCCTTGATGCTAAATGCTCTTTGATGAGTCATTTGTAAAATGTACTCAATATCCATAATGTTAGGTTCTCTCTGTAAAGGACACAACCTCTGTATGTAGTCATTGGGGGTAACTTATGTCACTATGCTAAGAAAAATATATACAATATTTTTGTATAGTATGTCTTCTCCTTGCTCAATGAACATCATATCCATCAAACCATTGTACTGTGCTGTGAAAGAGCATATGCATGTCCGACTCAAAATTCAAGATCTTTTTAGATCTTTTGTGAAGGCATTAAATCTCTTGAACTGACCCTTTTTAAACCAACTTATAACACTTGTAGAGCTGTCATTTTCAATATAATTATCAAAAACTTTCAGGTTTAACACGTAGTTTCTATATGAAAAAGACATTCTTTCTTTACCTTCTATGTTGGTGCTATTAATCAAGTGCTGCTATTTAACTAAGGCTACTGTTTTTGATATCTATCTAGATATTTTGCATGGTTAAACATATTTCAGGTACGATCCTATCTCACACTCTTACCATGATGACATGAAAGGCGAAGGTATAATATGTATGGCTGTGGATATTCTTCCAATAGAATTTTCTAAGGAGGTAAATTGTGATATCAATGTAGGCCTTTTTCTTTGGCACACTAAGCATTTTTGTTTTTTTTTTTGTTCCGAAATTGAAAATGCCTTTGTTAAGTATATACTGTAATGATATTGGACAATTGTTTTGGCAAAAATTTATAGGCTTCTCAACATTTTGGGGATATCTTGTTCAACTTTGTTGGTTGCTTGGCTTTGACTACAGAATTGTCTGAACTGCCTTCTCATCTAAGAAGAGCTTGTATTTCCTACAAAGGAAAACTCACAGAGATGTATGAATATATTCCTAGAATGAGGAAGTCTTATCCAATGTAAGCAAGCCCTGGCACCTGTTATTCACAATATAAATCCTCAACAAATATACCAACTAGTAGACCTGTTAATCTTTGCTTTGTCTCCCTCCTGATGTGTTAGTAGAATAATGTTACTCAAGATGGCTCACTGCATTTTATTTTGACCTCTCTTTAATTTTATTTTTTCATAGGTTTCTATTAGTTTCCTTTCACTTGATTTTGTATTTCAAACATTCTTTTTTTATTTTCTTATGCTGCTTGTGTATGTTAAAAATTTATTTTTTCTCATGGTGAAATTACTATATTAAGCAACCTTCAAGGCAAGTATCTTGGTCAGTCATGTCGACTCCGAAAATTCAATGGGCCTCTCCTTTTCAGGGAAGTCCGTGAATCCAGATCGTCACCTCAAGAGGGGATGATAAAGAAAGGAAGAAAACATAGAAATCAACTCTCACCTCGGTCCCACACTCACATTGATCTCTGAACTTTCATCCCTTGGCGTCGCTCGATCACCAAAGAGACGGTTCAGGTCATGTGGGAGGAGGATGAGAAGAAGGAAATTAAGACATGTGGTCGCCAGGAACTGCGGGTTCCGATTTATGAAGTGAAAATGACCGTGTGTACCTTAGTGTGAAGAGTGCGGGTCAAAGCTTCTCCTTCTTCGGTCGGCCGATGAAGAAGAGTCCTCAATGCGTGGGTGCTTGATTTCCTGTGCAACTAGACAAATAAACAAATGCAATAGAACTAAACAAAGTGGAGTATATGTAAGGAAAATAACATAAAACACACAACTGACTAGAAACTGACCGGATTCGAGTTATCTCTAACACCTCTTTTTTATTTTCGTATTAACAGACTAAAAATAATGCAACAAATTAAAAAAAGTGATAGGAGGATGGAGATCACAAAACAAAGAGATAGGAAAAAGAACAAAAATTTTCTAATAAGAATAGAGAGAGATATGGTCAAATCTGGGTTGTCAAAAAAGTCGAGCAGCAGTCCAGGATCTGCCAGGCATGACTTTGCTTCTACGCTCGTCACGACCAGCCCCAACCTCAGAATCATGTGCCGTCAATTTTAAACTGAAGAAGATTTAGAGAGGAAGAACTTTGGTGTTGAGAGCTCAGGCAGCAGACGTCCACACTGCTATAGAAGCTGAAGAAGAGAGACCTGGTAGATCACCTACAAACCAGTCTTCCTCTCTCTTGAACTGACTTTTCTCTCTCTAAAAACTCAAAATTCTCTCTCTAAAAGTCACAAAATCGATGTAGGAGAGAGCTTGGACGTCTTGATATGCCTGGGGGGTCATGAACCAGCCTCTGAAACGACCGGAATCGATCTTAATTTATAGGAGAAAAATGTCGCGATCTATCCTCAAAAATAGGGCACCTTGCGCCTTGGTGCTGGGCGCATGTGCCCCCTGGAGGGGGCGCATGCTATCCTTCCTAAAAAAAGGTCTGATCCGACCAAAAAGTTCGATCCGATCTGGTCAGAGGTGGAGTCCCTATTGAAAACTGATTACCTCATGCCCCTGATCGGGGGTACATGGCCACGTGCCTCAGGGGCAGGGCGCATGGCCACTGCCCTGGGTCTAGCGCACATGTGCCCAGGGACCAGGGCGCATGGGACTTTTTCTGCGCGTCTTTCTTCCAGAAGCCATTGCGGACACTCCCAAACTCAGAATTCGATGCCGTTTGTTATGCTGGAAATATAACATGCCGAAGAAGCTTTCTATAGCAATGAATCAGCCATAACACCCTACAAAACTTCAGAAATTTATCCTGAAGTTAGGCCAATGAACAGAAGATCCAATACTAGTCGGAGTGACTCCGACAGCCAACCGGAAAGACACGGCATGAATCAAAACTTGTCCGGAGTGTGAATCTGACCATAACCTTCAATACATGATCATTAGGCATTGGTCATCCAGCTAATTTCTGTGTTTACACAATTTACGTGTGGCTTTCGCTCAAAAATTATGGCTTTGTGCGAAAAACTTCGAAAAACATCCGATTTCATTCGACAAAGCTCCAAATTAGCATTAAAAGACCCGAAATCATTATAAGATCAATCACATATGTTACCTTATAAAACATGAGTTTTATTCTCTGAATTAGGCAAATTTGGCGTGTTTACAAGTCAATTGAATGATTTACTAGTCAAGTAACAAGCTACAGCTATATTTTCTTATGTTATTTATACTATTACTCTTTTGTACCTTTTACCGATCAATTGAATCACTAACTGTTTGTGAAGATACAACAAACATTCAATTGAAACAAGGATGCCATTGTACTAGAATGCTTGTATACGAGTGTGCACAATGCCCTAATATTAGCCATTTGCTATTTCCAGTTTCAATTGAAACAAGGATGCTACTTTCAGTTTCTTTATACATATTTACATTTTAATATTTTTGATGCTCCAGGCTATTTGAATTTAGCCATTTGCTCTGGCATTTGTGATAGCAAAGTCTCAAGATATTTCTATCTATCATTTTAGTCAGTTTTCTTGGCTACTTGCTGTAGCGTGTGGTACCTCATTATTCTAGTTTCATGTTTAGACATAAGTTATATAGCTTCTTGCTCAACCATGTGGCTACTTGCTGTAGCGTGTGGTACCTCATTTTAGTCAATTTTCTTGGCTACTTTGAATGTAGCATATATGACAAGTAAATTTATACATGTTTAGATTAATGTTGCTTTCAGAGATTTTGAGTTGGAGATGCTGCTCTCCTTACATCATTTATTTCCTTTTAAACTATATTTTATGTTGCTTGAGCAGCATGTTGATAAAGTGGCTCTAAGTTAATACTTAGTGATAAAAATTTACTTAAGAAGATTAAAACGTGATGCAATGTTACAGTGTGTTTAGTTCTGTGGTTGATTAATTCTTTTCCAATTGGTTATTTTCTAATGAAAATGCTAGCAATTTTTGTTATAGGACTATCAAAATTTATATTTTTCATACATGTAGAGAAATTAGAGGGTTTGCATGTGTTGAGTTCATTGATCCTTGTGATGCTTCTGAGCCCCAATACATCATGAATGGACAGCTTTTCGGTGGAAGAAGGATAACTGTGCTTGTTGCTGTAGAAAATAGGAAAAGGCCAGAGGATATGCGCGGCAAACCTAGAGCCATGTAGATGAAACTTTCTTTTTCCATATTTTTTGTTTTTGTTAATTATTTGTTTTTCTTTTTCATCATCTCATCACTTGCTTGTACTATACGGCTCTCACAGTGGACCTTATTACATTTTCCTTTGTGTTGAATCTCTCACAGGAAATTAGGTGCAATAAGAGGTCAATGACGATGAACCTTCAAGCTCAAGAGGCTTTGTAATGGTAAATCAAAAGGTCCCAAATCTGATGTGTTCACTGGTGTTCGGAGACGTTTCTAGGGGAGGACAGAGAAAGATGTAGAAGGATATTGTTTGGAAGCAAGATTCATTTCACATTTTGGAGTGTGAGAGCTATGTACATGGCTTCATGTACTTTATTGTAACGAGACGAAGAGAATGAACATCTTTTATTAAATGTGTAAGAATGGGTGAAGGGCATGAAATTTACTTTCACTAGATTTGTACATTGGGTAACAATGGAAATTATTCTTTGACTTTATGTGTTTGAATGAGTACATGACATTGTGATTCTGCCAAGTAATGTACATTAACGATGGATTTGAAATAGGTTCAAGTTCATTATGAAGAAAATAGATGCCAACATTAACACTATAGCAACCTATTTGTGGCTATCTATAATAGCCAATTTATTTGTTATTATAATATAGTAGTTATAGTAGCTATTTGAATTGTTTTTATATATTTTCTATAGCAGCCAAATCTACTGTCATTAATTCATTTTGTGACTAATAATTTTAGAAGAAGTGACATTTGTAAATGTATATAGAGACAATTACAATTGCTACTAAATATTAATTTAGTAGCCATTTAAAATAATAGCTACTATAGACTTTTAGTGACGGCATCTATAGTAGCCAAAATGTGTATGGCTACTATCTATTTTTTGTAGCAAATGCAATACTTTTAGTAGCAAAAAAAATTAGTGTTAAAAGTCTACTTTGGCGTAGTGCGCTATGTAAAGGGTTAGTAACATATGTAAAGGGTTAGTAATCGGTTAAAAATGGGTTCAGGGGGCTATGTAGGATGGGTTAGTAACATCTGTAAAGGGTTAGAAACTTCTGAAAAAGTGTTTCAATGGGCTATGTCAGGGGTTAGTAACATATGTTTGGATTATTATGAACATGTCTATGTAGTTTGATTGAACCTATTAGACTGGGGTTCAGTAGCATTATGTATTTGTGTGCTGTCTGTACATTGTTCCTTGATTTATTTGTGCATTATTTTAACGTTCTAATCATATTTTAAAAACATGGGTCGCAAAATGAGGGCTATAAAGCAGAAGTTTCTTGTTGGTAAGGGTCCTTCGGGTGTGAAGGACATTAAGAAGTATGTGCAACACAGGTGTATCATTTCACACTATGTGGATATGGTTGCACAAGTTAACTTCCGACAAGGTCATTTGGAGTTATTAGCAAAGATTTCTTTTGGTATATTCCAGGGCCTCCCAAACTACACATTCAGTAATGACATACTCAGGGAAGTCCTTCGGCTACACTGTTGTGGACAGGTGTCCAACCTACATGGACACCGTGTTGAGCTAACTACCGGTGATGTTAGTCTAATTCTGGGTTTACCAGACAAAGGTGAACCCATCGATTTATAGGGCAGGCCACGACACTCAACTCTAGACAAGTTGGTGTCAGGTGGTGGCCGGCATCAGGATGACATTTTCAAAGTCCTGAAAAGGCTTGCCACTTCTAACAACCCATATGATGTGCATAGCACTGTGAGCTTGTGGGTTGTCTTCATGCTAACTTGCTTTCTTATTCCTAGGTCTAACTTTTCTTGTTCCCGAAATGTTCTTTATTATTTGCAAGATATTGAATTAGTAGGTAGATATAATTGGGCTGCTTATGTACATACCATTCTTTTCGAGAAGCTCGGCACATATGTTGCTGACCTGAAAGATAATAAATCACCCTACTTGGTTGGGTGTGCCGCTATCATTCCTATAAGTACATTAATGTCCTCTTGAACTGGCTTCACCAATTTCTTTTTTACATATGAATGTAATGACATATCTCACATTCCAACATGGTATTTTGCTCTTTGTTGCAGGCATGGTTCTTTGAGAACATTTGTGTCATTGAACCTTTGACTGCCCGTACTATTCCACGCCTTCTAAAGTGAAATATGAGGATGCTCAAGAAGCCATTGGACTTCTTGAAGATTTTTAACAATTTGGCAAAGTACACATATGAGGTGAGGATTTGTAAGATGTTAACCCTTTATATGTGCCATTTCAATACAAATCCTCAGTAGTTAACATGTTCTATTGTATTGTTGCAGGTGGTGTTGTCCCTCTCCCCAAACGCGGAGGAGGGACACCTCATTACAGGAGAAGAATTACAACACACACAAGATGCACATGAGGGATGTGATGAGGGTGGCAAAGCAGAGGAGGGTGGAAGAGCCAAGGAGGGAGAGCAAGAAGAACACACCCTTCAGCTTGTGCTACAAAGAATGGCAGCCCTTGAACGAGTGCTGTAGATTGAAAGAGAAAAAAGAGAGGGTCTTAAAAGTACAGTTGAAGAACTAAAAACTCACCAAAATGCAGGGAGCACGAGCAAGAGCATGAAGGATGCGGAGGAGGATCCGCCTCTGGCCATAGAGGCCTCAGAAGCAAGGCCGAGAGAGAGTCCTGTGCACTCTCTTAGTCACTTAAGAGATGAGGTCTGCAGCTTGAGGACCGAGCTGACAAAGGAAAAAGAAGAAAGGGTTAATTTAGAGACATCTGTTGGCAGGGGTATGCATGCGGTGAGCATGTTGATGGATGAGGCTACAGACATACCTGAGGACTTTATGGACAGAAATCAACAACTGTCTTCCGATAAGGTTCATGACATAGTCTTCTCCCTGGTCTTGAGGGTGAAACACAGGACAAGAACTGGGCGGAAGCTGTCTGAGAAGGTCGCAACAACATCATTTTTTATCTGCAAATGCCCGACATAAAGACCTTCAACTCTGGCAGACCCTCAACACTCACTGGGCATTGTTCACCTGCAGACTGATATAGAAGAAGAAGCAGAACAACAAGGGAAGGGGAATGGGAGAGAGAGGGGGCAAGTAAAGAAGACCCCCGCAGCCAGTAGAATGAAGAAGACCACAAAGAAGTTGACAATAACAGAAGTTGGGATCAGCACATCAACGACAATTTTGAAGAGCATTCTAGAAGATAGATTTTTATTGTGCGAGGAATGGCTGAACACCGTGTGCAACAGGTTAGTGTCATATGTTGTTACTAATGTCTTTACATATATTATCATATTATTATATTTATATGTTACTATCTTGCAGAAATAGGGATGATGCAGCTTACATCACCCGTTGGAATGCTACCATAATGAATGGTGATCTGGAGGACTTGTTCTACATCGATAGGTTTACGTCCGTGGTCGACATAGAAGTATACTGGGAGATAATGTCAGATGATATGAAGCACAACCTTTCCTTCTACAGACCTTGTAGGTTCTGTCCTTGTTTTATCTCTAGGTACCAAACTGATGCAGACATACAATGGGGTAGGGTGAAGGGTAACATCCAACAGGCCTTGAAAGCGAAGATAGCCGATAGATTCATGGCCGTTGAGAAATACTTCTACTGCAGCTCCAAAGAGGCCCTGCACAATTCTGTTGGATGCAAAAGATGTGCCGAGTATCAGTGGAAAACAACGAAAAAGTTCGCCCCAAGAATAGATAGTGCCATTTGTAGTACAACTTGTCCCCTGCAAAAATTTGAAAACTATACAACGAATGCAGATGGGGGAAACATTGATCTTCAAGGTACTGATGATCGTGCACGGCTTCAAAAGATCCTACATTTCTTCAAGGTATGGGAAGAGAAGAGTAAGATGGCTGGATCGAAGTGCTCGTGTATGTCTACTAGGCTAGACATTAAAATCTTTATGGTTCTGAGGAACAACAGTATCACACATCTGACGAAGTATTTGGGCAACATCCCCGGGGTCGAAATTGGGGAAAAATTTCGCTACAGGGAGAGCTCATGTGCTTCGGTCTTCACTGCAACCCAATTTGTGGCATCGACAGCATGATGCACGAAGGGATGAGGGTTGCTACATGTGTCATCGCTTCGGGCGCCTATGTGAACCACCTTGACAATGGCGTCCTAATATATTACAGAGAAAGGGGAACCCTGACTTTGAGAAGTAGAGGAAGAAGCCTGCAATGTGGAAATGCAGCGTTGGTGAATAGCTTCCGCGCCAACAAGCCAATCCATGTCATTTATGGTCTCCGTTATTCTGGCGCTGGCTATACCCTGAAAACCTGTTCGAGAACGATGTCAACCTTTTTGTATGACAGGTTGTACAAGGCCGAGTGAATCTGGGAAGAGAAGGGGAAGAATGGTTACATGATTTTCAAATTCAAGCTGAGAAGGCAGCCCGGGCAACCAGCGATAGGTAAAACAACATATTTTGGTTCTGATTGTGTTTTAATACAAATGAACTATGATGCATTCTCTTATACCAAGTATTTCAACTATGTTTTCAGCGTGGAATGTGGGCTGTATGTGATGAGGTTCGCTGAACACCTCGCCAAACAGCATAAGCAGCCGTGGTGTATTGGTCAGGTGGAATTGTTGCTCACAAGACAACAAGTCATTTGTCACCTGATCCAGAAGATGGCTGCATAGCCCTCCCGATCCCCTACCAAAATTTAAAGTTATGACAATGTAAACGATGGTTGTTCGCTGACCCTGTAACACTTGAATTCTGAAATCATGTTGTTGGTTGTGGTTTAAATTACTTGGGCGATATGTAAATTGGTGTGGTGTGCTTATTAAACCTTTATGCATCGTTAATTGATGTGGTTGTTCATTTCCTCAATGACATTAATGTGGTTCCATTTCAGCGTTGTGGTTGTTAAGCTGGCTTGTATTTGGCCATGTCATTCCAATCCAAGTGATATTATTGAAACTGATGTGACTTTACTAACCTTTTACATAGCCTACTGAACCCATGTTTACCAGGTTACTAACCCTTTCCATAACTTAGTAACCCAATACATAGCCCCCTGAACCCCTTTTTTTGAAGTTACTAACCCTTTACATATGTTACTAACCCATTACATAGCTCCTTGAACCCATTTTGACCGGTTACTAACCCTTTACATAAGTTACAAACCCTTTACATAGCACTCTGAACTTATTTTTACCAGGTTACTAACCCTTTACATATGCTACTAACCCTTTACATAGCCCCCTGAACTCATTTTTAACTGGTTATTAACCCGTTAAATATGCTACTAAATCTATGTTTGACAGGTTATTAACCCTTTACATATGTTACTAACCCTTTACATAGCCCCCTGAACCCATTTTTAACTGGTTACTAACCCTTTACATATGCTACTAAATCTCTGTTTGACAGGTTATTAATAATTTACATATGTTACTAACCCATTACATAGCCCCTTGAACCCATTTTGACCGGTTACTAACCCTTTACATAAGTTACAAACCCTTTACATAGCACTCTGAACTCATTTTTACCAGGTTACTAACCCTTTACATATGTTACTAACCCTTTACATAGCCCCCTGAACCCATTTTTAACAGGTTACTAACCCTTTACATATGCTACTAAATCTATGTTTGACAGGTTATTAACCCTTTACATAAGTTACTAACCCTTTACATAGCCCCCTGAACCCATTTTTAACTAGTTACTAACCCTTTACATATGCTACTAAATCTCTGTTTGACAGGTTATTAACCCTTTACATATGTTACTAACCCTTTACATATGTAACTGAACCCCTGTTTGACAGGTTACTAACCCTTTACATATGTTACTAGCCCTTAACATATGTTACTGAACCCCTGTTTAACAGGTTACTAACCGTTTACGTATGTTACTAACCCTTTACATATGCTATGAACCCCTGTTTGACAGGTTACTAACCCTTTACATATGCTACTGAACTCCTGTTTGACAGGTTCTAACCCTCTCCATATGTTACTAACTCTTTACATATGTTATTGAGCCCCTGTTTCACAAGTTACTAACCCTTTACATATGCTACTGAACTCCTGTTTGACAGGTTACTAACCCTTTCCATATGTTACTAACCCTTTACATATGCTACTGAACTCCTGTTTGATAGGTTACTAGCCCTTTCATATGTTACTAACCCTTTACATATGTTACTGAACCCTTGTTTAACAAGTTACTAACCATTTACATATGTTATTGAACTCCTGTTTGATTGGTTACTAACACTTTACATATGTTACTGAACCCCTGTTTAACAGGTTACTACTGAACCCCTATTTGACAGGTTACTAACCCTTTTCATATGTTACTAAACCTTTGTTTGACAGGTTACTAACCCGTTACATATGCTACTCAACCCCTGTTTAACAAGTTACTAACCCTTTACATATGCTATGAACCCTTTAGATATGTTACTAACCCCGCATTTCAGATATTACTAACCCTTTATATATGTTATTGAGCCTCCATTTCAGATATTACTGCTAATAGTTTACATATCTTACTAACCTTGTACACATTAGTCACTATGTTTTTCCAACTTACCAACTCTTGAAATGTGTTTATATCAGTGTACATTTAGTGCTAACTACCTGTTATAACTTCACATGCATCAAGCACCGTAGTCCATTGCTCACTAAATGCATTTGTACTACGATCGGTAGTTTTCAAAATTTTAAATACACTAAATGCACTATCTTTAAACGTAAATAAACAGACTAACATGATGATTATCTCTATCGAGGGGCCACCACAATTTGCTTCAACTTATTCATCCCTTGGTATCCTAAACTCATAGTCCATTGCTCATGCCTTCTCTGGATATGTCTCTATACTCTTCCTTAGCTGGAGGACGTGTACTGTTCACCTCTTTGATTCTTCCTCACCCCGTGAACAATGGAGGATTGCTCCGAGGAACTAGAGAATGGCACTGCGAAAAATGGAGGAGGATTGCTCTGAGGAACATGCGGATGACATTGGAGACGAAGAGGTACTAGTGCAATGCGATTCAATTCCTGCGCAATTTTCATCGTGTCACCATTAAGAAGGACTTGACAAGGTCATGATGGCATGGTAAGGTAGGATGGTCGTGGCATTAGGGACAAACGGCAGGGTGACGGTCGTGGTGTCCAGGTTTGCAACCGTCCACGTTACTGTCGCCCTGCGACAGACGTTTGGTGCACTGGTCCGACGCGAACGTGGTGCAACGGGATAGGCGACTGAGGGACTCACCTCAGGAGGGGTCCTGAGGCGATCCAAATTCGTACCACAAATGATGTAATACTAATATTAATATTAATATTTTTGAAAAATAAAATATTAATATTAAAATTGATACATGTAAAAGTTTGTATTATACATTGTGTTTTGTTTGTACAAATTTTTTAACAACTATGTTAATATCAAAACAAGTATGATTTATATCAATATCAATTTCAAAATTTATAATGATGAAACTGTCTAAATACAATAAGCAAATGGAACATTATATAGGGTTACACTCATGAGCTCTTATTGTCTGTCACGGCACCATGCCCCTTGTTTTGGTTCCCATCTACCTTCCTTCTATCATGACAACATCTTGCCTCTCATCTCTTTGTGATTGAGTGACCAGCCTTGCATTTAAATAGGTGAGTGATAGAATATAAGAAGTTAATGTATGTATGACTTGGATCGTCACTACAAAAAAACAGGTTATTGGGGATAGCTTAACGCCATTGTCAATATATATTGGCGATAGCTCTCCAGTTGTCATCAAGTCGTCACAAATAACCTCATCGCCAAAATTATTGCTGATAGTCATATATTAGCCATCGCAAATAAGGTTATTTGCAACGACTTAATAAGCCATCGCATATAACTTTAAGATAGCAAACTTATTGGCGACAAATGATTCACCTGTCACCACTAAAATTATTCGCGATGGCTCAATAAGCCATCACAAATGGTAAATAGAACCCACCCTGGGGTGTTCACCCTGGGGTGTTCTGGGTGTTTATTTTTCTAGTTTAGTGATGGCTTAAAAAATTGTTGCAAATATTAAATAGAAATAGTTGGGAAGCTGTTTCAGGTGTTTTTTCTGGGTTTAGTGACGGCTGGAGCCCCATTTTGGATGGCTTCGGCCATCGCAACAAAGTTTATTGGCAA
The DNA here is from genome assembly GCA_036172225.1 of Cryptocoryne crispatula var. balansae. Lineage (NCBI taxonomy): Eukaryota > Viridiplantae > Streptophyta > Magnoliopsida > Alismatales > Araceae > Cryptocoryne > Cryptocoryne crispatula. The sequence goes on from CM069918.1 coordinate 31,047,148, forward strand.
TGGCTTTGGAAGTTGTCGCCAACAATTTTTCTCCTGCCAAAAAAATAAATTGGCTTTGCCGGATTGAACTGAGTATTAGATTGAATTAGGAAGACCGATCATTCTCGATAACTTCCATAATGATCCAGAATCAGATCAACCAATCCAGGAATAGGTTTGAATTGGTCAATTTGACATTCGATCGGGAATTTGGATAATTTTGCCGAATCCAATGCCGAATTGTTCAATTAAATCCCAGAATAGGCTTGAATTGGGTAATCCAGAATCGAATTGAGGATTAGTATATTTTTTCCCGATTTGATGCCAAATTATCAAATTCAAACTCGGAACGAGATTGAATTGAAAAATCTAGTATTGGATTGGGGATTTTGATCTTTATGGCCAATTCGGTGCAGATTGCCCAATTCAAACATGGAATGGGCTTGGATTGGGCAATCTGGCTTCGAATTGGGGACTTGGGAATTTTTGCTCAATCCGATGTCAGATTGCCCAATTCAAACCTGGAACGGGCTTGGATTATGAAATTCGGTTTCAGATTGGAGACTTGAGGATTTTTGCCCAATCCGATGCAGGATTGCCCAATTCAAACCCAGAACAGGCTTGGATTGGGCAATCCAGTTTCGTATTGGGGACTTGGAGATTTTTACCCAATCCGATGTCGGATTGCCCAATTCAAACCTAGAATGGGCTTGGATTGGGCAATCTAGCTTCAGATTGGGGACTTGAGGACTTTTGCCCAATCCGATACCATATTGCCCAATTCAAACTTGGAACAGGCTTGGAGTGGACAATCCAGCTTCGGATTGGGACTTGGGGATTTTTACACAATCTGACATCAGATTGCATAATTCAAACTAGAAATGGGCTTGGATTGGGCAATCCAGTTTTGGATTGGGGACTTGGGGATTTTTATCCAATCTGATGCCAGATTGTCCAATTCAAATTTCGAGCTTGGATTAGGCAATCCGGCTTCGAATTGGGGACTTGGAAAATTATGCCCAATCCAATTTCGGATTGCCCAATTCAAACCTGGAACAGGCTTGGATTGGGGAATCCGGCTTCGTATTGGGGACTTGGAGATTTTCGCCCATTTCAATTTTGGATTGTCCAATTCAAACCCATAACGGGCTTAGACTGGGCAATCCGACTTCGGATTGGGGACTTGGGGATTTTTGCCCAATCTAATGACAGATTGCCCAATTCAAACCTAGAATGGGCTTGGATTGGGCAATCCAGTTTTAGATTGGGGACTTGGGGATTTTTGCCCAATCTGATGTTGGATTGCCCAATTTAATCCCGGAACGGGCCTTGGATTGGAAAATCTGGCTTCGAATTGGAGACCTGGAGTTTTAGATTAAATTTCTATTTGTATTGGTTGAGTTTCTTAGAGTTGTACATCTTTGTCAGTTACACCAGATGTTATAGGTATGTTAATAAGTTGTTCTTGATATGGTTCAATTTCATCATCACTCTCATTTTCTAAAATGTTATAATAGTTACGAGGTAGTGATCGTACTAGTAACACCCATCCCTTATTAGAGTTATCATCTACATAAAAGAACTTGTTCTACTTGACTTGCTAGTGCAAATAGTTCATCAGTTTCTAATCTTATCTATGCGTTTAATGATAAAAAACCATATTCACTAACCCTAAACCCTCGATCCTTATTATACACATCCCACCATTCACATTCAAAAAGTATTGAATGATTATTCCTATTGAATGATATTTCAAGTATATCCAATATTCGTTCATAATAACCGTCAAAACCAGATTGAAGATGGTCATTCACAATAACACCACATAAATGAGTTGATTTGGTTGAATTAGATTTCAACGTTCGAAATCTAAATTCATTACATATATAACCATCTAATGATGACGCAAATCTCGATGGATTGAGTGATAACATCTCTAGCTCCTTGGTGTATCTAGAAAAACCTACATTCCTTGACTCTTGAACGTGTGATCTGAACCATACGAAGAAGTTATCTTCCATAGTTGATTCATTATTAAGAGCATCACTAAGAGATTGACGAAAATAATCGATATCATCAATTTGATTTAACATGTATGTATGGATTAACTGTTGTTATCTTTCCATCAAAATTTTACATGTCAATGGGTGATCAACTGGTTTGAATATTGAACTATCGTCATTATCAACTTCATATAGACCACCATCATAGTTCTGATCTCTACTATATTCACTCGTATCTCGCATATACATTTAAATAAATTGCGTACACTTTTCAACCAAGTAGCCATGGACAATAGAACCTTCAACTCTCACCTTGTTGCCCATATAATCTTTGAGCCTTTTTAAATATCTTTCAATTAGATACATCCACCGATATTGAACTGGTCCCGACATTCTTACCTTATAAGCCAAATTCACAACTAAGTGGATCATTACATCAAAGAATGATGGTGGAAACATTGGTTTTAACTTGCACAATGTTATCACAATCTTTAACTTCCAATCTCTTAAAATGTTAATGTTCAAAACCTTAGCACAGATGTTCTTAAAATAGTGGTATAACTCTACAATAGGACTCAGTACATCCTTCGGCACGTTTCCTTATAATGCCAAAGGAATAATCATTTGTATCATAACATGACAATCATGACTTTTTAATCCATTAATTGTCTTGACACTTAAATCTACACATCTACTGAAATTCGAAGAATAACCATCTGGCACTTGAATATTCTTAATGAAATCAAGTATTCTTGACTTTTGTTCATTGCTAAGTCTATAAACTACATCTGGAAACTTTGATGAAGCCTCGCACGGATGTAACTCAGGGCAAATATTTAAATCTACTAAATCCTTCGTTGAGTTCATATTGTCCTTGTTAGTTCCTGATAAGTTAAAAATGTCTAATATATTATCGCACATATTCTTCTCAATATGTATGACATTCAAATGGTGCCGAATGATAAAAGATGACCAATTTGGTAGTTTCTCAAAAAATATACTCTTCTTCTTCCAATATTTATTCTTTGACAAAAATTTTCTTAAGTTTTTTAATTATTTCTTAAATTATTTTCTGAATCTAATAGTATTCATCTCTTTTTGTTGCCTTCATAGGCCATATCCTGTAAGCATCTTTGGTGCTCCCTTCTCACACTGTTGACCATCAAAAAGATGCTTATACTGGTTCTTTCTCCACCGATGTGTTACTAGTAAGAACTGACAATGACCAAGGTAACATTATTTTCAACTATGAGCAAGTTGAATGGAATGTTTTTCCTCGTTACAAATAGGACATGCCAATTTCCCTTTAATACTCCATCCATATAATTTGCATATCTCGAAAAATCATTTAGCATACTAAAAAGTATGACTCTCATTACGAAAATATCTTTCTATTTGGCATCATAAGTCTTCAATCCGATCTCCCACAAATCTTTTAACACTTACACCAATGGTTGTAATAATACATTGATATCATTTCCAGGAGCTCTTGGACTGGGTATTGACAAAGATATCATTGTGTATGTGACTTTCATACACATCCATGGTGATAAGTTGTACACCATTGTAAGAACAGGTCACACGCTGTTTTTTGAAGATATTGACCAAATGGATTAAAGCCATCTGAAGCCAATCCAATTTGAATGTTACGTTTCTCTAATGCAAATTTTGGATAAAGTTCATCCACCCTTTTCCAAGCGTGAGAATCGACAGGATGACACATTTCACCAGTCAATTGATATGATCATGGTTGGCTATGACATGTCATCCACTTAGCCATATTGGATGATATGAATAAGCACTGCAACCTATCTCCTAATGAAAAATAATGTAAAACTTTTTGTGCTATATTTTATTTTTATTTTTAGGATCAATTTTATATCTTGAGGTGTTACAATGTGGACAAACACTTTTATCTTTATTATCTCTTCAAAAGAGTATACAATCATTTTTACATGCATGAATTTTCTCATAAGTCCTAATTCCTTAACTCATACCAATTATGGGGAACACATGCCCCATCAGGTAAGACTTCTTTAAATAAAGATAATATCATATCCATACATTTTTTTGTGAGACCATTAATGGACATAAGTTAAATCAACTTTAAAATAAATTTTAATTTAGATACATTTTTTACACCTTCATATAGAGGTGTTTCAAAATCTTTTAATAATTTAGAATATAGTAAATTTTCTTCATTGTGTTCTTCCTCATTATGTCGAATAGAAGATTCATTATTTTGAATATGTTGTAACATTTCTATTAGTTCATCATCTACATAATCATCTTGTGGTTCGTTTAAATTTGTAGCATCCTCGTTTCTAATATTAACTTCAATTTCACCATGGCATATCCACATTTAATAATTTAACCATATGCCATCACATATTAGGTGTTCTTTCACAATATTTTTTTTTAAAATAAATGTATTACAACTTTTTTTACAAGGACATTGTATTAGATCGTTATGTTGTCCATGTCTAAATTATATTCTAGAATGATGAAAAGCATAGTCTAAAAAATCTTCGATTTGTCTAGGAATATGTATCTTCGATTTGTCTAAGTTACTCATTTCTTCTAATAAATAATTTAAGTACAATGAAGAAGTGATAGTTTAATAAAGAAATCAATATAATCGAACCTCCACCAAAAGAAGCAACTCTTTAGTGAATATCTCGTTTAAAGCTTCTTGAAAAGAGATAGAACAATATATATTAGACTTGATGTCGAGAAATAAATGTTATACATGCTAATTGAATAATTTAAGTCATATATGCAGTTAATAATTTATAATCACTAAAATAGGCATAAGACAATTAAAAATCGTTTTGGTAACTCCTTACAAAATCTCCAAAATTTCATGTTTACGAGATTTCAATGATTACATAGATTCTTAGTGTCCATGTCTTTCCAATTCTCAAAAATCTCATCTCTTTTTTTCTTTAAGTAGAGAGGTCAATGCAAATAAATTGTATGTGATTAAAATTTTGAGTTATCATATATTTATCAAAAAAATCTCTACCAAATGCTACTTAAGTAATAAGTGTTCTAAGTCCAACTCATTTCTTTTAGAGTCAGAACTCTTGCTTTTACTGATATGTCAAACTTTTGTTAAAATTTGATTTGTTATTTAATCGAGCTCGAATAAGGGTTAAGACGTTTATATTTTTTCGATGGTTTCCTATCTTTTTGTTGTATTATGCATATAGTTCCTTACTACAAGATATTTCTTTCTAGTCAAACATAGTACATTTATGTTTCTTTGGCCATCCTCATTCTCGTTTTAATATATATCTTAAAGAATTTGCATATGCATCAACACCAACGTGCGGACTCATCCAAGATATATATACCTTAAAGAATTGTTGAAAAAAACAACATAAGGAGATGCATATATACCTTAAAGAAGGCCCGGTTAACCCTAGTTAGGGTTCAGCCCCTATAAATCTGACACAGAGGCAGCAACTTTGGAGGCGGCAGGGTGGCCATAGTTGTGGTAGCGGCCACAACGGCGGTGATGTAGGCAGTGGCGGCCATGGTGGCGGTGATGGCAACAATGGCGGTGACAGTGGCTGTGGTAGTGATGGCAGCATCGTCGACGCGATGGTGGTAACGTCAAGAGTGAGTGAGTGAGTGAGTGAGAAAGAGAGAGAGAGAGAGAGAGAGAGAGAAAGAGAGAGAGAGAGTTGAGAGTGCGGCACGTGTAGGGAAGGGGAAAGGAGGGGGGTTGATGGATTTAGAAGAAAAAACTATTGGTGATAGCTCCCCAAAGCCATTGCCAATATGCCCATAAGTTACATTGGCGATGGCTGAAGCCATCGCCAACACGAGTTGACCGTCCAACGGTCGATTGACACTATTGGTGATGGATGAAGCTGTCGCTAATAATGTTACTAGTGATGGCTTTTTAAGTCATTGCCAATATATAGGGAATCCACCATGCGGATCTTTTTTGATGGATTGGCGATGGCTTTGGACGTCACCAATATTGTTTTTTTGCGACGACTATTGTAATCTATTTCTATTTAACATCTATTAGCGATGGCCTGTCTAAAGCTATCACTTTAAAGATTATTGGCAATGGCTTTTAAGAGTCGTCGCTAGTATGCTAGTTCCTTGTGTGCATCAAGCATCTAGTTGCTAGGAATTGATTTTAAAATTTGCAAGTGTCGGTAATCACTATGAATTGAGGCATTAATACATTTATATGTGCAAAATGCATGACCTAGGATACAATAGAAAGCTTGAAATCACTTATTAATAAAGAACTCCTACTTGTCCATTCTATCTTGCTCTGAAGCCTCGAATATATCATAGGAAGGTGCCTCATTCATCATTACTCAACCATCCATCATAGACTAACAACCGCATTTACTTCATGCTCACTAGTTCATCGAAATCTTCAAAATAGATAGGACTATAGAGAGGTATCTTTTGATGATGTCTACCTTTTTGTTGTTGCATAGCATTTGTGCTCATTGGAGAATGAGATGATTGAATTGATTTGTCATCTGAACATTATATTGTTATGTGATACCTAATTTTTTGATAGTGGCTCCATTGTTCTTGATGTGTGACCGGTCCCCTTTGTGTAAGATCCTTATCCTTTTTTGTATAACTCATGGGCTTAGTTGCTACAATCTTAACATAATATGCAAAGATAATTGAGCATCAATAAAGAATCATCCAATTTTTATATCACGATAAAAAATAGAGAAAATTAATACCAGATACAATTTAGAAGGTTCATTTTCACAACAGGTCTGGTTTTAATATCACTTTAATACTAAGTCTGGTTTTAGGAATTTTTATAGCTTTCACTTTATTTTTATACATTAACATTAGATGGTTGTTAGAATATGGATATTATATCCATATTCTATTAGATGGCTACTTTTTCAATGTTGAGAATGCTTTTAGGGAATCTTAAATCTGACTATTTTGTAAAGTATAATTGTAGATGGGGATTTTATGTCACCACCATTTTTTTCACACATCTTTCTCTTCAAATGTTTGACTCTCGACATCATTTAGTCACCAAGGATCAATTCAGGTCATGCAGAAGTGAGGGAGATGAAATGGCGAAGAAAGAAAAGAAGAAAATGGTGTCTGTGGAGTGTGTGATGCTTGTGGTTGCTAGAAACCGCATGTTTTGAATGATACTAGAAATAAAAATATTTACCAATGTACCTTAGTGAGAAAATATGCTTAGTAAGTTGCAACTTTCTTCTCTTCAGTAGGCCAAGAAGAATGGGCTTGAGAAGTTCACCTTTTGTTCAATCTGATCCATGCGGGCAAGGCTCACTTCTATTGGTTTCCTTCTACAATGTCTGAACGAAATAAGAAAACAAGTGAAATAAAGATTAGAACTAAGTTATATTTAGTAACTCGTAATCAAAATAAACATGAAAATGATAAAAGATGAAGAATGGATTGGATTGGGACTAGGTTCCAACTTATGTTTTTGGTGTTTTAAAAATGCATGAAGATGCGAATGGTTACTTGAATGTATGCTAAATAATATTAAAATGCAAGTGGAATATAAAGGGAATGATAAGATATTAGAAAATGGGGCAAAAGATCTCTTATAGAGTGCCATGTTCTAGGTTTCCTAGTGCCCAATTGATAGGGAGCCTAGTGCTCGGTTGGTGGGGTGCTAGGAAACCCAGAACAAGACACTCTAGTAGGGCTCTTTTGCCCCAATTTTTTTTGACAGGGAGCCTAGTGCTCAGTTGGTGGGGTGCTAGGACTCTGGACTAGCTAGTCATAGAAGGCTTTTCTTTGCTCCCCTCTGAACTCGTGTGTGACCTTCGGTGCATTGGCTTAGCTTCTTATGGTTGTTTTAGCACCAAAGAATGTGTAGGAGGAGAGAAAGAGCCTTGGAATAATAAAAACTAGTGCTTTATCTTGCCTGTTGGAGGGGTTTTCTAGGAGATGTGGGGGCCTTGAGAGCCAGTTAGGATGAAGTTAGGAGTATTGTGGAAAGATGAGAACCTTTAAAATGTTAGAGAAAGGTATCCTTATATAGCCATTAGGAGGGGGAAACTCAGAATTCAAATTGCTACTGATTGGACCTAAGCACTATGTTAATGGGGTGCTATTAATGGGGCACCTACAACCTTCATATTTTTTTTATAAAACTGGTTTATAGGGGAAAAAATAGGCTTCTTTACCAAGTGCCCCTAATAGGGATCTTTGATCGAAGAGGTGTAATTAATGCTTTGACATGCTTCTGATGAAGGCCATCCACAAGGTCAAGCAACTGCCCCATTCAAGCCAAAAGGCAAGCAAGCCCTTTATGGGGCACATGGTGCCTTGTTAGTAGGGCACAAAGCACCCACAAGTGGGGCACTAGGAAATTGCTTCAGGTGCCTCCTAATGGGGCACTAGGAACGTATTCCAAGTAGCCCCTAATCGAGCACTAAAACCCTATTCCAAGCACCCCCCTAATGGGGCACTAGGGTCTAGACATGCCAAAATGTGCAAAAAGCTAGAATTTTCAAAAAATTTAGTTTCTTAGGCAAAATTCTTAAAAATCTTTTGCAGAAACAAGAGTTTTAAGCTCTACAATTAAGCCAAATTTGAGTGTCTATAGCTAACCTCACCTTGACATTGGCTTTGTAAGGGAATGATAAGGATTAAAGTGTTGAAGAATTTTGTGGAGCGTAAAGAGGCATAGCGGGTAAATGAGTTAGCGGAGCGCAATGAGATATAGTAGAGAGTAATGGTAATTGACTAAAAAGATGATGCCATAGTGTAGATATAAACATTCTCACAAATGCCTAGTTGAGCACGATGAACTTTACCAGGTCCTAAGATTACCCTTTGTTCCATCTGAACTATTTCCTTGGTCGATTAAATAAAAGATGTGCCATGGGCATGACAAGTAAGGTAAAATAAAAGACGCATCCCACATGGTGGGGGAATACCGAAAACAACTAAAGAGGTGAAGGAATTGTCATTAGCTAGCACTTGAACTATGTGGTGTGTTGATTTGAGAAATGCAATGAAAATTAAATTGCAAAAATTAAAACTAAGTAAATTAAGTGAAGCCACCAATCAACCAAGGTTGGGCCTTTAGGTTCATTGGTATCTCAAGGGAACACAAGTTTAATTTAGGGTGCATTTGGCAACGTACTAGAAGTACTTCTTTTTTACTTTTCCAATAAGAAGTGCTTATTAATTTAGTTAGGGTGTTTGAATACCTATTAATATTCACTTCTCCTTTTCCACTGATGATAGAAGTAAAGAGGAGTTTTTTTTCCTTCTAGCTTCAGGAAATCTCCTCCCAATAACTGCCACCACATGACAATTCACCCTTGCCTGACTGACCACCCCTATGAGCGCCCTCCCCCTAGCACCCCACTCGCAAGTGCCTTTAGCCCTTCCCGAGCTCTTCCCTCTTACGCACCCCACCGGTTAGTGCCCTTCCCCTGAGGATGTCAAGGATGCGGCAGTTGCAAAGTGGGCAAGCATTGCAATTCAGCCACATATCTCGCAAGCTCACATGGCATGGAGAACCTGGGACATCCCCACTTTGTGAAGAGCGGCAACGAGAACTTGGGACCCCACCTACCATTGACCAGAGTGCTTCCAAACCCTTGGTGAGCACCATCATCTGCACGGTGGATATGCTGTTCTACGTGTTGATGCACACATAGAGAACGGAGCAGGGAAGGTGGCCATCTAGCTACTCCATGCATGCCCATGTGATGATGTTGGGCACCTTGCCTGCTCACTGCCTAGTTGGTTCAGCCACTAGGGAGGTGACAAGTTTGATGGACCACACTCAGACACCCATGTTCTTCTACAACAGGGTGGGCCTCTATGCTCTATCTCCTCCAAAGTTTTGTAGAGCATCACGTTGGAGGCAAATGAGTCGTTATTAGCTCCTTGAGAAAGATGACTCATAGTTTTTCCATGGTGGCACTTTCTAGCGCCCACAATAACTAGGATTAGCATAGCCAATACATCTCAGGGAAACCTAGCAGCTTGAAGTTATCTATGGCTGCGGCAATGATGGGTGGCAAGTGCAACCACATCTAGGCACAGGAGGTAGTGCTGAAACATCCATGATCCCCCTCCTCTGGTGAGCCCCCTTTCTCCCGAGTGCACCCCACTATCACTGAAGAAAATGACTTCTTGTATGAAAAAAATGTATCCAAACAACTTTTACTTTGGTCAGAAAGAAGACCTTCCAATTGGAGTACCTTTTGGAAGAAGGTGCCTTATAGAGAAGGACTCTAGCTAATTTTCCAAATGCATCCTTAGAGTGAAATAATCTCATATTTTAATAGAAATAATTGTTAAATCTTGATAGCAAACCAATCGTTTGGGAAATCCAAGATTGCATTCGAGGGCTATATAAGGGGTCTTCTTCGCGACCAATAAAGAAGTTGTATGATGGTTTATGTGGGGACTAGAAGTAGGTTCATCCTCATAGAGATGGAAATGTAGTTCTCTTTGGGGATAGGAAAATCATGTCATCCTTCCATGGATAGAAATACAAATGGTCCAAGTGGGGACCATATGTGAGAAGTGACATGGTGGGAGCTAAAGAGGTGATGGTCTGTGTGGGGACCAGAAGTGTGATAGTTCATGGAAGGATTGAGAATATGTATTGCCACGGTGGGAGGTGAAAGGAATGTTACCCACATGGTGGTGAAAGTAAGACATACTGTGGAGGGGTTTAAAAGAAGGTTGTGGGTACATGTGGAGACCAAGAATCGTAATGTGGTCCACTTAGTGACTGAAATGGAGGCTACTATGGTGGAATTGGAGAAAGTGAAGATATAAAAACTGAAGGCCCATATAAGAACTAGCAATGAGATTGTCCTCATGGGGACAAAATGTAGAAGTCCCATGAGGGGACCAAATTTGAGATTAGAGAATGCATGTCATGCGATGAGAATCAAATGTGAATGCAAAGATAATTATGAATTTAATCTCAGTGAGGCAAGGGTGGCCACAATGGTAAATATAGAGAGAAGGGTACATAATAGGACCATGGTATGTTGAACATACGATGGGATAAAAAATAAGACTATGGCGGCATATGGAATAAGACCATGATGAAATGAATGGTGGAACATGGTATAGAAATATGGCTAGCTATGGTGAGATGATGATGCAAGACATGACAATGAGATGCTAAGATGGTGGAACACAGAAGATGAGACAAACTTGCCATGATGATTAAAACATAATATGATACAAGAAGCATGAAAATGATATGTGAAGTAATACATGCAAGGTTTAAAGAAATGTAAATTAGCGTAAGAAAATGATTGGAGATATAAGTTGTACATGATGACTCATGATACCTAAGAGGGAATTGTTGTCACCGCACGCACAACTTGGCTCTATCTGCAAGCCTAGAAAGTGACTGAGTCATCACTAATTTTGTTGAAGGGGTTCTCAAGCTCAACCCTCTCTAGACTTGAAGTCTTCAACATCTCAAATACTAATTTTTTAATAGATGCAAGACTAAAATGCAAGTCCTAATAGGAGTTGGGGTAGTCTACTTTTTCATTTTCTATTTTATGATTTTTTATTGTTTTACTTTCTTAAAGTGTACGGGGAAGGAGAGTCAATGTTCTCATTTTTGTGTGCATAGTTCTTTCTATTTCTTTATATTCACTTTGAAAAGGATGTGATTAGAACTTTATTTGGCTTAGTTCTAGTGCATGAGAAAAGCTAAAGTTGCCTTGATCATTTGTCAAGAAAAATAAGCCTTTTCAAAAGGCATAATAATAATAAACTAAATATGCATTGCATAAAAGGAGATGTGCAAGACTGAAATTAAATGTGCACACCTAAATAAAGAGCAATTAGAAATGTTTCTTGGTTTGAGAATTTTCATATTTGTTTAAGTTTTAAATTTCTTGATGATGAAAGTATATGTGGATGTGAAAAGCATAGGGTTGAAAATAATTTGTTTTGAAAATTTTTCAAGTTTGTTTGGCTTTTGAAATTTTCAATTTTTTTGCCTTTTAAAATTTTGCAAGATATGTTTTTGTAGAAAAGATGATTGTCATTGTCTTGTTCCACTCGTGATGGGTGTTCCTAAACATTCTCCTGAGGAGGAGAAGCATGCACCATATGCAATAAATGAGACTCTTCATTTGAAATCTTTTAGACCTTTGACCTTTAATCAGTTGGAGTTCTGCCTGAATCTGATCGGTTTACCTTATCCCAAAAGTTAAAGAAGGAAGAATATTGGGGGTAAGTCCTTGATAGGCTTTAGGGGTGTTGAATTGGTTTCTCTATTAATGCCTAGTTACCTGTTGTAGTTTAGCCTCTTTGGGTTACTTTATTTTTTATTTATGTTTTAATATATTTTTGTTGGCACACATTCAAGCGTGTTTTTTCTTTTGTTGACCTAAGGGATTCATTGCTTATCTTTTGACACCATTTTTATTTTCTAAGGCTATTTTTGTGGCACTCATTTGGACGTCTTTTCTTTTCTAGACTTAAGGGTTGATTGCCTATCTTTTGGCACCTTTTTATTTTGAGAAGTTAGATCTTTTAAGATGGCCTCCTTCTAGGGTGTTAAGCACCATCGATACTTCCTCTTATAGTCCCCTATGCCTTCCTTAGAAATAAATGATAAGAGAATAAGATAGGGCAAACCTTCCTTCTCTAGACTATGCCTAGCCTTCTTTAGTTTCTAGTCATAGGGGTTCTAAAATCTAGGCATGTCGTGTGTGAAAAATGGTTCCTACTCTTGATTCCTAGGTAACAAGTTGGGGAACCAAATAACAAGTGAAATTTGGCCTAGGATGGCCATCCTCTCAAATTTTTATGTATTTATGAATTTTTGATATTTTCATTAAAAGCATTTTTTAGTAGAATCAAATATGTGGATGATTTACTCTACCTTGCTTGGTGCCACTCATTATCTCTTTGCCATTTCCATCCTAGTTGAAATTATGTTAGAACAACTTCTTATTGAACTCTCTTTCTGTTGTCCTCTCTTAAATAATAGAATTCAAGCCTTTTTTGATGTTAAACTCATAAATTCTTTTGAAAGCATTGCCTCAGAGATAATGTGAAGATGATGATTAGATGCATGTAATACCTAAGAGAAGATGAAGTCCATTGTTGCTGATGGCATTGGTAGGAAAATGTTATTTGCACCTATTTATGCCTTGACATTTTTTACTATCTCTGCTTCTTTCAGTTTGGTAATAGATTAGCGACTCGAGTCGATATGATGATGAGAAGATGTAAAAACTTACATGGTTTCATTCGATGAAGGTGCCAAGCAAGGGCCTAGATAGTATCATGGAATTCTTCTACTTTATTGAAATAAAAAGTTCTAGCCTATATTAAAAGGAATGAGACAACAAAAAGGCTTGGGGGCCCAGTTGAAAGAGGTGGAGGAACAATGGCCTAATTTAAGGGTCCTAAAGATCGATGATGATGGGCTCGTAGGCTCATTTCTAAAGAGTTGAGAGACACCACGGCCAATTTTGGAAAGGTGGGGTGCATAATGGCTCAATTTTGGAAAGGTGAAGGGGACGATGGCATGATTCATAAAGATGAAAGGCAAAGTTGTCAGATTTGAAAATTGTGAGGGGTGTGATGGCCTAATTGAGATGGTGTGGATTGTGATGTCATGGCTAAAAGAGATGGGCATGAAGTCTTAGTTTAAAAAGGTGAAAAATAGGCTCATAGGCCTAATTGAAATGATGATGATGATGAGGAGGAGGAGGAGGAGGACAACGACGATAACGATGATGATGACGGGCACATTAACCCAATTGAGTGAAGTTTTAGGTGTGTGGGCCCTATTTGAGAAATAAAAATGGGCATGTGCCCGATTGAAAAAAACATGGGCATGATGGCCCAAATGAAAACCATGGGCACAGGGTCCTGAATTGAAAGCCGATTGAAAACATGGGTGCAATAACCTAATTGAGTATGCATGATTAAAAACATGGGCACAATGACTTGATTGAAAAAGGCATGATTAAAAACAAAGGTGCAATGTCCTGACTAAAAGAAGCATGATTAAAAACATGTGTGCAATGGCCTGATTAAAAATGTATGATTAAAACTATGTACGTAATGGCCTTACTAGAGACATGGGTGTGAAGGCTTAATTAGACAAATACTAGGTGCATGGGCCCGATTTGAAAAGATGGGCACAACTACTTTATTTAAGAAAAGTGTGGATAGGCTCAAGAGACTAATCATAAAGGGGCTCATGGGCTTGATGGTTGAGATTGGACCTAAAGGCCTAATTTTGATAGGATGGGCATGAGAGCCTAATTTAATAGAGGAAGGATCATGGACATGATTTAGAGGGATGAGAATGGGCATATGTACTCAATAGAAATAGAAGGAATAGGGCATGAGGGCCCAATGTAGAGAAATGAATGAGGCACATGGGCTAAATAGTAGAGAAGGTAATTGGGCACATGGGATGGTAGTAGGTAAAGGAATTGGGCATATGGGCTTAAGTAAAAGACGATGGACTTGGGCTTGTAGGCCCAATTTGGAAATGTGGGCACGAGGTCCCAATTTTGATGGATGGGCACATGGGTTTGATCCTCAAATGTGTTGATGGGCATGCATGTTTGATTCATGAGTGTGGGTATGTGAGTCTAATTGAGTGGAATGACAAGCACATAGCTCAATTGCAGATGATGATGGGCTTGTGGGCCCAATTCAAAAGGATGATGGGTGTGAGGGCCCAATTTAGAAATATGGTGGGTATGTGGGCCCAACTAGAATGGATAGGGTGGAGACCATGGCCCGATTTGGAAAAGTGGGCACATGGGCCCAATTTAAGAGGATGTGCACATGGGCCTAATTTAGAAAAGTGGGCATGAGGGCCTAATTTAATGTAATAATGGGTGCATTGGCTCGATGTAGAGTGATGTTGGGTGCATGGATTAAGTTTAACAGAATAAGAGTGGACTTGTAGGGTGATCGTTGAAGATGGGCTCAGTGGTTTGATTGATCAAAATGGGCACTAGGGCCCAATCTGGAATGTTAAGTTGGCCTTGGAAAGAGAGTTGGGAAGAAGGCTTGCCTAGTTGGAGGAGGTCCTAACAATCCTTTGCCCCAGACCAAACTACTTGGATATTTGTTGACTATCCTAGTTCTAGTGGGTTGCCATGCGGATGACTACCTGGTCAGAGGGGATCCTAAAATTCCTTTGCCTCAAACCCAGATACTCTGATTATTATTGAATAGTCCAACCCTAGCTGGTTTGTTATTAGATATCCCTTCCCTTTAGCTTTCTTGATCAATTGTCTTGTAGATGGCTTCGATATCCTCAAGAGTTGATTGATTGATTATAGGTTATGTTCTCTCTTCTCAAAAGGAGCCCCTCCTACAACATGATCATCTAAACATCCGATGGTAAGAGTTAATCTTGCCTTGATTTCTCTTGACTCGGTAGTAGATTCTTGGAATCTAAGTCTTGCCCTCAAAATAAAAAATATTGGTTGCACTGATTGTGCTATCCCCTATAATTATTTATCTAAGCCATTATCAGTTGGATATTCAAGCATCTCTATGATCCTCCACCCTATGTTGCTAATTGTTGAATTCTCCTTAAATTATTCAATGATGAAGAATGTGCCATGTTTTAGAGGTTCTTGAGGGATGGAGTTAATCGATTAAGCACTAGATTCAGATAGATCATTATCAATTTTGATTTCAGATTCTTCTACATGTATATCATATTCCTGATTGGCTTCCTCCTGAGATGCTTGAAGGATGGAAGATGTATCTTGCTCACAGGGCACTGAAGGGATAGGTTGAGAGTCAAATGTAGGAGGATCATTGATTTTTAGTTTAGATTCCTCTTCTAGCTGTTCTTGCTCATCGGCTTACTCCTGAGATACAATCTACATTACCATGACCAGATGATAGTAAGGAGAGCCAGTTCTAATGTTGGCATAGGGGTACAAGGTATTAGAGAGATTAGTTGTAAAGATTACTGAAAAATAACAAGTTGTGTAACCAACGGAGGTTGAGGTGTAGGTGGTTGAAGAGCCAGGATTGAATGATTAATTGAGGTTAAGAAGACAAATGTTGTTCAACCAACTAAGGATGATTTATGAAATGTATGACTGGTTAGGGCAGAGGGACCAGCCAAGGCAAGGCAGCCACAAGTTGAGCAATCAATTGAGAATGATAATTTTTATTAGCATGATGGAGTTGTTGAGAGGCAACCCTATGTTGTGGAGGGCTTCCTAGGTCGGCATCTAGAATTCTCTGCTAGGTCTTCAACATTGACATTCCTACTTTTATTGAGGGCATGATGTTCTAAATTATATAGCTTTATGATTGGTGTATCCTTAAGCTAAATTTGAATGTATCTTGTCATTTTGTATAAATTGATAGAAATGTTTGTCCTACAAGCCAATCATATATGATATGATTTGACATTTTTAAATATATATTATTCAATTAATTAGGCAAATCTTCATTATAAGCTCTTATTAGATGTGAATATCATAATGAAATCCTTGATCAAATATGGGGCACTAAGTCTGGCTCGGGCAGATTTTCTTCCCCTCTTCGCGATGCTGCTCCGAAGTGCTGGACAGCTTCTGGGATGAAGTAGAGGTAGCCAATATGTAAATGAAAGAGGAGAGACATATAGAGGCTTTCAAAGTGGAAGAAAAACCATGTTTCTGAATGGCAAAAACAAGTTTTTGAGATTTGGGGGGGGTGAATTTGGGTCGGTTTAAAGGCTTATGGGAGATGCAAATGGCTTAGAAATGTGGTATTGGATGAGCTCTAGGGTGGTACGAAGTCGGAACCTCTTTCCAGCTTCAAATGAGGGCCTATTTATAGCCCAAAATAGGGTACTTTGGTCAATTCCGAAAAGCAGTTCCACATGGCAAAGCACCCTATATATAGGGCTTTAGCATCATGAGCTATGTCAAATCGATAAGACAAGTCCCTGTGAGTGGTCAAATTGGCCGGTCGAGTCGATTCGACCAGGTGCCATAGGGCGCCTGGTGCCCTATAAACAAGGTGCCTGGTGCCCTATAAACAGGGCGCCAGGTGCCCTATATATAGGGCGCTTTGACTCTGGTCAATGTCCTATCGATCTTCTTCGGAATGTGCCGAAAAACGTGATTCTTCCAGAAAACACGGTTTCTTTGAAAGGTTACTTAAATATTCTTCATGAAAATAAGAATTTAAGCTCTTCAACTAGGCCAAAATTGCGTGTCTACAGCTTGCCTCGCCTTGGCGTCGGTTTTGTAGGGGAATGACATGAATGCAGCGCAGGCAAATGTAGTGAAACGTAGTTAGGCATAGCGGAATGAAGTGGTAATGGACTGAAAAGGTGACGCCAAGGTGTAGCTTTAGACACGCCTTCATTGCCTTAGTTGAGTGAATGAAACTTTACCGGACTCCGAGGTTACCTTTTGTCTTATCGGAACCTTCCCTTTGGTTGATTGATTAGGCAGAAGAACAGTACTAAAAGTAACTAAAATCCCACATGGGGAAGAATTGTTACCGGCTAGGACCCGAATTGCATGGTGTGCTGGACTCGGTAGAAAGCAAACTACGAAGAGTAAAGAGGAAACAGGCGATCAACCAATGTTGGGTTCTTCAAATTCATCAGGTTTACTCAGAAATACCGGTGTAGTTCGGAATGAAATAAGTTCTTGTTGTGATGAAATCATCGTTGAAACATGGTTGAAACCGATTTTTTTTTTGTAGACCAAAGCCCCTTCTAAGAGCTATAGAAAGACTGTCTTTTCTTGGGGTGGTCATGGTAGGGTTGGCATGAAAGATGAGTATGATGATGCATGAGATGATGTGGAACGATGCATGATGCATGCTGAGTTTAAAGAAATACAAATAAGTATAAGAAAATAGTTGAAGATATAGGTCAAACGCAATGGGTCAGGACATCCATGAAGACACCGTCATCCCCGTTTATTTAACTTTGGCATATCCGCGGGCCTAAAAAGTGGCTGAATCCTTCATCGATTTTGTTGAAGGGGTTCTCAGACTCAGCCCTCTTAGACCCGGGGTCTTCAACGATATACGCGAGACTATAATAAATAAGTGATCCATGCAAGGCTCCAGGTGCCCTGTTTATAGGGCGCCAGGTGCCCTGTTTATAGGGCACCTGGCACCCTATTTATAGGGCACCAAGCGCCCTATATATAGGGGGCCTAGCACCTGGTCGAATCGACTTGATCGGCCGATTTGATAGCTCATGATGCTAGTGCCCTATATATAGGGCACTTTGCCGCGTGAAACTGCTTTTCGGAATTGACCAAAGTACCCTCTTTTGGGCTATAAATAGGCCCTCATTTGAAGTTGGGAAGAGGTTCCAACTTCGTACCACCCTAGAGCTCATCCAATACCACGTTTCTAAGCTATTTTCATCTCCCATAAGCCTTCAAACCGACCCAAATTCACCCCCCCCCCAAAATCCCAAAAACTTGCTATTTCTGCCATCCAGAAACATGGTTTTTATTTCACTTTGAAAGACTCTATCCATCTCTCCTCTTTCATCCAGCGTTCAAACCCCCCACCACTAGCTTCATTTACATATTGGCTACAAGGAAGAGCCTCTACTTCGTCCCGGAAGCTGTCCAGCACTCCGGAGCAGCATCGCGAAGAGGGGAAGAAAATTTGCCCGAGCTAGACTTAGTGCCCCATATACAGGGCACTTTGACCTTGGTCAACATGTTCTATAAAGGGGGCACCTGCAGCTAGCACCCCATATATAGGGCACCAGCAGGGGCAAAAGCTAGTTTTGCATTTTTCGGAGTCCGATCGCCTGTCCGATCGGATTTTTATTCTCCGTTTTCATCTTAGAACCTTTTATCACTTCATTTAGCATGCATTAAGTCACTTTACATCTTCCATATATTTATAAACATACCAAAAATAGGGGTTGGAATTTCTTCCCAGTCCGGTCAGTTCATCTCTTTTTGTATGTTTAAGATTCACACCAAGCATGATACTATACTCGCGCCAGAGCTAATGATCTTTACTTGTTTTCGTGTTTCTCCACAGGACATTCTTAGGTGAACCCGACCAAGGTGAAGCTTCGATCCGATCGGAAGTAAAAGAGCTCACTAAAGCTCTCCTCTTTCGGCCGGCCGAGAGAAGAGAAGTTAGAACCTAGCAATCTCCACATTCCAAGAGGTACGACGGTCAAACTTGCTTTTCATTTCATTTGCTTTACATCTAATCACATTTTGGAGTCTTCGGCTCCTGGAGACCACACCCACACATACCACTAACTCTTCACTCCAAGAAGAAGAAACAGAAAGAGAATCGTCGTGCCATACGAACCATTTTCGGGTGCCTACAGGCCCATGCGCCCCTTTTCCCCAATTGGGCCAACGTGCCTCTTTCCTTCCATCAGGCCCATGTGCCCATAATTCTTCCCAATTGAGCCCACATGCCCTTAATTTTTTAAAATTGGGCCCACGTTCCCACAATTCATCTGAATCGGGCCCACATGCCCGCAATTCACCTCAACCGGGCTCACATGCCCATGTTTTTATGCAATCGGGTCAATGTGCCCAAATTCCTCCTAAATCGGGCCCACGTGCCCACCTTCCTTCAACTTCGGGCCTGTATGCCCCCCATTTCTTCACCATCAGGCCTGCGTGCCCATACTTCTTCAAAATCGGGCCCCCGTGCCCCCACTTCTTCAACTTTGGGATTATGCACCCATACTCTTCAATGGCGCCATTGAGCCCATCACAAATCACAATCTTGCTCCCAACCATTTAAATCGGGTCCATGTTCCTGCTCTTTTCATTGGGTCCCTCGGGCTCAACCTCCAATCGGGCCCTCATGCCCATCAACATCAACCGAGCCCTCTATCCCACATTCAAATCTTGGGCTCACGTGCCTCTTGATTCCAACTAGTCCCAGGCCTTCAAGCCCACTTTCAACTCACGGGCCCAAAAGCCCATTTTAACTCACTTTTGTTTACAAGCATGTTTATTTCCTTTCAAATTCTCTTTCATTCTCTAAATTTTACTTTCAACAAAAAATCAAGGTAGAGAAATTTCCTGAGTGATACCACAATCTTTGCCTTTTACATCATTAATTTTGACTCCGCCATGCTAAATTAGATCCTCCACATCTTTCACTTCATCCTATGACTATGAATCTTCAATCCAATGAAATATGGTGCATATCAAAAGTGGAAGCAGTTGGGCAAGGCAAGGCAAGGCATGGCAAGCACCAGCAAAGTCGTCATCAACAATGAACTTCTCATTCTCTCAGGTATTACATGAAATTGCATTCATCATCATTATGTCATCCACAAGGAAATATTTTTTTAAAAATGATTTTTAATCTCACATGACAATCTTACTTGAGAGAAATTTATGATTGATGATAACTACCTTTTGTTTTATCCTAATGAATTCTTTACAATGCAAGGCATGTTTTCAATTGATTCACCTATGGAATGTAATCTACCTCAAAAGAAAATGGAGAGAACTACTAGTATGACTTAAGTCCACATGTTCTAGGTTGTTGTCTAGGAGTCGAGGGTAGATACCATTCTACACACACAACACGTCCCGATCCCAGAATCCGGATGACCTAACACCCGAGAGAAGCTAGGCAAAGCTTAGAGATGGAAGGAAAACCCTTACCCTACTCTCTTCTATTCGGTCCAAGATAGGTGAAGGGGATTAGAAGGGGAGAGTATCGAAAGCATCCGCCACCTTAGTGGGAGGCCATCTCAGAAGGTCCAACTTCTCAAAGAAAAAAAATGGGTGCCAAAAGATGGGCAATGAACCCCACAGTTTTAAACAAATATGGGCCTATCTGAATGAGTACCCGAAATGTAGAAAATGAAAAAAAAGGGCACCAAAAGATGGGCAATGACCCCATAGGTCAAAGCACCTGTTCGAACATGTGCAGGTTTGTCAACAAAGAAGAAAAGACCCGAAGAGGCCGAACCCCAATGGGCAATTGGGTGTGAGTAGAGAAATCCCTCTCGACATCTTCAAAGCCTATTAAGGACTTTCCCGCAATTCTTCATTCTTAACCCCTAAGGACTGGGTGGACCAACCAAATCAAAGCTAAACTTTGGCCGATCGAAGGTTGAAGGTCGGAAAGATTCTGGGTAAGGAACCCCATTTTGCACATGGTGTCTACCAACGAACCTAGAAAAAAACAACCAAGTGATGAGAACTTGTGTCAATACAAATTTTTCTCTCCCCAAAAAAATAAATATTTTAAAAAAAACTCCTAAAAAAGTTGAATATTTTCAAAAACTCAAAAAAATTAAATATTTTTAAAAACTCAAAAAAAGAATATTTTTTAAATCGCAAATAATTGAATCTTTTCAAAAAAAGAAAACTTCAATTTAAAATTCCAACAAATTTTTCAAAAAAAAATTCATCACCATGCTTGGTTTGAATTCTTGTCTTTACATTCATTGTATATTTGCTGCTTTATTTTTAAACCCTTAAGAAGGCTATTACCCCTTAACAAAGGTCAAGGCATACTGCAACTTGCAAGGGGGATAAGCCGCATTCTTGTTCTAATCTCTTCCTTCTAAGTGTTTCAGGCATAAGGAGAACTTATCACCCCTTGACAAAGGTCAAGGCAGACTGCAACTTGCAAGGGGGATAAGCCATACTGGCATTCTAATCTCATTTTTTGAGTGTTTCAGGCACGAAGAACAAACAAGGAGAACTGCACAGAAAGGCGATGCTCGCCACTTCCCTCCCCTGAGGATTCTTAGGAGGAGGTGTCACCATAACCTCAGCCTTAATTTTGCCGAGAAACTTTTTGCAGGCGACACTCGCCACTTCCCTCCCTCGAGGATTCTCAGGAGGAGGTGTCATCATTACCTCGGTCTCAACTTTGCCGAGAAGCTTTTGCTTTGTGTCCTCATTAGGACACATGAACTCTTTTGTGAGAATGCATGTCATCACACCGCAAACTCACCGTTATCATTTCCTTTCTTAGCATATATTAGGTGTATTACTATTTATTTTTTGCATTGATGTTGAAGACCATGAATACAAAGAAGACCAGGCCCGAGATCCCCTTCATCAAAATCCATGACGGTCGGGTCATTCTTTGTGCTCACGGATAGGCCAAAATTGTGTTGTGAGGGACGATGGTTTTCGTTTAGGTATCTTCACCTCATAGACAATCTATATCTTCAACTAATTGTTATATACGTTTTGTTTCTGTTTTGTTGAGCCCAGCATGCATTATATAGTATTAGTTGCATTACATTTTTCGTTGTCATTGCATGCATCTCATCATGATCATCACTTTCTCACCATTCCCACCGGGTACATTTTCGTAGCGTATACCCCAATTCTGATCTTTCTAATATCCCACCGTGTTTTCTAATCCCACCGTGTTTATCCCACCGCGTTTGTTAATCCCACCGTATTCGATAATCACCTTGTGCCTTTAAATATTTCATTTCTATCACCACTGTGACCACTACAACCCTTCTTGCTATTCATCCCACCTTGGCAGTCAATTCATCTCACCAAGGGCCTCCTATTCAATCAGAACTTGCACCATCACTATCTTCACGGTCTGAGCTTCAACATTTGCCTTTTGGAATTTGAGATCATTCCATTCCGAATTGAATCTTGTCTCTTGGAAGACTTAAATGAATCTGAGAGCCTGAGTGTGCTCGATTGGTATTCTTTTACTTTTTCAAAACAAATCTCTTTTTAAAACTTTAACCCATCACAATACAAGAACACCACAAAGATCGGGTTACCGACTGATGATGAACCTACGAACCCATGTTTCGGGGACTCCCCACCGCGTTGGGGGTTGGCTATTCTTCTCTCGTGCCAATGGCACATCTCTTACCAATCGAACATATGAAGACTTGATGAAACATGGTGGTTAACCAAGAGACTTGAGGTGATTCGTCCTGCCGAATCTGGTCGTTGAGCATGTCTATATCTACACCTTGATGCTACCTTTTCAGTCCATCACCATTTCACTCCACTACATTCCACTACGATCCATCTCGCTTCTCTATGCTTTCTCTACGTTTCACTCCGCTCCGCTACATGTCATTCCCTTGCAAAGATGACATCAAGGTGAGGCAAGCTATAGACACACCAAATTGGCTTGATTCAGAGCCTCATACTCTTATTCCATTGGCAATATCCATTATTTGACCAATTATCTGATCTGGATTACCTCGTGGACATGAGCTAAGGACATTGGTGGAGCCCTTTGCGAGTTGCGAATGGACTGATGATTTCCAGAACAATGCCATAACCTTCAAGCGAGAGCCACGCGTGAATTGTGAAAACACAGAGCTTGCTCGATGATCGACCTCGAATAGTCCTTAATTGAAGGTCTCGAGAGTCCCGCATGTGTTCCGTAACATTCAGGGTTTATGGGAAGTCATTTCGGTAGTCGTCGGTCAATGACGGCTTTCGTTATGGCTTTTTCAATCTATACTGACATGGCTATCCTGGACCACGCGTTCGGCCTTTCCAATCATCACCGGGTCTTTTCGGGTCATCCGGGTCGATCCTAGCCATATATTTCCTCAACCGGTGCCATACGGCTAGTTTAGTCAATTTTAAGGTTTTACAGCTTTTTAAAGTTTCAGTTTACGTTTACCAGGTTAATCTCAGATTTTTCGATGACTTCGGATTTTCCGATCATACCAGACTTTTTCGGTCATCATTTTAAGTCATCCCGAGTTGACTCGAGATTCCTCGACTGGAACCGTGCTCTTTCGGATCTTCGCCACTTGTTTCGGCTTTTCACGAGAGGGTAAACCGGTAGAAAGCCACGTGCGAATGTCTAGTTTACCGACTTAAGGAGGTGCAGTTGAAGGCCCTCTTTCCAACGCAACAAACGGGAGCTGAATCGGACATCCCGTTTGCAAGGCCCGCGAAACGCGCGCGTAGGAGAGAGAATGTATCGTGCTCCCGCCCCCTTTGAAATGGGAGGGCGCGGTCACCGCGCCTTGCGCGCACCCGCTTCCTTTGAAACGCGAGGACGTGGTACGTTTTCGGAAACCGAAAATTACCTCGGTTTACACCTTCTAAACTGGATTTTTGGAAGGTTTTCACCGCTGATTATCGTTTATTTTGACCGCACCCCCGGGTCGGGGGCGCGTTACGTTTGTCAAGTCATTTTTTTAGCAATTTCTGGAAGGTTCCAGTGGATTTTAGCAATAAGACGCGTAACGCTCTCCCGGTTTCTTTGAAATAGGGGGGCATGCAGATTGCGCCCCCAAGGTGAGGGCGCGCCCTGCGCGCCCTCGCTTCCTTTGAAAGGTGGGGGCGCGGTCGATTCAGTTTCCATGTTTTGCACCGGTTTCCATTCCCTATAAATTGAGGGTCATTATCAATGACCCAAGGCTAATCCCCCATTCTGAGGTCGTCCAAGCTCTCTCCCAAGGCCGTCCCGACGTCCAAGCCGATCCGACGTCGAGAGATCGATCTCGAGGCGAAGGAGAAGCCCTATCGGTGCGTTCTACAGCAACAGACTTCATTGGCTTCTGTAGAAAATCTGGGACTCCTTCTATGAAAGTTTTCAACATAGGATTTGTTCCTCTCTTCGTATTCTTTCATTTTCATCTGGCGACATTCGATTCTGACTTGCCGTCTGTTCGTGGCGATTGCTGCACCAAGGGTGCACATCCAGATTTTACTTTTCCATATTTGTCCACTTTTAGATTTTTTACAGAGTTTACAGGAGGATTTCGGAGACATCATCAACATAAGAACTCTTCCTCTCCAAGTCTTCTATCTACTGCAACAAACGGAACTCAATTCCGACATCGGTACTGCCTGTGGCAAGCTCTGCACCAATGTTGCGCCAGACAGTGCAACCCGCCCCCGAACCAAGGGCGCGCAGACCGCGCCCTCACACCTAGGCCACGCCCACCACACCCTTAAACCTAGGGCACATTCAGTCCAGTGTGTTGTCTGGCCATAGTGGTGATATCTTCTCTGTTTTAGCTCCGATTTAAGCCGTTCAAGTTTCTATGTCTTCGTCATTCATCCAGAATCATTTTAACATCATTTTTATTTAGTTTTTATCATAAAAAATACACAAAAAAGGGGTTAAGGCTCACCTCAAAGCCGGTGAGTCCGATTCCAATTGCTTCTTTCTCATCTTCTTTCTATAGTTACTACACTTCTCATAAGTCTAATCAAACTCTTCACTTGTTTTATTGTCTTAAGTTGCACAGGTTTATCAAGCTAGCATCGGTTGGACTCTCCCTCATCGGCCGGCCGATGAGGAAGAAGGTTTAACCCACATATTATCTCCTGTGCTAAGGTACACACAGTCAACTCATCTCTTGATTTACATTCTATAAAGTGGAGCCCGCGGCTCCTGGCGACCAACTTTTTATTCATGTTCTAAGTTCATCTCCTTCTCACTCTCCTCCCACATGACCCGAACCGTCTCCGGTGCTTAAGCGACGCCGTGAGATGAAAGTTCGGGGATCAATGTGAGTGTGGGACCGAGGTGAGGACTTTTTACCACTTTCTGAGTGTCTTCCGATTCACTCAATTCCCCCTGATCCATTCCATCTTTCACCTTCTCTTGAGGTGCCAATCCGGAACCCATTTTCAGAGTCGACATGAATATTATAATGAAATCCTTGATCAAATACGATGACGATTAAATCATGATGAGATCATGATAATGAGATTGATCATCTAGAGATATTTGATCTAAATGTTCCTAGTCATAGGATACTTGAGACGGGACATCAAGGATCCAGAAAGACTAATGTATGTGATATTTTCTCATGTGATGAGAACGACCAATCTCATTGGTCATTAGTGTGGAGACACTTAGATACACATATAGGTGCTCATTAGTTGAATGAGTTCATTGAACTGACTAAATTAGAAACCTTGAATTGTATCTTACCAAACTGTCAATCAGGATTTTCTATCAACACGGTTGCATGGTTAGACCTTTGACCTGAGTCTCCAAAGATACCTTGTTGGGTGGAACATGTGCTTTGACTATTGACTTATGGATCACCATTTAGATGGTCCAGTATAGCGATGGATCGGGTACAAGAAAAACTCGATGGAGGCAATTGAGCGGACAACAAGAGGGATCATCCACTCTTGGTAAGTGAGAGTGAATGTCCTATGGGATAGTACTCTAAATCCTTGGCCAAGGTAGATAGGATAATTGAAAAATGAGTTTTCCAATTGATCTAATTTCGAGTACAGGATCTTATAGAGTCGGTACACTAAAGAGTTGATAGTCGATGTCGTACTCCTTTCCGACCGGGACATTAGATGGATAAGGGTTTATATCTATGCAGTAACTGATGATGGAAAGGCTCAATGGAGATGAGATAATCCTCATAGCCATTTGGGATCATGAGATGTGGCTTATGCCCTTCATGATCAGTAGGCCGATTAATCTGTTATTAGATAACAGATTTAATTTAATTAAATAAAATTGTTCTATTTTATTTAGGCCTCAACCAAATAGGCTATTGGGCCTAGTGGGTCACACACAAAAGGACTTATCTACAAGTACAGGGTCAATGGCGTAATTTATGAAGATTTTTTATTTTTATGAAAAAATCCATAATTCTTTATAAGTACTAATGGTTTCAGCCAAACCCTATCAAGCCAAGGGTGTTAACTACGCCCCTAGCCTCCTCCCTACCTCATTCTCTCTCTAGAAGGTGTCCATGGTCGATGGACTTCGTTCAGGAAGAGTTCTCGAGGCTGGTGCGAAGAGAGAACCTGCTGTAGATGAAGTTCGTGTGGATACTACTAGAGACCGGACACTTGAACGGTTTGAAGAGCTTGAGAAGCTCATCTCCTTCCTTTCCATGGGATTATATGAATCCTTATCAGGTATATTCGAACTTAATTTGATCGATTTTCAGTTTTCGTCGTTCGGTTCCGATTGAGACAGATTCTAAAGGAACCCATGAGAATCGTCGCTTCCGCTGCACCAAAATTTTATGGATGATTCCTTACATAAATCATTCATATTTTTAAAATAATGCAAGATCCAAATATTTTTCAAGGCTAGTGTGGCATTGGTAATGATCATCTTGACTGATTCTGGCTTGGAGACTAAATATGCAAGATTCTTGACTCTTAATATTTATCTATCAGCATATTTTATAAATTCTTCCTTCTCCCTTCTATTTCAACCATTAGATCGATAAGTGAATAGGCTGGCATTATAGTGTTGTACCATCTAATGATCACCTAAAGAAGAAGATGAAGGCATTCCAATCATTTTTTCATTGAGATGATTCATACATGAAATCCTTGATGTGGACAAATGGATCACCGGTGACACTGTAGTGGTGATAGACCAATATTTGTGAAGGACGGATGCAAGAGAGAGAGAGGGAGGGAGGGAGGGAGAGAGCATAAATTTTAGGGGAAACTCGAGGATTTATTAGGTGCTTGTGTTCTTTATATTATCTCTCTAATTTATTAAACTCATTTTTATGGCCTAATTAATCAAACGTTTTTAGGTGACATGTGAAGGAGGCTGCATTGGGAAGCATATTGAAGGCAACCAAATGGGAGTAAGATGAGATGGTGTGGCAAAGTGAGTGGGGCTTGACTATGAGCAAAGTGGTGGTTGAGTAAAAGATATTGGGCTAGAAATGTGGTTGAAGGCCAAGAAGGATTGGCATGGGCTGAGTCTGAGCTAGGTTACATTGTACTTAGATAAGAATGAGGAGACGGAGGGATAGTGGGTGCATAGGCCAAAGGCTAAGAAGGACTAGTGTGAACCTAGTCCAGACTAGTTGGGCTTGTTCCCAAATGAGATGGAGAAAATGGGGTGGCATACCTGGTGCGGCAGTGATTAAATTGGGGCACACCAAGTTGGTAAGCCGAGAGAGTAGAGATGGGTTGAACATGTTTGGTAGGTGCATGGCTAGTAGGTTATTTGCTACCTATGAAAACCTAGATGGCATCCCAAAGTTGATCGAGAGAGACATGGGAGGTAAGGTGTCCTAAAATATGATTAAAATCATATGTAGGATATTTTGCATCTCCTTGTTGCATTTCAGACTCATTGGCAGCATAGTAGCTTGTTGTGTTAATGATCTTGTTTGACCTTGATGACACTAACATGATGTTGTATAAAAGAAAAATATTTTTTGTTTTTTTGTGCTTTTAAGAGATTTTTTGTTTTGAAGTTTTGTTGTAAAACAAGTACATACTCAAACAAGGATTTCTTTATAGATTATGTTTGTTTTGATTTTTTTATTTTTTGTGAGAAACCAAATATTACCGCAGACAAAGTTTTCTTTCTGAGTTATTTTTTGTTTAAGAGAGATTTTTTGTTTTGATTTTTTTGTTAAAAAATAAGTAATAGCAAAGATTTGAAATGATTAATGTAATTTTTTATTTCAACTATAAATTAATGATTTTTAAAAAGAATATTGTCCACTCAACAATGGATAAGATCCTATGGTCTCACAATGCCAAGAAAATATAAGGTTAACACTTTTCTTACAATGTTCAGAAAATCGGACAACTTTGGGTTTTGGGATAGTTGGTACAACCAACCTAATTGGTGAAGAGAAAATCATTCCGAACTTATGGAGGTCTTGGTGGAAATAACCTGGTTGATCTAAGAGAGAATCCTTGGATGAGAAGTTTGTAATTTTTATATAAAGAAAAATCTTCATATTTTTTTAAAAATCTAGTTAGAATTAGTTGTTGTCATATTTTGTTGTCATAAAGTTTCAGATTTTAATTAATGATTTTTTATGTCAAGGGATGTTTTGAACATTATGGGATGTTTGGCTGTATGATAAATTGAGTTTTATTACAATTTTATGTTTGTGTAACAAAACTTGTTATAATGGGTGTTTGGCAACCATTACAATTTTATATTTTGATATAGATTTTTTTCTAGGACAACAAAAGAGGGTCTCACCTCTTTTTTTACCTTATGGTCCCCACCTTATTTGGTCATACATGGTATCTACTCTTTTTTGTAATTACATCTCTCCCAAACATGACAATTTGATGTTATTGACTAACTCACTTTATTTTAATAACCTTTTATCATGAAAGTGTACAAAAATTTATTGTACCTCAAATGGATTAATGGGCTGATGGGTCTTTGGTAGGTTTATGAGGTAGTTGCTTATGCTTTTTATTTTCAGAAATTTTCCCTACTAGAATAAAAACATAAAGGAAACAGAATGAGAGGCACCTACCAGTTTTAAGAGCACCCGTATTTATTTTTGACAACTTTAAAACAAAAATTGAGAAAGACCTGCTTGTTTCTTGATTTAAGGAAGGAAGGCCACAAGAGGAACTCGGCATCTGAGTATTGTACCTCCATTTCGGTGTAACTGAATAAATTATATTTCTACGTGGTGATTACGTTATAGTATCCATGATCATCTTATATTTATGGCAAAATATCAAATTATTTAACTCAACCTTCGATAATTATTTTAAAAACATTATCACTATCAAAATTACTCTATTGTCCTGTACATATTTCAAGATTCACCAATATGCGAAACAAGTTTACCCGCTAGCTGAACTACATGGTGACAATTTTTAAGGATTCAGCTAGTTTCAGTTGATATAAATTTTTTTATAGTGATATAAATATTTAACTTAAAAAATTGCCATATATAAAATTTAAAAATTAGGTTAAATATGCCAACAGATAAGCATTTATTTTCTAAAATTTTAAAATATATTTATTTAATAAAACATAAAATTTAAAAGTAAAACTACACAAATAAGAAAATTGCATCTAAACAGCCTATTAGGGTGTTAAAACTCATTTACGTAATATCCAAGACAGTTGGACTTCCTACGTGGGCTTGGGCTAGTGGACTGAACCACTCTGGATTGAACCAACCCCGTGGGCCTAAGACCTGACTGCGACCACATTTCCTGGTGAGCTTGGAGTAAAGTTTAGTCCACAATTGCCCGCGTTACAAATAACTATTTGTTTACTCTATTGTACTAATTAGACTGATTCATTAAAAATGTCAGATTAATATTATTATATTATATTGACCCAACTGAACGTGACAGGATATTTATACGACCGTGGACTGAATCAGAGCAAGAAAAATAATAATAAAAATAAAAAATAAAAAATATAAGGGGGTTTAGTTGCATGATAATTCTTTTGTATATTTTCATGATAAAAATTATATTAAAATAAAAAATGAACTAACTCAAGACATAAAATTATCATATTTGAAAGAATGTGATAACAAAAAAGAGTAACTATCATTTATAATCAAATAAAGAGACGAGATCTTCTTTTTTTTGTTTAATAAAAAAATCACTTTTAAAATATAATTGTCAAAATTGGCAAACATTTTTTAACAAATTCTTTTATAATTTTTAAATTTTAAAATAAAAACCTCTATTGTGATGCAGGCAAACACCCCATAAGATATCGTCTGGGACCTGTCCGGCCGGCCCTGGCCTTCAAAAGCGCTCGGCCAACCGGTTCTCCGGCAGCGCTGGACCGACGACTCCGCCGAGCCACTCGTCCGTCGTTGTCGTCCTGCTATAAATCACAGCGGTGCTACTTTGCCCCCAATAACCAGCCACCGCCTTGCAAAAGCACACGAGTCCCGTAAAACCCAGCTAGCTTGCCGTCTCCGCCAGATTGACCAGAAAAAATGGCCGCGTCGACCACCAAGCTCGTCCTCGCCTTCCTCCTCATCTCGGCCCTTGTGCTATCCGCGCTCCCAGCCATCGCCGGCTACGGCTGCCTCGCCGACTGCGTCGACCGCTGCTCCAACGGCAAGAACCTAGAGTCCTGCGTCAAGATGTGCGCCGAGGCCTGCGTCCCCACCGGCGGCGTCGCCGGCGACATTCCCCTTAACTAACCGCCCGCAATCTACGCCGCTCGAAGGGCTGAGCGGCTCTTTCGCTTCTGCCGCATCGTGTCGCGATCACCCATCAGCGTATACATGCCGGCTCGGAAGCATCATCGAGACAAATCTGGGATGCTTGGATATATTTATATCTGTTCATTGTTTATTTAGAAACTAAATTACACAAAGAGACATCTGTGTCCATCCGTCAGCTTTTTCATCACGATAAATAGACTACGTAATGCTCTGGTTAGAGTTTTATTTTTAGTACTATATCAATATTGATATTAATATTTTCAAATATTAAAATTTTTATTTTTATTTTAAAATTATCGGTGATAGAGATATTTAATAGTGTTACCGAACAAGACAAAAAAATACGTTTCGAGAATAATGCAATCCAACGATACAACCAGAAAAATAAATCTTCAAAAACTACGTCAGTTTAAAAATTTTGAAGACTATATTAAGTCTCACTTAATATTAAAAATATCATAAAATGATATTTTTTTGACCATGATGGCCGAACGACCTAAGCTGCATGTCATGCTGCAGGCGACGGGGATCGAGCCATAAAATGATGTAATATAAATAATTTATATATCATTACAAAAATACATATTGATTATTTTATCAATTTTTCGAAGTCCAAACCACCAAATTTTTATTGGGTTAATTCTCATTACTCCAAAAATATTAAATATTAGAATGAGTCACACTGACTCAATATACATCTTATTATTTATGGGATCGGATAATAAAAAGATCTTAAAATGATAAATAAATAAATACTTAAACTTTCACATGTAGTATATAAATATAAAGCGTAATAATATGATAAACATATGATATTTTTACATATTTTAAATCATCAACCAACATTTATATAGATACACACACCACTAAGCACCTATATGCATTTCAAAATAAATAAGACTAATAGGGATAACCTATGTATGAACATCTACCAAATGAACTATGTGACGTAATCACTATACATGAAACTTGTCATGCATACAATGCTATTTAACTTGATTATGATATACTAATGTACATCACAAATCCTTTATCCACAATATCATGCAATTGATACATCTATCTTTTAATAAAATATCATATCTTTTTTTATTTGTAAGGAATATGTTATTTTATGATCTCAATTAACTTGCACTAGATTTAATATATATATATAAATATCATTTAACTAAACTAAATCCCAAAGTGCACCAAAACAAGAATGTCACGTAGGACAAAACGTAGTATCCACGATCAAAAGAAGCATTGGATTGTTCTAATCTCTATTGCCTATGCACATAATTAAATAGCCTTGTGTAACTTGGTCTCTTATTCACTTATGGCCTGTTTGGCACCCAAATTTTTTGGGGATAAACCAGGTTTATCCCCTAAATTTCGGGGATAAACCTGGTTTATCCCCAAGTTATCCTCATACCAAACATGCCCTTAATGCCTGATGCATTCATAGTACCTTATGCCATGCCATGCCATGATCATATACATATAAGATTTATAAACACAAAATCAACCTATAATTTATGAAATTATTTAATGTATTTAACAATCTATGAAATGTACACCTACATACACATGATATGCCAACATATAATTTAAACACCTAAGATAGCCACAATTTAAATTAATGATGAAATTACAAGAAAAATCGAATTTAATAATGAATTAAGAATTCTTTCTAATCTAATTAATCTGTAATAATAAATATATAACATAGACCCAATCAAGTTAAGCATATAATCTAATAAGTTCACAAGCTATCCACCAATCATTATACCCTATGCCACACATACAACTATAACATAATAGGAACAATCAACTAACTAATAAGATCACTAACTAACTTGTATGCATATACAAGATTAACTAACATATACAATTAAGAAAATCTCCATGTCTAATATCACACCGCTACAATTTAGATCAACATCTACAAATGGTTGATAATTATTAAATGTTAAATTTAGTGATACTAGAGACATTCCAAATGCCTACTTGAATGGCCTTTATTGGTGGCTAAAGAGGAGACTAGACAATGACAACAGTGCACGAACTGAACCGAACAAGTTTCTCTCCCTCTTTACAAAGCTAGTTGAATAGAATAGAAGAGAGATGAATCGTAACAAGTTGAGAGAAGAAAAAATCTAATATGAAAGAGATAAGAGAGAGAGAGAGAGAGAGAGAGAGAGAGAGAGAGAGAGAGGAGAGGCACTTACGGTGGGGGTTGTTGTAGAAAGGGGAGGGCAGTGGCACACACACCGGTGATGGAAAAGGAGGGCACACGGTGAAAATTGTTGTTCCTCTGATGGACCATTTGTATCTATATACATCAGGATCTTGATTCATGTATCTCTCTGTTTGAGAAAAAAAGGATCAAACCTGGGGTGTTGGCACACAATGAAGAGAGAGGTCGAGGCTAGGCCTGTCAAGTGAGCCGGGCTGGACCGCGGCCCGTCAAAAAAGCCCGCCATGAGTTGGTCTTAGGCCCGATCAAAACTATATTCGGGCCGATGGGAGACAATCGTTTTACCTTTCATTTAGCGGCGGGCTTGGTAGTGTTCAGTCCGTCTGGCCCGTCGACGTTGATTTCCCATCTGGCCCGTTGTCGATTTCCCTAGGTCGCATCTGCAATCGGAGGTGCGGTCGGCAGACGACGGGGAGGAGAGCCTATCGAGCGCTGCTGCAAGGGCTTGCCGCGTCCCTGGTTGGGTTTTGAAGTTCCTCCCAGTGGCTTCAGATTGATCCGCATCTCCTGCGTGCATCCGCCAGCCTGCACGTGTCCGCTTCTCTGTCGGTTGATCCCACCGGTAGGTTGCACATTTCCCCCTTTTACTTCCCCCGAAAGTGGAGCTGAAGGTGGGATTTGAAGGTGCTTCAGTCCCCTGCGTCCGCTTCTTCTTCTTCTTTTCGATTGAGGCGATCACTGTCATAGTGTCATCCCGTATTTCCTGACTAACAAGGTTATAGGTAGGGGGGTTCCCGGTCCTGGCTGGCTCCCCCCTCATCCGGCTCTGCTGCGGTGGTAGAGAGCAGCTGCGGGTGGCTGCCGGAGATGCTGTCTCGGCGGCCTGCCCAGCCGACGAGCAAAACCAGGGTTTTGCCCTATCCCGACCGATCTCACTCGACTGGGAGAGGGAGACCAGGGGGCGTGATCAGAGAGAGCATCCGCAGTACATACACAATATGCTTATATTTATTTATTTATTTATATATTTCCGTCTCGAGTTTGAAGGGAAAAAAATTCTAGGCTCTTCTGGAAGTGTGATCAGCGGTACTTGCGTGAATCTGATCTCGCCGTTGTTGGTCTGTTTGCTATGCAAAAGAAAGAATGTTCCGATGGGGGGTGTAAACAAACATTTCCATCCGGTTTCAACCCCCACAAAAAAAGAAGGGATCGAAATATATACCTTTGTATCATTTGAGCTGTCGAATGTCGGATGATCCAGGGAAAAAAATCATATTTTTACAATAATAGTTGATTTTATATATCATGACTTTTGAAGATTGATGAATTGGGTCGGAGATGGAACGAAGTTGGAATGACACGGTTCCGATTTAATTGGAATCGGAATCGGTCGGCTCTTGTCGAGAAAATAGATCTTACATCTATTATCCAATGATGAGAATGTGTTTTCCTTTGTATGTCATGAATGTCTCAACCTTGGCGTCGTGATTTTAATATTTTATAATGTTTATTTGCCTAATAAATACTTTCTTAATATGCCGAAAACTAAATTGAAAATTATCTGGTTTAAGTTCTCATGACAACACATGAGCTTCTAATGAGCTTTATCTTCTCACAATACCCTATATGTGCTATATTTGTTTGAGAAAGTGCTTTGTTCACATCACGTTGAGAAGACATCATGAGTATGTTTATGCCTCTTATGAATATTGACGCTTTTGGTGTTTTATTGTCTTTGAGTTCCAAATTTCCAAATGCTTTTTTTTTGTCTGCAATAAAGAAGGACCAGATTAGTTGCTTGATAGTGTACCTCCCTTGACGCAAGATACTTCTATCTCTGTCTACCAAAGAATGAGCTTATTGATGATAGTGCACATGATACTGTCATGTCTTTATATGTTGAATCTTGCACTTTGATGGATTTATGGCAATTTTAATTTAGCAGATGATAAATCTTTTGGGTTATTGCTTCTGATACTGACAGCTTCCAAATTATTATTTCAATTGCTTTAGGTACAGACATAAACCTAAAGATATTAACATATTCTGATTTTTAATTGGTGATTCATTTGTTATTAAGTTTGACTTAGATACATTAGTTTAGAAGATGAATCATTAAGTTTGACTTGTCCTCCATATCTTTTATTGTAAACCCTCACATGATTTATGGCATTTTTCGTCATCTTGAAGTGTCCTGAAGAGCGGGAATGGAAATTTCTCCCTTCGGGTTATGTGGATTGGCCACATCCCATATTGAAGTTTTATTCTGCTGAAATGGCGTAAAAATTGCTGATCTAAATGATTTGCTATTGTGTAATTTGAAAATTGGGTTCTTTTGTTGTTTTTGGCCTGCTAATGCCCCTGGATCTGTTGTGGTTTCTCCTTTGGTGAGTGCCATATGATTTGCTAATGGAGATGCTACTTTATTCATCGGAGTCTATATCGTCTTCCACACTAAATACTCTTTATGGCTCTTAACTTATCTCTGAAAGAAAGCTGTTTGAATCGGATCATTACTCTTTTCTGGCTCTTAACTTTTCTCATATGATTGGCTGATAATACTTTTGCTCCTTTGTTTCTCGCAATTCTCTAGCTTCATTACTCATGCTTTTTGTTTGTCCTTGCATTAATCTTCAAGATTTTATGGTGCAAAACCTTGTACTTTTTTCTTTTTTACTTTCATCGCATGCCAAAATCTCTTAATTATAGATTTTTAGCTCTCTCTAATATGACTGAAGTTCAAGCTGCCATCGGGGCTGTACAGGTGTAGTTGATTTTTTGAATCCAATGTTGTAATAGAGTAATATGAGATACTATATGCGTGAGGTTTCCGTTAAACTGGTTGTTTTCCTCTGTTACATCCCCCTTTTCCACTTATTAAAGCATATGTGAACAACTATTGTTCACGCCAACTAGAGGCCCTTTCAGACGGCTAATCTGGAGCGATGTGCTTTGTTTAATGAGCTAGCTAGCTATCTTCTTGCAAGAGAGCCACGACAAGAAAAGGGGTCATTGAAAATTCTTTTTTCTGTGTCTCAGTATATCTGATGGTACATATATTTGCATGCTTTCACCCCATGTTCCAAAACATACTTTTTGAAGAGTTTTATGTTCCATTTGTGAAATTTTTTTACTGCGATATCATAATTTGGTATCAGATGAAGGAGGTTCTAATACTGGTGGTTATGTTTGCAGCATGTTCATTGATTCTTGTAGGAGACTGAGAATCATCTGAAGCAATTGGATTGGGTATGAGTTTGATACTTAAATCTGTATCATTATGGATGACAAGTTTCTCTTTCTTTTTCTCTGCTAATGCCTTTTCTTTTATTCACACGATTGTGTTTTTAGTGAGGTCTCAGGAGAGGTACTCTCACTATTTTTTGTTTCTTTTACATCACTCAGATTCTGCAACATCGTTCAGAAGAGAGAAATATCTTCTTATGCCCACTATTCAGCTTTTATCTGATGTGTTTTATCTGATTACGAAATTTGCAGCCCCTAAGGCGATGGAGAAGAACAAAAAGTCTTAATTGGGGAGGTTATAAAAAGCTTCCAGATATTCTGAACAGATACCATGCTTTTAATCAAGCCTTTTGGAACTAGGAATTTAGCTGTTCAAGTCATGGAGTGTTGCCGTTATTTGTTGTATGGGTTGCTGAATTATGTGGGATTTGAAGCTTCTATTTAGTATCCTGAGACTTCTCGGGGACATAAATGACTGTTGTATTTTGCTTCCCAGTGTGTGTTATTTTTCAATGTATGACCTCTCCTTCCTATTTATGTGAGTGTGTTATTTTTCAATGTATGACCTCTTCTTCCATGGGTAGAATTGACCCCAAGCCTTCAAGTGACAAGCGTAGTTTGACAGGATCTAGAACTCCAAATTGGAGAATGAAATTAACCATAAACAGTGTACTCATCCCATCTTTTGATTGCTGTGTCTCATACGCATGTGATGAAATCTCATATACCAAGATCTTTTAGATTGGATATGCACAGTATATCATGTTTGTGACAAATGAATCATTGGTCAGATTGTATTGTTTTTATTTCTTAAATTATGACAATTCACAAATTGATAGGTGTTCTATTTTTTTAGATTTTATATTTAGTTAAGTTACGAAATTTATGGATGATTTTATAATCTCTTTGTGATTTTTAAAACTTTTCAAAATTTTATTAATTTTATGATTTTGTAGAACTTTCTATTTATGACTGTTTTACAAAACTAAAGCCCGTTGGGCTAACGGGCTTTGGCGGGCTAAAGCCCATTTACACAATCTAAGCCCGTTGGCCTTTCTATGTGGGCTTGGGCTTGGGCTCTATGTATATGGGCTTAAGTGGGCTTGGGCCGGGCCAGCCCAAGCCCGGCCCATTGACACCCCTAGTCGAGGCGTAGTCAACTAGGTGACTAAAAGCTACTAGGGCATGGGCGGTTGTGTGGCTAGTGGTCAATGATTTATAGGGCAGTGATGAGTCAAACAACAAGGGTGAGCATGGCTTCGGGGGGTGGGGGGTGGG
Source organism: Cryptocoryne crispatula var. balansae (assembly GCA_036172225.1). Lineage (NCBI taxonomy): Eukaryota > Viridiplantae > Streptophyta > Magnoliopsida > Alismatales > Araceae > Cryptocoryne > Cryptocoryne crispatula. Next base: position 31,084,685 of record CM069918.1, read on the forward strand.
GGTCAATAGGTGACACGTTGGTAGGCAAGGTCTTATGGTAGTGCGACTGAGGTGTAGTAAGTGATGTGGTGGGATGGCTATCATGTGGCAGGAGGCTAGCGTGAGGGGGTGGTGATTGAGCAGTTAATGTTGAGAGTAAGGTATCAACACGAGGAAACTTTTTAATATTTATACCAAAATTAAGTTTTATAGTGAGTTATGAAAATAAAAATTATTTTATTATATTGAATAGTAAAATGTTTGTCAGTGAGAGCTTAACAAATTGTTTAATATATGTAAACTCCCATTATATGTGTGAAAACTCCTATTATAAGAAAATAGGCTAATATATATCAATTTATTCTTTAGCTTCATTTAGACATGGTTATATGAGTTTCATACCTATAGAAGTATATAGGTAAATGATTTTGAATCATTATCGGAATATGAATCTTATCCCATTGAACAAAAGGAAGAACTCTCCATTTATTAGACATGGAGAAAGGACTAATGAATTTATAGAACTCATACATATAGGTTTATATTGACCCATGTCAATTAAGGCTAAAAGAGAACATTTCTACTTTATTATTTTTCAAAGATGATGTCTCTAATATATGTACTTTATGAAGTGCAAATCTAAGATCTTTGAGAAATCATTAGAGCTTATGAATAAAGTAGAGATACTAATGAAAAGAGTATTAGCACTCTTTGATAAGATCAAGGAGGGTATGCTTAAGTACTTAATTCACACATAATTTAAAGAATAATAGAATCTAATGGATACTTATTTACACATCTTAGATTAAGTGAGTAGCTAAAATGATAAATCATATTGTGGATGACATAATACGAACAATGACAATCTTTGTAAAATTCTTTTTGTCTATTTATGGTTAAGTACTCAATATAACCACTTTATGTTAAGCTAGTTTTCTCTAAGCCTATTTTAATTATTCCATGTGGGATGTGAAAAAAATATTGATAAGCAAGTTAAGATTCTGAATATCCGGCCCTAGTGAAGATGTATAACCTTGATTAATTAGAATATAAGATTATGAATTGTTAATCATGAGATATAGGTGTATATGATACAACATCGAGGAATTTTGATTTCTAGGAACATCTAAAAGGTAGTGTGAAAGTTGTTAAGATCCGTTCATAGACAAAACAAACTTTCCATAGTTGGATTATAAGATTTGAAAAGATTAAAACTTATAACTTCATTAAGAACAAAGAAGAGTTTTGTATGTACATATACATAAGTGGGAGTGTTGTTAATTTCTTAACATTTTATAATGATGAAATGCTACTTATTGAGAATGTAGTAAGAATGTTTTCATATGTGAGTTTAGCTATCAAATAAATCTTCTAAGCATAGTCTGAGTAAAGCATCCTATATTTTGGGTATGAAGATTTATAAAGTTTGATTTGAAAGAATGCTTGGCCTGACCTAGTTGACGTACATAGACACCATAGTCAAAGAGTTTAATATGGAAAAATCCAAGATAAATTTCTTACCTATGAGATATGGAGTTAGTCTCTCTAGAGAGATGTCTTTATAGACTTCTTGAGAGATGAAGAGAGAACTTAAGTTGGGTCTTTATGATTTAGTCATAGGTTCTATTATTTATGTTATGATATATACATGGCCTATGGCTAATGCACTAAGTGTTATGAGTATTCATCAGTGTCACGCCTTGGATTTTAACACGCACAGTGGAATAATTTGACGACGCGATCGGAGAAAATTAACCCTGTAAAAACATCAGTTTGGGAAAAATGAAGACAAACTAGGTCCCAGTTCAAGAATTTACACATTCTAAATAAATACATCACTAATGCTACAATCTAAACAAATCATATACCATCTAAGATATAAGAATCATCTAATTGCTTTCTCGGGAATCGATCCACCACATTTCTACTGTGCTAAACTTGATTACCTAAAAAATGATAAGAGGATTAGAATGAGTATGATGACTCAATATACACTCCATCATCCACCAAATCGGATAGAAAAATGGCCCTAGATGATAAATAGATAGGTACCCAGACCTACAACCATTTATATCTAAGTATAGATCTAGTCAATATAATAAATATTTGCCTTAATCCACATATTTTAAATTGCCAACCATCACCTATTGACATACCAACCAACACCTCTAAACACCCTAAAATGACCTGAAAGGATGGGGTAAACATATGCATGATCACCAACTACATGCTCTCTATGATGATACTACTACAAATAAAACATATCATGCATACGCCATGCACATAACCTGATTAATATAATATAATACATGACTAGACCACCTTTATAATATCATGCAATAAATTCACCCATCCCTTAATAAATGTACCTATCCTTTAATGAAATACCACATTCACAAATGCACCTATCCTCTAATAGATGCACCTATCCTCTACAAAGTTTCTTATTAGCATGGAATGCGTCATCTTGTCATCTCAACTAGCTAACACCAGATCTACCATATATAGCAATACCATATAGCTAAACGAAATCCCATAGTGCACCTAAGCAGTGGTGGCACATAGGATGTCCGTGGGATCTGGGATCAAAGGATGCACTAGATGATTCTAACTTCTGCTACCCTCGGGTCACGACTAACTAGTTTGGTGTAGCTTAGTCTTCCATTCACATTAATGCATCATGCATTCACACAACTCATGTCATTCCATGACCAAATACATGCAATATCTATGAATATATACACAACTAATGCCATGTTAGACAACCATGCTCAATATAAACTAAAATGGGACAATATCTACGTATAAACAACTAAACATGATTAAACATGAATGTAACTAGGTGCTGGGAAAACTAATCACCACACCATCTAATCTTGTTAACCTACCACCATTATTTAACATGGTTAACATAATCTATATATGTTAAAATGTAACTGGATGACAAGCTAAAAGGAAGCTATTACACTATTAATTAAGTATGATCTCATATACACATAATAGAGATATAAACATATATCATCACATGATACTACGCACATCTATCTGACTAACCCTTGTCAACTCACAATTTAAGCACAAAAATGTAACTACACACTCCCCTTAATTAAAAGGTCAACTCTAAGAATCATAGAGAATTTTAGTACATATATTTAATAATAATGAATAAACATGTCAAGGATGCCTACCATAATGGCGCTAAAGAAGTCAAGGATCAACAAAAGAAAGTAATATCGGACATCAATGACATGGTGCACAATCCAAACCAACCCAAATTAATTATCTCCCTCCACCAAGGTTGCTGGAAAAAAAATAAGAGATTGAATAGGGAGATAAGCTATTAGATCATTGTCAACTCCAAAAATGGGTTTGTCATCTTACAAATCGGCACCTCAAGAAAGGGGTGAGAAAGATGGAAGGAAACACAAAAATTACTCTCACCTCTCGATCCCACACTCACATTGATCTCCGAACTTTCATCTCTTGACATCGCTCGAGCACCAGGGAGATAGTTTGGGTCATGTGGGAGGAAAGTGAGGATGGAATGAAAGAATTTAATGCATAAAGAAGTTGGAGGATGTGGTCGCCAGGAACTGTGGGTTCTTTTTATTGTAATAGAAATAAAAAGATGAATTGACCGTGTGTACCTTAGCACAGGAGAGATTGTGTACGGATTCAACTTTCTTCTTCCTCGATCGGCTGGTGAACAAGAGTCTCCAACCGATGCTAGCTTGATGTATCTGTGCAACTAGTGGACAAAGAAGACAAGAAAACAAGTGACAGAAGGATTAGAACTGAGTGAAGTGTAGTAACTACAAAAAAATAATAACATAAAAACGACAAATGGAAACAAACTCACCGGGATTCGGGGTTAGCCCTAACCTTTTTTTGGTTTTTTTATGATGTATGAAATGATGCAAAAACTAAATAAAAAGATATATAAATGTTGCCAAATGAATGACGAAGATGTAAAAACTTGAATGGCTCAAATTGAAGCTAAAACGAGTGAGATATCACCGATCTAGCCAGACAGCACACTAATGTGAATGTGCCCTTGACTAGAGGGTGAGGTGGGCGTGCCCTAGGGATGAGGGCGTGGTGGGCGCGCCCTGGGTCCAGGGGCACTGTGGCACTGTCTAGCATGACTTTGATGCAAAGATTGTCACAAGCAGTCCCGATGTTAGAATTAAGTGTCGTTTGTTGCAATGGATAGAGGACTTGGAGACGAAGACTTTTTATGTTGATAACTTCTCCTAAATATGTCCGATAAGTGAATGAAAATTAGAAACAGTTCTAGATTGTGCGACTTTCTTAAAGCGATCACCACGGACAATCCAGAAATCAGAACAGACTCCCGTTTATTTTAAAATTAAGAAAACTTAAAAATTAATATTTTTTATGAAAATACTTTAGATTTAATAATTTACCTGATAAGCCAGGTATTAGGCAGTGAAGTTCTAGAAACTCTTAGTGTAACATCGATGTAGGACATGTTATAAGCACTACAAATATTGGAATTGCATTATTCTTGTTAGAAATAAAATAGGACTTACTTGGAAACAATTTATAAGAAGGATTTATAGGCTGAATCTTTAACAAAGTGCAGTTATTTTGACTAAGAAGACAATGACCAAAAAGAAGAGACATCAGATCTGTCTATGCAACGTTGTTGTAGAAGTCGTCACAAGCCGAGGCAATGTCATAATTAATCTCTATTTGTTGGAGATGAAATATAGATCGAATAAGAACACTTCTTATGAAGAAATATTGGATGAAATATGATCAGGGAGATTTGTAGAAGCTGATGATCAGCAAAGCAGCACGTCGGAGTATAGATCGGCTTCTCTTAACATCGGGATGATCTCTGGACACTGGAATGAAGAGAAGACGATTCAGGAAGGTTGGGATGAGCCTAGGGTGGCTGGAAGATGAGGGGAAGAGTGTTGTAGGATGGGGATTCTTTTTTTAGGTCATTCAAATGGGTCTCTCTTTATCGAGGATGAGAAACAGGTCAAAAAATAGCAAGTTTTGATACACCCGACCATATGTTGGATTTCCTTCATTTAAGACTGCTAATTTTCATTATGAGGCTTCTAGAAACTTACTTAAATTATTTATATGGATTGAAAACCATGGATCACCTTCCCCATGTTTAAAATATGTCTCCACTTGAAGAGAAAACAAATCTGATATAAAAATAGTAAGTTTTAATGTACAAGACAACAAGTTGGATTTCCATCATTTGATGATGCAAATTTTGACAATGAAGTTTCCAGATACTTTAACAAGTTATATGGAGAAGGAAAATAAAGGTAAGGCCATGAATTGGTTAGAGATGTGCCCAATGGGTTGTGCTTGCATGCAATTGGGCTTGATCTAGGGTGCGTGCAGACATAATTGCACATATGACTTCAAAAAGGTACTGAAGACAAATGGGAGATCAAAATTGAATACCATTTGTTGCACTAAAAATAGGACTCAAAGAGGAAGATTATTCATGTTGAAGACTTCTTCAGTAGACATCCACAGAATCCTGTGAAAAATTTTTAATTAGAGGAAATGCCGAGAAAAGTATAATCTGGCACACAAACAAGCGACGCGACCTTGGTGCAAAGACCACCAAAAGCAACATGAAAGTTAGAATGGGCTCTCGTTTGACAAACACATATTTGATTAGAAATTAGAAACTCATCCTCATATTTCCAGTAAGTTCCTCAACTCGTCCAAAATGGTGGTTCAGCTTGATTTTGATGGTTTAAAAGAGATGTTGTCAATAGAATAAGGGTTTAAGCTCCAAATAAGGCCAAATTGACATGTCTACAATCATGAAGGAGAATTGATACTAAGAGAGATAATAAAGAGAGGGGGGAGTGCTTACGGCACTGGAGAGGGGGGGCATACACCGGCACAAAAGGGAGGACGGTGGATGGCAGAGGAGGGTTGGCACACAACGTTGTGCAGATTCTCGGTTGCGGTGGCTAACACACGGGTAAGCTATCGGTACAGGCGGCTTTGGCGAATGTCTTTGACTTGGGCAGCGGCCGACCATGGCATGCTCGCATAAAGGTGGGGAAAACCGGTGGGATGGCGGATGGTGACGCGTGGACGCGCGTGGGTGGCCAATGCAAGGTGGGATGGCAGGTGGTGATCGCTGGCACGTGGCGAATGGTGACCGGCAAAGTGGCATGGGGTGCACGCATGGGCGACGAGGCGACGACCAAGTGGCGATGGCACACGTTGACGGGTGCTTGCTGGCAGTGACGACATGCTCATGTGCGTGCGGCCAGTCAATGATGGGGATGCAGAGGGAGATGGCCGTAGTGCCCGGGGCCGGGTGGTGGGTTGCGCGTTCGTGCGCACAAGCGGGGCAAAGCAGCAATGGATGGCAGATGCGGGGTGGAGGGGGATGACAAGGCACTGCAGGCATTGACTTGTGGCGGCTGATGATGTCGACCATTGCGCAGCGAGTAGGGAGGTAGATCAGGGGCTGCGGCTGCATGCGGCAACGATTGCCAAACGAAGGAGAAAATAGGTGCCTGGGAGGGGAAAAAATAAATTGGCAAGCGAGGGAGAAGGAAAATAAAGAAGGAAATGGAGGCGGCCGGGAGAGGATTAGGGCTTCGGGAGGGAGGATAGGAAAACGGTAAGAAGAGAGATTAAGGGAACTGAAAGGATGAGAGAGAGAGAGATAAACGTAGTAATAAATATTATTAAACATGTACTAATTATAATAATAATTATTTATACTAAAAATATCTCTAACATTACAATCAGGTAGATCCAGGCGAGAATCATTAGACAGTTAAGAGATACATTCTTAAGTACTTAAGAAACACTAAAGATGTATCTCTATAGTATAAAGGATAAGACTTGAAGCTTTGTGATTTCACAAATAGAAGTTTCTATTTATAAAATTTTGATAACAAATCTGCATAACAGTGGTGCAATGAGCTAAAAGAGTTCCTTGTGAAAGAACATTTCAAATTCTACAATGAAAGTAAAGTTGAGTACATAATGATTGTAAATTATTTACGAAGCAATCTAGATGAAGATGTTCATCTAAGATGTAGGAATGTTTTAACTTTCTTTAAAAGTGTGTAGCTGTTTTCCAAAAATAATGTGACAAAGCTGATATCTCATTAGAAGTTTAAAACTTCTATGGTGATACCTTAAAATCATAGAGATTACATCTTATTGAGATATAAATAAAAAATAGAGTATATTGTACTATTAACATTGCAAATCCACTAACTAAAACAATAACTCAAGAACTATTTGAATGTCACCTTGGGCTAATAGAGATCAGCCAAATGGGTGATTGACTTTAGTGCAATTGATAAATTGATAGAAATATATAACCTACAAGCCAATATATGTGATATAATTTGATATTTCTAAAAATTTCTCATTCAAATAAATAGATAAATCTTTATTACTAGCTCTTATTAGATGCATACATAATAATGAAGTCTTTAATCACATGCAATGATGATTGAATCATGAAGAGATAATGATAATGCTATCAATCATCTAAAGGTATATGATTTAAATATTTCTAGTCATAGAATCTTTAAGATGGGACATCAAGGATCTAGATAAATTAATATATGTGATATCTTCTCATGAGATGAGGATGACCGATCTCATTGGTTATTAGTGTGTATATACAAAGATACACTTATAGATGTTCATTAGTCAAATGAGTTCACTGAACTGACTAAAATAAAAATCATGAATGGTATCTTATAGAACTATCAATCAAAGTTTCATGGTTGCATAGTTGGATCATTGACCTGAGTTGCCAAAGATGTCTTGTTGAGTAGATCTTGTTCTTTGACCATTGACTTAGGATTATTGATTTGATGGTCCAATATAGTAATATATTAAGTATATGAAAAATCCTATACAAGGGAAACCTAGTGGAGGCAATTGAGTAGACAATAATAGATTGTCCATTCTTGGTAAGTGAGAGAATGTACTATGAGATAATACTCTAAATCCCAATCCAAGATAAAGATGATATTTGAAAAAATATTTTTCAATTAATTTGATTCTGAGTATAGGATCCTGTAGATTGAATCTTATCTCCACTCTCAGTTTATACTAGGAGTTGAATTGTATTGATCATGAAGGGTATACAAGATTCCATAGATTTATAAAAAAAAATTGATGAAGGTTTTACATTCATGTAGTAACTGATGATGGAAAGTCTCAATAGACTTAAGATTATCTCTATAGCCATTTTAGATTATGAGATGTGACTTGTACAATTTATAATCAGTAGATCATTAAATGTGTTATCAAATAGCAAATTTAATTTAATTAAATAAAATTATTATATTTTAATTAAGCCACAATCAAATATGTTGTTAGACCTAGTGGGTCACACACATATGAACTGATTTGTAAGTACAGAGGCATGGGCATAATATATAGAGATTTTATTTTTATAAAAATATCAATTTCCTTATAAGTATAAGTGAATTTAGTGGAACCCTATCAAAACCAGGGACTCAATTTTGTGGCCAACTTTCTCCTGCCTTCTCTCTCTCTTTAGAGCACATTTTCCATGGTTAGTGATGTCTAGGACGAGTTGGAAGGTCCAACATGCTGGAGAACCTATTTATAAAAGAAATTTGTGTAGATACCACTAGAGACTATGCACTTGAATGGTTTCAAGAACTTGAGAAATTCTTCATTATCTTTTTAAGGGGATTAGATGAATATCTAATCGGTATATTTGAATTCGTTTTAATCAGTGTTTAGTTTTCATCATTCTATTCGAGACAAGATCAACACAACTACATAGAAATCATTGCTTTCGCTACACTAAAATTTCTAGGACGAATTCTAACAAAAGAAAGTAAAGACGTGAAATAATAGTAAATAAAATTTAAAGAAAAAAGTAGCTTACATGGGGGCCGAATGATGTCATCCATTTGGGGACGAAAGGTAAATATTGGTCCACATAAACTGGAAAGTGCTTAGAAAGAAAACATAAAGTAATTGATAATTGTTCTCTTTTGAAATTCAAGTGCATGGTTAATAAAATGACTATGCAATAAACTAAAAGAAATAACAAATGAATGATAGCCCACGAAGGGGTTAAAATGTGGACAATGTACCCCTCTAGAGGACCTAGCACCTTGATGTGGAAGAGCTGGGGGCCCTGACATGGATGGCACCTAGATTTTAAAAAACTGTTCAAAAAATTGATTCGGTGGCATCACTCAGGTGCCAGAAGACTAGATTGGGTCATGTGGAAGAAATAAGCAAAGAAAAGAGAAGAGAATGAAGAGTAAAAAATGAGAGTGGTCAGTTTATTTTGTGTCACTTCTTATATCAATTTATTAGTTTCATTATTATTTGTAATACCTCTTTAGTGTAGTGAGTGGGATTTCTTCCTTCTGTACACATTTCTTCTTGAACTTTTTCCAAGGAGCCATGAGCTCCAAAGTAAATGGAAATGTAATTCTTATAAGTTTGACCATATGTACCTTAATAGGGGAGATGTGAATGGGTTGCAAATTTCTCTTCTTTGGCCAGTTAAAGACAATGAGCCCTTGTTTTCTCTTTTTGCCAAAAGATGTTGTTGATGATGTGCAATACCAAGAACAATAAACAAGTTGAATAAATATTAAAACTAGGGGAAAGTGCAAAATTTGTAAAATAAATGAACATAAATAAAGATTGGAGTAGAACGAACAAAATGTGGAAAAATGCCTAACCCCTTTTTTGTGGTGTTTTATAATGCTTGATGAGATGCAATGAAATAGAAAAGATGACTAAACAAAAAAAAATATAATGCAAAGAATGAAAAAGAGATATTTAATGATGACAAGAATTGTAGAAGATCGAACATCATTAAAGAAAATACTCCCTTGTCAAGGAATCGGGTGTTATGGCTTGGAGATGGTAAAACCTCCAAGAAAGAATGGATCTTTGAGAGGTTTGAGAAGTTTCTAAACTTTGGTGGGCTCTAGGTTGCTCCAACACAAGAGAGTTTAATGGTGGTCCACAAAGATGTTTCTTCTTTAAAAAGCATCCCTTTTTATTGAGAAGGGATGTCCTAAGATTTCTAAAATGTGGGTATGCTTTTTGTAGATGTCCCCATGTCATTGTGCTAGATGCCTCTGTATTGGGGTACCATGTCCCAATAAGTCAAGCTTCAAAATGCACACATAAAAAAACCCAAAACTACCTTCCAGAAGAGGCAAACATTTCTTTAACAAGGCACTAGGTGCCCACTTTGCAAGGGCTCCGGGCACCAGGCACCCCCTTTGTAGGGGCACATGGTGATCCTTTATCATGGTTCTTGGTGGTCCTTTATTAGGGCACCAGGTGCCCCATTTGGAGGTGCCCCCCTTTTTGGGGCACCAGGAGCTAGTAGCTTCAAAAATGCATTTGATTGACAAAAATCTAGTTCATTCAACTTGGATATTAAATGTTATCTTTGAAAATAAGAGTTTTGAACTTTGCAACTAGGTCAAAATGGTATGTACAGCCATGAGTTTACAACATGGGGGCCTCCACCATGTGGGGGCAACTCCCATTTTATCTTTTGTGCCCTTGACACATTTGCTCACCTATTGGATATAGGATGGAACTGATGGAACCAATGAAACATGGCATGATTTTAAGAACTAAAGAAAATTCACTCTACTAGATTAAGTCAATGCACGTGTCTATGTCTATCATCACTATGCTCTGCTACACTCCTCTGTAATCACTTGCTTTCCACTACACTTCTCTTAGATCTATTTCACTCTACTTCATGTCATTCCTTACAAACCCAACATTAAAACAAGGAAAGCTATAGACATGAAAAATTGGCTAAAATTTAGAATTTAAAACTTTTGTTTTATAAGTAATACTTGAGTTTATATAGTTTAGAATCATGATGGGTCATTTTCAAGCCCAGTTGGACACTTTTAGAGCCAACCCATACATAAAAGAGTGATTCTGGCTCACGTGCCCCTTGTCTGGGGTGCTTAGGTACATGACCTGTCTTAGGGGTGCATGCCCACGTGACCCTTTATGGAGCATGTGGACTAATTTCTATATTTTGATTCAATCTAATTTCAAATGGTTTTCTAATTAAACTTTCTAGATTTTTACCATAATTTGACATGCCTAGGCCAGGGGTAAATGAACCTTTGACTAAAGGGCATATAAAAACTTTCTAAAAACTTATATTTCATTGGATCCAGAAGAATTTCATTAGATTTCTTTGCAGAATTTTTACACACCATAGGGACAGGGCATGTGCACTTCCAATGTGGGGTACATGCTAAACTTTCTAATTTTTTGAATTTTGGTCAATTTTCACTGAATTTATAGTCACTTTAAGATGGGAAAGTGTATGCCCCCTACCCAGGGTGTGTGAAAAATCACCTTTTTTTTGGATTTTTGGCTGAATTTAAGTTGATTTTGCTCATGATCCATGCACCCCAAGGTGGGGACGTGTGCACCTCCTACCTAGAGTGCATAGAAACTTGCCATTTTATTTAATTTCTGGCAAGATTTTGAGTTGGATTTCTACAAATCTAGGCACCTAGAGAGGGGCGCATGCATCCTTGAGCAAGGACGCATAGGTCATTTGCTATTTTTATAGCCTTGATCAATCTAGGTCAATCTCAGGTGAGATTTTGACTAAGATTGGTGCTCCCCATCTTGGGGAGTTTTGCAGACACATAGGTGCCCTAGGCTAGGCGTGCATGGTCCAATTTTACTGATTTGCCTCCGATTACTTTGTTCAATCATGGTTTTCTGACTCCCCATATAAAGGGAGGCCCTCAGCTCATACAAAAGGTTAACTATGACATTCTAGAGAGCATCAGAGAGATTTTTACTTTATTTTAGAGAGATCAGATTAGATCATGCCCATCAACTTTGGATCATCGTGCAAGCCTATGAAGGAGATCTGACATGAATGCCACCTAATTTAGCTCATGGTGAAGCCTCTCCAGCCTTGGTGATTCAATTTGTTACTGATGAGGATGTCATCAAATCTGTGTTTTGCCCATAGCATTGATTATGGAATCTAATTAGAATTGGCCGATTCTGGAATTGGATTGGTTGATTATGATCATATTCTTGGTTGAAAGACTGATTCCCCAAGGAATTTTAGCAAAATTGGCCCAAATTAGTGGAAGCAGTCAAAATTGATCCAATTCTCATTGATCCTAAGAAGAATCGGGCAATTTGATTGATTCTCTAGAAGTCTTAGACTTCTTGTAACGGATCGACACTAGGCCTGATTCAAACCCGATATCGATCTGATTCTAGCCATTTAGGGCTAGAATCAACCCCCTTCATGTCCAGAACTCGTAGATGCTGAACCCTCCGATGATTCCAAGAAGAATCATGGCAATCTAGGGAGAAATCGGTGGAGATTGGTAGCTATAGAAATGATCCCATCGATTCCAGGAGGAATCGGTCAATTCCATGCTTGATTTTGATGATTCTAGGTCAATTCTGGCGATTCAAAGGTTGATTCCAGCGATCAATGGCCGATTCTTACAATCCAACCTTCCATTCCAGCTCTGTTCAAGCCATTCCTTCATCCTTTGAATCTTCTTGGTAAGATTTACTTTTCGGAATCCCATGCGTAGATTTTTACACGTTTCCGACAACTCCATAACACTTTAAACATATTGAATAGCCCATTAGACGGGCTGGTCTCTTCTCGAATTGTGCTGAGTAGGCCATTTCTTCAATGTTAACATCTTATTAAAAACATTTCAGCATTAGAATGACTATACATTCATTTTTATGGGTTTTCGATGACTATGAAATGGTTTTAACATATCGAAAACCCCATCTAACAAGCTGTTCTCTTCTTGAATAACTCCTAAACTATATGTATGCATGTCTAATAGCTATGATAAATTATTTACATATGTTACCAGTTTAAGCAATGGCCAATCACGATGATGATGTAGTGCCGGCACGTCCATCTGTTATTGGTTGGGATCATAAACAAATGGTAGATGTGTCCAAAAAAGAGTTAAATGCAGGTGATGTGGAAAGGAAATGAATGAGGATGTATTTTAGTTGAAACAACACATTATCAGAGTGGGTGGCAATGTCAAGAAATGTGATAAGATGCCTAGGGAGATGAACAAAGAGATGAGAGGCTACCATACAAAAAGAGCATCTCAATGAGAGATTAGGATTGAACAAAGGGAAGAATTGCATGATGAGCTCCTTGAGAGAAGGGGAGAAGTGCCAACCCATAAAAGGAAAGGCAAGGGTAAGACAAGAGCTGAATTGGAGCCTGAGAGTGAGGACTCATTCACAGACTCTGAGCTCAGGAGAGCTAACTATGTAAGCAAATGTGCAACAACAATGGAGGAAAAGAGAAGGAGGGGAGTAGGAGTGTCCAGAGCTAACCCTATTTTTGGCCGATCAACATCAACTCGACCTACCCACTACACTGAGGGAGGGAGACAGGAGCTACTTCGTCAATCTAGTAGAACGAGATTTTCACCAACGAATGAGTTTATTTTTAGGAAGTAGAGTGCCTCCTAGATGAACACTAAAAAAGCTATGAAATGAGTGAAGGCAATAGGAACAACTACAAAGAGAGCAGTGAGGCACATTATAAAGTGGTTTTTACATGCAGGTATAAGTCTTGAAATATGATGTATATATGTTTTATTTACTTCACATTATTTATGGTTGATACATTTTTCTTACTTTAATGTAGGCATCCCAGCACATACATCCACTAGCCCTTACTTATAGACAATGATTGATGTCATTGCTGAGGCTAAACCAGAAATACAAGTCTTGACCTGTAGGTGTAAACACCTAAAACTGATCTGGAGGTCTCCTTTTTCGGCCCTTAAGCTTTCTTTGAAGACGTAGTGGATGGGATGTTAGTGTTTGTGGTCGTCAGGAGCCAAAGACTCCAAAATATAGTAGAATGAAAAAGAAATGAAATGGAGATTAAAAATGACCATCGTACCTTTAAAAGAAGAGAGATTGTTAGGTTCCGACTTCTCCTCTCTCGGCCGGCCGAAAGAAGAGAGCTTAGTGAGTCATTTGTCTTTGATCCGGTTGAAGCTCCACCTCCGCCAGATTTACCTAAAAATGTCTATAAGAAAACATAAAAACAAGTGAAAAGAACATTAGCTCTAGTGAATGTGGAGAATCATGCTCAAATTTGAACTTAAACATGTAAAGAGAAGGAACTGACCATATTGGGACTAAATCCCAACCCATATTTTTGATAGCTTTTTAAAAAGGTATGAAGATGCAAAGACATGGCCTAATGCATGCTAAATGACATGTTAATGAAAGTTAAAATGAAAGGGGGGGAGCAAAGGATCAAATGGGAGGGTAAAAGCACCTCAAAAAATGAAAAACAGGGTCTGCCTCTGCTATTGCCCCATATAAGGGGTGCTAGCTGCAGGTGCCTTGTTGGTGGGGCGTGTTGACCAAAGTCAAAGCACCCCCCTGATGGGGCACTAGGGATTGGTCCCGACAAATTTTCTTCTCTTCTTCGCGGCGTCACCTCGGAGGGTAGGATGAGCTCCAAGACGGAAGAAAGACTTTTTCAAGCAGCCAATACTCAAGTTAAGCTAATGGGAGACCGTTTTGGCACTAGATGTAAGGGAAATAGAGTGTAGAAGACCTCAAAGTTGGAGAAAAACCATGTTTTTGAAGAAGGAAACTATGGGTTTTCGGGTTTTTGGGGGAGGATTTCGGGATGATCTAAGGGCTTGAGAAGATATTGTGGAGGCTCAAATAAGTAGTGGTGGTTGAAATGAAGCTGTGGACAGACTTGGGGTCCCTAAAAACCTTTCAATGGAGCCCCTTTTATAGCCAAAAGAAGGGTACTTTAGAAATATTCAAAAATCTGTTCCACATGGTGAAGCGCCCCATATACGAGGCGTTAGCATCATAAGCAGTGTCAGTCGACAAGATGGGCGTCAGAGAGGGGTCAGATCAGCCAGTCAAATCAGTTTGACTGGGTGTCAGTCGCCCTGTATATAGGGTGCCTGGTGCCCTACTTATGGGGTGCCTGTGCCCTATTTATGGGGCGCCTGGTGCTCGGTTTATAGGGTGCCTGGTGCCCTATATATGGGGTGCCTGGTGCCCCATATATGGGGAGCTTTGACCCCAGCCAAAGCCCTCTGATCCCACTCAAAATGTGTAAAAAGCCCTCGATCTTCTGGAAAACTTGGTTCTCTCGAAATGTTACCCAAATATACTTTATGAAAACAAGAATTTAAGATCTCCAATTGGACCAAAATTGATTGTCTATAGCTTGCCTCACCTTAGCATTAGATTTGTAGGGGAGTGACATGAATGGAGCGTAGACAAATGTAGCAAAGCATAGTGAAGTGCAGTGGAATGAAGTGGTAATGGACTGAAAAGGTGACGCCAAGGTGTAGATTTAGACACGCCCTCATTGTCCAAGTTGAGTGGAATAAAACTTTATCGAACTCTGAGATTACCCTTTGTCTTATCGAAACCTTCTCTCTGGTTGATTGGCTAAGAAGAAGAATAGTTCTAAAAGTAAATAACTAAAATCCCACGTGGGGGAGAATTGTTATCGGCCAGGACCTGAACTGCTTGGTGTGTTGGACTTGGTAGAAATGCATTGAAAAAAAATTGTGAAAATTAAAGAGGATACAGCCAATCAACCAAGGTTGGTTCTTCAAATTCTTAAGGTTTACTTAAAAATACCGATTCAGTTTGATATGGAATAACTTCTTGTTTTGATAAAATCATAGTTAAAATATAGTGGAAACCGATTCTTCAAAAAATCAAGACTTTCTCTAGGGCCTATAAAATACCAACTTTAAAAGGGTTCATGATGCGACTGAAAGGAGGTTATGGCAGGATTAGGAAGCGGGGAATGGTTATGGTGTGATGATGCATGATGGTGTATGAAATGATGCATGCTGGGTTTAAAGAAATACAAATAAGTATAAGAAAATAGTTGAAGATATAGGTTGAACATAACGGGTCAGGACATCCATGAAGAAACTGTCATCCCCGTATATTCAACTTTGGCCTATCCGCAAGCCTGGGGAATGACTGAGCCCTCACTGATTTTGTTGAAGGGGTTCTCAGGCTCAGCCCCCTCTAGACTTGAGGTCTTCAACATCTTAACTGTTATTTATTTTGATAGATGCAATACTAAATGCAAGTCCTAATAGGGGTCGGGGTAGTCCACTTTTGGTTTTTCTAATTTCTGATTTTTTGTCGTTTTTGCTTCCTCCAAGTGTCTGGGGATATAAAGTTGGTATGCCTTCTCCTATTCCTACATCCACTCGAGAGAAGATATTAGAACTTTATTTTGGCTCAATCCCTTGTGAAGAGAGGGCAAAGTTGTCTTGATCTTTTGTCAAAGGACATAGGCCTTATCAAGGTAAAGATAACATAAAAGATAAATATGCACAAAAGGAAACAGGAAACATACAAGACTAAAATTAAACATAAATGCAAAGGAAACTAGCAAATTTTTAAGTATTTTAGAGAATTTTTGATTTTTTTGGGTTTTTGATGGTTTTATAATGTTTTTGGTATTTTGGTATTTTTATGTTTTTTTTGGTATTTTGGATATTTAATTTTTAAGAGTTTTTGATTTTATGAATTTGTTTGGTGTTTTTGAAGTATTCGATTTTTTTTTTGTGCGATGTGAAGAAAACAACCATCTCATCCTTTGTCTTGCCTGTTGTAGGTGTCCCTCATCGTTACCCAAGGGTTAAGAGTAGGCATCATGTGTGGGAAAGTGCCTTGTTCAGAATCTTCTAACCTTCTACCTTCAATAGGCTATGGCTCTTCTTGGACTTAGTCAATCGATCCTGCCTACAAGGTTAAAGAATGAAGAGGATTGGTGGTAAGTCCTTAGTAGAGTTCAGGGATGTCAAACTCATTTTTCTACTAGTGCCTATGTTGCCTGTTGGGATTTGACCTCCTTGGGTCCTTCCTTCTAGCCCATTTTCTTTGATGGCCCACATTCAAACAGGTTTTCTCTTTTGCTTGATTTTGACCTGAGGGGTTCATTGCCCATCTTTTGGAGCCTTTTTCTTTTTTGGGGTTTTGTTGGTACACATTCAGACTGGTCTATTCTTTTGCCGACTTGAGGGGTCATTGCCCATCTTTTGGCACCTTTTCTTTTAAGAAGTCAAACCTTTAGAGACATCCTACTACTAAGGCGATGGGAACTTTCGATACTTCTCACTCTAATCCCTTTCATCCATTTAGGATAAAAACAAGAAGAGAATAGGATAGGGTCGACCTTCTTTTGCCAAGTGTTGCCTAGCTTTCTCTCTAATTTCCAATCATTGGATTCTGAGATCTAGGCATGTAGTATGTGCGATATGATGCCTATCCTTATTTCCCTAAGTGACAAGTATGGGCATTGAACAAGCAAGCATTAGATGTTACTACCATCCTTTATACCTTTCGGGTTTTATAGATTTTTTTTTATGATTTTAGCTTTTCTTTTAAGGGAAATGTTTTTTGAGGTATACACCATTATAGGGATGAGCTAATTCTTCACCTTTTGCATTAGCTAGCTTGTATGAGTTACCAGGATAAATGGCTGAGATTACGTATGGACCCCCCCAATTAGGTTGAAGTTTGGAGCAGGGACCGTCTGGCTTAACAAATATTTTTTTAAGCACAACCTCACCAATTTCAAATTTTCTCTCCACCACCCTCTTATGATAAAATCTTTTAAGTCTATTCTGGTAAGATCTAGCATGTTCGGCAGTGGCCAGCCTTCTTTCATTCAAGAGTTCGAGTTACGTAAGAAGGGGATCTTGGCGTTCATCCATCGAGATGTCTCGATCGATCTGGACTCGGAGGGAAGGGATGAGTACCTCGTATGGGACTACTGCCTCCATCCCAAATGCCAAAGCATAGTGGGTTTGACCTGTTGGGGTTCGAACAAAAGTGCGGTAGGCCCATAGAGCATCAACTAACTTATCCAGTTAGTCTGCGAACTTGCTACACTTACACGTTTCTTGATGATTTTTGTCAAAGTTTTATTTGTGGCTTCTGCTTGACCATTGCCTTGAGGATAATATGGAGATGAATGATGCAATTTGATGCAATACCTGTTACAAAGGTCCTGCAGCTCCTGAGAGATGAATTGAGGTCTGTTGTCGGTGATGATGTTGCCTGGGATCCTGAACCTGGCAATGTTGTTGCATTTGATGAAGGTGTAGACTGTTGATGTCTTGATCTCCACATATGCTTCCGCTTCTGCCCACTTGGTGAAGTACTCCATTGCCATTAGGATGAAAGATTTGGTTTTGTTCGTGGAGTTTGGGTCGCCAAGGGGTCCAATAACGTGAAAAGCCCACATAGCAAAAGGCCATGGGGCATGAATTGGGTGAAGAGAAGATGAAAGAGAGTGAATCTTGTCTGCGTGAAGTTGACATTGATGGCAATGTCGGAAAAAGATTGAGCAATCCTCTTCCAGAGTAGGCCAATAATACCCTTGCCTGATGAGCTTCTTGGTAGGGGCTTGGGCATTTACGTGGCCTCCACACGCTCCAGAATGTCCTTCCTTAAGTATCAATTCAACTTATTCTTCATCCACACATCTTAATAAAATGCCAACTAGGCTCCTTTTGTAAAGCACTCTGCCTAAGATGGTGTATCCTTGGGAGACTCTTTTAATAACTTTCTTCTCTTCAACAGTTGACCCTAATGGATATGTCTGATCCTGACAGTAATTTGCAATCTAATGATACCATGGTTTCTCACCTTTATCTAACTCCTCTATCTCAACCAAAGACATTTTTTTCTTTTGCTCAATAAATTCCTTCTTTTCAAACTTCTCTTAAACCTTCAATAATTGTGCATCTTCTACTGCCAGGATGGTACGTCGACGGACATAGATTGTCCTAACCTGCCTGCTTAGCAGGATAGATAGTGAGGATGCCCAGCGGGTGATAGATTGTCAACAAGGATGTTTTGAGTAAAGGGAACATGAATAAATTCGAGTTTGGAGAACAACTTGATGTAATAGGCGGTGAGTTCTTGATATGGTCTAAGCCCTGGATGAGATATGCGGTTATTGGCAAGCACTTAGTGGAGGATCAATTGACTATCACCGATTACCCTTAGTTTGGTTACACCATAGAAGTTAGCGGCCTCCAGTCTGGCCAGCAAGGCTTCATACATAGCTATATTGTTTGTTACTGGAAAATAGAGCAGAAAAGCCTATGGAATGGTGACACCTTTGGGTGATAGAAGGACAATCCCTATCCCTCTACCTTGAGAGTTTAAGGCCCCATCAAAATATAAGGTCCAAAGGTTGGAGGACTGAATGGATATCAACTCCTCATAGGGGAACTTTGATTGGATAGGGTCAAAGATTGGAACGAGATGAGGAGCCAAATGTCCAACAATCGCGTAGTCCTTGATTGCCTTCTGTTGGACGTACGTGCTATCAAATTGAGAGAAAAAGCTTTGCCAGCATGCTAATCGGTCGATCAGGATAGATTTTTCAAGAATAAACTTAATGAGATTCATGTGAGCAATCAGATTAACCTCGTGTGCTAGAAAGTAGTGCTTAAGCTTTTGAACTACCCAAACCAAGGTGGCATAGGTTTTTTCCATGGTTGTATACTTCTACTCACAAGAATCAAAGATTTTTTATAGATAGTACATGGCTCGCTCTTTCCCTACATCATCTAATTGTGCCAATACTGCTCCAAGAGATCCTTCCAGAACTGAGATGTATAAGATTAAGGGTTTGCCTGGATATGGAGGTTTGAGCATAGGTGGGCTTGACAAATACTTCTTTAGACCATCAAATGCTTCCTGACATCTTGAATCCCATCTAAATTTGGCCTTTGCCTTAATCAACTCATAGAAAGGTTTGCACCTTTGAGAGTGTTGTGAGATAAACCGACGAACAAATTGTAGCCTACCAATTAACCATCTTAGTTCTTTTAAGTTCTTTGTTGGAGGCATATCAATGATGGCTTTGGCCTTATTAGGATCAATCTCAATGCCTCTTTTGTTGACAATGAACCCAAGTAGTTTGCCTGATGATACTCCAAACACACATTTTTTGGGGTTCATCATAAGCTTATGTTCCCTGGCTCGCCACAAAACCCTTTTTAACACCTCATCATTCTCATCTTGGGTCTGTGACTTGACCACCATATCATCAACATACACCTCTACAAATTTATGCATCATATCATGAATTATCGCTACCATGGCCCTTTGATAAGTTGCTCCAGCATTTTTTAATCCAAAGGGCATGACAACGTAGCAATAAGTTCCCTAGGGTGTAGTGAACGAAGTTTTCTCTTGGTCTTCTTCTGCTAACCAGATTTGATTGTACCCTAAATATCCATCCATGAATGATAGGGTTTCATATTTAACTGTATTATCAACAAGAGCATCGATATGAAGAAGGGGAAAATCATATTTTGGACAAGCTCAGTTTAAGTCCCTAAAGTCAATACAAATTTGAACCTTTCCATCTTTCTTTATGACCGGCACTATATTCGCCATTGCAGATAGAGGACAACTCTAATGAGTTTTGCTTGGTGTAATTTATCGACCTCTTCCTTATTTTCAGTGCTATATCCAGGTGGAATCTCCTTAATTTTTGCTTGACCAGGGTAGCTTCGAGTTTTAAAGTCAAACAATGCTCCACCAGTGCTTTGTCTAATCCCAGCATGTCTTCATACATCCAACCGAACGTGTCTTTGTATTCTTGCAATACCCCTATTAGATTTTGATCTTCCAAAGGGGTGAGGTTGGCACTGATGAGGATGTTCTTAGGATCTTTCAGTGTTTCAAGATTAAGTTCCTTAGTTTGTTCATCCATCGTGGTTGATGGTTCTTTGAATCTCTTTAAACCAGATGCATAAGCATCAGCCAAATCCTCTTCTTCGTCTTTAATGTCAGGATCTTTTTTCTACACAACCTCATAGACCCTTAAAGTTTGATTAATGTTTTTCTTGTCCTCATATCGGATTTCATTCAACTAGATTGCAATTTCTAGATATTTCGGTTGCCTGGCACATTCTATGATTTTCCGAGCTAACTGATGCAAGTATCTTTCTGGAACTCTCCTACCTCTAATTTTTGTTTTGTTGGAAACTAAACCTAAAGAAGAAGAAGATGGCAAAAAAAATGAAGAAGAAGAAGTGGAGGGAGTGGAATTTACTGATGGAGCAGATGGAGGGCAAAGAAGGTAAATCAAGGTTCTGGTGGCTCCTTGGGTCGAATGCTCTTCCGGGGTAAGTTGAGATGTTTCCTCAATGGAAATTTGAGTTTCAAAGAGGACATTTTTTTGGGAAGTGCTAAACATAAAGATAGAATGGGCTTCAGGTGCCTGATTCGGGGTGAGATCAACTACGGAGGACAAAGTAGGCGGAGATATCGATGAAGAGGGGAAAACTTTGAGCAATGTTTGATAGAGGGGGCTCTCAGGCCCAATGTTGACAGAAAGAGGTGATTGGCCAGTTGGCCGGATGATCATGGAAGAAGGTGGGCTTGTGGGCCCAAAAGGAGGATGTGGGCTCGAGGGCCTGGGTTCAGGAGATGGGCTTGAGGGCCTAAGAGTTGTAGAAAAGGGGCACAAAAGCCCAGATTCAGTAGAGGAGCTCGATAGCCCAAGATATACAAGTGGGTACACATACCCATAAGTTGGACCTGGGGGCCTAGAAATAGGGATTAGGCCAAGAAGCCTAGGGAGAGCATCACAGTGAGTTAGGGCATCGGCCCCAAAAGATGAGATAATGAGGGAAGGCCCTCGTGGAGTTTGTTGGACTTTTTCTTGAATCGATTTGGTAATATGACCCTTGGGTGTATTAACAGGTGGTTTAGCCTGGAGCAATTCTTTACTTGACCCTTCTTCATTGGTGGAAAACAAAAGAGATATTTTAGAATACAAATCATCTTCAGGGTCTTCAGTTCTTCTTCTTTTGTCTTGTTCCAGCTTTTGCTTTTCCTTGTTCTCAGCCAGTTGAATGGTCTCTTTCTTGATGAAAAACTTTTGTAAGCATCTAGAAAAGTATTTGCTTTTGAGATTCTGACCATTGGTAGTCGTTCTGTCATACCCAACCCCACTTTTTGGTTGTAACCTCTTTGACTCAACTATGCCTTGCAGTTATTTGCCTAGTCCTCATCCCTCCTGGTTTTCCAAACTCTTCATTATATGCCACCCAATAGTTTCATTTTTCTCTCTTTTCCTTCTCCACACTTGCTTGGGTTGCCTACTTATTTCTGGAAGATCTAATATTGTCAAAATCGGCTCGTTTAGATGGTCTAAGGGCATGCTTGTCATCTTAATCACTTGTCCCTTGTAAGGAAATTTGAGACATTGGTGATTGGTGGAGGCAACTGTCTCTAGTGCTTCCAAATAGGGTTGCCCTAGAATAGCTTTGTAAGTTGGATCCATCTCTAGTATGTGAAAGTTGACAGTGACTGTTCAATTCCCGAGCTTGACATCCAATGTAATCATGCCGACAAGGGTTTTTTCGAGTTGTCATATGTGGTCATTGTTATCTGAGATGGCCGGACATCCTCCTCGAAGATTTTACAAAGAAGTAATGTTTATGGTGGTAGAACAATAATGGATACTCTGGTATCAACCAAACATGATTTGATGTCTGTTTTGTTGATGCAAATTGTGATACATAAGGCACACTTTCTTATTTCTGGATCTGCTAACTCTTCTTTTATGAATGTATGGGCCGGGTACTCACTTATCGGGACCAAAACTGATGAGATTTCTTCTAAGGGGAGGCTCTCGTTCACCATTACTCATTGTAAGTACTGTTTGAGAATCTCTTGATGCACTCTGAATCTTTTTATCAATTCTAAGAATGAGATTTGTGCCGGGGTTTTATCAAGATGTTTCAACAAGTCATAGGATATCCCAAGCAATGGCTCTTTAATGTGTTCTTCCTCTGCTTCTAGTGCCAACCCTGATTGACCGGCCTGGGGAAAGACCCTTTGGAACATGCTCCCACTCCTGAGTACTGTGGCAAGTTGAGGAGCTATAATTAGGGTGGTAGTGGTAGGTGGTGGTTAGGTTGAATGATGGGAACTCTTGGGATGGGTGTAATTATTGTGGTTTGAGGCACGGTGGTGTAGGTAGATTGTGAAAGTATAGTTGCAAAAGGCGAGATGATGATGGGTCCTAGTGGTGGTGATGTTTGTGGTGAATCAACTGGGCGGATTAGGGTCCATCCTGATTGGAGTTGTATGGCTGGTGGTCTTACAATGGGTCATGATGGTGGTCGGATGATGGGTGGCCGGTTGAGAGTAATGGGGTCTGTTGATGTAGCTTGAGGTATAGAGTGGACGGTTCAGTTGACATGCATGGTGGAGGTGGCTCCCTCAACTTGCCAATTTTGGCCCCGATCATGATACTCCTCGGAAGAGATCAAGATGAGATTAACTTGTTGATTCCCAGGTGCTGGTGCATGTGGAGGTAAAGGATTTTGAATGATCCCCAGGCCGAGGTTCTGTTGCTGTTGCTGTTGAGCTGGTGTATGTTGTCGTTAGTTTTTCACTGTTCTGATGTATTCCCCCATCTGGTCCCAGTCAATACTGCCCTGCTCATTAAGGTCATAGATGTAGTCTTTGAACTAAAAACAATTTTTCATGGTGTGTCCAGGATATTTGTGAAACATATAGTATTGCTCTGTGTTGGCATTTTGTGGCCACTCCAACTTCTCCCTTGGCAATGCAATTTGCCCTGCTACCATGAGTGCATTGAAGATATCTATGAGAGAGTACAACAAAGGCAGATAATGGATCCTCTTAGGTCCTACCTTTCGGGGTTTGTAGGCCATGGGAGGGGGTGCTTGGTTGTAGTTGGCCAGTTGTTGCTATGGTGGTTGGGGAGCTGGGGCTTGTATGGCCGGTTGTAGCGGTCACTGAGGGATTGGAGCTTGTTGCCGACGGGGCTCGAACTGTGGTTGAGGGTGAGGCTAAGGATGACGAGGGTTTCTAAATGGTTGATTTTGTTGGGGGTTCCTGAACTGGTGTTGATAATTGTTAGGTGGGTTCCCTACAACATTGAGGTTTTCGTTGGTCACTACGCCCTCAGTCACTGGGCCAGTTGTGGTAAAAGTGATTTTCTTGACAGCTCGAGGTCTGGAATCAAATAAGTTCATGATAGATGAGTCCCTAAGTTGTGTTTGAATTTACTGTGCCCTCTCACAGAGCTCACTCATGGTGGTGGGATGATGCAAAACCAACATGTTCTTTAAAGCTGGAGTGGCATTGGTAATGGTCATCTTCACTTGTTCCGGTTCTGAAATGGAATCAGTAAGCCTTTCTGCCATTGACCTCCACCTATCAGCGTATCTGATAAAGTCTTCATCATTCCTCATTCTCTCAGCCATGAGGTCGGTGATGGAATATGTTGGTCTGACCCTATTTTGATATCTCTACAAGAATTTAGCTTTGACAGTTTCAAAGTTACTTACCTCCAAAGGGTCAAGCGAGTAGAACCACTCTAAAGTTGAACCATCTAATGATCTTTTAAAAAGAAAGGAAAGAGCCCTTGGGTCATTTTGCCACATTATCGATTCATAAAGAAAGTCCTTGATATGAATGAATGGATTACTAGTCCTGTTGTAACGGCAATATACCGGCATCTCAGAGGGAGGTAGATGAAAAGTAGGGAGGGTAGGAAGAGAAATTTTGGGGACTGCCTTAGTATCAATTAGACGTCTAAGCTCTCTATACTACTCATCCATGTGATTGATTTTGTTAATCATAGACTGATCGACAGAAGGTTCCCTAAGAGGAGGAGGAGGAGTGGGTGCTTGGTGCACTGGAACCAGGATTGGATGGGCCAAAGCGGCTGGATAAGAAGGGTACATTGGGGGATGCACCAAAGGGTGAGTAGGGTTGAGATGATTAGAAGAATAAACTAGCGGCCTAGAAGGAACAACAACATTCGGATCAAGATGATCTAGATTAGCCACTAGATGAGGAGAAATTGGGGCTACGAGCCCGGTATAAGAATGGCCATGAGTGGGCACATTGGATTGATGTGCTACCGACCGAGGGGTAGAGATGTGAAGTCCACCTTCAAGAGGGATGTGTTCAGCGGGCAACTTGCCCTTGAGAATGGCTTCGATAGCCTGAAGTTGGGTGGGGTCGGCATGAGAGAATGCTTCCCAAAGTGAACTTGGATTGGGTTGAGGAGAAATTTGACTAGGTTTAGGGAGAATTTTGGGTTCATTGACGGCACATACAACATCAGGGTAGAAATAAGACTGGTCATACTCCAACTGCAACTACTTGTATCTTTGATCCGCCATTCCGATAACTCATCCTGACCTTAATTTCATAAACACAACAAGAAAAGAAGATTGACAAATAAAAGCTCAAGAATTTCTTTTTTTCTTTTGATTTTTTGACTCACTTTTTGTTTTGATTTTTTTTGGACAAGTAAGTTATCAAGCAAATTAACCTCAAGCAAATTTTTGTTTTGGTTTTTTAGGTGATTTTGGAATTTTTAGTTAATTTTTAAATTTTTTTTGCAAACAAGTAATAGCAAAGACTTTGGAATGATTAACGCATTTTTTTTGTTTCAACCTCAAATTAATGGATTTCTAGGAGAAATATTGTCTACTCAAATAAATGGGTAGGACCCTATGCTCTCACAATTGAGCAATCTAAGGTTGTCACTCTTTTCACAGTGATAGGTAATGGGTTCTTCGGGTCTTGGGGTAAAAAGGTACAACCTGCCCGATCAGTGAAGAGGGAATCCTTCACATCTGGGGACTTACGGAGGCCTTGATGAAAGCTACACAGTCCTTTTGAGAGGGAATCCCTGTAGAAGGAGTTGGCAACCACCAAGAGGGGTGTTTGGATGTGTGGGGCTTTGGGAGGAGAGAGCCTCCCTTCTCGGATGACCTAAGGAGCCGAAACCCCAATGCAAACTAAATGCAGGTGAAATGTCAAGAAATCAAGAAACAAGCAAGAAGAAAAAGCATACAATGATCCATGGGATGTTGTTGAAAGCAAGTAATCAAAACAATGATCAAAAAAATGGAAAAGAGCACTTAACCTCAACTAGAGATGCTTAGTAAGATTACTAAAATGGAACTAGACTTGGAGGGAATAGGTAAGCATATTTGTCATGGCATGAAATGGGATGATCTTCAAGACAATAAATTGAAACAAGATGATAAACAAAGCTAAAAATCAGATTGCCATGCTTTTTAAAAAGATAAACAGAGAGCAAGAAAACTTGAAGAAAAGTAGGCGATACTTAAAAGAAACTAGTAAGCAACATAAACAAATAACAATGAAAGGAAATGGAAATGACTCACATGGAAATGAAAATAAACATGTTTTCAAATGGACATTATTAGGAAAGAAAATAGGATCTCACTAAAGCAAAGTCGGTCCCATCGTGGTTGCCAAAAGGTGTAAACACCCGAAACTGATCCGGAGATCTCCTTTTCCGGCCCTTATGCTTTCTTTGGAGACTTGGTGGATGGGATGTTAGTGTTTGTGGTCACCAGGAGCCAAAGACTCCAAAATATAGTAGAATAAAAAATAAATGAAATGGAGAATAAAAATGACCATCGTACCTTTAGAAGTGGAGAGATTGTTGGGTTCCTACTTCTTCTCTCTTGGCTGGCCGAAAGAAGAGAGCATAGTGAGTCCTTCGTCTTCGATCCAGTTGAAGCTCCTCCTCGGCTAGATTTACCTAAAAATGTCCATATGAAAACATAGAAACAAGTGAAAAGAACATTAGTTCTAATTAAAGTGTAGAATCGTGCTCAAATTCAAACTTAAACATACAAAAGGGAAGGAACTGACCAGATTGTGACTAAATCCCAACCCATATTTTTGATAGGTTTTTAAAGAGGTATGAAGATGCAAAAATGTGGCCTAATGCATGCTAAATGACATGTTAATGAAAGTTAAAATGAAAGGAGAGAGCAAAGGATCAAACAGGAGGGTAAAAGAAACTCAAAAAATGAAAAATGGGGTCTGCCCCTACTAGTTCCCCATATATGGGGCTCTAGCTACAGGTGCCCTGTTAGTGGGGTGCGTTGACCAAAGTCAAAGTGCCCCCTGATGGGGCACTAGGGACTGGTTCAGGCAGATTTTCTTCCCTTCTTCGCGGCGTCACCCTGAAGTGTAGGATGACCTCCAAGACAGAAGAAGGACTTCTTCAAGCAGCCAGTACTCAAGTGAAGCTAATGGGAGAGCATTTTGGCACTAGATGTAAGGGAAATGGAGTGTAGAAGCCCTCAAAGTTGAAAAAAAATCATGTTCCTGAAGAAGGAAACTGTGAGTTTCCAAGTTTTTGGGGGAGGATTTTGGGATTATCTAAGGGCTTGAGGGGGTGTTGTGGAGGCTCAAATACATAGTGGTGGATGAGATGAATCTTTGTACGAACTTGGGGTCCCTCAAGACCTCCCAATCGGGCCCCTTTTATAGCCAGAAGAAGAGTACTTTGGGAATATTCAAAAATCTGTTCCACGTGGCGAAGCACCCCATATAGGGGGCACTAGCATTATGAGCATTGTCAGACTACAAGATAAGTGTTAGAGAGGGGTCAGATCGGCCGGTCAAATCCGTTTGATTGGGTGCCAGGCACCCTATATATAGGGAGCTTGGTGCCCTACTTATGGGGTGCCTGGTGCCCTGTGTAGACACGCCAAATTGGCTTGATTCGGAGCCCTAGACTCTTATTACATAAGCGATATCTTTTATTTGACCGTTATATGATCCGGATTACCTCGTGGAGATGAGCTAAGGACATTGGTGGAGCCCCTTGTGAGTTGAGAATGGACCGATGATTTACGGAATAATGCCGTAACCTTCAAGCGAGAGCCGCGCGTGAACCGTGAAAACACGGAGCTTGCTTGATGACCAACCTTGAATAGTCCTTACTTGAACGTCTCGGGGGTCCCGCATGTGTTCAGTAACATTCAGGGTTTCCGAGAAGTCATTTCAGTAGGCGTCGGTCAATGACAGCTTTCATTACGGCTTTTTCGATCTGTGCTGACACGGCTATCCCGGACCACATGTTAGGCCTTCCGGTCATCACCGGGTCTTTTCAGGTCATCCGGGTCGATTCTAGCGGAATATTTTCATCAACCGGGGCCATATGGCCATTTCGGTCAATTTTAGGGTTTCCCGGCTTTTCTGAGTTTCGATTCACGTTTACCGGGTTAATATCAAATTTTCGATGACTTCGGGTTTTCCGGTTGTACTGGACTTGTTCGGTCATCATTTTAAGTCATCCCAAGTTGACACAAGATTTCTCGATCGGAACCGTGCTCTTTCAAATCTTCGCCCTGGGTTTCGGCTTTCCGCGAGAGGGTAAACCGGTAGAAAGCCCCGTGTGAACATCTCGGGAGTCATGCCGGCTGGTTTACCGACTTGAGGAGGTGCGGTTGAAGGCCCTCTTTCCAACGCGACAAATGGGAGCCGAATCAGACATCCCGTTTGCAAGATACGGCTCGCGGAACACGCGCATAGGAGAGAGAGTGTACCGCGCCCCCACTCCGCTTGAAAGGGGAGGGCGCGCCCTGCGCGCCCCCGGTTCCTTTGAAAATGGGGGGCACGGTCAGTTTCTTTAAATCGGAAAATTTCCCGATTAGCACCTTCTAAACCGGATTTTTGGAAGGTTTCCGGCGTTGATTTTCGATTATTTGTACCGTGCCCCCGGTTAGGGGGCGCGTTACGTATGTCAAGTCAATTTTTAGCAATTTCCGAAAGTTTCCGTCGATTTTTAGCAGTGAGACGCGTAACGTGCCCCCGCTCCCTTTGAAACAGGGGGGTGCACAGACCGCGCCCCCGAACTGGGGGCGTGCCCTTGGTTTGAGGGCGTGCCCTGCGCGCCCTCGTCCCCTTTGAAAAGCGGGAGCGCGGTCGGTCCAGTTTCCAAATTTTGCACCAGCTTCCTTCCCCTAGAAATTGAGGGCCGTTCTCAACGACCCAAGGTTAATCCCCCGTGCCTAGCTCGTCTATAGGTCGTCCAAGCTCTTCTCCAAAGCCGTCCCGACGTCCAAAGGCAATCCGAAGTCAAGAAATCGATTCTGAGGTGAAGGAGAAGGCTCGATCCGGGTGTTCTGCATCAGCCGAATTCATTGACTTCTGCAGAAAATCCGAGACTCCTTCTGCAAAAGTCTTCAACATATAAGATGTTCATATCTTCGTCCTCTTTCATCTCCAACTGATGGCACTCAATTCCGATTTTCCGTTTGTTCGTGGCGATTGCTACACTGAGGGCGCGCATCCAGGTTCTGTTTTTTTATATCTGCCCACTTTAAGAATTTTTACAGACTTCTAAAGGAGGATTTAGGAGAAGTCATCAACATAGGAACTCTTCCTCTCTGAGTCCTCTATCTACTCCAACAAACGGCACTCTATTCTGACATCAGGGTCGTCCATATAATCCTATACACCAAAGTCGCGCCAGAAGGGTGCAAAGGCTACCCGAACTGGCCTTCTTCAACCAACTCGGCTTCAACTCAAGCCGATCCATCCCATAAGCTTTCTAAACTCCCTTGACTCAGTTTATTTATTGTTTTAAAGCATCTTTTAGTTTATTTACATCATTTTTACATAATCAAAAATACAAAAAAGGGGTTAGGACTCGCCCCAATCCGATGAGTTCGATTCCAATTGCTTCTTTCTCATATTCTCTCTACAGTTACTACACTTCCCATAGTTCTAATCATTTTATTTCACTTGGTTTATTGTTGTAGTTGTACAGGTCTATCAAGCTAGCATCGGTTGGAGACTCTTCTTCATCGGCCGGCCGAGGAGGAAGAAGATTGAACCCATATCCCGGTCTCCCGCGCTAAGGTACACGGTCAAATCAACTCATCTCTTGTTTTTATTCTATAAAGCAGAGCCCGCGGCTCCTGGCGACCACATATTTCATGTTTTAATTTCATCTCCTCCTCACTCTCCTCCCACATGACCCGAACCATCTCCGGTGGTCGAGCGACGCCGTGAGATGAAAGTTTGGGGATCAATGTGAGTGTAGGATCGAGGTGAGGACATTTTACTGCTTTCCGAGTGTTTTCAATTCACTCCCCCCTTTTTTTTCTCCTATTCCATCTTTCACCTTCTTATCTTGAGGTGCCGATCCGGAACCCGTTTTCGGAGTCGACACCCTATTTATGGGGCGCTTTGACCTTTGTCAAAGACCCTTTGATCCTGCTCAAAATGCGTTGAAAGCCCCCGATCTTCTGAAAAACTTGGTTTCCTCAAAGCATTACCCAAATATACTTAATAAAAACAAGAATTTAAGCTCTGTAACTGGACCAAAATTATGTGTCTTCAGCAGGCATATATATGTTGGTGAGGTAGACGAGGAGGTGTAGGAATTGAGGTAGTGGATAAAGGGTTTCAAATTGGTATGGAAGGAGAGGGTTACATAGTTATGTATGGCGGGTGGATAGGTATCACCAAGAGAAGGGTGATAAACTTCTCGGTGTATTATTCATAGGGCACGGCATTTTCGAAGTCAGTTGATGCTATGGGTCAAATCAAGAACATTGACTACATTTTTTTCATTGATGGATGCCATAGTGGAAAAGATTGGGAGGAACAATGTGGTTCAGTTTGTGACTGACAATGAACCCTCCTACAAGGTGGTAAAAAATAAATTGATGGAGAAGAAACAACATCTCTTCTAGGTACCTTGCGTGGGGCACTCCATTGACCTCATGTTAGAGGATATAGGCAAGAAGAAGACAATCTCCACACTTTTCAGGCATACACAGACTATCACTTCTTTCATTTATTCACATCCCTGTCTGCTACACATGATGAGGGAGCACACTAAAGGGCATGATCTTGTCAGGCCAGGCCCTTCTAGGCTTGCCATAAACTTTATTGCACTAGAGAGTTTGCATCGGCATAGGCATGCACTAGTTAGGTTCACCTATTCTGATGAGTACTATTATTATATGGTGTACCAACTAGATAATAAGGAGGACTAGTTGGAGATTCTTGTCAAGGCTGAAACATAAATCATAGACAAGATATTTTAAGAAAGGATTGCCTACTACTTGGCAACCATTAAGCCACTGGTAGTTGCCATGAGGTTGGTAGACTCAGATGATAGGATCTAGATGGACATCTTGTATGATGCAATGGACCGCACAAAACTGAAAATAAAAGAGAAGAATCCTAGAGGGTACAAGAAATGGTGGAAAATTATTGATGACTGATGGGATAGGACATTGCATCATGATGTGCATGCTGCAAAATAGTTAGTGAATATCTTTGTTATCATGCTTATTTACTTTGTACTTGATTAACATTTAGTTTGTTCCTAATGTAATATGCTTAAATGATTGCATGATATTTTTGAACCCTCGCATCGAATATAAAGAATAGGTGTCCAATGATAATGAGGTGTTACAAGGTACACTTTCAGTTATTCAACGATTGTGTCGATCTCAATAGTATAGAATACAAGTTGAATTAGAAGTAAGAAAAAGTTGCACTAATCATGTGTAGCCAAAAAATATTCCAAAGCAACTAATAATTGTGTAGCTATCAATTTTTAGATGCAGCATTATAAGATAAGAGTTGAGGTATACTCAGATGTTGATCTGAGATTTTTTTTGACAAAGTTTCTCCTAGTATATTTATTTATGTTTTAAGAACATGTTATTATAACCATCTTGTATATTTCATAACTCTATTAATTACCTATAAATGGTTGATTGCTTGCTATTTTTTTGCAGCTGAGTGGTGGGTGCAGGTCATCACTAGGATTGGATGGAATGCTTTGGCTGTAGTGGCTACTAGGATATTGAGTCAGAGCACTAGTTCCTCTCTTTGTGAGATAAACTGGAGTACATTCAACTTGATACACACAAAGAGGAGGAACAAGTTGACCTCTGACATGCTGGAAAAGCTAGTCTTCTACTATTACAACATGAGCCTATGCATAAAGAACATAAAAGGCTGACAAAATATTTTCATGGTGTTCTTGTAGTCCATATGAGCAAAGACAGAGAGCACAAACACCACTACCTGAGAAGGTTGACATGGACCAGATATTTCGAAAGGAGCATTCACTTGTTTTTTAGATAGAGGAGAGGGTAGCTAGAGATCATCTAGCTGAGTTTGATTCTGATGATCGTGTATGGGTAGAAGGAGAGTTGGATGATGTAGAGATTGAGGGTGTTCCACATACTCCTCATGCTCAAGCATGCCCATCTTCTACCCTAGCAAAAGTACAATAGCTTTAGACACGCCAGTTTGGCCTTATTTGGGGCTTAAACTCTTATTCCATTGGCAACATCTCTTTTAGACCATCAAAATCAATTTAAACGATATGTTTGGATGAGCCAAGGAGTTCACTAGAAATCTGAGAAGGAGTTTTTGATATCTAATCAAATTTATTTTTCTTAAATAAAATCCCATTCTAACTTTCATGTTTCTCTTGGTGGTCTTTGCACCAAGGTCGCGCCGCTTGGTACTGTGCCAAATTATACTTTTCCCAGCATATCCTCTAGTTTAAAATTTTTCATAGGATTATGTGAACGTTCAATGAAGAAGTCTTAAACATAAATAATATTCCCCTATGAGTCCTCTTTTTAATGCAACAAACGGCAATCAATTCTGATCTACCATTTGTCCGCAGCGCCTTTTAGAAGTCAGATGTGCAGTTCTGTCCGCACGCAGCACCGATCAAGCCCAATTGTATGCAAGCCTTGACCATTAGGAACATATCTAAACAATTCATGACCTTACCTTCCTTTTTCTTCCTAAATATCACTCGGTAAAGTATCTGTAAGCTTCATGGTTGAAATTAGCATCATCTAATGATGGCAATCCAACTTGTTGTCTTATACATCAAAACATGTTATTTTTAGACCAGATTTGTTTCCTCTTCAAGTGGAGACATATTTTGAACATGTAAAAGGTGATCCATGATTTTAAATCCCTCTCAATCATATGGGTAAATTTATAGATGCCTCAGGATGAAAATTAGCAATATTAAATAGAGGAAATCAAACCTATGGTCGGATGTCTCAAAACTTGCTATTTTTTGACATATTTTTCATCCCCTGTAAAGGGAGACTCATATGAATGACCTAAGAAGGGCATTCCCATTCTCCAGCACTCCTCTCCTCATCCTACATCCACCCTTGGCTCGTTCCAACCTCTCCAAGTCGTCCTCTCTTCATCCCGATGCCAAGAGATCGTCCCAAAGTGAGAAAGAAGCTGGTTTATGCTCCGACGTGCTGCACTACTGATCATCAGCTTCTAAGGATCTTTATGGTCATTTTCCGTCTTGACTTACTTCATAAAAAGTGTGCTTCATCAAGATATCTTTCATCTCAAATAAATAGAGATAAATTCTGACATCACCTTGTTTCATGGAGGCTTCTACACCGGCGCTGCACAGATAGATCCGAAGTCTCCTCTTTTTGGCCATCGCCTTCTCAATCAATTTAACTAAACTTACTTGCAGATTAAGCCTATGCATCCTTCATAGAAATTATTCCCCGGTGAGTTATATTTCATTTAAAATAATAATCATTCAATTTAAATATCTGTGCTGCACGTGGTACATTTTACATTAACATTGCGCTGGTGGTTCCCAGATCTTCACTTCCAACAACAGAACTTTCAGGTAAATTCCTACCACTTATAAAAAAATTCAAGAAAACTTGTCTTCATATCAAACCACCCTCGGTGAGTCCTATTTATTTTGAAACAAACATCACTTTATTATGACATTGGTACTGTTCGTTAAGGTCTCTGCATCTGAGCCACGTAGTTTACATTGAATATGTCCAACCCGGTTGCCACTTTGCTTGGGTTGTGTTGCCTTTAATCATTCATATTCTCTTTGCTAACTCTTCATTCATATCATTTAATTCATATTTAAGCATCATTTTATTTTATTTTCATCATTTTATATATCACAAAAAACCAAAAAAAAAGGTTAGGGCTAACCTCGAATTCGGTGAGTTTGTTTCCAATTGCCGTTTTATGTTATTGTTTTTACAAGTTACTACACTTCACTCAGTTCTAATGCTTCTTCACTTGTTTTATTATCTTATTGTCTTCTATTTGCATGGATACATAAAGCTAGCATCGGTTATGGACTCTTCTTCATCGGCCGGCCGAAGAAGAAGAAGGTTTAACCCACATATCATCTCCTGCGCTAAGGTGCACACGGTCAACTCATCTCTTGATTTACATTCCATAAAGCGGAGCCCGCGGCTCCTGGAGACCACTTTTTTATTCATGTTCTAAGTTCATCTCCTCCTCACTCTCCTCCCACATGACCCGAACCATCTCCGGTGCTCGAGCAACGCCGTGAGATGAAAGTTCCGGGATCAATGTGAGTGTGGGACCGAGGTGAGGACTCTTTACCGCTTTCCGAGTGTTTTCCGATTCACTCCCTTTTCCCCTATTCTATCTTTCACCTTCTCTTGAGGTGCCAATTCGGAACCCGTTTTTGGAGTTGATAGCTTCTTGGTGACCACGGTGGGACAACCAATGTCTTTAACCGTGCTAGCTTGATTGATCCGTGCAACTAGTTATTTTTCTATTTGGTTCTCGCACGAACCGGTTTGTCCTTTACCTTTTCCATGTCAATTTACCTTTAAACTTGTTGTTTACTCTTTCTTTAAGATTTTTCTCCATGTGGACTTGACTTGCTTGTCTTTAATTTCAGCCCGGTTCCCGCATGAACCACTCTTTTCTTCTTATGAACCAGTTCCCGCGTGAACCACCTTTCTTTTCCAACTCGGTTCCCGCGTGAACCAACTTATTTTCAAATTGGTCCCCGCATGGACCACCTCTTTACAGCACCTTCATATTGGCCCCACGTGGCCCCCTTTTCATTTTGTTACCTTTTACACCAGTTCCCGCATAAACCACCCCTTACTTCATTAAAACCGGTTCCCGCGTGAACCAACCCCTTTTCTTAACTGGTTCCCACGTGAACCAACCCACTTTCAGATCGGTCCCCGGGTGGACCACCCTTTTGAACCACTTTAAATTGGCCCCAAGTGGCCCTTCTTCCCTTTTTCCAATCAAACAAACCAGTTCCCACGTGAACTACCCCTTTTCCTTCAAAAACTGGTTCCCGTGTGAACCACCTACCTTTCAAAAACTCGGCTCCTGCGTGAGCCACCTTATTTCCAAACCGGTCCCCGCGTGGACCATCCTTTTACCTCCACTTAAGACTTGTCCCCACTTGGACACTCCATCACAAGCCGGTTCCCGCGCGAACCACCTTTTAGTTGCTAGTTGCTAGTTACTTATTTTACTTTATCATTGCTTGTCTTGATTGCATTCATTTGCTTGATTTATTAGCTTTCATTCATTTCATGTTTGCATATTGATTGCTTCTTCTCCTCCTACCCTCTATTTTTATTTTTGCATTAGCTTTTGCATCGGGTACCGGACTTGCTCTGATGCGTACGGCATTCGAGGCGGGGGTTCTCTCTCCCAACACACCCTCACCCTCCAAACACCTTCTTGGTAGATTCTAACCTATCTTCTGAGATATTCCTTCCTAGTTGATTTGGTTGTTTCCATCAAGGCCTCCGCAAGTTCCCATCTGTGGAGTATTCCTCTCCTCACGATTGAAGCAATAGGAACCATACCCATTTGAGTGAACAATTGCTAACAATCTATCTAATCTAAGGTTTCAACTCAAATATTGTCGAGTAGTCATTTTAAAACCTTGTTTGCATAACTTGTTTGCTCACCAAAAAATGAAAACAACCAAAAATTTCTTTTTTCAAAACACCTAAAAATACAAAACAAAAAAAACCTCTTTAATTTTGTGTTCAACTTGTTTTTCAAACAACTAAATTGAAACAAAAAAATTCAAACAAAACATAACATAACAAAAAATCTTCAATTGTGCTTGCTCTCCTTTTTAACTATCTCTTTAGAAAGATTGACAGGATGCCCATGATGCCAAGGTCCGAAAGACACATCGGGATGCTGGACTACTACAAGACGGGTCACTACATGCTACAGCAACCCATGGTCCAACCAGAGGGCCATGTTAATACCATAAGGGAACCCGAAATTCAAGATCCCACCCATCAGCCTACTCCGCTCAGCATGGAGCAACTCCTTCAGGGTCTATCTCTCCACCTTGATCCTAAATCCTTCTCAATTGTGCAGTCCCTAGCAAAGGGATAGACGTTTGTCAATCATGGTCCAGCCAAAGTCAACCGAGCTGCCTCACCTCCCCAATCGGCAGTTCAACCTCTTACCATAACCCCACCTGGGCAGTCTTGCCATGCTACTTCATCTACTCACCCCATTGTAGGTCATTCTTTAGCTTGCACACCAACCCACCCCCCTCCCATCCAAGTGCCACATGCACACCCCCTGGTGAATTCCTCCCCACATGTTGCCAAGGATCAGGAAACCCTTGAATTTCCCCTCTATACTATCTACATCCCCCAATCACAAATGCCAACCTACCATCGCTACAATGGCTCAGGTGATCCCTTCACCCATGTCAATGATTTCCTAAGCAAATCATCTCGGTGGCAGAATGATAGAAAGACCCTTGCCTTTCTTTTTAGGAGATCTTTAGAGGGTGCAGCCCTAGATTGGTTTTTTTCATTGAATGAAATAGAAATATGGGATTTCAAAATTGTCAAGGCCAAA
Organism: Cryptocoryne crispatula var. balansae; assembly: GCA_036172225.1. NCBI lineage: Eukaryota > Viridiplantae > Streptophyta > Magnoliopsida > Alismatales > Araceae > Cryptocoryne > Cryptocoryne crispatula. The sequence continues at coordinate 31,121,285 of CM069918.1, forward strand.
TTCTTGCAACGATATGGGCCGGGCTATTCAATAATTGGGGAAGCAAGAGAAGATGTAGAATTAATGCAATATTCTGATAAATTAAGGCCCATGGCCGAGAGAAGCATTGATGCTATGCACCAACCTAGGAGCCCTCCCCAACCCCATCCAGATCATCATCATTGGCCAACTCCTTGACACCAGTTGATTAGGCCACCTATGCCCCAACCTCAGTCAGTCATGCAACCCGAGTCAATGGCACAACCAACCACGCTTAATAAAGCTCCTCTTGTTGCTTGTGCGAATACTCCATTACTTCAACCGGCTCCCCAGCCTTCTACTCCACCAACATTTCTTAAGGTCCATCGGCCAATCATCTGACCATTGGCTTCTTAGCCTATTCCAACAACAACCCCTCGGCTAGCCACGCAAGCCTTGGCCCCTCAACCCACTTCACCAACGGTCCCTTGGCCAATCATTCATCCTAAGTCGATTGAGCAAACCCCAACTTCTCAACTAATCCCACCGCATAGGGATCCTCCTCAATTGGTTGCACAACAACCAATCATTTCTTCTATTACTCTTGCCCCAACAAAGGAATCAATTACTCCTACTATTTTTGCTCCTACTGTAGTAGAAGATTCAGACACTTCGACTCTTCAAGCTCCTACCCTGGCAGAGGAATCAATCACTCCATCCATTTGTGCTCTTGCCCCGGTAGAGAAATCAGTTTCTACCCCTCAGCATATCGTTGCTATTTCTCAAAATCCAAGTCAGCCAGTAGGGGAGGTTGAAACAAACCCTTCGATACTTCTGGAATCCCCTAGAGTAGGCATGCCCCCTTTTATAGAGCAACCTAAGGAGAAGCCTACTGTAGAGAGCTTAGATGACAGGATCACAAATTTAGTTGATTGTCAAGGACTAGGCAAGGATTCTCTAATTATAGATCAAATGTTGCCATCATTAGAATTAATCCCTGAAGTTGGGGAGATAGAATTGACCCCTGAACGAAAAAATATAGAATTGGTCAGTGAAATGGAAAATGAATCGACAAGCCTCCAGAATGGCATAGACAAAGGGATATTGAGACCTCCTCCAGATTGGCAGGCAAATCCCTTAGCATCAATCTTAGGGCCACGACCCTTACCCCATTCTTCTCCTAAGTAATAATCCAGCCCATGGGCTCATGATCAATCAATCTTAGGGCCACGACCCTTTCTTTATTCTCCTCCAAATCAACGATCGGGCCCATGGGCCCACAATTCCTCAGTCTTAGGGCCACTACCCTTTCTTTATACTTCTCACAATCATCAATTGGGCCCATGGGCCCAAAATATGTCAATCTTAGGGCCACGGCCCACACTTTATCCCACTCAACTGGGCCCTCATGCCCCTCTTCTACAATCGGGCCCTTATGCCCCTTTCATCCAACTGGGCCCATGTGCCTCTTTCCATCAACCGGGCCCATGTGCCCATTTCCATCAACTGGGCCCATGTGCCCCCTTTATGCAACTGAGCCCATGTGCCCCTCTTCATCAACCGTGCCCACGTGCCCCTTTTAATCAATTGGGCTTGCATGCCCCTTTCCTTCAAGTGTGCCCATATGCCCCTTTTCCCCAACTGGGCCTACGTGCCCCTTTCCTTCCATCGGGCCCATGTGCCCATAATTCTCCCTAATCGAGCCCACATGCTCTTAATTTTTCTAAATCGGGCCCACATGCCCACAATTCACCTTAATCGGGCCAGCATGCCCGCAATTCACCTCAATCGGGCTCACATGCCCATGTTTTTATGCAATCGGGTCAATGTGCCCAAATTATTCCTAAATCGGGCCCACGTGCCCACCTTCCATCAACCTCGGGCACACATGCCCACACTCCTTCAACTTCGGGCCGGTATGCCTCCATTTCTTCACCATCGGGCCCGCATGCCCATACTTCTTCGAAATCGGGCCCCTATGCCCTCACTTCTCCAACTTTGGGATTGCACACCCATACTTTTCAATGGCGCCAGTGAGCTTATCAAAAATCACAATCGGGTCCATGTGCCTACTCTTTTCGTTGGGTCCCTCGGGCTCAACCTTCAATCGGGCCTTGGAGCCCATCACATCCAATTGGGCCCTCATGCCCATCGACATCAACTGGGCCCTCTGGCCCGCATTCAACTCTTGGGCCCACGTGCCCCCTGATTCCAACCCTTCCCGGGCTTTCAAGCCCACTATCAACTCTTCAGCCCAGGAGCCCACTTTAGCACACTTTTATTTTCAAACATGTTTCTTTCCTTTTTGAATTCTCTTTTTTTTCCAAGTTTTACTTTCAATAAAAATCAAGGGTAGAGAAATTTCTTGGGTGATACAACAATCTTTGCCTTTTACATCATTAATTTTGATTCCGCCATGCCAAATCAGATCCTCCACATCTTTCACTTCATCATATGACTTTGAATATTGAATCCAATGCGATATGGAGCATATCAAAAGTGGAAGTAGTTGGGCAAGGAAAGACAAGGCATGGTAGGCAAGGTAAGGCAAGCACAAGCAACATCATCACCAACAATGAATTGCTTCTCTCAGGTATTACATGAAATTACATTCATCATCATTATGTCATCCGCAAGGCAATATTTTTTTAAAATGATTTTGAATATCACATGACAATCTTACTTGAGAGAAATTTATTATTGATTATAACTACTTTTTATTTTATCCTAATGAATTCTTTACATTACAAGACATGTTTTCAATTGATTCACCCATGGAATGTAATCTACCTCAAAAATGGAGAGAACTACCAGTATGACTTGACTTGACATGTGGTTATTCTCTAGGAGTCGAGGGTGGATACCATCCCACACACAACACATCCCGATCTCAGAATCTGGATGACTTGACACTCGAGAGAAGGTAAGCAAGGCTAAGGGATGGAAGGAAAACCCTCACCCTATTCTCTTCTGTTCGGTCCAAGATAGGAGAAGGGGACTAGAGGGAGAGAGTATCGAAAGCATCCACCACCTTAGCAGGAGGCCGTCTCGAAAGTTCCAACTTCTGAAAGAAAAAGGTTGCCCAAAGATGAGCAATGAACCCCACAGGTTTAAACAAATATAGGCTTGTCTTAATGAGTACCCAAAATGTAGAAAATGAAAAAAGGTGCCAAAAGATGGGCAATGACCCCACAGGTCAAAGCACTTGTCCAAATGTGTGCCACAAAATAGATTTGTCAATAAAGAATAAAAGACTCGAAGAGGCCGAACCCCAACGGGCAATTGGGTGTGAGTAGAGAAATCCCTCTTGACATCTCCAAAGCCTATCAAGGACTTCCTATCAATTCTTCATTCTTAACCCTCAAGGTGTGGGTGGACCAACTAAATCAAAGCTAAGTTCCAGCTGATCAAAGGTTGAAGGTCGGAAAGATTCTAGGTAAGGAACCCCATTTTGCACATGGTGTCTACCAACGAACCTAGAAAAAATAACCAAGTGATGAGAACTTGTGTCAATACTTAATTTTCTCTCCAAAAAAAAATTTTCAAAAAAACTTCAAAAAAAAACTAAACATCTTCAAAACTCCAAAAAAAATTCTCGAAACTCCAAAAAAATGAATATTTTCAAAATCCCCCAAAAAAAATTTTGAACCTTTTCACAAAACTTCTTTGTCAAATTCCAACAAAATTTTCAAAACAAAGAAAAGTATTTCACCATGCTTGGTTTGAATTCTTGTCTTTACATTCATATTTATTCTTAGTCTCTCATGTTTCAAATTTTTCATTAAGTATTTGATGTTTTATTTTTTATATCCTTAAGAAGGCTATTACCCCTTGACAAAGGTCAAGGTAGACTACACCTTGCAAGGGGATAAGCCATATTGTCATTCTAATCTTCTTTTTCTGAGTGTTTAAGGAACGAAGAACAAACATAGAGAAATTTTTACAACAAGGCGATGCTCGCCACTTCCCTCCCCAAGGATTCTTAGGAGGAAGTGCCACCATGACCTCGACCTCAACTTCGTCGAGAAGCATTTTCAAGATTTCAATAAGGCGATGCTCGCCACTTCCCTCCCCTGAGGTTTCTTAGGAGGAGGTGTTACCATAACCTCAGCTTCAACTTCACCGAGGAGCTTTCTTTTTCAATATTTCAATAAGGCGATGCTCGCCACTTCCTTCCCTTGAGGATTCTCGGGAGGAGGTGTCATCATTACCTCGGCCTCATTAGGACATATGAACTCTTTTGCTCTGTGTCCTCATTAGGACATATGAACTCTTTTGTAAGAATGCATGTCATCACATTGCAAACTCACTATTATCATTTTCTTTATTAGCATATATTAGGTGCATTACTATTTATTTTATGCATTGATGTTGAAGACCGTGAATGCAAATAAGACCAGGCCCGAGATCCCCTTCATCAAAATCTATGACGGTCGGGTCATTCTTTGTGCTCACGTATAAGCTAAAGTTGTGCTATGAGGGACGATGGTTCCCGAATGGGTATCTTGACCTCATAGACAATCTATATCTTCAACTATTTATTATACAAGTTTTTTTTTGTTTTCTTGAGCCCAGCATGCATCTTGTAGCGTTAGTTGTATTACATTTTGTTTTGTTATCGCATACATCCTTTCATAATCTTCACCTTCTCACCCTAATCTCTAAATCTTTTATCCTAATTTTGATCATTTTGAACCCCACCGTGTTTTCTAATCCCACCGTGTTCTCTAGTCCAACCGACCCTTCAAATATCCCACCATGTCTGTTAATTCCACCGTGTTCGGTAATCACCTTGTGCCTCAAACTCCTTCATTTCTATTACCACTGTGGCCACTGCAACAACCTTCTTGCTATTTATCCCACCGTGGCAGTCAACTTATCCCACCATGGTCACCCATTTTGATCAGCATTCTTGCACCACCATTATCCTCATGGTCTGTTGATTGAGCTTTCTCATTTACCTATTGGATTCTGAGATCAATCTATTCTGAATCAAATCATGTTTCTTGAAAAGCATAAACAAATTTAGAGCCTGAATGTGCTCTATTAGTATTCTTTTATTTTGCAAAATAATTCTCTTTTTAAACTTTAGCCCATCACAGTACAAGAACACAGCAAAGATCGGGTTACCGGCTGATGATGAACCCATGAACCCATGATTCGGGGACTCCCCACTGCGTTGGGGGTTGGCTATTCTTCTCTCATGCCTGTGGCACATCTTTCACCAATCGGATGTAAGAAGGCTTGGTGAAACGTGACAGTAATCCAAGGAACATGAATAGATACACTTAGCCAAATTTAGTCGTTGAGCGTGTCTATATCTACACCTTGATGCCACCTTTTCAGTCCATTGCTATTTCTCTCTACTACATTCCATTACAACTCATTTATCTTCGCTACCTTCCTCTAAATATCACTTCACCTTGCTATATATCATTCCCTTGCAAAGCTGACATCAAGGTGAAGCAAGCTGTAGACACGCCAATTTAGCCTTATTTGGGGCTTAAACTCTAATTCCATTGGCAACATCTCTTTTAGATCAACAAAATCAAGTCGAACGATCTGTTTGGATGAGCTAAGGAGTTCACTAGAAATCTGAGAAAGAGTTTTTCATCTCTAATCAAATTCATTTTTCCCAAATGAGAGCCCATTCTAACTTTCATGTTGCTCTTGGTGGTCTTTGCACCAAGGTCGCACCGCTTGGTTGTGTGCCAAATTATACTTTTCCCAGCATATCCTTTAGTTTAAAATTTTTCATAGGATTATGTGAACGTCCAATGAAGAAGTCTTCAACATCAATAATCTTCCTCTATGAGTCCTCTTTTTAATGTAATAAACGGTATTCAATTATGATCTACCATTTGTCCGCAGAGCCTTTTAGAAGTAAGATGTTCAGTTCTATCTGCACGCAACACCGATCAAGCCCAATTGCATGCAAGCCTAGCTCATTAGGTACATATCTGAACAATTCATGACCTTACCTTCCTTTTTCTTCCTACATGTCACTTGGTAAAGTATCTGGAAACTTCATGGTTGAAATTAGCACCATCTAATGATGGCAATCCAACTTGTTGTCTTATACATCAAAACTTGCTATTTTTAGACCAAATTTGTTTCCTCTTCAAGTGGAGACATATTTTGAACATGGGGAAGGTAATCCATGGTTTACAATCCATCTCAATCATTTGAGAAAGTTTCTAAATGCCTCAGAATAAAAATTAGCAATATTAAATAGAGGAAATCAAACCTATGGTCGGATGTATCAAAACTTGCTATTTTTGACTTGTTTTTCATCCCTTATAAAGGGAGACTCATATGAGTGACCTAAGAAGGGCATCCCCATCCTCCAGCACTCCTCTCCTCATCCTCCAGCCACCATTGGTTCGTTCCAATCTCTCCAAATCATCCTCTCTTCATCCCGGTGCCCGGAGATCGTCCCAAAGTGAGAAAGAAGCTGGTCTATGCTCCGACGTGCTGCACTACTTATCCTCAGCTTCTAAGGATCTTTATGGCCATTTTCCGGCTTGACTTCCTTCATAAAAAGTGTGCTTCATCAAGATATATTTCATCTCCAACAAACAGAGATAAATTCTGACATGACCTTGGTTTGTGGAGGCTTCTACACCAGCGCTGCGCAGACAGATCCGAAGTCTCCTCTTTTTGGCCATCATCTTCTCAATCAATTTCACTAAACTTACTTGCAGATTAATCCTATGCATCCTTCATATAAATTCTTCCTGGTGAGTTATCTTTCATTTAAAATAAGAATCATTCAATTTCAATATCTGTGCTACTCGTGGTACATCTTGCATCAACATTGTGCTGGTGGTTCTCAGATCTTCACTTCCAACAACAGAACTTTCAGGTAAATTCCTACCACTTCTAAAAAAACTCAAGCAAACTTGTCTTCATATCAAACCACCCTCGGTGAGTCCTCTTTATTTTGAAGCAAACATCACGTTATTCTGACATTGGTACTGTTCGTTAAGGTCTCTGCATCAGAGCCATGCAGTTTACATTGAATCTGTCCAACCCGGTTGCCACTTTGCCTGGGTTGTGTTGCCTTTAATCATTCATATTCTCTTTTCTAACTCTTCATTCATATCATTTAATTCATATTTAAGCATCATTTTATTTTATTTTCATCATTTTATATATCACAAAAAACTAAAAAAAAAGGGTTAGGGCTAACCTCGAATCCGGTGAGTTTGTTTAAAATTGCCGTTTTATGTTATTGTTTTTACAAGTTACTACACTTCACTCAGTTCTAATACTTCTTCACTTTTTTTCTTGTCTTATTGTCTTCTAGTTGCACAGATACATAAAGCTAGCATCGGTTCTGGACTCTTCTTCATCGGCCGGCCGAAGAAGAAAAAGGTTTAACCCCACATATCATCTCCTGCGCTAAGGTACACACGGTCAACTCATCTCTTGATTTACATTCCATAAAGCAGAGCCCACGGCTCCTGGCGACCACCTTTTTATTCATGTTCTAAGTTCATCTCCTCCTCACTCTCCTCCCACATGACCCGAACCATCTTCGGTGCTCGAGCAACGCCGTGAGATGAAAGTTCAGGGATCAATATGAGTGTGGGACCGAGGTGTGGACTCTTTACCGCTTTCTGAGTGTTTTACGATTCACTCCCTTTTCCCCTATTCTATCTTTCACCTTCTCTTGCGGTGCCGATCCGGAACCTGTTTTCAGAGTCAACAATAGCCACCTCCAATTTTAGCCTTAGCTCTAGCCCATCCCCAGTTATGTAGCCCATTCGTAGTCCTGGGACAAGAAGAACTAAAACAAAAGTGACATCATAAAAAATGAGATTATTTTAACAATTGAAAAAATCTTTGGGTTGCGGGACATTAGACATAGAGAAAAAAGGTTAAGAGAAAGAAGCTAGACATCAAATGACGTTCTGTGAGACCATATGATAGCACACAGACTCCTTCTCCACTCCTCAATTGATGATGACGAGGAGTGCATACCTGCTACGTAGCCAATAGGAGGGGGAGAGGTGCATGGACTAGATGTAGGTGCAGCACCTCTAGACTCACCTAGTTTATGGAAGCCAAAGCCATATTTCACCCTCAAGGAGTAACCACAACAATATCATTATAAGGAGCCACAATATCCAGAATTTGATGATCCCCAATGACCATGGTTTCTCCACTTGAGCCTATCTATGTGCCACAGTTTGATGCCTACAATTTGAGTGAGATGTCAGATTCATTATTTTCATATGGATATGCACCAACTCTAACAAGAAGACTAGGGACAACTCAGCCGTGGAAAGAGCAACAAGAAGAGGATGAAGGCCAATATCATAGATATTGGTGAACATGTCATGAAATGTATATTTTTACTATCCTGTTTTCATGTGATCATGTTACATCTTATTAAAAAATTTTGCATCTTATCATATTATTAGCATCTTCTTATGTTTATTAACATATCATCTTGTTATAATGTAAGAATCACTAGCATTTTATTGTTATCATGTTACATCTTCTTCTTATTTAAGAAACAAGGCAGAAAACCTCCCAACATGATTTCAAAATCGGCCGATTCCATGAACTATGACATGTAGATGCATGCTAAATGTTTACATTTCTTTTTTTCTTAAAACTTTATAGGCCATTTAGTATTTTTGAATTTTTTTATTTTTTAAGTAAAATGCAATAAAAAACCAATTCTAGAATTTATTGGAATCAGTTTTCCTTCTCCGGAATTGGCCAATTCCTGCCGATCTGATTTGATTCTAATTGGATCAGTAGGGACTGATTCCGATCCCAATTCTGATTCTAGCATCCTTGGCCCATAGTAAACTCTAGATTACATATCAATTGTGCCTACTTTAGGGCCCTAGATTGGGTTCACATGGCCATGCACCCGATATAGGGCTCTCATAACCACACACCTCAATTTGGGGACACATGCAAACTAGAATACAATTTTTGCATTCTCTTCATCCAAATTTGATTCCTTTCACTTTTAACATCATTGTTATTTGTTTAACATTATTTTAACTTACTATTTTTATTTCATCTTATTTAAAACTCTTAAGATAGTTGTGCTTGCCCAAATCTTGTCATTTTTTCTTTCAATTCTCACACCTTATGTCTTTTCCTTTAGATATACTACACTTTATTCAATTCTAACATATCTGTCACTTATTTTATTAACTTTGAATTGTGAGAAATAGGTCAAACTATGTTTTAAGGGTTGTTGGCCAACCAAAGAAGAGGAAGCTAGTATTGGCACTATCTCCTGATAGAAATGTTTATCCTACAAGCTAACTATACATGATATGATGTTACACTTTTTGTAATATCTTATTCAGTATTAATGACATTATCTTCATTTCTTGCATTATATAGATGTGTCTATCATAAAAAGTCCTAAGTGGCATGAAATGATGATTGAATCTTGAAAAGATCATGGTAATGAGATCAATCATTTAGAGGCATGCCATCTGAATGTTCATAATCATAGGATCCTTGAGATTGGACATCAAGCATCTGATAAGACTAGTGTATGTGATTTCTTCTCATAGAATGAGGATGACCAATCTTGTTGATCATTAGTGTGCAGACATTGAGATACATATATAGATACTCATTAAAAGAATGAGTTCAATAAATGACCAGTATAAAATCCCTGAATGGTATGTTGTCAAATTGTCAATCAGAATAATCTATTATCATTAGTGCAAAGTTGGATCTTTGACCTAAGTTGCCAAAGATGCCTTTGTCGATGTCAACTCCGAAAATGAGATCCAGGTCAGTACGTCAAAAAGTTAAAATAAGGGGATTCTCACCTCGTCCCACACTCACTTTAATCCCTGAACTTTCACCCCTCAGCATCACTCAAGTGTTGGAGAGATGGTTCGGTCATGTGGGAGGAGAATAAAAAATAATATTAAAAGAGAAAAGAAAAAGAATAGGGGATGAGGTAGAAGGATGTGGTTTCCAAGAACTGCAGGTTCAAAATTTTAATAAATAAAGGTATGGAGTACTTAAGAGATATGACCGTGTTTTTCTTCGCATGGGAGATGTGAATGCGGGTTCAACATTTTTCTTCTCTAGCTGGTCAACGAAAAAGTGTCTTTAACCACTACTTACTTGATGTACCTATGAAACTAGAAGATAATAAGACAAGAAAACAAGTGAAACGAATATTAGAGCTAAGTAAATTATAGTAAATGTAAAAAAAAGAGTGTGAAAGGTGCAATTGGATTGCAACTCACTGGTTTTGGGGTTAGCACTAATACCTTTTTTGTTTTTTTAAATTAAATATGATAATAAAAGTAAATGATAATGATGCTAAACATTATTATAAACGGTATGATAATAAAAAGTAAATAAAACAAATATGTGTAAAGATTACACAACCCGGGCAAAGTGACAACCGAGTCAGACATATTCAGGGTCTGTTGGCTCGACATTGATGTAGAAGCTACCATGAGTAGTACAAGTGTTAGAATAGATGCATGTTTATTTTATAAGAAAGATAACTCACCAAGGATGATATTATATGAATATAAGATGACCTGGATTCTCCAATAAAAGGTTGAAACTTGTCTGAGAACTTTGGTGACAAAAAGTGCCAATCTGGGGATTGCTTGTGTGTTGTCGATGTAGATAGTGCTACAAGCACCACAGAAGTTGGAATAGACTGAATCTTGATAGAAACAAAAGATAACTTACCAGGTAATTTGGTTTAATTCACTTTTAAGAATATAAAAATTGAATGAGAATGTGGTGATAGATAGAAGAATGTGAAAATTGGATCTTCCTGTGTGGTACAGGTGCAGAGGCCACCAAGAACTAAGGAAACATCAGAATTGATTCTTGTTTGTTGGATATGTAAGATAACTTAAAAAAGAAAACTTCATCTAAATAAGGCTTAGCCTGATTACACCCGTGGAAGCTTGTGTAAGGCAAATAACAGTGAACAACACGATGGAGCACCTATCAGAATTCTCTCTATCTTTAGACCGACTTCTTGTACCAAGATGAGGAAAGAACAATTGGATGAGCTTTGGATGAGCCTAGGGTGGCTGGAGGATGAGGAGTCTTAACCTTGAGGATGGGGGATTCTTACTTAGGTCATTCAAATAAGTCTTCCTTTACAGAGAATGTAAAACAAGTCAAAAAATAACAAGTTCTGATATGCATGAACATAAGTTGGCTTGCCACCATTTAATGGTTTTAATTTTTACCATGAAGCTTCTAGACACTTACCCAAATGATCAATATGAAGAATAAATTTTGGGTCACCTTCCCTATGTTTAAAATATGTCTCTACTTAAGGGGAAATAGATCTGGTCTAAAAATGACAAGTTTTGATATACATGATCATAGGTTGGATTGCTACCATTTGATGGAGCTAATTTTCACCATGAAGCTTCTAGACACTTACCCAAATGATATATAAGAGAAGAAAAGATAAAGGGAGTTCGAGACCTTGGTTAAGGATGTGCCCAAAGGGCTGGGTGTGCATGCCATTGGTCTGGATCAGGAGAGTGTGTGGATAGAATGGCATGATTGACTTCTAGGGGGTGATGTGGATAAATGAGAGATAAAAATTTGATGTCATTTGTTTCAAATAAAAGCTTATAAACTGAGGAATCTTCTAATCCAATCATATAAGGTAGAAAGTTTTTTCTATTTTATGCTTGAATGTGGAAAGATGACAAATGGTAGCGATTGGAAAGATCCAATAGTAATAAAAAATGCAGCATGACCCAAAATGCATTCGATGTTCTAAAAACTTAATCATAGCCTTCAATGATTGATCATTAGGAATCAGTTATTGAGCCTAATTTGGCCCTTGCTTAGTGGATATGGCTTTGTTCAAAAATTTGTAACTTGTCCTTGAATGACTCGGTAAGATCCTTTCTCACCCCAGGACCCTCGACTTGTTTCCAAAAGATGATTCAGTTTGACTTCTAACAGTCCAATAAGAGATATCGCTCATGAAATAAGAGCTTTAATTCCAAATTAGGCCAATTTGGCTTGTCTACATCCCGATGGACTATGTACTTCAACTATTGATTTATAGATTACTTAGTACTGTGGCCATGTGTAGTTAATGGATTAAGAATATGGGAAACCCGGTGGAGGCAATTGAGTAGACAATAGGAGACCATCCACTCTCGGTAGGAGAGAGAAAATGTTCTATAGATAATACTTTGAATCCTTGACTAAGGTAGATATGATAATTAAAAAAGAGTTTTTCAATTGATCCAATTCCAAGTACAAGAATTTCAGTGTTAGTATAGCTAAGAGATAATAGTTGATGCCATACTCCTATTCAATCAAGATATTAGATAGACAAATATTTATATTCATGTGGTAACTAATTATCGAATGTCTCTTTGGAAAGAAGTTTGTCCCCAAAGCCATTTAAGATCATAGGACTTTACCTTTCATGATCGATAGACTATTAAATCAATTATGAGATAATAGATTTAATTTATGATGAGTTATTTTTTAATTAGGCCTCAACTAAATGAAGTATTGAGCCTAGTTGGTCACTCATAATAACTAATCCATAAGTTTGGGGTATGGGTGTAATTTGTTGAACTGGCAAGGGTTTTATGAAAAACTCTAGTTTATATAAATAATAGCGAATAGAGCACAAATCCAATCAAGCCAAGAGTGCTATTTTCATCCCCAGCCATCTTCTTTGACATCTCTCACTCTAACAGTTGCCATTGGATGGTAGAGCTTTGTTCGAGACTAGTAGATGACATCGATGTAGAGGAGAACCTAACTTTGAAGAACCCAAGTTACCCATATGTGGTGTGTTTGGGAGAACCTTAGGTTATTGGAGATTGGAGCAATAGGAATAAAATCCATTGGTATTGAGTAACCAATTGCTAACAATCCACTTAATCTATGGTTTAAACAAAACCATTATGCAATCATTTTGGAGTCTTTGCATAACTTGTTTGTCAACAACAATTAAAAAATAAAAATTTTAAAACACCAAAATGACAAAGAAAATTTAATTTTGTGTTAAAACTTGTTTATCAAACCAAAACTGAAAACTCCAAAAAATTTTGAAAGCACCAAAAAAATCTTTTTAATTTTGTGTTCAACTAGTTTGTCAAAAAGACAAAAGTGAAAACAAAAAAGAGGAATTTGGAAAATACCCAAAACATAAAAAAACACTTTTTTTCACCCACACTTTGGAAAAGGATTGACAAGATGCCCATGAAGCTAAGATCTAGAAAGCACGTCGGGATGTCGTACAACCACTACAAACAACAAGAATATGAGCAGACCCAATATAAGCTACAAGACCTACACATGGCTCATGCTGAGGGCCATAGTCATGTCATCCCTAAATCTCGATGAACTCACTTTCTTCCTTGATCATATCACAATATCAAACATGTGGGCTTTAGCTAGGGGTAATAACCATGCTTCCTCCGAAGTGGGTCAGGTTCCTACCTTCTCTCCACATCCTCAACCACATCAGCCGATCATCTCCCCGAATGGGCATCATCACCTAATTGCTAGCATTCACCAGTTGGATTACATGCCAGGCCATGCTCCTAACCTAGCCCCATCACTATTCATCACTAGTTCGACCTCCTACTTCCACTGTGTTACCATCAACATCAACTCTGCCCACAATGGCACCCGGACCCCACCACTCGACCGAAGCACCCACTACTGATCTGACTTTATTGAGTACGATCACTCGTATGAGTGAACAATATAAGGAGTTAAAGCGGCAATTGGATGCCAAGGCTACACCAGAGATTTCCATCCCTTCTTTCCCAAACCTTCATCTTTCTCCTATCAAGATGCTAGTCTTCCAACATTACAATGGCACCGACAACCTATTTTTCCATATGAAGAACTATTTTTATGACTCATCTTTCTAGAAGCATGACCACAAGGCCCTTGCATTTTTCTTCAGATTCTCTTTGCAAGGATCGGCCCTACAATTGTTCTACTCGCTCGACTCCATGAAAGCTAGCGACTTCAATATTGTCAAGACTAAGTTTCTACAGTGGTATTGAGTTCGTGTAGAGCCCACTTACTCTATCACTGTCCTAATTGCTGAGAAGATGAAAGGAGATGAGGATTTTATGCAATATGCTGATAAATGGAGTTCAATGGCCGATAAGTGTAGACATGCCAAATTGGCCTGATTTGAAGCCCCAGACTCTTATTCCATTGGCAATATTCTTATTTGACCGTTACCTGATTCGGATTACCTCGTGGAGATGAGCTAAGGACGCTGGTGGAGCCCCTCACAAGTTGAGAATGGACCGATGATTTCCGAAATGATGCCGTAACCTTCAAGCGAGAGCCGCGTGTGAACTGTAAAAAACACGAAGCCTGCTCGATGACCGACCTTGAATGATCCATAATTGAACATCTCGGGAGTCCCGCGTGTGTTCCGTAATATTTAGGGTTTTCGAGAAGTTATTTCGGTAGTCGTCGGTCAATGACGCCTTTCGTTATGGCTTTTTCGATCTGTACTGACACGGCTATCTCGTTCCACGCGTTAGGCCTTTTCGGTCACCACCGGGTCTTTTTGGGTCATCCGGGTCAATCATAGCCGAATATTTTCATCAATCATGGCCATGCATCCGGTTCGGTCAATTTTAGGGTTTTACGGCTTTTCCGAGTTTTGGTTCACGTTTACTAGGTTAATCTCAGATTTTTTGATGATTTTAGGTTTTTCGATCGTACCGGACTTGTTCGGTAGTCATTTTAAGTCATCCTTGTAAGGAATCAATACATGACAGCGGAAAAATTTTGATTCCATAAAACCATGATCTTTGCCTTGATCGATGCTAAACGAGTAAAAACCGGGAACCGAATATGAAGTAGAACGAGAGTACCTCATGGGATTTATAAAATCCCTCACCATGGATGAAGAGAGGACATTCCTTCTTGCTGAAAACCGTTCAAGTGCCCGGTCTCTAGCGGTATCCACACGATCTGCTTCAATAGACGAGTTCTCCCTTCCTTCGGGCCTCTAGAAACCTTCCAGATCCAAGCTTGACCATGGGAGATCACCTTCTAGAGGAAAGAGGAGGAAGATAGGAGGCTTGAGACGTGCTCCAGCTCTATGGCTTGTTAGGGTTTGGCTTCATAAGCCATTTAAATATAGAAGATGGAATTTTTCACAAAAACCCAAAACTTCTATAAAATTGCGTCCATGCCCTCATCATATTGACCAGATCTATTGTGTGTGACCCACTAGGCCCAATAGTAAATTTGGTTTAAGTCTTAATTAATTTAAAAGAACAATTCCTTTAAATTAAATTAAAACCGTTATCTGATAACAATTTTTACGGCTTTCTGATCATAAAGGGTACAAGCCACATCCTATGATCCCAAATGACTTTGGGGAGTTAAATAACATCCATTGAGCCTTTCCATCATCAATTACTACACGGATTTAAATCCTCGTTCATGCAATGTCCCGGTCGGTCAGGGGTTCGGCACTGACTGTCAACCACTAAGTATTCCAACTCTATGAAATCTTGTACTCATGAATGAATCAACTGGAAAACTCCTTTTCCAATTATCCTATCTACCTTGTCCAAGGATTTAGAGTACTATCCATAGGACATTCTCTCTCTCCTACTGAGAGTGAATGATCCCCTATTGTCCGTTCAATTGCCTCCACCAAGTTTCCCTTATACCCAATCCATTAACTATATAGGACCACAATACTAAGTGATCCATCAGTCAATAGTCAAAGTGCATAGTACGCCTGGCAAGACATCTTTGGCGACTCAGGTCAAAGATCCAACCGTGCTATTGAGATGTAAGAATAACCTGATAGACAGTTCGGTAAGATACCGATTAGGTTTTCCTAAATTGGTCAGTTCAGTGAACTCATTCCACTAATGAGCACCTGTGTGTGTATCTCAGTGTCCCCACACTGATGACCAATGAGATCGGTCATTCTCATCATATGAGAAGACATCACACACACTAGTCTATCCAGATTCTTGATGTCCCATCTCAAGGATCCTATGACTAGGAACATTTAGATCATATACCTCTAGATGATCGATCTCATTATCATGATCTCATCATGATTCAATCATCATTGCATGTGATCAAGGACTTCATTACAATATACGCTTCTAATAAAAGCTAGTAACGAAGTTTTGCCTATTTAATTGAATGAGATATTTCTATAAATGCTTAATCATATCATATATGATTGGCTTGTAGGGCATACATTTCTATCAATCCTGAGTTGACCCGAGATTCCTCGACCGGAACTGTGCCCTTCCTGATCTTCGCCACGGTTTTTGGCTTTTCGCGAAAGGGTAAATCGGTAGAAAGCCCCGTGCAAACATCTCGGGAGTCATGCCGGCTGGTTTACCGACTTGAAGAGATGAGGTTGAAGGCCCTCTTTCCAATGCAACAAACGGGAGCCGAATCAGATATCCCGTTTGCATGTTACGGCTCACGGAACACGCGCACAGGAGAGAGAGTCTACTGCGCCCCCGCTCCCCTTGAAAAGGGAGGGCGCACCCTGTGCGCCCTCAACCTGAGGGCACACCATGCACGCCCTCAAACTGAGGGCACGCCCTGCATGCCCCCAGTTCCTTTAAAATGCGGGAGCACGGTCAGTTTCTGAAAATTAGAAATTTTCCCGGTTTACACCTTTTAAACCAGATTTTTGGAAGGTTACCATCGATAATTTTCAATTATTTGTACCGTGCCCCCAGTTCGGGGGCACGTTACGTTTGTCAAGTCGATTTTTAGCAATTTCTGGAAGATTCTGGTGATTTTTAGCAATAAGACGTGTAACGTGCACCCGATTTCTTTGAAACTGGGGGGCACGCAGACCGCGCCCTCAAGGTGAGGGTGTTCCCACCTAAGGGCACGCCCTCGCCGCCTTTGAAAGGCGGGGGCGCGGTCGGTCTAGTTTTCATTTTTTGCACCAGTTTCCATCCTCTATAAATTGAGGGCCATTCTCAATGACCCAAGGTTGAATCCCCCATGCCTAGCTTGTCCTGAGGTCATCCAAGCTCTCTCCCAAGGCCGTCCATATGTCCAAAGCCGATCCGACGTCAAGAGATCGATCCCGAAGTGAAGGAGAATGCTCAATCCAGGCGTTCTGCATCAACCAACTTCATATACTTCTGTAGAAAATATGGGACACCTTATGCAAAAGTCTTCAACAAAGGAGTTGTTCCTATCTTCGTCCTCTTTCATTTGAAACTGACAGCACTCAATTCTGACTTGCCGTTTGTTCGTGGCGATTGCTGCACTGAGGGCGCGCATCCAGGTTTTGTTTTCCACATCCATCCAATTTCAAAATTTTTACAGGCTTCTAAAGATAGATTATGGAGAAGTCATCAACATAATAACTCTTCCTATCTGAGTTTTCTATCTACTTCAACAAACATAACTCAATTCTGACATCGGGGTCGTCTGTAACATTTTCTGCACTAAAGTCGCGCCAGAAGGGTGCAAAGCTACCCGAACCGGCCTTCTTCAACCAACTTGGCTTCAACTTAAGCCACACACTTCATAAGTCCTTCTTAACTCATTTCATTCAGTTTATTTACTGTCTTAGAACATATTTTACTTCATTTTCATCATTTTTACATAATTAAAAAAACCCAAAAAAGGGGTTAGGGCTCGCCCCAATCCGGTGAGTTCTATTCCAGTTGCTTCTTTGTTTCATCTCCTCTCCTATAGTTTCTACACTTCCCATAGTTCTAATCAGTTTCTTTCACTTGGTTTATTGTTCTGGTTGCACAGGTTGATCGAGCTAGCATCAGTTGAACTCTCCCTCATCAGCCGGCCGACGAGGAAGAAGGTTTAACCCACATATAATCTCCCACACTAAGGTACACACGGTCAAATCAAATCAATCTTGTTTTTATTCGATAAAGTGGAGCCCGCGGCTCCTGGCGACCACCTTTTTATTCATGTTATAAGTTCATCTCCTCCTCACTCTCCTCCCACATGACCTGAACCATGTCCGGTGCTTGAGCGACACCGTGAGATGAAAGTTCAGGGATTAATGTGAGTGTGGGACCGTGGTGAGGACTTTTTACCGCTTTCCGAGTGTCTTACGATTCACCCCCCCCCCCTTTCCCCTATTCTATCTTTCACCTTCTCTTGAGGTGCCGATCCGAAACTCGTTTCTGGAGTCGACAATAAGCTTAAAGATACAATCTCAAAGCCAGAACAAGTCAAGATGATAGTTGCCAATGCTATTCCAGCTATGAGTGATGCTTTGGTCTTGTATTATCCTAAAACCATGCATGAGTTATAAGATGGGGCAAGGTACATTCAAGCTAAACTTAAGGATACATTGATCACGGATACAACATACAGAGCAGAGGATGTTAGTGTTGTATGAAACCTTGTAGGGAACTGTCAATACTGACAAAGGAACCCTCGACAATTTAGGGTTTCCCCTCAAGAAAGTAATCATTTTCAATCTTACCATCTACAAACTCATATTCTTTAGCAGGCCACATAGCCCATGGCCCCTCAACTGGTGGAACAACTTGTGACTCCTCAACAACTTCCACAACCGGTTATACCTAATCAAGTTATTCCAATCATCCATACACCTATACTAGAACTATTTTCTCTTGTCCATCATCATGTCACTTCAATATCAACAATGGAGCAAACCAATCTTGAACATAATCAGTCCACATGGAGTCCCAAATCCAAATTGATGAGGACTTTTCCATGTCTAACTTTCAACCAACCTCTCATATCCCTTAGGAATCCCCTGAACAAGGCACACTCTGTCTTTAAACTACCTCAAGAACAGCCCATGCTAGGCAACCCTAAGCTGGAGGTTATAGAAAATCATGATAAAGGGCCATGCAAAGATGTACAAGAGGTAGCTTAACCAGTGCAATCATTAGAGTAGATCCCTGATGTTGGTCAAACTGAATCGACCCCAAAGATGAAGAATGGTAAGATCAAATCATTGCCTCAAGGCCTCCATGATCATGGGCCACAATTGACCCTTCAATCTTTGGAAGAATTAGGGTCATCACCAGAGCATGCAATTAAGTAACTAGAGAGAAAAGAGGAACTCAGCCATGAACTGAGCAAGGATTCGCCAAGCGTAGATCAACTATTGCCAACATTAGAATTGATTCCTGAAGTTGGGTACATGGAATTGACCCCTAAACTAAAAAAATAAGAAGAAAGAATTAGTCAATGAAAAAGGAAATGAATCTACAAGCCCTCCAAGGGACAAAGATCTTAGCAAAGGGATATTACAACCCCCTCCACCTAGGCAGGCAAATTTATTAGTATCAATTTTAGGGCCACGGCTCTTACCCCATTCTCTTTGTAAGTAGAAATCTGACCCATGGGCCCACAATCAATCCATTTTAGAGACACGACCCATATCTCATTCTCCTTGCAGTCGACATTCAAGTCCACGAGCCCACAATCTGTCAATCATAGGGCCATAACCCTTACCTTTTTCTCCTCACAATCAACGATCGAGCCCATGGGCTCATAATTCATCAATTCTAGAGCCACCACCCTTGCTTGGGCCACGACACCTACTTCATTTCCTTTAATTGGGCTTTTATCCCCCTTTTCTTTAGACGGGCCCATGTGCCCCTTTTAGTCCACCAGGCCCACTGTAGACACTCCAAATTCGCCTGATTTAGAGCCCCAGACTCCCATTCCATTGGCGATATCCTTTATTTGACTGTTATCTGATCTAGATTACCTCGTGGAGATGAGCTAAGGATGTTGATGAAGCCCTTTGTGAGTTGGGAACGGACCAACGATTTCCGGAATAATGTCGTAACCTTCAAGCGAGAGCCGTGCATGAACCATTAACACACGAAGCCTACTCAATAACCAACCTAGAATGGTCTATACTTGAAGGTCTCGAGAGTCCCACGTGTGGTTCTATAACATACAGGGTTTCCGAGAAGCCATTTCAGTAGGTGTTGATCTATAACGGCTTTTTGTTATGGCTTTTCGATCTGTGTTGATACGGCTATCTAGGACCATGTGTTAGGCCTTTCCGATTATCACCAGGCCTTTTCAGGTCATCTGGGTCAATCCTAACTGGATATTTTCATCAATCAGGGCCAAATGGCAGTTTCGGTCGATTTTAGGGTTTCTCGGCTTTTTCGAGCTTCGTTTCACGTTTACCGGGTTAATCTCAT
This sequence comes from Cryptocoryne crispatula var. balansae, assembly GCA_036172225.1. Lineage (NCBI taxonomy): Eukaryota > Viridiplantae > Streptophyta > Magnoliopsida > Alismatales > Araceae > Cryptocoryne > Cryptocoryne crispatula. Next base: position 31,141,414 of record CM069918.1, read on the forward strand.
ATTTTTTGATGATTTTAGGTTTTATGACCATACCGGTCATCATTTTAAGCCATCCCTAGATTCCTCGATCGGAACCATGCCCTTTCGGATCTCCGCCGTGATTTTTGGCTTTTCGTGAGAGGGTAAACTAGTAAAAAGCCTTGTGCAAATGTCTAGGGAGTCATGCCGACTGATTTACTAACTTGAAAAGCTGTGGTTTAATCCCTCTTTCCAACGCAACAAATGGGAGCCAAATCATATGTCCCGTTTGCAAGTTACGGTCGACAGAATGCATGTATATGAGAGAGAGTGTATCACGCCCCCACCCTACTTGAAATGGGAGGGAAGGTCACCGCGCCCTCACATTGTGGGCGCACCCTGTGCACCCTCAGTCTAGGGGGGCCCTGCGCGCCCTCTCTCCCTTTGAAAGGCAGGGGTGCGGTCTATTTTCGAAAAACAAAAATTACCCCAATTAGCACCTTCTAAACCAAATTTTGGAAAGTTTCCTTTGCTAATTATCATTTATTTTGACCGCGCCCCTGGGTCGGCTACACGTTCATCTTATCAAGTCCAATTTTTAGCAATTTCTGGAAGGTTTTGACGAATTTTAGCAATGAAATGCGTAATGCGCCCCCGATCCACTTGAAAAGGGGAGTGCGTAGACTACGCCCCCATGGTGAGGGTGCGGTCTGCACGCTCTCAAGTGGAGGGCACACCCTACGCACCCTCACCTCCTTTGAAACGCAGGGGTGCGGTCGGCCAATTTCCCCAATTTGACCCAGTTTCCATTCTCTATAAATTGAGGGCTATTCACAATGAACCAAGGTTAACCCCCCATGCCTAGCTCATCCTGAGGTTGTGTAAGATCCCTTCTGAGGCCGTCCCGACATCCAAAGCCCATCCGATGTCGAGAGATCAATCCCAAAGTGAAGGAGAAGCCCGATCTGTGCATTCTTCAAAAATCAAACTTCATCAGCTTTTGTAGAAAATTCGGGACTCCTTCTACAAAAGTCTTCAACAGAAGAGTTGTTCCTATCTTTATCCTCTTTCATTTGCAACTAGTAGCACTTGATTCTGATTTTTAGTCTATCAGTGGTGATTGCTGCACTGAGGACATGCATCTAGGTTTTGTTCTTCCATATTCATCCAATTTCAGATTTTCTACAAGCTTGTACGAACAGATTTTGTAGAAGTCATCAACAGGAGATCTCTTTCTCTATGAGTTATTCATCCATAGAAACAAACAGCACTCGATTCCAGCATCAGGGTCGTCTGTAGGATTCTCTGCACCAAACTCGCACCAGAAGGGTGCAAGGCTACCCGAACTGGGCTTCTTCAACCAACTCGGCTTCAACTCAAGCCAATTCACTTCATAAGTTCTTATTAAGTTATTTCATTCAGTCTATTTATTTGTTAGAACATATTTTAGTTTAGTTTGCATCATTTTTACATAACCAAAAACACAAAAAAATGGTTAAGGCTCACCCTGAAGTCAGTGAGTTCGATTTCAATTGCTTTCTTTCTCATCTTCTCTTTACAATTATTACACTTCCCACAAGTATAATCCATCCCTTCACTTGTTTCTTTCTTTAATAGTTGCATAGATTGATCAAGCTAGCACCGGTTGGACTCTTCATCAACGGCCGGCCGAAGAAGAAGAAGGTTGAACTTACATCTCAATCTCCCGCACTAAGGTACACATGGTTATCTAACTTAATCTCTTGTTCAATTCTATAAAACGGAGCCCGTGGCTCCTAATGATCACCACTTTTATTCATGCTTTAAGTCAATTCATTTCTCACTCTCCTCCCACATGACCCGAATCATCTTTGGTGCTCGAGTGATGTCGTGAGATGAAAGTTTGGAGATCAATGTGAGTGTAGGACCGAGGTGAGGATTTTACCACTTTATGAGTGTTTTCCGATTCACTCCCTTTCCCCTATTCTATCATCACCTTTTTTTTTGAGGTGCTGATCTAGAACCCATTTCTAGAGTCAACACCTACATTCCCCTTTTCTTCAATCAGGCCCTTATGCCTCTTTTCTCCAACTGGACCCTTGTGCCCCATTTCTCCAACCAGGCCTGTGTGCCTTTTTCTTCAACCGAGCCTATGTGCCCCTTCTATTCAACCAGGCCCATGTGCCCCTTTTATTCTTAAAGGCCCATGTGTCCCTTTCCATCAATCAGGACTGCGTGCCACTTTTATTCAACTAGGCCCATGCGCCCATCAACCGGGCCCATGTGCCCACAACTCTCAACTGGGCCCACATGCCCACAATTTATCCCAAATGGGCCCGCATGCCCACAACTTCTTTTATTGGGCCCATGTGCCCACATTTCTTTACAATCGGGCCTACGTGTCCAACTTACTTCAACTTCGGGCTTGCGAGCCCACCTTATTTCAACTTCAAGCCCACGTGGCCAACTCACTTCACAGTTGGACCCACCTACTTATCTTTCTTCAACCTTGGGCCCACGTTCCCACCTTCCATCAACCTCGCCCATGTGCCCACACTCCTACAGCTTCAAGCTTGCAAACTCATACTCTTCAGTAGCACCCACGAGCCCGTCATATTGAATTTTGTTAAGCTAGATAGCATTTTTCAAGATGTTTGGTAGCCTTGCACATTCTTTCAATTTCTGAGCTAGTTGCTAGAGATATCTCTCAGGAACTTTCTTACCTTGAATTTTCTTTTTTTTCTAACCTAACTACTCCTACAGAAGACAGAATTGAAAAGGTGGTATATACATTGGGTGAAGGATTGAGTAGATCAACCAGTGATTCGGAGAAGTGCGGTCCCTAGTTGGGAGCATCCTCCGAGACAAGTAGAGACATCTCCTTAATGGAAAGGTGAGTTTCTGAGAAGACATTTTTTTTGTATTTTCAATAAGAAAAAGAGGATGAGCCGGTGGGGCTTGAGCAGAAATGAAAGGCTTAAGCAGAAATAAGAAAAATGGGCTCATGGGCCCCAAAATAATAAGAAACGGGCATACGGGCCCAAAACTATGGAAAAATTCTAAGGGGCACATGGGCCCAATTGGTGGGCATGCGGGCTCGGTGTTGTTGATTCGAAGTGGGCTGGCAGGCTCGATGACAACATTAGGTGGGCATAGAAGCTCAGTGGGGTAGGAAGATTTGAATGGGCTCTTAGGCCCAATGATCAATTCGGGTGACCATACTGGCCCAGAGGTGAGAATTGGGCTAGAAAGCCCATCAAGTGAATTCAAGAGGAGAGGTGTGATGACCTTGAAATATGTGAACATAGGATATGGCTTACGCGGGATATTGGATGATGGTTTGCTTGAGTTGATGAGTTGTTTAGAAGCGGGCTTGCCTTTGAGTGATTCTTTCTGCTCTTCCTCCTCCATGAACAACTGGGATAGAGATAAACTCAGGTTATCCACTTCTTTCTCATGTTCTGGAGCCCTCCTTCTATTGATTGTAGTGACTGGTTTTTCTTCGTGTCTAGCCATCATCATGGTCTCCCCTTTGATGAAGAAATTTTGCAGCCCCATGGCATGATTTGGCTAGTAGACCATCCTTGAGATGAAACTTGGCTCATAGTCGATCCCATGCCTTCTTGGTCTTTGCACAGTTTTGATGGGGTGTACAACCCCCTGTAGCTCCTTACCCAGCCCTTTTCCTAGTTAATATCTCATTCTCTCTATTATATACCAAACAACTGTATCAGGGGGCGAGGTCGTCAATGTTATGACCTTGGGCAACTCCATAGTTTAAACTAGCAGCTAATAGATTCTAACAGTGGTAGTGCAGAAGAGAAATCACTCACGTCATTCAAAATTGGGACGTTCGTCACCTTGATGACATGTCCTTTGTATAGGAACTTCACACATTGATGATTGGTCTAGGCAACAACTCCTATTACCTTAAGATATAGATATATCAATATGGTTTTAAATGTGGGGTCCAGTTCTAGAACATGGAACTCGATGGTGATAGTACACAGTCCGAGCCCTACTTTCAACGTGACCACCCCTCATGTTGGCTTCCTAGAGTTGTCATAGGATGTCACCATAACGGCAAAAGGCTCAATTTCTTTATCAGAGATGCCACATAGCTGCAATGTTTTTGGTGGCATGACATTTATCGATACTTCGATGTCAATCAAGCAGGATTTGATCTCTATGCCTCTGATATCCACTACAACATGCAATGCATACTTTCTGATCTCTGGCAATGCCAACTCCTCTTATGTGAACGTGAATGATGGGTTCTCACTCCTAGGGGTCAAGACAGTGATGATTTTTTCAGGTGGGAGGTCCTCATTGACCATGACCCATTGTAGGTACTGCTGCAGAATTTCTTAGTGATTCTTTGACCTTTTTATGAGCTCCAAAATTGAAATCTATACCAGTATTTTATCCAGATGTTTCAACAAGTCATATGCCGTGCCGGGCAACGGTTCTTCTATCACCTCCTCTTCTGCCTGCTCCTATGATTGCATCCCAGCTTAGGAGAAGACCCATTGGAACATCCTCCCACTCCTAAGTACCGATGCCAGCATAGTAGGGGATGGTGAAGGTGGTGATGGTATGGCTGGTTGGTGTGTTGAGGGATCTAATGTAGGTAAGGGTTGTGAGGGTTGGATTATGGTGGTGGTTGATAGGTTAGGCGGTGGTTGTGTAGTTGGTGTTGATGATCGGATGATGAGAGGTTGTGGAGTGGTGGTGGTTGGTGGGTTGGGTGATGGTAGGATGATGAGGGGTTGTGGAGTGATGGTGGTTTGTGGGTTAGGTGATGGTTAGATTATGAGGGGTCGTGGAGTGGTGATGGTTGGTGGGTTAGGTGCTGGTTGGCATGTCAGGGGCAGTCTAATTATTAGATGTTGAGGAGGATTAATGGTTGGTGATGGAAGTGTTGGTAAGGTTGGGTTTTGGGGTTCTTGGGTAATTGTCAGCTGAGGGTGGCTCTTGGTGTGGAGAGTATGGTACGAGTTGTGGGTGGAGCTAGTCTTACGGGCATGGTGGTGGTTTGATCCTCCACCTGCCAACTCTGGGAGTGATTGGTTGACTCCCCGATGGCAGAGTGAACAAGGTTGATCCCTGGGTTTGGTGGTGCTAGTGCTAGTGCTTGAGCAAGTGCATGTACCAGGAGTGGGTCTTGAACTATGCCCATATCGGGTTGCTGTTGTGCTTACTGTTGTTGGTGCCATGGTTGATTCTGTCATGCTTTCATTGCCTGTAGACTCCCCCTTCTGTGCCCAGTCGATGTTCCCTTGATCGTTAAGATCATAAATGTAGTCCTTAAATTGGAAGCAAATCTCCACAGTGTGCCCTGGGTACTGATGGTAGGCGCAGTACTTTGACATGTTTGCATTTGTCAGCCACGCCTCTCGCTCCTTCAGGAGCTCCAACTGTTGTACAGCCGTTAATGCATTGAAAATATCAGTGAGGGGGAAGGGCAGCTGAGGGTAGTATTCTCTCTTTGGCTTCCTCTCCTAGGTTGATTGGCTGGCAGTGGCACTTGGTTGTAGGCAAGTTTTTGTTGTGGTGCTCAGTTGTAGGTAGGTTGTTGTGGTGGTGCTCGATTGTAGGTAGGTTGTTGCTGAGGTTGTTGGGCTGGCTGAGGAGCTAGTTAGTATTGTTGGTTCAGTGGGGGGTTCCGATATTGGTTCTGGCGATTCCCACCATGGTTCCCTATGGCGTTGACACTCATTGTTTATAACCCCCTCAGTGGTAGGCCCTATAGGTGTGGGTTTTCTAGTGTTGCAGGGTTTAGGGTCAAAAGGATAGATCATAGAGGCATCCCTAAAGTGGGCTTGGAGATATCGGGCACTATCGCAGACCTCACTCATGGTGGTTGGGTAGTGCATGACTAAGAGGTTGCGAAGGGATATTGTGGTGTTCCTGATAAGCATCCTTACTTATTCCCTCTCTGAAATAGTGTCAACCAGTTTTTCCGCCATCCCTCTCCACCGGTCAGCAAATTTGGTGAAGTCTTCATCCAGCTTCATCTTCTTAGCGATTAAATCTTTGTTTAAGTAGGCTAGCCCCACCCAATCCCTATACCTTTGCAGAAACTTTGCCTTCACTATGTCAAAGTCCGCCGCCTCAAAAGAATCGAGAGCGTAGAACCATTCAAGGGTGGATCCTTCCAATGTTCGTCGGAAGAGAAAAGCAAGGGCTTTGATGTCATTCTTTTAAAAGGCAGAGTCATATAAGAAACTCTTGAGGTGTGTGAAAGGATTATGAGTTCCATTGTAACGTTGGAAAAATGGGATTTCTGAAGGAGGAAGGTGTAGAACTGGGAAGGATGGGGCTAAAATTTTAGGAGCAGCCTTGGAGTCCAATCAGTGCTTTAGTTCTTCAAAACACTCATCCATTTCGTTGATCTTATCAATAAAGTCATGAGTGAGGTTGGGTTCCCGAGCCACTGGTGCTGGCACGTGAGTTTCAAGATGAGATGGAAGTGGTGGGTTGGAGGGAGGATGATGGGTGCCCCACGATAAGGTGAGTGGAGACACAATAGGGTTGCCAAGGAGAGAAGATGATAAGAGGCCTGGTTTGCCAAGGGTTGTGCGATTGCCAAGGTTTCAGGATCAAGATGAAGAGACAAATCTTTAAGAAATTTCTCCACACTGCATAGAGCAGATTAATGAATGGGATCTTGAACATCGGGTTCCATGACGGCATTAACATGGCCCTCTGGTTCGACCATGGGTTGCTAAAGCTCATAGTGACCCATCTCGTATTCTTCTTCTTGCCTGTAGTAGTCCAACATCCCGACATGTCTTCCATACCTTACCATCATGGGTAGCCTATCAAACTTTCTAAAGAGATGGTTGAAAGAGCAAGTGGAACGTGCAATTGAAAAAAAAAGTTGTTGTTATGTTTTGTTTTGTTTTTTGGTTCCAATTTTATCGTTGGCAAACAGGTTATAGACAAAATTAAAGAGACTTTTTTTAGGTGTTTTGAAAGAAGGAATTTTTTTTTCAATTTTGGTGAGCAAGCAAGTTGTGCAAACAAGTTTTTAGAATGACTACTCAACAAATTTTGGGTTCAAATCTTAGATTAAATAGATTGTTAGCAATTGTTCACTCAAGTTGGGTATGGTTCCTATTGCTCTAATCTCCAAGACCTAAGGTTGTCACACAATCACCACGAGTAAGTAGTTGTGTTCTTCAAGGTTTTGGGATGAATGGTACAACCAACCCAATCGTGTGGAGAGGAATACCCCAGGGATGGGGACTTATGGAGGCCTTGATGGAAACAACCAAATCAACTAAGAAGAAATATCCTATAAGAGAGGTTAGAATCCACCAATAAAGTGTTTGGAGGGTGAGTGTGTATTAGGAGAGAGAGCTCCTACCTCAAATGCCCTACGGATCGGAACAAGTCCGGTACTAGATGCAAAAAGCTAATGCAAAAGTAAAAGTGGAGGGTAAGAGGAGAAGAAGCAATTAACATGAACAAACATGAAATGAGATTAAGCTATCAAATGCAAGCAAAACAAGCAATCATAGAACAAGACAAGTAATTAGAAACTAAAAATTAAAAGGTTGTTCACGTGGGAACCAATTTGTGAATGAGTGTCCACGTGGGGACAGATCTGAAGTGGAAGGAAAAGGGTGGTCCATGTAGTGACCGATTTGAAAATCAAGTGGCTCATGTGGGAGCCGAGTTTTGGAAAGGTGGGTGGTTCACGCAGGAACCAGTTTTTGAAGAAAATGGGCGGTTCACGCAGGAACCAGTTTGTTTGGTTGGAAAAAGGGAAGTAAGGCCACGTGGGGCCAATTTTAATGTTGTGCAAATGGGTGGTCCACGCGGGGACTAATCTGAAAGTGGGTTAGTTCACATGGGAACTAGTTTAGGAAAGGGGGTTGGTTCATGTGGGAACTAGCTTTTAAGAAGAAAAGGGTGGTTCACACAGGAACCAGTGTAAAAGATGACAAAAAAAAGTGGGACACATGGGCCAATCTGAAGGTAGTGCAACGAGGTGGTCCACACAGGACCAATCTGAAAGTGGATTCGTTCAGGTGGGAACCGGGTTGAAAAAGAGGGTTGGTTCACGCGGGAACCGGTTTTTAAGAAGAAAAGGGTGGTATGTAGACACGCAATTTTGGCCTAGTTGAAGAGCTTAGATTCTTGTTTTCATGAAAAATATTTGAGTAACATTTCAAGAGAACTGAGTTTTCTGGAAAAATCAAGCTTTTCGGCGCATTTCGAAGAAGATCAATAGGCGTTGACCAGGGTCAAAGCGCCCTGTATATAGGGCACCTGGCGCCCTGTATATAGAGCACCTGGCGCCCTGTATATAGGGCACCAGGCACCCTACTTATAGGGCACCTGCACCTGGTCTGACTGACTGGACAGATCGATGGGATAGTTCTGCAGATAAAGTTGCCCTCTTCTTGCCTATAAAAGGACCCCCATTTGGAGGCTTCAGGACACACCAAGGGCGTCCCCCAAACCCTCTCATCCACCACAACACTCCCAAGGCCTTACAACCCCTCTCCAAGCTCTCAAACTGTTCCAAAACCCTCTCCCAAAAACCCCAAAAACCTCAGCTTTCCTTCTTCAGAAATATGATTTTTCTCCGACTTTGAGGGCCTCTACTCTCCATTTCCCTTACATCTAGTGCCAAAACACTCTTCAATTAGCTTCACTTGAGTATTGGTTGCTTGAAGAAGTCCTTCTTTCATCTTGGAGGTCTTCCTACACTCCGGGGCGACGCCGCAAAGAAGGGAAGAAAATCTGCTGAAACCAGTCCCTGGTGCCCCATAAATAGGGCGCTTTGACTTTGGTCAACGTGCACCATCAAGGGGACACCTGCAGCAGGCGCCCCATATATGGAGCACTAGCAGGGGCAGACCCCGTTTTGCATTTTTTTGAGTTTATTTACCTTTCCGGTCGATCTTTTACTCCCCCTTTCATTTTAACTTTCATTAACATGTTATTTAGCATGCATTAAGCCACTCATTTGCATTTTCATGCATATTTAAACCTTCCAAATAGGGGTTGGGATTTAGTCCCAATCCGGTCAGTTCCTTCCCTCTTTCATGTTTACATTTGAATTTGAGCATGATTCTACACTGTCACGAGAACTAATGATCTTTTCACTTGTTTCTATCTTTTCATATGGACATTTGTAGGTAAATCTGGCCGAGGCGGAGCTTCAACCGGATCAAAGACGAAGGACTCACTAAGCTCTCTTCTTTCGGCTGGCCGAAAGAGGAGAAGTCGAAACCCAACAATCTCCCCGCTTCCAAAGGTACGACGGTCACTTTCATTCTCCATTTCATTTCTTTTCATTCTATTATATTTTGGGGCCTCTGGCTCCTGGCGACCACAACCACTAACATCCCATCCACCAAGACCCCAAAGCAAGCGTAGGGGCCGGAAAAGGGGAGATCTACGGATATCCCGTTTCGGGTGCTTACATGGTACACAAGGATACTAGTTTTGAAACTAAAAGAGAATGCAAATCAAATCCACATTGGGACAATCTTAAAAGGAAAGGTAAACAGCAAGATTTTAAGGTAAATGAGCATGGGAAAGGTTAAAGATGATCCGATTCACGTGGGAACCAAATCAAAAAATAACTAGTTGCACAGATGAATCAAGCTAGCATGGTTGAAGACATTGGTTGTTCCACCGTGGTCACCACAAAGCTATTGACTCCAAAAATGGGTTTGTCATTATCTGGATTTCCACCTCAAGAGGAGATTGTCGACTCCAAAAACGGGTTCCAGATCGGCACCTCAAGAGAAGGTGAAAGATGGAATCGGGGGAAAAGGAGGAGTGAATCGGAAAACACTCGGAAAGCAGTAAAAGGTCCTCACCTCGGTCCCACACTCACATTGATCCCCGAACGTTCATCTCACAGCATCGCTCGAGCACCAGAGATGGTTCGGGTCATGTGAGAGGAGAGTGAGGAAGAGATGAACTTAAAACATAAATGAAAAGTGGTCTCCAGGAGCCGCGGGCTCCGTTTTATGGAATTGACAAGTAAAAGAAGTTGAATCTGACCGTGTACCTTAGCGTGGGAGATTGGGATGTGAGTTCAACCTTCTTCTTCTTCGGCCAGCCAATGAAGAAGAGTCTCCAACCAATGCTAGCTTGATAGACCTGTGCAACTAGAACAATAAACCAAGTGAAGAAGCCGATTAGCACTATGGGAAGTGTAGAAACTATAGAAGAAGAGATGAAACAAAGAAGCAGTTGGAATAGAACTCACCGGATTGGGGCGAGCCCTAACCCCTTTTTGTGTTTTTAATTATGTAAAAATAATGCAAATGAACTAAAAAATGTTATAAAATAGTAAATTAACTTAATAAAGTGGGTTGAGGAAGCTTATAAAGTGAATTGGCTTGAGTTGAAGCCGAGATGGCTGAAACAAGCCGGTTCGGGTAGCCTTGCACCCTCCTGGTGCAACTTTGGTGCAGAGAATGCTACAGATGACCCCGATGTCATAATTGAGTGCCATTTGTTGGAGTAGACAGAAGACTCTGATAGGAAGAGTTCTTATGTTTATGATTTCTCCTAAATCCTCCTGTATAAGTCTGTAAAAATTATGAAAGTGGGCGGATATAGAAAACAGAACCTTGATGCGCGCCCTCAGTGCAGAAACCGCCACGAACAAACGAAAAGTCAGAATCGAGTGCTGTCAGTTTGAGATGAAAGAGGATGAAGATAGGAACAACTTCTATGTTTAATACATTTGCATAAGGAGTCCCATATTTTCTGAATAGGTCTATGAAGTTAGTTGATGCAGAATGCCCAGATTGAGCCTCCTCCTTCACTTCAGGATCGATCTCTCGACGTCTGACCGGCTTTGAACGTCGGGACGGCCTTGGGAGCGAGCTTGGACGACCTTAGGACTAGCTAGGCATGGGGGATTAACCTTGGGTCATTGAGAATGGCCCTCAATTTATAGGGGAAGGAAGCCGGTGCAAAAAAAGGAAACTGGACCGACCGCGCCCCCGCTCTTCAAACGAGATGAGGGCGCGCAAGGCGCGCCCTCACTTCGGGGGCGTGGTACGCGTCTCACTGCTAAAAATCAATGGAATCTTATGAAAATTGCTAAAAATCAACTTGACAAACGTAACGCGCCCCCGAACCGGGGGAGTGGTACAAATAATCGAAAATCAGCCCCCGGAAACCTTCCAAAAATCCTGTTTAGAAGGTGCTAATCGGGGTAATTTTCGATTTTCAGAAACTAACCGTGCCCCCACTTTTCAAAGGAAGCGGGGGCGCACAGGGCGCACCCCCAGTTTGAGGGCGCGCCCTCCCTTTTCAAAGGGAGCGGGGGCGCAGTAGACTCTCTCTCCTGCGCGAGCGTTCCGCGAGCCGTATCTTGCAAACGGGATGACCGATTCGGCTCCTGTTTGTTGCGTTGGAAAGAGGACCTTAAGCCGAACCTCCTCAAGTCAGTAAACCAGCCGGAATGACTCCCGAGACGTTCGCATAGGGCTTTCTTCCGGTTCACTCTCTCGCGAAAAGCCGAAACCCGTGGCGAAGATCCGAAAAAGCACGGTTCCGGTCGAGAAATCTCGGGTCAACTCAGGATGACTTAAAATAATGACTAAACAAGTCTGATACAAATGGAAAACCCAAAGTCATCGGAAAATCTGAGATTAACCTGGTAATCATGAACCGAAATTCGGTAAACCCGAGAAACCCTAAAATTGACCGAACCGGATGTATGGCCATGATTGATGAAAATATTCGGCTAGAATCTACCCGGATGACCCGAAAAGACCTGGGGATGACCGGAAAGGCCTAACGCGTGGTCCGCGATAGCCGTGTCAGTACAGATCGAAAAAGTCGTAACGAAAGCCTTCATTGACTGACGCCTACCGAAATGACTTCTCGGAAACCCTGAATGTTACGGAACACATGCGGGACTCCTGAGACCCTCAATTATGGACCATTCAAGGTTGGTCATCGAGCAGGCTTCATGTTTTTACAGTTCACGTGCGGCTCTCGCTTGAAGGTTTCGGCATCATTCCGGAAATCATTGGTCCATTCTCAACTCACAAGGGGCTCCACCAATGTCCTTAGCTCATGTCCACGAGGTAATACGAATCAGGTAACGGTCAAAAAAGAATATCGCCTATGGAATAAGAGTCTAGGGCTCCGAATCAAGCCAATTTGGCGTGTCTACAGAGATGAGAAAGAAAGAAGGAAAATGAGAAAAACTCTCACCTCGGTCCCACACCCACATTGATCCTCGAACTTTCATCTCTCGGCATTGCTTGAGTACCGAGGAGATGGTTCGGGTTGTGTAGGAGGAGAGTGAACACGAAATAAAAATAACTTAATGCATAAAGAAATGAAAATAGGTGGTCGCCAGGAGCCACAGGCTCTACTTTATGTAACTGAAATAAGAGAGAGAATTGACCGTGTGCACCTTAGTGCGGGAAACAGGTGTGCAGGTTCAACCTTCTTCATCTTTGGTCGGCTAATGTAGAAGAGTCTCAAACCAATGCTCGCTTTATATATCTACGCAACTAGTAGACAAAGAAGACACGAAAAAACATGAAACAAAGATTAGAACTGAGTGAAACGTAGTAACTGTAAAAGCAATAACAAAAAACGGCAATTGAAAATAAACTCACTGAATTCGGGGTTAGCCTTAACCCATTTTTTTGGTTTTGTATGATATATGAAATGATGCAAAATCGAATAAAAATGATGCTGAAATATGAACTAATTGATATGAATGAAGATATAGCAAAGATAATATAAAAGATTAAAGATAACACAACCCAGGCAAAGTGACAACCAGGTTAGACAGATTCAATGTAGACTGCACGGCTCTGATGTAGAGACCGTAACGGACAGCACCAATGTCAGAATTGAGTGACATTTGTTTAAAAATCAAGAAGACTCACCGAGGGTGATTTAATATGCAGACAAGATTGCTTGAATGCTTTTAGAAGTGGTGTGAATTTACCAGATAGTTATGTTGTTGAAAGTGGAGTTCTTGAAACTATCAGCACAATGTCGATGTAAGATGTATGTACCATGAGCACCACAGATGTCCAAATCAAATGATTCTTGTTGGGAATAGAAGATAACTTAACAGGGTACAATTTCTATGCAAAAGTTTTAGGCTGGATCTACCTGGAATTGTATTAAACTTGTTGAAGAATATGATGGCAGAGAAAGGGTAGATTCTGGATCGGTCTGTGCAGCGCTGGTGTAAAAGCTGCCAAGAGCTGAGGAAATGTCAAAATTGATCTTTGTTTCTTGTATATAAAATATAACTTGATTAAGAACATTTCTTCTGAAAGAATGCATGCCTAAAAATGATCATAAAGATCTATAGAAGCCGATTATTAGCAAAGTAGCACATCAAAGCATAGACTGGCTTTTCTTTCACTTCGGGATGATCTCCGAACATCGAGACAAACAGAGAATGATTTGGGGAGGTTGGGACAAGTCTAGGGTAGCTTTAATATTAGAATAAGATTTATGGAGGATGGGGATGCCCTTAGGTCGTTCAAATGGGTCTCTCTTTATAGGGAATGAGAAACAGATCAAAAAATAACAAGTTTTGATATATCCAACCATAGGTTAGATTTCCTCCATTTAATACTAAAAATTTTTATCATGAGTCCTATAGAAACTTACCCAACTGATATAGAGGGATTGAAAACCATGGATCACCTTTTTCATGTTCAAAATATGTCTCCATTTGAAGAGGAAACAAATCTGATCTAAAAATAACAAGTTTTGATATATAAGACAACAAGTTGGATTGCCATCATTTGATGATGCTAATTTTTATCATGAAGTTTATAGAAGGTTATTCAAATAATATTGCGAAGAAAAAATAAAAGTTAGGTCATGAATTGGGTTAGGGATGTGGCCAAATGGCAGGGCATGCACTTCATTGATCTTGATTAGTGTTGCGTGTGGACAGAATTGTGCATCTGACTTTCAAAAGGCACTATAGACAAATGAGAAATCAAAATTGAATGTCGTTTGTTGCAATGAAAAGGGGACTTGGAGTGGAAGATTATTTGTGTTGAAGACTTCTTTAGTAGACATCCACAGAAACCTATGAAAAAAATTTCAAATATAGGAGATGACAGGAAAAGCATAATTTGGCACACCACCTGGCAGCGTGACCTTGGTGTAGAAACCACCATGGGCAACATGGAAGTCAGAATGGGCTCTTGTTCAAAAAACATAGATTTGATTAGATATCTGTAAATGATCCTCATATTTCTAGTAAGCTTCTCAGCTCGTCCAAAAGGGCGATTCAACTTGATTTTAATAGTCCAAAAGGGATCTCGCCAATAAAATAAGGGTTTAAGCTTCAAATAAGGCCAAATTGGCGTGTCTACAATGGGATGGTGACTTTAGGAGTTACATGGAAATCTAATAGGCATTTTAGCTTCTTATATATTTTTTTCTACTTGATTGATCTTGTAGAGTAGGGCCTAATTGGTTAAAGGTTCCTAAGCAAATTGGAGGAGAAGGTTGCATTGGATGGTGTGAAGAAGCCACCAAAATAGGTGTGAGGTAAGCCAATGTAGCAAACTAAGTAGGTTCTAGCCTCAAACAAGTTGGGAGATGAGCAAAAGTGGGACTCGATATATGGGTTGAAGAACAAGGAGGTCTAGATGTAAGGAATCGTCCATTAAAATTTGGTGCAGCGGAAGCGACGATTCCTATGGGTTCCTTTAGAATCCGTCTCAATCAGAACCGAATGACGAAAACCAAAAACCGATCAAATCGGGTTCGAATATACCTGATAGGGATTCATATAATCTCATGGATATAAAGGAGATGAGCTTCTCAAGCTCTTCAAACCGTTCAAGTGTCTGGTCTCCAGCAATATCCACACGAACTTCATCCACAGCAGGTTCTCCCTTTACGCCGGCCTCGAGAACTCTTCCCGAACGGAGCTCCATCGACCATGGACACCTTCTTGAGAGAGGAGGAGGTAGGGAGGAGGCTTGGGACGTGGTTTTTACCCTTGGCTTGATGGGGTTTGGCTGAAACCATTAGTATTTATAGAGAATTATGGAATTTTTCATAAAAACCCAAAATCTCTATAAATTACGCCCTTGCCCCTGTACTTGTGGATAAGTCCTTTTATGTGTGACCCACTAGGCCCAATAGCCTATTTGGTTGAGGCCTAAATAAAATAGAATAATTCTATTTAATTTAATTAAATCCGTTATCCGATAACAGATTAATCGGCCTACCGATCATGAAGGGTACAAGCCACATCCCATGATCCCAAATGGCTATGGGGATAATCTCATCTCCTTTGAGCCTTTCCATCATCAGTTACCACATGGATATAAACCCTCATCCATCCAATGTCCCGATCGGAAAGGAGTACGGCATCGACTGTCAACTCCTTAGTGTACCGACTCTATAGGATCCTGTACTCGGAATTGGATCAATTGGAAAACTCCTTTTCCAATTATCCTATCTACCCTGGCCAGGGATTTAGAGTACTATCCCATAGGACATTCACTCTCACTTACCGAGAGTGGACGATCCCTTGTTGTCCGCTCAATTGCCTCCATCGGATTTTCCTTGTACCCGATCCATCGCTATAAAGGACCATCTAAATTGTGATACATAAGTCAATGGTTAAAGCACAAGTTCCACCCAACAAGGCATCTTTGGCGACTCAGGTCAAAGGTCCAACCATGCAACCGTGATGATAGAAGACCCTGATAGACAGTTTGGTAAGATACCATTCAGGGTTTCTAATTCGGTCAGTTCAGTGAACTCATTCAACTAATGAGCACCTGTATGTGTATCTCAGTGTCTCCACACTAATGACCAATGAGATCGGTCGTCCTCATCACATGAGAAGACATCACATACACTAGTCTATCCGGATCCTTGATGTCCCGTCTCAAGTATCCTATGACTAGGAACATTTAGATCAAATACCTCTAGATGATCAATCTCATTATCATGATCTCATCATGATTTAATCATCATTGTATTTGATCAAGGACTTCATTATGATATTCGCTTCTAATAAGAGCTTATAATGAAGATTTGCCTAATTAATTGAATGAGATATTTCTAGAAATGTCGTATCATATCATATATGATTGGCTTGTAGGGCATACATTTCTATCACTAGAATGAGCCGAGTCCGAGCTAGGTGAGTGTCACTGATTATAAAAGAGAATGGGAACAACGGGTGCATAGGTCAAAGGCTGAGGGGGACTATCACGGGCTAAGTTGGGTGAATTGGGCTTATGTCTAAATGAGAATGAGGAAGAGCAACATGCATGGTGTAAGAATGATTGACTGGAAGTGTGTCAGTTTGATGAGCAACTAGTCAAGGAGTAACAATGGGTTGACCATGTTCAACAAAAGCATGGTCAATAGGTGATTTGATGTTCATGAGGGCATAGATGGTATGGATCTAATTAGGAGTGATATAGAAGGCAAGGGACCTCATGATAGATTTATGATCGGGCATTGAGTGTTGTGTGGGCCGAGCGGTGGTACATGCCTAGTTGATTGTGCTCCTTGAGCAAGCTGGCTGCATCTCCCACCATTACTTGGTGTAGTTTGCCAAACCAATGGTGCTTCCTACCTTGGAAACAAAGACATGCTATTTTATAATTGAGAAAATTTTTTCTTATTTTGCATGTTCTCAAATTCTTTTGTTGTTTTCAATTTTTGTGGACAAACAAATGATGCACAAGCTCTTGAATGATTATGCAATAATTTTTCAAACTTTAGATTAATGGATTGTTACAATTGTCCACTTGACACTAATAGGATCATTTCCTATTGCTTCAATAACCAATGACCTAAAGTTATCACAAACTCACCAAGTATTGGGTTACTTGGGTATTTCGAGTTTTGGGATAAAGGTTCAACATGCCTGATCGATGGACAGAAATATTCCATATTTGGGGACTTATGGAGGCCTTGGTGGAAACAAGCCCGGTCAACCAAAGAGTAATTCCCATAAGGGAGGTTGGTAACCACCAATAGGATGTCTTGGATGATGAAGGTGTGTTGGGAGAGTGAGCCCCCACCTAGGATGTCCTATAAGTCAGACAAGTTTAGTACCCAGTACAATTCTAATGCAAATTGTGAAATGACAAGGATGAGAAGAAATCAACCTATATAGGCATGAAATAACATGAATGACAATATGAAATTCTGAAAGTTAAATGCATGAACAAGATGGTAATCAAATAACAATATAAGCAACTAGCAAAGTAAAGACTGGTTCACGTAGGAACTGGTTGATAAATGCAAAAAATGAAGAGGGATCCACATGGGGACTGATCTAAAAGTGGAGGGATAGAAATTCCATATGGGGACAAATCTAAAAAGAGTGGCTCACACGGGAACTAAGGTGTGTAAAAGAGAGGTGGTTCATACAGGAATCCATTTTGGAAAGAAAAGGGGTGGTTTGCACAAGAACCGAAAGATAAGTGCATAAAAATAAGTGGGGTCCATGCGGGGACAAATTTTAAAGTGTAAAGATACCAAGGTCGACGTGGGGATTGATCTAAAAATAGTTTGGTTCATGTGAGAATTAAGTTGGAAAAGGCAAAAGGGTTCACATGAGAACCAATTTAGAAAGGGAATGGGGTGGTTTGCACGAGAATTGGATGATAAATGCAAAAAAGAAAGTGGGGTCCATGTGGGGACTGATCTGGAGGTGAAAAGACAAAAAGGTACACAAGTGGACCAATATGAAAATGGTCAGTTTACATGGGAACTAGGTTAAAAAGATAAAGTGGTTCATGTGGGAACCGATTTTAGAAAGAATAGCACAGTTCACATGGGTCGGCACCTTAAATCTAAAAGGGACCCACTCAAACTCACCTTGATTCCTGAATGTTCAGCCCTCAACATCACTCGGGTGCCAGAGGCACATGCCGGGTCATGTGGGAGGAGATCAAAGAGAGAAAATAAAAGAGATAGAAAAAGAATAGGGGAGGGGATGGAAATAAAAAAGCATGCTTGCCAAGTGCTACTGGCATGAAATTAACAAAAATTAAGGGCAAGGTAATTAAAAAAAATGACAGTGTGTACCTTGTCAGGGAGAGACAAGTAAGTGGGTTCAAACATCTTCTTCGGCTAACTGAGGAAGAAAAATTATTAATCCAGTTTGCTTGTATTCTTGTGCAACTCAATGACAACAAAACAAGTGAAGAGATTGATTAGAACTAAATAGTGTGTAGTGAATGCAAAGAAAATGACATAAATATGACAATCATGTTAGAACTAACTGGATTTGGGGTTAGCCTTAACCCCTTATTTTTAGTATTTTTGGAGTATGAGAAGCTGCAAAAGTAAATAAAAATGATGTTAAATGAATTAAATATGAAGTTAAGAGTGAAATAAATTAAATCTAAGCAAAATTAGTGAAGAAATAGTGTTCATGACTCCTCATGCCCCCACTTGTAGGCACGTGTGGTCTACTTCTAGGGTGTGAGACCACATGGACTAGTTCAAGGGTGTGCCGGCATGTGGTCTTGATCGATGATGCATGCAGACAGAATGGCACAACCAACTTCCAGAGCTTGTTGCAAGCAAATGAAAGATTGCAATTTGATGCCATTTATTGAAAATGAAATAGGATGAGAAGAGAAATCTTTTATCTTTAGGTGCATCAGCCATCACACACTTTAAGAAGTCTATAGAAAGTGATGAAAAGTGGCAATGTTGATGGTATGGACAGGTGGCACGACTTTACTCTACATCTCACCATGGACAATCTGGAGATTAGATTTGACCTCTATTTTTTACAAATGAAAGAGGATGGGAAGAGGAAGATTTCTACATTTTCATATTTTTTATCATGTGCATCAAAATTTCTAAATAGAATCTACAAATGGAGCGATAGAAACAGACATATACCAAACTTTCTCTCTTTAAAACTCACTAAATTCTCTCTCTAAAAATTATCAAAGCTTAAGAAAAGGGTGTGGGGATGTGCTGGTCAACCTTATAGATGTCTTACTTTTCTTGGATGTCTAAAGGTTGTCTAAATTTATAGAGGAGCAAAAAAATGACGAATGAGGAAAATCAGTACCATGCACCCCCAGATGGGGGCACATGCACCCCCGCCCTAGGGCACATATACATTAGGCAAGATCGCCTCTAAGATCGACTCAAGTTTCATCTACGGATTAAGGCAATGTAGATGGTCCCATGCAACCTCAGCCTGGGGCACATGTACCTAGGGCAAGAGCACATGTACCTAGGGCAAGATTTGATCTTATTCATCTTGATATCATGATCAAGCAAAAAATAGTAGGGGTCCATGCATCCTAGGCGAGGGCTCATAAACCCCCGGCCTAAGGTGCATGGAAAATAGCAAATAAACTTTTCACTTTTTCTAAGTGAAGATCGGATAAAGATTTGGATTGATTTGGGGAAAATTTTAGAAACAACAACTGGGGGCACATGCACCCACAAAGGGGGCTCAAGCACCCCTACACTAGGGCACATGACCATAAGCCCCCAATGGGAGGTGCTTGGACATGTGCCCTCAGTCGGGGGTGCATGCACCCCCAACATGATGCACATGGCTAGTTTGGTAAAAAAATGGTGTTTGAAGGCTTCAAAAAGGTCTCATCTTTGTATGAAAAGACTTAGTCATGGCTATAATGGGCTAACATTGCTCAAAAAGACTCAAAACACCAACTAGAAAGACATGGTAGCAATTCAAATGACCTAATGATGACTAGAGAGATCTGGTAGCAATTGAAAAGAAGTAGTATTGCTCAGAATGCATTTAGTGTGATCATTAATCCTTCAAAATTAAGCTTTGAATATTGGTCATTGAGCCTATTTCATGTCTACGGTTAATGTACGGTGCGGTTCTCACTCGTATGGTACAATCTTACATGGAAAACTAATGGCTTAATTCAAAAAATCCTCGACTTATCTTAGAAGTGACCTAGCATTAGTTTTAGTGATGTGCTTATACGTATCGACCGTAGAACAAGAGTTATAAGCTCTGAATTAGGTCAATTTTACATGTCTACAAGTGTGTTGATATATTAAGGGATTGATAGCCAATGATGTATCCCTGTTCAATTAAAGCATTGGATGAACTAGTGTTTATATATGTGTGGTAATTGGTGATGAAAGCTCAATGGAGATAGGATCCTTCCCAAAGTCATTTGGGATGATGTGATCTGACTTGTATCCTTCATAATCAGAAAGCCATTAAATATATTATTAAATAATAGATTTAATTTAAAATAAGTTATTATTTTAATAAAGTTTCAACCAAATAGACTATTGGATCTAGTAAGTCACACACAATAGAACTTATCCATAAATACAAAAACATAGACATAATTTATAGAGATTTTGATTTTTTATGAAAAAATCTAATTTCTTTATAATTTATGGTGATATGAGCCAAACCCTATTAAGCCAAGGGTTAGAATTTCATACTCAACCACCTCCCTACCTTCTCCTCCCTTA
Organism: Cryptocoryne crispatula var. balansae; assembly: GCA_036172225.1. Taxonomy (NCBI): domain Eukaryota; kingdom Viridiplantae; phylum Streptophyta; class Magnoliopsida; order Alismatales; family Araceae; genus Cryptocoryne; species Cryptocoryne crispatula. The sequence goes on from CM069918.1 coordinate 31,161,817, forward strand.
TCCTCCCTTTGGAGGATGTTCTCATATGATGGAGTTTCATTTGGGAAGAGTTCTCTAGTATGGTGCTAGGGAGAACCTATTTTTATAGAAAGTTTGTGTGGACACCACTATAGGCCATGCACTTGGATGGCTTGGTGGTCAACAAACATTCCTTCATCAAGCATCAAGGATTGGTTGAATCCCATGAAGGTATTTTTATTTTGATTTAAATCTAGTTCTTAATTTTAGTCATTTGGTTGTGATCGACACAAAGACAATGAAATTCAAAGGAATTACTATTTTTTCTACACCAAAATTTCTAGAACAATTCCTTACAGAAATGACTATAGCCATCACCAATCACACATGACCATTGAATAGTTGACTTCGGGTCACTAGCAACTACTTAAGTCGTCACTAGTAAAATACATCATTGATGGCTTTGTAAACTCATCTCTATAGATCCACCAAAATTACTCAATTGAAAGTCCAAAATTCTTATTTTCATGAGTGATACCAATATTTGGCAACCAAAGAACTGATTCTCCTAAAACTCCAGAGATTTTCGATGATTTCTGAAATCTTTGGACACTTTTTTCATTGCCCTCCTTGGCTCCCCAGTCAATAGGGTACCTAGTGCCTTGTCTAAGGAACCATCTTCTAGAACCCGAAGAGTTTTCTCCAAAACTAAGGGTATTTTAATGAGGGTGACTTTGGGGGAACTAGGAAATTCTCAAAACTCTCCTCCAAAACCAAGGAGAAAACACCTAAGGTGACTCTTTAAGAAACTAAAGAGTCTTCTCAAGAACAAATGGGACACCATTGATGGTGACCATTGGAGAGATTGGCCAACCCCTCTTTCTAAAAGGGAGGATACTCTTAACATTTAAAATGAACTACAGACAACATCGGAAGACTGCCTCACTTTGATCAGACGTCAATGATGCCTAATTCTTTATCTTGAGCTCCCCAATCTCCAATTTACCATCACATTTGGCAAGCTAATTGACTTCCTTATGACTTCCTTCTATCATGGCCGGTACCATGCCATCTCTAGTGATAGGAGAACCTTTGTCACATTTGCTATGATGTGTACAATCCTGAGCACCATCTGGAATGGAGTTGAATGAAGCATCCCCAACAATCTATCCAAGAGACCTAGGCACCCCCATTGAATAGGGAGCCAGGTGCCTGTAGACACGCCAGATTGGCTTGATTCGGAGCCCTAGACTCTTATTCCATAGGCGATATCTTTTATTTGACTGTTATCTGATCCGGATTATCTTGTGGAAATGTGCTAAGGACATTGGTGGAGCCCCTTCTAAGTTGAGAATGGACCAATGAATTCTGGAATATTCCGTAACCTTCAAGCGAGAGCCGCACGTGAACTGTAAAAACACGAAGCCTGCTCGATGACCGATCTTGAATAGTCCATAATTGAAGGTCTCGGGAGTTCCGCATGTGTTCTGTAATATTCAGGGTTTCCGAGAAGTCATTTCGGTAGGCGTCGGTCAATGACGGCATTCATTATGGCTTTTTCGATCTGTGCTGACACGGCTATCCTGGACCATGTATTAGGCTTTTCCGGTCATCACCGGGTCTTTTCAGGTCATCCGGGTCGATTCTAGCCGAATATTTTCATCAACCGGGGCCATACATCTGGTTCGGTCAATTTTAGGGTTTCGCGGCTTTTACGGCTTTCGATTCACGTTTACTGGGTTAAACTCAGATTTTTCGAGGACTTCGGATTGTCCGATCGTACCAGACTTTTTCGGTCATCATTTTAAGTCATCCCGAGTTGACCCGAGATTTCTCGATCGGAACCGTGCTCTTTCGGATCTTCGCCCCGGGTTTCGGCTTTCCGTAAGAGGGTAAACCGGTAGAAAGCCCCGTGCGAACATATCGGGAGTCACTCCGGCTGGTTTACCGACTTGAGGAGGTGCGGTTGAAGGCCCTCTTTCCAACGCAACAAACGGGAGCCGAATCGGACATCCCGTTTGCAAGATACGGCTCGCGGAACACGCGCGCAGGAGAGAGAGTGTACCGCGCCCCCGCTCCCTTTGAAAGAGGAGGGCGCGCCCTACGCGCCCTCAACCCGGGGACACGCCCTGCGCACCCTCAAACT